>CM035840.1:308538631-309831631 GCA_020510985.1 Pholidichthys leucotaenia | reverse complement strand
AGGTCCTTTTTTCATCTGCTGCAGCAGTCAGTTTCTTTTCACCCGCCTTGAGCTGTCTGGTCAGGGTGCCTCTCCATTTGGAGCGGTCCGTTGCGAGGTCCTCCCAGTGCTCTGTGTTGATCTCCAGGGCCTTCATATCTCTCTTGCAGAGGTTTCTGAATCGCAGCTGTGGGTGGCCAGCGTCTCTCCTGCCAGTCGTCATTTCTCCGTAGAGGACGTCTTTGGGGATTCTGCCATCCTCCATACGGTGAACATGGCCTAGCCAGCGGAGCCTGCGCTGCCTGAGTAGAGAGAACATGGAGGGAAGGCCGGCGCGGGACAGGACTTCTGTGTTGAGCACTTTATCCTGCCAGGATATGTCCAGGATGCGACGAATGCAGCGCAAGTGGAAGGAATTTTCCTGCCGGGCATATGTTGTCCACGTCTCACTCCCATAGAGCAGTGTGCTGATGACGCAGGCGTTGTACACTGCCATCTTCGTCTTGACAGAGAGTTTGGGATTCTCCCACACTTGTGTGGTGAGGCGAGCGAGTGTGGAGGCTGATTTCCCAATCCTCTTGTCGATCTCTGTATCAAGGGAGAGGTTGCTGCTGATCGTGGACCCCAGGTACGTGAACTGATTCACGACCTCCAGCTCGTAGTCGTCGATGGTGATGGTTGGTGGTGCTTCCGTGTCTTGCGCCAAGACGTTAGTCTTCTTCAGGCTGATGGTAAGCCCGAAGTCCATGCATGCCTGGGAGAAGTGGTCCATCAGGGTCTGAAGCTCCTGCTGTGTGTGGGTCGCGACTGCAGCGTCATCTGCGAACAGCATATCTCTAATTAGAGCCTCACGTACTTTGGTTCTGGCTTTCAGGCGGGCGAGGTTGAAAAGCCTGCTGTCAGATCTTGTATGCTGGTAGATTCCCTCGGTTGCTGTGCTGAAGGCATGCCTCAGGAGCATAGCAAAGAAAATCCCAAAGAGGGTTGGCGCAAGTACACAGCCCTGTTTCACTCTGCTGTGTATATTGAATGGCTCTGAGACGTTGCCGTCATACTGCACCATCCCCTGCATATTGGTGTGAAATGATTCCATGAGGCTTTGTAACTTTGGTGGACATCCTATCTTTGGCAGGATCTTGAAAAGGCCCTCTCTGCTGACCAGATCGAATGCTTTGGTGAGGTCGATGAAGGCGACGTACAGGGGCATGTTCTGTTCTCTGCACTTCTCCTGGAGTTGGCGGATGGAGAATATCATGTCCACCATCGATCGCCCAGCGCGGAAGCCACACTGAGACTCGGGGTAGACATGTTCGGCAAGCTTCTGTAGACGAACAAGGACAACTCGTGCATAGACTTTGCCAACAATGCTGAGGAGGAAGATGCCCCTGTAGTTGTTGCAGTCGCTTCTCTCCCTTTTGTTTTTGTAGAGGGTGATGATCTTGGCATCCCTCATGTCCTGTGGTACGGCACCTTCCTTCCAGCACTGGCAGAGGACATCATGCAATGGCAGCAGTAGGGCGGTCTTGCAATGCTTGATCAGGTCGGGGGGTATGCCGTCGTTGCCGGGTGCCTTGCCAGCGGCCAAGCTATCAATGGCCTTGCTGAGTTTGTCGATGGTTGGCTCGGCGTCAAGTTCGTCCATGGATGGCAGGCAATCGATAGCATCAAGGGCTGACGGTGTCACGGTGTTCTGTCTGGAGTAGAGGTCAGAGTAGTGCTCCACCCATCTCTCCATCTGCTTGTTCTTTTCTGTGATCATCTCCCCAGTGGAGGATTTGAGTAGGGCCGTCTTGCTCTGAGCCGGATCAAGTGCTTTCTTGATGCCGTCGTACATACCACGGATGTTCCCTGTTATGGTGGCGGTTTGAATGTCTTGGCTGAGCTGAGTCCAGTACTCGTTGGCGCAGCGCCGGGCAGTCTGCTGAACTTTGCTTCTCGCAGCCCTGAGAATCTGGAGATTCTTCTCGTTTGGGTACTTCTTGTACTCAGCAAGTGCTGAGCGCTTGGCTTCAATGACGGGGGTCATCACGGTTGACTTGGCATCAAACCAGTCCTGTGACTTCGAGGTCTTCCTCCCAAAGGTAGCCAAGGCTGTGCGGTGAATGATGTTTCGCAGCACTTCCCACTTCTGCTTTGCAGACTCTCCTTCTTGTGATTCACCAAGTTCCTTCACAAAGGTGGAGGCAAACTGCTCAACAAGTTCTGGTTGGGCCATCTTGCTGGTGTCAATCTGTGGCTTTCCAGGCTGTCTGGCGCGGTGGAATTTCTTCAGCTGCAGCTTGACCTTGCAACACACCAATGAATGGTCTGTGTCGCAATCTGAACTCTGGAACGAGCGGGTGATTAGCACGTTCTTCAGTGAGGTGCGCCTGGTCAGGATCAAGTCCAGCTGGTGCCAGTGCTTTGAGCACGGATGTCGCCAGGAAACCTTGTGTTGGGGCTTGGTCTTGAAGAACGAGTTTGTGATGCACAGATCATGATGTGTGCAGAACTCAAGCAACCGCTGTCCGTTTTCATTCATTTTTCCCACGCCAAATGGTCCAAGACAGGAGGGCCAGGAGTCATGGTCAGCACCCACTCTGGCATTGAAGTCTCCAAGGAGAATGAGTTGTTCAGAGTTGGGGATGATCCTGACAGTTGTTGCGAGATTCTCGTAGAACTCGTCTTTTGCCTCTGGTGTGGCTGTCAGTGTTGGGGCATACACATTGACGAGGGTGACTGGGCCTTGAGTGGTGTTAAGGCGGAGGGTGAGGAGTCGTGCAGAGCCATTGCTGCCCAGTTCCACCATCTTCAGCAAGGTGTTCTTCACTGCGAAGCCCACTCCGTGTTCCCTGTGTTCATCACTGCCCTTTCCCTGCCAGTAGAACGTGTAGTCCTTCTCTCTCAGTGTGCCTGCGTCAGCCAACCATGTTTCCTGGAGAGTGGCGATATCCACTTCCAGTCTCTTCAGCTCATTATTGATGACGGTAGTCTTCCTGGTGTTGCTGATATCCTTGAGATTAGCAGCGAGTCCTGTCATCATAGTGCGGACGTTCCAAGTTCCCAGTTTTAGAGTTGGTCTCTTTTGTTGTGTTGTCTTGCCTGGTGCGAAGGTTCTCAGCCTGACATTCGGACTTCACCTCATCCCCATGCACCCAATGAGGAAAGCAGGCTGTGGTGGGACAACACCTTATTGGCTGGGGGCTGCCCAGCTTGAGGCGGGCAGTAGCTGTCCAGTGAGATCAGATGATCCCTCCCACAGTCGGGAACAACCCCTGGTGCCACGCTCTACGCCAGTTGAGCAGTGGCTTATAACCGGTAACTGTCATTCCCCGTGTTTTGTCTACGCCAAAGGCGAAGCTGGAGTGTCCTCTCCAGTGATCCGGTGTTCTACCTTCCATTGTTGGGCGTTGGTCGGATTCAAGCCTGGGCAGGAAGATATGGAAGACAAGATGCTGCCCATACAGCATGTCCCCCCTCTCCACGTCACTGATGAATCCAGAGGAACAGCAGGGCTGCTACAGTTTGGCACCAGCGCCGTCACAGGAGCTGCCAGAACGATGTTGAGCACAACAGAGAACTGCCTTAGGGACTCCGACTCCGGATTTTTCCTCAGAGTTGACTCCCGAAGCCTTTCCCGTGACCGGGTATGCCACAAGGCAGCGGAGGTTTGAAATCAGGGTTTACCTTCCCCTAGATGGGCTACCTTCCCAGGTTAACGGGCCACCATCTACCCGAAGCATCTGGTTTTAAGGCGCCAGAAATCCGCCCTCGCCCCTTCTCCTATTAGTAAAAGCAGTTCCGCCGGGCTTAGAAACTCAACCACACGGGCAGGCTAGGAGTTGGACTTAGTTGTCAGAGGCTTTTTGAGACGCTCGCCATAAGGAGCATTTTATAAGCACTGGGAGCTTAACCCCAGTGCCGCTCCTGGCTATGACAACCTTAGAACCGGCTTTAGAAGTGGAAGAAGCACAATGGACATGATTTTCTGCTTGAAACAGGTTCAAGAAAAGTGTATCGAACAGAACATGCAGCTTTATGTAGTCTTCATAGACTTCAGTAAAGCCTTCAATACTGTTTCGTGACAAGGACTTTGGCAGGTACTCAAGAAATATGGTTGTACAGAGAAGTTTGTCAGCCTGATCGAGGCACTCCATACAGGTATGCAAGCAAGCATGGCAATGAGTGGTTCAGTATCTAAAGGCTTTTCAGTAAGCAACGGGGTGAAACAAGGGTGTGTTCTGGCACCTACACTCTTCTCGCTATATCTGGCAGCCATGCTTGAGGTGGCCTTCAAAGACACTTCAGAAGGAGTATATATTCAAACAAGGAAAGAAGCAGACTTGTTCAGTGTGGCACAGTTTAAAGCCAAGAGTAAGACATCGATAAAGATAGTAAGAGAAATGCTCTTTGCCGACGACAGTGCTCTAGTTGCACACAGCGTGGAACATACGCAATCTTTAGTGGAGAAATTTGCAAGAGTAGCTAGCCAATTCAGCCTCCAAATCAACATCAAGAAGACAGAGTGCCTTTATCAACCACCAAAGTTCCAATTATCAACATCACTACCAGAAGAGATCAGCATTGGTACAGAGCCACTAGTCAAGTGCAAGACTTTCAAGTACCTAGGGAGTACTGTTTCAGAGAATGCTAGGCTGGAGGATGAACTATCTCTCAGAATGGGAAGAGCGAGTGCTGTGTTTGGAAACTTGAGGGAGAGACTGTGGAACAATCGACATGTGTCTATCCGTGTGAAATGCAAAGTGTACAGAGCGACAGTACTGGCTACTCTATTGTATGGTGCTGAAACTTGGACTGTCTACAGAGTGCAAGTGAAGAAACTCCACACGTACATGATGAGACACCTTTGAGCCATAATGAACATCTCATGGAAAGTCAAGATAATCAACATAGAAGTGTTGAAACGAGCTGGTCTACCATCAATGGAGGACATGCTAATACAGATGAACCTGAGATGGCTCGGACATGTTGAGAGGATGGACCACCAGCGTCTCCCTCGGCAGTTACTCTACTCACAGTTATGCGAGGGCAAATGCAATCAGGGTAGACCAAGGCTCAGATTTAAAGACACTGTAAAAAGAAACTTGGAGAAGTTGGACATAGACAGGAGTTCCTGGCAGCAGAAGGCTAAGGACAGAGCTGTGTGGAGGAATCTGATCAGACCTAAATGAAACAGTCATTGTCACCCACGACAGACTGCTATGATGATGATGATGATGATGATGATGTCTAGTTCCCTCTGGATTCTCTCATCAGCCGAAAGGCACAGAAAAGTCTGTTAAACCACAGAGTTGATTAGAAGCCATTTCAATTGCTGTTGTTTATACTGACATTTGTTTGCTCGCTCGCTTGCAGATGAATCTTTGCAAATGGTAGCTGGAGATTCTGTGGAAGTCGTTGCTCTCATGACGTTATGCCCTGACCAATCAGTGGCCTACAGTCTGTTGACGTGACATTTTCAGCTCAATTCAGCTCGCTTGGAACCCCAGTCTGATGGATCCTAAAATAGTACCGGCTACGAGGGTAGGTACTAATGGAAAAGCCTACAAAGCACGCCGAGTCGAGGTGAGTAGGGCTATATAGGTACTAGTGGAAAAGGGGCTTAAAAGTCTCACCAGGCCATGTAAACAAAGCACTGAGGAATATCAACCCCTGCAAGGCAGCAGGACCAGACAACATACCTAGGTGGGCCCTCAGAGCATGCGCTGCCGAGCTGACTGATGTCCTCACATCAATCTTCAACCTCTCCCTCAACCA
The DNA here is from genome assembly GCA_020510985.1 of Pholidichthys leucotaenia. Taxonomy (NCBI): domain Eukaryota; kingdom Metazoa; phylum Chordata; class Actinopteri; order Cichliformes; family Pholidichthyidae; genus Pholidichthys; species Pholidichthys leucotaenia. Next base: position 309,825,895 of record CM035840.1, on the reverse strand, counting down.
GAACATAGTCCCCTCCTGCTTCAAAACGACAACCATCATCCCCCTCCCCAAAAGGAACCCACTGACCTGTCTGAATGATTACAGATCGGTAGCACTCACTCCAATCATCATGAAGTGCTTCGAGAGAGTGGTGCTGCCCCTCATTCAGGATAGCATACCGGGCACCCTGGACTCCCTGCAGTACACCTACTGGCCCAACAGGTCCACCTCAGATCCCACTGGTGCAGCACTCCATTATTCTCTCTCCCACCTGGAAGATAAAAACTCCTACATTAGGATGCTCTTTGTCGACTATAGCTCCACCTTCAACATGGTCATCCCCCACAAACTCACCGACAAACTGTCTTCACTTGGCCTGCACCCCACCCTCTGTGACTGGCCACTGGACTTTCTAACTGGCAGGCTCCAGTCTGTCAGGATGGATAACAGGACCTCAGCCAGCATCATCACAAACACAGGTGTCCCACAGGGTTGTGTTCTCAGCCCCATCCTCTACAGCCTCTTCACCCATGATTGTGTTGCCTCCCACAAGGACAATATCATTCTAAAATTTGCAGATGACACAGCAGTCAGGCTGTACTTCCTGAGGAGGCTGAAGAAGTTTGGCATGTCCTCCAGGGTCCTCAACAATTTCTACAGCTGCATCATCGAGAGCATCCTGACCAACTGCATCACCGTGTGGTACGGCAGCACCATCACCCTGGCAGCAAATGCCTGCAGAGAGTGGTGAAGACAGCGGCGAAGATCATCAGGACTCCACTCCCCTCTCTGCAGAGTGTCTACCACCGCAGAGTCCAAAGGGGAGCTGACGCCATCCTCCAGGACCCCACCCACCCCCAGCACAAATTGTTCACACTTGTACCCTCAAGCCAGAGGTATGGAAGTGTGAAATGCAGGACATCCAGACTAAAAAACTGCTTCTTTCCCACTGCCATAAGAGTCCTGAATAAATAACAAACCCCAGACACAGCTTTGCAAATAGGAATTCACACACTGGTTGCTAAATTTACACATTGCTCACTACCCTCAGGCCGGAGGTACAGAAGTGTGAAATGCAGGTCAACCAGACTGAAAAACTCCTTTCCCACTGCCATCAGACTCCTGAACAAATAACAACTCCCAAAACTCCGCAACACAGCTTTGCATATAGAAACTCACACACTGGCTGCTAAATTTGCACATTGCTCACCTGTACAGTGTATGTAGTCTCCCCCGTCTGATGTCCATATCACCTCTGCTGCTAATTATCATCTCTGCTGCTATTTATCTTGTAAGTCTACTGGTAATACCATTACAGAGAAATTAGCACCGGATGCTAATTTGTAATTTGTAATTTATAATTATATACTGCTCGCTGCACAATGCTCATTTGCACACTGTACATAGGTTCATTCCATCTCAGGTTCACATCATCTCTGATATCAATATACCACTATCACTATAGTCATCCAGTGAATTCTAATTTCATTCCTCTTGTTTGACTGCATTAACTGCTTTAGCTGCCCAAATTGCCTAATGTGTGTTATTAGTACTCATTAGTATTAGTATTTAGTATCAAGGCGTGCTTAGGAGTGTTAATTGCCTAAATGTGTGTTGGTGTGTGTGTTATTAGCATCCATTAGTATTAGGATTGAGTTACTGTGTTAGTGTGTCATTACCTTATTAGAACTGTTGTTTCTGTACCTATTACCTTGGCATTTGTTCAGAGAGCAAAGTAAGAATTTCATTGCTCAGGAAATGAAGCATTTCTTAACTGTGCATATGATAATAAAGCCTTTGAATCTTGAATTGTGTGTAGTCTCTGGTCTGTTGGAGCGGCTGCTTTCCTTCCTGTGTGCTCATTTTTCTGCAGCAATAGTCATCATTTTCTCCTCCCTTGATTTCAGGTGTTGCTTCAGGGTCCCTTTCCACTTTGCATGGTCACCTGCTAGGCTCTCCCTGGTCTCTGTGTTGATGTTGGTGGCCTTCATGTGTCTCTTAATGACATCTTTGTACCGGAGCTGAGGGCGACCAGTGGATCTCCTCCCAGATGCCAGTTCTCCATACAGGATGTCCTTTGGGATGTGCCCATCGTCCATGCGGTGGTCATGGCCTAGCCAGTGCAGCCTGCGCTCTCTGAGGAGAGTGAACATGCTGGGAAGTCCCACGCGATTCAAGACATCTGCGTTGGTTACCCTGTCCTGCTAGGAAATGCCCAGGATGCGGCGGATGCTTTGCAGATGGAAGGTGTTGAGTCGCTTCTCCTGTCTAGCATATGTTGTCCATGACTCACTGCCATACAGCAGTGTGCTGATGACACAGGCGTTATACACTGCCATTTTAGTCTTCACCGACAGCTTGGGGTTTATCCACACTCTGGTTGTGAGGTTAGCGAGTGTTGTAGCTGTCTTCCCGATCCTCCTGTCTATTTCTGTGTCAAGGGAGAGGTTGTTGGTTATGGTAGAGCCAAGGTAGGTGAAGTGGTAGATGACGTCAAGCTCATAGTCATCGATGGTGATGGCAGTGTCTTGTCCCAGGACACTGGTCTTTTTCATGCTAATGGTGAGTCCAAAATCCTTGCAGGCCTGTGAGAAGCAGTCCATCAGTGTCTGCAGCTCCTGTTGGGTGTGTGTTGCAATTGCTGTGTTGTCAGCAAACAACATGTCTCTGATGAGCATTTCCGAACCTTTGTCTTGGCTCTGAGGTGGGCAAGGTTGAATAGCCTGCCATCTGACCTGGTGCGTAGGAAAATTCCTTCATTTGTAGTGCCAAAGGCATGCTTTAGGAGAACAGCGAAGAATATCCCAAAGAGAGTGGGAGCAAGGATTCAGCCTTGTTTGACGCCACTGCAGATGCTGAAACGGTCGGAGGAACTCCCGTTGAACTGCACAGTCCCCTTCATGTCTGAGTGAAAAGACTCGAGCATGCTCTGCAGCTTTTGTGGGCAGCCTATCTTTGGGAGAATCTTGAACAGGCCGTCTCTGCTGACGAGGTCGAACGCCTTGGTGAGATCTATGAAGGTGACATACAGGGGCATCTGCTGTTCTCTGCACTTCTCTTGGAGTTGGCGGAGTTAGAAGACCATGTCTACCATTGATCTCTTGGCACGAAGGCCACACTGCGACTCTGGGTAGACGCGTTCTGCCAGCTTCTGCAGGCGGATCAAAATGACCTGAGCAAAGACTTTGCTAACGATGCTGAGTAAAGAGATGCCTCTGTAGGTATTGCAGTCACTTCTTTCACCCTTGTTCTTATAGAGGGTGATGATCTTGGCTTCCCTCATGTCCTGTGGTACAGCCCCTTCTTGCCAGCACTGACAGAGGACTTCATGCAATGGGAGCAAGAGGGCAGTCTTGCAGTGTTTGATCAGATCCGGGGGAATCCCGTCACTGCCTGGGGCTTTGCCTAAGGCCAAGCTGTTGATGGCCTTCCTGCGTTCCTCTATGGTTGGCTCTACATCCAGGTCCTCTATGATTGTCTCATCTGTCCGTAGAGTATTTTCCCAAAAATCTTGGGGATCATCAATATGTTTTCTGGCAAAACTGAGACGAGCCTTTGTGTTCTTTTTGCTCAGAAGTGGTTTTCATCTTGGAACTCTGTCATGCAGACCGTTTTTGCCCAGTCTCTTTCTTATGGTGGAGTCATTAACACTGACTTTAACTGAGGCAAGTGAGGCCTGCAGTTCTTTGGATGTTGTTGTGGGGTCTTTTGTGTCCTCTTGGATGAGTCGTCGCTGCACTCTTGGGGTAATTTTGGTCAGCAGGCCACTCCTGGGAAGGTTCACCACTGTTCCATGTTTTCACCATTTGTGGATAATGGCTTTCACTGTTGTTTGCTGGAGTCCCAAAACTTTAGAAATGGCTTTATAGCCTTTTCCAGACTGATAGCTCTCAATTACTTTCTCTCATTTGTTCCTGAATTTCTTTGGATTGCAACATGATGTCTTGCTTTTGGGGATCTTTTGGTCTACTTCATTTTGTCAAGCAGGTCCTATTTAAGTGATTTCTTGATTGAGAACATGTGTGGCAGTAATCAGGCCTGGACGTGGCTAGAGAAATTGAACTCAGCTTTCCAAAGATGTGATAAACCACAGTTAATTTATGTTTTAACGGAGGGCAATCACTTTTTCACACAGGGCCATGTAGGTTTGGATTTTCTTTTACCCTTAATAATAAACACCTTCATTTAAAAACTGCATTTTGTGTTTACTTGTGTTATATTTGTCTCATATTTAAATTTGTTTGATGATCTGAAACATTTAAGTTTGACATACAAAAAAATGAGAAATCAGGAAGGGGGCAAACACTTTTTCACACCACTGTAGCCTAGCTTTGTCAGATCTTGCTGCTGTTCTTAGGCGCTTCTGAAGATTGCAGTCAGTCTCACACAGCCCACCATTATATTTTTGTTCTTAACTGCGACAAAGGAAAGATAATCTATTTCCATAAAAGTAGCTTCTGTTATGTCGGTGATAGGACTCAAGGACGAGGCCGTGTTGAGCTGAACACAGGTTTATTAGAAGACCTTCCACAATACAATAGCGTACCCGCCAGGCAGAGAGGTGGCCAAGAGACCGCCCCTCCTGCTCGCTACTCTCTTATACCCTGGGTGGTGGTGGAACTGGAAAGGTGGAGCCACCACCCGTGTCTCACAAATAAAGGTCCCCAAACTACAACACAACACTCCCCCCCCCACAAAACTGTAAGGCCACACACACAATTCGAACCCACCCTAATTTGCAACCTGAAACACACTCTAAAGATAGTAACATAACAAAAGTGGCCTAACACAGTCATACTAAAAAAAAAACTACACTAGGGGGAGACGGGTAGACTGCTTTCTCACCCCCACATGACAAAGCGGATTATTCTGCCACTTATATACCATAACAAACCATATAACACAAAATACCGCCATGCCTTAATCTAAACAATACATGCAAGAAATTCCCCCTTGAACATAGCCAACCAATAAATGTGAGAGTGTTTTTTTAAACAACTCAGAACAAATTAAACATCAAAACATATCCCTGGTCCCCCTTTTCTTTCTTCAGCAAACCGTCCAACCATCAGTCTGTCCCAGGTGAAGGACCACCCACCGTGTCACCGCTGGCTGTTCCAACCCCGGTGCGCCTCCTCTTCACCACCCTCGGGGACCTCCCTTGTTCAGGCTCAGTCCCACCAATTTCCTCCCGGGCACGCCGCAGCTAATTTGGATGCTTCCATGAGCCATGTGATAGCTGAAGATAGGCATCCTCCCATACTGCCACCACCTGCAGCCGCCCCTTGTGTTCTTCCAACCGACACTTGGCCCGAATCCTCTGCGACTGCTCCTCCTCCCCGGCCTGGACCACATCCGCAACCCCCAGAGGAGCCCTACTCAGCTTACAGTGTGTTTGGCACGTCGTTCTACCGTGCCAGCCGGTCCTGCCCCGACCGCTTTTATTTCCCCTGCCGCCCTCGCCGTTGTGACTCCATGTCCACCGGTCCCTTCTAGCCAACATCCGGGAACAAATGGAGCCAGCCACTCAGCGCCATGTGTCATCACAGGTGTCCCGCCATACCACCCAGTTTTCTCATCTAGGGCTACTTGGGCTCTGGGACAGGAAAACTCCTGCGGTGACCCTGGGTGGAGTTGGTCCTGCTCACTCTCCAGGGTGCCAGGCAAGTTCTCATCCCACACAGCTCCGTCCACCGTTCTTGGGATTGGCCGGTCCCACAAACCGCAGCCCGACCGCTCCTCTCCAGTACCGCACTTGATGGCGAAGCCCAGGGCATAAAACAAATCACATCCCATAATGTTCTCTCCATGGGCAGTCACAGTGAACTTCAGATTACACACTTCCGCCGACTTGAAGTGAGCTGTCAGTCTCACCGTTCCCACTGTGGCCAATCTCCCTCCACCATAACCTCAGAGCAGTGGTGGATCACCTCCAATCCTATAATGCGGGAAATGCCCAATTTAACACGGAGCCCACCACTCACGTGTCGATCAGCAATGGTACTGTTACCCCATCCAGCTCCACCATACAGTAGGAGCGTCTGTTGGTACTTGGGGACACAGTGTGAATAACCATGGAAGCAGGAGAATCTTCCTTGTGCTTAGGACTCCCTTGCTCAAACTTGTGGCATGCCCTGGCAAAATGATGCAAGAGTCCACACTTGCTCCAGTGTTTCCCTCTTGATGGACACTCCCTGGCCTTATAGTGGTGTGTTGTGGACCCACAACCCTAACACATGGGTGTTTCTGGGATGGACCTCATCTTTACAGCATTAGTGTAGCCTCCATCACCCTCCACGCTGTCGTCATTGTCCGGGTCCACTGCCTGCATTGAATGTGGAGCAGACACACTCTCACTGAGCTCCCGTGATAGCTTGCCTGCTGCCTCCAACTGTTGAGCTAAATCGATGGCTGTGGATAACGTCAATTTGCTTGAAAACGTAAGCAGCTTCAACCTTATAGCAGGGCAGATAGTATGTTCTGCCAGCTGGTTGCAAGCCATCTCTTCTTCCAGTGATCTAAACAGACAGTCCCTGGCCAGCTGATGCAGGTCTGCCACAAACCGCTGCACCGATTCACTGACCCGCTGGCGATGCTCTCAAAACTGAATCCTGCAAAAGATGACATTTTCCAGGGTGTGAAAATGTCACACAATTAGCTCCACTGCTTCCTCAAAGCTATCACATTCGCCCAAAGAAGTCAAAATACGCTGTCCTTCCATTCCCAAATTATGAACCAACAGTGCACGTGCTCTCAATTTCTCCAGTCTCCCAGGGTCCAGCGCCACCAAATATGTCTGAAATGCGGCGAACCATCTCGCCCAAGGGACGGGCGGCTCACCGGGAAGTTCCAGAAATGGCCGGATGGACGTCACACACGCGTCCATGCCTTTTATCCTCTTCGCCAAATGTTATGTCGATGATAGGAGCCAAGGACGAGACCAGGTGTTGAGCTGAACACAGGTTTATTAGGAGATCTTCCACAATATAGTAACATACCCACCAGGAAAAGAGGTGGCCAAGAGACCGGCCCTCCCGCTCACTGCTCTCTTATACCCTGGGTGGTGGCGGAACTGGAAAAGTGGAGCCACCACCCGTGTCTCCAAACTACAACACAACAGCTTCACCTTTTCATTCGCTCAGTACTGAACAGGCTCTTTGCAACAGGTTACGTTGACTGACGGCTGCGTCAGCTACTTAGGGTCAGTTTGTATTTACAGTATTTGTGCTAAAAATATCTATCCATATTAATAAAACGAGTAACAAGTACCACATCTGATCAAATTTCAGTAACTGTAATGCATTACTGAATTTTAAACAATAATTTCGTTACACGAAAGAAGACTTTGGTTTCCCGGACGCTGCCTGGCGGGTCAAGGGAATAATGCTACCGGATCGCTTGTCGGCATCGTTTATGGTCAGAACTGCGATGGTATCTGATTGTCTTCAAACCGCCGTCTTTCATTCTTGATTAATGAAAACATTCTTGGCAAATGCTTTCGCTTTCCTCCGTCTTGTGCCCGTCCAAGAATTTCACCTCTAGTGACACAATACGAATGCCCTCGGCCGTCCATCTTAATCATGGCCCCAGTTCAGAGAGAAAACCCACAAAATAGAACCGGAGTCCTATTCCATTATTCCTAGCTGCGGTATTCGGGTGACCGGGCCTGCTTTGAACACTCTAATTTTTTTCAAAGTAAATGCCCCATATCAAAAGCCAGTTTAGGAAGCTTGGGATCAGTCCGCCAAGGTCTCTTGCCTTTGACCGCCACCTGATCCACATAGCACCGGACCCCCATGATCCCTCCTGCAGGTGGTGAGCCCACTGGAGGGCAGACCTATGTAACTCCTTTGGGCTGAGCCCGGCTGGGTCCCATGGGCAGAAACCTGGCCACCAGATGCTAGACATCGAGCCCCTCCCCCAGGCCTGGCTCCAGGGTGGGGCGCCGGTAACCCCATACCGGGCGGGGAACACTGAATCCTTGTTCTAGTATTTATCATGAGAGTCTGTTGGATCGTTCTTAGTCTGACCCTTCACCCAGGACCAGTTTGTCTTGGGTGACCTGACCAGAGGCAAATTGCCCCGGACAACATAGCTCCTGGGATCACTGGAGCATGCAACCCCACCACCACAATAAGGTGACGATCCATGAGGGGATGTAACCACATTCCGAGGGAGTCTTGAGACATGGAGCTTGAATGGGCCATGTTCTCCACCTCCATTGTTGAAGCAGTAGCCCAGAGCTGCGGCTGCAAGGTCGTTAGGTCGTCTCGTGGTGGCAACCCCCGAACGAAGTGGTGGACACCAGTGGTGAGGGGGGCCATTAAGCTGAAGAAGGAGTCCTATCAAGCTTAGTTGGCTTGTGGGACTCCCGAAGCAGCTGAGGTGTACTGGCAGGCCAAGCAAAGTGCAGCTCGGGTGGTTGCTGAAGCAAAAACTTGGGTATGGGAGGAGTTCGGTGAGGCCATGGAACAAGACTTTCGGTCATCCTCGAAGAGATTCTGGCAAACTGTCTGGCAGCTCAGGAGGGGGATGCAGCTCCCTGTCCACACTGTGGATGGTGCGTGTGGGGTGCTGTTGACTTCGACTGGGGATATCGTCGGGCGGTGGAAGGAATACTTTGAGGATCTCCTCAATCCCACTGATACACCTTCCACAGAGGAAGCAGGGCTTGTGGACGAGGGGGACGACTCGCCTATCACAGGGGCTGAGGTTGCCAAGGTGGTTAAAAATCTGTTTGGTGGCTGGGCCCCAGGGGTGGACAAGATTCGCCCTGAGTACCTCAAGGCCCTGGATGTTGTAGGGCTGTCATGATTGACACGCCTCTGCAACATTGTGTGGAGGTTGGGGGCAGTGCCTTTGGCATGGCAAACTGGGGTGGTAGTTCCTCTTTTCAAAAAAGGGGACTAGAGGGTGTGCTCCAGCTTTAGAGGGATCACACTCCTCAGCCTCCCTGGGAAGGTCTATGCCAGGGTACTGGAGAGTCCGGCCATTGGTCGAACCTCGGATTCAGAAGGAGCAATGCGGTTTTCGTCCTAGCTGTGGCACATCGGACCAGCTCTTTACCCTCTCGAGAATTCTTGAGGGTTCGTGGGAGTTTTCCCAACCAGTTTACATGTGTTTTGTGGACTTGGAGAAGGCATTCGACCGCGTTCCTCATGGTTTTTTGTGGGGGGTGCTTTGGGAGTAAGGGGTATCGGGCTTGTTGTTACAAACTATTCGGTCTCTGTATGACCATTGTAAGAGTTTAGTTTGTATTGTCAACACTCGATCGGACTCATTCCCAGTGAGAGTTGGACTCCGCCAGGGCTGCTCTTTGTCACCGATCCTGTTCTTAATTTTTATGGACAGGATTTCTAGGCACAGCCAAGGAATGGAGGGTGTCATGCTTGGTGACCACAGGATCTCATCTCTGTTGTTTGCAGATGATGTTGTCCTGCTGGCTTCATCCAGCAATGACCTACAGTTCTTGCAGGAACGGTTTGCCGCTGAGTGTGAAGTGGCTGGGATGAGAATCAACACCTCCAAGTCCGAGTCCATGGTCCTCAGCCGGAAAAAGGTGGATTGTCCTCTCCGGGTTGGGGACAGGCTCCTGCCCCAAGTGGAGGAGTTTAAGTATCTTGGGGTCTTATTCACGAGTGAGAGGAGGATGGAGCGAGAGATTGACAGACGGATCGGAGCAGCATCTGCAGTGATGCGGACGTTGTACCGGTCTGTTGTGGTGAAGAGGGAGCTGAGTTCTAAGGCAAAGCTGTCGATTTACCAGTCAATCTACGTTCCTACTCTCATCTATGGTCACGAGCTTTGGGTAATGACTGAAAGAACGAGATCACGGATACAAGCGGCTGAAATGAGCTTTCTCCATAGGATCGCTGGACTCACCCTCAGAGATAGGGTGAGGAACTCAGTCATCCGGGAGAGGCTCAGAGTAGAACCGCTGCTCCTCCACATTGAAAGGAGCCAGTTGAGGTGGTATGGGCATCTGATCAGGATGCCTCCTGGATGCCTCCCACTTGAGGTGTTTCGGGCACGTTCCACTGGGAGGAGAGCCCAGGGCAGACCCAGGACTCGCTGGAGAAACTGTGTCTCCCAGCTGGACTGGGAATGCCTTGGTATCCTCTCTGAAGAGCTGGAGCAGGTGGCTGGGAAAGATAAGTGTGGGCTTCTCTGCTTGAACTGCTGCCTCCGTGACCCGGACCCCGGAAAGGTGGTAGAAGATGGATGGATGGATGGATGGAATTTTGTTACACAGCACGTTTACTGCAAAAGTAGTGGCATTACAGTTACTCCCAACACTGGTCATCAGTATAACTATGGAAGTTAACGCTATGTCTCCGGATAACATCCCCAAGGGGCAGCATATACAGACTAAAAAGTACTGGACCTAAAATTGAACATTGTGGCACACCACAATTAATTTTGTAGACTCTGGAAGAACATGTATCAATACTTACCAAAAAGTTCCTGTCTGTGAGGTAGGACTTGAACCAATTAAGAACAATACCAGAGAGGCCAACCAGGTCCTTTAGTCTGGCTATAAGAATATGGTGGTCCACTGTATCAAAGGCAGCACTTAGGTCCAGTAGAACCAGGACTGAAATTCTGTGTGAGTCCATGTTGTGCCTTAGATCATTAACAATCCTGACAAAGGCTGTCTCTGTACTGTGGTTCATCCTAAAACCGGACTAGTTTTCATCAAAAATGTTATTTAATATTAAAAAATAATTTAAATGAATAAAAACAAGTTTTTCTAAAATTTTACTTAAAATGGAAAGTTAGATACTGGTCTGTAGTTATTAAGGTTTGCCCACATGGCCTTTACCTGTTTACCTATTTTCAACTTGTTTTCTCATAAATTTGTTAGTTTTTCTTGTAAATCTGTGACTTTTTTCTTTTAAATTTGCTAACTTTTCCTTGTGATTTTTTTTTTTTTAGATTTAGATTTAGTATACTTTATTGATCCCCAGAGGGGAAATTGAGGGCATCCACCACCTGGATGGATGAGCAGCCACGATACGGCGCTATCCCTTAACCATTCACACACACACTCACACCTGGGGCCACTTTAGAGTCTCCAGTTAACCTAACCTGCATGTTTTTGGCATGTGGGAGGAAACCGGAGAAATCCCGGAGTAAATCCCGGAGTATTTTGGAACTTTCTCATAAATTTGCCACTTTTTTACTGTAATCATGTAACCTTTTCTCATAAATTTATTACTTTTTCCTTGTAAATTTGCTATTTTCTTGTAAATTTGTGAATTTTTCTCCAAAAATTTGCAACATTTTTCTTGTAAATTTGGAACTTTCTTAAAAATTTCCAACTTTTTTTTTTTTACTGTTAAGTTTTCCTCATAAATTTGAGACTTTTTGTCATAAATTTTCAGTTTATTTACTCTTTCATTTTACTGCCTTTTCTGTTAAACTGCAACTTGTTCTAATTTTTTTCCTCAAACTTGTGACTTTTTTCTTGTAAATTTGCTGAAGTTTCCTTGTAAGTTTGCAACTTTTCAAGTAATGTTACAAGTTTTTATTTAAATTTGCAACTTTTTTCTCCTCAATTCTCACTTTTTTTTCTCATAAATTTGCTCCTTTTTTTGTAAATTTGTCACTTTTTTTCTCATAAATTTGTGACCTGTTTGCACAATTTTGCCAATGGCACAAATGTGACTGAAACCTGCTCACCCACACTGAACCCATGTGGGGCCCAAGTGGGTTTAAAGCGGGTAAACAGATTACCTGCACCAAAGGTTAAGTCCATGTGGGCAAACACAGATGGGGCCAACATGGAACCAGCGGACAAACCCACATGGGACCCATAAGACAGCCCACCTTAAACCTCTTGTGGGGCGCACATGGACATGCATGCTGGGAAGAGTCGCTGTTCTGTCTTTGTTTCAGGCTGCAGAAGCTGATTAAGAAAGGCCAAGGACGGGCTTTCATGACTGCGGTGTTGTTGCCGAGTTTGACAAAATAAACTTTTAGCTTCAACAAGCCCTCAAGGTCCATCTCTCTGCTTCATTACTCATTAATGATATGACTCAATTACACAAGCACACAGCCCACTCCCACTCAGCTGCAGCATTCAGAACTCAGATTCTCAGACTGTCTCTCCCAACTGAAGCTACACCAAATCATTTTATTTGATTTTATTCCATTTTATTCATAAATCAGACCGTCGCGCAGCCTTCGCCCCCTTTGTTCTCCTGTTCTGCTTCTCTTTGTCTCCCAGTTAAAGCCCACTTCATCCATCACACACTAACTTCAGTGGCGTGCCGTCGGCCGCGCTCCCAGCAACCATCCATCTTTATTGCCGCCGCCGCGTTCACGATTGATCTGCGGCACTCTGGAAAATATTTATTATGAAAAGTCTCATTTTTTAAAGAGGCTTGTTTGATGCGGCGGTGCCCATAAATCACGTCTGAATTAGTCCTCTTAGATCAGCTCTGGGCGGGGCGGAGTGCCTCGGGCCGCCATCGATCTGAGCGCCGAGCGAGGTCGTCCCATCCAATCACATCCTTGATATCGGGGACACCAAAATCCTCCCTCGTTAGCGGAGGTGGGCAGAGCCGCCAGAAATTGTACAAACAAGAGAAAAACATCAGCGGTCCCAGAAATGTTTTTCTGTGACGGACCACTAACATGTAAATTAACCTCCAAACTTTAAAAAAAATCAACTTACCACCTGCAATAAAGCAATAAAAGAAGCAAGACAGGCACATTTTTCCAGACTCATCAACAATAATCACAATAATCCCCAAACTCTTTTTTCAATAATTGATCAGTTAATAAACCTGGTTTTTAACACGTCTAGCAGGATGTCTACAGACTCCAAATGTGAGGAATTTGCAGCTCACTTCAGCAGTAAAATAGAAACTATAAGGTCAGCTATTAGTCTATCACAACGTACTGCTTTTAATACAGCTGAATCTTTCTTTTCCTGTGAGGAAACGCTGGACAGTTTTGACCTGGTTGATGCTAATGTAACCGAGTGGACGGGCAATCAAGCCCCAACTGGCGACATCCAGCCGGGGGGTTCAAACTCGCAACCTCCGGCTTCAGAGTCCAGCACTCCACCTGTGTCGCCAAGAGTGTCGACCTACTTGGCAAGCCAAGTAGGAATGCTTTTATTGACACTGCTACACTAAGGAGCTGGAGAAAGATATCTCCCAGTTAAAACCAGCAACCTGTCTTTTAGATCCAATTCCTACATTATTTTTTAAATCCATTTGCAGCTTTTAAGTTATTGATGTTCTGAACGTTTTAAATTATTCTGTTCAGACAGGAGTTTTTCCTAGTGCTTTTAAGACAGCTATTGTCAAGCCTGTTCTGAAGAGAAATAATTTAGACACTGAAGTACTGAACAATTACAGACCAGTGTCCAACCTGCCATTTTTAAGTAAAATTTTAGAGAAAGTAGTTTGTAACCAGTTAAATGATTTTATGAAAACTCATGATTTACATGAAACATTTCAATTGGGTTTTTGGTCTGATCACAGCACTGAGACAACCCTGGTCAAGGTTCTAAATGATCTTAGAATCAACATGGACAAGAGCATGCTCTCGGTTCTGGTCTTACTGGATTTAAGCGCAGCATTTGACACAATAGACCATGATATTTTTTTAAACAGATTGTGCAATATGATCAGCCTGTCAGGCACTGTTTTTAACTGGTTTAAATCCTACCTCACTAGCAGAGAATTTTATATCTCCCTGGGTGAACACTCAAAGAGACAACATGGGTTGTGGTGTTCCTCAAGGTTCGATTTTTGGTCCAGTTCTTTTTAAAGTGTACATGCTGCCACTAGGCAATGTCATCAGGCAACATGGAATTAGTTTCCACAGTTATGCTGATGATACCCAGCCTTACATTTCCATCTCTCCTGATTACCCAGCACCAACTGATGTCCTTTTTAACTGCATTTTAGACATTAAGTCCTGGATGGCAGAAAATTTCCAGCTCGACCAGGACAAAACTGAAGTTTTAGTTTTCAGTCCTGAAGCTCAGAGAGAGAAACTTTTACCAGGATTACAAACATTGTGTCTTATTCAATCAAGACTAGTTAAAAACCTGGGCATTATTTTTGACTCTGAGCACAATTTTATTTCCTATGTTAATAATATTTTAAAAATTTGATTTTATCATCTAAGAATATAGCCAGAGTCTGCCCATTTCTCTCACGAGAAAACACAGAGACATGAATGCATGCTTTTATTTCCAGTCGTATTGATTATTGCAATGCTCTCCTTTCTGGTCTTCCTAAAAAGACGATCAGTAACTTACAACTACTACAGAATTCAGCAGCCCATGTGCTGACGAGGCTCAGAAAGAGAGAGCATATTACGCCAGTTTTAGAATCGCTGCATTGGCTCCCTGTGAGTTATAGAATCAATTTTAAAGTTCTTTTATTAGTTTATAAAACTCTTAATGGTCTTGGTCCGTCTTATTTATTTGATCTGCTTTTACCATACCGTCCCTCGTGGACCCTGAGGTCCTCTGGTACTGGCCTTTTAACAATACCTAAAGTTAGGACAAAAACCCACAGTGAAGCATCGTTCGAGTTTGTCGGCCCACGCCTGTGGAACAGCCCGCCAGAGGACCTCAGGGCTGCAGAGAGCATTGATGTTTTTAAAAGGAGGCTCCAGACCCACCTTTTTATGTTTATATACTTATTTGGCTATTTTATTTATTTATGTATCTTTATATTTTTAGATTATTTCAATTCAGTTTTGCATTACAATGTATATATACACTACCGTTCAAAAGTTTGGGGTCACCCAGACAATTATTTTGTGTTTTCCATGAAAAGTCACACTTATTTACCACCATGAGTTGTAAAATGAATAGAAAATATAGTCAAGACATTGACAAGGTTAGAAATAATGATTTGTATTTGAAATAATAATTTTTTCCAGCTACTCAACCTGCTCAAAGGAAGGTCAGTTTTATAGCTTCTCTAACCAGCTAAACTGTTTTCAGCTGTGCTAACATGATTGCACAAGGGTTTTCTAATCATCCATTAGCCTTCTGACGCAATGAGCAAACACATTGTACCATTAGAACACTGGAGTGATAGTTGCTGGAAATGGGCCTCTATACACCTATGTAGATATTACACCAAAAACCAGACATTTGCAGCTAGAATAGTCATTTACCACATTAGCAATGTATATTAGATATTAGAGTGCATTTCTGATTAGTTTAAAGTTATCTTCATTGAAAAAAACAGTGCTTTTCTTTCAAAAATAAGGAAATTTCTAAGTGACCCCAAACTTTTGAACGGTAGTGTATATACACAGTTAGGCCCAGAAATATTTGGACAGTGACACAATCTTCATGATTTGGGCTCTGAATGCCACCACATTGGATTTGAAATGAAACAACTACAACGGAATTGAAGTACAGACTTTAAGGTTTAATTCAAGGGGTTGAACAAAAATATATGATTAAACATGTAGGAATTGTAGCTATTTTTATACAAACGCTCCTCATTTCAGGGGCTCAAAAATAATTGGACAAATAAACATAACCCTAAGTAAAATGTTACTTTTCAATATTTTGTTGAGAATCCTTTGCAGGCAATGACTGCCTAAAGTCTGGAACCCATGGACATCACCAAACGCTGGGCTTCCTCCTTTGTGATGCTTTGCCAGGCCTTTACTGCAGCTGTCTTCAGTTGTTGCTTGTTTGTGGGTCTTTCTGCCTAAGTTTTTTCTTAAGCAAGTGAAATTCATGCTCGATTGGGTTGAGTTCTGGTGATTGACTTGGCCATTGCAGAATATTCCACTTCTTTGCTTTAAAAAAAACTCCTGGGTTGCTTTTGCAGTATGTTTTGGATCATTGGGGAAGCGCCGTCCAATCAACTTTGCTGCATTTGGCTGAATCTGAGCAGAAAGTATACCCCTATACACTTCAGAATTCATCCGGCTGCTTCTGTCTTTTGTCACATCATCAATAAACACAAGTGACCCAGTGCCATTGGAAGCCATGCATGCCCATGCCATCACACTGCCTCCACCATGTTTTACAGAAGATGTAATGCTTTGGATCATGAGCTGTTCCAATTTTTCTCCAAACTTTCTTCTTCCCATCATTCTGGTACAGGTTGATCTTAGTCTCATCTGTCCAAAGAATGCTGTTCCAGAACTGGGCTGGCTTCTTCAGGTGTTTTATGGCAAAGTCAGTTCTGGCCTTTCTATTTTTGAGGCTGATTCATGGTTTGCACCTTGTGGTGAATCCTATGTATTTACTCTCATGAAGTCTTCTCTTTATGGTAGACTTAGATACTGATACACCTACTTCCTGGAGAGTGTTCCTCACTTGGGTGGATGTTGTGAAGGGTTGTTCTTCACCATGGAAAGGATTCTGTGATCATCCACTACTGTTGTCTTCCATGGACGTCCAGGCCTTTTTGAGTTCCCAAGCTCACCAGTGCACTCTTTTTTTTCTCAGAATGTACCAAACTGTTGATTTGGCCACTCCTAACATTTCTGCTATCTCTCTGATGGATTTCTTCTTTTTTTTTCAGCCTTAGGATGGTCTGTTTCACCTCCATTGAGAGCTTCTTTGACCGCATGTTGTGTGTTCACAGCAACAGCTTCCAAATGCAAACGCCACACCTGGAATCAACTCCAGACCTTTTAACTGCTTAATTGATGACAGGTTAACGAGGGAAGAGCCCATGCAGCCTTATTTTTTTTTTTTTTTTTGCAGCCTTCTGAGTCAATTGTCCAAGTACTTTTGGTCCCTTGAAAAAGAGCCAGCTACGTATTAAAGAGCTGTAATTCCTAAACCCTTGCTCCAATTTGGATGTGAATACTCTCAAATTACAGCTGAGAGTCTGCACTTTAAGCCCATATTGATTATATAATATGTTTTCGTAAACAGCTAAAATAACAAAACTTGTGTCACTGTCCAAATATTTTTGGGCCTAACTGTATATACAGTGGGGAAAAAAAGTATTTAGTCAGCCACCAATTGTGCAAGTTCTCCCACTTAAAAGATGAGAGAGGTCTCCAATTTTCATCATAGGTATACCTCAACTATGAGAGACAAAATGAGAAAAAAAAATCCAGAAAATCACATTGAAGGATTTTTAATGGATTAATTGGTAAATTCCTTGGTAAAATAAGTATTTGGTCAATAACAAAAGTTCATCTCAGTACTTTGTTATATACCCTTTGTTGGCAATGACAGAGGTCAAACGTTTTCTGTAAGTCTTCACAGGGTTTTCACACACTGTTGCTGATATTTTGGCCCATTCCTCCATGCAGATCTCCTCTAGAGCAGTGATGTTTTGGGGCTGTCACTGGGCAACATGGACTTTCAACTCCCTCCAAAGATTTTCTATGAGGGTGAGATCTGGAGACTGGCTAGGACACTCCAGGACCTTGAAATGCTTCTTACTCCTTCATTGCCCGGGCGGTGTGTTTGGGATCATTGTCATGCTGAACGACCCAGCCATGTTTCATCTTCAATGCCCTTGCTGATGAAAGGAGGTTTTCACTCAAAATCTCACGATACATGGCCCCATTCATTCTTTCCTTTACACGGATCAGTCGTCCTGGTCCCTTTGCAGAAAAACAGCCCCAAAGTATAATGTTTCCACCCCCATGCTTCACAGTAGGTATGGTGTTCTTTCTCCTCCAAACACGACTTTTGAGTTTTTACCAAAAAGTTCTATTTTGGTTTCATCTGACCATATGACATTCTCCCAATCCTCTCCTGGATCATCCAAATGCTCTCTAGCAAACTTCAGACCGGCCTGGACATGTACTGGCTTAAGCAGGGGGACACATCTGGCACTGCAGGATTTGAGTCCCTGGCGGCGTAGTGTGTTACTGATGTAGCCTTTGTTACTTTGGTCCCAGCTCTCTGCAGGTCATTCACTAGGCCCCCCCGTGTGGTTCTGGGATTTTTGCTCACCGTTCTCGTGATCATTTTGACCTCACGGGTGAGATCTTACATGGAGCCCCAGATCAAAGGAGATTATCAGTGGTCTTGTATGTCTTCCATTTTCTAATAATTGTTCCCACAGTTGATTTCTTCACACCAAGCTGCTTACCTATTGCAGATTCAGTCTTCCTAGCCTGGTGCAGGTCTACAATTTTGTTTCTGGTGTCCTTTGACAGCTCTTTGGTCTTGGCCACAATGGAGTTTGGAGTCTGACTGTTTGAGGTTGTGGACAGGTGTCTTTTATGCTGATAATGAGTTCAAACAGGTGCCATTAATACAGGTAATGAGATGGAGGGCAGAGGAGCCTCTTAAAGAAGAAGTTACAGGTCTGTGAGAGCCAGAAATCTTGCTTGTTTGTAGGTGACCAAATACTTATTTTACCAAGGAATTTACCAATTAATTCATTAAAAATCCTTCAATGTGATTTCCTGGATTTTTTTTTTCTCATTTTGTCTCTCATAGTTGAGGTATACCTATGATGAAAATTGGAGACCTCTCTCATCTTTTAAGTGGGAGAACTTGCACAATTGGTGGCTGACTAAATACTTTTTTGACCCACTGTATATATATATATACACACACACACACACACACACACACACACACACACACACACACACACACACACACACACACACTATACATATATATATGTAAATATATATACACTATACATACATATATATATATATATATATATATATATATATATATATATATATATACTGTGTATAGTATATATACTGTATGTATGTATGTATATATGTATACACACACACACACATACATACATACATACAGTATATATATATATATATATATATATATATATATATACACTACCGTTCAAAAGTCTGGGGTCACTTAGAAATTTCCTTATTTTTGAAAGAAAAGCACTGTTTTTTTCAATGAAGATAACTTTAAACTAATCAGAAATGCACTCTAATATCTAATATACATTGCTAATGTGGTAAATGACTATTCTAGCTGCAAATGTCTGGTTTTTGGTGTAATATCTACATAGGTGTATAGAGGCCCATTTCCAGCAACTATCACTCCAGTGTTCTAATGGTACAATGTGTTTGCTCATTGCGTCAGAAGGCTAATGGATGATTAGAAAACCCTTGTGCAATCATGTTAGCACAGCTGAAAACAGTTTAGCTGGTTAGAGAAGCTATAAAACTGACCTTCCTTTGAGCAGGTTGAGTAGCTGGAAAAAATTATTATTTCAAATACAAATCATTATTTCTAACCTTGTCAATGTCTTGACTATATTTTCTATTCATTTTACAACTCATGGTGGTAAATAAGTGTGACTTTTCATGGAAAACACAAAATAATTGTCTGGGTGACCCCAAACTTTTGAACGGTAGTGTATATAGTGGAGGAATAAAATCAGGCGAGGTATGACGAGCTGGAAGGTTGCAGAGTTTTATTTCCTCCATCAAAATGAGACGCACTTGTAGCTCTGTGCGCTACAGTGGTCTACTGTGCTGTGTGTGCTGTGATGCTGAGGCATGTATCGTCAGCTCTTTTATATGTTATACAAACAGAGAGAATGCATGGCACATTAGCATATTGATATACATATCAGTCAATACATATGATTAGCCTGACCAACTGGCGCCTGGACGTCTTCTCCTTAATCCGGGGATGTATAAACCATAGTCCATTGTTCTGGTTGTCTTCCCAGGGGCTCTCTGTCCATATGTGAGTGGTCGTCTGCTTCTTCTGGACCTTCTGAGTGTGAGGATGAATGTCCCTGTAGATTGTGGTGGGTCACCACAATACACACACACACACACACACACACACACACACACACACACACACACACACACACACACACACACACTACCGTTCAAAAGTTTGGGGTCACTTAGAAATGTCCTTATTTTTGAAAGAAAAGCACTGTTTTTTTTCAATGAAGATAACTTTAAACTAATCAGAAATACACTCTAATATCTAATATACATTGCTAATGTGGTAAATGATGATTCTCGCTGCAAATGTCTGGTTTTTGGTGTAATATCTACATAGGTGTATAGAGGCCCATTTCCAGCAACTATCACTCCAGTGTTCTAATGGTACAATGTGTTTGCTCATTGCGTCAGAAGGCTAATGGATGATTAGAAAACCCTTGTGCAATCATGTGAGCACAGCTGAAAACAGTTTAGCTGGTTAGAGAAGCTATAAAACTGACCTTCCTTTGAGCAGGTTGAGTATCTGGAAAAAATTATTATTTCAAATACAAATCATTATTTCTAACCTTGTCAATGTCTTGACTATATTTTCTATTCATTTAACAACTCATGGTGGTAAATAAGTGTGACTTTTCATGGAAAACACAAAATAATTGTCTGGGTGACCCCAAACTTTTGAACGGTAATGTATATATATATACAGTATATATATATATATATATATATATACAGTATCAGTCCGCCAAGGTCTCCGCCTTTGACCGCCACCTAATCCACATAGCACCGGACCCCCATGATCACCTCCTGCAGGTGGTGAGCCCACCGGAGGGTGGACCCATGTAACTCCTTCGGGCTGAGCCCGGCCGGGTCCCATGAGTGGAAACCCGACCACCAGACGCTAGCCTTCGAGCCCCTCCCCCAGGCCTGGCTCCAGGGTGGGGCCCCGGTAACCCCATACCGGGCGGGGTACACTGAATCCTTGATATAGAATTTATCATGAGAGTCTGTTGGATTGTTCTTAGTCTGGCCCTTCACCCAGGACCAGTTTGTCTTGGGTGACCCTATCAGAGGCAAATTGCCCTGGACAACATAGCTCCTGAGATCACTGAGGCATGCAAACCCCCCCCCCCCCCCACCACCACCACGATAAGGTGACGATCCATGAGGGGGATTGAAACAATTGATTGAAAGGAGTCAGCTGAGGTGGTTTGGGCATCTGATTAGGATGCCTCCTGGACGCCTCCCACTTGAGGTGTTTCAGGCACGTCCCACTGGGAGGAGACCCCGGGGCAGACCCAGGACTCGGTGGAGAGACTACGTCTCCCAGCTGGTCTGGGAACGCTTTGGTATCCTCTCTGAAGAGCTGGAGCAGGTGGCTGGGGAGAGAGAAGTCTGGGCTTCTCTGCTTGAACTGCTGCCTCTGCGACCCGGACCTCCGGAAAAGTGGTAGAAGATGGATGGATGGATATATACAGTATACACACACACACATGGGTATATTTATTATTCCTTTAACCATTTTATTCTCTTTATTTATTTTATTTATGATCTTATTCTGCTTCTTATTATATTTTATTGCATTTTATTTTATCTTAAGGTATTTGTAGCGCTAATGTTTCCTCATTGGGAGGCTCTCGGCACTTGGAACTGTAATTGGCTCTGGTGGTGGGGATGCTGCTGTGGTGGTCACCAACTCCTGGTGCTGATGGTCCCTCCATGATGGCATGTCCTCATTCTGGTCCTCAGTCCTCAGCCATGTTTTAACTATGCCTATTGTTAGAAAAATTCCTGAAAACCTTCAGTCAAAAACCAGGCTGGATCAGAGTTTCGGCAAATTTAATTATACTGGCCAGTGGAGAACAATACAAAAGTAGTCTCAGAGCCTAATTGCGCATCATTCTGACTCAAACACACATCACTCAGTTCTTTAAGCCCTCCGTTGTCTGAGAGGTGGAGGGGCAAATTGTCCATCATGATTGGTCCAGTACATCTGGTCAAAACTTGGTGTACTGATTATCTTTTCTCAGAAACCATGACACTCACTAAGCACCAGTCACACAGGAGCCACACAGGCTAGACTAAAATCAAGATGATAACTAGTGCAGCTGTAACCTTGACACTTTTAAATAGACTCTGAGACAAAACAAATCACAAATATAAGACAAATATGAAATTTTTCTATCATCTATTATTACTTGTGGGTGGGGTGGAACAGGGTGGGAGGAGGTGGGCTCTGGGGTGGGTTGGGGGTCAGGTGGATGTACGCCTTAGATGAGAGTGGGGGCGGGGGGGGCTCTCTTTTTCTTTTTATTGTTTTGTTTGCGTTTTATCTGGAACTGTTTTTAACTGTAAAGCACTTTGAGCTACACTTTGTAGTATGAAAGGTGCTATATAAATAAATAAAGTTTAAAGTTTAAATGTTTTTTCAGCATTAATGGTGGACTCCCAGCCAGTATGTCCATGTGGGCCGCATCACAGGTTAACTGGGCTGTCTCATGGGTCCATGTGGGTTTGTCTATGGATTTCATGTTGGCCCCATCTGTGCTTGCCCAATTGGACTTTACCTGTTGACCTATTTTCATCTGATTTTCTCATAAATTTGTTTTTTTTCTGGTAAATTTGTGACTTTCCCCGCAAATTTAATAAATTTTTCTTGAAAATTTGAAGCTTTCACAAAAATTTTCAGCTTCTTTTATTGTAAACTTACAACTTTTTCCTCATAAATTTGTGACTTTTTCCTTGTAATTTTGCCTATGGCGCCAGTGTTACTGAAACCTGCTCACCCATGTTACACCCATGTGGGTTTAAAGTGGGTAAACATATCAGCTGCTGACCTGTACCACAGCTAAAGTCCAGGTGGAGAAACACAGTTGAGGCCAACATGGAACCCATGGACAAACCCACATGGGACCCCTAAGACAGCCAGATTTAACCTATGGTGGGGCCCACATGGACATGCAGATTGGGGTGGTGGAGCACATGCATCGGCACAAACTCAAATCACTCATTTCAACGTGGCAAGGGATTTGTGGAAAGTAGTGCTCAAACTGTCTAACAATGACTGTTTTTTATTCATATTGGCTAAGTACTGAAATACAGTGCACCCAGAAAGTATTCACAGCACTTCACTTTTTCCACATTTTATGTTTCAACCTTACTCCAAAATGGATTAAATTCATTTTTTCCTCAAAATTCTCCACACAATACTCCATAATGACAACGGGAAAAAAGTTTTTAGGATTTTTGCAAATTTATTAAAAATAAAAAACAAAGAAATCACATGTACAGTGGTGTGAAAAAGTGTTTGCCCCCTTCCTGATTTCTCATTTTTTTGTCACACTTAAATGTTTCAGATCATCAAACAAATTTAAATATTAGACAAAGATAACACAAGTAAACACAAAATGCAGTTTTTAAATGAAGGTGTTTATTGTTAAGGGAAAAAATCCAAACCTATATGGCTCTGTGTGAAAAAGTGATTGCCCCCTAAACCTAATAACTGGTTGGGCCACCCTTAGCAGCAACAACTGCAGTCAAGCGTTTGCAATAACTGGCAATGAGTCTTTTACAGTGCTGTGGAGGAATTTTGGCCCACTCATCTTTGCAGAATTGTTGTAATTCAGCCACATTGGAAGTTTTTCGAGCTTAAACCGCCTTTTCAAGGTCATGCCACAGCATCTCAATCGGATTCAGGTCAGGACTTTGATTAGGCCACTCAAAAGTCGTCATTTTGTTTTTCTTAAGCCATTCAGAGGTGGACTTGCTGGTGTGTTTTGGATCATTGTCCTGAAGCACCAAGTGTGCTTTGGCTTGAGGTCACAAACAGATGGCTGGACATTCTTCTTCAGGACTTTTTGGTACACAGCAGAATTCATGGTTCCATTTGCCACAGCAAGTCTTCCAGGTCCTGAAGCAACAAAACAGCCCCAGACCATCACATTACCACCACTACCACCACCATATTTTACTGTTGGTATGATGTTCCTTTTCTGAAATGGTTCTGCTGGAGGTTTCTTCCTGTTAAAAGGGAGTTTTTCCTCTCCACCGTCGCCAAGTGCTTGCTCACAGGGGATCGCCTGATTGCTGGGGTCTTTCTGCAACTGTGGGGGTCCTCCCTTCAGTTGATAGTGCTATGAGATGACTGTTGTTGTGAAATGGCGCTATATAAATAAAGTTGAATTGAATTGAATTGAATTGAAATGCTGTGCCACTTTTACACCAGATGTAATGGGACACACACCTTCCAGAAAGTTCAACTTTTGTCATACCAGTCCACAGAGTATTTTCCCAAAAGTCTTGGGGAGCATCAAGATTTTTCTGGCAAATCTGAGATGAGCCTTTATGTTCTTTTTGCTCAGCAGTGGTTTTCGTCTTGGAAGTCTGCCATGCAGGCTGTTTTTGCCCAGTCTCTTTCTTATGGTGGAGTCATGACCTTAACTGAGGCAAGTGAAGCCTGCAGTTCTTTGGATGATTTTGTGGGATCTTTTGTGACCTCTTGGATGATTTGCCGCTGCGCTCTTGGAGTAATTTTGGTTGGTCGGCTACTCCTGGGAAGGTTCACCACTGGTTCATGTTTTTGCCATTTGTGGATAATGGCTCTCACTATGGTTCGCTGGAGTCCCAAAGCTTCAGAAATGGCTTTATAGCCTTTTCCAGACTGATAGCTCTCAATTACTTTCTTTCTCATTTTTTCTTGAATTTCTCTGGATTGCAGCATGACGTCTAGCTTTTAACGATCTTTTGGTCTACTTCACTTTGTCAGGCAGGTCCTATTTAAGTGATTTCTTGATTGAGAACATGTGTGGCAGTAATCAGGCCTGGGTGTGGCTAGAGAAATTGAACTCAGCTTTCCAAAGATGTGATAAACCACAGTTAAGGGGGGGGGGGTCACTTTTTCACACAGGACCATGTAGGTTTGGGTTGTTTTACCCTTAATAATAATCACTTTCATTTAAAAACTGCATTTTGTGTTTACTTGTGTTATCTTTGTCTAATATTTAAATTTGTTTGATGATGTGAAACATGTAAGTGTGACAAACATACAAAAAAATGAGAAATCAGGAAGGGGGCAAACACTTTTTCACACCTCTGTACATAAGTGTTTACAGCCTTTGCCATGAAGCTTAAAACTGAGCTCAGATGCATCCTGTTTCCACTGATCATCCTTGATATGTTTCTACAGCTTAGTTGGAGTCCACCTGTGGTAAATTCAGTTGATTGGACATGATTTGGAAAGGCACACACTTGTTTATATAAGGTCCCACAGTTGATGGTGCATGTCAGAGCACAAACCAAGCATGAAGTCAAAAGAATTGTCTGTAGACCTCCGTGGTAGGATTGTCTCGAGGCACAAATCTGGGGAAGGGTACAGAAAAATTTCTGCGGCTTTGAAAGTCCCAATGAGCACAGTGGCCTCCACCGTCTGTAAATTGAAGAAGTTTGGAAACACTGGGACTCTTCCTAGAGCTGGCCGGCCATCTAAACTGAGCAATCGGGGGAGAAGGGCCTTAGTCAGTTAAGTTAATTCCCTTCCACAGCATGTGGGACACCATGGGGTGTACAGGGGCGGTGCTATCTCCGTTCCACTGACCCTAGGCCATACAGCTACTGAAAGTAGTGAAAGCTACAGTGGGGGTCAGTCCTCTGATAGCTCTGTGCATTAACTTTCCTTTCCCCATTCTGTTATGTTGACCACCAAGTCTATAAGGTGGAAAATACTATTTTTTTAATATAGTCTTTGGTATGACCTGGCCGGGATTTGAACTCACGACTTCCTGGTTGTGGGATGGATGCTCTACCAACTAGGCCACCACTCCGATGGCCTTAGTTAGGGAGGTGACCAAGAACCCGATGGTCACTCTGTCAGAGCTCCAATGTTCCTCTGTGGAGAGAGGAAAACCTTTCAGAAGGACAACCGTCTCTGCAGCAATCCCCCAGTCAGGCCTGTATGGTAGAGTGGCCAGATGGTAGCTACTCCATAGTAAAAGGCACATGGCAGCCCACCTGGAATTTGCCAAAAGGCACCTGAAGGCCCTCAGACCATGAGAAACAAAATTCTCTGGTCTGATGAGACAAAGATTGAACTCTTTGGCATGAATGCCAGGCGTCATATTTGGAGGAAACCAGGTACTGCTCATCACCACGCCAGTGGTGGTGGCAGCATCATGCTGTGGGGGTGTTTTTCAGCTGCAGGAACTGGGAGACTAGTCAGCATAGAGGGAAAGATGAATGCAGCATCTCAGACTGGGGTGACGGTTCATCTTTCAGCAGGACAGCGACCCTAAGCACACAGCCAAGACATTAAAGGAGTGACTCAGGGACAACTCTGTGAATGTCCTTGAGTGGCCCAGCCAGAGCCCAGACTTGAATCCAATTGAACATCTCTGGAGAGATCTGAAAATGGCTGTGCACCAACGTTTCCCATCCAACCTGATAGAGCTTGAGGAGTGCTGCAAAGTCGAATGGGCGAAACTGCCTAAAGATAGGTGTGCCAAGTTTGTGGCATCATATTCAAAAAGACTTGAGGCTGTAATTGCTGCCAAAGGTGCATCAACAGAGTATTGAGCAAAGGTTGTGAATACTTATGTACATGTGATTTCTTAGTTTTTGATTTTTAATAAATTTGCAAAAATCTAAAAAAAAACCTTTTTCACATGATTATGGGGTATTGTGTGTAGTATTTTGAGGGAAAAAAATGAATTTAATCCATTTTGGAATAAGGCTGTAACATAAAATATGGAAAAAGTGAAACGCAGTGAATACTTTCCAGATGCACTGTAATTATGTGTCAAGACCACAGACAGAAAGGTGGGAAGTCAGGAGGAAAGAGACTAGCCGGTGAATTTTCAAAATAAAGCGCTGCAATATTCAGCACAGAGGAACAATAAATTATTTTTTCTCTGTGGCTCTCTGCCATCCACAGGTTGGGAAGCACTAGAAACAGCTCAGTATGCAGGGCAACCAAAAAAAAAAAAAAAAGTCAAACTGTTGTGCAGTCCTGCACAAAGCGGGACACCTGGTCACCTGATCACGCGTTGCTGAGGAGGCATGTAGTGTGTGTGTGTACTCTGTTTTATAGCCAGAAACAGCTCTGTGTAACTTATAAGGCCATGATACTTTTATCTGAGTACACTTTATGGCTGCTCTGCCCAGCTCTGTTAAAATGTCTGACATTCACATCTCAATTTAACTACAGTCACAGGAAATGAGGTGTTTACGGTGAAGGCGCGCACGCACACGCACACGCACACGCACGCACGCACACACACACACACACACACACACACACACACACACACACACACTCTCTCTCTCTCTCTTTCTCTCTCTCTCTCTTATGTATAAAAAGGCTGACGCAGAGCGTGAAATGAAAATCATCGGAGCAGCATGAAAGGAGACAAAAGATGAAAAAGAAAATTGACAAATTTATTCTTTTGGTTTGAGGAAGGACAGCGAGGTTCCTATTTATGTGAAGTAAAACACTGTTATGAAGCTGGCTCTGCTGTAATTGGTTACAACGGGAACAATAACTACAGCTACAATAACAAAAATAACAGAAACAGCAATGCCAATAACAACAACGACAACAATAACAAATAATAATAATAATAGTGAATGGTAAAGAGCAGATGAATTAAACAGACTCACTCATATTTAGCTTTGGTGTAAAGAACATCACAGATGGTGACTGTTGTATTTTCTTATCCAACTTGTTCCCATATTTTTGATAAGCTGGTTAAAGAAAATGTAAAATCTTGCCATTCAAATACATCACACAAGTTTTCATCCATTTTCTTACAAATCTGTAAGTTTTTCCCATAAATTTGCAACACATTTCTTGTAAATTTGGAACTTTGTCAAAAACTTAACTTTTTTTTTTGCTGTAAACTTACAGCTTTTCCTCATAAATTTGGATCTTTCTCATAAATTTTCAAATTATTTACTCATACATTTGCTACTTTTTTTGGTTAATTTGAAACTTTTTAAAATTTTTTCCTCATAAATTTGTGACTTTTTGTCTTGTAAATTTGCTAAATTTTTCTTGTAAGTTTGTAACTGAGTAATTTTACATTTTTTTTCTTGTAAATTTGCAACTTTTTTCTCCTAATCTTGGGATCCTGATTTCTGACTATGGGTTTGGGGTCAAAAGGTCAAAGGTCAAGGTAAACATTCCCTCTGCCTTTTTTCACTTTTTCCACTTTATTCTCATAAATTTGCTAGTCTTTTGTAAATTTGTCACTTGTTTTTCTTATAAATTTCCACATTAATTTCTCTCATAAATGTGACTTTTTTTTCTCAAATTTTCACCTGTGGCGACAGTGTGACTGAAACCTGCTCACCCACGTTAAACCCATGTGGGGCCCAGCTGGGTTTAAAGTGGGTAAACATATTACCTGCTTATCTGCACCACAGGTAAAGTCCATGTGGGCAAGTGCAGATGGGGCCAACGTGGAGCCCGTGGACAAACCCACATGGGACCCATAAGACAGCCCAGATTTAATCTTTTGTGGGACCCACATGGACATGCTGGCTGGGGTGTCACTATCTCCCAAATAAAGTTGAGAGTGAACTTGGATCTGCACCCTCGTCGTCATTTAACTCGCAGCAGACAGATGCGTCATTACGATAAAAACCTTCTGTCCTGCAGGAGAAGACGTCCTCACAGGGCCGACCTTCAATGCGTCCCTCCTCGTCGTCATTACCGTCCTAACGGAGGTCAGACTTTAAGCCTCCATGGGGGCCTCCCCGCTCCTCCTCGGCAGCTGTTCCAGGTGTGTCTCGCTGTATTTTTAACATGTAGGCCAAGCTAGGGCACTCCATCATCCAAAAAAAAGCTCCCTCAGCACTTTAGCACCCTCGCCCTCCTTTTTTTCTGCTGCTTCAGCAGTCTGAGGTGGGTAGAAGAGACAGACACTTTAAGAAGTAAAAGTACCATCATCTTGTGATATTCTGTCCATGCTCTCACGCTATAGCAAATCAAGTTAGGGTTGCCAAATATGCTAAACACACACCTTTTACACACAGAGATAGTTGGGTGACCACTGAGAGATCAAAGACTGGCCCAATCTCTCACTGATCTCCTAAAGCCTAAAAAAAAAGCCATTTCTGTGTAAATGTTCGGGAGATCTTTGTGCACTCGTCGGATCAAAAAATAACTTTTCATCAACTTCATGGTGAGCTACAGAGATCTTTGAAACACTCTCGAGGGATCACTAAGCCTTACAGCAAGAAGGTTCCTGGTTCAAATCCCCAGGTTGGCAGGGGTTGGAACCTTTCTGTGTGGAGTTTGCATGTTCTGCCTGTGCTGCGTGGGTTTACTCCGGGGGCTCCGGTTTCCTCCCACAATCCAAAGACATGCATGTTAGGTTAATTGGCTGTTCTAAATTGTCCCTAGACATCTGTTTCCTATAGGCCCTTAGAATAGAGGGTTAGTATTAGTGAAATCGCTTTGAGTGGTCTTTGTGACTAGAAGAGCGCTATATAAGTGCAGGTTAGTTAGTTAGTTAGTTAGTTAGTAGTAAGAGACCATGAGATCGCAGAGGAATCGGTGAGAGTTTCTTGGGCAACCAAGAAGGTTGCTGAGCATTTCTTTGGGGATAGGGAGCCTCCGGGTATACAGTCATGTGAAAAAATTAGGACACCCCATTAAATATTCAGTTCTTTATTAATAAATGTTCACATATCTATGTCTAACCTTGTTTTTGTTTTTATTTGCATTTTTTAACATTTATTTTAGCCATTTTAACTGGGAATGAATGTGGGGGTGTCCTAAAAAAGATGGGGGTGTGCTAATTTATTCCTCACTTTGTTTAGAATTATAGTTTACAGAAAATTTGAAAAAAGTAATTAATTCATTTTTAATTGTTTAGTTGTATTACATGAATCTCAAAGTATTTTTTAACATCAATATTAAATATCCATATGTCCAAATATGTTAAAAAAAAACCACAGGCTTATACAGGGTATCATAATTTTTTCACATGACTGTATATGTGTGATATGGTGTGGAGTTTTTACTGCTGAAATGCCGCTCCTATTATCTACTGAGAGAATTCACTGCTGTGTTTTTGGCCGCTGTTTACATTTGCCCACGAAGCAACTACACAGTAGCGCTACACAAACTCTATGACGTCATCAGCGCAGTAGAGACGACCCATCCCAATGCTGTTTTTATCGTTGCTGGTGACTTTAACCAGTGCAATTTACGGACTGTACTTTCCAAATATTACCAGCATGTGGACATTCCCACCCATGATAAGAACTCACTGGATCATATTTACACAAACATACACGGTGCATACAGAGCGGCACCCTGCCTCCACTTCAGACAATCAGCTCACATCTCCCTGCTTATGTACCAAGCCTACAGACAAAAGCTAAAACAAACAAACTCTGTTATTAAACAAATTAAACGGTGGACTCCAGAGGCTGAGAGCACCCTTAAATACTGTTTTGGCTGTACAGACTGGGATGTGTTTAAAGCTGCAGCCACCTGGCAGGACTCTTCTGTAAACATACAGGACTATCCTGAGTATGTGACTGGGTACATCAGCATGTGTGTTGATACCATTGTATCCACCATACAAGTCAGGAAGTTCCCCAACCAGAAGCTCTGGATTAACAGTCAGGTACGTCAGATGCTGCGTGCTCGCTCTCTTGCATTTAAATCAGGCAATGAGGTTGAGTACAAAGCTGCAAAGTATGGACTGAGGAAGGTTATAACAACAGCCAAGAGGCAGTACAGGGAAAAGCTGGACAGCCTCTACTCCACTCCTGACCCGGGGCGCATGTGGCAAGGCCTGCAGCACATCACAGACTACAAGAGGACCAACAGCAGCACCACTATCCCCACAGACAGCCTGTAGGATGATCTCAACATCTTTTACACTGGCTTTGAGACCTCCAGCTGGCATGTTTACGCCCCTATGGGGCAGGAAGACAGACTCACATGCTGAATTACACCCATGACATTTTATTAAAGAAAAGAACAGAAGTCCAAAAACTGTACAAATATACAAAAATATAAATAATGAAAAAACTTATAGCTGGCGTCCCTGGGCCAGCATCGCCCAGCGGATGCAGGAGGAGATCAGGAGATAAACACGGATAAAAGTACAGGTAGACATTCAATAGTGCAGCGATGACTGAATGAACAGAAGCAGTTATGAGTGGGTAACAATGTAAATGACCACAGGTGTTGGTGCATCTGAGCAAGGGGAAGGAGAGAATCATAATGGTAATTGGGATCAGCTGATGATGATGAGAGGGGAGCAGGTGGACTGGCAGAGTGACAGGCAACGCCCACGCAAAGTGCAGACCTGGAAATGCTGCCTGCCAGCTGCCAGCCCACAGAACCAATATAAGAAATAAACACTCATAACAGGCTGGAAATTAATTGCAAATGAAACAAAACATGACCAAAACAGACTGAACAAAAACAAGGAAACTGGAAGACAGTGTGATAACTCAAAAGGCATAACAATGCAACAGATACATATGAATACAGAGAAAAGCAATGAAACTGAACTTGGGAGAACATCCAAGCTCAGTTCATGACAAAGCCCTCCTCTCAAGGGGTGTACCCAGACACCCCAAGGTAACATCAAAAGAAAAAGAAGCACCTGCCCCCCCCCCCCCCAAGCAGGAACCACAACGATCTACTCAGGGGGCGGGTGGTGGGAGGAACAGGCCAGGAGGGAACAAAACAACACTGCTCAGGACCCACACCAGAAAACACAGAATTAAGGCTCCTGGCCCACGGAGCTCTAAAGTTCAGGGGGTCACCCAAAGTTCCAGGCCCTGCGGATGGCAAGGTGAACCAAGTCAGGTGGCCTGCCGAAGTCCCAGGCCAGCTGGACGGCCAGGTGGTACGAGTCAGGTGGCCTGCTGGAGAACATGGACCACCTGACCCGGCGGCTCAGTCTCTGCGTCGACCGGCCCGCATGTTTAAGCCACCTGAACAGAAGATGCAGCCCGGGAGGCGGCTCCCCCACTGGGAGACCCACTGCAAAGGAGGAGAGCTGAGGAGGGGGAACCACGATGTCATCAGGCAGAGCGGGAAGGGGGACCCTGATGGCATCTGGCAGAGAAGGGTGAGGTACCATGACGGCGTCTGGCTGAGGAAGGAGAACCATGACACCCTCAGTGGTCTTAGGCTGAATCAAAGCTGCACCCACAAGGGTCCCGGTCTGGGACATTGTAGCACCCGCGGTGGCTCCAGGCCGGAGCACTGTGGCACCCTCGGTGGACCCGGGCCGGGCCAACACTGCACCCTTCGTGGACCTGGATTGGGCCAATGCTGCACCCTCGGTGGACCCTAGGCTGAGGGGTAGCGCCCCTGGTGGGCCCATGCTGGAGCGCAGTGCCCACGTCGGGCTAATACTTCAGCACAGCACCCATGAGGGTCCCCGGCCGGGACGCAGAACCCACGGAGACTCAGACCGAGGAGGAACCCACACGATGGCCTTGGACAGAGGGGGAGCTGCTCCCACGGTGGTCCCAGGCTGGGACGGGGCACCCACGACGACCTTGACAGGAGAAGCTGGACCCTGAGCGACCTCCAGTGGCAAACCTGGACCCTCGGGGACCTCTGACGGTGTTGGATCCTCTCCGGTGACCCTGGGAGAGAGCTCAAATACAGCACAGAGAGAAGGGGGGTCAGGGTCCCTGGCAGCAGTGGAGCCCGACGAGGCGAGCTCAGGTACAGAGGGCGGCTGCACCTGGCTGTCCTCACCAAGAGTCAGGCAAGATTGCGCAAGGACAGAGAGGAGAAAAACAAAAGAGAGAACTTGCCTGAGCTTGAGCTCCACCACCGTCCAGGACTCCGAGGATCCAGGTGACTATGATTCTTCGGGCCCGGCCCTCAGGAGGTCCATCTTGGGCTTCCACCCTGCTGCGGCAGCCTCCGCAGCAGGCATGATGATCATTGCAGTCTCAAGACTCCCAGACAAAGAGAACCATGCTGGAGGCTTGTCAGCTGGGGGTCGGCTCCATGCTGGCACTGGAAAAGGAGCCTCCAGGGCCACAAGCCCCTCCATCATCTGGTGGCTCTGATCTGGGACTGGTGGACACTCAGGAGCAGATAGAGGGGACACGGAGAGGACATGGGATAAATCATTTTCTGCAGCAGGTGAGGAGAGCTCAGGGGACTGCATTTCCTGAGCCTCCTTACCGGGAATCAGGCAAGGCACATCACAAAAATTTGAATTCAAATGGAATGTTACTTGCCTGTCATCCCGGTGAGTGATGTAATCTGCTGCAGTTGGCGGGCAGTCATCCTTCTCCGTGTCCATGGAGAGCTTGGGCCCCTCTGTAGATTGTGGAGGAGCCGCCTCTTTTATCACGGAGACGAAGGGAGCCGGAGAACCCAGGGATAAGCTCTCAGCAGTGGGAAAACTCATTGAGGTGACGGAGGTTACAGCAGTGACGGAGAGAGTGCAGGCTGGCGAGACAGCCGACAAAGGAGACAGAGAAAGAGGCCCTGCTGCGGGAGTTGTCAGGCTCAGTGTTGGGGAGATGACTGCTGAGGAGGATGAAGGATTCTTCCAGTGATTCTAGGCAGGATGACGCCGTCTTTGTGGACCTGATGAAACGTCTGCTGGAGCTAGAGGAGACGGTGGCGGAATGGGAAGAGAGGAGGATGGCTGCCGTGGAGAGCGCCTCCGCTTCGGCACAGTGGGATATGCCCCCATCGATAGGTTGGGAAACGCTTGCTGGAGAGCGCAGATTGTGGAGACCAGCTCTGCATATTGCGAGTAATTCCAAAGGCCGGGGTGCGCCTCCAGAATACCCACAGCTCCATCCAAACACTCCCACTTCTTCTTAGGACCTCGGGCTTCCAGAGCCTTATCCACAAAATCTTGGATGAAGTCTACTGCCCATTCCTCCTCCACTGTAGGTGACCCCACTGCCAACCCTCTTCTATTTTGGCGAGGTTGGTGCGCTGGGGACATCATAAGCTCCGGAGCAGGTGAGTGGGAAAAAGCACAAAAAAGGAAATAATGCCCGAGTCTTTTTTCTGGCTGCGCTATTCTGTCATGTTTACGCAGGAAGACAGACTCACGTGCTGAATTACACCCATGACATTTTATTAAAGAAAAGAACAGAAGTCCAAAAACTGTACAAATATACAAAAATATAAATAATGAAAAAACTTATAGCTGGCGTCCCTGGGCCGGCATCGCCCAGCGAATGCAGGAGATCAGGAGATAAACACAGATGAAAGTACAAGTAGACATTCAATAGTGCAGCAATGAGTGAGTGAACAGAAGCAGACTAAATACGAGTGGGTAACAATGTAAATGACCACAGGTGTTGGTGCACCTGAGTGAGGGGAAGGAGAGAATCATAATGGTAATTGGGATCAGCTGGTGATGATGAGAGGGGAGTAGTTGGACTGGCAGAGTGACAGGCAATGCCCACGCAAAGTGCAGACCCGGAAATGCTGCCTGCCAGCTGCCAGCCCACAGAACCAATATAAGAAATAAACACTCATAACAGGCTGAAAATTAATTGCAAATGAAACAAAACATGACCAAAACAGACTGAACAAAAACAAGGAAAATGGAAGACAGTGTGATAACTCAAAAGGCATAAAACAATACAACAGATAAATATGAATACAGAGAAAAGCCATGAAACTGAGCTTGGGAGAACAATAAGCTCAGTTCATGACACCAGCTACAGTGCAGAGAGGAGACCGCCCCCCCACTAAAAGTCTCATCAGCTCATCAGGCCAGGTAAACAAAGCACTGAGGAATATCAACCCCCGTAAGGCAGCAGGACCAGACAACCATATTCAACCTCTCCCTCAACCAGAGCATAGCTCCTTCCTGCTTCAAAACCACAATCATCGTCCCCCTCCCCAAAAAGAGCCCGCTGATCTGCCTGAATGATTACAGGCCAGTAGCACTCACTCCAATCATTATAAAGTGCTTTGACAGAGTGGTGCTGCCCCTCATTCAGGACAGCATACCGGATACCCTGGACCCCCTGCAGTACGCCTACTGGCCCAACAGGTCCACCTAAGATGCCATTGCTGCAGAACTCCATTATTCTCTCTCCCACCTGGAAGATAAAGACTCCTACATTAGGATGCTCTTTGTCGACTACAGCTCCGCCTTCAACATGATCATCCCCCACAAACTCACTGACAAACTGTCTTCACTTGGCCTGCATCCCACCCTCTGCGACTGGCTACTGGACTTTCTAACTGGCAGGCCCCAGTCTGACAGGATGGGTAACAGGACCTCAGCCAGCATCATCACGAACACAGGTGTCTCACAGGGTTGTGTTCTCAGCCCCATCCTCTACAGCCTCTTCATCCATGACTGTGTTGCCTCCCACAAGGACAATATCATCTTAAAGATCGCAGATGACACAGCAGTGATAGGACACATCACTGGTGGTGATGAAGCATCCTACAGGAGGGAGGTGGCCAACCTGGTGTCATAATGTGAGGACAACAATCTCACCCTCAAGTGGACAAGACAAAGGAGATGATAGTGGACATGACGGAGGGGAGGAGGAGACCCCATCGGCCACTGTTCATCTGGGAGCTTGAGGTGGAGAGGGTGAGGAGCTTTAAACACCTGGGCATCCACATCAGTGGGGACCTTACGTGGGCACTCAACACCACAGAGCTGGTTAAGAGAGCTCAACAGCAGCTGTACTTTCTGAGGAAGCTGAAGAACCTCAACAATTTCTACAGCTGTTTCATCAAGCGCATCTTGACCGACTGCATCACTACGTGGTACGGCAGCACTACTGCCCTGGACCACAAACGCCTGCAGAGAGTGATGAAGACAGCGGAGAAGATCATCAGGACTCCACTCCTCTCTTTGCAGAGCATCTACCACTGCAGAGTCCAAGGGAGAGCTGCCACCATCCTCCAGGACCCCATCCACCCCCGGCACAGAATGCTCACACTTGTACCCTCAAGCCAGAGGTATGGAAGTGTGAAATGCAGGACATCCAGACTAAAAAACTGCTTCTTTCCCACTGCCATAAGAGTCCTGAATAAATAACAAACCCCAGACACAGCTTTGCAAATAGGAATTCACACACTGGTTGCTAAATTTACACATTGCTCACTAGCACAGTGTATATAGTCTCATCCTGTCTCATGTCCATATCATCTCTGCTGTTAAATTGTCACTGTACAGTCTACTGGGTATTATCATTACAGAGAAATTCTCACACTGGGTGCTAATTTGTACATTGCTCATTTGCACATTGTACATAGGCTTATGCCATCTCAGGTTCATATCATCTCTGATATTAATATACCATTGTCCATTTTAGTCATCCAGTGAATTTTCAGTTTTCATTCTTCTTGTTTCCTCTAGTTAACTGCTTTAACTGTCCTAATTGCCTAATGTGTGTTGTTAGTATTCTTTAGTATTAGTACTTAGTATTAAAGTGTGTTTAAGGTGTCCTAATTGCCTAATGTGTGTTATTAGTGTGTTATTAGTATTCATTAATATTAAGTGTGTTATTACCTTATTAGTATTGATGTGTATCTATTACCTTGGCATTTGTTCAGAGAACAGAGTAAGAATTTCATTGCTCAGGAAATGTTGCATTTCTTAACTGTGCACATGATAATAAAGTCTTTGAATCTTGAACGTGAGAGGTTTCTAGTGCTCTCCTACTCCCTTTACGGAGGGGTGGAGATCATTGAGAGATCATTGAAAGATGGAAAAAAATGTCCAGATTTCTGAACGATATTTCATTGACCTCTCATTGATCTTCCAGGTATCCACAAAGTTTTAACTGTCCAAAACAGTCTCTCAACGATCATCAAGGGAAGTGGTCTCTCAATTAACACTCAAGGATCTCATTGATCTCCATATTTCCATAGGAATGGCAAATTTTTACACCCTGAAGGTAGAGATGGCTGAGAGATCAATGAGGGATCACCAAGTGTTTGATGAAAGACCAATAGAGTTCAGCAAAAGACTGCAATGGACATCGCTGAGAGATCATTGGGTGATCAATGAGATTGTTGAGCACTCCTTGGGCATTCATTGAGAGATCACTACCTTTTGGCAACCATTTAGAGGCTGTTCTGGACTGAGTCAAAACTTTGAGGAGACCATGGGGACCGTAGAGATCATTGGAAAATCACTGAGAGATGTTGCTGATCAATGGGTGCTCATTGAAACATTGCTGAGAGATTTGGTCCTTTTTTTCACTTCATAAATGTACGACGTTTTCCTGTAATTCTTTACTTTTTTCCTCAAAAATTTGTGACCTTTTTCTCATAAATTTGTAGCTTTTTTCCTGTAAATTTCTACAGCATACAGATTTCCCCCCAAAATTTATGACTTTTTTCACATAAGTTTGAAACTTTTCTTGTAAATTTTATCATTTGAGACTTTTCTCCATAAAAATATATAAATTCTATATAAATTGTGACATTTTACTTGCAACTTTGCAATGTTTTCTTTGAAACTTTGCTATTTGTTTTGATAACAAATTTGCTATTTTTCATGGTCAATCTACAGCTTTCCCCCCCATAAATGAGAATTTTTAAAAATATTTTTGTCACGTTTTACATATATGTGTGCTATGATGTTTTTTTTAACCCATCAGTGATCATCACCCCTGTGTAGGTGGCAGAAGTGTTTTCTTTTTCCTGTATTGTCAGCTACTCTGGCTGCAGTTCCTCTGCTGTCCACCAGAGGGTGTTTCTCCAACAGAGAGTCATTCCCCATACGCTCCCATGTTAAAAAGCCCTACTTCACAACAGAAATAAACACGTTCACAGGCTGGTACAGAAACAGTTTTCATCTCCGTCAGTCAGCTCGGTGATGCATCTTCACAAGCGGAAACACCTTTTCTTCCATTAAGGTTTCATCATCATCATCGTCATCATAGCAGTCTGTCGGGGGCGACAATGACTGTTTCATTTAGGTCTGATCAGATTCCTCCACACAGCTCTGCCTTTTGCCCTCCGCTGCCTGTTAACCGGTATGAGTTACTTTCTGACTGACCATTTCATGAAACTGCTTGCAAAGTATTTGAGTACCGCTAGCTTTTGCTGGACTAGCGGCACATTCTTGGCAGATAGAGATATTATCAGTGGCAAGGACAGGCCAAGACAAACTGACTCCAGTATCTGTTGCAGAACTAAAAACAGTATCTGTCACAGGTCTGTGGTGGACCACTCCCAGTTACACGGGGTGAGACTGCACATCCTGGCTATGGCGGAAACATCATGGTTGAACTGGGGTTGTTTTGGGGAGTTAAGTATGTATGAGTGTGTAGAATATGGTGTAGAGAACCACATAAAAATCTTGATTTAGAATTTAAAGGAGACATATTGTACCCTTCTTCCACATGTTGACACAGTTCTCAGGGGTCTTAATGAAATGTCTGTGACATGCTTTAGTCAAAATACCTCAGGGATTAAACACTACAGCAGCATTTTCAACCCTTCTTTACAGTGACCCATTTCAGTTCCTGTTTGTTTAAATGCTAATGAGCCACAGTTCACCCCACCCTCTCTGTTTCATCACTTCTAGACTCTTGAAAAACCAGGTGCAAACTTCCATGTTTAACCTTTTTCTCTGAACCCGTCAGAGAAACATTTGTCTCCGCACAATCACCATGTCATCATCATCTCCTGATGGGAGCGACGGCCACCGTCACTTCTAATTGCTCACACAAGCAGGTGTCAGCAGGTTCTGCTACTGCCAAAACCTGTCGCTAAATCCCACTGGTAAAGCTAACCCCCTTGTCTCCACCAGACATTAACAGCGGCGCCGCGTTTGCTGCTGTTTGGAGATACGCTCCACCCTCCGAGGAATCACAGCTGATCAACACCTCCACGCCGTCATCAGCCCCGGAGGCTCCTCCAGTCGATTTCATCCTGTGACGACGTGAAGAGGCCCAGGTGACTGCAGCTGTTTTTGCTTCTGCTAATTAGACTGAAGATGAGTTATTAATTAAATCAGGAGCGGAAGCACTGAGACAGAGAACTCTGCTCTCGGTGGATGCCACACTTCATCTGCTTCATCAATGAAACTGGTGGCGCAGAGCTTTGACAGGAGGGAGCGTGTGAAAGTAGGCAACGGAGTTTTCAAAGTTCTCTCAGACATGTGGCAGCAGGAGCATTGCTATTGTCAGAAGGGGTGTAGCGTCAAATTTGGGGCCCCACCCAGCCATGTCGGCCCCACCAAAGGTTGGGCTGTCTTCTGGGTCCCCATGTGGGGTTGTCCGTGGATTCCATGTTGGCCCCATGTGTGTTTGCCCACATGGACTTTACCTGTTTTCAACTTATTTTCTCATAAATTTGCTATTTTCTTGTAAAATTGTGACTTTTTTCCACTAATTTGAAAAATTTTTCTTCAAAATTTGCAGCTTTCTCATAAATTTGCAACTTTTTTACTGTAAACTTGCAACTTTTTTCATAAAATTGTGATTTCTTTCTTCTAAAGTTGTGACTCTTTTCTCATAAAGTTGTTAGTTTCTCTTGCAAAATTGTGACTTTTTTCTTGTAAATTTGCAAATTTTTTCCTGAAATTTTGGCGCTCTCATAAATTTGCCACTTTTTTACTGTAATCTTGCAACTTTTTCCTCATAAATCTGTTACTTTTTTCCTTGTAAATTTGTCATTTTCTTATCAATTTGTGAGTTTTTTCCCATAAATTTACTACATTCCTTGTAAATTTGGAACTTTGTCAAAAATGTTGGATTTATTTTTTTTTTACTGTAAACTTACAGCTTCCCCTCATAAATTTTCAAGTTATTTACTCATACATTTACTACATTTTGTTAATTTCCTACTTTTTCTAATTTTTTCTCATAAATTTGTGACTTTTTTTCTTGTAAATTCGCTAAATTTTTCTTGCAAGTGTCATGGCTTGCCCCTCGGGGCAGAATATGGGACTCCGGTGCATTGCGAGCGTTTGGCATTTTATCACAACAACAGAAATTGAACTCAGCTCGAGGGCTGGAAATAAACACAAAAGGCTTGGCAAACAGGCAGGCAAGATACTTCGACAAGGCACGGCAGACAGAAGTGTGTTATCAAGCCGAATAATGACAGCCCTACGCAGCACCCAGGTGAGGGGCTGCGTCCCTTAAATAAAGACAGAACTAAATAACTCAAAACACAGCCGTGAGTGATCAGGAAATTACTAGAAAGAGAAATAAGCTAGACTGAGGTGAAAATAACACACATTTACTAAGCCCAAGACCAAAACAAAGAGCACAAACATGACTGAGATAATGATAAACAGAACAATGGAAAACTAAGGCAAGGATAATAAAACATAATCATGACAAAAATAAATAATTGTAAATACAGAAAATTCCAGAATATAAACAACCCTTTAGCTGTCCCAGGTGCCGCATGGTGACAGGAATGGTTAAGGGGTAAACATAACCCCTAGTGGTCAAGAGTGGTAAATAGTTCAGATTTCTAAAGCTATAACTTGAAAGCTGCAAGAGATAATGGCTTACTGTCAATTAGAAAGATGTAGAATATGATCCAAAGTTTCAGATAGGAATAAATTTACACATCTAATTTGCATAATGTCACGGCAGCTACAGTTAGGCCCAAAAATATTTGGACAGTGACACAAGTTTTGTTATTTTAGCTGTTTATGAAAACATATTCAGGATACAATTATATAATCAATATGGGCTTAAAGTGCAGACTCTCAGCTGTAATTTGAGAGTATTCACATCCAAACTGAAGCAAGGGTTTAGGAATTACAGCTCTTTAATATGTAGCAGCCTCTTTTTCAAGGGACCAAAAGTAATTGGACAATTGACTCAGAAGGCTGCAAAAAAAAAAATAAAAAAAAATAACAAGGCTGCATGAGCTCTTCCCTCATTAACCTGTCATTAATTAAGCAGTTAAAAGGTCTGGAGTTGATTCCAGGTGTGGCGTTTGCATTTGGAAGCTGCTGCTGTGAACACACAACATGCGGTCAAAGGAGCTCTCAATGGAGGTGAAACAGACCATCCTGAGGCTGAAAAAAAAGAAGAAATCCATCAGAGAGATAGCAGAAATGTTAGGAGTGGCTAAATCAACAGTTTGGTACATTCTGAGAAAAAAAAAGAGTGCACTGGTGAGCTTGGGAACTCAAAAAGGCCTGGACGTCCTGATCGCAGAATCCTTTCCATGGTGAAGAACAACCCCTTCACAACATCCACTCAAGTGAAGAACACTCTACAGGAAGTAGGTGTATCAGTATCTAAGTCTACCATAAAGAGAAGACTTCATGAGAGTAAATACAAAGGATTCACCACAAGGTGCAAACCATTAATCAGCCTCAAAAATAGAAAGGCCAGAATTGACTTTGCCAAAAAACACCTGAAGAAGCCAGCCCAGTTCTGGAACAGCATTCTTTGGACAGATGAGACTAAGATCAACCTGTACCAGAATGATGGGAAGAAGAAAGTTTGGAGAAGAATTGGAACAGCTCATGATCCAAAGCACATCACATCTTCTGTAAAACATGGTGGAGGCAGTGTGATGGCATGGGCATGCATGGTTTCCAACAGCACTGGGTCACTTGTGTTTATTGATGATGTGACAAAAGACAGAAGCAGCCGGATGAATTCTGAAGTGTATAGGGATATACTTTCTGCTCAGATTCAGCCAAATGCAGCAAAGTTGATTGGACGGTGCTTCACAGTACAGATGGACAATGATCCAAAACATACTGCAAAAGCAACCCAGGAGTTTTTTTTAAAGCAAAGGAGTGGAATATTCTGCAATGGCCGAGTCAATCACCAGATCTCAACACAATCGAGCATGCGTTTCACTTGCTCAAGACAAAACTTAAGGCAGAAAGACCCACAGACAAGCAACAACTGAAGACAGCTTCAGTAAAGGCCTGGCAAAGCATCACAAAGGAGGAAACCCAG
Organism: Pholidichthys leucotaenia; assembly: GCA_020510985.1. Classification (NCBI taxonomy): domain Eukaryota; kingdom Metazoa; phylum Chordata; class Actinopteri; order Cichliformes; family Pholidichthyidae; genus Pholidichthys; species Pholidichthys leucotaenia. The sequence goes on along the minus strand of CM035840.1, from coordinate 309,784,375 downwards.
CGTTTGGTGATGTCCATGGGTTCCAGACTTCAGGCAGTCATTGCCTGCAAAGGATTCTCAACAAAATATTGAAAAGTAACATTTTACTTAGGGTTATGTTTATTTGTCCAATTACTTTTGAGCCCCTGAAATGAGGAGCGTTTATATAAAAATAGCTACAATTCCTACATTTTTAATCATATATTTTTGTTCAACCCCTTGAATTAAACCTTAAAGTCTGCACTTCAATTCTGTTGTAGTTGTTTCATTTCAGATCCAGTGTGGTGGCATGCAGAGCCCAAATCAGAATCAGAATCAGAATGAGATTTATTGCCATTGTTCATGTAGTACACAAACTAGGAATCTGTCTCGGTGCAATGCTGCAACATTAAACATGAGTAGCACTAAAGATAAAAATAAAAATAAAAAACTATGCATGCAATAAAATGTAGAATATAAATGAGTAATACTAATCTATGCAATTTTTAAATATATTAACAAGCAGCAGATATTGTGGAGTTCCACATAGTGAGTCGGTAGTGCAAAAGAAAACAATGATAATTATCCGAGAGTCCGGTTGAGCTGCTGTACGTAGTGCACGAGAGTCTAATAAGTCACTTAGTATTCAGCAGTCTGATGGCAGAGGGGAAGAAGCTGTTCAATCAGGAAGATTGTGTCATTGTCCAAATATTTCTGGGCCTAACTGTATACAAATTACATAACTCAGTCAAAAGTGGACTTTGGACACATTTACACAAAGAATGGTTCGGGTTTTTTTACGCCATTTTGCCTACAGGGGTAAGTTTTTATCTAATCTTCAAAGTATATGAACCAAAAAAAATCAATAAAATGTAAAAAAAAACATTTTTCTCTTACCTGTTGCTGGGGGAGGGGCTTGCTCGCCCATGTGGCGGTCCATTTTCGTCCATCGTGGTTGATGTTTTGCATTTGCTCGGTAATTTACACTCTCTGCCACATCTACAAACGCTTATGATTATCCCATGGGAATTTTGTTTGTATTACGTGGCTATTTTTCCTGTTTGATGCACTTTACCTGTGAGAATCCATGACGGCATGGGCGCCGCCATCTTGGTGCTGGTAGCTCAGTTTTTCGCCCATCGTGGTTGTAGTTTCGTGTTTGCTTGGTCATTTACACTCTCTGCCACATCTACAAACTCTTATGATTATCCCACGTGAATTTCATTTGTATTATGTGGCTATTTTTCCTGTTTGATGCAGTTTCAGTCAGAATCGCTGTCGCCATGACCGAACATGGCAGCGGCCACATTGGTGCTGGGGAGCTTAAAGCTGAAAAAGGAAGCAGAATAATGAGGATTTCTTCTTCTTTGCTGTATTCCATGTCAGCCATGATTTCTTCGGTGCGTGTCTGTCACCTTCTGAACTGTCAGATCAATACAGATCAGTACAAATTCTCAGTGTAGCTGGGAGACGTCAGTGAGTTGACAGGTGCAGTTGCTGCACTGTGCCACTGGGGGCGCGTGACCCGTCCATGAAACGTGGACAGTTAAAGGGTTAAAGCAGGGATGTGGGCTGGAGACCTTGTCCTGGAGACAAGTAATATAAACTATAACATAAGGTGAGTCCATGGCTCCAACCCACGCCCTGACAGTACCCTCCTCTTAAGGGGCGGCTTTCAGACAACCCAAAGAATAACATCAACAACCAACCCCCCCCCCCCAAACTCCCTCCCGGAGTGGGGGGTGGGGGAACAAGGATAGGCGGGCCACCCCCCCCCCCCCACACACACACACGCACAAAGTCCAAAACAAAACAATACTGGGGTGGCTAACCAAGTCCATGACCCCAAACTTTAACAAAAAAATGGTTTGGGTGGTCTACCCAAATCCATGGACCACTGGACCGAACAACCAGGCAGGTCAGGTGGCCTACCCCAGTCCAAGGACCTCTGAACCGGAGAACAAGGTGGATCTAGTGACCCCCCAGAGTCCCTGGGCCACCAGAACATGGGACAAAATGGTCTACCCGAGTTCACAGGACCCCCCTTCCCAGCATGCTGGGCATGCTGAGAAGATGCTGAGGCCTGCTGGCCTCTGTAACGACGGGTGGAGGCCCACCAGCCTCTGGAACCACGGGTGAAGGCCCACTGGCCTCTGGAACCACAGGTGGAGGAGGCTGATCAGTGGTGAACCCAGTGGGATGGCTCACTGGGTCTCCCCTCTAAGAACTAGACAAGACCTCTCTAAGACTGATGTTAAAAATGCAAAGAAGAGGACTTGCCTTAGCTCTTGCTCCACTGCCGATGAGGACCCCAGTGACTCTACTGCTGGGGCGATGACCTCTGGAGGAGCTGCCACCTGGACGCCTGACGTGACGACCGGTGCAGCTGGAGGCTGAGATGACCAGCACTGGAGCTAGAGAGCGTTGTGGTGCTGGTATGGGAGCTAGAGAGTGACGTGATAGATAGATAGATTTGTTTATTTGACAGGGACAGTGCAATAAACATAGACAATTAATCAATGACAATCAATCTGATGTGTTGCACAGAGTGTATAGCTATTAGCTAATTTGCAACTCTTGTCCCTGGATGGGCTTTAGAAAGGAGAAACAAGTAAAAAGAAAAAAAAAAAAAAGGAAAGAAAAGGAATACACAATAACCACATACATCAATGCAAAAAACATAAATACATTATAAATACACAATTATAAATATTATAAATATTATAAATACACAAATATAACAACCTGACACACATTTGCCTATTTCAGGCCTCCCTCCCTTCGTCACTCACTATAAACAAACACATTCATTCCTTCCCTTCATTCACTCTCACCCTGCAGACAATCATTTCATACATGGGTACATTCTTGTTTATTTTTCAGCCAGTTTTTAGCCTTTTTAGTGAATGTTTTAAAGTCCGTTATTATTTTAATTTCATTTGGAACCGAGGCTGGAGGTACAGGGTGACGTGGAGCTAGTACTTGAGCTGGGAAGTGACACAGAGCTGGTACTGGAGCTGTGGAGCGATGTGGAGCAAGCACAGGATGATCCCCCTGGCCCCCAGATGCAGAACTGGCAGCCAGTGGAGAACCAGATCTAAAATCTATACAGCTGCTTGGATCCCATTTCTGAAGGCAGCTGCAGCTGGTGGAGCTTCTGGGGCAGCAGACTCTTCCCAGACCAGCTGGTCCCCCCCCTTCCCCCCCAGTATGAGCAAACACTCTGAGGAGAGCAGAGGAGAGAGGAGAGATGCAGGTGAGGATGTGTGGATGGAGGTGACAGCAAAGGAATGGCAGAGGCGGGTGGTGAGAGTCCAACAGTGGCAGCCGGATGCGGCTGAGCCCTCCCATCGAGAACCAGGCAAGACCTATCATTAACTGATGTTAAAAAATGAAAGGATACTTGCCTGAGTTCCCGCTCTGCTGCCGCTGATGGTCCAGACAACTCCCTCTGGGTGGCTCTGGAGATCGTCTGGTTGGGAGCTGCGGGTGTAGGAGTGGAGGAATAAGAGGAACGACACGTCCTTTAATCATCCTTCCACTCGAGGCCCCCAAACCCCAGCTTACTGCCGATGAACTCTCTCCACTTTGAGGGAGCACTGGCGGCCAAAAAGCTGTCTCCAGCAAGGAGGAGACAGCTGGTAATGGAAGAAGCGCAGGAAGCACAAGTCTCTGTACCCGGGAGTGGGAGTGCAAACTCGGTCTAGAAATCTCTCGTGTCCTCTGGGGATGAGCTTTTTCGAGCGGCAGCTGCCAGGTCCTCACTGCGGCCACCAACTCTCACTCATTGCAGCTTCACTTCTTCCTCCTCCTGCCGGGCTCGCTCGCTGAGTCCATGACTGGCTGCGTCATATTGTCATGGTTTGCCCCTCGGGGCAGAAAATAGAACTCAGGCACATAGCCAGCGTTTGGCATTTTATTAGAAAAAAACAGAAATTATAATTGACCCAGGTGAGGGGCTGCGTCCCTTAAATAAAGACAGTGTAGAGGATGAAAGCAGCTGAGACATGAGCTGATGACACAGAGGTTTATTTTTCCTCCAACACAGAAACAGACTCCCTCTGAGTGCCAAAGCAAACTGCTTTATACATTTTCTTCCCGCCTCTGGCACTCAGGGTAAAAGCATTTACATACCAGTTACCAAGTGTGAACACACATCAACATACACATTAACACATTCGCGCCCCTGCGTCCTCAGGTGTGAGCCTGGCACAGCGGGGGCGAAAGGCACATCTGTATTTACTACATAACCCCTGGTGCTCTGACGCCCCTGGCTAGGACCCCCAACACCCCAAAGTACTGGGTGGAGTGCCATCTCCTTTGTGTCACCACACAGCCTCCTTCCTGAACACCCAGAAGGGATCCTAACCCTCAGGACCTTTGGGCTTGAGCAAGCGCCCGTAACGGCTGTAACGTGGACCGGTTGAAGTGCTTTCCTGTCGACGCGGGTAGGAGAAAGGCTTCGTCTCTGGAGGGGGAAAGGGTGGGGAGGGGGAAAAGTTAGTTTCCTGAAAACAGTCCTCTGTCGGGGGAACACTAACCTGATGACCCACTGAAGGAGGGCGCCCATGCCGGGGAGCTTGAGCCAACACCACCTGCTCATCTGCCAACACATAAGCGGGCTTCAGCCTGTCTATGCAGATGGTTTCCTTATGCCACCCAAGTCTAACACAAAATGTTTCTCCCCATTTTCCAGCACTCTGAACGGGCCGTCATACGGTGGACGCAGCGGGGTTCTGTGGGCGTCGTGCCTGACGAAAACAAATTTGGTGTTCTCTAAGCACTTTGGAACAAAAGTGCAGGGAAAACAATGGTGTGCCAGGCTCGGAACACTGGCAGCCACTGTACCAGAAAAAAAGTGTGCGGGCGGATTGATACTGGGCGTGGGGCTCTCTGGCAAAAATTCCCCCGGGATCCGCAACAGCTGAGAAAAAACGAGTTCTGCCGGGGAAGCTGCCAAATCTTCCTTAGGTGCGGAGTGCAACCCCAATAGGACCCAAGGCAGGCGGTTGACCCAAATTGCATCCGTTAGCCAGGATCTAAGTGCTGCTTTAAGCGACCTGTGAAAATGCTTACACAAACCATTAGCCTGTGGGTTGTACGCGGTGGTGCGGTGGATTTTGACCCCCAGGCTGTCGGCCATCATGGACCAAAGTTCCGAAACAAATTACGGACCCTTGTCAGAAGTGATGTCCGATGGGGATCCGAACCATGTGACCTAAGATGACAAAAACGTGCAGGATACCTCGGCCGATGTGGTGGAACTCAGAGGAACCACCTCTGGCCAACGCGTAGTGCGGTCCACGATTGTTAAAAGGTGTGTGAACCCCTGTGATGGTGGAAGGGGACCCACTACGTGTATGTGGTCGAACCTCCTGGCTGGAATTTGAGAAGGCTCGAGGAGGGCTTTGGTGTGCTTATGCACCTTAGCCCGTTGGCACGCAACGCACGCTGCAGCCCATTCTTTCACATCCCTGCATAAGTGAGGCCAAACGAATTTGGACCCCACTAGTTTAAGTGAGGCTCGTACTTCAGGATGTGAAAGGGAGTGGACGGACTTGAAAACGCGGCGGTGCCAGGAGCTCAGAACCACGGGGCGGGTGTGGCCGGTGGAGATGTCGCAGAGCAAGGGGGACACCCTTCTTGTACCTCTCTGCTCTCACGTTTTAATCCGGTAGCTGCGGACTGGAGCGTGCAAATGTCTGCATCCCCGGTTAGGTCGGCGGCCATTGTGGAAAAATCGATGCCCATGTATACCGAAGAGACCAGCGTGTGTGACAAGCAGTCTGCCACAACGTTCAATTTACCAGCTACATGTTGGATGTTGGTCATGAACTCCAGAATTGCGGCCAAGTGCCGTTGTTGCCAAGCCGACCACGGTTCAGAGACTTTGGACATCTCGTAGGTCAGTGGTTTATGATCGACAAATGCGGTAAACTCGCGACCCTTGAGCCAGAACTGAAAATGACGCATAGCGAGGTGGACAGCCAACAACTCTCTGTCAAAGGCGCTAAACTTGCGCTCGTTGTCGCACAAAGTACGGCTGAAAAAGGAGAAGGGCTGCCACAAACCGGAGACATACTGTTCCACTACAGCTCCTACTGTGACGTCAGACATGTCTGTGGTGAGCGCTATCCACGCTGACGGGGCTGGGTGGGCCAGCAAAGCTGCTTTAGCGAGTGTTGTATTGGCATTTGTGAATGCCTGCACCCGCTCGGGGGTCCAGTTGATGCTATCCGCGGGCTTCTTTTTTTTGAGCACGCCGTAGAGTGGCTGCAGCAGTTGGGTTGCATGGGGGAGGAAGCAGTTGTAAAAACTGACCATCCCCAAAAATTCCTGCAGCGCCCTCACGGTCTGTGGACGCAGAAAATCCGACACTGCGCACATTTTATCTGGCAGCGGGATTGCGCCATCTGGCCAGATGCGATAGCCCAAAAAGTTGATTACTAGCAGCCCGAACTGACACTTCACTGGGTTAACGCTCAGCCTGTGTGCTTCCAAACGTTGGAAAACTTGTTTGAGATGGTCGAGGTGCTCCTCCCCTGACACGCTAGCCACCAAAATGTCGTCCAAGTAGACGAAAATGAACGGCAAGTCCCAGAGCACCGCACCCATCATCCTTTGGAAAGTTTGTGCTGCACCCTTTAACCTGAACGACCTGTGCAAAAACTCAAAAAGACCGAAAGGGGTTACTACCACCGCTTTGGGAACGTCCTCTGCGCACACCAGGACCTGGTGGTAACTGCGGACCAGATCCACTTTTGAAAAAATGTGTGTCCTGGCCAGGTGCACAGAAAAGTTCTGTATATGCGGGATGGGGTAACGATCATGTTCCGTGGCATTGTTTAAGAGTCGGAAATCGCCCCACAGCCACCACAACCCATCGGCTTGGGCACCATGTGCAGCGGGGATGCCCAAGGGCTGTTGGAGCGCCTAACGATGCCTAAGCATTCTAAGTTAGCAAACTCCTCGCGCATGATGGCTAGTTTAGCCGCATCCAGGCGGCGAGGGTGTGCAAACACAGGCAGACCTTTTGTGGTGATAAAATGCTGGACCCCGTGCTTGGTTTCCTTAGTGGAAAAAGTGGGCAATGTGAGTGCTGGGATACCTCGGAAAGCAAAGCTGGTACTTACCCCTTGGAGCTAGAATATTTGTGTGTGCTGGTGGCCCAACTCCACGAGCTGTGCAAGGCAAAGAGGAAAAAGATACAGCGTCCACTAAATGCCTGTTGGCAACATCAACAAGTAGTCCATGAGCACACAGAAAATAAGCACCTAAGATGGGGACCAAACGTGCAACTACCACAAAGTCTCACTGGTAACTGCTCCATGTAAACATACAGTGACCGTTCTTTCTCCGAACGTCCTGATGTGGGATCCGTTTGCAGCCATTAAAGATGGCCCACAACCTTCTGCCAGCCTGTCTGTTTGCCTGACTGGCAAAATGAGGCTCTTCTGGGAACCAGAGTCTACCAGAAAACGTCTCCTCGAACGTGTGTCCGTGATGAAAAGCAGTTTCTCCCTGTCGTCAGTGGTCGCAGTTGCTACTGACCGCTGGCTGTCCTGTTTCCCAGCTTCTTGAAGTGGCACAGCGGCAGAAAATGTTGTGCTTCCTTGCCAAAATGGTGGTGATAAAAACACAGCGTCCTGGTCCTGTTTCTCCGGGTAGCAGTCCCGGCTACCACCATCGGCTCCTTGACCTCGCTGGGCTCTGCCGGAGATCCCGGTCTCACTGCCTGAATGCTAAAAGCCTGGTTTCCCAGGATGATGTGGGCTGCCTCCTCTACCAGCGCGTAGTGCCTGACTGCCAGCAGTGGTGAGTTAGTGAGAATTACTCTTGCAGAAGCCGGTAGGTTTCTGAGGAAGAGGTGGGTGAAAAGGAAAGATCTGTCGTCCGTGTCCATCAACGCAAGCATGCTCTCCATCAGGTCTATCGCCGATCTGTCTCCTAGCTCCGAGCGGGTGGGGAGCTTTTCTTCCGTCTCTGGGTCTGAAAGGGTATAACGGTGCAGCAGCAGTTGCTTGAGCGTGCCGTATTTTCCTTGGGCTGGCGGGGCTCAGAGTAGACTCATGACGCGCTGCGTGGTGCGCGCGTCCAGCGATGCCACCACATCATAGTACTTTGTGTCGTCTGCCACGACTCCGTGAAGGGAGAACTGGGCTTCCACATGAATAAACCAAGCGGCTGCGTCGTGAAACCAAAAGTCCGGGAGTCTGACTGCAACGGTGCATGCAGCGGTGGAAGACTCCAGTGGGAGTGTCTCCATGGTGGTACTCAGTCCGTTTTCCATTTCATGTCTCTAGGTCACCAATGTGGAGGATGAAAGCAGTCGAGATACAAGCTGATGACTACAGAGGTTTATTTTTCCTCCAACCCAGAAACAGACTCCCTCTGAGTGCCAAAGCGAACTGCTTTATACATTTTCTTCCCGACTCTGGCACTCAGGGTAAACACATTTACATACCAGTTACCAAGTGTGAACACACATCAACATACTCATTAACACATTCGTGCCCCAATTTATGTGAAAAAGTTAAATTTTTGGAAAAAAGTTTCTGACAACAACAAAAAAAGACAAATTTGAGAAAAAAGTTGTGGATTTATGCAAAAAAAAAGCAAATTCATGAGTAAAAGGTCATAAATTTTTCAGGAAAAAAGTAAAAAGTTTACAGAAAAAAGTTGCAAATTTATGAGAATAAAGACAAAAATTTGAGAAAAAGTTGTGGATTTATGAGAAAAAATAGCAAATTCATGAGAAAAAAGTCACAAATGTTTCATGAAAAAACTAAAAAATTTATAGGATAAAGTCTCAAATTCATGAAAAAAGTCAATTTTTTGGAGAAAAAGGTGCAAATTTGTGTTTTTTTTTTAAATTTTCATTTTAGTATTAGTACTTGCAAACATAACAAAAAAATGCAAGAAAATCTGAAAAATCTGAGGACAAAAATAACACATTTACATATGAGAAAAACAAACCTCAGAATTGTTTTTTTTTTCCCAGAGAAACATTGCAGATTTTAAGAAAAAACGTTACAGATTTGAGTAAAAGCTGATTTCTAAGGCAATAGCGTCATATATAAAAGGAAAATATATTTTGTGGCGCCATGCATATTTTTTTGAAACAAAATTTGCTTAAAATGGCTTTTTTCGTTGTAGAGGCTGCAGGCCCCTGAGTTTGACGATGAGAGTCATGACCCACAAAAACTGACTCCAGAGAACCGGGTTGGCATATAAACAGTGGCTTAAACAGTGTGAAATATCTAATTTTGTTGAACATGTGTGTGTATGACTGTGAGAGTGAATGGTTGTCTGTCTCTCTGTGTTGGCCCTGCGATGGACTGGTGATCTGTCCAGGGTGTACCTGCCTCTTGCCCAAAGATGCTGGGATAGGCTCCAGCCCCCCCACGACCCGAAAAGGATTAAGCGGAAGAAGATGAATGAATGAATGAATGTGTGTGAAGATACCATAAGCTGCTTCTATTTTATATAAGGTACAGTTACCTAAGTACATTTGGGATCAGAGGCGCTGCGTGCTGGCAGGCAAGGCAGGCAAAAGTGCAGTTTAGTGTGTCTTGCCTCTGCTGATCCTGATGTGACTGTGTTGAGTACCTGGATGTCACACTAAGGACCCCGGTACTCATCTTACTGGCACAGCTAGCAAAAATGATAGCATAAATGATGACAATTTAAAAAATTTTAAAAATCCACAAATTACAATTGAATTACACAAAATAAAAATTTAGCCAGCAATCAATCAATCAAAAAAAAAATAAAAAATAGGGACCATAACGGAAATGTGTGCATTTTCTTGTGTTATCCCATTGTTTTTAAATATATGTTGTATCTTTTATACAATGTTATTTTAAATGATAAATCAATCAATCAATCAATCAATCAATCAAATCAGCATCCAGATGAGCGTTGCAAATTTTCAAGAAAAAGTAGGAAACTTTACAGGGAAAAAAGGTGCAAATTTATAAGAAAAAAGTCACAAATTTTTCAGTAAAAAATTTGCAAATCTTTTTTTTTCTTTGAGATTTGCAAATTTTTTCTCAAAAAATTTGTGACTTTTTTTTTTAAAAAAATTGCAAATCGGGGAGCATGGTGACGGAGTGGTTAGCACTGCGGCAGCACAGCAACTCACCCTTGGCCGGGGGATCCTGGGTTCGATCCCAGCCCCCGACCAACAGTGATCTGTGTGGAGTTTGCATGTTCTCCCCGTGTCTGCGTGGGTTTACTCCGGGATTTCTCCGGTTTCCTCCCACATGCCAAAAACATGCAAGTTAGGTTAATTGGCATCAAAACTGGGGATTCTAAATTGTCCTTAGGTATGACTGTGAGAGTGAATGGTTGTCTGTCTCTCAGTGTTGGCCCTGCGATGGACTGGCGATCTGTCCAGGGTGGACCCTGCCTCTCACCCAAAGATGCTGGGATAGGCTCCAGCCCCCCCGCGACCCGAAAAGGATTAAGCGGAAGAAGATGGATGGATGGATGGATGGAAAATTTGCAAATCTATGAGAGAAAAAGTTGAAAATTTACAGGAAAAAACTGCAAATTTACAAGAAAAAAATTAGGAAATTTATGAGACTCTGAGGCAAGTGCAATATCCCCTGCTTCCATATGGTGACTCTAGAGAGCTTTACACGTTGTATAGTAAGACAGCATAGGGAGCGCCAACCTTGACCTTTGACCTGTTGGCCCTAAACCTGTAGTCAGAGGTCTCAGAGTGAACCTGTGTACCAGGTTTGGTGACCCTAGCTTTCTTTGTTGTTGAGCTATACTTTATAAGGCATTTTGTTGCTGACCTTTGACCTTGCGATTCCAAAACCACAGTCACACTTCAGGGTCACAGGGTGAACCTGTGTACCAAGTTTGGTGACCCTAACCAAACACTTAATTACTGTACTGTTGTACAGTAATAAAGTGTTATGAATTGCTGTTTTTTTTAAAGAGCACTGAGGCTTAACAGGTTTTAACTGATAAACTGCGCCTGTGGAACTCTTGTAAGGTAATGTTGCACTTGAAGTCATGCAGTATCACTGAATACATCACCATCACACTGACCTTTGGAGGCTGAAGACAAAACCACCACACACACACACACACACACACACACATGCGCACGCACGCACACACACAAGATTTTTAAGTTGCATTCAGACAAAGGTTTACTTGATTTTGGAAACAACATGTACGATTTGGCCTCCTCCTCCTCCTCCTCCTCAGCCTTTTGTCTCCAACATCTGAGAGTTCATTAGAGACTCCAGGTTAAATCAGCCTGTTGAGACTCAACTGAGGAGAACCTCTGAGGACGCTTTGAGTTTTTCTCACAGCAGACAATGAAAATGTGGGTCCGCCAGTCACCCCCCCCCCCCCCCCCCATGCAGGATGGCTTTCCAGGGGAGACGGGGGAAGCGGCGTTGACCTCTAAACCTTTTCTCAGGTGAGAGAAAAGGATTTTCTCTCTTTCATCAGTGGGGTTGTAATTATCCCAAGCTGAGATTTTCTCCCTTTGTCGGCGGCTGAAAGCTGTTTCGGTCTCCTTTGTGCCTCCTCGCACCTTTTTTTTATTTCCTTTTAACGAGCTTTTTCTTCTTCTGTGGCGGAGAAAACTCGCCGTCTCCGGAGGAGGCTGATAACCAGGAGGGAGTTTCTCCTCCTCGCTTTATCTCCCAGGACACAATTAGCCGCTCTACCGCTCATCTTTTAAAAATTTTTTTTTTTTGGGGTGCGTTTAAAATGCTGCCATCTTCTGTCGCGGCTCCTCAGATGGAGTTTAAAGCAGCTTTCTTTTTTGGGGGGGTGAAAACAACTCTGTGAGAGGAGATAAAACTTCTTGGACAGCTTTGTTCCAAACAGAAACAGCAGCATCCTTGACGAATTCAACATTATTTCATGAAGTTTTTAAAGGCTGCTCATTTATTCTTACACATGTCTTCTCCTAAAGCATTGCAGAGGTGCACCGTGTGTTTCTGACAAATTCACTTTGCTAGAGTCCAGTCCTGCTTGGACTGCTGGCCCCGAGATCCAGACGTCCATCTCCTTACAGCCTCCAAATCCAGCTCCTCAGAGGGACGCTGACCTGTTCCTGAGCCAGACCAGTCCCACAGTGGCACCGGCGGAGATTTCATTTCACTGTTGGACGGGGACGATAAACAGAACATTTTCTCCAGAGTAAAGATTGAGGGGACACTACAGTTGTTATGTAGTCGGGGCGCTATGCAAGATTGTGTTTAGAAGCCCCTGTATTTGTAAAAGAGAAGAGTTCAAACCCTTTAAAACAAAGACATAAAAAGTTGAGCCATTATCTAGATGAACAAAGAAAATTCAATTGATTACACAGAATACAACAGCGCTCTGAGGTGAGTGCAATATCCCCCACCTTGGTTTTCTTTGAAGATCCCAATACTTACTGACAGAAAGCAGTTTTCAACTTTTCAATATAATTACTGAGACAGAACCAAATTATGATAAACCCATCACTCACGAATATACAACAAAGTATACAACCCATACTTGTAGGTCAGGATCCCAAGGTGAACCTGTGTAGCAAGTTTGGTGACCCTAGAGAGCTGTACACATTCTACACTAAGAGATCATAGGGAGTGACAACCTTGACCTTTGACCTTTTGACCCTAAACTTGTAGTCAGAGGTCAGGATCCCGAGGTGAAACTTTGTAGCAGGTTTGGCGACCCTAGCTTTCTTTGTTGTTGAGATATAGTTTATAAGGCATTTTGATGATGACCTTTGACCTTGCGATCCCAAAACCACAGTCATACTTCAGGGTCACAGGGTGAACCTGTGTACCAAGTTTGATGACCCTAGCTTTACTCATACAGTAATAAGGCATAAGGAATGTTAACCTTGATCTTTGACCTTTTGATCCCAAGTTTGGGATCAAACCATGGGACCAAGTTTCAAGCCATCAGAACAAAACTGTAGGAGGAGTTGATTTCACAAAAGTGGGACAGCTGGAAAGACTCATAACATAAACCCCCTTTGGTCTTCATCCAAATGGCTCTTTGACCCTTTTGGGCTTCGACTGGTGGGTGGGGGATAAAAAAAATTAAACCAGCATCCATATGAATGCTGTAAAGTTAGAAGAAAAAACTCACAAATTTACAAGAAAAAAGCTGTAAATTTATGACAAAAAAGTACAGAATTTATGGAGAAAAAATAGCAGATTCACAAGAAAAAAAGCTACCAATTGACCAGAAAAAAGCTGTAAATTTATGAGAAAAAAGTTGCAGATTTAAAAGAAAAAAGCTGCAAATTTATGAGAAAAAAGATACAAATTTACAAGAAAAAAATATTGCAAATTTACAGGAAAAATGTTGCAAAGCTACAAGAAAAAAGGTGCACATTTTGGGGAAAAAAGTAACAAATTTTACATGAAAAAGTTGCAAACTGACATACAAAAAGTTACAAATTTACATGAAAAAGGGTGAATTTTTTTTTAGGAAAACGTTTCAAATGTACAAGAAAAAAAATGTACATTTAAAGGATAAAAGATGCAAATTTACGAATGAAGTTCCAAATTCACAAAAAAGGTTGCAAATGTAGAAGACTTACACCTATGAAGGGGGATGAAGGGAGTGGCAGGTTAACCGGGGAGATGATTCTGGGTCATTTTGCTAACAAGGGGGATAACACCCCCCAAATCACCTACTGCCTTGATCACATTCTTAATACACTCCTGAACACCTCACCAAGACCCTGCAAAGACCATCCACACTCTGGCTGAATCCTTAGGTCATAGCAGGGGTCTTCATTAATGAGCTGAATGAGGTTTAAGGCAGAGACTTCCCAGGATCCTTTGCTCCAGTGTCTCATCTGTTCGTCTGCAGTCTGAACACGGCTCCCCCTCTGCCCATGTTTTGTGCTTTTGACTCCATGTTGTGTACACATTTTTGGCCTCTCGTCTGTTTACTCCATTTCGTCTCGTCTTCGTTAATGATGTAAACAAACATTTGGCCCGATGCTCTCTGCTTCTCCTGCAGCCCGAAGAGAGAAGCAGCAATTATAAGCTTAACAGCACAGCCGAAGTGTGTCTGCGCAGATTAACGGAAACATGACGAGGAAACGCCGATAACTAATTAAACTGTTAGTAATAGGAAAAAGCTGGCTTAACGAGCGGTGGGATTACTCGTGTGGAGATCATCGGGAATGTAGATCGTTCCAGAGATTAAAATTTACAAAATCAGAGAAGAATTAAACAAAATGTCAAAATCTTCAGAGACGTTTCAAGAGAAATTTTTTTCAAGAAAAAGCCAAATCTTTGAGAATTTTTCTGAGAAAAATCAAAAAGCCAAAATAGGGAAAAGTTTCAGTTGATTCATCGTAATATCGTGATACTATGTGGTGATGATACTCAATAGGTGATTTGAATGGGGATGGGGGGGGCATCCCCCTTGTTAGCAAAATGACCCAAAATCATGCCACTGTTAACCTGCTACCCCCCATCCCCACTGGGGGACAACTGAAGGAAAGAACTGACCCCCCCAATATCATCAAAAACCTTTTGATATCATGTTACAAAACTGAATACAATGACTGAATCACCAATTCTAAGCAGAAATCCAAAAAAACTTATAAATATGCAACTTTTTTCTCAAAAATAAGCATTTTTTTTCCCTCATAAATTTGAAACTTTTCTGAAACTTTTCAACTGTTTTCTTGTAAATTTGCAATATTTTTCCTGTAAATTTTCAACTTTTTCATGTAAATTTGTTACTTTTTCTCAAAAATTTGCAACTTTTCTCATAAATTTTCATTATTTTTCTGTAAATTTACAAAAAAATTCTGTAAAATTTCAACTGTTTTTTTGTAAATGTCACGAGCCGAGCCGGTTTGGCCTTCCCCGGCTCGGTTTCGATCTCTCTGTGGGTTTTGGCTTCATTGTTTATGTGCATTTTGTGTTTTTCTGTATATATTCCATCACCTTAGCCACTGCCTAAGTGGCTAAGCTGTTAGTCAGCCTCTGATCTTTTTCCCATGCTGCTGACAGTCTGTTGGTCCTACCACGCCCCCTCGCTCTCCGTAATTCCACCAGCTGTCCCAGCCCCGGTAGTTATCTTTCCCGCACCTCGCCCAGGTGTTCCCAATTTGTGTGGCCAGCGGCATTTGGATTTAAGCAGCTCTTCGCTAGACAAACGCCGCCAGGTCATTGTGCGAGTCACTCTCGTTCTCCAGTGTGTGACCGTCACGTCAGGAAGGACTTAGATTATGCTTGCTGAGAATATTGGACTTTTGGGACTGTTCCTACTCGTGAGTAAACTGTTTGCGTTTCCCCGTGCGGTTGCTGCTACGCTGGACCAGAAGCGTTTCCCCGCTTGCAGTAATTCTGCTACGCTTCTGGTAGCGTTTCTCCCCACAGCATAACTGCCACGCTTAGGCTTTTGCCCCCGTTTGAGTTCCCCCTGAGTAGTTACACTCCCCGTTGTCTTTCCCGCTCTCCGAGCGCATTCACATTATACTGTGACCAACTTGTTCGTCTGTATTTGTGGACACTGTTTGTCAATAAATGTGTGTGTGGTAAACTCCTGCACTTAAATCCTTCCATCCTTTCTCCTTCTCCGTGCGCTATGGCAGAGTGCATGGAGAGTTTATGACAGTAAATTTGCAACTTTTTTGTCATAAATTTATGTTTTTTCTCACAACTTTGCAATTTTTTTCCCAGTAAATTTGCAACTTTTTTCAAATAGAATTGCAATTTTTTTCTTATAAAATTTCGATTTCTGTAAATATTTGACTTTTGTCTTGCAAATTTGCAACCACAATCTAAATTTTTATTCTGTGTAATGAAATTGTAATTTGTGGCTTTCTAAATTGTTAAATTCTCATCTTTGATAATATTTTTGCTCCTTTAATCGAGCAAATTTGTACCTAATTTATATATAGACATTTGTACCATGTGCTAAGTTTGTGAATACATCTCATCCCTTTTATTAACATAAAAAAACAACTCGCCTACTGACAATGCTGTATCGACTCAGAGACACTAGTATTGTGATACTTTATTAAAAGTATTAGTAAATGTTGCTAACACAAACTTACTTATTTAGGTACCAGAGTAATAAAAACAGATGACTTTTCTGTCCACTAGGTGGTGCTAAAGTCTCACTGTCTGGTTAGGTCAGCAGAGCAAAGAAGTCACTCCTGAGATCTAGCCAGCAGTTGGACAAGACAAAGATCCTGATCGGGAATTGCAATATATGATATTGTAATTCTCAGTGTACAGGAAGATCATGATAATATTGCATCGTGCACCTTCTGGTGATTCTAGGAAAGGCCATATTATGGGGGACCCATGCTGTGGTATTCATCTCAGACTATAAGGAAGGGAGATGCAGTAATTTCCTCTGACGGAAGAGCATGGGGATTAAGGGGCTGGGGGCCAAAAGGGATTGTGATGTGAGAATGACTTGTGATGCAGGACCTCAGGCAGCAGGGGCGTGTGAGTGTGGTAATATAAAAGAGAGCCCCTGCTACAGAATGTAATGTTTTCTGATTCTGAGAGATGTGAGAGAGGGAATAAAGTTCATCTGCTCTGAATGCTTGGCCTGGTCATTCCTCTCTCCACACTGGTGACCCTTGATGAATAATGGAACACGAGGCAAACACCCCGGAGATGACCCGGAGGTGAAGCCCCAGCAACGCGTGCACCGTTTCGGTCAAACTACCAGACTTATGGCTGCACAATCTGAAGTCTTGGTTCCTCCACACCGAGGCCCAGTTCGGTTATCCGGGGAATAACGGCAGATGACACCAGATATTACTACGTGGTCGCAGCGCTGGACGCTCACACGACTCAGCAAGTAGCGAACCTGCTCCAACAGCCCCCAGCCCGTGACAAATATGGGGCTCTCAAAGCCGCGCTGACCCGGCGCTACAAGCTCTCGGACTGCGAAAGAGCGGAGAGGCTCCTGATGCGCTCTGAGTTAGGAGACGGGTCGGCGGTCGAACTGATGGAGAAGATGTTGGCGTTGATGAGCACGGACGACGGGCATTTTCTATTTGCCAACCTTTTCCTTCGGAACCTCCCAACGGTGGCCAGAGCGATCCTTGCCAACTCGCCATTACTGGCCGCACGTGACTACCGTGCGGTAGTCCAGGAGGCAGATCGGATCATCCTCACCACCAGAGCCCTCACAGTGAACGCAGTGGCGTCGGAACCCAGCGAGATGGCCAGCGGAAGCAAGGAGCCAGCGATGGTAGCGGCAGTGGGGGCCAGGAAGCGCCAGAGAGACACGCTCTGCTCCTACAACCGCCGTTTTGGAGTGGACGCACGCCAATGCGTGTCACCGTACCAATTCAAGCGTTCGGGAAACGCCAGGACCGGCAGTCGGTAGCAGCTGCAACCGCCGGTGAAGAAAGCAAGCTGCTCTACGTGACAGACTCACGCTCGGGGAGACGGTTCCTCGTGGACTCCGGCTCCCAAAACAGCCTCATCCTGCCGTCCTACGCCGACCGGCTAGCGGGAGCTAGCGGCCCCGAGCTGACGGCCGCAAACGGCTCAGAGATTAAGACTTTTGATGAGAGGACAGTGACTGTATTCCTGCACGGCCGTACGTACCAGTGGACATTCGTCATAGCGGCATGCAGTTTCCCAATCTTGGGCGCTGATTTTTTGTGTGCACACGGACTACTAGTCGATGTTGCTAACAGACGCCTGATTAATGCAATGTCTTTTGATTCTCTCCCCTGTACAGCTCGAGGAGCCGGGCCAACAATGCTAGCCAACGTCACAGCTCCAGGTGGTAAGTTCCACACACTGCTCACCCAGTTCCCAGCACTCACGGTCCCAATGTTTTCGGCAGCCATCACTAAACACGGGGTGGAGCACTTTATTACCACCACCGGGCCGCCCGTTTTTGCACAACCTCAGTGCCTGGACACAGCTAAACTGGCCATAGCGCGCGAGGAGTTTGTCAACTTGGAAAGGCTGGGCATCATCAGACGATCAAACAGCCCATGGGCATCCCCACTACATATGGTCCCTAAGGCCAAGGGATCGTGGCGACCTTGCGGAGATTTCCGCAGATTAAACAACGTCACAGCGCATGACCACTACCCGATCCCCCATAGTCAGGATTTTTCCGTTCACCTCGCCGGGACACGTATTTTTTCTAAGATAGACATGGTCCGTGGTTACCACCAGGTTCCGGTGTGCGCGGAGGACATACCTAAAATGGCAGTAAGAACCCCGTTTGGTCTGTTTGAGTTTTTACGCATGCCTTTCGGGTTAAAAGGCGCAGCACAGACATTCCAACGCATGATGGATGCGGTGTTGCACGATCTGCCCTTTGTGTTTGTCTACCTGGATGATATCCTGGTGGCCAGTGCGTCCGAGGAGGAACATGTAGCCCACCTCAGGATGGTTTTCCGGAGGTTAGAGGAGCACGGGTTAATAATCAACCCCGCAAAATGCCAGTTCGGCGTGATGGGGATCGATTTTTTGGGACACTGCATCTCACCGGAGGGGGCGATACCCTTGCCGGACAAGGTGCGCGCAGTGGCGAATTTTCCCCGGCCTCAGACGGTCAGGGCGCTGCAGGAGTTTTTGGGGATAGTTAACTTTTATAACCGCTTCCTCCCCCTCGCAGCCCAGCTCATGCAGCCGTTGTATGAAGCGCTCAAGAAACGGAAGCCAGCGGATAGAGTCGACTGGACTCCTGAGCGAGAGCAGGCATTCTCTGAGGTTAAAACAGCCCTGGCAAACGCCGCACTACTGGTGCACCCAGACCCGGCGGCTCGGATAGTGCTCACTACCGACACCTCGGACGTGGCCATAGGGGCCGTCGTGGAGCAATGCGTCGCCGGTTCTTGGCAACCGCTCGCCTTTTTTAAGATAAGATAAGATAAGATAAGCCTTTATTAGTCCCACAATGGGGAAATTCCAGGATTGCAACAGCACAGGGATAGCAACACTCAGAGCAACAATCAGAAGGCAAGAGAATAAACAAGAGCAGCGAGTATACATATGTACATATTAAAAAATTAAATTAAATCAAATTAAATTAAAATTAAATCACCCTTTATTGTCATTCAACTGTACAACCAATCATGTACAGTAGAACGAGATTGTGTTTTACCTATCTACTGTGTTAATCACGCACACCCCAAGTGTAGAATCAGAGGGCCGCTGCCATGCAAGGCGCCACCACAAATTTCCCTCCTCCATTCCATTATTGCTGAGCACCAAGCTGGATGGCAGGAAGTTCCACTTTTACATGGTCTTTGGCATGACCCGGCCGGGATTTGAACCCCTGCCTCCCGGGTGTGGGGCGGATGCTCTACCAACTAAGCCACCACTCCGGTAAAATATATATATATATATATATATATATATATATATATATATATATACACTACTGTTCAAAAGTTTGGGGTCACCCAGACAATTATTTTGTGTTTTCCATGAAAAGTCACACTTATTTACCACCATGAGTTGTAAAATGAATAGAAAATATAGTCAAGACATTGACAAGGTTAGAAATAATGATTTGTATTTGAAATAATATTTTTTTTCCAGATACTCAACCTGTTCAAAGGAAGGTCAGTTTTATAGCTTCTCTAACCAGCTAAACTGTTTTCAGCTGTGCTAACATGATTGCACAAGGGTTTTCTAATCATCCATTAGCCTTCTGACGCAATGAGCAAACACATTGTACCATTAGAACACTGGAGTGATAGTTGCTGGAAATGGGCCTCTATACACCTATGTAGATATTACACCAAAAACCAGACATTTGCAGCTAGAATAGTCATTTACCACATTAGCAATGTATATTAGATATTAGAGTGTATTTCTGATTAGTTTAAAGTTATCTTCATTGAAAAAACAGTGCTTTTCTTTCAAAAATAAGGAAATTTCGAAGTGACCCCAAACTTTTGAACGGTAGTATATATATACAGTATATACAGTATATATATATATATATATATATATATATATATATATATATACAAACACACAGTGCAGAGCATTGTAGCTAGATGGAATAAATATATGAGTATATAAACACACAGTGCAGAGTATTGTAGCTAGATGGAATAAATATGTAGATATATAAACACACACAGCGTGGAGCATTGTTGCTAGATGGAATAAATATATAAATATATAAACACACACAGTGCAGAACATTGTAGCTAGATGGAATGAAACAGCACAACCGTCTACTTAGTTATCCTACATGGTATGAATATGTACCCATACATATTCTCACCCTCCATAGCGACCGGTATTTTCCTAGTTGTATACCGGAGGGGACCATTGCGTAAGTCTATTGCGTCTTTTTGCATTCAATACTATTAGGTTGTCACGTCTTTTTGCTATCTCTGCGAGCAGTCCTGCTTAGGTTGTACAGTCTGACAGCCGTAGGTAGGAAGGACCTGCGAAACCTCTCGGTTGTGCACCTAGGATGATGTAGTCTGCTGCTAAATGAGCTCCTCAGTGCATTCAGTATGTCCTGCATTGGGTGGAACTCAGACTCCAGCAGAGATGACAGTTTAGCCACCATCCTTCTCTCTCCCATCTCCTCCACTGGGTCAAGGCGCTGCCCCAGGACAGAGCTAGCTTTCTTGATCAGTTTGTTCAGTCTCTTCCTATCGGCTGCTGTAATGCCACTGCCCCAGCAGACCACTCCAAAAGTGATGGCTGATGCCACCACTGTGTCATAGAATGTCTTCAGCAGCGTCCCTTGTACACCAAAAGACCTGAGTCTCCTCAGTAGGAACAGCCTGCACTGTCCCTTCTTGTAGAGTGCGTCAGTATTGTGTGACCAGTTTAGTTAATTGTTCAGATGAACACCCAGGTACTTACAGGAATCAGAATCAGAATCAGAATCAGATTTATTGCCATTGTTCATGTAGTACACAAACTAGGAATTTGTCTCGGTGCCATGCTGCAATATTAAAAACATGATGAGATAAAGAGATAAACTAAAAAACTAAAGGACTAAAAACGTGCAATAAGTGTAGAAAAATAAGTAATAATAATAATAATAATAATAATAGTAATAATGAGTAATACTAGTCAAGGCTGTCACGCCGCGCCATTCATCAGCGGCGCCACCTGCTCCCGCACCTGCTCGTCATCAACGGCGAGGGATAAAAGCCGTCTCGCCCTGAGCTTCGGCCTGAAGCCGTCAGACTTCGTCCCTCACCGTTGTGAGTCATTTCCAAACTTCAGCGCAAACATTTGGGTAAGAAGCCCTTACCTTCTTTTTCTCCAGTCTGCTCCCCTGTGCACAGGTGGATTTCCCGGCGGCGGACGACGTCCTTCCAACGCCCATTCCTCGCTGCTGCACCGAGCTCTCCAGGTGGCTGTCTCCCGGGTCTCGCCCCTTGCTGTGCCAGCTATCCTGTCCATCCAAGTAAGTCCTTCTCTCGCCATAATTTCTTCTGTGTTGGTGTATGCCCGTCACCCTCTCCCTGTGCTTTTTCCATAGGGTTGCCCGGCTGTACGGTCACCTGCGTCTGTGCCTGAAGCAGACACCGCCACCAACACATTGACATCCCGCAGACACGCACTCATTCACGCCTGTTGTCAATAAACTATTTGAACTACTCTGAGCCTGTGTGTGTGCGTCTCCTGAGCCGTGCGTTATGTCAGTACGGCTTCAGCAGAGCGGCTCGGCAGACGGCGGGCTCGCACACCGGTTTTCCACTCTCGAGGCTCGAGTGGATCATATAGCCTATCAGCAACAGGTGATTTTTAATCAGTTATTGAATTTAACTAACCGGTTGGGCCGCTTGGATCCTCAACAGCCGTTCCCCCCGGCTCGTCAGGGTGGCGCGGCTCCTGCTGCTCCAGTGGCCGTCCAGCAGGCTCCGAATGCACCGGTTTGGCTCACACCCATTCCAACCCCCGCCCGCTTTAGCGGTAAGCTCGGCAGAGCGCGGGGGTTTATTATGCAGTGTGAGTCCGTCTTCCACCGCGTGCCCGGAGATTTTCCCTCAGATCATAGCCGAATTGGTTATATCGGGAATCTCCTGGAGGGGCGGGCATTAACGTGGGCCTACGCCGTTATGGCGAGACCCAGTTATGCCGCCCTCACATATAACCAATTCGTGAGGCGCTTCCTGGAGGTATTTGACCATTCTCTAACCGAGACGGTCCAGATCGATCGGCTTCTCGCCCTCCGGCAGGGAAGCCGGTCGGCCGCGGACTACGCGGTCGACTTCCGGGTAGCGGCGGAGGAATTAGGCTGGGAGGAACGCCCCCTCTGCAGTCTTTTCCTCCGCAGCCTCAATGACGATCTGAGGGATGAACTGGCTGGACAGGATATTCCTGAGACGCTAGCGGAGCTGACATCCTTAGCGATTAGTTTGGATAACAGGCTGCGCGAGCGCTCCTCGGGGCGGAAGTCGTCTTCTTCTCGCCCTCGTGGAGTCTCGCCGCACCTGTTCCAAGCTCGCCCCCTGGTGGCGCCGCCAGCATCGTGCCCCGAGGAGTCGGAGCCGATGGTGACGGGCTGGACGAAGCTTTCCCCTGCGGAGAGACAACGCCGCCGTGAGTTGGACCTCTGCATGTATCGCGGAGGTGACCAACACACTGTGGAGCTCTGCCCATGGAAAGCCAGTCGGCGGGGTCCGCGAATCGCTGTAGGGGGCCTCGCGGATCTCAACCGGTTTAACACTCATACCCAATTGAAGCTGCCCATCCGTTTCTGCCATAACCCCACTGGGCATCTCACCCACGCACTGGTGGATTCGGGCGCAGAAGGCAGCTTCATTTCACAAAGCCTGGCAACCCGATTGGGCATCCGCTGTCAGGCACTGAGAAACCCCATCTCCCTGGTCACTCTCTCTCGTGCCTCCCTTGGGAGAATTTCACATCAGACCGTTCCCGTCCCAGTCATCATCTCAGGGAACCACCGGGAGGAGATGGTTTTTTACGTCCTGCCCAACTCTGTGTCGCCCGTCATCCTGGGGTATCCCTGGCTACGCCTCCACAACCCTGTCCTGGACTGGAAGTCAGCTGGGGTATCGGCATGGAGCACGTTTTGTATAGGCACCTGCCTTCAGTCCGCTGCCTGCTCCCCGTCCGCTTCTTTCCCTGTGGCGGACGCAGCACCTCCGGACCTGTCTCTGGTGCCTCCGGAATTTCACGACCTGGGTATGGTGTTTAGCAAGACGAAAGCTATGTCTCTTCCCCCTCATCGGCCCTATGACTGTGCCATCAACCTCCGCCAGGGGGCTCCTTACCTTCTGGTCGGCTCTACAGCCTGTCTGCGCCGAAGAAGGAGACAATGAACACCTACCTGAAGGAATCACTGAGCGCTGGGATAA
Organism: Pholidichthys leucotaenia; assembly: GCA_020510985.1. Lineage (NCBI taxonomy): Eukaryota > Metazoa > Chordata > Actinopteri > Cichliformes > Pholidichthyidae > Pholidichthys > Pholidichthys leucotaenia. The sequence continues at coordinate 309,761,118 of CM035840.1, read as the reverse complement.
TTCGCCCATCGTCGTCACCCGTGGGGGCAGGGTTCTTCTTCGTTGGGAAAAAGGACGGCTCCGTCCGCCCCTGCATAGACTACCGTGCGCTCAATGACATCACTGAGAGGGACCGTTACACCCTGCCCCTCATGGACACTGCCTTTCACTCCCTCCAGGGGGCGACCTGGTTTACCAAGCTGGATCTACGCAGCGCTTACCACCTCGTCCGGATCCGGGAGGGAGATGAATGGAAGACAGCCTTCCGTACCCCGAACGGCCACTTTGAATACCTGGTCATGCTGTTCGGGTTAACCAACGCTCCTGCCGTCTTTCAGCGCCTCATCAATGACGTCCTCCGGGATTTCATCGGCCTCTTCGTGTTCGTCTACCTGGACGATATCCTTATCTTCTCCAGGTCCAGGGACGAGCACCAGGTCCATGTGAGGCGGGTCCTCCAAAGACTGCTGGAGAATCGGCTCTACGTGAAAGCTGAAAAGTGTGAATTCTACGCTAGGACCACATCCTTCCTGGGATTCATCATCTCTCAAGACCAGGTGCTCCCAGACCCAGAGAAGGTGAAGGCGGTGGTGGAGTGGCCTACTCCCGCATCCCGGAAACAGGTGCAACAGTTTGTTGGCTTCGCCAATTTCTACCGCCGCTTTGTCCCCAACTTCAGCTCGATCGTCGGACCGCTGACCCGCCTCACGTCCCCGAAGGTCCCTTTCCGGTGGACAGAAGAGGTCGCTGCTGCCTTTAAGGCGCTGAAGGCGGAATTCTCCTCCTCCCGGGTTCTTCGCCAGGTCGACCCCGCGCTGCAGTGTATCGTGGAGGTGGACGCCTCGGACACGGGAGTGGGAGCAGTTCTATCCCAGCGGTTGCCTGACGATGGCGCCAAACGACCCTGCGCCTTCTTCTCCCGGCGCTTGTCCCCAGCGGAGAGGAACTACGATGTGGGGGACAGAGAGCTCCTGGCCATCAAACTCGCCTTACAGGAGTGGCGCCACTGGCTAGAGGGGGCGGACCTGCCGTTCGTGTTCCTGACGGACCACAAGAACTTAGAGTATTTACGATCTGCCAAGCGCCTGAACGCCCGCCAGGCGCGCTGGTCTTTGTTCTTCGCCAGGTTCCGTTTTACCATCACCTTCAGGCCAGCCTCCAAGAACGGCCTGCCTGACGCCCTCTCTAGGCAGTTTACCCCCGTGGAGGCTGAGGAGACGCCCTACACCATCCTGCCCAGGTCGTGCGTCGTGGGTGCCATCTCTTGGGACATCGAGAGCAAGATCCGGAAGGCGCAGGAGGTGGAACCTGATCCTGGCGGCGGACCGGAGGGAAGACTGTTCGTGCCATCTGCGGTCCGAGGAGAGGTCATCCACTGGCTCCACACCTCCCGGCTCACCTGTCATCCCGGCACCTCCCGGATGATCAACCTCCTCCAACGGTCCTTTTGGTGGCCAGGCCTGCGGAAGGACGCAGCCCGCTACGCCCGGGCTTGCCCAATCTGTGCCACCAGCAAGTCGGGAAATGCCCCTCCAGCGGGTCTGCTCCAGCCCCTGCCCGTTCCTGGCAGGCCCTGGTCGCACATCGCGTTGGATTTCGTCACCGGACTCCCCGTTTCCAACTCCTTTGACACCGTCCTGACCATCGTGGACCGTTTCTCCAAGGCGGCGCACTTCGTCCCCCTGCGAGGTCTCCCTACTGCCCTGGAGACGGCGGATCTCCTCGTCCAACACGTGGTCAGGCTGCACGGGATTCTGGTGGACGTGGTCTCGGACCGGGGCCCCCAATTTTCATCCGAGGTTTGGAGGTCATTCTGTAACGCCATCGGAGCCAAGGTGAGCCTCTCCTCCGGCCATCACCCCCAATCCAACGGGCAGTGTGAGCGGACCAACCAGGAGCTGGAGGCTGCGCTCCGTTGTGTGACCACATCCAAACCTACGTCCTGGAGCAACCATCTCGCCTGGGTTGAGTACGCCTACAACACCGCCCGCTCTTTTGCAACGGGGATGTCCCCCTTTAAGGCGTCCCTGGGTTACGACCCCCCACTGTTTCCAGCGCAGGAGAGCGAGGTAACTGTCCCCTCAGTTAGGGCGCATCTCAGGCAGTTCCGCTCCATCTGGGCTGCTGCGCGTAGTGCGCTTTTACGCACAGCGGAGCGCAACAGGACCGTGACGGACCGGCACAGAAGACCTGCCCCGGCGTACAGAGTTGGGCAACAAGTTTATGTGTCGACCCAGGACGTTACATTGAAGGGCGAGAGGAGGAAGCTGGCACAGCGGTTCATGGGTCCCTATCCCATCACCCGGATCATCAACCCGGTGGCTGTGCGCGTGGCTATTCCCCCCTCCCTCCCCATACATCCCACCTTCCACGTGTCAAAGGTGAAGCTGGCAGTCACCGACCCCCTTTGCCCCCCTCCTGCTGCGCAACCCGCGCCCCGGATGATTGATGGCCATCCGGCCTGGTCCGTCGCCTCCATCCTGGACTCTCGACGCCGGGGTCGTGGGTTGCAGTACTTGGTGGACTGGGAGGGCTATGGGCCCGAGCATCGACAGTGGGTACCCTCGTCGTTTGTGTTGGACCCATCGCTCATCGCTGACTTCCACCGAGCACACCCAGACAAGCCATCGCCAGGAGGCGCTGCTAGAGGGGGGAGTACTGTCACGCCGCGCCATTCATCAGCGGCGCCACCTGCTCCCGCACCTGCTCGTCATCAACGGCGAGGGATAAAAGCCGTCTCGCCCTGAGCTTCGGCCTGAAGCCGTCAGACTTCGTCCCTCACCGTTGTGAGTCATTTCCAAACTTCAGCGCAAACATTTGGGTAAAAGCCCTTACCTTCTTTTTCTCCAGTCTGCTCCCCTGTGCACAGGTGGATTTCCCGGCGGCGGACGACGTCCTTCCAACGCCCATTCCTCGCTGCTGCACCGAGCTCTCCAGGTGGCTGTCTCCCGGGACTCGCCCCTTGCTGTGCCAGCTATCCTGTCCATCCAAGTAAGTCCTTCTCTCGCCATAATTTCCTCTGTGTTGGTGTATGCCCGTCACCCTCTCCCTGTGCTTTTTCCATAGGGTTGCCCGGCTGTACGGTCACCTGCCTCTGTGCCTGAAGCAGACACCGCCACCAACACATTGACATCCCGCAGACACGCACTCATTCACGCCTGTTGTCAATAAACTATTTGAACTACTCTGAGCCTGTGTGTGTGCGTCTCCTGAGCCGTGCGTTATGTCAAAGGCAGTTTTAAATAAATTAGCAAGTAGGATGTCACCATCTCAATGTCTGTTCCCTGTATATTTACTGGTGCTGTGAGGGGTTGTCCTTGCCTGTGGCAGTCCACCACCAGCTCCTTAGTTTTCCTCGCGTTGATCTGGAGGCAGTTCCAATGGCACCAGTCCACGAAGTCCTGGATAAGCCCTCTGTACTCAGCTTCATCTCCATTGGAGATGAGGCCAACGATTGCAGAGTCATCAGAGAACTTCTGTAGATGGCAGTGTGTTGTGTTGTGTGAGAAGTCCGCAGTATAAAGGGTGAACAGGAAGGGATCCAAAACCGTTCCCTTGGGGGCCCCCGTGCTACCAATGATCGTGTTGGACACACAGTCCTGGGTTCTCACAAACTGTGGCCGGTTTGTGAGGTAGTCCAGGATCCATGATGACAGGTGCTGGTCCACCCCTGCGCACAGCAGCTTGTCCTTCAGGATCATCGGTTGGATGGTGTTGAAAGCACTGGAGAAGTCAAAGAACATGATCCTCACCGTATTCCCGGGCTTCTCCAGGTGGGACAGAGAACTGTGAAGGAGGAAGATCACCGCATCCTCCACCCCAATGCCATGCTGGTAGGCGAACTGGAGTGGATCCATTGCTGGTCCCACCAGGGGGCGGAGGTGAGCAAGGAGCAGTCTCTCCAGGGTCTTCATCATGTGGGACGTCAAGGCCACTGGTCTGTAGCTGTTCAGATCTTTGGGGTGGGAAGTCTTTGGTACAGGTACCATACAAGATGTTTTCCACAGCTGTGGTACCCTCCCCAGCTTCAGGCTCAGATTGAAGATGTACTCCACAATCCCACACAGCTGGTCCGCACAGGACTTGAGGAGCTTTGCGCTGATGCCGTCCGGTCCCAACGCCTTCCTCGCCTTGATCTTCCTCAGCTCCGTCCTCACCTGGGTCTTAGTGAGGGTCAGGTTGGGGGGCTGTGTGTTGGGAGTGGTGAGTGGGCAGCAGGACTTGATGTCTTTAGAGGCAGCAGGGGTTATTGTGCAGTCAGGGGGGAGGGCGGTTGGTCAAACCTATTGAAAAACAGATTCAGATTGTTCGCCCACTCCCTGCCCCCCATGGCCTGGGGGGAGGTATTCTGGAGCCCAGAGATGGTTTTAAGGTTTCTCCAGACCCCGCTGATGTCACTCTGTTGCAGCTTGTTCTCCATCTTCTTCCTGAAGCTGTCCTTGCCTTCTCTGATCTTTCTCCTCAGCTCCCTCTGTACGGACTTCAGCATCTCCCTGTTCCCCGACCTGAAGATCCTCTTCTTCTCTCTCAGAAGTGTTTTTATCTCAGGGTTGATCCAGGGTTTGTTGTTTGAGCAACACCGTATGGTCTTGGTGGGAACGGTGTTGTCCACACAGAAGCTGATGTAGTCCGTGATGGTGTGAGTGAGGCCATCGATGTCCTCACCATGTGGATCGCAGAGCTGCTCCCAGGCGGTGGTTTCAAAACAGCCCTTTAGAGTGTCCATTGCCTCCTCAGACCATAACTTCACTGTGCGCATGGCCGGAGGTTGTCTGTGCACTAGGGGTTTGTACACCGGCCAGAGATGAACCAAGTTGTGATCCGATCTCCCGAGTGGGGGGAGTTGTAATGAGGTGTACGCCTCCTTAGTGTTTGCGTAGAATAAGTCCAGTGTTTTATTGTCTCTGGTGTGGCATGTGACATACTGGGTGAACGTGGGTAGAATGGGAGACAGTGAAACATGGTTGAAATCGCCTAAGATGAGGAGAAGAGCATCTGGGTGTTCTGTCTGCAGCCTCCCAGTTACTGAATGGATGACGTCACGCGCTGTCCCAGCATTCGCCGTCGGATTTGCATAAATAACAATGCAGATCACGTGTGAGTATTCCCTCGGGAGATATGTAGGCTGCATGCTAACAGCTAGCAACTCGATGTCTTTGCTGCAGTGTTGTTGTTTAACAGTGATATGTTCCGGTCTGCACCAGTTGTTGTTAACATACATTATCACTCCACCGCCCCTTGCTTTGCCACTGTCTGATGTTCGGTCTGCCCGTATCGCGTGGAAACCCTCTAGTTCAATGTTAGCATCTGCTGCTAATTCAGTTAGCCAAGTCTCTGTGAATAGAAACAGGCTACACTCCCGGTATATGCTATCGTAGCGGGAGATAGCCGCTAGCTCATCTACCTTTCCCAGTAACGATCGTACATTCCCCATAACAACGGATGGGAGGGTGGGTCTGTACCTTATATTTCTTGCTCTCCGCCTTACTCCAGAACGACACCCACGTTGTTTTCGCCTCAGTTCTCCCGGTATGTCGAGTTTTTCCGTTAGCACCGGGTGGCAGTTGAGTGCTAGCAGCTCTTCCCTGCTGTACCATCTCCTGCTGTAAACAGTGGCTCCGTCCACCGGCTCGGGAGACATTTGGGGCGATCTGTGTGTCCGTGATATATATGGAGTGAATGGTGTGCCGGATCAGAGAGTTGTCACCGATTCGAAGAGAGAGGAAGAAAAAAAAGACTCAGAATTGAGCCGCTGTTGCAAAAGGCAGCCAACTCGTGTGGCGCCGGAAGTAGAAAAAAAAAAAGGCAAGGCTTTTTTAGCAGGGCTTTGCGCGACAGTGAGCGTAAATACAGTGTGTTCAACAAAGAGTTACTGGCTGTCCACCTGGCCATACACCACTTCCAGTTCTGGCTGGAAGGGCGCACCTTCACTGCGTTCGTGGACCACAAGCCACTAACGTATGCGATGGCCAAGGTTTCGGAACCATGGTCGGGCTGGCAGCAGAGACAGCTGGCCGCTATCTCGGAGTTTACGACCGACATTCAGCATGCGGCCGGTAAACTTAACGTGGTGGCGGACTGCCTCTCGCGTGCCTTAGTGGCCCCAGTCTACGTAGGGATAGATTACATGGCCATGGCCGCGGAGCAGATCGGCGATGCGGACGTGTGCGCACTCCAGTCTGGACCAACAGGGTTAAGGCTGGAGAACAGGGTACTGCAATATGAGGGGCCCCCCAATCTGTGACGTCTCCACAGGATGCCCGCGCCTGGTGTTCCCACCTGCTTGGCGCCGTCGCGTTTTTGAGTCGGTTCACTTCCTGGCGCACCCAGGAGTGCGCGCATCAGTCAAAATGGTGGGAGCGAAGTTCGTCTGGCCGAGCCTGTGCAAACAGGTGAAAGAGTGGGCTACAGCCTGCGTAGCGTGCCAACGAGCCAAAGTGCACAGGCACACAAAGGCCCCTTTGGAGCCGTTCCATATCCCAGCTAAGAGGTTCGACCACGTGCACTTGGACCTCGTGGGCCCCCTCCCGCCATCGCAGGGGTTCACACACCTCCTGACAGTGGTGGACCGCACCACACGATGGCCAGAAGCAGCCCCGCTAGCTTCCACCGCATCCGCAGACGTGGCACGCGCTTTTTTGACAACATGGGTGGCATGTTTTGGCACCCCTTCGGCTATCACTCATCGGGTGATCAGGGGCCTCAGTTTGTTTCCGACCTCTGGTCCACGATGGCCTGGAGCCTGGGTGTCGCAATTCATCGCACGACTGCGTACAACCCACAGGCCAATGGGTTATGCGAGCGTTTCCATAGGTCACTGAAAGCAGCACTCAGGGCTTCGCTTACGGATGCAAATTGGGTGGACCGGTTGCCGTGGGTTCTATTAGGGTTGCATTCCTCACCGAAAGAGGATTTGGAGGCTTCCCCAACACAGCTTGTTTTTTCTCAGCCGCTGCGGCTCCTTGGGGAATTTTTACCAGATAACCCTGCGCCGAACACCCATCCGTCCCCGCGTTCACGGCATAGCGCAGACGCAGGGACACTACCTGGCCCGGCCCAACACTGTTTTCCCCGCGCTTTTGAGCCAAAAACCTTGAAGGATGTGGCTTTCATGTTTGTCAGCCACGATGCCCACCGACCCCCATTGTGCCCACCCTACGATGGCCCGTTTAGAGTGCTGGAACCCGAGGACAAATATTTTGTGTTAGACTTGGGGGGTCGCCTGGAGAAAATCTGTATAGACAGGCTTAAGCCTGCCTTTGTGGTTGCAGACAAGCAGGTGGAGTTGGCTCGAGCTCCTCGGCGTGGAAGACCCCCCTGAGAACTCCCCAGGTAAACGACTCATCAGAGCAGTCACACGAGCATGCTGAATGTCCCCCCCCCTCCATTGTCCACCCACAGACGGACACACCCCCAGGACCCCCCCCACCAGCACAGCAGCGCCTCGGAGACAAAGACCCCCCCGTTACAGCAGCTATGGGAGGAGGCTGAAGCCAAGAGGACGTGAGGGTTAAAACTCAGTCTGAGATTCTGGGGGTGGTGGTATGGGGGACCCATGCTGTGGTATTCATCTCAGACTGGAAGGAAGGGAGATGCAGTAATTTCCTCTGACGGAAGAACATGGGGATTAAGGGGCTGGGGGACAAAAGGGATTGTGATGCGGGAATGAATTGTGATGCAGGACCTCAGGCAGCAGGGGCGTGTGAGTGTGGTAATATAAAAGAGAGCCCCTGCTACAGAATGTAATGTTTTCTGATTCTGAGAGATGTGAGAGAGGGAATAAAGTTCATCTGCTCTGAATGCTTGGCCTGGTCATTCCTCTCTCCACAATATTAAAAAAACAAGTAAAAACAGGAGAAGCCTTGGTTCAGGTATGCACTCTTGAATCATCACCAAAATGTAATGGGTTCCTCCATCAGGGAGATGCCATTTCCCTGATGGCATCTCCGCCAGGATCCTGAGGAACTGTGCCAGCTGGCTATCTCCTGTACTGAAACAGCTATACAACCTGAGCCCGAGTCTGGAGAGAGTACCGGTGCTGTGGAAGACGTCCTGCCTGGCTCCTGTCCCCAAGAAGTCGTCTCCATTGGATCTGAACAATTATCGGCCAGTTGTCCTCACATCTCGTGTGATGAAGGTCCTGGAGAGACTGGTCTTAGCCCACCTGAGGCTGCAGGTGAAGATGTGGCTGGAACCTCTGCAGTTTGCATATCAGCCCCATTTAGGAGTCATGCCATGCAGCAGGTAGATGATGATGCCATCATCTACTGCTGCAACAAGCTCATTTGCACCTGGATGGAGGGAGACACTGTGAGAATCACGTTCTTTGATTTTTCTAGTGCATTTAATACCGTTCAGCCACTGCTGCTGGGTGAGAGGCTGTGGGTGATGGGGGTCGACAGCTCTGTGATCTCATGGATTACTGACTACCTGACAGGCAGGCCACAGTTTGTCCGGCTGGGCAGTGTTTTGTCTGATGTGGTGGTTAGTGATACAAGAGCTCCACAGGTCACTGTGCTTTCAACTTTTCTCTTCGCCTTATACACCACTGACTTTCAGTACAACTCAGAGTCATGCCACAAGCAGAAATTCTCTGACTTGGCTATTGTTGGGTGTAAAAGAGGGGGAGAGGAGGGGGAGTACAGGGCACTGGTAGACAGATTTGTGGACTGCACCGAGCAGAATCACCTGAGGGTAAATGTCAGCAAGACCAGAGAGATGGTGAGTAACTTCAGGAAGAAGAGGATGCCTTCACAGCCATTGCAGATTAGGGGGGAGGATATGGGGGTAGTGGAGGACTACAAATACCTGGGTGTCGTGATCAGCAACGGACTTGACTGGAAATCTAACACCGATGCTATGTACAAAAAGGGGATGAGCAGACTCTACTTTCTGAGGAAGCTGAGATCCTTCAATGTGTGCAGCGAGATGCTGGAGCTTTTGTACCAGGCCATCATTGCCAGTGCCATCTTCTTTGCTGCTGTTTGCTGAGGTAGCAGTATCAGAGCCAGTGACACCAACAGACCTGACAAGATTATCAAGAAGGCTGGCTCTGTAATTGGTCTCAGGCTGGAGAGGAGGACACTGAACAAACTGTTATTCATCATGGACAATGCTGATCACCCCCTCCACCACACACTGGACAGACAGCGGAGCACTTTCTCCAGCAGACTGCTACAGCTCCGCTGCCAAACAGTTGGATACAGGAAATCGTTCTTGCCACATGCCATTTCACTTTAATGTTGAATTCTGGTCATAACAATGCTGCCATACTGCACCTTGCAGTCTAATTGGTACCTCGCATTTCACCCTGGGCCTTATAATCCTTCTTTGTACAGTCGGTACTATCCATAGACTCATAAGGTTTTGGCTCCCTTCCTGTTTACCCTTTTTACTGCGGACTTCTCACACAACACAGCACACTGCCATCTACAGAAGTTCTCTGACGACTCTGCAATCGTTTGCCTCATCTCCAACGGAGATGAAACTGAGTACAGAGGACTTATCCAGGACTTTGTGGACTGGTGCCATAGGAACTGCCTCCAGATCAACGCGAGGAAAACTAAGGAGCTGGTGGTGGACTGCCGCAGGCAAGGACAACCCCTCACAGCACCAGTAAACATACATGGAACAGACATCGAGATGGTGACATCCTACAAGTACCTGGGTGTTCATCTGAACAATAAACTAGACTGGTCACACAATACCGACGCACTCTACAAGAAGGGACAGTGCAGGCTGTTCCTACTGAGGAGACTCAGGTCTTTTGGTGTACAAGGGGTGCTGCTGAAGACATTCTACGACACGGTGGTGGCATCAGCCATCACTTTTGGAGCGGTCTTCTGGGGCAGGGGCATTACAGCAGCCGATAGGAAGAGACTGAACAAACTGATCAAGAAAGCTAGCTCTGTCCTGGGGCAGCGCTGTGACCCAGTGGAGGAGATAGGAGAGAGAAGGATGGTGGCTAAACTGTCATCTCTGCTGGAGTCCGAGTCCCACCCTATGCAGGACATACTGAATGCACTGAGGAGTTCATTTAGCAGCAGACTACATCATCCTAGGTGCGCAACCGAGAGGTTTCGCAGGTCCTTCCTACCTACGGCAGTCAGACTGTATAACCTAAGCAGGGCTGCTCGCAGAGATAGCAAAAAAACGTGACGACCTAATAGTACTGGATGCAAAAGACGCAATAGACTTACACAATGGTCCCCTCCAGTATATACAACTAGGACAGTATCGGTCGCTACGGAGGGTGACAATATGTATGGGTACATATTCATACTATGTAGGATAACTAAGTAGACGGTTATGCTGTTTATTCCATCTCGCTACAATGCTCCGCACTTTGTATATATATTTATATATTGATGTGTATGTATGTATATCCACTGCTCTTATTTATATCTTCCGTATCTTCTTAATTATTGCTCTGAGTGTTGCTATCCCTGTGCTGTTGCAATCCTGGAATTTCCCCATTGTGGGACTAATAAAGGCTTATCTTATCTTATCTTATCTTATAAGGATCATCATCTATTTAACCTAGTAGTAGCCTATGTAGTATTTAAAGTTATCTAAGCATTTTTACTTCCCTGGGTGACTCCTTTTCTATTATGCTGTGTGTATTTCTGTTGTTTTGGTCGTCTACTCTGTCATGCTGCTGTTACACTGTAATTTCCCAGTTTGGGATCAATAAAATCAGTCAGTCTATCTATCTATCTATCTATCTATCTATCTATCTATCTATCTATCTATCTATCTATCTATCTATCTATCTATCTATCTATCTATCTATCTATCCAGCACAAGGACCACTGCTGGTGAAAATTTCATCAATAACATGTCCAGTTGTAACACACAAACGGTTGTAACAACATGACCTGAGGTAATAAAAGAGAAAATTTTCATTGAGAAAAAAAACCAAACTCATGTGATTTTAACTTGAAATTTTAAGAAGAAACTTTCAAGAAAATGTCAAAACTAGAAAAGCATTCGGAGAGCACAGACCTCCGCCAAGCGCCACAGTTCCCCCATACAGTGTTTGTTTGTACGTTTTCAGATTCCTTGACCATGAAAACATATGACTAGCAATTTGACGATGATATGATTAGTGGTTCAGTAGTTATTCACGAAAATGATATTTTCCGTAATGGCGGCCACAGTTCCCCCCCATACAGTGTTTGTGTGTACGTTTTCAGATTCCTTGACCACGAAAACATATGACTAGCAATTGGATTGACAATGATAGGATTAGTGGTTCAGTAGTTATTCAGGAAAATGGCATTTTCCGTAATGGCGGCCACAGTTCCCCCATACAGTGTTTGTGTGTACGTTTTCAGATTCCTTGACCATGAAAACATATGACTAGCAATTGGATTGACAATGATAGGATTAGTGTTTCAGTAGTTATTCAGGAAAATGGCATTTTCCGTAATGGCGGCCACAGTTCCCCCATACAGTGTTTGTGTGTACGTTTTCAGATTCCTTGACCATGAAAACATATGACTAGCAATTGGATTGACAATGATTGGATTAGTGTTTCAGTAGTTATTCAGGAAAATGGCATTTTCCGTAATGGCGGCCACAGTTCCCCCATACAGTTTTTGTGTGTATGTTTTCAGATTCCTTGACCATGAAAACATATGACTAGCTGTGGTGTAAACAAACGACACAGTATTATCTTGTCTGTAACTAGTGATCTTTGGTCACGCACCTGATGTTGTGACGTAATTTATATGCGCTGCCTCTTTTTCTCATGCAAGCTGCCAAGTAAAGTTCACGTTCAACAGCATGCAGTTGTCCCACGTTATTTCGTTCAACTAAAGAACATGACATGGTGTCAGAAGTGCTGCGTAGCTGTGAAGACAGACACTAAAAGTCATTCTAGTGGGAAGAGGGAGAGAGGTGAGCTAAGATGCCCGAAGATAGAGATGATGAACCGGCGAGAGCAGGAGTTAGCATCACGGCTAGCACGCCCAGCGCCACATTTAGCATCCAGCCACCGGAGCCCTTTGATTTCTCCAAACCACATGAATGGACCAAGTGGATTTGGCGTTTCGAAAGATTTCGCCAGGCAAGCAATTTGTCTTCAAGTTCAAATGAAAATCAAGTCAATACATTAATATACTGCATGGGAGATGAAGCGGATGATGTCCTGAGAGACTTAAAGTTAACCGAAGCAGAGCAGCTCGAATATAGCAAAGTGAGAGACGGCTTCCACAGCTTTTTCATTGTAAAGAAAAATGTTGTTTATGAACGTGCACGTTTCAATATGCGCAAACAAGAGCCAAATGAAACCGTAGACGAATTTGTAACAGCCCTGCATGCATTAGAGGAGCACTGCAACTACGGTCAGCTTCACGATGAGCTCATAAGAGACAGAATAGTAGTGGGCTTGGCCGACACAAGGCTGTCAGAGCGCATGCAAATGGAAAAAGACTTGGACTTGGAGAAAGCCGTAAATATGGCAAGGCAATCAGAAGAGATCAAAAAGCAACAAACAACTTTGAGGAATGAAGGAAACGTGATGCAGATGAACGTGAACTCTGTGGATAGAGTTACTAAAGCCAAATACGACAAGACAAAGTTTAAGTTCAAAAGCGAAATAGTGAACGCACGCCAGCTGCCTAAAAGTAAAAGCAAAAGTACACCAAACGCATGGTGCTATAAATGTGGTGGCTCTCCTCACCCTAATTACGAGTGCCCTGCAAATGATGCCAAATGTCATGCATGTGGAAAGAAAGGCCACTATCAACGGGTCTGCAGGCAAAGTAAGAATGTCTAAAGTATTGAGGAGGAAGAGGAGCGAAGTTTTTTCCTCGGCTCAGTCACAACAGGCCACCAGGTATGGACAGCTGATATTCTGGTGAGGGACACTAAAATGTCTTTCAAACTCGACACTGGAGCCGATGTCACTGCAATAGCGGAGTCAGACTTGGAACAAATATTTCCAAAAGCAAAAATGCCTGTTCTCCAGCAGCCGGAGAAACCATTGTTGGGTCCTGGAAGGAAACCACTGGAGGTTGCAGGTTTCACAAAGCTTCAGCTCAACTACGGGACAAAACAGACAACAGAAAAGGTCTACATTGTCAAAAATCTCAGCACGCCACTGTTAGGCCTTCCTGCCATCATAGCTCTAGGCCTTCTTGTGTGAGTTGATGTTATTTCAATGGACACTCTGAAAACATCCTACCCCAAACTGTGCAGCAGTCTGGGTGAAGTGCAGCAGCCCTACCACATAAAACTCAAATCAAACGCTGTGCCATACTCATTGAAAACCCCAAGGAGGATTCCAATACCTCTAATGGGTAAAGTCAAGGAGGAACTCCAAAGGATGGAACAGCTTAGAGTCATCACCCGAGTGGAGGAACCTACAGACTGGTGCGCCGGCATGGTCGTTGTTCCGAAGAAAAACAGTCCGAGGCTGAGACTGTGCGTGGATTTTACTGGACTAAATGAGTATGTGTGCAGAGAAAAGTTTGTGCTGCCTTCTGTCGAACAAAGTCTTGGGATGCTAGCAGGAGCCAAAGTGTTCAGCAAGCTGGACGCCAACATGGGCTTCTGGCAAATTCCCTTGTCGGAGGAATCTGCCAAATTGACCACATTCATAACACCCTTCGGGCGGTTCCACTTTAACCGCCTCCCCTTTGGCATCAGCTCTGCGCCCGAGCACTTTCAGCGCAAAATGTCGGAGGTTATCGAAGGAGTTGAAGGAGTGGTCTGTCACGTTGATGATGTGCTGGTATGGGGACATGACCAAGAGGAGCACGACGCCCGACTCCAAATCACCCTGCTAAGACTGGAAAAAGCAGGTATAACTCTGAATGTGGAAAAATGTGATCTGTCACAGACCAAAGTGACTTTCCTTGGCCACATCATTACGGACACTGGCATAAGTCCTGACCCAAAGAAAACAGAGTCCATCACAGAGATGAATGAGCCATCAAACGTGACAGAGCTAAGAAGTTTTCTGGGCATGGTCAATCAGGTGGGAAAGTTTATCCCCCATTTAGCAGAGAAAGACAAAGCTCTGAGAGATCTTTTGTCCAAGAAGAACAGCTGGTATTGGGTTGTAGACCAAGCTAAAGCATTCAAAACGCTCAAAGATGCTCTAACTTCACCCCCAGTGCTTGCTATGTATGACCCAAACAGAGACACTAAAGTATCGGCTGATGCTTCTTCTTATGGTCTAGGTGGTGTTCTCCTGCAGCAGTGGGAAGAAGGATGGAGACCAGTCACCTACGCTTCAAGGTCGCTGTCTCCAACAGAACAACGCTATGCACAAGTGGAAAAAGAAGCCTTAGCATCCACATGGGCATGCGAGCGATTCCGTGATTTTCTAATAGGCAAACACTTCTGTCTGGAAACTGATCATAAACCGCTTGTGTCACTCTTAGGAGCTCAAGCCTTGGATCTACTGCCACCGAGGATCTAGCGCTTCAGGATGAGACTCATGCGTTATTCGTACAATGTACAGTATGCCCCAGGTAAATCGCTCTGGACAGCAGACACTTTGTCTCGCTCACCATTGAAAACAAAACTGACAAAATCAGACGAGGAACTCATGGAGAGCACAGACATATATGTGGACAGCATCATTGAAAATATGCCTGTCAGTTCATCATATATGCAAACACTCAAGGAACAACTGAAAATGGACAGTTTGTGTGCTCGTGTAATGGTCATGTACAGTCAAGGTTGGCCTGAACATGCAAAACAAGAACCTCTGTTGAGAAACTACTGGCCCGACCGAGCCACACTTACCGTGAAAGACGGCTTGCTGTTGAAGGATTCAAGACTTGTTATCCCTTCAGCAATGCGAAACGATGTCTTAACAAAACTACATGACGGACACCAAGGAGTTGTAAAATGTAAAGCCCGAGCTCGCCAGTCAGTATGGTGGCCTGGTCTCAGCCAACAGATAAGTGAAATGGTGTTAAAGTGCAGAACATGCATACAAGAGAGATACAACCACAGTGAGCCATTAATGCCAACCGAATGCCCTGACCGCCCGTGGCAAAGAGTGGGTACAGATCTGTTCGAGCTGGGAGGGAAAACTTACCTTCTTGCTGTGGACTATCTTTCCAGGTTCGTTGAGATTGCCCTGCTGAACAAAACAAAATCCAACGACGTCATTACTCACCTGAAGTCTTTCTTTGCCCGTCATGGCATCCCTGAGGTCCTGATGTCTGATAATGGGCCCCAGTTCTCTGGTCGGACTTTCACAGACTTTGCGGCTGCCTATGGCTTTAAACACATCACAAGCAGCCCAAGGTTCCCGCAAAGTAACGGAGAGGCGGAACGTGCTGTACAGACTGTGAAAAACTTACTGAAAAAGGCTGCTGATCCATATTTAGCTCTTCTTGCCTATAGAGCTACTCCTCTCCAAAATGGTTACAGCCCTGCTGAACTCCTCATGGGCCGCCGCCTGAGGACGACACTACCGACTCTTCCCTCTCAGTTGGATCCGACACTGCCGGACAGCGTCACTCTTGCTCATAAGGAAAGGGAGAAGAGGATGTCGGACATTTCAAACTACAACAGACGTCACAGAGCAAAACCCTTGTGTAACTTGTCACCAGGAGAACAAGTGTGGGTGACAGATGCTAAAACACCAGGCACTGTTATCCAAAGTCACTCAACACCAAGATCTTATACAGTGGACTTACCACAGGGGACAGTGAGACGCAATCGCATGCATTTGATTCCTCTACACTCACCTTTGCAACAGTGTACCAAACAGCAGAGTGGGTCAGATGAACCTTCAGAGCAGGTGAAACAAACGCCTATTGTACCTCCTGTTACTCCTATAAAGTCTGATGTTGTGAGAACTAGATCGGGAAGAACTATTGTCAAACCTAAAAAGTTAGATCTCTAAAGAATGGTAAAATGTACAAACACAGAATGTTCTTAGCTGTGGTATTGTTAATGTTTGGAAAATAATAAGCGAAGGTTTAAAAGTACATGTTAAGTTCAGAGAAAATGTACACTTGAATACTAGTTACATGTACGCATACTCTCAAAAAAAAAAGGAAAAAAGGGAGATGTGGTGTAAACAAACGACACAGTATTATCTTGTCTGTAACTAGCGATCTTTGGTCACGCACCTGACGTCGTGACGTAATTTATATGCGCTGCCTCTTTTTCTCATGCAAGCTGCCAAGTAAAGTTCACGTTCAACAGCACGCAGTTGTCCCACGTTATTTCGTTCAACTAAAGAACACGACACTAGCAATTGGATTGACAATGATAGGATTAGTGTTTCAGTACTTATTCAGGAAAATGGCATTTTCCGTAATGGCGGCCACAGTTCCCCCCATACAGTGTTTGTGTGTACGTTTTCAGATTCCTTGACCATGAGAACATATGACTAGCAATTTGATTGACAATGATAGGATTAGTGTTTCAGTAGTTATTCACAAAAATGGCATTTTCCGTAATGGCGGTTTTCTTCTGGATGGTGATCCAGATCATCCCCAAAATTTAATCAGTTCTTCCTTGTACCATTTCCAACAACGCCTGAAAGTTTCATCGAAATCCGTCCAAAACTTTTTGAGTTATCTTGCTAACCAACAGACAGACAGACAGACAAACGCTGGCAAAAACATAACCTCCTGGCCTTCGGCCTGGCGGAGGTAATTATGACAAAAATCCCAAAATTAAATCTACAGCACAGGAAAAAAGGAAATGAAAAATCAAAGCTTTGTGGGAAATTTCAAGAGAAAAATTGTTAAAGAAAAAGACAAAATCTTGAGAATTTTAACTGAAGAAAATTTAAAAGCCAAAATAGGGAAAAGTTTTGTGAAAAAACAATCAAGAAAAAAGTTTTTTTACAAAATAAGGATGCACCATTTGTGAAATTTTGAGGCGATAGCTAATGCCGATAGTTTGTTTTTTGTTGTCATTTGTCCCTCCTTAATGCCAGGGAAACAAGTTGATTATAATACATATCTGAGCTGTTAAAGAAGTTCAGCCCTTCATGACACCATATTTGAAAGCACAAATTCAATCATCCACACGTCTCATACAATTTGTGACTTTCCCCCTCTTTTTTCCTTTTTGACTTTCCCCCTCTAATATGAAAATTTTTTCTTGAAATTTTCTTTGAAACTTTTCATAAATTTGCAACTTTTTTACTGCAAACTTGCAACTTTTTCTCCTAAATTTATGATTTTTTTCTTGTAAATTTGTAACTTTTTTCCTCATGAAGTTGTTAGTTTTTCTTGTAAAATTGTGACTTTCTTGCAAATTTGAAAACTTTTTCTTGTAATTTTGGAACTTTCTAATAAATTTGTCACTTTTTTACTGTAATCTTGCAACTTTTTCTCATAAATTTGTTACTTTTTTCCTTGTAAATGTTCTATTTTTGTCATGAATGTGCACCTTTATGCATGCATGAATGAAGAGAGATAAACTCACTTGCAGGTGAAGAGTGTGTTTATTAAACAGATAGTCAAAAAATGCAAAAGTGTCCAACATAAGTAATCCAACATGATTAGCTACACAGCAGATGAGTACCGTTCAGCTGGGTCAGGTTTGGCTATGAGGGAAACAGTTCACATAAAGCCCCAGGGTAAAACTGGCCGCTGGGGGAAACAAGAAACATGAACTGCGAAAAGGAGGACTTACATGAATGTGCCGGAGAGCAGCTGGGCTCTGGGAAAAAACAACTCAACATGTAGTCCTTGGGGAAATAGTCCAAACTGAACAGAACGACTGACTGCATGCAGGATGTAGATTAACACCGTGACAATAGCTCGATGAACTGATAGGGAATAAATACACAGTGATCTGTTATGATTCCCCGTGCGTCATGACACAGTGCATGGAGGAAGGAATCAAAACCCACGTCCAGAAGTAGTAACATGCACTTTATTGAATAAAAACCAATCTTAGTCCAGCAAACAGCAACGGTATTAAACAAAGGGTTGATATAATTGCACAAAGCTCTGGCGATCTCTTCCCACTCAAACAGAGCTTAAGTAATGACAATACTAATGAGGGAAGAGACCGCCGGTGTGGAAGAGTGTGGACTGGACCAAATAGAAACCAGGTGTGCATGAGTGAGTGTCTGAGCATGTGAATGGAAATGAATGAGGCGTAAGGGAGACACCAATAATGAAAAACAGCTGATGACACTGACAAGAGGAAGGGGTGTGGCCGAGCTGTCAGGGAGCGGAGGACCCAAAGGGCTCCCTGAAGCACCTGATGGAAAATAGACAATGAAAAGAGACAAAACAGCTACAGTGTCAGAACTGGGTTTGGGACCATCAAACCCAGGTTCATGACAGATCCCCCCTCAAGGGGTGGTTTCCAGACACCCAAGTGCCACCAGAAGAAAAACACACAATAAGGACCCCCCCCCCCCCCACACACACACACAGAGGAAAACAACCACCCAGGGTGGGAGGTGGGGGAAAACAGTTTAGGAGGGAAGCAACAAGTAAATAATACAAAAATAATATACAAATATAGTGAGGTGAACCTCCTAACAGCCCCACCCCAGGACACTAACTCCCTTCCTCAGGAGTCCAAAGTTTAGGGGGCCGACCAGAGTCCCAGGCCCCAGGCATGGCGAGGGGTGACTAACCGGGTGGCCTGCCATAGTCCCAAGTCCAGCAGGCGGCCCACTGAACAGTGTCAGGCGGCCTGCCAGGACCAATGGACCACCCGACCCGAAGACCAAGTTTTTCGGGTGGCTGGCCAGCGTAGTTGAGCCACCAGAACCGGAGGTGGCCTACCCACTGGGGAACTTGGAGGTGGGTGACCGGCCCGAGGGATAGGAACCCCCATGGCTGCTGGTGGTGGAGACACCGGAACCACGACAGCATCTGGAGATGAGAAAGGAGCCCCCACGCCTTCCGAGGCTTGGAGCAGAGGGACCGTAGCACCTGCGATGGTCCTGGTCTGGGACATAGCTGCACCCATGATGGCCCCAGTCTGGGACAATGTTGCACCGGTGGTGGACTCCGGCTGGAGCTCTGCTGCACCGGCAGTGGACTCTGGCTGGAGCTCTGTTGCACCCGCGGTGGACTCCGGTTGGACCTCTGCTGCACCTGCAGTGGGCTCCGGCTGGAGCGCCATTGCATCTGCAGTGGTCCCCATCGGGGACCTCATTGCTCCCCCGGTGACCTCCCCAGCGAGGGAGGTAGGATTCTTCACGGACCCTGGCGCTGAACCCAGAACTCGGAGGCCTCTGGAGGGATTGGCTGCTCTCCGGTGACCCTGGCAAGGAGCTCCAAAACTGGAGGGAGAGAGAAAGAGACCGAGTCAGGGTCGCCGGCAGCAGCAGAGCCCAGTGAGGTGGGCCTGAGAACTGCTACGAGCTGCCCCAGGCCCTCCTCACCATGCGTCGGGCAGTGTGACTTCAACACAGACATTAGAGACATTATGGAGCACACTTGCCTGAACCTGGGCTCCACCGCCGTCCAGGACTCCGGTGATCTAGGGTGTGCTGGTTCCATCGGTTCGCCAGGTGCTGCACCCACGTCGACCCCTACCGAGGCGGCTGGGCTCACGTCATCATCATCGGTGGACACCCCAGGTTGTGGCGGCTCCTCTCCGGGGACCCTAGGAAGGAGCTCGGAGAAGACGGGAGAGGAAAGACGGTTAGGGTCGTCGGCAGCGGTGGAGCCTGGCAAAGGAAGTCCATCTCTCCTCCCCAAGAGCCAGGCAAGCTCACTCAAAAACTGACGAGAATTACAGGAGAGATTACTTGCCTGTACTCGAGCTCCACCGCCGTTCAGAACTCCAACGATGCCGATGACAACGTCATGGGCAGCCCCTGCAGCAGGCGTGATGGTGGTTGCAGTCTTAATTCCCCCGTGCACCGTCTCCCATGCAACCAGCTCCTCTGGCGTGGCGGCCGGGGATTGCCTCACCGCTGACCCTGGAACTGGATCCTCCAGGGCCTCAGGTTCCTCTTCCCTCAGGCACCCTGGATCTGGGGCCGGCGAACTCGTAGGAACACACATAGAGGGTTTAGAGAGGTCAGGTGAAGAGCTACTCCATGCCACTGGGGTGGAGTACTCAGGGGACTGCAAATCCCGAGTCTCCTGGGGACAGGCAAAATTGTTCGTCAAAAGTAGAAGGTGAATGAGGAATAACTTGCCTGTTGTCCTGGCTCTGGATGTCCCCAGTGGCCTCTGAGGCATCTCCTCTCCTCTCAGAGCACTCCTCCTTGGTCCAACGGTCGATTAGGGTGAGCAAAGCCAGTCTCTCCTCCTCCATCATCACACCCGTGGATTGGGCGGGTCCTAGCCCGGAGGATGAAGCAGCCTCGGCCAGTGAAACACGTCCCCATTCCTCCTTCTCGCGGCGCTCCTCCTCAATCTGGTGGTCTATCTGGTCCAGCAGGGCCCGTCTCTCCTCTTCCGTCATAATATCAGTGGATGGAGCGTGCCCAGGCTCGAGGGAAGATGCAGGAGTGGGAGAGCCGCGGGAAGAGGGTGTCTTCTTCCACTGCGAGCGCTTCTTCCGGCGGGAGGATGACTCCTACACTGGGGAGGCCCATTCCAACTCTGTGTCTGGCTGGGGGAAGAGGACGGAGAGGTTGTTGTCCTGTTGTCTACCCTCAGAACTAGCCAGAGGTCAGGGTGATACTGCATGATGTCTTCAGCGGTGAGCCGCGCCAGCTGAATGTCCTCGGGAGACTGCGGCCACTGAGCAGAAAAGAGCGCCTGCTTCAAGAGGTCCTGCGCTCTCAGCTCCTCGTCTGTCCAGACCACCATAGTGTAGCTCGGAGGGGAAAAAGAAAAAGGGTGAAAAGGAAAAGAAAAAACGCATGACTACTCTGCTGGGTTTTCTTTTATGGGCCGGAGCATTCTGTTATGATTCCCCGTGCACCATTACACAGCGCACGGAGGAAGGAATCAAAACCCACGTGCAAAAGTAGTAATGTGCACTTTATTGAACAAAAACCAAACTTAGTCCAGCAAACAGTCACAGTATTAAACAGAGGGTTGATATAATTTTAATAGAGTCCACCAGGAAAACAGGGACACCACACGGATGCTCTACAGCCCGAGGGAAGGGAATGCCTAGTGCCGCAGAATAGCTGTCGGCACAGGGAGAAAGGCAAACATGAACTTATGGGCTGGAGCGATCCAAGGCAGTCCGTGCTGTCCGGTGGAGGAGAGCAAGGCAGGAACAGCCGCTAATGCCAGATAACCAACAACAGTCAAAAAGCGATAGAGAAGACTTAACTAGTCAGGCTGAAAGTTGAACGTGGGGAGTGAAGGCTTACATACACAGAGGAAAACACTATTGTGCATATTGCGCAATGCTCCGGCGATCTCTTCCCACTCAAACAGAGCTTAAGTAATGACAATACTAATGAAGGAAGAGACCGCCGGTGTGGAAGAGTGTGGGCTGGACCAACACAGAAACCAGGTGTGCATGAGTGGGTGTCTGAGCATGTGAATGGAAATGAATGAGGCGTGTGTGTATGTGTGCGTGCGTAAGGGAGACACCAATAATGAAAAACAGCTGATGACACTGACAGGAAGAGGGGGCATGGCCAAGCTGTCAGGGAGCGGAGGACCCAAAGGGCTCCCTGAAGCACCTGATGGAAAATAGACAATGAAAAGAGACAAAATAGCCACAGTGACAGAACTAGGTTTGGGACCACCAAACCCAGGTTCATGACAGTGAACTAGTGGCGCAGAGTGAATACAGGTGAGTGGCTGCACAGGTGTGCTGATTACTGGCTGCTCACTGCAGCAACAGGCTGAGCAGCCAATGGGGAGTGCCTGGAGAAAGAGGAAGAGGCAGAACAAAACACAGAATAATCCTAGACAATAAGTGGACAAAACAAGGAGACAAAATACAACAAAAACCTGTGTCTGAGGTCTAGGATGACATGGAACCTCTGACACATGACAATTTTCTTGTAAATTTGTGAGTTTTTCCCATGAAGTTGCTATGTTTTTTTTTTGTAAATTAGGAACTTTCTCAAAAATTTTTAACATTTTTTTTTTTTACTGTAAACTTACATCTTTCCCCATAAATCTGTAACTTTTTTCTTGTAAATTTGCTAAATTTTTTTTGTAAGTTTGTAACGCTTTTTATGTAATTTTACATTTTTTTCTTGTACATTTGCAACTTTTTTCTCCTAAATTTGCTACTTTTTTGTCAATTTGTCTCTTTTTTCTTATAAATTTTCAGAAATTTTTCTCATAGGTTTGTGACTTTTTTGTATAATTTTGCCTGTGGCACAAGTGTTACTGAAACCTGCTCGCCCATATTAAACCCATGTGGGGCCAGATGGGTTTAAAGCGGGTAAATTACCTGCTTACCTGCACCACAGGTAAAGTCCATGAGGACAAAAAGTGATGGGGCCAACATGGAAGCTGTGGACAAACCGACATGGGACCCATAAAACAGCCCAGTTTAATTTATTGTGGGGCCCACATGGACATGCTGGCTGGGTAGTGAGGCAAGTTTCTTTATTTCTGTTGTAGACTGAAAACATTTGGGTTTGACATCAAAAGATAAATATGAGACAAAATCAACTGATACACAACTTAGCTGATAGATGTTTTGATTGAAGCCACCCATTTTTCATGTGAGCAAAATTACTGGAACATGTGACTGATGTAACCGACATGAAAACCAGAGAGCTGTCTGTGGGCGAGAAACAAGCAACGGTGAAGCTGAGAGAAGATGGAAAATCAATCAGAGCCACTGCATAAACATTGACCATAGCCAGCACAACCATTTGGAATGTCCTGGAGAAGAAAGAACCCACTGCTCTACTAAGAAACAGACGTCGAACGGTGGACCAGCGGTCTGCAACCTGCGGCTCCAGAGCCACATGAGACTCTTTTGCCTACAGCCAGTGGCTACTTAAAGCCTTGACAAAAATCATCACTTTCAGTGAACAGAGGGCACAGATTTTTTTGGGGAAAAATATAAATTTTTAAGAAAAGTAAAATTTATTTTATAAAGAAAACGCCACAAATAAATTTGCAAGAAATTTGTTTGCGGTGCCCCCCCACCCCCCAAATTTACTGAAAAAGTTTACTTTTTTAAGAATAACATTATAAATTTATGCAAAATATGCTATAAATTTACCCTTAAAAGTTAACAAATTGCCAAAAATCTCACAGATTTTGGAAAAAGGTTGCAATTTTATGAGAAAAATGCCACAACAAATTTTTAAGAAATAGTCATAACATTTTTGAGAAAATAACTATAAATTTACTGGAAAAGTTTCAATTTTTTAAATGAAAAATGTCGCTTCAGGTTTCAAAGGTTTTATTATCATGTGCACAGTTAAGAAATGCAGCATTTCCTGAGTAATGAAATTCTTACTCTGCTCTCCGATGAATGCCAAGGTAATCGATATACAGCAATACTAATAAGGTAATAACATCTAATACTAATGAATACTAATAACACACACTAAAATAGCACACATTAGGCAATTAGGACACCTTGAACACACTTTTATACTAAGACTAATGCTAATGAATACTAACAACACACATTAGGCAATTAGGACAGTTAAAACAGTTAAACTAGAGGAAACAAGAATGAAAATTGAAAATTCACTGGGTGACTATAATGGACAATGGCATATTAATATCAGGGATGATATGAACCTGAGAGTTCTCTTCTATTTTATATATGTGTGTGAGAAGTAGGGAGTGGTGCATGTGCCTCTGTGTGTGTGTGTGTGTGTGTGTGTGTGTGTGTGTGTTTTGGGAAGGGCGGGATGTATTGTGTAAATATATGCATTTAAATTTTCTATTGTTTTTATCTATGCAAAGCACTTTGCGCAGCATCCAATTTGTGAAAAGTGCTATACAGATAGTTTGATTGATTCATTGATAATATTAAAAAGCACAAAATTTCTGAAAAAGCACAAATTTACTGGAAACATTGAATTTTTATGGGGAAAAATGTCATATTTATGTGGAAAGAGACTGCAATTTTACCTGAAAAAGTAAAACATTTTTAAAGAAAAATATGACAAATTTAGCGGAAAGTTAACATTTTTTTAAAGAATAATATTGCGATTAAATTGCTGTGAAATGTGTTATGAATTTACTCAATAAAATTTAACAAATAGCCAAAAATCTCAAATTTTTGAAAAAGGTTGCAATTAAACGCCACAACAAATTGACAAGAAATACTCAAATTTTTGAGAAAATAATCACAAATGTACTTGGAAAGTTTAAATTTTTTTTAAAGAATAGTGTTTTAAATTCACTGGAAAAGTGTCAAGAGCTGAGCATTGGAGTTTCTGCCATGTTCAGTGTCATGGCTTTTTCTCTGTATTTATACAGTGGGGCAAAAAAGTATTTAGTCAGCTACCAATTGTGCAAGTTCTCCCACTTAAAAGATGAGAGAGGTCTCCAGTTTTCATCATAGGTATACCTCAACTATGAGAGACAAAATGAGAAAAAAAAAATTCAGAAAATCACATTGTCTGATTTTTAAAGAATTTATTTGCAAATTATGGTGGAAAATAAGTATTTGGTCACCTACAAACAAGCAAGATTTCTGGCTCTCACAGACCTGTAACTTCTTCTTTAAGAGGCTCCTCTGTCCTCCACTCGTTACCTGTATTAATGGCACCTGTTTGAACTCGTTATCAGTATAAAAGACACCTGTCCACAACCTCAAACAGTCAGACTCCAAACTCCACTATGGCCAAGACCAAAGAGCTGTCAAAGGACACCAGAAACAAAATTGTAGACCTGCACCAGGCTGGGAAGACTGAATCTGCAATAGGTAAGCAGCTTGGTGTGAAGAAATCAACTGTGGGAGCAATTATTAGAAAATGGAAGACATACAAGACCACTGATAATCTCCCTCAATCTGGGGCTCCACGCAAGATCTCACCCCGTGGGGTCAAAATGATCACGAGAACTGTGAGCAAAAATCCCAGAACCACATGGAGGGACCTAGTGAATGACCTGCAGAGAGCTGGGACCAAAGTAACAAAGGCTACCATCAGTAACACACTACGCCGCCAGGGACTCAAATCCTGCAGTGCCAGACGTGTCCCCCTGCTTAAGCCAGTACATGTCCAGGCCCGTCTGAAGTTTGCTAGAGAGCATTTGGATGATCCAGAAGAGGATTGGGAGAATGTCATATGGTCAGATGAAACCAAAATAGAACTTTTTGGTAAAAACTCAACTTGTTGTGTTTGGAGAAGAAAGAACACCATACCTGCTGTGAATCATGGGGGTGGAAACATCATGCTTTGGGGCTGTTTTTCTGCAAAGGGCCCAGGACGACTGATCCGTGTAAAGGAAAGAATGAATGGGGCCATGTATTGTGAGATTTTGAGTGAAAACCTCCTTCCATCAGCAAGGGCATTGAAGATGAAACATGGCTGGGTCTTTCAGCATGACAATGATCCCAAACACACTGCCCGGGCAACGAAGGAGTGGCTTCGTAAGAAGCATTTCAAGGTCCTGGTGTGGCCTAGCCAGTCTCCAGATCTCAACCCCTTAGAAAATCTTTGGAGGGAGTTGAAAGTCCGTGTTGCCCAGCGACAGCCCCAAAACATCACAGCTCTAGAGGAGGTCTGCATGGAGGAATGGGCCAAAATACCAGCAACAGTGTGTGAAAACCTTGTGAAGACTTACAGAAAACGTTTGACCTCTGTCATTGCCAACAAAGGGTATATAACAAAGTATTGAGATGAACTTTTGTTATTGACCAAATACTTATTTTCCACCATAATTTGCAAATAAATTCTTTAAAAATCCTTCAATGTGATTTTCTGGATTTTTTTTTTCTCATTTTGTCTCTCATAGTTGAGGTATACCTATGATGAAAATTGGAGACCTCTCTCATCTTTTAAGTGGGAGAACTTGCACAACTGGTGGCTGACTAAATACTTTTTTACCCCACTGTATATTTGTTATATTTTTGTGCCTCTTGGTTTTTGTTATCCCAGCTATGATTTTATTTTTCTGTTTATGTCTTAGTTTTACTACATTCTGATTCTATATCAATTGGTATCTATTTCTCAGTTTGTACGTGCTTATATTTTATTCTAATTCCTTATTATTGCAGTTGACAGCTGTCAGGGTATTTCCTGGTTGGTGCTCCGTGTGGGCGTAGCCCTGTCAGCTGTCAGCTGGTGCGCTCTCCTCTCATTACTTCCAGCTGATCCCAATCATTAACCATTGTTACCTTTTTTTCCTGCTCATGTGACCCCACACCTGTCATTACTTGTGTCATTTGTTCTGACCCTATTTAAGGACTGCATCTTTATTTCATTTTGTGGCAGTCTTAATGATCCTTTCTCCTTGTTACCAGAACCCCATACCCGTTCTGGTGAGCTCTTTCTGATACCCCATTTGTAAGTGACCTTGTTATCGGTTTGAATTTTTGCATTTATGCACTTTGAAACATTGTGTTTTGTTATTAACCCTTTGAGTGTGAGAATTTGTGTGCCCCGAGTGACAGAGTGCGGCACTGGGGCACTGTCACAGTTCTGCACCATACACACTCAAAGGGCTAAATGCCACAAACTGCAGTTGGTGTCTGGGTGTATCTCTCTCTGCCCTGAGGAGCAAATCATGACAGAAGATTGCCGCCAGTAAAAGACCCAGCTGCTGCAGCTTGTGGATTTTTGCATTTTTTGTTTCACTCACCTGGTTTCCTGGAGCATATCCTGTCGGACTCTGCTGGGGGGTGCAGTTACCCGGTGAGCCTGGAGTGGGAGTGCTGCAAAGCTGTCATAGAGATTGACGGGCTAATCTCCGCAGCGCGCATCGGTCTTGCCCTGAAGAACGCATTATAGTACCTGGGCCTCGCGGAGGCAGCTACTCACTGGTGCTCCCAGCTTCTGGAGCATGCTGAAGGGGTGGAGAGGATTTCTCTGGTGGCGGCGCTGCAATGAGAGAACAGAGAGATGATGAGGGACTCCACGAGGAGACCTGGGGCCGCGCCAAAAGGGAGGAGTTCCCGGGCCTCTGAAGTATTGGTGCCTCACCAGTCTCCCGCACCCGTTTCCGCTTCCGCTCCACCTGCTCCAGAACACTGCAATCCAGGGAAATCCCGCCGGAGGAATGCCTCCACCTCTCAGGCAGTAGTTTCTCATTCGCCAAGGCAAAAGACTCCCACAGCAGTGTGCCCTCTTTGCCTTTTTTCTCTGGCTGAATTGTCAGCTTCCTCCCTCTGTGCAGCTGCTGTTCCCTGTTTCCCCTCGGCAATTCCTCCCGCTGCTGAGAGGCCCGCTGTGTCCTTTCTGGCTCCGCCTGTCTCCATGTCGGCAGGGGCAGCTCCCCCATGATCCACTGAGGGGCCCATGTCCACTGTAGCCATGGAGAGTGGCGACTCCAGACCATCTGCAGCAGGAAACACTGTACGGTGGGAAAACATGCAAGTGTCTTTTCATTTTTCATCATTTTATGATAATGTGCCTTGCCTGATCCCTGGTGGTAAGGCTCAGTGTTTGCAGCCGCCTGAGCCCTCACCGCCTGCTGCAGCCATCAATTTTTCACCTGACCTCTCCGTGTCTCCTCCTACTCTCACTGAGTGTCCACTGGCCCCAGGATTGTGCCGCCGGACGTTGGAGTAGCTGGAGGCCGAGCTGACGTCTGCGCCGACAAAGGAGCATCCCCGGGCCTCAGCTGAGCAGAATCCAGCGGCAGCAGGAAATCAACCTCCTGAATCCACGCCGGACGAGCCACCGGTGTGGGTCACCTCACTGGGGGGGGTCCCCAGTGGCTCTTGGTGGGGGGAACCAGGTGCAGCCGCCAGCTGTGCCTAAGCTCACCTTGCCGGGCTCCACTGCCGCCGGAGATCCTGACCCTGTGTCTCTGTTCCCTTTGTCTGAGCCTTCCCCCAGGGTCACCGAGGTTTGTCCAGCTTCACCAGAGGTCTCTGTGGGTCTGACCTCACCACCTGAGATCATCATGGGTCCAGATCCTCCTGCTGAGGTCGTCGCGGGTGCTCCGTCCCAGCCCGGGACCGTCGTGGGTGCTGCTCCCCCTCCGCCTGAGGTCTTCATGAATGCTGCTCCCCCTCCAGTTGAAATCTTCGCTGGTGCTCCGTCCCAGCCCGGGGTGTCCGTGGGTGCAGCTTTGGCCCAATCTGGGTCCCCCGAGGATGCTGCTCCCCCTCCGGATGAGGTCATCGTGGACACTCCGTCCCAGCCCGGGACCTCCATGGGTGCAGCTCCTCCTTTTTCCGGGTCTCTGTGGGTGCTGTCTCCCAGTCGGGGACCGTCCTGGGTGCTGTGCCCCAGCCTGAAACCCACTTGGGTGCTGTGTTCCAGTATGGGCCCGCTGTGAATGCTACGCTCCAGCCCGGGGGCCACCGTGGGTGCAGCTTTGGCCCAGTCCAGGTCCACCGTGGGTGCAGCCTTACCCCAGCCTGAGTCCACTGTGGGTGCAGCTTTTGCCCGGTCCGGGTCCACTGAGGGTGCAGCTATGTCCCAGTCTGGGACCACCATGGGTGCATCTCCACTCCAGCCTGGAGCCACCGCGGGTGCTGCTTTGCTCCAGCCCGGAGCCACCATGGTGCAACCTCGCTCCGGTCCGGAGCCACCGTGAGTGCAACCTCATTTCAGTCTGGAGCCACCGAGTGTGCTACCATGTCCCAATCTGGGACCGCCGAGGGTGCTGCTGGCCAGTTCGAGGGCGTTGTGGTTCTCTCTCCTTCACCAGACACCGTCGTGGTCCCCCCTCCGCTGCCAGATGCCGTTGTAGTCCCCTCTCCTCTGCCAGATGCCATCATGGTTCCCTCTCTTCTGCCAGATGCCGTCATGGTTCCCCCTCCTGTGCCAGACGCTGTTCCCCCTCCTCTGCCAAACGCCGTCATGGGTTCTCCTCCTCTGTTGACCTTCCCTCCATTGGGCCTCCCCATGGGGGAGCCACCTCCTGGGCCACCCCTTCGGTTAAGGCTGCTGAAAAACTCTGGTTGACCGCCTGACGGACCGAGCCATTGAGTTGGGTGGCCCATATTCTCTGGCAGGCCACCCGACTTGTACCACCTTGCCATCTGTCAGGCCTGCGACTTTGGCCGGCAGCCTGAACTGTTTAGTTCTTTGGCCTAGGGGGCCTGGTTTTACCTGGTGTGGGTCCTGAGCAAGGCTGTTTCGTTCCCTCCTAGCCTGCCCCCCCCCACCCTGGGTGGGTTATTGTTGTGCTCCTGTTGGGGGGGGGGGTCCTTTCTTTTTCTTTTGGTGTTACCCTGGAGTGTCTGGGAACCCACCCCTTGATGGGGGGGCTCTGTCAAGAGCTGAGCACTGGAGGTTCCGCCATGCTCAGTCTCATGGCTTTTTCTCTGTATTTATACTGTATATTTGTTGTATTTTTGTGCCTCTTGGTTTTTGTTATCCCTGCTACGTTTTTTATTTTTCTGTTTATGTCTTTGTTTTACTACATTCTGATTCTGTATCAACTGGTTTCTATTTCTCAGTTTGTACTTGTTTATATTTTATTCTAATTCCTTATTATTGCAGTTGACAGCTGTCAGGGCATTTCCTGGTTGGTGCTCCATGTGGGCGTAGCCCTCTCAGCTGTCAGCCGGTGCGCTCTCCTCTCATTACTTCCAGCTGATCCCAATCATTAACCATTGTTACCTTTTTGCCCGCTCATGTGACCCCACACCTGTCATTACTTGTGTCATTTGTTCTGACCCTATTTCAGGACTGCATCTTCATTTTATTTCGGGGCAGTCTTAACCCTTTGAGTGTGAGAATTTGTGTGCCCCTAGTGACAGAGCGTGGCACTGCGCCTGCCTTCTCACTCTGACTTTGTCAAACGTAAGTGAGAAATTTCTTTTTTTTTTTTTTAATATACTGATTTCTTGTTCATATACTTTGAAGATAAGATGATGAGGTACCTCTGTACAAAAATGGTGTCAAAAGACTGAACCATTTTTTGTGTAAATATGTCCAAAGTCCAGTAGTTTTGACTAAGTTATGGAATTTAAAGAGGTGCTGTGACATTATGCAAATTAGATGCATAAATTTATTCCTATCTGAAACTTTGGATCATATTTTACATCTTTCTAATTGACAGTAAGCCATTATCTCTTACCACTTTCAAGTTATAGCCTTGGAAATCTGAACTATTTTATTGACAAAAAATATTTACCACTCTTGACCACTAGGGGGTATGTCACAGTTTGGCACCATACACACTCAAAGGGTTAATGATCCTTTCTCCTCGTTACCAGAACCCCATCCCCGTTCTGGTGAGCTCTTTCTGATACTCCCATTTGTAAATGATCTTGCTATCTGTTTGAATTTTTGTGGTTATGCACTTTGGAACTTTGTGTTTTGTTATTAAATGCCACAAACTGCAATCGGCGTCTGGGTGTGTCTCTCTCTGCCCTAAGGGACAAATCATGACAAAAAGTTTCATTTTTTTAAAAGAACAATGTTAAAAATCACAAAATTTCTGAAAAAGCACAACTTTATTGGAAAAGTTTCAATTTTTTTTTTGTTATTAAAGTTTTTATTGAACTTTTCATTTTAACATACAGAACAAAACTAACACATCTAAGTTTCAATAATTTTTTTTTTAAAGAATAATGTTACAAATTTACTGGAAACATTGCATTTTTTATGAGAAAAAAATGCCACCAATTTTGTGGAAAGAGGCTGCAATTTTATCTGAAAAGGTAACAAATATGACAAATTTATTCAAAAAGTGGAAAATTTATGCAAAAAAAATCTCACAAATTTTGGGAATAAAAATGTAATTTTATGAGGAAAACCACTTAAGATTAATGGCGTAAGCTCAGTTGTTATTTGCTGTTTTACTTTGGTTTTCAGCCTGAGATATTTTTGTGGCTCATTGTGGAGTTTTGCCCTTGAAAATTTGCAACCTGTTTCTCATATAGATTTACAAGATTCACCAGGCTAGGAAGAAGTGTTTGGAGGGAGACTATGTACCACAGTGCAGAGATATCATATCTGGTGAGACGCAGGAGGAATGGAGCCAGGAAGCACCCCACAGAGCCCAGAGCCTCCATGTGGCACAATCAGTCCTCCAAAGTCTCTCCCTGGGAAAGGTTCAAATCAAGTGGCCACAGGCCTGTAAGACAACAGCTTGGGAGCAGTTTGATGAGGATGTCGATAAAGTGCTCGAAGCATTGTAATTGGGGATGTGGATCGAAGGTTGCAGGCAATGACAACCATTATCATAAGTCTTGCCAACAAGAGGTTCAGTGTAGAGGAGGAGAAACCTGCTCGAACAATCTACACCAAGAACCAGAGGGCAGTGAAGATCCATAAGATCTGCCAGGAGCAGAAGTACCTGAGGAAGCAGCACAAGGAAGCCAGTGAGGAGCAGCGTCATTCTCTGGTATAGTTGCAGGCCATCTTAAGGAAGAGACTGATGACTCTGCACAGAGCAGAATGGCACAGAACATGCTGAAAGGAGAGCACTAGGAAGCGTGCCTCATTCATCGCCAATCCCTTTGGTTTCACCAAGTTGCTACTGGGGCAGAAGCAAGGTGGTAGTCTGGTCTGTTTGAAGGAGGAACTAGATCTACATATCCAGAATACCTACAATGACCCCTGTAGACAGATGGAGCTGGGCCCGTGCAACATCCTCATAGGCCCATCACCTCCCACCAAGGATTTTGACACCAGAGAACCACTTTTCAAGGAAGTCGAGAAGATTGTGAAGAAGGCAAGATCTAGCTCCGCTCCTGGACCAAGTGGTGTTCCATACAAGGTCTATAAGCACTGTCCATTGCTGCTCAAGAGGCTCTGGAAGATTCTAAAAGTCATTTGGAGGAGGGGGACGGTGAAGGGGTCCTGATTCCCAAAGAGGAGAATTCAAAGAAGATTGACCAGTTCAGGATGATCTCACTGCTGAGTGTAGAAGGAAAAATCTTTTTCAGTATAGTAGCAAGGTGGCTGTCAGACTTCCTCTCCACAACAACTACATAGATACATCAGTGCAAAAGGGATGGATCTCTGGAGTGCCAGGATGACTAGAACACACTGGTGTGGTCACTCGACTAATCCGGGAAGCCTGTGAAAACAAAGGAGAACTTACGGTGCTGTGGTTGGACCTAGCCAATGCATATGGCTCCATCCTCCACAAACTGGTACAGTTGACCATAACCAAACATCATGTGCCACACCATTTGATAGATCTGATCCTGGATTATTATGATCAGTTCAGGTTGAGAGTCTGAGCTGGTGCAGTAACATCAGAATGGCACAAGCTAGAAGTTGGGATAATTACAGGCTGCGCCATCTCTGCAACCTTATTCGCCCTTGCTATGAACATGATGGTCAAGTCAGCCAAGCCAGAGTGCCAGGGCCCCCGGACCCAATCAGGGGTCCATCAGCCACCAATCAGGGCTTATACGGACAACCTGACAGTCACCACAGAGTCTGTATCAGAATGCAGATGGATCCCGCAAGGGCTTGGAAATGTTATCCAGTGTGCCCGGATGAATTTCTAACCAGCCAAGTCCAGATCACTAGTAGTGAAGAAGGGCAAGGTCACCGATAGGTTCAGGCTTAACACTGAAGGGATGCCAATACCAACCATCTCAGAGAAGCCTGTGAAGAGCATGGGCAAGGTGTTTGACAGCAGCCTCAAGGACTACTCATCTGTGCAGTAAACCTGCCAGGATCTGGACAGCTGGCTAAGGTTAGTTGATAAATCTGAGCTTGCAGGCAAGTTTAAAGTGTGGATATATCGGCATGGTATTCTGCCAAGGACACTATGGCCGCTACTTGTTTATGAGGTACCCATGTCCATTGTAGAGTCCTTGGAGAGGAAGGTCAGTGGCTCTCTCAGGAGATGGTTGGGTTTGCCTAGGAGCCTGAGTAATACTGCACTGTACGGGAACAGGACAAAACTCCAAATGCTCCTGAAGTCTTTGGGAGAGGAGTTCATAGTTGCATGGACAAGAGAGGTGCTGATGTATGGGGACTCAAAAGACCCAAAGGTGGCCAAGGCAGGAGTGGTGGTGAGGACTACGAGGAAGTGGAGTGCCAAGGCTGTGGTGATGGATGCTGAGTCCCTGCTATGCCATAAAGATCTAATGGGTGTGTTGGCCCATAGAAGAGCTGGTTTGGGAATGTTCCCAACTCTCTGGCACAAGGAGCTCAAGGGGAAGGAGAAACAAGGGCAGATTCAGGAAGAGGTAAGGGCGGCAGTGGAGGAAGAAACATCAAGCAGAGCGACTAGTTTAAGGCAGCAGAGGGCCTGGATGAGGTGGGAGCAGGCCATGAATTGGAAGGTCACTTGGACAGACCTCTGGCACTCTGAACCACACTGCATCACCTTTCTGATATGGGCAGTGTATGATGTCCTGCCTAGTCCAGCCAACCTCTTCACCTGGAGTAAGGCAGAAACTCCAAACTGCCCACTGTGCTCAGTAAAGGGAATGTTGGAACACATTTTGAGTTCCTGCCCAACAGCACTTGGTCAAGGTCGTTACATCTGGCACCATAACCAGGTGTTGAAACCTATTGCAGAAGCCATCAGCAGGGGGATCAGCAGTTGCAGCTGAGTGTGCAATACCACCAGTGCAATTGCATTTGTTAAGGCAGGAGAGCAACCCAGGGCAGGACACAAGAAGGTTGCAGCAGGAATCTTGTCAAGAGCTCAGGACTGGGAGCTTTCAGTTCACTTGGGGAAACAGCTGAGATTCCAGCAGCAACACATTGTCAGCACCACTCTGAGGCCAGATATCCTTCTGGTCTCTGAGAGCACAAAGAACATCATAATCATGGAGCTAACAGTGCCATGGGAGGACCGCCTGGAGGAAGCTCATGAAAGGAAGAGGACCAAATATGAGCATCTGATGGTCAGTTGTCAAGAGCAGGGCTGAGAGGCGAAGTGTATGCCTATTGAAGTAGGTTGTAGGGGATTTGTGGGTCATTCACTCCACAGAGCCCTCAGTACATTAGGCATCACAGGAGGAGCAAGGAGCAGAGCCATCAAGAACATCACTGAAGCAGCTGAGAAAACCTTGAGATGGCTCTGGATCCGGCGAGGAGATCCATGATGATTAGAGCATGCTAATTTAACTTTTCAAACTGCTTAAAACAAGTATATTTTTTGGACAGGAAATTTTTGCTTGTTTCAAGTAATTTGATAAGTAAATTTTTCTTGCTATACTGGCCCATTTTTTTTTAAACTTAAAACTCAATTTAAATTGCTTAAAACAAGTAAAAACTATCCTACAAGTAAACTTTTCTAACAGAAAAGTACACAACAAGCTCAATATCCATGAATTAAGATATTTTTTTCTTATTAAGATTTCAATTTTTTTGCAGTGTAGATTTGCAACTTTTCTTTCTGATAAATTTGCAACTTTTTTTCTTGTAAATTTGCAACATTTTTCTGGATGCTAGTTGAATTGTTATTCTATGTATATAATTGTAATTTGCACTTTTTCAATTTTTAATTTGACATCTTTTATCATATTTTTGAACCTTTATTCTTCCAAATTTGTACCTTATTTACATACATTTTTATTCAACAATTAGTTCCTACTGAGCAATTTGATTGGACAATAGCGATTCCAGGAGTTACTGTAATCTGCGACAATTGCACTCCAGTTTCACTGGATATGTATCACTCCACTTCAAAGGTGTTCTAGTAGCGTTAACTACTAACATAATTTTTCAATCAACTCTGACAACTGCAGTACTGTTTTGGATACCTTAATTTCCACAGTGAAGCACTGTTTGACAAAAAAATTAAACACCCGTGACCCAGAAGTCCACCCTTCTGCAAAGGTCTGCTTCCGTCTACCCAGCCATTTTACATTAAGCAATTTCACATCTGTTTAAAAAAAAATAGGCAGTGCTAGAGTTTGATTTTGTCTCGATTAACAAACCACAATACCTTTGTGGTAATGGACTCTTTGTATCATCTGAAAATGTGAAGAAAAGCAAGAAAAATGTGCTAAATTGCTAGCATGTTAACTACTAGCTTCTGGCGACCAGTATTGGATATATTTTGATCTAGGATTTTCTGAAGTATCGACTCAACAGCTATGTTTTAGAAACACTTAGTACGTTTGCACTTGACAATATTTAATTTGTTTACATGTGTGTGAAATGACAATAGATGTTTTCGTGCTGATTGAGATGTTTAGCAAGCTACTGAATAGATTTAGGGACTACTTTTTTCTCAGCTGTGCAAAATAACTGGTTAAACAAGCAAATCATAATATTTTGTCCAGCATTGCTGTCATTTCATAAATTTTGCTTTCCGGAACTGTTGTATAAAAGCAATATTACACCTGACCTCGTTACGGTGTCATGATTATACTAACTACGGTTGTGATAGTCTTAATATGCGGCGGGCATTAAGCCGCATCACAGCTGCAGTTACTATAATCACGATATCATAACTCTGTCTTGTGTAGTATTGCTTAAGTAACTTATGTAAAATATGTAAATACCCCCACCCCCTTGTTTAAAAAAAAAAATAACAAGTCGCCCACTGCTCTTGCTCCCTCTCCCACATCTTTTCACCTCCCTCACCCCCATTCTCCCCCACTATCTGCACTCTCCTCCTCCCCACATCCTCCACTTTTCTCCTCCCCTTCAACACCTCCCTCACTCTGTATCTTCCCCTCCACCACCCAGCCTCCACCACTCTTCTCTACCTCCTCCCCACCTCCCTTTTCCTCCCCGACAGACACATTAATCCTCCTCTCAGGCTCAGTTTACCAACACAAAGAGGCTCCCAGAATTGGACTGAGATAATTGTGTTTCAATCCTATTTCATCTGGGACAGCATCGCTGCTACAAAACCACGCACGTGCACACACATGGATAAGCATCTCTACTACTTAAAAAAACCCCAAACATTTAAAGCAAAATTCACAGGGATGCCACAAATGTTTGGTTAAACAGTTGCATCACAATTGTTATAATCAGCAGCGTTAGCAATAAGCATTTTTTTTTCTCCTAAATATACTCAGAACTTGGGAGAGTTTCTTGAATTTGCCACTTTTTGTTTATTTTATTTTATTTTTTTTTTAAGGTAAAGACATACATGTCTTTACCTTAGAGAATCAGTCTACTTGGCAATCAGCCTGGACCAATGGGCAATTTGTTATTTTTTATCTAGGGGGATGGGGGTATTCACAAATTTAACAAAAGGTACAAACATATAAATGTCAAATTGTACAAATTTGGAAGAATAAATGTGCATATGTTAATTTAAAAATTAAAAGTGCAAATTACAATTATATACATAGATAAAAAAAAATGCAATCAGCATCCAGATGAATGTTGCAAATTTGCAAGAAAAAAGATGCAAATTTATGAGAAAATTGTTGCAAATTTTTGAGAATAAAGTTGCAAATTTACAGGAAAAAGTTGCAAATATTGAGAGGGACACTATAGGTAGTTGGGATACCAATTTTTGTAATAGGGAAGAGTTCAAGCCCTTTAAAACAAAAACTTTATTAAACAAACTTGAGTCATTGTCTAGATGAAGAGAGAAAATTTAAGGCGTTACATAAAATAAAAACATAACCAGCATTTATATGGTTGCTGCAAATTTTAAAGAAAAAGTCACAAATTTACAACAAAGTTGCACATTTATTATGAAAATAGTTGTGAACTTTTGAAAAAAAAGAAAATTCATGAGGAAAAAAGTTGCATTTATAAGAAAAACTAAATTTATGAGAAAAAGTTGCAAATTCATTTTAAAAAGTTGCAAATTTACGTGAAAAAAGTCAAAATTTCATAAAAAATTAAAGTAGCAAATTTATGAGAAAAAAGTTGCAGATTTAAAAGATAAGAGCACTCTGAGGTGAGTCCAATATCCCCCGCATCAGTATTCTTTGAAGATCCCAATACTTACTGGTGGAGAGCAGCTTTCAACTTTTCAATATACCCAGAAAGTATTCACAGCGCTTCACTTTTTCCACATTTTGTTATGTTACAGCCTCATTCCAAAAGGGATTAAAATCATTTTTCCCTCAAAATTCTAAACACAACACCCCATAATGACAATGTGAAAAAAGTTTTTTTTTTAATTTTTGCAAATTTATTAAAAATAAAAAACTAAGAAATCACATGTACATGAGTATTCACAGCCTTTGCACAATACTTTGTTGATGCATCTTTGGCAGCAATTACAGTCTCAAGTCTTTTTGAATATGATGCCACAAGCTTGGCACACCTGTCTTTGGGCAGTTTGACCCATTCCTCTTTGCAGCACCTCTCAAGCTACATCAGGTTGGATGGGAAGCGTCGGTGCACAGCCATTTTCAGATCTCTCCAGAGATGTTCAATTGGATTCAAGTCTGGGCTCTGGACAGTGTCAAGGACATTCACAGAGTTGTCCTGAAGCCATTCCTTTGATACCCTGGCTGTGTGCATAGGATCATTGTCCTGCTGAAAGATGAACCGTTGCCCCAGTCTGAGGTCAAGAGTGCTCTGGAGCAGGTTTTCATCCGGGATGTCTCTGTACATTGCTGTATTCATCTTTCCCTCTATCCTGACTAGTCTCCCAGTTCCTGCCGCTGAAAAACATCCCCACAGCATGATGCTGCCACCACCATTGGTGTGGTTATAAGCGGTGCCTGGTTTTCTCCAAACATGACGCCTGGCATTCATGCCAAAGAGTTCAATCTTTGTCTCATCAGACCAGAGAATTTTGTTTCTCATGGTCTGAGAGTCCTTCAGGTGTCTTTTGGCAAACTCCAGGCGGGCTGCCATGTGCCTTTTACTAAGGAGTGGCTTCCGTCTGGCCACTCTACCATACAGGCCTGATTGGTGGATTGCTGCAGAGATGGTTGTGTTATGTCCGTAAAACTTGGCACAATAATGAGGCAAGTGGTGAACTGAACAGGACTTTATTATATAACTCACTGGGTACAGCCAGACACTCCCGCTAGGCAGAGAGGTGGTCGAAGGTACCGTGCCTCTTCCGCATCGGCCCTTTATACCCCAGGTAGCGGCGGAACCGGAAAGGTGGAGCCGCCACCCATAACCACAATAATACATAGTATTAATATCAATAAACAACATCACCCCTCCCCCCTTAAAAGAGTCCAAAACGCACACACACAAATTCAGGCCCTCCCAAATATGTAACCCGAATCACACACTAACAAAAAACCGAAATATGCGCGACCTATCCATGTACACAAATAACTAAAGCTAGAGGGGGCCAGGTGGACTACTGACCCACCGCCACACGGCCAGATGGATTATTCTGCCGTCTTTAGTACTGTATAGTCCATAACCAAAAAACTGCCGCGTTCTTGGTATCACACATAAAATAATCCCATGAACATATGTACAAGCAGGATAAAACCTTAATTCAACACACAACACAGTCAGTGTTAACATCCACACCATTCCATAAATACGCCCAACCAAAACCACCCCCGTAACCCAGGTAAACCACACTGTAACAGACGCCCCAAACACAGCGGCACAAACATTACTTGGTCTTTTTTTTCACATGGGCAATTCACATAGCAACACTGTGATGAACAAAAACATATCGGCTACGTAGCCCGGGCAATTAGTAATAACACATATTAAACGCATTGCCCCCCATTACCGTACAGTCCCCATGAAGAAACCGTCCCCCGGAGACCCGTCAGGTGGGTCCCATCCAGAGCATCTTCTTCTCTTTGCACCCAGAGATGACCCACTTCGATGCCGGGACACCTCCTTCTCATCAGTGGTGCGCTGCAGTGCGTTAGGATGTCTCCATGAGTCATCAGACAGCTGAAGGTAGCCGACCTCCCAAACAGCCACCACCTGCAGCCGCCCCTGGTCCTCCTGACGTTTGCGCTTCTTACAAACTCCTCTCGACCGGGCCAACCCTCTGGGCTGGACCACATCAGCGACCCCTAGAGGAGCCCGACTTGGCTTCCAGTGTTTCTGTGTGGCACGTCGTTTCACCGTGCCAGCCGGTCCTGCCCTGCTCGCTTTCATTTCAGACGCTGGTGAAGACGTTGTGACCCCTTGCTTCTCGGTACCTCCCAGTCGAACTCCAGTGGCAGATTGGGCCAGCAACTCAACTCCATCTGCCGTCACGGG
Organism: Pholidichthys leucotaenia; assembly: GCA_020510985.1. Taxonomy (NCBI): domain Eukaryota; kingdom Metazoa; phylum Chordata; class Actinopteri; order Cichliformes; family Pholidichthyidae; genus Pholidichthys; species Pholidichthys leucotaenia. The sequence goes on along the minus strand of CM035840.1, from coordinate 309,722,162 downwards.
CATCTCACCGTGCTGCTCAGTTCCCTCAGCTAGGGCAACTTGGACCCTGGCGTAGGCACCCTCCCGCGATGGCCCTGGATGCGGTTGGTCCTGCTTATCTCCAAGAATACTAGGCCAAAGTTCGTCCCATATTGCGTCATCCATCACTCGCGGAACCGGCTGGTCCCACAAGCCACAGCCCGACCACTCCTCTCCACTACAGCTGGTGATCGTGAAGCAAAGTCCGTAGAAAAGGTCGCAGCCCATCACATTCGCTCCTCTGGCGGTCACCACAAACTGCAAATTGGCTACCTCCACTGCCTTGTATCTAGCCATCAGCTCCAGCGAACCCATGATGGGCAGTCTATTCCCACCATATCCATAAAATGACTTTGAAAGACCTCTCACTCGGTGATATGGGAAAAAACTCTTCACAGTAGGCCAGTTCAGCACGGACCTCACTGCGCCCGTGTCCACCAGTAACAGCACCTCCTCGCCGTCCAACTTCACTGTACAGTATGCATGGCCATCTGTGCTCGGGGAGACGGTGTGAATCACTGTAGGAGTTGGAGCAGGGGTATCTGCTTAGTGTCGCCGTTCCCCTCGCTCGAACCTATTATAGGTCCTGGCGAAATGATGCAGGTATCCGCACTTGCCACAGCTTTTAACCTCTTGCTGGACACTCTCTAGCTTTATATCAGTGCTTAGTGGACCCACAACCCAAACATTTGGGTGATCCTGGGGCGGATCTCATCTTCACAGCTGCAGCGCATTCCTCTTGCTCGCTGTCTTCGCTGTGCGGATCCACAACCTGCGTTGTTGATTGTGAGTCATGGCGGCATAGCTCTCTCACCGAGGTCGTGTGATAGCTTGTCCGCTGCTTCACACTGTTGAGCTATCTCCACAGCCGTGGCTAAAGTCAATTCGTCGGAGTGTGTAAGCAATCTCGACCGTGCTGACGAACACAGTGTGTGCTCCGCCAGCTGGTTGCGGACCATTTCTTCCTCTAAATCACCAAATTGGCAGCCTCCAGCCAGCTGCTGCAGGTCCACAACATAATGCTGCACCGACTCGCCGGTCCGCTGGAGGCGCTGCCGAAACTGGATCCTCCTGACGATGACGTTCACAGGCGCGTGAAAATGTTGCGCCATTAGCTCAACCACGCTATCGACGCTATCGCAAGCTCCCAAGGTAGAAAGGATACGCTGTCCTTCCATACCCAAATTGTGGACTAAAATCACCCGTGCTCGTACCTTCCTCAGTTTGCCGAAGTTTAGTGCCACCAGATAGTTCCGAAAAGCGGTCAACCACCTCGTCCAAGGCACTTGAGGCTCCCCTGGAGTCTCCAAAAAATGGCCGAATAGACGACACGCCCGCATCCATACTTTATCCTAGTCGTCAAATGTTATGTCTGTAAAACGTGGCCAATAATGAGGCGAGTGGTGAACTGAACATGACTTTATTATATAACTCACTGGTTACAGCCAGGCACTCCCGCTAGGCAGAGAGGTGGTCGAAGACACCGTGCCTCTTCCGCATCGGCCCTTTATACCCGGGTGGCAGCGGAACCGGAAAGGTGGAGCCGCCACCCATAACCACAATAATACATAATAATACATAGTATTAATATCAATAAACATCATCACAGATTGTCCTTCTGGAAGGTTCTCCACTCTTCACAGAGGAACACTGGAGCTCTGACAGAGTGACCATTGGGTTCTAGGTCACCTCCCTGACTAAGGCCCTTCTCCCCTGATCGCTCAATTTAGACAGCTGGCCAGCTCTAGGAAGAGTCTTGGTGGTTCCAAACTTCTTTCATTTATGGATGACGGAGGCCACTGAGCTCATTGGGACCTTCAAGGCAGCAGAAATTTTTCTGTACCCTTCCCCAGATTTGTGCCTCAAGACAATCCTGTCTCAGACGTCTACAGACAATTCCTTTGACTTTATGCTTGGTTTGTGCTCTGACATGCACTGTCAACTGTGGGACCTTATATAGACAGGTGTGTGCCTTTCCAAATCATGTCCAATCAACTGAATTTACCACAGGTGGACTCCAGTCAAGCTGTAGAAACATTTCAAGGATGATCAGTGGAAACAGGATGCACCTGAGCTCAATTTTGAGCTTCATGGCAAAGGCTGTGAATTCTTATGTACATGTGATTTCTCAGTTTTTTATTTATTAATAAACTTGGAAAAATCTCAAAAAACTTTTTCCACATTGTCATTATGGGGTATTGTGTGTAGAATTTTGAGGAAAATAAATGAATCTATTCCCTGTTGGAATAAGACTGTAACATAACAAAATGTGGAAAAAGTGAAGCGCTGTGAATACTTTCTGGATGCACTGTAATTACTATGGCAGAACCAAATTATGATAAACCCATCATCAATGAATATACAACAAAGTATACAACCCATAGTTGTAGGTCAGGATCCCAAGGTGAAGCTATGTAGCAAGTATGGTGACCCTAGAGAGCTTTACATGCTCTATAGTAAGAGGGCATAGCGAGTGACAACCTTGACCTTCAAGCTTTTGACCCTAAACCTGAAGTCAGAGGTCATGCTCTCAGAGTGAACCTGTGTATCAGGTTTGGTGACCCTAGCTTTCTTTGTTGTTGAGATATAGTTTATAAGCCATTTTGATGTTGACCTTTGACCATGCAATCCCAAAACCATAGCCACACTTCAGGGTCACAGGGTGAACCTGTGTACCAAGTTTGGTGGTCCTAGCTTTACCTGTTGGTCAGTAATAAGGCTTAGGGAATGTTAACCTTGATCTTTGACCTTTTGATCCCAAACCCATAGTCAGAGGTCAGGATCCCAAGGTGAACCTGTGTATCAGGTTTGGTGACCCCAGCTTTGCTTTTTTTTTTTTTTATAGTAATAGTAAATGTAGGCTTTACCATAGAGCAATGTTAACCTTGACCTTTGACTTTTTGACCCCAAACCCATAGTCAGGTCAGGGTGTATGTTGTCCAAGTTGTATCTTAGATGCAACTACTATATTGATTTGAAAAGCCTACATCATTTCTTTCAGTAGTTATTGCGTTTACAAGATTTAGGGAAAATCTCACCTCTGACCTCTGACCTCAAGGTCATCTGATGAGAATCAAATTGCAATATGCACATCATCAGAGTATATCAAACCATAGTACCAAGTTTCAAAACATTTGGAACAAAACTGTAGGAAGAGCTGATTTCACAAGACAGTTAGTCTATGAAGTGAGGTGAAATAAGAGGTCATAGGTCAGGGGCTACAACTTCTGCAAAAATCATCTGATCAGAACCAAACTGCAATATGATCATCATCCATGTGTATCAAAACATGGTTCCAAGTTTCAAAACAATTGGAAAAAAACTGTAGCAGGAGTTGATTTCACAAAAGTGGGACAAATGGACTGCCCCATAACATGGGCTCTTTGACCCCTTTGGGCGAAGACCGGCAAATTTATGAGAGAAGTTGCAAATTTACAAGAAAAAAGCAGGAAATTTATGAGAAAAAAGATGCAAATTTACAAGAAAAATGTTGCAAATTTATGAGAAAAAGTAACAAATTCAAATTGAAAAAGTCACAATTTGATTAAAAAAGTTGCAACTTTACAATTTTACAACTTTCCAAATTTATGAGAAAAAGTTGCAGATGTAAAAGAAAACAGTTGCAAATTTATGAGGAAAAATAGCAAATTCATGTTAAAAAAGTCACAATTTGATTAGAAAAAAGTTGCAAATTTAAGAATAAAAAGTTGCAAATTTATGAGAAAAACTTTTTCTGATTTTAAAAAGAAGTTGCAAATTTGCAAGAAATGTTCCTAATGTTGCTACTTTTTAATTTTTCATTGGTGCTTCAAAGTCTTATGTAACATGATATTAAAAACTTTATGATGATATTTCTCTATTTTTTCCAGGTTGTGGGGGGGGGGCATGTCCCCCTTGTCCCCGCCTTGATTTATGCCTATGCTTACTCTGCCTTTAAATGTGCAGCTTTTATTGTGAAACTGCAACAATTTTCTTGATAATTTTTGGAAAAAAAGATATTTTTAACTTGATTTTAAAAAAATTCTTATTTAGTTTTTAATCACAGCTGTATGTTTGCAGACCTGCTCCACACAATGGAGTTTTGGCAAGTGTTGCGCTGTATTTATTGCCTCTTTTATTCACAGACGATATCATCAGGAAAATTCACGGCCGCTGACACTCTGGGACTGCCGTGTCCGTTTGATGTGTTGTTGTGACAATATGGCAGCAATATGCTGCCGGCCCCGCAGACCACCGGGGTAATTAATGGCAGCTCCAATATGGAGGAACACCTGCTCCAGGTTGGCAACCTCCCGACCCGCCGCCGGACGCCAGGAGGGAAGAGGCAGAGGGTGAGGCTTGTTAAAGATGGAGGAGACAGGTGGGAGCTGTCAGGAGGAGGCGAGAAGGAGCCAAAAATTTGTAGACCAGCAGCTAGTTCAGCCTCATCAGAAGCATCAAAAAGTTCAAACAGCAGAGCAACTCGTTCTAATCCCATATTCTGCTGTTCATTGTTACAATTTTTACATTGATTTTTTTTTTTAACCTTTTTTGAAGCTCTTCCTGCCCTGTGATGGACTGGTGATCTGCCCAGGGTGTACCCTGCCTCTCAGCAAAGATGCTGGGATAGGCTCCAGCCCCACCACCACCCGAACAGGACTAAGCGATAGAAGATGGATGGATGGATGGCTCTGCCCGAGATTTTCACTTTATCTCTGAGGACTTTTTTAAAGGGGTCGTTCACCATACTTTTTTACACATCGACAACTCCCACAGGTCTTAATGAAATGTTTGTAACATATTTTGCTCAAATTTTCTTCAAATTGCAGCATCATTGTGAATCATGTTTTACAGCCTTCCTCAGAATGGCTCATTCCGGTGCATGTCTCTTTAAAGGCCTAAGAACAGAAGTTAATTCTCTCCTCCCTCTTACATCATGATTGCTAATCTTAGCTGGCTATCTCCTAGCTTGGATAGTGAGCCTGAGCCAATTAACATAAATTTGCCTCAGAGTCTTCTGTCCTGTCACTTTGGTGTAGTGAGCGGCCCGGTGGCTCAGCCACGGCGTCTGGGATCCTGGGGTGTAGCCAGCTTTAAGTGATGATTAATTATTACATGGTTGGTCAGGATGGTAGATCCAGTTGTAGTTCGTCAATCTTGTTTCCAAGGGATCGAGCATTTGCGACATAGAGGCTAGCTGGTGGTAGTCTGTTCGGAGCCCTCTTTAGCTGAGCCAGACCTCGGCACCCCCACTTCTGTTTACTTTCTTGCCTCTGTCTCTGGAGCTTAAGGTGTGTTCAGACCAAAAGTGAAGCATAAATTTTTCGCACAGCGCTATTACATGTCAAATCAATGTAAACACATGACTAGACATGCATTCGCATCCACTCAAGTTGTAAAGGGGCGGAGTTACCTTCATAACTTCTGCAGCTGCTTTCTACTTGCTGTGGAAATCCCCAAGACTCTGTCTTGTTTAAGGTTGCAACATTATCCAGTGGGGCACATAGCTGGGAAAATGTCACTTCCTCCTCCAGAAACTGCACCTGGACGACCATTGTTTTTGCTGCTAACCTGATAGCCCTCGTTAGCACATCTGTAGCAGGAGTATGTGGGTGGATAAAACTCCCAGTCCATCTGTCTGTAGGTGAGTGGCAGTCTCATTTTCAAACTAGCTTAAGCTGGGTTGATGCTCCTCCTCTGCATTTTTTCTTGTTTCTTTTATTCTTTCATATACTCTTCTTAATATAGAATATTCTTTCATAAATTTGTCACTTTATCCTTGTAAATTTGCTATTTTTTTTGTAAATTTGTGAGTTTTTCAAATAAATTTGCAACATTTTTCTCAAAAATTTGGAATCTTCTCAAAAAGTTTTGACTTTTTTTTCTCTTTTACTATAAACTTACAACTTTTCCTCAAAAATTTGGGGCTTTTTTCACATAAATTTTCAATTTATTTATTGATACATTTGCTACTGTTTTTGTAAAATTGCAACTTTTTTCTATTTTTTTTCCTCATAAATTTGTGATGTTTCTTGCGAATTTGCAAACTTTTTCTCGTAATTTTGTAACTCTTCTCAAGTAATTTTGCCATTTTTTTCTTGCAAATTTGCAACTTTTTTCTCCTAAATTTTCATTTTTTTTCCTCATAAAATTGTGACTTTTTTTGTGGCAAATTTGTGAATTTTTTCTCTAATGAATTTGCTACTATTTTTTGTAACTTGTCACTTTTTTTAAAAATAAAATTTCATCTTATCAATTTGCGACTTTCGTCATGTTTGCCCCTTCAGGGCATATTGACAGACTCAAAGGCAGGCAACAAGTCTCCACAATTTATTGTAAATGACTAGCTTGAGGGCTGGAAAAATACAAAATGAATTGGAGGGCTGAACAACTTACAGTGTACATCAACACTCAGATGGGGAATGTGTCTCAAGATCGCTGCAGGGAGAAACAGAAGGCAGTGGTTTAAATATCAATTCAATGATTAACTAAATGAGGGACAGCTGAGACAGTTACAAAGATAAACTAGAAAAGCACTCGGAGAGCGCAGACCTCCGCCAAACGCCACAGTTCCCCCCCATACAGTGTTTGTGTGTACGTTTTCAGATTCCTTGACCATGAAAACATATGACTAGCGATTGGATTCACAATGATAGGATTAGTGGTTCAGTAGTAAAAGCATTACCTCCTTGGCAGAGGTAATAAACTGAAGTGTTGCTGTTGTGTCCATTTCCTCCATCTGCAAAGTGCCAGGCTGCGACCTGTCAAGGCATACCTCATGCCTCCTTTATTGGGGGGGGGGGGCTTTCACACCTGTACTGAGTACTTAAAAACTGTATTTATTGGCAGATGAAAGAAAACTGAAGCAAAAACAAACAAACAAACAAACAAACCAAAACTAAGCAAACAGCAACTGCAACATGAACTATTTCAAACATATTTATTCAAATGTACACTTATATGGACACAATCTTGAGCCATAACTTTTTGGTAATGTGAAAATAATAAGCCAAGTAGCACAAAAAAATTGAGTGCTCTTGCTGCCAGGAAACAATGTTGGCACCAAATCACTGAAGTGATCTGCCACCAATGGGGGCAGATTGTGCTCTGCCACAAAATGACAAAACATCACTTCTGCTAGTGATGCATTGGATTTGGAAGGCGTTGGTTCTCTCACTGGCTGAAAATGTTCATCCATCGATCGAATTTGGCTACACAGTTTTTGTGGCCCTGTGTAGCAAACCTGATGCAGTCACTTTTAGCATTAGAGTCACACATATCAGGCGCAGCATTACTGGCGCCAGGATTCCTCTCTGTTCCGGAGCCGCAGGACAAAAGAAGGTGCGATAATGGTTGCCGTGGGTTTTATTGGGTTTGCGCTCCGCGGAAAAAAAAGGATTTGGAAGCCTCCCCGGCAGAGAGCTGGTTTTTGCGCAGCCCCTATGGCTGGCCGGGGAATTTCTGCCAAATAATCCGGCGCCGGACAGCTGCCCGTCTCAGCTTTTGCAGCGTAGCGCAAACACAGGCATGCTGGCGGGCCCTGCCCACCACTGTTTTCTGCGTGCTTTTGTGCCTAAAACTTTGAAGAAGGCGGAGTTTGTGTTCATTAGACACGACGACCAGCGCCCTCTATTGCCCCTGCACACATGTTGAAAATGGCTGTATCTCACAATGTTAAAGAACCCTTTAAAAAATTCCTGTATCCAGACGGTGATCCGGATCATCCCCAAAATTTAATCAGTTCTTCCTTGTATCATTTCCAACAAGGCCTGAAAGTTTCATCGAAATCCGTCCAAAACTTTTTGAGTTATCTTGCTAACCAACAGACAGACAAACAGACAGACAAACGCTGGCAAAAACATAACCTCCTCCTGGCCTTCGGCCTGGCGGAGGTAAATATAAAGTACATACGTGTATATGAAGTAACCATAAACAGAAAATGAAACTACAACAATAAGACTACATGAGAACAAAACCAGAAGGACTTGAAAATAAAAGTAAACTCAGAAACAATGATAAGGTGGGAAATGATACATGAAAAACCCAGCAGGATAACTTAGAACTAGTGGAATAATAATAATAATAATGAAAATGACAATGAGTTGAAAAATAACAAAGAGCGCGGATGTGGAGATAACTTTTTTACGTAATTTTTCCTATGGCACCAGTGTTACCGAAACCTGCTCACCCAGATAGATAGATAGATAGATACATAGATAGATAGATGTACACTACACACAAAAAGTTAGGGATATTTGGCTTTCGGGTGAAATTTATGGAAAATATAAAAAGTTGACGCTACAGAGATATTATATCATGAAAGTAGGACATTTTAAGTAGAAGCATGTAATGGTGATTTCCTCATCTCAAACAATTTATTGGAACAAAAGCCAACAACAGTGGTGGGTATACCACAACAAAAAATGTCAGTGTCTCAGTAACTTGTCATGTGTCCTTGAGCATCAATTACGGCTCGACAAAGACGTCTCATGCTGTTCACAATTTGATTTATTGTCTGCTGAGGCATGGCATTCCACTCTTCTAGAAGGGCGGCCCTCAGGTCATTGAGGTTATGGGGTGCAGGGTTACGAGTCTCTACATGGCAACTCAGTTGATCCCATAGGTTTTCCATGGGATTCAGGTCTAGAAAAAGTGCAGGCCACTCCATTTGAGGTACCTCAGCCTCCAGCAGCCATTCCCTCATGATGCAACCTTGATGAGTTGGAGCACTGTCATCCATGAAGATGAAATTAGGCCTGTGTTGTTCATGTAGTGGCAAAATTACTGGATTAATGATGTTATTCAGGTATTATCGGCTTGTCACTATACCATTCATAAGGTGTAGGACAGTTCTGTATTGACTAGACACACCTGTCCAGGCTGTAACACCACCATCACCAAAGGCTCATCTGGTGACAACAGTGGCTGATGCATAGCGCTCTCTTTGACGTCTCCAACATCGTTGGCGGCCACCATTTCTGCTCAACGTGAATTGACTTTCATCAGAGAACAGCACTGAGACCCACTGGTCCCTTATCCAGCGTAAATGCTCCCTGGCCCATGCAAGATGATGATGCCTGTGCCTGCTGGTGTGGTCAGGTACCCTTGCAGGTTGTCTAGCGCACAGACCATGCTGATGTAAATGGTTTTGAATGGTCTGACGTGACACTTGGCTGCCTCTCATCTCCCTTAAATGTGCCTGGGGTTGAGGGCATTAATCATCTGGTTCCACAGGGCACTGTTCACAATGAAGCAGTCATCAGCATGGGATGTAGCCAAAGGACGTCCACTTCTATACCTTTCTGTGACTCTCCCAGTCTCTCTGTATCTCTGTTGCAACCTGCTGATGACACTCTGTGACACTAAGCTCAGTGGCCACTTCCCTCTGAGAACATCCTGTTTGAAGCCTTGCAATGGCGAGGTACTGTTGATCAATTGTTAGGTGTTGTCTTGGTCTTATGATATCAAAATGTGAACAGCATGATGAAGAGGACTATTTAAATACTAATTCTCACTGAACCAGAAAATTTATCGGTTGATTCATGGATCAAACACCTGTTGTGAATTTTGCCATTAAGCACCTTGTTAGAGAACAGCAAGTTATGCAAAAAGTACTGAAATATTGACCAGTTGGACATGTGCATTCAAAAGGTTAGAGAAGGTCAAATTAAGTTCACCTGTAAAGGTTATAGTGCATTTCAGGTGCATCCTGAAATTTCACCTTAAAGCCAAATATCCCTAATTTTTTGTGAGTAGTGTATGTATGTATGTATGCATGCATGTATGTATGCATGTTTACCCATTTAAAATGGGTACTGCAGGCCACAGATGGGGCCAGCATGGATCCCACAAACAAATCCACATGGGACCCATAAGACAGCCCACATTTATACTATGTGGGGCCCACATGGGCATGCTGGCTGGGTACCTGAATAAAATATTAAGATTGATAACACAGAACAAAACATCACCAAAACAAAAGATAAAAACAATCAAGCCAGTAACATCACAGCATAAACAAGATGCTCCAAATCAATACAAAATTAGAATTTACAAGGCTTATGCATGCCTTTTGCACAACGACACTGGAGGAAAATGATGAAGAGCAACAGTGTGCAGTAATCAAAGAATCTAAGTCATTTTGATGTTGCTTACTTTAAAAAAAAACTGAAACTTTTTCTCTGGAATGCTGTAGTTTTTTTTTCTCTCTTTGATCTATTTTTCCTCTTTGTTTAGAGAACTCTGAAAAAAATCACCTGATTAAGACTGAAACCTTCAGATTAATAAAAAGACACACTCACAGATTGAAGAATAATTAATTTAAGGGGGAAAAGGGTCTGAATTAAGAACCTGTGACTTATCTCATGTAAATTTGCACGTTTTTTTCTTGAACATTTGCCACTTAATTGTAGTAAATTTGCAGCTTTTCCCCTGTAAATTTGACAGCTTTTTGCTCAAATTAGCAGAGAACAGCAATTTTAGTGTTTTCATCTATTTTTGTCCTCTCTCCCCAAAAAATCTGCATGGACCTATAGAATCTATGAGCCTTTTTTGGACAAAAATTAAGGAAATTTACAAGAAAACGCTGCAAATTTATGGTCAACTTATGTATAATCAGGACAGTTTATTCTTATAACTCTGCATAATTAGTTTTTGCTGTGTGAACAAGATAAAATGTTTTATTTTACTTCGGTTTTATTGGCTCAGAACGTCGTCTCTTTCCTCCTGTTCCTCCAGCGGTTCCTCCTCCATCCTCTAGGGGTCACTGTTGCTCTTTGTCTCCAGCTCCTCTCGCTCCGGCAGCCGGGGAGCCTCTCGGGCATCACATTTTATTTTATTTATTTATTATTTTCTCGCTCAGAACAGAACCAGTTTTCGTGTTTTTGTGTGATGGAAGCTGCAGAATATTAACGGGACAAATATCTGATTTCACGCTAAAGAAAATATCTGATGTACAACAGTGATGAATATTAAATAGGAGGAGGAGGAGGATGAGGAGGAGCGGCTTCATCCTTCATCCAGTCCACGCAGATTACATACAGCAACTCATCCACGACTGTAAAGAGCTTAGATCTCCTTCTCCTTCTCCTTCTCCTTCTTCTTCTTCTTCAGATTTCTGATAACTGTAAGGCTGGCCAACACAAACAAGGATTTTCAAACCTTAACTAATTTTTAAAAATGTGATTTATCTGCATGCTCCCAGCCAGCATGCCCATGTCGGTTTGTCCGCAGGTTCCATGTTGGCCCCATGTGCGCTTGCCCACATGGACTTTACTTGTGGTGCAGGCCATCTGTTTACCCTCTTTAAACCCAACTGGGCCCCACATAGGTTTTAATGTGGGTGAGCAGGTTTCAGTAAAACTTGTGCCATAGGCAAAATTATGCAAAAAAAGGTCATAAATTTTCAAATTTTTTTCTCATAAATGTGTAAGAAAAAAGTGACAAGTTTACAAAAAATAGTAGTAAATTTATGAGAAAAAAGTCACAAATTTATGAGGGAAAAAAAGTGAAAATTTAGGAGAAAAAAAATGCAAATTTACAAGAAAAAAATTGTAAAATTACTTGAAAAGAGCTACAAACTTACAAGAAAAATTTAGCAAGTTTACAAGAAAAAAGTGAGAAATCTATGAGAAAAAATTAAAAAGTTGCAAATTTATGAGAAAATTTCAAATTTTCAAGAAAAAAAAAAGATTAAATTAGGAGGAAAAAGTCACACATTTACAAGAAAATAGCAAATTTTTGAGAAAATAAGTTGAAAATCGGTAAACAGATCAAGTCCATGTGGGCAAACACAGATACGTAGGGCCAACATGGAATCCATGGACAAACCCACATGGGACCGCCCAGATTTAACCTTTGGTGGGACCCACATGGACATGCTGGCGTAGTAAATAGTGTTTTTTTTTTTCAGGTTTCCTCTCACAGTCCAAAGACACAGGAGATTGTCTAATTTCATGTAATTGGTCCAAAATAAATAAATAAATAAATAAATAAAAAGAATGTCTTAAAGATTCAAGGTGCATTCAGACTGGGGCACAGGACGAGAACTCGTGCTGCTCCATTTGTGAGAGCACAGCCACTACAATTAAGACTGGCACAGGTTTGCCCTGTGGCAGGGCGGGGCTGCCTTCACACCTTCTAGGGCTGGGCGATAATAATTAAAAAAACAGGTATCGTGATATAATTTTTCTGTATTTCAATACACCACAGTGTTTCCTCTGGCTTAAAGATGTTGGTGCGGTGGCAACATATTTTTCCCAGCGGGGTGGGCAGAAAACACATGACACTATTGTAACTGCAGTATATTCATTTTATGCTATTCATTTCTTTTTTTTAAAATTTTGCACAGTAACTTTGCATATGGAACTTATCATTTGAAGTATTGTACAACCGAGGCTTGAATGTAGGAACACTGGGCCAGTTGGGGTCCCACTCAGACATCCTGTGTTTGGACTTTTTACTGGTGTATCCTTCTCTCTTTCCTCTGCTCTCACCTCTGCTGGACTCTCTTCCTGAACAATTTCCTCCCCTTGGCTCCTCTCTTCTGTCTCATCTTGCCTTCTCTGAGCTCTGTCTAATTCAGGTTCTCTCTCCATCTATGGTGGTATACAAACAGGTCAGAAAATATCAAGTGTCTTGTTTTGTCCAGCAGGATTTTTTTTTGTCATGGTTTACATAAATGACAAAAATATGTTTGGTTTTTTTTGTATTTTTATTCTACTGTTTCTTTTTTTTTCCCACTGAGAAAGAGTAGGAAAGAGAAGGGAAAAAACATTCATAATAGTAATTTACTCATGCATACTCAAATTATATGATTTGAGGTGGTTATAGTAGGCAGAAGTTCTACTCATGTAGAAGTAGTGCTTGGAAATTAATAATTAAAAGCAGACAACCAAAAACTTCTAGTTGAGGTAAGGGTACAAAGCGCACCCACTTAAAAAATTTAATGACTTCAGTCGTGAAGGTTTGAGGTTTTTCTTCAGAATGTATAACAATTTTCTTATAGTTTTTTACTTTTCTCTGTAAATTTATCTAAATTTGCAACCATTTTCCTCATTTGTAATTTTCTCTTGTAAAATCATGGCTTTTGTTGTATGTTTGAGACTTTATTATAAATGTGGATTATTTTATAGCTAATTTTTCTCTATTTTTTTTATAATCATGACACCCGTTATCAGCCGGTGTCATGGTTTGTGCCCGGGCTGGGCAGAGAGCAGGACTCAATTGTGAAGCGAGCGTTTATCATGGTTTATTTAACACAAAATACAGCTCGGAAGCTGAAACAAAACAAAGCTATGGCTTGGCAAGGCAGACAACTGCTGGAGTGGTGGTTCAGTTGGTAGAGCATCCGCCCCACACCCAGGAGGCAGGGGTTCAAATCCCGGCCGGGTCATGAAGAAGACCATATAAAAGTGGCCTGCTGTCCAGCTTGGTGCTCAGCAATAATGGAATGGAGGAGGGAAATCTGTGGCGGCGCCTTGCATGGCAGCGACCCTCTGATTCTACACATGGGGTGTGTGTGTGATTAACACTGTAGATAGGAAAAGCACAATTTCGTTCTACTGTACATGTACGTGATTGGCTATATGGGTGAATGACAATAAAGGGTGATTTAACTCACAGACTTGGGTCAGACAAGGCAGACAGAAGCGTGGTGAAATGCCAAAAATAATGACGAGGACGCAGCACTGGTGAAATGAGCAGTGCCCCTTAAATAAGAATGGAATAATTAACAGAAAACACAAAACAACTGTGAATAATCAAGAACTCAACCATGCAAAGACCAAGCAAGACTAAAGTGAACATAGACACACTTTAAGCTCAAACCCCAAATAGAACATGAATATGATTAACAAAATGACAAACAGGACTAAAGGAACTAAATACAGCGCCAAGGCCAGAAAATGATCTTAAAACGAGGATGTGGGCTGGAGACCACATCCTGGTGACAAGAAATATAAATTATAACACAAACCGAGGACATGGCTCCAACTCACGTCCTGACAGTGGGTTAAAACCACGATAAATGCCTCCAGGGCTTACATATGTCTTCTTTTTTTCATCATTTAAAGTACTTTAATAAGCTCATGCTTCTCATGGACAGTGATGCTATAGAGACATTCTGCGTTCCGACTGGAACGGTCATGCGGGCGGAGCACTTCCAAACTTCGACGCACGGATGACTGTCACACACGTTGTTCGTGTGTGTGCGCTTGCAGAGCGTCATTCATTTATTTTTCTTAAATTTATATTTCCTTAGCATGGCTGCATAGTTTCAGCAGTGGCGGCTCGCCACGTGGAAATGTTACCAGCGAAAACCCTGGACGATATAAATCGCAATATGTATTTTGCGCATTGAATACCCTTTAAAATTTGGTTTTACTTACATTTTTATTAGAAAAAATATTCAGTGTGTTCAATACTTTAGACAGACCTACTTTTATTCTGTTTATTCTGCTTTTTATCTCAGAGCAGATATTCTGTGTGGGCAGCTGCACTGGGGGTGGGGTGGGGGGGCTAAGCCTTTGCAGACTCCTCAGCAGCAGCTGGGGGAGAGAAAGACGCTGCATGGAGTCAAGTTCGGCTCATATTAATGTGTCAAATTATGCTCAATATATGCGACATAGGCGTTTTACATATCATGGGTGGCCAAATGTACCAATACATCAAATATATTCAGTATATCGCACAGCCCTAGCTTCTGTAGTCGCCCTGCACCTGCCGTGGAAATCCCATGGGAACGTTGTCATGCCTGGGCTCACGGCACTGTCTGGAGGGGTGCACGGCTCGTAGGATCCTGCTGCTTCCTCCAGAGATGCATCCTGGTGTCGGCAGTTCCCGGCATTGGTCGAGTGGGCCGGTGTCCAGTTTCGTCGGCTGCTGGCCCTTGGTGGTGGATCAGCAGTGGCCTGAGGGGATGTCGTGGGTGGACACAAACAATGCGGAGCTCCTGTCCATCTTTGTTCTCGGTTGTTGGTGCTCGCTCCCAGTGGCAGCTCTCTGTGATGTCCCTGCTGTGGTCTGGCATCAGGTTGCAGATGTAATTTTTAAAGGGGTCATTGATTGCACTTTTTTTCTCTACATTTTAACAGCTCACACATGTTTTAATGAAATGCTTGTGACATATTTTGCTCAATTTTTCTTTAATTATTATTTAATGGTTGCAGCAAATCTGTTTTTTTTTTAATTTTATTTTTCCAGCCTTTCTGAAAATGGCCTGTTTTGAGTGTATATACCTTTAAATCTTCAGTCTGGATTCAACTCCGCCCTCCTTCTTGCACCATGTTGCTAACATTGACTGGGTAACTCCTAGCCTTTAGCGTGGATGTACTGGATGTATCCTAAGCCAAATACGGCTCGGGTCGGCCCCGGGATCTTTCGTGGCACGGGCAGAGAATTCCTGTAAATCTCCTTACATGGCCGACCAAGAAAAGTGTTTTTAACGGTTTTGCGGGGGTTCTCCACTTGCGCCATTGTGAATCCCAAGGCTGACTTAGGGGCCGACCACATCAGGGCCGACTTCACCTGTTATTGCTGAGCCAGCTAATGCTTGTCTTAAAGAATGAATGAGATAAAGCATCACTGGTTAACAGCGGTGTGTGGTTTCAGTAGTCGATAGGATATGACCAGTCCCTGGAGTACAATAAGCACAGAAACATTTGCGAATGAGTGGCTCAGCTACTGGCTTCAAGGCTGCTAGCTGCTGCTGATGGCTAGCTAGCTAGAATGACATAATGTGGTCAAGTGTTGGTAGATTCCAGTGAGGGTGAATAGAATTTATAGAAAATAGCAATCTAAACCAACCAGATCAACAGTTAAGCTAATGGAAGAGGCCATGCTGGACACGTGACCAGTGCTTATCGACCGCCTATCTAACAGTCAATGCTAACAGAGATCAATGTAGCATTACTGTGAAAATGTAACAGAATAGGCCAGAATGGCACAAGATATATTATCGGCTGTGCATTAGTGAACCAGGTGGAAAGAGTGACGCCTATTAGGGTGACTGAAATCTAAAGAAAATAACAATATAAACCGTGCTTGGTAAGCTAACAAGTTAGCGTACTGTTGTCCACATGATTGACAGCTAGGGTAGTCAATAATAACGCAGTGGGCGGGTCTCAAGGATGTGCTGGGCTGGGTTTACTATGGAAGTGACATCCTGTGGAAAATCTGGAACAATCAGTTTTGTTTTTTTGAGTCAAAAAATGATATGAAGTTCATTCATTCATTCATCCATCTTCTTCCGCTTAATCCTTTTCGGGTCGGGGGTGGGGGGTGGGGGGCTGAAGCTGGCCCTGCGATGGACTGGCGATCTGTCCAGGGTGTACGCTGCCTCTCGCCCAAAGATGATATGAAGTTGTGTTTCTCAAATGTTGGACCCTGGCCCGGAGGGGTCTTCCTTCGAGACCCCGAAGCCTTTTGATACAATTAAAAAAAACAAAACAAAAACGCCTTCTTCGTTTTGACAGAATGGAAAAAAAAAATGGAACTCAAACGTTGTATTGGCTGCCAGCCAGTCAGTTTATGGTGTGTGGACAGCCCTGGATGGAGTGAGGTCTTTGGTGAGGCCCCGTCAAACCAGGGCAAAATGCTCAGTGGAGGCAGGCACGTGCACTAATGTTCCACTAAGTACTGCTGAAAGTTGCTGCATTGTCCCAGCTACTCCTACACCAGGACAGCCTACAAAAGCATAACTCAATGGGATTTTGGTGGTTGGGATGTGGGGGGGGGCAGCTTTTCTTATAAATTTATGCTTTCTTAATAATTTACTACATTTATTTATAAATGCAAACCTTTTTTCTTGTAAATTAACATATTGCATCTCAAATTGGCAACTTTTTTCCTTATAAAGCTGCTGTTTATGCATCTTAAATCTGCAATTTATTCTTGTAAATTTGTATCCTTTTCCTAATTATTTTATGATTTTTTTTCTTGTAAATTTGCATATTTTTTCTCATGAATTTGCAGCTTCTTGTCATAAATGCCCTTCAGGGCGGAATTAAAGGCAACAATTGCTGGCTGTGAGTTTGCACGTTTATTAGGGCAGAACAAAAATCACAGAACGAGGGCAGGATACAATAATGAGAAATAATAAGATGAGGAACGCTTGTCTGGGATAACCAGAAAAAGCGTGGAACACACGCTGGTTGGATACAAAGGATTAACAAGAAATATCAAAAGGTACAAAGAATCAAAAGAACTTACGTTGATGTGTTGAGAGTTGAGAGTAGGGTGCTGCGCTGGAAAATAGTGTGCAGCCCCTTGAATAAGGCTAGAAACAAAATGAAACAAGTGATCACAGGTGTGAGTTACCTGAGCGGGCAGGAGAAAGCAACGAAACAATTTACGCCAGCTGGGAGTGATGAGAGAGGAGGGAGCGATTGGAGTTGACAGCTGAAAGGGCCATGCCCACGCAGAGTGAAACCTCAGAAAGCCACTGAGAGCTGTCAACCCCGAGAGAGAGAGCACAACCAAATGCAAATATAATGGGATGGCAGAAAATAAAAACAAATAACCTCAAGAATGTAAATAACAAACTATAACGAACATAGACGGGAAAATAAATCATACTAAGAGATGATGCAGGATAAGTGACAGCTGCACGGTGGCGCAGTGGTTTAGCACTGTGGCAGCACAGTTTTACCCTCGGCCGGGGGTCCGCGGGGATCATGAGATCGTGGGTTCGATCCCAGCCCCCGACCAACAGTGAGCTGTGTGGAGTTTGCATGTTCTCCCCGTGTTGCGCGGGTTTACTCCGGGATTTCTCCGGTTTCCTCCCGCACACCAAAAACATGTAGGTTTAGGGCGCTCGCGCACGCAGCGACCAGCAGCCGGTGGCTTGTCACCAGACTGCAAACCAAGTCTACCTACGGGTACAAATAAGTAACAAAAAAAAAAAAAAAAAAAGATAACCAAGGATAAGATGACAGGAAGGCAACTTAAAATGACAACACAGTAACAAATCTGAAAAAAGGCAGAAAGACTGAGCCCGGTGGAATCCCCCCGTGCTCAGATCATGACACTTTTTTCTAGTAAATGTGACTTTTGTAAATTTGCAGTATTGTTTCTCATAAATTTGTGACTTTTTTCTTGTAAATTTGCATTTTTTTCCTCATAAGTGTATGCTTGTACATTATTTCTCATAAATTTGTGACCGGCTACAATAATACTTAGAATGTCCCTGCAATATTTACTCTGGAGGAGATGTTCTATTTTTGTTTTTGTCAACAATCACATGACCAATGGATGCCTTTTAGAAGGTTAAAACCTACAGAAATAGAATTTTTCAGTCAATGACCTCTTTCCCAGCCAGCATGTCCATGTCCATGTCCAGCAGGTCCCCACTGGGTTTGTCCACAGCTTTCATGTTGGTCCCATCTGTGTTTACCCACATGGACTTTACCTGTTTACTTATTTTCATCTTATTTTATCATAAATTTGCTATTCTGTTGTAAATTTCTGACTCCTTTTTTTCCCCCTAATTTGATAGATTTTTTCTGAAAATTTGAAACATTCTCATAAATTTGCAACTTGTTTTACTGTACACTTGGAACTTTTTCCTCACAAATTTGTTCCTTTTTTCCTTGTAAATTTGCTATTTTATTGTTCATTTGTGACTTTTTCCATAAATCTGAGACATTTTTCTTGCAAATTGGGAAGAACTTTTTCTTATTGTAAAACTTGTTCTTATAAATTTGTTAGTTTTTCTTGTAAAATTGTGACTTTTGTCTTGCAAATTTGCAAACTTTTTCTTGTAATTTTGGAACTTTGTCATAAATTTGCCACTTTTTTTAACTGTAATCTTGCAACTTTTGCCGTGTGATAGGGGTAGGTGTTTTTTTTTTTGTCTTCTTCAACTTATACCCTTTCAGTCTATCATGTTTTTCCTTTTCTTTACCTCATCTTGTTTCGTATTTTAATGAACCACACTGAATGAATAAATAAGTTTCAAAAAACTTTCTTATAAATGTGTTACTTTTTTCCTTGTAAATTTGCGATTTTATTGTTAATTTGTGACTTTTCCCCATAAAATGTGAGATATTTTTCTTGCAAATTTAGAACTTTTTTTAACTGTAAACTTACAACTTTTTCTCATAAACTTGGTACTTTTTTCTCCTAAATTTTCATTTTATTTACTCATGTATTTGCTACTTTTTTGTTAATTTGCAAATTTTTCAATTTTTTTCCTCATAAATTTGTGACTTTTTCTTGTAGATTTGCTTTTTTTTTTTTTTTTTTTGTAAATTTGTCACCTTTTTCCTCATAAATTTGTGACTTTTTCTTTGTAATTTTGCCTATGGTGCCAGTGTTACTGAAACCTGGTCACCCACATTAAACCCACATGGGGCCCAGTGGGGTTAAAGCAGGTAAAGCGATTATCCAGGTAAAATCCATGTGGGAAAACACAGTTGGGGCAACATGGAACCTGTGGACAAACCCACATGGGACCCATAAAAGAGGACAGATTAAATCTATCTTTAAAGTAGACCCTCATCTTTTCCAAGTAGTTTAAGTGTGTAAACCTAAAAATGTTTGATTTCTACAGCTTAGCAGTTGTGGGGGAGAAGGGGGGAAAGATAAGAGGTGAACTTGAGTCTAAGAGGCTGCTGTTAGGAAACCGGCGTTGTAATAACCAAGTAGGAAGTTGGCGTTTAATCAGTCAGTGAGGAAGGGGATCGATGAAGCAGCCGTTCAGTGAAACACCAACACATCCAGTGACTGGATGAGTGAATGAGTGAAGGAAGAGGATGAGAAGATCGATGCTGAGAACAAGCAGACACAACCTGCTGTGCCTGTGTGTGCTGCTGCATGTATGTCTTGTTGTGTCTTATTGTGTGTGCTTCTACATATTTCTTTTTTTACGTTAACGTGCATGCATATGTATGTGCATTACTGTGTGTCTTTGTGTCACTGTGTGTCAGGGCTGGGAGATAATGGGTCAATCGTTTTACTGCGATACACAATATATGTCATGGTATAGATTTGGAAAGTGCATTGAATGACCTTTTAAATTTGGTTTTACTTACATTTTTTAATCAAAAGTCTTATATTTATATTAATTTCATAAACAGTTCCAAATACATCTGGACACTGACACAAGTTTTGTTATTTTAGTTGTGTACCAAAACATATTCAAGATAGAGTTATTTGGTCAATATGGACCTAAAGCACAGACTCTCAGCTTTAATTTGAGGGTATTCACATCCAAACTGGAGTTACGGTTTAGGAATTGCAACTATTCTTATACAAAATCTCCTCATTTCAAGGGCTCAAAAGCAATAGGACAATTGACTCAAAAGCTATTTCATGGGCTGCATGGGCTATTCTCTCATTAATCCATCATTGGTTAAGCAGGTTAAAGGTCTGGAGTTGATTCAAGATGTGGCATTTGCATTTGGAAGCTGTTGCTGTAACATGTGGTCAAAGGAGCTCTCAATGGAAGTGAAAAAGATCATCTTTAGGCTAAAAAAAAGAAGAAATCCATCAGAGAGATGGTGGAAATGATAGGAGAGGCTAAATCAGGCCTGGACAGCCACAGAAAACAACAGTGGTGATGATTGGAGGATCCTTTTCCATGGTGACGAAAAACCCCTTCACAACATCCACCCAAGTGAAGAACACTCTCCAGGAAGTAGGTGTATCAGTATAAGTCTATCGTAAAGAGAAGAATTCTCAAGAGCAAATACTGAAGGTTCACCACAAGGTGCAAATCAGTAATCGGCCTCAAAAATAGGAAGGCCAGATTAGACTTTGCCAAAAAACATCTAAAGAAGGCAGCCCAGTTCTGCAACAGCATTCTTTGGACAGATGAAACCAAGGTCAACTTGTACCAGAATGATGGCAAGAAGAAAGTATGGAGAAGTCTTGGAACGGTTCACAATCCAAAACACACCGCATCTTCTGTAAACCATGGTGGAGTCAGTGTAATGCGTGGACATGCATGTCTTCCAGTGGCACTGGATCACTAGCATTTATTGATGATGTGACAGAAGACAGAAGCAGCCGGAAGAATTCTGAAATGTATAGGGATATACTGTGTGTTCAGATTTAGCAAAATGCAGCAATGTGCTCTGGCCACTGCATAACCTCACAGCGAACATATAAATTGGCAGCGAGCCCAAAGTGCAGTATGTAATGTGTTTATCTACAAAGGTGTAAATATACAAAATGTCCAAATAACAGTCACTGTTGAGACAAGATGGGACAACCAGCTACAAACTCCGTTGGCTTGGATTAAATACCATACACGCTCTAGGCAGGGTAGGAACGGAGAGAAAATGCATGATTTGAGGAAAGACTTACATACATGTCGGAGCGGAAAGGCTCTGAGGCACAACACAGTACAGTCCAGGGGAAAACCAACAGACGTGAGCTGGGATGTCCAAAATTGACGTTAAGCTGCCACACTGGCTGGTCACACTCCTCTCTATTAATACACAAACCCTTAACGAAGGCAAGTGGACACAGCTGTGTGGTGAGCAGGTGCGTGACTGATTGAAACTCTGTGTGTGTGTGGTAATACCATGCAGCCGGTGAATGTCTGGTGAGGAGGAGGCATGACTGTAGGGCTGGCGGAGAGCAAGGCTCAATCTGCCAGCAAGAATTAATAAGCAATAATCAAAACCTACAGCCACAGGTCATGGACGGGGTAAACGACCCCGAACATGACACAATGTTAACAGTACAGATGGACAATGACCCAAAACAAACTGTGAAAGCAACCCAGGACTTTTTTTTTTAAGGTAAAGAAGTGGAATATTCTGCAGTGGCCGAGTCAATAACCAGATCTCAACCCAATCAAGCAGCATTTGACTTGCTTAAGACAGAACGTAAGACCCACAAACAAGTAACAACTGACGACAGCTACAGTAAAGGCCTGGAAAAGCATCATAAAGGAGGAAACTCAGGGTTTGGTGATGTCTATAGGTTCCACACTTCAGGCAGTCATTGCCTGCAAAGGATTTTCAACAAAATATTAAAAACAAACATTTTATTTATGGTAATGTTATTTTGTTCCATTACTTTTTAGCCCCTGAAATGAGGAGATTTTATATATAAATGGTTGAAATTCCTAAACCGTAACTCAAAAAATTTGGATGTAAATAGCCTCAAATTAAAGCTCAAAGTCTGAACTTTAAGCCCATATTGAATTCATACCTGCATCTTGAATATGTTTTGGTAAAGGCCCCTTTACACAGCACAGAGATTATTGAGAGATTGGGCAAATTTTTGATCTTTGACATAATTTTGGAGATCCTTGTGTGTTTGGGACTGAGTCAAAACTTTAAGGAGACTGTGGCAACTGTGGAGATCACTGAAGATCACTGATAGATCAAAAATTGGCCAGATCTCTCAACAATTGCTCAATGATCTCCACCCTTGTGTAAAGGGGGTATAAACAGCTAAAATAACACAAGTTGTGTCATTGTCCAAATATATAAGGACCTACTAGAGGGACACAGAGTTTAATTTCACTTTTGCCCACTTTACACAGGTGTGGAGCTCATTGAGTGGAATGATGACAAAATGTTCAGATCTCTAAACGATCTTTCAATGATCAAACTGATCTCGTTCTTCTATTAAGACAAGAGATGTCTCATACCTTTTACATGTTTTGACCGTCATCTACAATCTTCTTCAGAAAATGTCGTTTGACATCTGTGACGTGTCACATCAGCTGTTTTATCCTTCCCGTAGGCGTGACCGACCGGAGAGATTTGACAGATCTGAAGAAGATTGCTGATGACAGTCAAAACATGTCAAAGGTATGAGCCATCTCTTTGCTCTTTGCTTTGTCTTAATAGAAGACAAAGATCAGGTTTACCATTAAGAAGACAAATTGAACCTGTTTGAGATACTTTCAATGATCTCTCAGTGATCGCCAAGATCGCTCAATGATCTCCATGGTGCTCAAAGTTTTGACTCATTAAAAAAATCTGTCATCAGTCTCTCAACTATCTCATCGATCTCCCAATGATCTCTCAGCAATCTTTCAGTAAAACTTTGTTGGAAACCCCATCTCAACCTTTGGGATGGAATTGGATGGATTTGGCATCACCTTGAAAGATCGCTGAGTGGTGAAGGAGCACTCTAGAATCAAATCATTTTAAATTCTTTATCAGCCAATACCAATAACTTGCCACTATCACCCTGCGTCCCCGTTTGAAAGCTTGAATGTGTAAGTGAAGTTTCCCGAGGACAGCGGTGAGGTTTCTCTCCCTCCTCTCCTGATTTAGAAATGCACCTGCGTTCTAGAGTTTTTGTTTTTCTGGTGGAAAAAGATGGAGACAGAATGAGATGAATTACACGCTTCCTGCTTACATTGACATGGTAACTTAGAGTCGATAAATGTGATATAGGCATTTTATGTATCTCATGTGGACATTTGTATCTATACATCAAATATATGTTTGCTCTTTTTTATTTTATTGGTGTTTGTGTTATTGTGTATACACATGTTAATGCATATGAGCTGCTGGGCTTGTGCAAGTGTTTGTGTTACTGTGCATGTGTGTGTGCAAGTCACTGTTATTAGGATTCTGCACGTTACTGGGAGCGTTACTTTGCGCGTGTGATTGCGCATCGTACTGTGCATGTGTGTACATTACGGTGCGTATTACTGTTCTTGTGTGCACTCGTGTATCCTTGGATAAAATGTGTCCCTGCCCGTGGAATGTTTCTGAAATCACACTTGGTGAATCATCCGCCGCGCTGTAACGCCGCGGGAGGATCACGATGAGGTCGCTCTGAATCACAGCCGTGCCGAGTGTCACACTGACACACAAAACCGGGCGATAATGAGAAGGACCGGACCGCCGGCCCCATTATTGAGCCTCACACAGCAACATTTATAGATAGCCGGGTCTGGCAGCCGGTTTGAGCAATTTCTGGCTGAAAAAAAATCAACATGTACCAGAGCAAATTTGTGGAGCCAAATAATGTGGAGTTGGACAAAAACGTGTGAAAGTGTTAGATTTGGGGAGCTGGTTCTCATTTACACTGCAGCTTGTGTTCACAGATACTGCTGAGTGCTGTAAAAATTCAGCGTTCATTGTTAATTCGACACTATTTTTGGTTTGGTGCTCATTCATTGGGTGAGGAGCTCAGTTTGTCTCGACTCTGGTGCTGATTCATATTTACAGCATTGTTACTGCTGCTCCACTTTCAAACACAACCCAGCCAACATGTCCGTGAGGGCCCCACGATTGGTTAAATCGGGGCTGTCTTATGGGTCCCATGTGGGTTTGTCCACAGGTTCCAAGTTGGCCCCATCTGTGCTTGCCCACATGGACTTTACCTGTGGTGCAGGTAAGCAGGTGATCCGTTTACCTGCTTTAAAGCCAGCTGGGCCCCACATGGGTTTAAAATGGGTGAGCCGGTTTCAGTAACACTTTTGCCATAGGCAAAATTACGCAAGAAGAAAATCATAAATTTTCACATTTTTTTTTCTCATAAATTTGCAAGAAAAAAAGAGACAAATTTTCAAAAAAGAAATAGCAAATTTATGAGAAAAAAAGTCAAAAATTTACTAGAAAAAAAGTCACGAATTTGCTAGAACAAAGTTACAAGTTTATGAGAAAAAGTGGAAAATTCAGGAGAAAAAAGTTGCAAATTTACAAGAAAAAATTTGTAAAATTACTTGAGTTACAAAATTACAAGAAAAATTTAGCAAATTTACAAGAGAAAAGTCACAAATTTATGAGGAAACGGTTAGACTAAGGTGCAAATTAACAAAAAAAACAGTAAATGCATGAGTAAATAAATAAATAAAAAATAAATAAATAAAAAAAACCCTCATGGATCGTCCCCTTATCGTGGTGGGGGGTTTACATGCCCCAGTGATCTCAGGAGCTATGTCGTCCGGGGCAATTTGCCTCTGATAGGGTCACCCAAGACAAACTGGTCCTGGGTGAAAGGCCAGATTAAGAACAATCCAACAGACTCTCATGATAAATTCTAGATCAAGGATTCAGTGTACCCCGCCCGGTATGGGGTTACCGGGGCCCCACCCTGGAGCCAGGCCTGGGGGAGGGGCTCGATGGCTAGCGTCCGGTGGCTGGGTTTCCACCCATGGGACCCGGCCGGGCTCAGCCCGAAGGAGTTACATGGGTCCGCCCTCCAGTGGGCTCACCACTTGCAGGAGGGATCATGGGGGTCCGGTGCTATGTGGATTAGGTGGCGGTCAAAGGCGGAGACCTTGGTGGACTGATCCTAAGCTTCCTAAACTGGCTTTTGGTACGTGGAATGTCACCTCTCTGGTGGGGAAGGAGCCTGAGCTTGTGTACGAGGTTGAGAGATACCGGCTAGATATAGTCGGCCTCACCTCAACACACAGCTCCGGTTCCAGAACCAGTCTCCTGGAGAGGGGCTGGAGATTGGCCTTTTCTGGAGTTGCCCCAGACGAGAGGCGACGAGCAGGGGTGGGTATTCTTGTATCCCCCCACCTTGCTGCCTCTATATTGGAGTTTTCCCTGGTAGATGAAAGGGTTGTTTCCCTGTGCCTTCGGGTTGGGAAACGGGTCCTGACCATCATTTGTGCCTATGCACCAAATGATGTTTCAGAGTACCCATCCTTTTTGGAGTCTGTGCCTGGGGTGCTGGAGGGTGCTCCCCTTGGAGACCCCACTGTCCTACTGGGGGACTTCAATGCGCACGTGGGCAACGGCAGTGAAACCTGGAAGGGGATGATTGGGAGGAACGGCCTGCCCGATCTGAACCTGAGTGGTGATCAGTTATTGGACTTCTGTGTGAACCACAGTTTGTCCATAACGAACACCATGTTCAAGCATAACGGTGCCCATATGTGCACCTGGCACCAGGACACCCTAGGTTGCAGGTTGATGATCGATTTTGTTATCGTGTCATCAGACCTGCGGCCGTATGTCTTGGACACTCGGGTAAAGAGAGGTGCAGAGCTGTCAACTGATCACCACCTGGTGGTGAGTTGGATCCGATGGCAGGGGAGGAAGCCATTCAGACCTGGTAGACCCAAACGTATAGTGAGGGTGTGCTGGGAACATCTGGCTGAGGCCCCTGTCTGCGAGGTCTTCAACTCCCACCTCCGGAAGAACTTCAACCACATTCCGAGGGAGTCTGGAGACATGGAGTCTGAATGGGCCATGTTCTCCACTTCTGTTGTTGAAGCGGCGGCCCAGAGCTGCGGCCGCAAGGTGGTCGGTGCATCTCGTGGTGGCAACCCCCGAACCAAGTGGTGGACACCAGTGGTGAGGGGGGCCATAAAGCTGAAGAAGGAGTCCTATCAAGCTTGGTTGGCTTGAGGGACTCCCAAAGCAGCTGAGGTGTACCGGCAGGCCAAGCGGAGTGCAGCTCGGGTGGTTGCTGAAGCAAAAACCTGGGTATGGGAGGAGTTCGGTGAGGCCATGGAACAAGACTTGCGGTCGGCCTCGAAGAGATTCTGGCAAACTGTCCGGTGGCTCAGGAGGGGAAAGCAGCTCCCTGTCCACACTGTATGGTGCGGATGGGGCGCTGTTGACTTCGACTGGGGATATCGTCGGGTGGTGGAAGGAATACTTCGAGGATCTCCTCAATCCCACTGATACACCTTCCACAGAGGAAGCAGGGTTTGTAGACGAGGGGAATGACTCGCCTATCACAGGGGCTGAGGTCGCCAAGGTGGTTAAAAATCTCCTTGGTGGCCGGGCCCTAGGGGTGGACGAGATTCGCCCTGAGTACCTCAAGGCCCTTGATGCTGTTGGGCTGTCATGGTTGACACGCCTCTGCAACATTGCGTGGAGGTCAGGGGCAGTGCCTTTGGCATGGCAAAGCGGGATGGTGGCTCCTCTCTTCAAAAAAGGGGACCGGAGGGTGTACTCCAACTTTAGAGGGATCACACTCCTCAGCCTCCCTGGGAAGGTCTATGCCAAGGTACTGGAGAGGAGAGTCCGGCCGTTGGTCGAACCTCGGATTCAGGAGGAGCAATGTGGTTTTCGTCCTGGCCGTGGCACATTGGACCAGCTCTTTACCCTCTCGAGAATTCCCGAGGGTTCGTGGGAGTTTGCCCATCCAGTTTACATGTGTTTTGTGGACTTGGAGAAGGCATTTGACTGCGTCCCTTGTGGTTTTTTGTGGGGGGTGCTTCGGGAGTATGGGGTATCGGGCTTGTTGTTACGAGCTATTCGGTCTCTGTACGATCGTTGTGAGAGTTTGGTTTGTATTGCCAACACTCAGTCGGACTCATTCCCAGTGAGAGTTGGACTCCGCCAGGGCTGCCCTTTGTCACTGATCCTGTTCATAATTTTTATGGACAGGATTTTTAGGTGCAGCCAGGGAATGGAGGGAGTCATGCTTGGTGACCACAGGATCTCATCTCTGTTGTTTGCAGATGATGTTGTCCTGTTGGCTTCATCCAGCAATGACCTACAGCTCTTGCTGGGACGGTTTGCCGCTGAGTGTGAAGTGGCTGGGATGAGAATCAGTACCTCCAAGTCCGAGTCCATGGTCCTCAGCCGGAAAAAGGTGGATGGTCCTCTCTGGGTTGGGGACAGGCTCCTGCCCCAAGTGGAGGAGTTTAAGTATCTTGGGGTCTTATTCACAAGTGAGGGGAAAACGGAGCGAGTGATTGACAGATGGATCGGAGCAGCATCTGCAGTGATGCGGACGTTGTACCGGTCTGTTGTGGTGAAGAGGGAGCTTAGTTCTAAGGCAAAGCTGTCAATTTACCAGTCAATCTACGTTCCTACTCTCACCTATGGTCATGAGCTTTGGGTAATGACCGAAAAAACAAGATTGTGGATACAAGCGGCTGAAATGAGTTTTCTCCATAGGATTGCTGGAGCAGGTGGCTAGGGAGAGGGAAGTCTGGGCTTCTCTGCTTGAACTGCTGCCTCCGCGACCCGGACCTCCGGAAAAGCAGTAGAAGATGTATGGATGGATAGAAATAAAAAATTTGAGGAAAAAAAATTTAAACATTTATGAGGAAAGGTTCTAAGTTTCCAGTAAAAAAAAAAAAAAAATGCTTTGAAAATTTCCAAGAAAAATTTTGCAAATTTATGGGAAAAACTCACTAATTTACAAGAATAAAGCAAATTTACAAGGGAAAAAGTAGAAAAAATTGCAAGATTACAGTAAAAAAAAGTAGAAATTTATGAGAAAGTTCCAAAATTACAAGAAAAAAATGAGCAAATTCGCAAGAAAAAGTCACAATTTTACAAGAAAAACTAACAAATTTATAAGAAAAAGATGTAAATTTAGAGTAAAAAAAAAAGTTGTTTTAAATTTTCAAGAAAAATTTATCAAGCTAGTGCATTGCCCGTAGAAAGCAAGTATTCCTGTCTGAAACAGGTAAGCCAATCAGGCTTTACAGGCCCAGATGTAGGCTGTGTTTAAAAGTGGAATAAAGAGGTGTAGCCTGTATGTTGGCAATCACACCTTAGACTTTGACAAATACGGTGCATCCACAAAGTATTCACAGCGCTTCACTTTTTCCACATTTTGTTATGTTACAGCCTTATTCCAAAAGGGATTAAATTTATTTTTCCTCAGAATTCTACACACAACACCCCATAATGACAACATGAAAAAAGTTTTTTTTGAGGCTTTTGCAAATTTATTAAAAATAAAAAACTAAGAAATCACATGTACGTAAGTATTCACAGCCTTTGCTCAATACTTTGTTGATGCACCTTTGGCAGCAATTACAGCCTCAAGTCTTTTTGAATATGATGCCACAAGCTTGGCACACCTATCTTTGGGCAGTTTGACCCATTCCTCTTTGCAGCACCTCTCAAGCTCCATCAAGTTGGATGGGAAGCATTGATGCACAGCCATTTTCAGATCTCTCCAGAGATGTTCAATTGGATTCAAGTCTGGGCTCTGGCTGGGCCACTCAAGGACATTCACAGAGTTGTCCCTAAGTCACTCCTTTGATGTCTTGGCTGTGTGCTTAGGGTTGTTGTCCTGCTGAAAGATGAACGGTCACACCAGTCTGAGGTCAAGAGCAGGTTTGAAGTCAAGAGCAAGTTTTTATCCAGGATGTCCTTGTACATTGCTGCATTCATCTTTCCCTCTATCCTAACTAGTCTCCCAATTCCTGCCGCTGAAAAACATCCCCACAGCATGATGCTGCCACCACCACTGGCATGGTTATGAGCGGTGCCTGATTTCCTCTAAACATGACGCTTGGCATTCACTCCAAAGAGTTCAATCTTTGTCTCATCAGACCAGAGAATTTTGTTTCTCATGGTCTGAGAGTCCTTCAGGTACCTTTTGGCAAACTTCAGGTGAGCTTCCACGTGCCTTTTACTAAGGAGTGGCTTCTGTCTGGCCACTCTACCATACAGGCTTGATTGGTGGATTGCTGCAGAGATGGTTGTCCTTCTGGAAGGTTCTCCTTTCTCCACAGAGGAACACTGGAGCTCTGACAGAGTGACCATTTGGTTCTAGGTCACCTCCCTGACTAAGGCCCTTCTCCCCCAATCACTCAGTTTAGACGGTCGGCCAGCTCTAGGAAGAGTCCTGGTGGTTCCAAACTTCTTCCATTTATGGATAATGGAGGCCACTGTGCTCGCTGAGACCTTCAAAGCAGCAGAAATATTTCTGTACCCTTCCCCAGATTTGTGCCTCGAGACAATCCTGTCTCGGAGGTCTACAGACAATTCCTTTGACTTCATGCTTGGTTTGTGTTCTGACATGCACTGTCAACTGTGGGACCTTATATAGACAGGTGTGTGCCTTTCCAAATCATGTCCAGTCAACTGAATTTACCACAGGTGGACTCCAGTTAAGCTGTAGAAACATCTCAAGGATGATCAGTGGAAACAGGATGCACCTGAGCTCAATTTTGAGCTTCATGGCAAAGGCTGTGAAAACTTATGTACATGTGAGTTCTTAGTTTTTTATTTTTAATAAATTTGCAAAAATCTAAAAAAAAAAACAAAAAAAAAACTTTTTTCATATTGTCATAATGGGGTATTGTGTGTAGAATTTTGAGGGAAAAATGAATTTAATCTCTTTTGGAATAAGGCTGTAACAAAACAAAACGTAGAAAAAGTGAATACTTTCCTGATGTACTGTATAAAAGGAAGTAAATGGCGCAAAGATTTATTTGATTGTGTGAATATTTATTACAGAATACCTAATTATTGAAAACCAATGGGACAGCCAGTATTAGTGACTGTTTAGGAACCCTTGTTTATTTGTTTGTCAGATCACTTTTTTGTGTGATCTTTTTTGACTTGTTTTCATAATAGTGTTGTATCTTGCATCATTATAATTATTTTAGTTTATATCACTGTTCACTGATGGAGTTAAGTGTAATATTTAATTTTTTCCATGTATCGTCAATAAAGTTTTTAATTTTTAGTCACTTGCGCGAGTACTCTGGGAGGAGCACTATCGGAGACTGGTGGTCCTGCAAAGGGGAGCGGTAGCACATGAAGCAGCAGCCACTGACCTACTATGCAGGCTGGGCTTACCTCCCCATGAAGGACCCCGGTCTGGTCGCTGTTTCTGTCCTGTGTTGGATCCACTGGTGTTCTTTGCCAGACTCCTGAGTCTCTGCTGGCGCTCCTCCTTGTGTTCTCCACATATGCCAAATTATCCATTAAACCTACGCAATCATATTTTGGTATAATTTTCATGAAGTGCTGTGGTGACTGCCTGGTTGTGATGCCGCGTATTATCCAATCAGCATGGAGTCAATCCTAAACCCCGCTTACACTTCTAGATGTCCGGGCATAAGGAGAGAGCGATGCCTAAACTTTTATAGATAAAAATTACATATTATGACTGAACAACTCCATACTTGGTGATGCACACCCTGGTAACCTCAGCAAAGCACTTATAAAACCTGAGGTTTGTCTGACGAACGGTTTGAGAGATACGTGAGGAACAGTCACACAGACACACGCACAGACAGAGATTCCTAGCATTTATAGATAGATTGGGGGGAAAAGTCACAAATTTACAAGAAAAGAGCAAAATTATGAGAAAACAAGTTGAAAATAGGTAAACAGGTAAGGTCCATTTGGGCAAACACAGATGGGGCCAACATGGAATCCATGGACAAACCCACATGGGACCCATAAGACAGCCCAGATTTAACCTTTGGTGGGACCCACATGGACGTGCTGGCTGGGAAGGTGGCCGCTATGGGCAGTCACGCTTCTGTTCATCGTGTGATGTTTTTAGAGTTTTGATTGTTTATTCTCAGTGTAGCAGTCATGTTATGGCCACCGACTGCCCATACAAATAAGAAAATGTCCTGACAGTGTTGTAGAAAAGTGAAGCTCTACTTCCTGGATTTAGGCCATTGGCCTCTTGCACCTTTGAAGCCAGCGGCTGGCTGCAGGAGCAACCGTGAAGCAGAGCTGCTGTGTGGAGTTCCTAGCCCTCATTTATCCACAGTGCGTAGAAATCGGTGCACATTTGGGTGTAAATATGATCGTACAAAAAGGTCTATGTGGTAAATATGAAACCGTGCATATCTGGTCAATCTCATCATACGATCGTTCAGTCATTGATAAATCTAAAGGATGGATGTGAGCATCATTTGAATTCCATGCCCATGTCTCGCCCCTAGAATTTACGACACAGCGGAATGAAAAATGACAAAAATTTCCCCCATAATTGGCATTATCATAAGAGAAGGGAGAAAAATAAATAAATTAATGTTGTGTGGCAGTGTCAAAGTCTCATTCAGTGCAAAAGAACCACTTTTTGGTGGAGATCAAAGCGGAATTAAAATAATTTTTCCACATTCTGTAGAGCACCACGGCCTATTTCTGTGGTCTTCAGCTCTGTTGCAGTTTAACCAGCGGAGTTAACAAAAAATATGTGAGGGATAACCATTATCAAATACTATATAACACGTAAGTACATATCTTAGTCAGATTAATACTTTTTAGGACATTAATTTAACATGATAGTGTAGGAGCATGCTCAAATAACGAGGCTGAGTTTCAGTCATAAACCAGCTTTATTTGACAGAACACAAGCTCCTAGCATTCTCAAAGCAGGAAAGAGAAAGAATCATACTTCAACCCCCTTTTATACATTTCCAGCATCAGAATTCAAGTCACATGGTGTCTTCAGTCAACATACAGTTACAAAGCATCCCTTTGAAGCTTCACCATTGTCTCTCATTTCTTGATGAACCGGAATACCCTCCGGGGCGTCTTCTGTGGGACAAAGAGACAAATCTCACACTTCCTTGTTACCTCCTGTAGATTTGAGTCCTCAGTCCTTGCAGACGTGACACTCCACAATACACATTCAGTTCTGTCTCTGTGGCAGCGTGAGCCCACAATGTGTGTCGGCCACACTACCCCCCCCCAAACGTCGAGTAAGGCAAAATCTGCATGGCATAACAAAAAGAGAAACACAAAGCACTCCATACATCACTAATCAATCCACCAACTGCCTAGGTTTTAATCTTCTGCCGAATCTGCTGCAACTTGGCTTGGCTGCCTCTGCAACATCTCTCTGCACCTGTGGATTAAAGCTGTTAGCACCTCTCTGTGAAGACTTTGGAGAATGTCTTCTCGGTGGCCTGCCCCGGCGGGGGGGCCTCGCGAGCTGCACCTCCTCCTCAGCCAGAACAAAAGCGGGTTTGAGCCTGTTAATGCAAATCAGCTCCCTTCTGCCCCCTAAATCTAGCAGAAAATGCTTCTGCCCGGTCTCCAGCACTCGAAACGGTCCGTCGTAAAACGGCCGCAAACTTGGACGCTGGGCGTCATGTTTAACAAAAACAAACTCTGCATTTTTTAAAGCCTTGGGCACAAAAACGTGTGGGAAACTGTGATGGATTGGGCCAGGAAGCGTGTTTGTTCCTGAGCCGCTCTGCCACGGCTGAGCGGGGGGGCCATTAGGTGCGGGATTATCAAGAAGAAATTCCCCGGGCAAACGGAGCGGCTGAGCGAAAACTAATTCAGCCGGGGAAGCGTGCAAATCTTCCTTAGGTGCAGAACGCAACCCTAATAACACCCATGGAAGTTTGTCTACCCAATTTGTATCCGTTAGCGACGCTCTGAGGGCTGCTTTCAATGACCTGTGAAAGCGTTCGCATAAACCATTGGCCTGGGGGTTATACGCGGTGGTGCGATGAATCTTCACCCCCAAGCTGCGGGCCATCGATGACCATAGCTCGGAAATAAATTGGGGACCCCTGTCGGACGTTATGTCCGACGGTACACCAAAACGCGCAACCCATGCTGTTAAAAATGCTCGCGCAACTTCTTCCGCTGTGGTTGATGTCAGAGGAATCGCCTCTGGCCAGCGCGTGGTGCGGTCTACCATTGTCAAAAGATGTGTGTGCCCGTGTGATAACGGAAGCAGGCCGACCAGGTCAACATGCACGTGATCAAAACGCTTAGCGGGGATGTGGAAAGGTTCTAACGGGGCCTTAGTGTGTCTGTGTATTTTGGCTCGCTGACACGCTACGCAGGCTGCTGCCCATTCCTTGACCTGTTTGCGCAACCCGGGCCAAACAAATTTCTCCCCCACCAATTTGATCGATGCACGCACCCCCGGGTGCGCGAGAGAATGGACCAAGTCAAAAACACGGCGACGCCACGCGGTTGGCACCACAGGGCGGGGCCGTCCCGTGGAGACATCGCAGATTAGCGGGGGCATACCGTTTTGTTGCACCCTGTGCTCCAGCCTTAACCCTGTTGGTCCAGACTGGAGCGCGCGCACGTCCGCGTCATTAACCTGCTCCGCAGCCATGGCTGCATAATCTAACCCAACACAGACCGGGGCTGCGCGCGCTCCCGCGTCGCTGCCCGGGCCCGCGGCCATGGCTACAGAGTCTGCCCCTATAGGGCTTGGTGGTGCTATTGCACGCGAGAGGCAGTCTGCTACAACATTGTGTTTACCCGCGACATGCTGAATATCAGTAGTAAACTCCGATATTGCGGCTAGTTGCCTTTGTTGCCGGCCTGACCAGGGTTCTGAAATTTTGGCCATCGCAAACGTTAGCGGTTTATGATCCACAAAAGCGGTGAAACGTCGCCCCTCTAACCAGAACTGAAAATGACGGATGGCCAAGTGTAGGGCCAAAAGCTCCCTGTCAAATGCGCTGTATTTCCGTTCACTATCGCGCAAGGTCCTGCTGAAAAACGCGAGGGGTTGCCAGGTACCTGCCACAAACTGTTCAACTACCGCCCCCACCGCTACATCGGAAGCGTCAGTGGTGAGCGCCATGCGGGCCGTTGGAACTGGGTGCGCTAACAAAACTGCATTTGCCAGGGCTGATTTGACCTGGGCAAAAGCGCGCTCCCGCTCCGGAGACCATTCGACTTTATTTGCGGGCTTTTGTTTTTTTAACGCGGTGTACAATGGCTGCATGAGTCGTGCTGCGCTTGGGAGGAAACGGTTGTAAAAATTAACCATCCCTAGAAATTCCTGAAGCGCCTTAACCGTTTGAGGTTGCGGAAAATCTGTTATGGCACGCACTTTATTTGGAAGGGGAACTGCTCCCTCTGCCGAAACGCGATGTCCCAAAAAATCAATCTGCGCCACCCCAAACTGGCATTTCGCTGGGTTCACTATTAACCCGTGCTCTGCCAACCTCTGGAAAACTGCTGTGAGGTGTTTTTCATGTTCGCCTTCGGACGTGCTGGCTACCAAAATATCGTCCAAATAAACGAACACGAAAGGCAGGTCGCGTAAAACTGCATCCATCATGCGTTGGAAAGTCTGCGCGGCCCCCTTGAGGCCAAAAGGCATGCGCAAAAACTCAAAAAGGCCGAAAGGAGTTATGACCGCTGTTTTGGGTACATCGTGCGCGCGCACTGGAACCTGGTGATAGCCGCGCACCAAGTCTATTTTAGAAAAAATGCGCGCCCCCGCCAAATGAACAGAAAAATCCTGAATGTGCGGAATCGGGTAACGGTCATGAGCTGAAACGTTGTTCAACCTGCGGAAATCGCCGCAAGGCCGCCACGAGCCGTCAGCCTTTGGGACCATGTGTAACGGCGAAGCCCAAGCGCTCTTGGAGCGTCTAACGATGCCTAGTTTTTCCAGATTAGTGAACTCCTCGCGCGCGATGGCCAGTTTAGCTGGGTCCAAACGCCGAGCCTTTGCAAAATCGGGAGGGCCTGTGGTTGTTATGAAATGTTCTACCCCATGTTTGGCCACCGTTGCTGAAAACGTGGGGACTGTGAGTGCTGGAAACTGAGCAAGCAGTGTGTGAAACTTACCACCCGCGGCTGAGACGCTGGCATGTGCAGTTGGCGGGGCCACCCGAGCTGTGCAGGGAATAGAATGAAAAGACATTGCATTAATCAGACGTCTATTAGCAAGATCAACCAATAAACCATGTGAGCACAAAAAATCAGCCCCTAACATGTTGAAACTGACTGCTGCTACAATAAATGTCCACTCAAATGAATGGCCTTGTAAGGACAGAAGCATGGTCCTCTCACCAAACGTTTTAATTGTGGAGCCGTTCGCTGCTGACACTGACACCCAGGGGGCTTTAGAAGGCGACAGCCGTTCCGCGTAGGTGGGCGTGACGAAGCTCAGCTGCGAGCCCGTGTCCACGAGGAACTGTTTCCCCGAGCGTGCATCCGTCAGGTAAAGCAGCCTGTTCTCATTGCCGAGAGTCGCGGCTGCTACCGGCCCTCGGTCCTGGCGTCTAAAATTGCACGGTGGGACGCACCTGTGCGCTCTCTCTGCAAAACGGCGGTGGTAGAAGCACGAGCCGTTCTCCGCTCCGCGTCGTCTGGCTCCGGTCGCCGCCGTTGTTGGTGCGTCTGGTGCCGCTGGACCCAAGCTGTCTCCGGACGCCGTTCCCGAACTAGCCGCCGCGGCCGAAACCGCGTTCTGCTTGTGGGCGTCGACCAACTTCTGCGCCTCCTTGCTCAACCCATGGTAGTCTCGCTTGGCCAATCGGGGTGACTCTGCCAGGGCCACTCTCACTGCTGGTGGCAGGGTTCGAAGGAATAGGTGGGCGAAAATGAATTCGCCATCCTCGGAGGCTTTGAGCTGCAGCATCTTCACCATCAGGTCCGCAGGTCTACCGTTTTCTGCCTCCGTCAGCGCCAGGAGCCCCTCTGCTCTTTGTTGGACTGAGGGGGTGAAATGGCTGATCAGCGCGTCTTTCAATGCGCTGTACTTGTCGCTGTCTGGTGGATGATTAACCAAATCCTCCACTCTCTGGACCGTGTCGCTGTCCAGTTTCGCTACCACGTGGTAGAATCTTGTGTCGTCGTTGGAGATTCTCCGGAGGTTGAACTGCGCCTCGATTGCGCTAAACCATGAGCGCGGGCTGTGCTGCCAGAAATCGGGCAGCCGGAGCGTGGAGGCGGCCATCAGGCTGGCTTCCACCGAGCCCGGTTCGGAAGAATTCTCATTGCTCATTCTCCGTCGTAGGTCACCAGTGTAGGAGCATGCTCAAATAACGAGGCTGAGTTTCAGTCATAAACCAGCTTTATTTGACAGAACACAAGCTCCTAGCATTCTCAAAGCAGGAAAGAGAAAGAATCATACTTCAACCCCCTTTTATACATTTCCAGCATCAGAATTCAAGTCACATGGTGTCTTCAGTCAACATACAGTTACAAAGCATCCCTTTGAAGCTTCACCATTGTCTCTCATTTCTTGATGAACCGGAATACCCTCCGGGGCGTCTTCTGTGGGACAAAGAGACAAATCTCACACTTCCTTGTTACCTCCTGTAGATTTGAGTCCTCAGTCCTTGCAGACGTGACACTCCACAATACACATTCAGTTCTGTCTCTGTGGCAGCGTGAGCCCACAATGTGTGTCGGCCACAATAGCTAATCACCCTACAATGCAAAGATATTTACGTCCAGATTAATAAAGACCAATCTCTGCTTTGAAATGTACGTATGACCGGTTTTCTGTCTCACACACGTTTGATAAATGAGGACCCCTGTCTGTACAGCAGCACATAGGCAGCTCCCTCAAACACGACTAGTCACAGCTACACTCATTCTTGACTCCACCTCAGTTATCATCAGTTATCATAGCATCAAATTACTCACTGAAACCAAACTGATCCAAATGGGAAACATCTGAACTTATGCCAACATGATGCATAAATTCAAACTTTCCATCTAAACAATATACTCTTACTATGTCTCCAAACGGCTCAACCTGAGCTGTCCCTCTGATATACTCATTTCTAATCCTGTCCCTCCTAGTCACTCCCAGTGAGAGCCTTAGCATCTTCAACTCTGCCACCTCCCGGTCTGCCTCCTGTCTTTTTGTCAGTGCCACCGTCTCCAAACCATACATCATAGCAGGTCTCACTATCGTCTTGTAAACCTTCCCTTTCACTCTAGCTGCTATCTTTCTGTCACAAATCACCCCTGACACTCATAGCCACCCACTCAACCCTGCCTGCACTCTTTTCTTCACGTCTCTTGTGCATTTTTCCATTGCTTTGGATGGTTGACCCCAGGTATTTAAACTCATCTACCTTCTAGGCCTCTACTTCTTGCATCTTCACCATTACACCGGCCTCCTTCTCATTCACACACTTGCATGTAGTCCATCTTGCTTCTACTGACTTTCATTCCTCTTCTCTCCAGAGCATACCTCCACCTGTCCAGGTTTTCTTCCACCTGCTCCCTACTCTCACCACAGATTAAGAAGAAAACATATACTTCCATATTTTATTAACAAAGACAACATTAAGCTGCCTTAGTCTTGTGTCAATCCTGTCACGCGTGACCTGGTGCCACTTTACCAGATGATTCAGTAATGTTTGTATCACACATCTGAAACTGAACTGCCATGCCAGCATACGGCAATTGAGGCATGTTGGAGTGGCGGCGCCAATGACTTTGAGAGGAAGTGATAGTGTGTGCGGGTGAATCTGAGGAGTCCTCTCCATGGCGACAGTCTGACTGAAGCTCCACTCTCAGTTTGCCAAACAATGAAGTGTTGTTTCTCTCTTGTCTCTCCAGCCTTCATCATCCTCTCCACATTCAGCTCCACACCTCACTGCGAGGAGCTTCGGTCCTCTCGTCTTCCCGCTGCCTGCTGAAATTGGCCCGGAGGACTGGAGGAGAAGGGAGGGGGAGGTGGGGGAGGAGGACGCTACACAAAGCCTCCATCCCAGGGAGACAAAAGATTCATCTGGAGCTCTGGAGAGCCACTGGTTCACCGTCTGTCACTGTGATAATGAACTCAGTAACACATCACACTCCAGGTTTCTATTCAGACCACAGCATCAGTTTGTACATTTATTTAACTTTAGAATAAAATAATTATTTTTAGTCCAATAGAAATCAAGATTTATAAAACAAAAAAACCATGTTAACATCTTAGGGTGGTGTTGGCGACCCACGTTGCACTGGCTCCTCTGTATTCAGAGGGTGATTTTTTTTTTTTGTTTATCGAGGGGGTTGGGGGCTATTCACAAATTTAACATAAGGTAAAAATGTAAAAAAGTAAATTAGGTACAAATTAGGAAGAATAAAGGTGCAAAAAATATGATTAAAAGATGCCAATTAACAATTAAAAAAGTGCAAATTATAATTACATACATAGAATAAAAATGTAACCAGCATCCAGATGAATGTTGCATTTACAAGAAAAAAAGTTGCAAATTTATGAGAAGCAGGTTGCAAATTTACAAGAGAAAAACAACAAATTTGAGAAAAAGTTGCAAATCTACAAGAAAAAAAAAATCATAAATTTATGACAAAAAAGTTACAAGTTTATAAGAAAAAAGTTGCAGATATTTGAGAAACAGGCTGCATATTTACAAAAGAAAAATCACAATTTTTTGAGAATAAAGTTGCAAATGTAGAAGAAAAATTTGGAAATTTCTGAAAAAAAAGTTGAAAATTTTTAGGGAAAAAAATTTCAAATTTATGAGGAAAAAAGTTGTGAATCTTTGAGAGAAAAGTTGTGAATTTATGAGAAAAACAGCAAATTTACAGGAAAAAAGTTCTAGATTTCTGAGAAAGAAACTGCAAATTTATAAGATTTTTTTAAATGCATTTCTGCTTAGAATTGTTGGTTCAAATTCATTTTATCTAGTTCCATAACATGATAGAGAAATTTTTACGATGAGGTACAATTCTCTCTTTTTTTCCCCATTTTGGAGGGGGAATGTGCCCCCGTCCCAGTTTTATTTATGCCCATGACAGGACAACAAGGACCATGACTTTGGGTCATTTTGCTAATGGGGGGATAGCATCCCCCCTCATCCCCTCTCAAATCACCTACAGTCAGTATTTACTATTGACGTGTTTTATTTTGAAAATTTACCGCATGTTCTCCTCTGGCACGGTTACCACACCTTGCCTGCGCCCCCTGCCCCCCCGCCACACCCACACCCACACCCACACCGTCCACAGACTAGACTCCCAGTTTAGAGAAACAAGCCCAGGCCTCCCACTGAAGGTGAGTTTTTTTTTATCACACACTATGTTTCTGTCCATAGGGCTGTCTCCACTTCCGGGTACTTGCATGTGAACAGGCAAACCTGGGAAAGTGTGGAGGTAAGAAAAACCAGCAGTTTACCATTGAAACAATACGGCATATCAATATTATGACGAGCGTTCACTGCAAGATCAGATCAGATATGATCAAAAACTTTAAATTTGTGATCTCAAAAAGTGTCCCTACCGCCTACCAGCCAGTATGTGGAAGAATGATTCCACAGAGTGTCCAGAAACAATATTTATTGATATTTGTAATGACGAATAAATGCGCCAGCTTGGCTGTGCACTGGCGGAACACTCCAATAATAGAACACTAGAAAAGCACTCGGAGAGCGCAGACCTCCGCCAAGCGCCACAGTTCCCCCCCATACAGTGTTTGTGTGTACGTTTTCAGATTCCTTGACCATGAAAACATATGACTAGCAATTGGATTCACAATGATAGGATTTGTGGTTCAGTAGTAAAAGCATTACCTCCTTGGCGGAGGTAATAAACTCAAGTGTTGCTGTTGTGTCCATCTCCTCCATCTGCAAACTCCCAGGCTGCAGGCGTTGCAATTCATCGCACAACTGTGTACAACCCACAGGCCAATGGGTTATGCGAGCGTTTTCATAGATCACTGAAAGCAGCACTCAGGGCTTCACTGACGGATGCAAATTGGGTAGACAGGTTGCCGTGGGTTTTATTGGGGTTGCGCTCCGCGGCAAAAGAGGATTTGGAATTTTCCCCGGCAGAGAGCTCGTCTTTGCGCAGCCCCTATGGCTGCCCGGGGAATTTCTGCCAAATAATCCCGCGCCGGACAGCTGGCCGTCTCAGCTTTTGCAGCGTTACACAAACACAGGCACGCTGGCGGGCCCTGCTCACGACTGTTTTCCGCGTGCTTTTGTGCCTAAAACTGTGCGGATTTTGTGTTCGTCAGAAACGAGGACCAGCGCCCTCTATTGCCCCTGCACACATGTTGAAAATGGCCGTATCTCACAATGTTAAAGAATCCTTTAAAAAATTCCTGTATCCAGACGGTGATCCGGATCATCCCCAAAATTTAATCAGTTCTTCCTTGTACCATTTCCAACAATGCCTGAAAGTTTCATGGAAATCTGTCCAAAACTTTTTGAGTTATCTTGCTAACCAACAGACAAACAAACAAACAGACAGACAAACGCTGGCAAAAACATAACCTCCTCCTGGCCTCCGGCCTGGCGGAGGTAATAAATTGTACCTGCTGTGGAAATCCCCAAAAGCCGTCATGTTTAGGTTTGCATCATTTACCCATCATCACAGGAAAAACAACCTCCCGTCTCCCGTACGTGAGATGCTGTTTATTCACACTCGTTCTCCCTGTTAATTCCGACACTTCGGTTCAGCTTTGCAGAGTTTTGGTTCATTTGTCTTATTTTTAAACCAGTTTAATTGCAGTGTTGATATGTGTACTCTGAGGCTGATAAACAGCTCAGATTGGAATTGATATTCTTACCAAACCGACGCATTTCTATGCTACTGTTATTTTAGCTGTTAACTCCCTCTGATACAAATTTGGGTGTTTTTCCACATGTTCACATTAACTTTGTTACTTTTAATGCTAAATAAGAGTCATAGTTTGGTAAACAGACATACCTGCAGCAGGAGCAATCTGCATTTGTGGCCAGACGGAGACGTGGGTCATATCATCCCTCAGCCAACTCATAAAGGCAGCCCACAAAATCCTCCTTTGGTAATCTCTGCTGGCCGATGTGAATCTAAAAAACGTGTATTCTGATTGCTATCAATATCTTTCATAAGCTGGTGATGGCTACATCAGCCAGTTGCACACCATTTTGACATTTTCTTTGTTTAAATTTAGCTAACATTGCCATAGAAATGCATTGAAATTGTCATTTTTTGATACCTTGATGCATCGTTGTGTGCATTCATGGGATCAGTGACGTAAGCGAAGACAGCCCTCTGGGTTCTGTAGACATGCACAACAATGCCAAATTATTTTTAAAAAATTTGGACCAATTAAGAGGTGACATTATAAAGTTTCCCTTCCAAGGTTGAAAAACGTTGCTTTGAGGGACCAATCCAGTAAAAAAAAAAAAAAAAAAAAAAAAAAAAAAATAGGACTAGTTTTGAACTTTTCATTAATTTCTTACAGAATTATACATAGAGGTTCCAGATGTAAATCCAGTGTGGATCTCGATGATACAGAAGGGTTGGAACCTGGTTTGAGTACTTAAGCGTTGTCAGAGGCATGTGCTATTTGAGAACTTCCTAATTGTGAATCTGTGATCGATCTTTTCTTGAAGTAAAGCTCTCCTTTAGGACTCCGCACCTTTGGAAAGGAATGACGTGTAAAAGCAGCAGGCGGACCTGGTCGATGGATTCTGAGGCCCGAGGTGGCGACAGCCCGAGGATCATCGACTGCTTCCTGTCCAACCTGGAACCGCCGACAGAAGAAGAAAGCGCGGCGTCCTGTGGGGCTGCTCGATTGATGAATGGCTCAGAAGTGATTGGGGGAAACTGGCCCTGATGGACCCACCTCAGCTGGATCAAAGATTTCTTTCAGAGGTGGGTCAGGACCCCCACGGAGGGTTCTCAGCGGGGGTGGGGGTGGCGCTGGGGTGGCACATACACAGCTGGACCTGTGGTGTGTTATTAATAACTCCCCGTCAGCTGGTTCAGAAGGATGGGGAGGAAACAGAACTTATGTGACTGATGTTTATACCCAGAAGTAGAAGAATGGACACAGACCAGAGGTCGTAAAAGTAGCATTACCTTAGGATGTTAACTAATCAGGTTTAAGAAAGTGTAATGACCAATAAAGTTACTTGAGTAAGAAATTATCTACTAAAAAATATACTGAAGACAGCAGCAGATTTGTGAGTTTTTTTTCTGTTTGTGACTTTTTTATTAAGCATGCATGCAGAATAAAGTTGGGAAAAGGAAATCACGAAGTCAGAAAAAAGGGAAAGTCACAAATTTATAGGGGAAACATTGCAAATTTACACAACTGGTGCAAAAAGTTGCAAATTTGGAAAAAGAAAAGGTTTTTAAAGGTCCCATTCACTGCACTTTTCCTACATGTTGACCGCAATGAAATGTTTGTGACGGGCATGTGCACAGATAGACCCCAGGCGGTGCTCTAGCACCCGCCCCCTTTCCCTCTGAAGAGCCCTTCTGGAGAGCATTTTTTAAAAGGTAATCAAGTCAACTTTATTTATATAGCACATTTAAAAACACCTCCGTTGACCAAAGTGCTGTACAGATGATAACACATACTGTACATTCTATGGTTAAGA
The DNA here is from genome assembly GCA_020510985.1 of Pholidichthys leucotaenia. Classification (NCBI taxonomy): domain Eukaryota; kingdom Metazoa; phylum Chordata; class Actinopteri; order Cichliformes; family Pholidichthyidae; genus Pholidichthys; species Pholidichthys leucotaenia. Next base: position 309,679,501 of record CM035840.1, on the reverse strand, counting down.
ATAAGGTCAAATAAAATATAATAATATATACATAAAATAGGAAAAGCAGCCATAACAAAGTTTAAAACAAATTAAAATAGATTAATAATACATAAAATAGAATAGATTAAAATTAAAAATAGTGAAAGGGTAAAAAAATAAAACTAAAAAGCTAATAATAATAATAATATAGATTTTACTTACCCCATGGAGACACCAATTGCCAATGAAATGTGTTTTAAAATCCGATAACTACATTTTGATGTCCAATTAATTCTGTGTGAACAGAGCATGAGCACCACCTATGCCTGTCGGTATCAAAATATAATAGATATACCAAGTAAGTACAGTAAAATTTGCGCAACTCTATGTGACTTTACTTTTTTCTGTACTTAGCAGTGCCCCCCCCCTTTCCTTTTTTGGGTGAGCACCTGCTCACCCAAAAAAGTCTGTCATGTCTGGCATGCCGCTGGTTTGTGACATATTTTGGTCTAATTTTCTTCAATTATTGCAGCATCATTGTGAATCATCTTTTGCAGCCTTACTCAGAACTTCCTGTTTCAGTACATGTCTCCTTAACTCTTTGAGTGTGTCTGTCACTGAATTGCGAAATAAACCCCTAGTGGTCAAGAGTGGTAAATTTTTTTGTCAATAAAATAGTTCAGATTTCCAGGGCTATAACTTGAAAGTGGTACGAGATAATGTATTACTGTCTATTAGAAAGATGTAAAATATGATCCAAAGTTTCAGATAGGAATAACTTTACACATCTAATTTGCATAAAGTCACGGCACCTCTTTAAATTCCGTAACACAGTCAAAACTGGACTTTGGACATATTTACACAAAGAATGGTTCAGTCTTTTGACACCGTTTTTTTGTACAGAGGTACCTCATCATCTTCAAAGTATATGAACAAGAAATCAGTACAATATTAAAAAAACAGAAATTCCTCACTTACTGTTGACAAAGGGGGGCTGGCTGGCTGGCTGGCTGGCTGGCGTGGTTGGTGCGTTTTCACCCATCGTGGTTGTTATTTTGCATTCTGTCAGTTATTTATGCTCTCTATCTCATCTACAAAGTCTTATGATTATCCCACATAAATTTCGCTTGTATCCTGTGGCTATTTTCTGCGTACAAAGCCGACTAAGTGACGGTGACGATGACCGATTGCGGCCATATTAGCTTTCTGAGCTAAAAGAAGGGAATACAAGAAAAGGAAATGATGAGTTCTTCTTCTTTGGTGTATTACGTGTCATCCATTCAGTCCTCCAATGGATGTCTGCCACCTTCTGACACTGGCAGATCAGTACAAATCAATACAAATCCTCAACGGAGCCGATCATGTCAGAATGAGATGACAGGTACAGTGCCGCGCTCTGCCACTAGGGGCACACAAAATCTCACACTCAAAAGGTTAAATTCCGAAAAACCACCCTCCTTCTTACATCACTATTGCTAATCATCCATCCATCCATCCATCCATCTTCTTCTGCTTAATCCTTTTCGGGTCGTGGGGGGGCGGGCTGGAGCCTATCCCAGCATCTTTGAGCTGGCTAATTCCTAGCTTGGCTGCAAGCCTGAGCCAACTAACGTAAATTTGTCTCAAAGAACGATCGTTGGTGATCGTCAACTGAAACGATGGCAGAAGCAGATGTTTTTAGACAAAACTCACTTTTCAAACATGCACGAACACAGATGAAAGCACAGTGAATGTGTCAAAAATCCAGAAGAATTGCTGAAGCAGTGTCGCTGTCCATGGTGCTGGATGCCAAAAGCTCAGAGAAGCAAAAGGGGGAATAAAAAAAAGGAAAAAAAATATATGCATATAATCCCCCCAAAATGTGACAGCCCAAAAGAAAAAAAAAAAAAATCTTGTAAAATTTACTGTTTTTATTTTCTACTCTGTGTGTAATCCTCCAGAATTTATTGGGTCAGCTTCAATTGGGGGAATCAAAAAGCGCTGATGTTATGTCAAAAAGTGAAGGACATTTAACGCAATTTTAAAAATTGTGTGTCATGTTATATTTCCTTGAGGCATCATTTTGTATGAACCTTTTCTTGCTTGAGTGAAAATGTAGGACTCACCCCATATAGGCCGTTCAGTCTCTGTCTCTCTCCAAAAAAGAGTCTGAGCAGTCTCAACTTCAGTCCAAGCAGGAATAATAACAAACTTAAAATTATTCAATGAAACTAACAAAGTGTACGCCCAAGATGGGAGACAGGGAGATGTGTTCAGTCAAAAAGCAGGTCCAGAATGCCAGGAAGCCTCCACAAACGCTGACCTTTATATGAGCCTGATGCTGGCCTCAGCTGACCTACGCTGAGTATTTGTTTGCTTAAGTTGACCTAAACTGGCAACCGCTGCACATACGCTAGCCTAAGTTGGCAAAAGTTTGCTTCCGCTAACAGAAAAATGAATGCAAAGCTGGCAAACGCTTTCAAATGTTGTAAAAGTTGGTGTGCGCTGGATTAAAAAAAAAATCCTGCTCACGAACGTAATTTCACCAACATTTGGACTCATTTCTCTGATTTTTCACGTCGGACCAAACGCTGTTGTGTGAATCCACCCTAACTTCCACAGAACTGCTTTCTACCGACTTATGGATTTCAGGTGATTCCTTGTCATGCCATGCCTCTGTGTACTGCTTTTTCTGATATGTTCAATACTTTTTTCCTATTTTATTCTACGTTTTTTCAAATAACTTTACTTATGAAGTTAAATGTTTGGATTTTTTTTTCGATATGTGGAAATCTTGAGTTAATACCAAAGTCTGGTGCAAATGTCCTGTCAGTAGCCTCGCTTCACATATACAGTACGTGCTGAAAAAACTGTCTGGATGCTGGGTGTGCCTCTTTTATGTGTGGGACCTTCCCATCTGAAAAATGAGGCCCACTTTGTTTTTCTTTGAAGACTCTTTGGATGCTGTGAGGCTCAACTGTTTCTATGGCAACCGCAGCCCATTCATGCCACTGTGCTGTTTTTGTATGAACACATATAGATACAGAACATGTGTGCGTGCGTGTGTATGTTGGTGACAGGACAGCGGCCGACCTGCTCTGTTTGGCGGGCGCCGTCGTGGCGGCACGGCTGACACAAGTCTGAGATGCAAACAAAAGCTTCGTTTTCATCACCGAGAATAAAAAAAAAAGAACCTTGGGAGCGACAGGCAGCCGTGAGTCACCCTTAGATATGTTTGGAAAGCATCTCAGAGGGTTGGAGCACGGCCACGCCGTCGCAGGAAGGGCTAACGATGGCGAGCGGAGACGGAGCTGGACGGAGCAGATAGGTTTGATGGACACTCTGAGGTCAGGAGTGCAGACAAAGACGGGGTCGGCTTGGCCCGGAAGGAACAAACATAAAAGGGGATGTGAAGCCAGACTGCAGGGCTGTTTCTGGCTTTGTGTAACGGGGGGTGATGCAAGATTGTGTTGAGATGGGGGGATTTTTGTAATTGGAGGAGTTAAAATCCTTTAAAACGAAGAAAAAATATCTCCCCTCCTAACAACAAAAATAAATAAATAAAACAGTGGTCGTTGTCTGAATGAACAACAATAGCAACAAAAAAAAAAACATTAAACAGAATAAAAAATGTAACCAGCATTCACATGAACATTGCCAAAAAAATTTATGAGGAAAAAATTTACAAATTTACGAGAAAATTCACAAATTTATGAGAAAGTCAAAAAATTTACCAGAAAAAAAAGTTGAAAATTTACAAGGAAAAAGTTGAAAATGCATTTTTTAAAAAATTCACAAATCTATGATTTAAAAAAAAAAGCTGAAAATGGATGAGAAAAAAGTTGCATATTTACTTGAAAAAGTAACATATTAATGACAAAAAAAGCTGCAAATTTACCAGAAAACAGTAGAAGTTTTATAATAAAAGGAAAAAAAAAATTCAAGGTTATGAAAAAAATGTTGCAAATGTATTAGGAAATTTAAAAAATGGAAATTTATGAGAAAAAAGTTGCAAATTTCCAAGAAAAGGTGTGGAACTTGCAACAAAAAGTTACAAATTTTTGAGAAAAAGCCAGCAGAAGGTAACTTTAATTATCTCCTAAAAATGTTCAGGGCAAACTTGCAGCTTGGTGTTATCGCCCCTGTTAGCCTGCCATCCCCCTTCCCCGTTCATAGGCCGAAATCAAATGGGGATGGGGGAACGTTCCCGCGCCAACCTGGAAAAAAGAGAGAATTGTACTTGATTTTTATACGATGCTACAGAACTACATAAAATGAATTTGAACCACCAATTCTAAGCAGAACTTTCCAACTTTTTTCTCAAAGATTCACTTTTTTCCACATAAATTAGATTTTTTTCCTGCAATTTTTCAAGTTTTTTTTCCTCATAAATTTATGACTGGTCTTGTAAATTTACAACTTTTTAAAATTTGCAGATTTTTAATATAAATTTGAAATTTTATTCTCAAAAATTTGAGATTTTTCTTCAGTAAATTAGCGACATGTGTCTCAGATTTGCAACTTTTTTTCCTCATAAATTTGCAACTTTTTTCCTGTATATTTTCAGCTTTATTCTCAAAAATTTGTGATTTTCCTCTTGTGAATTTGCAACCTGCTTCTCACAGATTTGCAACATTTTTCTCATAAATTTGCAACTTTATTTCCAAAAATTTGGGATTTTCAGTTGTAAGTTTTCAGCTTTTTTTCTCATGTTTGCAGATTTTTTCTTTTAAATTTGCCTCATTTATCTGGATGCTGATTGACTTTATTTTATGTGTATAATTGTAATTTGCACTTTTAAAATTTTTAAATTGCCATCTTTTATCATATTTTTGCACCTTTATTTTTCCAATTTTGTACTTAATTTACACTGATATGTTTGTACCTTATGCTAAATTTCTGAATACCCCCCATCCCCCTTGTTAAAATATAACAAATCGTCTACTGATTTTGCACCTTTTTACATCCCTTTTCACCCTAAATTTTGCCCAGCTGATAAAAAAAAAAAATCCTCACAGAATTGTGAATCTCCAATAACTCAATGTGACCTTCCTTTGGCAGAAATCTTCAACGAGTTCCAGACTGCTGTTAGATCATCCGCACACATTCACATAACATTTGTAATGTTGGAAAGGAATTGTCAAAATTTAATTAAGTCGTTAATTATTTTCTATGTTCTAACCTTTACAATAGATAAAATTATTTTCATTAGATTTTTATTTACCGTATTTTTTGGACTATAAGGCGCACTTAAAATCCTTTAATTTTCTCAAAAATCGACAGTGCACTTTATAATCCGGTGCGCCTTATGTATTAATTCTGGTTGTGCTTACTGACCTCGAACCGATTTTATGTGGTACACGGGACTCAAAAATCTGTCAAAAATATTTTAGTACGACTTTGGTAAGTTACGAAGCCGAACCGCTTGATGGATTGTCGGAGCATTATGGTAGTCAGGAGCCTCGCAGAGTAATATGTGCTTCAACATAATGGCTGGATGGCTTTTTCCGCAAATCTCCATCCCTACTGATCTGCCACTCCATGCGCGCCCATCTCACCGATACTGTCAAAACCCAAGTGAAGCAAACTAATTCGGAGCTTGCCATCATTCCGGGTGGATTAACCAAAGAACTCCAACCACTATATTGGTGTCAACAGGTCGTTCAAAGTTAAATTGCTAGCGAGTTACGCCAATATCTGCCAATGGATCATGGATCGAAACTGCTCCTGTTTAGCTGTAATTAATATTCAAAAATGATATTTTTGGGACGAAAGGATTCAAGCGTCCTGGCATTTGTTTGCATTGTTTACTTCTCGGGGCTGCCGCCGAAGAGCGAGCCGTATCGATTACTGAGCGAGTATCCTGGCGATGTAAACAGCCATGGACCAAAAACGTACATTTGCTCGTGGAACCGGTCATTCACACTGGCAGACAATTGCGCTATATGTGTCTATACTGACTATAGATAGGATTTTCTTTCCATGCACGCAAAAAAAAATAAAAAAATTCCCAGATCCGACTACCTCGCGAGGTAGTTGATACCCAAAAGCCGATGGTGTATAGAACACGTACATTAGGATTTGTATGTGAAATTTCGGCATCGAAACTGCTCCCATTTAGCTGTAAACGGGAGCAGTAAATACGGCTGTAAATACGTATTTACGGCTGTAAATACGTATCGATGCCGTCGATAATCGATGCCGTATCGATTACCGAGCGAGTACCGAATGAGTATAAGATAAGATAAGATAAGATAAGCCTTTATTAGTCCCACAACGGGGAAATTCCAGGATTGCAACAGCACAGGGATAGGGATATTCTGGCCCATATGGCGATGTAAACAGCCACGGACTAAAAACGTTCTGCCTGCTCATGGAACAGGTCATTCACACTCGCAGACAATCGCGCTATATGTGTCTATGATGACTATAGATAGGATTTTCTTTCCATGCACGCAAATTTTTTTTTTTCCGGCTCTGACTACCTCGCTTTAATGCGCCTTATAATCCGGTGTGCCTTATGTATGAAATTAGACCATCAAATAGACCGTTCATTGATAGTGCGCCTTATAATCCGGTGCGCCTTATAGTCCCAAAAATACGGTAATAGACTTCTACACTTGATGGGTGTTTAGTTTGATTTCATGCATGTGGGGTAACAATGGGTCTATACTTTATCATATTATGCTCATTTACGGTTGACTCACTACAGTTCATTGATGCTGCACTCTTGTGGCTTAATTACGAGTCTTCTCAGTGAACTATAAGGAAGAAGAAAGGAGAGAGAAAAGGGGAAAAAAAGAATGAAACCAACTTGAAAGCTTCAAACATTCATGATGCTGATTTAAGGTCAAATCTCTCAGTGCCTACTGTATGATCAAGTCACAAAAGCTCCACACTCACCTGAAGAGGGCTGGCAGCCACTCGTATCTCCTCCTTCACTCACAGCCTCATTCAGCCTGTAAGGAAAGCAAACGGCGCTGATTATCCTGCCATAAACTCTGCAGCCTAACCTTTACCATCTCCGTTTCCTCTCTCCACAGGGGTTGCCAGATCGTCACACACTTTGTAAATAAACTTGGTTTTGAACTGGAAAACTGTCTCCAGTCTGTGTTTGGGTCTGTACCTATCAAACATGTCATTTTGAGCCCCCCTGAATTGCAGTTGAACCATGAGGTGCCTAAAGATTCCCACCCTCACTCTAGTTTCTGCTGCACGCTGTTGAAAAAAAGACAATTTTCCAGGAGGATTTCAAGGTCCTGTGTCTGGAAGTGCTTTTTGTCTTTTCATTTCGTAATTGTATAAAGATAAACCCGAATACCTCACAAACTCTCTGTGATTGTGGGGAAAAGATCCAATCAGTGCGCGGCTTTGTGTGGTCAGACAAGGACAGAGTGTGGAGGCTCTGATCACGGAGCGGCGACTGTTTCCCTCTCCACTGTGTGTTTGTGGCTTCAGTGAGTGAGAAGGTCAACAGAAGATAAACTCCTCTAAAACACTGGAACACTCTTCCCTCCAAATGAGAGGAATGGCAGAAATGTCACAGCTCTCTCTCTTTCTTTCAGCACTGCTTCAAAGGTTATTGTCCGACCTTATTCAGGCTCGTATCTACAGAAATAAAAAGGAGGGAACTCTGCGCTCCCTGCTGTTGTTCTTTTTTTTTGAGGGCTCCTGGAAGAATAAATGAAAGAAAACCTGAAAGACTGAAACTCCAAAACTAACTGCTTTTATCTCCATGGCCTCGCTCTTTATTTCACAGGAAGCACTGAAAGCTTGTGTCTTCTGTCCCCGCAGCCTCCTGTAATATAGCCACACACACAACAGCTCACAGAGAGACAGACTCATCCTCTGGGGGACGTTGACTGGGCTTTCTGCCACATCTGCCCACGGCGGTGTGTTCGGGTCAGAAATGAGTGAATGTACCGTGAGAGACTGGTGGTTTTAAATTCAAATAAGCTCTTCATTTCGTAGCATCGGTCACCTCAGAGGACTTCATATCGTAAGGCGTTCTGGCTGTCCTGCGCCTTGCCTCTGTGTTTTCACCTTTCTGAAAACCCCCTCCCTGGACTCCCAAGTAAGCCTGCAACTATCATTATCAATTTTTACCCACCTGGATATTCTTCTGTGCCTCTCCTTGATGCTTCTCAGTTACCTCCTGTCCTGGACTCCCTCTGCCTGTGCCCACTTGGAAACACAAGCAAGGATTAAACGTTGCACAATTCAACAACCCTGTCATTATAGGAGAATACCCAGGGCCGGGGTATCTCCATACTCACCGCAAGGAAAGTCCGTATTACCAGATCCAAACATCCATGCTGAAGTTCCCCATCTCACCTGTTCCTTGTCTCCTCCTGTAAGTGAACAAATAATGACACCGTCTCCATAACCTCATCATCGGTTCTCCACATTTCCTCCTCCTTTACCTGCCATTGTCAGGGCACGGGATTGGGTCTCATGTTCCATCTGTATTCACAGTCTGTGTTTCTTTTAGGCATGGACTCAATCCATGCTCTCACCTTGTGTTTATTCTGTATTTTGGTTCTCCTGGTCATTATTATTATTAGTGTTATCTTGGTTCTGTGTTTTTCCTGCCTGTGTTTTGATTTATGACTTTAGTATTTGTATTTATGTAAGGGCTACGTCTCGTCTTGTGCTCTGTATGTTTATTGTCATTATTGTCTTGGTCTGAGTGGCTTTTCCCCTCAGCCTCTGTCATGTCTTTCGCCCTCTGTGTGTGTAGTGAACCCCCCCCCCCCCCGTCCTGTCATCTGTTCTTCCTCGTGTGACAGCTGTCAGTCACGATTGGCTTTCAGTGTTCCCAATTGTATCCACTTGTCTCATGTTCCTTTGTTTGTGAGCAGTGTATTTAAGGTCTGTGTTTGCTTTTGTTCAGTTCGGGTTCTTTTGGTCATCCTGGCGTGATTACATGCCTCTGCCTGCCTGTCTCCTGTGTTTTGCTCCCTGTGTTTTCCCATGGTTTTTTGGTGTGCTCCCGAGCGCAGTTTATTTTCTGTTTAAGCCCTCGAGCAGTGTCAATGTGACCAGCGCTCTTAATAAAACTATTTTTTGAACTTACGTCCAGCGATTGGGTCCTGTCCTTCAACAAACGTGACAGCCATTGGCTTCTGTAGCTAAATCATGTCAAAATGTTTTGAAACTTGGTACCAGGGATTGATATGCACTGATGATGTGCATATTGCAGGGGGGTCTGCGTCCAGGTTGTGCTCAAGGAAAAGGTCAAAGGTCAGGGGATATGGGCACCTATGTGATTTGTATTGTCTGCATATCGCAAATGTGTGATGTTTCGTTTTGGGAAATTCTAGAAACAGCAAATTATCAAGGCGTGGGTTGGGCCCCATGCCGTCATCCTGATTTACAGTATTGTGTGTTCATTTTTTCCAGGGCTTGGGTCCCAACCCTCGTCCTCGCCTTGAGTTATATCTTTTGATTTTCTGCATTTATTATTTGTTAGAGTCATGATTTTGTTTTTAGTCCTGTGATTTTTATTATTATTACTGTTATTATTATTATCATTATGATTAGGGGTTTAGTTTGGTCATAATTTGCATTATGATTGTCATGGTCTTGCCTCCCCTGATCCTCTGTTCATGTTTTGTGTATCCTCTGTCTGCGATCGTGGGTGTAGCCCAGCTCCGTCCTCTCATCTCTTTTTCTCATGTGTCAGCTGTCAGTCATTATTGGTTTCCATTGTTCCTGATTGTGTCCACCTGTTTTGTGTCTTGATTACCCCCTTTGTTATTTCAGTTCAGTTCCACCTAGGGCGGTGCAATAAGACCAAAATTTCATATCACGATGTAAGTACTCTTATTTGATAATAACGATAGATATCATGATATACTTTTTCTGTAAATTCTATAGTTTATATATGATAACCACTCAAAAGGACCAACTCTTTTTCTACATTTTAAATTACATACTGAAAAAAATCAATTGTACAAATTCATCTGTCATTAATTTTATGCTCTTTATTCCCTCTTAATTTTGCAGTGTTGTTATAAAATTATTTTTAATGTGTATTGGAGATGACTTCAACTTTATTATTTATCGGTACTGGAGTAATTAAAAATCATCAAGTACACTAAGAGTCAGTTTGTTCCTCCAGCATGCTTTAATTTATTTATTTAGTGTGTATGTGGCTGCTGTCACGCACTTTTGCAGCTTTAGTAATGTTTTTTCAGACAAAATTAAGAAACTCGGCAGTGATTCAAACCAGAATGATGGTCTGATACACTGTAATCTTTCCTATTAGCGACAAGTTAGCATCTTCATTTAGCATTTTCCATTTTACAGTTATAGAGAGATGGTGTTAATGTGACTTACCTTCAATTAAAACAAGGTTAGAGGACTATCCTCTCTGACACAGCACAGAGGGAAAAAGGTCAACATCTCTGGCTGGAACAGAAGCAGCGGCTCAACAGAAGTAGCGGCAAAACATTAGCTTGCAGTTAGCTGCTCTGGCGCACTGCGGGGGAGCGGCAGGGCGGTGACAAGTAGAGATGGGTATGTCTCTTAAATCCCGATATAAATGATGCAGTTTTATATGAAATGGTTGATGCTTTTTATCGTGTCACCGAGTTTATCGTCATATCGCACAGCCCTAGTTCCACCTCTGTTCTGTTTGAGTTCCTTTCATCACATCAGCGTGAACAATACGCTTCTATTGATGTCCTGTCTGCATCCTGGTCGATCCGCCATGTTTTTGCCTTAGCTTTTGTTGCTGCTTCCAAGCCACAGTAGTTATTTTCTGTTTAGCCCTCGAGCTGCATCTCGGCGACCAGCTCCAAATAAATTCTGTTTAAACTCACGTCCAGTGATTGGGTCCATTCTCTACAAACCATGACACAAATACTTTATGAACAGAGAGTGATTTTAGAAAAAGTTGAGCATGTTCAGTCAGGTGTCGCCTTCTTTCTGTTCCTCCTGGACTCTAAAGGTGCATTCAGACCAAATGTGAATGCACAAATTTTTCACGTGTTGCAATTACATGTTAATTCAATGTAAACATGCCGATGGACATGAATTCACCATCTGAGCAAGTTGCCTTTATAACTTCTGCAACTGTTTTCTTCCTGCTTTGGAAATCCCCAAAACACCGTCATATTTAGGTTTTGTGGTGTTATTTAATTTATAATTATGATCAGGTATAAAGATTATTTAATTTCATTTAGCAGGGTGTGTGGGGAAGGGAATTTGCCTCCCAGTTCACCCAAACACACCAGAAAAACAATATATATCACTCGTTGGGGCACCAGCTCACTCTCTTGTGAACAATTTATTAATTAATTCCACTTTATACCCGTTTAATCATCAATTAATTAATTAATAATCAGTCTCAAAATATTAGTGAATTTTACTGGGGCTTAGAACATTCACAGACAGGAATAAATTACTCAACGACTTCTCTCATTTTACAGATTTTTTTAAACCATGGGAAAAAACATGGAACTTCATCATGAATTTGGAACAGTTGAAATGGATGACAGAGTAAAATTGGACGCAAATTTATGAAGAAAATTATAACTAATCATAGAAAACTTCTGAATTATTCTAAGAAAGTAAAATCATTCTTTTAATGAAAAAGAGAATAATAATCCTCTTTAATTCTGCATCTGGTCACATTTTGAATTATTTCCAAATTTTGGACAAGTCATTCAGCAGATGGAAACGAAGAGAAATGGGTCATTATTGCTCACGTGAATCCGGATTGAAGTCTTGTTGTTGAGGCTCCTCCTGAAGCTTTATTTACAGATTGTACAAGAACCAGAATATCTTGCCAGCAGATATTCGGACAAGGTACAGCAGCTTTCAGAGTCCACAGTCACAAGATGAGGATTTTGACTGCAATAATAAGGCTCCTTCATCTTCACTCCGTTGGTGTTGGAGCTCCTTCTGAAGCTTTATCAGCAGAGCTGCATCTGGAGCTTTCGTTGGTCAGCAGATTCTCCAGAGTCTAAGTTTCTAAGTTTAAGTTTCTCCTTTAAGCTAATCTAAGTTTCTCCAGAGTCCAAATAAATTCAGAAATAATTAAAAATCTGATCCGGATAACAAGATTTAGAGGGATAAGATAAAAATAAACTCAAGCCACAAAAATCTAAGTTACTCTGACGTCGTGGAGTTTGGTGAAATAGCTTCCAGTGTGAAGAAACGAATGGTCAGTCCCTTTAAAACACAAAACACACGGTGGATTTAAGAAAAATGCTTAAAAGGAGAAAAATAGAGAATGCCTAGGAACAGGAGTTTAACTCCAAATCAAGATTTGAGCTCAGGAAAGAAATAATTAATTCCCAGACATTTAAAGAAAAGCATTAAAACACAGAGACTTTCTCAAGACAATAGCAAAACTGAACTGAAAACTGAATAAAGATGGCCGTTTTTATACTCAGACAACTTTGCGGGTTTCCGGTGATTGACATGAAAATAAGCCAATTACCTACTGTTGTGGGCGGGTTTTATGAACTTTAGTCCAATCAGAAAACAGTCCTTTGTCTGTAACAACCAATAATGTTGAGAGAGCTGTTGCTAAGCAGAGACTGGCGGATTCCAGCCATATGACTTAAGGAACATTTTGGCAACCTGATACACATAGCTTAATACTGAAAATTCATCAATATACTTATATAAAATGTAAGCTACTTCACTGATTCATGACTAACTTCAGTGGGCATGTAACCTTATAACTAGTGCTTTTAAATTAACATGCAATAATGAATGAATGAATGCAATAATAAAATTCATTTAAACATTTTAACAAGGACATATTTAAAATCAAGGATTAATAAACCCAAATGATTGTCCACACTGAATATCAGAGTCCATTTGGTTTTCCATGGTGTCCTGGAAATTATCCTGAGGAATGAAACTTTGAAGAGAGAGCGGATTTTAGTCAAAGATACACACAAAGTTTCAAGGCTGGTTAAATCCAACATGTCCCTGAGTTGCCAGTAGATGGCAATGTTGAGCTGTGGATATTCTGTAGTGACCATATGATGCACTTAAAAATGTCTGTTCTTTGTCACAGTGGTTTGGAAGATGTCAAACTGTTTTATTAGCCAATAAAACGGTCTTGAGAAAGGAAGTCCATTTATTTATGAGGTAAACTAATCCATTCCTTGCAAGAGATGGAAACCTTATCTCTCGCACCTCTTTACAAAGGAATGTGTTCTCCACAGTGGTCCTGAGATGAAAAAGCAATTCTTGACTAGCCTTTTCCTGAGTGAAACAATGTCTTTAAGATGCAAAATCTATTTTATAGATGAGAGCCAAGGGAATGATGCTACAGTTTACATTATCCAGTTTTGATACTTTAACTCTGTTGACGGCAGAATCTCGAGGCCAATTACTAGCTAGCACTACCAAGTCCCTTAGATGCACGAATGCCCAAATTTGCATGTTTTCCACATGTTTACATTAACTTTACACGTATTTGCATCGCATGTTCATGTTTGGTCTGAACACACCATAACAGGACCCATAAGGTACAAACCGATCATCAGTTAGATTCAATCTGATGTCAGATGAGTGACTGAAGACATAAATTCAGCCAAAACGTGACATGGTTCTATAGAACTGGACTTCAGAAGTCTCCTACTGCTTGTCAGCAGGTGGAACGCAGTTTTCAGGTGTTCCACTTCTTTGTTTTTTGTTCTGCATCCCATTTAAAAAATCTGGATCCTTACAGCAGGTATGAATGTTGCAGGCAGCCTGACCGACACACAGCCTCTTTGTATTCCTGCCTCATAGCTCTTTCTCTGAGTATTTTCTCTCCCTCTCTCTCTCTGCTACTGTTAGCTAATGGTGTTCAGTCGTGATGTGCAGTACTACGTGAGATGGCAGCAGAGCAGACAGGTGAAAGCCACTTTGTCATCACTAAAAACCACCTGCGAGCTTCCAACACACTCATTAGCACCTTTATTCCTCTTCTTCTGATCACTCACCCTGCTGTGTTTTTTTCCTGTTGCTACCCCCCCCCCCAACACACACACACCACCTCAGTGGCGCCGAGCTTTGTTCAGAAATGTCAGACTGGCATCCGGTCCCTGACAAACACTGACGCTGATTACAGAGTGCGGGGCTGCACAAACAGCTGAGGAAGAGGAGTCTTTTCGGCTTCTCGGCCTGTCACCCGGAGACGTTATTATCGACCCACGGGGTCTCTGGTGTCGAGCCGAACCTCCACGCCTCGGCTCTCAATCTGATCTGTCTGACCTCCCACGACACCGGGGGATGTCTTCACCGCCCGCCGCTCCCGCGTTTGCACGGGTAAGGAACCACCTGAGACACCCGTCAATCAAATGCGGCACAGAAACTCATAATCCACTCTGTTTGTTTGTTCTGTTGTTCCCCAGAAACTCCTCTGATTATTGAACTGAGCAAGCAGGGAAGCTCTTAAAGTACCATTACGGAAAAATCAAGAGTTTTTTTTTCTTGTTAACATGCAATGACTGTGTTTTTTTTTTTTTTTTATGAATTACAACACATATGAAGGGTAAAATCATCCAGAAGTGTCATGTCTGTGTTTTTCTGCTGTGAAAGTTCAGTTAAGCTCCTCCCATTTCAAAAAGGCAGGTGTAGACGGAGTGTATTTGTGACATCCCAAATACGGGGAACCAATCATGACTAAGCACTGGGTATGACCTTTGAGGGAGAGGGCTGAAATGAAGAGCCGGTCATGCCTCCAGTGCCCGTTAGCATCATTGAAAACTTGACCAAAATTAAGATGGGTTTTACTATTAAACTGCTTTTCAAGGATTGTGTAGTTCCAACTTCTTCTTCTTGTTTTAGATTTGATTGGCGGTTGGCAACCAGCCTACAGGTGCATTACCGCCACATACTTCACTCTGTATCATCACTCTATCTGGTCAGGAGCTGTAGGAAACGCAAATGGAGCCCTTTTACTTCACTCTATATCATCATTGCTAACATTACTCAAATCATCCCTGTATCCTGAGGCCACCATCTGAATAAGTGGATATGCCATTCATCTTGTTTATTTCAGTCATAGGATTTATTCTGTTTGTGTACCATAAGCCACCTTAAGCCCGTTAATTAGCCTGATACCATAGCCTACTATTGCTATGATTTTTAATGTCAAAGCCTTGTGTCAAATAAGTAATATGCTAGAGAGAAAATGATCCACAAATATCCAGATAAGCCTGGATGTATTTAGATGCTGCACGTGTTGATTTGTCTGTTCAGATTCTGCTGTGTTCCGTGCTGCCTCAGTTCATGTGTGGTCACTCGTGATATATGATTGATCTGGTCATTCCTCTAAACAGTCATGGTGGTGTTAACTTTTGTTGAAGTTTTGAATATTACGGGCACGTGAACACTACTGTGGACTTGTGGTCCGCTTTTCGGTCAGCTGTATGTAGCTGAGCAGAGGACTTTGCTGTGGTTGTTTATAAATTTTCAGCTTTTTTCTTGCAGATTTTCAGCTTTTTTCTCCTAAGTTTGTGACTTTTTTCTCATAAATGTTCAACTTTTTTCTTGCAAATTTGTGTTTTTTTGTGATCAATTTGTGACCATTTTTCCTCATAAAGTTGTAATTTTTTTTTCTTGTAGATTTGCAACTTATTTCTTATAAATTTTCAACATTTATATGGTTGCTGGTTAAAATTTTACTCCATGTAATGTTCTGTTCATTTAGACAATGACAAGTTTTTTTTATGTTAAAATCTTGAAAAGGGTCACCCCCCCCAAAATGAGAAATGACCCTGTCTTTTAACATAATCATCCTCAGCAAAGAATAAATACGGTTTGAATTCTTGGTTTTTATTTGTAGCAATATTCATCTTACATATAGCCCTCAGGCATCAGTTTAATTTACTACCCTTTAGACTCATTAAGGACAAAAATGTCCACTTCCAAAAAACTGCTATAAAAATTTTGCAGATTAATACTTTTTCTGCATAAATCTCTTAAGGTGCATTCAGACCAAACGTGAATGGGTGGCACAAGTACACACAAAGTCAATGGAAAGAGGCAAGCACATGCGAATCTCGCACATTTGTGTGTTCACGTCTAAGGGAGAGCATAGCATGTAATGGCCTTGTGATTCGACCATCACAGGAGTAAAAGTATCAACATTGGAGAGTAAACTAGTTTGAAAATGAGACTGACACTCACCTGGAGACAGGTGGACTGGGAGCTTTGCAGCTGAATCGGAGTGTCGGAGTTTTTTACCCACAGACTCCTGCCACAGACATGCTAACAAGGGTAGAAGGCTAGCAATGTAAACAACCCATCATCCAGGTGAAATTTTGGAGGCAGGGACAATTTTTTCAGGTGAGACCCTATGTATAACAATGTAGACCAATGTATAACTAAGCATGACGGTGTTTTGGGAATTTCCACAGTAGGTTGAACACAGCGACAGAAGTTATAAAGGCAACTTCACCTGTCTGCAACTCACTCAGATGGTGAATTCTGTCATGGCTTGCCCTTTGGGGCAGAGAACAGGACTCCGATGCGTAGCGCGCAGTGAACATATTAAACAAAACACAAAAGCTAAGCAGGCCGGGCTTGGCAGGACAGAAAAACTCACGGATGAAGCAGGCAGGACAGAAACGTGTGTTGAACGGCAAAAAGACAGAGAGAACAGGAGAATGCCGCAGCGCCCAACTGAGGGGCTGCATCCATTAAATAGCAGGTGAAATGATTAACAAAATACAGCACAGCTGTGACTGATCAAAAACACACAAACCAGTCAAGACTAAGGAGAAATAAACACATTGAATACAACACACTAGGAAATGATTACAAGAACCAACATGACAAACAGGACCAACAAAATAAACAATAATAAATACTAGGGAGGAGCCAATACCACTTTTTCAAGTCTGATACCGATACTGTGGCCCTGAGTATCAACCGATACCAATCTAGAACTGATACCGTCTCTCTTAATTACAGAACATACTTTGGTAATGACTGGCTGCATTTTGCACACATAAAAACATACAGTCGTCAAAAAATTTGGACACCCCTTTAAATATTCAGTCCTTTATGAAGAAATGTTCACATATCTATGTCTGATCTTGTTTTTGTTTTTATTTGCATTTATTTAAATTATTTTAGCCATTTTAAGTGGGAATGAAGGTGGGGGTGTCATAATAAAGATGGGGAGTGTCTTAATTTATTCCTCACTATTTGTTTAGAATTACATTTTATAGAAAATTTGAAAAAAGTATTTAATTCATTTTAAATTGTTTAGTTACATGAATCTCCCAGTATTTTTAACATTGATATTAAATATCCATATATCCAAATATGTTAAAAACGCACACACAGGCTTATATAGGGTGTCCTAATTTTTCCCCAACCGTAAATCTAAAAGTCAAATAAGAAATATATTACAAATTTGACTCTGTTCAGCAATGTTGCTGCTTTTTTTATTTTAAACTTTGGTTCATTGAAGCTTAAAGGCCAAATGTCACGTAATTTTTTTTTCTAAATGACAACGAATTTAGATAAAATACACATAGCTTAAACCAAATATTCATACCGGAGACCATATCACCCACCTGTATTTACATAATTGCACAAAATACACCAGGTGAAGGCCCCACCTTGCTTGCTGGCTTGTGACAGCCAGTCCAGACCACGCCCATGTTTGTGACATCACCAGTTGTACCGTGGCTGCCCTGCCTATCCACATTCACACTTATCAACATTGGACAATCATGACGGAAAGTGACAGCGATTGTGAACAAATTAGTTTAGTTTTGTCTTTTTTTTTGTCAGTGGTTCAGACAGTGACAGAGGCATAGAACCTTACTGGTTCGAGCCGTCCGAGACGGAATCAGATGCTTTGTCTGATGACAACAGTTCCACCGATGACCAGAGAGCAGAACCAGTGGAAAATGTCATTGAACTGGACATTAATCGCCTCCAGAATTGCGAAGCCGAAGGGGGTCTGTCGAGGGTGCCCCATAAATATTGATTTTTCGGAAGCCATTATTATTACAGTGGAGGAGAGCCGCTGCTGTCAAGAAATTGACCAGATCAATATGAAAATGGAGGCGCATACCTGTCAAGTGAGACGTTTTCGCCGTATTTTAATACCGTAAAACGCGGCTATAAGGGACAGCGGCTATAAGGGACAGCGGCTATAATGGACATTTCTCTGGGAAATGTTTTCATACCTGTGAAGTGAGACGTTTTCGCCGTATTTTGGTGCCAAGCGCGGCTGTGGGGATGGCGGAGTGGTTTGGGACACTTTTCTGGGAAATGTTTTAAATGTAGTTCATGTTGTTTTTGTCAAATATTTTAAGGAAAATACGGGGAAAATGCAATTTTAGTAAAAACGGGCGTATTGCCATTTCTGTACGCCCAAAAGAAAAAATATACTGGAAAAAAAATTGAGTGTTTTGCGGAGCACTCCTGTGTGTGTGATCAGCCACAGCTGGTGCTGGCAGATCACTCAGCGTCAGCTATTCGCACTAACATGAGATGTATGGAGTCACTCATTAGTTTAATTGTCTGGGCGGGCTGATCGCTCAGCTTGACATATTCTCACTACCATGAGAAGTCATTAGGACAATGGTTTAACACGTTGAGCTGTGCAGCGGTTGCGGAACAGACAGATCCCAGAGAGGTGTGCCTTGTTGCTCCGCCGTTGCTTATAGCCGCTTTTTACGGTGTTGAAGTACGGCGAAAACGTCTCACTTGACAGGTAAGAAAACATTTCCCAGAGAAGTGTCCCTTATTACCCAGCTGTCCCTGATAGTCCCGTTTTAAGGTATGGGTGAAATATCCAATTTTTTCTTTCTTGTTGCTCACTTCAACCTTCCAGTCTCCATATAAACAATCAATTGAAATACCCCAAGCATCAAACTAGGGTACAATCGATTTCGTCACTTCCGCCTTCTTCCCCAGGCGATTCCAGGGGCCGTGTCAGGCCAAGCGCGGCAGTTTTAAATTAATGAATATTCCGTTGTTACTGAAGCATATGCACCAAGACCCGAACGGATCGGTTCCCTTTTATATCTAGTTTCAAGATATTTAAAGTACCCTGTTACGTGACATTTGGCCTTTAAAGCTGGTGTTAGCCTCAATTCTTTGTTTAGAAGCTCCAAGAATAAGCTGAAGAATTCTTCAGTTCTTAGGTACAACATTTATTCAGGTCACATGTAAAGTACACAGCGCTGGGCTCAGTGAGATGGAGCTCTCGCAGGAACTTAGTCAGAGTGCAGCCCCTACTTCCAGGTGCAACCTACATTTATCTTCTTGGGTTGGGCCAGCCCCATACAATGGGATGGACTTGTTCGCAACCGCTCGATTGGTCAGTTTAAATTTAACATGAACGGGCCATCCTCCGCTCACGTATACTATTCACTAGAATGTATTATGAAATGTGTGTGAGTGTTGTTTTGGGTGTGTATCTAATGCAACAGACCTGACTGATAGAATGGATAGAGCTCTACGGCTACCCCTGGTCCCTGTTTATCAGATTATGGTTGTTTAACACTTCAGATTATGGTTTAACACTTTTAACATATTTGTTCCTAAGAACACAGACATACTGTAACATGTACAGAGTATAATGGGAGATTACCTACAGAATTATTATTTTGTCAGTCTAGCTTTTCATGACCCTTTCACTGGGATTTCTGATAAATGTCTCGAGATAAATGTGCATACTTCCTTACTTAAAGCAACTGGGACCACTGTCAGAAAACCAGCTCCGGTGTGGCAGCGTGTACCGAGGCTCCAAATACTCCTTTAAATGCGGAAACCCTCGTTTTCCACAAGAGCAAAGCGTCGGTCATCGAGCAGATAAATTTGACAATTTCATCTGTTATCATCTTTGCTTTTTTGCTCTCAGGAGGTAGTCTGTCGTGTTTCGGAAAAGAGTCCAGCGGTATCTGTTGCAGCGCAGGATTTCTTAACCTTGTGCTCGATGCTTGGCAGAATTCGGCATATTCCTTACCGTGATACTTCCCTAAGTCTTATGACTGGCGCCTAGCGGCTGCCCCGGCCTTGGATGCGCTCTGCAGAGCGTGCCCAAATGCCAAGTCATGTTTCGTTACCTTGTATTCATACATGTGTAATGACAATAAAGTTGAATCTCATCTCATCTCATCTCATCTAAGTGCTTTATCAAGTTTGTAGTGTTAAAATTGGAAACACTGGTACCACCCCGCGAAGTAGTTGCATTCTGCAGTCCTGCTTTTTCAGTTCCACACTGCAGACATGTTGAGGCAAGTCCTCCTCATCGCGGCACAGCTCTAGTGACATTGTTTGTTTATGTCTATGGCAAGCCACGTGCAGCATGGATGAGAATGGTTGCCGCACTTTCATTTTAATATCATTATTAATGTATCGGATCGGTAAATGACTTTTATTCCTTACCGATACCGATCCAGGCAAAATAGCTGGATCGGACCCCATACTGATACCTCGGATCGGATCGGCTCATCTCTAATAAATACAAAAACCCAGAGAATGAACTTAAAGTGAAGATGTGAGTTGGAGGCCATGTTCTGGTGACAAGAAATGTAAATAATAACACAAAGCGAGGACATGGCTCCAACTCATGTCCTGATAGTACCCCCCCTCTTAAGGGGTGACTTCCAAATGACCCAAGGGAACATTAAACCCAAAAAGACCGCCCCAGGGTGGGTGGTGGGGGTTCAAGGCCAGGCAGGCCAAAACAAATCACCCCCCCACAGAGCATAACATGAAATGCAGATTATGGGCCAAACCAAAATCCAGGGCTCCAAAACAAAAAAAGGTTTGGGTGGCCTGCCAAAGTTCCAGGGCCACAGAACCAAAAGGCAAGGAGGGTCGGGTAGTCTACCAGCGTCCCACGGCCACTGGACCGGAGAGCACAGCAAGTCCAGGGCCCTATCCAAATCCATAAGCCACCTGAGGGGTGAACATGATGCACTGGGTGGCCTACCAAAATCCATGAGCCACCAGATGGAAGAAAACACATGAAGAGTTTGATTGCAAAAACCGATAAACTCCACTTCCAAGAATATTTCCCTCGTTACATCAAACAACTGTTAACATTACCTACTTATAGAAGTTCAAATTGTTTTTTCTTGAAATCCGATATGTCCTATGTTTTAGACATTACAAATTCATGTTTTTTTCAAAAGCTGATAAAGGCTGGGAGCGTTTTTTTTTTTTTTTTTTTTTTTTTTACAAAAGCAGATAACTCCACACTGCAAATCAGCGCTTGGTATTTGGGTCACGTTCTGTTCAGGGTGTACGCTGCCTCTCGCCTAAAGATGCTGGGATAGGCTCCAGCCCCTCCGTGACCCGAAAACGATTAAGCGGAAGAAGATGGATGGATGGATGGATGGACTTATTTTGGCTGCCTTCCCGGTCTGCTCACTCTGACTGATTTCCCTGGCTGTGTTCTGAATGTTCACTCACTCACTCCCTCCTACTCGCTATATAGTGAATTTAAATATAGTGGACTATACAGTAAACTCAATATAACAAAATTAATCGCTTTTGGACACTACTGGGTTTGTTTTCGTGGCACGGTTAATGGCGTCATCACGTGAGACAGTAAAATGCAACAGACTAATGGTGGTAAAAAAAATAAATACCTGCATGTAATTGTAGTAAATATGTATTAAATCGTTTTTGCTGAATTATTAAATACTAGTGCATACCCATGCATGCCCATAGAAAGCAGGTGTAAGCAAGCACGTCACCACTCGTTCAGTGATGCCTGTCTTTGAGCTCTGATAATGTCATAGCGAGTCCTATGACCTTTGATGATGCCATAGTGAGTCCTATGATTGTGAGTGATGCCTGCCTTTGATCTTTGATGATGTTATAGTGAGTCGTATGATCTTTTAGTGAGTCCTATGGTTATGACAGACACACACATGGTGTCTATATGACATCATATAGACATCATGTAGACATCATAGGCGATCGATCCTATGATCTTTTAGTGAGTCCTATGGGTGACAGACAGACAGACAGACAGACAGACAGAGATTTCTTGAATTATATATATAGAGTGATGATAAATACCTTAAGGTAGTTTATACTGTGATGTGACGCTCTTCTCTCACTGCTCCATTGGCTGTGCATTCACTATATAGTACACTATATGGGGAAGGAGTGGCAGTAGAAAGTTATGAGGAAAAACAGACACACAGACAGACATATATAGAGTGTGTGGTGGTAATGCACCTGTAAGCTGGTTGCCAACTGCCAATCAAATCTAAAAGAAGAAGAAGGAGTGGCAGTAGGACCAGTCCAGGACACAGTCCATGGACGAATAATTTTTTCACACATAAGGAGTTGTTCAGAACTCTTTATATAAAGATATAGAGTGATGATAATCAAGTCAGTGGCGGTAATGCACCTGTGAGCTGGTTGCCAACCGCCAATCAAATCTAAAAGAAGAAGGAGTGATGGATCCAGGCATTGACCTGGAGTTCCAATCTGTGGAATCATTCTTTGCTGAAGCCCAAGGACGGATATTTTTTCACACATAAGGAGTTGTTCAGAACTCCTTATAAGAACTGCTTACAAAGATGTACAGTGGGGCAAAAAAGTATTTAGTCAGCCACCAATTGTGCAAGTTCTCCCACTTAAAAGATGAGAGAGGTCTCCAATTTTCATCATAGATATACCTCAACTATGAGAGACAAAATGAGAAAAAAAAAATCCAGAAAATCACATTGAAGGATTTTTAATGAATTAATTGGTAAATTCCTCAGTAAAATAAGTATTTGGTCACCTACAAACAAGCAAGATTTCTGGCTCTCATAGACATGTAACTTCTTCTTTAAGAAGCTCCTCTGTCCTCCACTTGTTACCTGTATTAATGGCACCTGTTTGAACTCGTTATCAGTATAAAAGACACCTGTCCACAACCTCAAACAGTCAGACTCCAAACTCCACTATGGCCAAGACCAAAGAGCTGTCAAAGGACACCAGAAACAAAATCGTAGACCTGCACCAGGCTGGGAAGACTGAATCTGCAATAGGTAAGCAGCTTGGTGTGAAGAAATCAACTGTGGGAGCAATTATTAGAAAATGGAAGACATACAAGACGACTGGTAATCTCCCTCGATCTGGGGCTCCACGCAAGATCTCACCCCGTGGGGTCAAAATGATCACGAGAACGGTGAGCAAAAATCCCAGAACCATATGGGGGGACCTAGTGAATGACCTGCAGAGAGCTGGGACCAAAGTAACAAAGGCTACCATCAGTAACACACTATGCCGCCAGGGACTCAAATCCTGCAGTGCCACACGTGTCCCCCTGCTTAAGCCAGTACATGTCCAGGCCCATCTGAAGTTTGCTAGAGAGCATTTGGATGATCCAGAAGAGGATTGGGAGAATGTCATATGGTCAGATGAAACCAAAACAGAACTTTATTGTAAAAACTCAACTTGTCGTGTTTGGAGGAGAAAGAACACCATACCTACTGTGAAGCATGGGGGTGGAAACATCATGCTTTGGTGCTGTTTTTCTGCAAAGGGACCAGGACGGCTGATCCGTGTAAAGGAAAGAATGAATGGGGCCATGTATTGTGAGATTTTGAGTGAAAACCTCCTTCCATCAACAAGGGCATTGAAGATGAAACGTGGCTGGGTCTTTCAGCATGACAATGATCCCAAACACACCGGCCGGGCAACGAAGGAGTGGCTTCGTAAGAAGCATTTCAAGGTCCTGGAGTGGCCTAGCCAGTCTCCAGATCTCAACCCCATAGAAAATCTTTGGAGGGAGCTGAAAGTCCGTGTTGCCCAGCGACAGCCCCAAAATATCACTGCTCTAGAGGAGATCTGCATGGAGGAATGGGCCAAAATACCAGCAACAGTGTGTGAAAACCTTGTGAAGACTTCCAGAAAACGTTTGACCTCTGTCATTGCCAACAAAGGGTATATAACAAAGTATTGAGATGAACTTTTGTTATTGACCAAATACTTATTTTACCGAGGAATTTACCAATTAATTCATTAAAAATCCTTCAATGTGATTTGCTGGATTTTTTTCCCTCATTTTGTCTCTCATAGTTGAGGTATACCTATGATGAAAATTGGAGACCTCTCTCATCTTTTAAGTGGGAGAACTTGCACAGTTGGTGGCTGACTAAATACTTTTTCGCCCCACTGTAGAGTGATGGTAATCAAGTAAGTGGTGGTAATGCACCTGTAAGCTGGTTGCCAACCGCCAATCAAATGGAGAAGAAGAAGGAGTGAGCATTTCGAACACAGCACCTGCTTGCTGTGAGTGATTTCCCTTCCAGTTTGTTTTTTTTTTTTTTACAAATTTTGTTGCATTTTATGTCAAATATGGATAATTTTGATGAAACAGATGAACCAGTGATGCATTCACCAGTAGGGCACAAATGAGGTTGGAACAGCGAACAATATTCAGAATTCTTGCTAATTATCTTTTATTATCAGAATTCTTGCTACTTTGCTGCTGTGTGTCTCTGCACTTTAACATTAACTGCAACCGTTTGCACAAATGCCATATCTGCTGCCGTCTGTCTGTCTGTCACTGCAATACTGATCACGTGCAGTCTTATCTGTTACTATCTGCACCAACACTACCACATTGAACTGCAACTACAGGTATTACATCTCTAGTTGTCTGTATATAGGATTGCTGGGTTTTATCATCATTAATCATTTATCTCAATTTTGCACTATGGGAGGTCTGGGTCTTTCTTGTCGCCATTTGCACCACTGCTTGCAATACTGTACATATTGTATATTAGACTGCTGTTGTCGTTTTCTTTTTTTTTTTCCCCAGCCTTATTCCTTTTCTTTTTATATTGTGCACACCAATGAAGAGAGAGAGAATCGCCACTTCAGTTCTCCTGTATGTCCTGTACGTATAGTAGTACTGACAATAAAATCTTTGAATCTTGAATTATAGCTTTATTATAGCTATATTATACCATTTTATTGAGTGGATATGCCTAAATCAGTGTGTCAATCATACTACATTGATGTTTATAGACATTCAAGTATGTTCCAGACAAACTAGCATGGTTTTTGGGACATGTCTCTTTTTGCAAAAGAATGGCTTGTGGACTTACCTGTTTTTGCAAACAAAAGTACTAATACACTGCCAAAAAGTAACTATGAGTTAATGTTCGATTTTTTTTTTGCTTTATTATGTCTGAGATACTCATATTTCAAGTGACCATGTCTTAGAAGCTGAATTGGAAATACTAACACCTATAAACCAACAGATGAAAATGTTGTTTTTCTCAATATTAAACCAACTGGAATTATTTGTTTTTGCAAAAGAACTCTTCACATGAGCCCTTAGCTCAGAAAACACAGGATCATCACGTACCAAGGATAAAGATTTCAACACAGAATTTTCACATCTACAAGACAACACAGGATTTTCCAGATCAAGAGATAACATGGAAATTTTTAACTCAAGAGACGATAATAAGGAACCCAAAAACCCAAGAGATGATAACAAGGAACCCAAAAACTGCAATGACATCTCATCCTCAAACTCAGGAGATATTAAGATAAGATAAGCCTTTATTAGTCCCACAATGGGGAAATTCCAGGATTGCAACAGCACAGGGATATCAACACTCAGAGCAATAATTAAGAAGATACGAAAAATATAAATAAGAGCAGTGGATATACATACGTACACATAAATATGTAAATATATATACAAAGTGCGGCGCATTGTAGCAAGATGGAATAAACAGCATAACCGTCTACTTAGTCATCCTACATAGTATGAATATGTACCCATACATATGTATTGTCACCCTCCGCAGCGACTGATATTGTCCTAGTTGTATACTGGAGGGGACCATTTGTGTAAGTTTGTTGCGTCTTTTGCATTCAATACTACTAGGTCGTCACATTTTTTTGCTATCTCTGCGAGCAGCCCTGCTTAGGTTATACAGTCTGAGAGCCGTAGGTAGGAAGGACTTGAGAAACCTCTCGGTTGCGCACCTAGGATGATGTAGTCTACTGCTAAATGAGCTCCTCAGTGCGTTCAATATGTCCTGCATAGGGTGGGACTCGAACTCCAGCAGAGATGACAGTTTAGCCACCATCCTACTCTCGCTCCTATCTCCTCCACTGGGTCAAGGCGTTGCCCCAGGACAGAGCTAGCTTTCTTAATCAGTTTGTTTAGTCTCTTCCTATCGGCTGCTGTAATGCCGTTGCCCCAGCAGACCACTCCAAAAGTGATGGCTGATGCCACCACTGTGTCATAGAATGTCTTCAGCAGCGCCCCTTGTACACCAAAAGACCTGAGACTCCTCAGTAGGAACAGCTTGCGCTGTCCCTTCTTGTAGAGTGCTTTGGTATTTTGTGACCAGTCTAGTTTATTGTTCAGATGAACACCAAGGTACTTGTAGGATGTCACCATCTCAATGTCTGTTCCCTGTATGTTTACTGGTGCTATGAGGGGTTGTCCTTGCCTGCGGCAGTCCACCACCAGCTCCTTAGTTTTCCTCGCGTTGATCTGGAGGCAGTTCTGATGGCATCAGTCCACGAAGTCCTGGATAAGTCCTCTGTACTCAGCTTCATCTCCGTTGGAGATGAGGCCGACGATCGCAGAGTCGTCAGAGAACTTCTGTAGATGGCAGTATGTTGTGTTGTGTGAGAAGTCCGCAGTATAAAGGGTGAACAGGAAGGGAGCCAAAACCGTTCCCTGGGGGGCCTCCGTGCTACCGATGATCGTGTCAGACACACAATCTCGGGTTCTCACAAACTGTGGCCGGTTAGTGAGGTAGTCCAGGATCCATGATGACAGGTGCTGGTCCACCCCTGTGCACAGCAGCTTGTCCTTCAGGATCATTGGTTGAATGGTGTTGAAAGCACTGGAGAAGTCAAAGAACATGATCCGTATTCCCAGGCTTCTCCAGGTGGGACAAAGAACGGTGAAGGAGGAAGATCACTGCATCCGCCACCCCAATGCCATGCTGGTAGGCGAACTGGAGTGGATCCATCGCTGGTCCCACCAGGGGGCGGAGGTGAGCAAGGAGCAGTCTCTCCAGGGTCTTCATCATGTGAGATGTCAGGGCCACTGGTCTGTAGCTGTTCAGATCTTTGGGGTGGGAAGTCTTTGGTACAGGTACCACACAAGATGTTTTCCACAACTGTGGTACCCTCCCCAGCTTCAGGCTCAGGTTGAAGATATGCTCCACAATCCCACACAGCTGGTCTGCACAGGACTTGAGGAGCTTCACGCTGATGCCGTCCGGTCCCACGGCCTTCCTCGCCTTGATCTTCCTCAGCTCCATCCTCATCTGGGTCTTAGTGAGGGTCAGGCTGGGGGGCTGTGTGCTGGGAGTGGGGGGGTGTTGGTGGAGTGGGGTGTGGACAGCAGGTCTCGATGACTTTAGAGGCAGCAGTGGTTGCTGTGCAGTCGGGGGGGAGGGCGGTTGGTCAAACCTATTAAAAAAACAGGTTCAGATTGTTCGCCCACTCCCTGCCCCCCGTAGCCTGGGGGGAGGTATTCTGGAGCCCAGAGATGGTTTTAAGGTTTCTCCAGACCCCGCCGATGTCGCTTTGTTGCAGCTTGTCCTCCATCTTCTTCCTGAAACTGTCCTTGCCTTCTCTGATCTTCCTCCTCAGCTCCCTCTCAACGGACTTCAGCATCTCCCTGTTCCCCGACCTGAAGATCCTCTTCTTCTCTCTCAGAAGTGTTTTTATCTCATGGTTGATCCAGGGTTTGTTGT
This sequence comes from Pholidichthys leucotaenia, assembly GCA_020510985.1. Classification (NCBI taxonomy): domain Eukaryota; kingdom Metazoa; phylum Chordata; class Actinopteri; order Cichliformes; family Pholidichthyidae; genus Pholidichthys; species Pholidichthys leucotaenia. The sequence continues at coordinate 309,651,878 of CM035840.1, read as the reverse complement.
TCGAGCAACACCGTATGGTCTTGGTGGGTACGGTGCTGTCCACACAGAAGCCGATGTAGTCCATGATGGTGTGAGTGAGGCCATCGATGTCCTCACCATGTGGATTGCAGAGCTGCTCCCAGGCAGTGATTTCAAAACAGTCCTTTAGCGCGTCCATTGCCTCCTCAGACCATAACTTCACCGTGCACATGACCAGAGGTTGTCTGTGTACTAAGGGTTTGTACACCGGCAGAAGATGAACCAAGTTGTGATCCGATCTCCCGAGTGGGGGAAGTGGTGATGAGGTGTATGCCTCCTTAGTATTTGCATAGAATAAGTCCAGTGTTTTATTGTCTCTAGTGTGGCATGTGACATATTGGGTGAACGTGGGTAGAATGGGAGACAGTGAAATATGGTTGAAATCGCCTGAGATGAGGAGAAGAGCATCTGGGTGTTCTGTCTGCAGCCTGCCAGGTACTGAGTGGATGACGTCATGCGCTGTCCCAGTGTTCGCTGTCGGATTTGCATAAATAACAATGCAGATCACGTGTGAGTATTCCCTCGGGAGATATGTAGGCCGCATGCTAACAGCTAGCAACTCAATGTATTTGCTACAGTGCTGTTCCTTAACCGTGATATGTCCCGGTCTGCACTAGTTGTTATTGACATACATTATCACTCCTCCGTCCCTTGTCTTCCCACTGTCTGGTGTCTGGTCTGCCCGTATTGCGTGGAAACCCTCCAGTTCGATGTTAGCATCTGTTGCTAGTTCTGTTAGCCACGTCTCAGTATATAGCATCAAACTAATCTCCCTGAAGACACTCTCGTAGCGGGAGATAGCCGCTAGCTCATCAGTCTTACTGAGTAGAGATCGAACATTCCCCATAATAACGGATGGGAGGACGGGTCTGTACCTTATATTCCTCGCCCACCGTCTTACTCCAGCTCGACACCCACACCGTTTCCATCTTATCTCTCCTGGTATGTCGAGTTTTTGCGTTAGCATCGTGGGCCGGTTAAGTGCTAACAGCTGGTCTCTATTGTACTGCCTCCTGCTAGAAACAATGGCTTCGTCCGCTGGCTCAGGAGACATTTGGCCGATCTACGTGTTCGGATGGAATAAAGGTGACGCTGGATCAGAAAGATTGGCAAGAGAGCCAGATAGTAAATAGAAATAGGCAGAAAGTGATCCGCTGTTGCAAAAAGGCAGCCTACTCGTGTGGCGCCCGAAGTATATACGCTATACATTAACATGGATGTTTTACCATCTAGGGGTGATAACATGGACGTTTTATCCTCTGGGGGGGGAGGGGGGGTTGATGGCGTGGACATTTTACCCTCTGGGAGTGTAAACATGGCTACTTTAACCTCTGGAGGTAGCATCATGGCTACCCTAACCTCTGGAGGTGACAGCAAGGCTAATTTAACCTCTTAAAATTCTGTGGCGCAACGGTACGCCCATCAGCGTCCCCCCCTCTGGTGGTCAGGTTTTTTTGAAGAAAATATTCAGTTTTGATATAAGACATTCCTAAGGCTATAACTTGAAAGAGGTAAGAGATAATGGCTTACTGTCCATTAGAAAGCTGTAGAATATGATCCAAAGTTTGAGATAGGAGTAAATTTATGCATGTAATTTGCATAATGTGATGGCAGCCGTATCGAATTACATAACTTTCGGTCAAAAGTTGACTTTGGTCCTTATTTCATCTTCTGCCAGTCATTTCCTTTTTGCTTTCTCTCCTACATCCAGAAACTGTAACATGTATGTTATGAATTATTACACCTCAATTTCGGTTACATTAAGATAAGATAAGATAAGATAAGCCTTTATTAGTCCCACAACGGGGAAATTCCAGGATTGCAACAGCACAGGGATAGCAACACTCAGAGCAACAATCAGAAGGCAAGAAAAAAAAAAAAAAAAACAAGCAAGCAAGAGCAGCTAATAAACATATGTACGTATTACTATAAAATATATATATATACACACACACACAGACACACAGTGCAGAGCATTGTAGCTGGATGGAATAAATATATGAATATATGAACACACAGTGCAGAGCATTGTAGCTAGATGGAATAAATATGTAAATATATAAACACCCACAGTACGGAGCATTGCAGCTAGGTGGAATAAATATGCAAGTATATAAACACACACAGTGCGGAGCAATGTAGCTAGATGGAATAATATGTAGATATATAAATATATAAACACCCACAGTACGGAGCATTGTAGCTAGATGGAATAAATATGCAAATATATAAACACACACAGTGCAGAGCATTGTTGCTAGATGGAATGAAACAGCATAACCGTCTACTTAGTTATCCTACATGGTATGATTATGTGCCCATACATATTCTCACCCTCCATAGCGACCGGTATGTTCCTAGTTGTATGCCGGAGAGGACCATTGTGTAAGTCTATTGCATCTTTTGCATTCAAAAAACTATTAGTTTGTTACGTCTTTTTGCTATCTCTGCGAGCAGCCCTGCTTAGGTTGTACAGTCTGACAGCCGTTGGTAGCCATTACGCTGCTGAATTGGCGCTATTGTTCTCTGTCGTCACGTGCAGCTCCATCGATGGCAGACGAAAGTGTACACACTCCAGACCATCTTCTCCTGTCACAAAAGGTAAATATTTCCCTTCAGAAGCTAAATAATCTCTTTTTAGAATCATAGTTGGCAAAATATGGAGCAAACGCTTCCTCCGTGTGGAAATATATGTTGAGATGGAGCCTTTGTTTACATTCTCTTCTTTGCATTACCAGAAATGATATTTGCGATGGCTCACTGGGTGAAGTCCTCCAGTCCTCGAGTGAAGAGCAGTAAACTATACGTGTCTGACATCTTGTGATGTGAAATGCTTGTTACAACTGGGTTTTCTGTACTTTTGGGACACATCACATGACAGGTGCAGACAGCAGGTGATGCTGATGTCTTATGAAAGCAGAACGTCAAAGAGTTAACCTCTGGACCAGGACACACAAATGCAGAAATTTCAGAATTTTCTGGTTCCAGACACTACTGCAGAAATTTCTGGCTCAAGACACATTGCTGCAGAAATTTCTGGCTCAGATGCGTGACACAGTACTGCAGACATTTCTGGTTAAACGCACACCACTGCAGAAGTTTCTGTTTCAGGACACAGCAATGCAGAGATTTCTGATTCAGAACACTCAACAGCAGAAATTTATAATTCAGGAGCTGCACATACAGGGGTTTGCAATTCACAACCAGATGGCAGGAGAATTGCTAGATCCAAAACAGTTGACTGAGACGCACAGTCTGTGGGAACAGCTGACAGACGCACGCCGGACTGAGGAGCAGATGAAGACTCTTCAGGCGTGAAAGTGAATTCGTCGGATCGCAGGAAGTTGCCGAGGAATGCAAGAATGCCCTTCCTCAGATGGGGCTTCGCTGCGACGATCTGATGAGCGCGCCTCCATGCCGCGTCCCTCCACACGGCATCCTGCCAACCATCATATCTGCTGGCAGAAGATGTAGCACTCTACCACATCTTTGATGAGGTCCTGCAGCTCCAGGCGGTGAGCAACGTCTTCGGGCGTGGAGTTCGGGAGGAGGTGAGAGAAAAAGCAGGTGAAGGTGAGGGTAAGGGAGTGGCAGCAAAAGGTCTCCTGACCTCCGGAACATCGGCTAAAGGTCTCCTGACCTCCGGAACATCGGCTAAAGGTCTCATGACCTCTGGAACATTGGCTAGAGGTCTCCTGACCTCTGCAACATTGGTTAGAGATCTCCTGACCTCTAGAACATTGGCTGGAACATGGTGCTCCTGTGACCCCATCCTCGACACGGCCATCTCAGATGATGGAGGAAGACAGGAGGTCAGTGAGGTGACATTACAGTCATTAACAGCAGAGACTGGTGGAGAGGACTCAGCAGCTGGTGGAATCTGCACAGGGGTCCTCCCCAACAGGAGCAAGGCAAGACTTTTCAAAATTGGTGTTTGAATATAACTGAAAGCGTACTTGCCTTAACTCCTAGTCTTCTGTCGCCGGGGTGACCACCTCAGAATCAGGAACACTGGCAGGCAGAGCAGGAACTAGGGAGTGACATGGAGCAGGTACAGGAACTGGGAAACAACATGGAGTAGATTCTGGAGCTGGATGGTGCCATGGAGCAGGTTCTGGAGGTGGGTGGTGCCGTTGAGCAGGTTCTGGAGCTGGGTGGTACTGTGGAGCAGGTTCTGAAGCTGGAACGTCCATAGCCAGCTGGATCGGACCCAGCTGGGACACATGCTTTGGAAGGAGCTATGGCTTATAGTCCAACATAAGCTCCTCCTGGGTTAGCACAGCCTGCCAACGCTTGTCCTGTTCCTCCTCATCACCTTCACACAGGGGTTCCAAGGTTGCAGCCCCAGTTCGGCAAACCTTGGTGTCCAGCGGTGTCACTGTGGAAGCAGCTGCTGCTTGTGGGCCCTCTGAAGCAGCACACTCCTCCCAAACAATCCGGTTTCCACCCAGGATGGCCAAACTCTTGAAAAAAACACAAAGGGACACATGGGATGCAGGTGAGGATTAAGGGATGGAACAGACAGCAGAGTGAATTGCAGAGGCGGGTAGTGAGAGTTCAGCAGCGGCAGCCGGCCGCCACCAAGCCCCCCCACTGGGAACCCGGCGAGACCTATCATTTCTAGATGTTAAAAAATGAACAGGTACTTGCCTGAGTTCCTCCTCTGCTGCCGCTGAATGTCCAGATGTCTCCCTCTGGGTGGCTCTGGAGATCGTCTGGTTGGGAGCTGCAGGCGAATCCTCCTTCCACCTGGGGTCCCCTAATACCAGCTTGCTGTCAAGAAGCTCTTTCCGCTTTGCCGGAGAGAGAATGGTTGGCTGGACAGCTGGCTCCGGTGAGGAGGAGACCATTGGTAAAGCAGGTCGTAGAGGAAGTGCCAGTCTCTGAATCTGGGGGTGAGAGTGCAAACTTGGTCTAGCCGCCATCAAGTTTGCTACTCCCCCCCAGCAATCCTGAGAGTCCTCCGGGGAATAGCTGCTTCGAGCAGCGGCCACCAGATCCTCCACAGCAACCACTGCCTCTCGCTCATCGCAGCTCCACCTCCTACACCTGCTTGGGCAATCCATGACTGGCTTTGTCATTCTGTCATGGTTTGCCCTTTGGGGCAGAGAACAGGACTCCGATGCGAAGCGAGCAATGAACATTTAATTAAATAAAACACAAAAGCTCAACAGGATGGGCTTGGCAGGACAGAAAAACTCACGGATGAAGCAAGCAGGACAAAAGCATGTGTTGAATGCCAAACAGACAGGGAGGACGGAGGAGAATGCCGCAGCGCCCAACTGAGAGGCAGCATCTATTAAATAGCAGGTGAAATGATTAACAAAATACAGCACAGTTGTGACTGATCAAGAACACACAAACCAGGCAAGACTAAGGAGAAATAAACACACATTAAATACAACATGCTAGGAAATGAATACAAGAACCAACATGACAAACAGGACCAACATACTGTAATAAACAATAATCAATACAGAAACCCAGAGAATGAACTTAAAGCAAAGATGTGAGTTGGAGGCCATGTTCTGGTGACAAGATATGTAAATAATAACACAAAGCGAGGACATGGCTTCTACTCACGTCCTGACAAATTCATGTCTATTCGCGTGTTTACATTGGGTTAGAATGTAATCGCACCGTGCGAAAAATTTGCCCGTTCGTGTTTGGTTTGAACTCACCTTTAGACAACTTCAGCCCTGCTCGAAACTACCAACTACTACCAAACATTCAATCATTTTGAAAATTTTAACACTTTAAATGCCAGTTTGATTACTTGATGTCATTGCTATTTTTGAAAACAAAACAAAATAAAACGTGTTGTTTTCCATAAAACTAATGTTAGGTGGCTGGGAGATTTTTGTTTTTAAAATCAGTCTTTGATTTGTCAAATATTATTCAAAATATTGACTTTGATGCATTATTAGTTTTTGTGTAGCATCAGATGTAAAATTTACTATCCTTTTGAGTAGGGGTTTAATGGTATGCCTAAAATCAACGGTTCGGTACGTACCTTGCTTTTAAGGTCACAGTTCAGTTCATTTTCGGTACAGTAAGGAAACAAAATGCAAAACATAAAACTGCTTATCTTTTGTATAAGTGAGAGCAGCTTTACTGACAACGCCCCCCCCCTCCCCGCAAACTGCCAGCAGTAAATTCTCCAATAAAAATATTCTCAAATAAACAAAATTAAAATGTATACAATAAATAAATTCTTTTTTTTATTTTTTAGGAAATGAACTATGCAGACAAGTGCAACAATAGAAGTTTGAACAGCCTATTTTAAAAAGTTCCCATAGCTAAATAAAATAATGATCCATGAAACATAAACTGGAAACTTGAACTTAACAGTTTAATCAAAAGTGTTTGTAGCAACACAACTAAATAACAGACATTAAAGTTTGGTCATTTAACCCAAAAACTAAAGAAATAAAATCAGCTTCTACTGCACCATACAGGGCTATTGTAACTCTACTGTTCAACACAAACTGGAGTAATAGTATTCAACTCCATTAAAGTCAAAAAGAAAATAAATTAGTCCATCCCGTTTGAAACCTTGCTGAGTCTAGAAGTTTAATAATTAGGCTTCAGAATGAAAATTAAAAGAACATTTTCCACTCCAGACGTAGAGGAATGCGAGTCTTCACTACACATACAGTGAAATATTTAAGCTGTTTTAATATATTTGTGATGATTATGGTTATCTTTTTTGTAAAAATTAAACTGCAAATCATGATATTCTAATTTACCAAAATGCACTAATATTCAGAATGAGGGCTTATTACCACGACAATAATACAGAAGATGAAAAAGAGTAAGCTATTCATGTAATTCACTCATTTACTGGCAGTTAACACGTTACCAGCAGAACTGAAGCAGCTCAGCTGTCAGCAAACATCATTCAAGAGAGATTATTGTCTGACAGGTAATATTAGCACATGCTAACAGTTTAATCAGTTTTCTAAAGCTGAGACAGTTGCTCATTGAAAATAAGAAGCGCTAACTTTAGTCGCTAAAAACTCATTAACCTTACCAGTGTTGTATTTAGAAGTAGCCCAATTTCAGTCATTCTTCACCAGGGCGGAATGCTGCAGAAGTCCGCTGACAGGTGGCGGGAGACGGGAAAACTGGTGCTGTGTTTAAAATGTTCACTCGTTCCCCATATAGCATACTATACAGTGAATCAGCCATTTTGTAGTGCTGTTCAGGAGCTGGTTGCCAACCGCCGCTGTCAGAAAGGACTCCTGAGGGAAGGCGTCAAAAAGAAGAAGAAGATTGGGACTGCATTTACAGTACGTCTGTGTTCGGCTGGCGGTAGGATTGATTTGTTTGTGGCGGATAGCAAAAACTGTACGCAGTCTGTAACATTACGGCATCTAGCTCTGACGGGTATAACCAAGATGAGGTGGGCTGGACACTATCCAGGCCTGGGGGCCTGAAAAGAGCAGCTAGGGGGGCACCAAGACTTAGAAGCGGCTTAGATGACAGTGATGCGGGAGGAAGTAACAATACGAAGAAAACACGAACTGGCCAAAATGGATGGCAGTTTGAGGATGTAGGGAATGACTGCAAGGTTGTCACTGAGTTCAATCAGGGTGGGGGGCACTATTACCCGGTTAAGCTAACAAAAGCAACTGAGAAAGAAATTGGGAGAGTTAAGTTTGCAAAGTTCTTGAAGAATAACTGGCTGTTAATTCATGCCACAAGTAAACAACAGCAACAGAAAATACTGACAATGACATGTCTAAATGGAGAACAAATGAAGGCGCATGTTCCTGGTGTGACAGCTAACTTGAGGGGAGTTTTATCAGGTGTCCCTTTGTGCATGTCTATGGAATAAGTGAAAAACGAGATCCAAGGAGGAAAAGTTAAGGATGTGAAAAGGCTACAGAGTAAAAAAGAAGGCTTGCTGAAGGACACACAGTCTGTCATGATTCAGTTTGAGAAAACACTCCCTAAATCAGTCCTAATAGGATACATGTATTTCAGTGTCAGAGAATACGTCCCAAAGCCACTCAGGTGCTACAAATGTCAAAGGATGGGTTACACTGCTCAGCAATGTAGGGGAAAGCTAAGATGTGCTAGATGTGGAGGGGAGCATGAATATGGTAAATGTGACAAGGACGCCAAAGTAAAGTGTTGCAACTGCCAGGGTGACCACAGTGCTGCATATAAAGGATGTGTTGTGCAGAGGGAAGCTAGACAAGTCCAGGAAATCAGAATAACTAAGAAAATCTCGTATGTGGAAGCTCTAAAGACAGTTAGAGAGGCAGGAATAGTCAGAAACACAGCAGGCCTTCCTCAAAGAAGTGCAGTTCAAATGGAAGCCCAGCAATCAACGGGTCCCATGCAAGCACAGGATCGTGCAGCTGCAAGGAATGTTTGTGTTCATAAATGCAAAATGGATGATGACACATTGATAGTTAAGAGGGCAAACTTTATAGCTTTTATCTGCCACACCATGAATGTTGCTGCACAGCAACAGAAGAAAAGTGACAGAATCAAAACCATTGTGGAAGCAGCAGAAAGCTTCCTAGATGTGAAAGATATCACAGCTGACTAGATTCATGCTTTATTGAAAGCTGAAACTGGGAAGACTGCACATGCTGAAACAAGACCTTAATTACAGTATGGTACTACACATACTACAGTGGAATGCGAGGAGTCTTATAGCAAACAGACAAGAACTCAAGAAGTATCTTTACGAACTAGAAGTTGTTCCACAGGTAGTGTGTGTACAGAAGACATGGTTTCAACCTCACTTAGATTTTGTTATTCCAGGATACAGTTCAATCAGACAGGATAGAATTAACACTGTAAATGGAGGAGGATGTGCCGCTTTCATTAAAGATGGCCTGGCGTATAGGGTGATTCCCTCCCCTGAGGACATAGAGTGTAATATTATTGAAATATGTAGGCCAAATGGACAAGGAAATATTAAGCTGATTAATTATTACAACCCATGTAGGAAATTAGCAGTAGATATTTTCAGTGCTATGGCAGGGGAAGGGCATATGAAAGAGGTATGGTGTGGAGACTTTAATGCCCACAATAGCTTGTGGGGAAGCACACATACAGATAACAGTGGAAATGCTGTGGAAGAGATGTTAGATGAAAGATCGTTAATTTGTCTAAACAGTGGTGAAGGTACGAGGGTGGATGTGCATAGGGGCACTTTGTCATGTACTGACCTGACTCTGGTATCTGATTCTTTAGTGAGCACCTGTGAATGGATGGTTATGAACAGGACAACTATGGGAAGTGATCACTTCCCAATACTTACAGTCATTAAAACTGAAGTATATATACAACATGGAAGATGTTTTACAAGATGGTGCTTTGACAAGGCAGATTGGGAAAAATTTAGGCAATACTGTGTTCAATCATTTCAATTTGTAACATTAGAAGGTGGCATAGAAGAGTGTTCAAGTCAAGTAACCAATCATATTCTGAATGCTGCAATAGCAAGTATACCTAAGAAAACAATACAGGGTAGGAAGAAGGTTGTACCCTGGTGGATTGAGGAATGTAGTATTGCAGTAAAAGAGCGAAACAAGGCATTCAGACAGCTGAGGAAGAATATGACTAGTGAAAATTTAATAGAGTACAAAAAGAAAAGGGCAGTAGCTCGAAGGATTATTAAAAACAGGAAAAGGTCAACATGGAGAGAATTTTGTTCCACCCTTGGTAGGAAAACAGAACTAGGTGATGTCTGGGGTATGTTTAAAAAAAAATGAGTGGGAAAAGGATATCAGTTAAAATTCCAGCTTTAGTGGATGGAGACAAGATGGCTGTATCAGACAAAGAAAAGGCAGAAGTCCTAGGTAGAGCATTTGCAGCAGTGCATAGAGGAGACCATCTTGGTGAGAGTCACAAACAGCAAAGGCAGCATAAACTCAGAGAAAATCCGAACTTAAAAAATGAAGTGAAAGAGGACATGCCTGTATTAGACCTCGAGCTCACAATGTCAGAGCTTAAGAGAGCTTTGCAAGATAGTGGATACACAGCTCCAGGATATGATCAGTTAAGCTATGCTATGTTCCGGCAGTTGCCTATGCAATCAATGCAACTAGTGCTGAAATTGTTTAACAGGATATGGAAGTGAAGGGGTTATCCCAAGTGGGTGGAAAAAGGCTGTAATTTTACCATTTAATAAGCCAGGGAAAGATCCAGCAAATCCAGGCAACTACAGGCCAATAGCATTAACATCACATTTAGGGAAATGGATGGAGAAGGTGTTAGTTTACAGACTTTCATATGTATTAGAGCAAAAACAATTAATAAACGACTATCAGAATGGTTTTAGAAGAGGAAGATCCACAGTGGATGCTCTAGTTAGGGTAAGTAATGATATTGAAAAGACTCAAAATGAAAGAAGTAATGGTTATAGTTTATCTGGATATTGAAAAGGCTTATGACTTACTGTGGAGGGACGGTCTTCTTATGAAATTGAATAAAATGGACATTGGTGGTAGGATGAATAATTGGATAATTAATTTTTTAACACAGGACAATTATGGTTAAAGTAGGATCAGAAGTTTCTAATGACTTTGAAATAGAAAATGGTGTTCCTCAGGGGAGTGTGATAAGCCCTGTTTTATTCAATATAATGATTAATGACATGTTTGAGGATCAAGAGGGATCCATCAAAATGGATCGATGGAGCCATATGGACGAGGGGAAGAAATGAGAAATTGGTGTTCAAAAACGTCAGGAAAGCAATAGAGAAAGTGGAAAAGTGGTCATATGACTGGGGATTTAAATTTTCAAACAGTAAAACCTGCTATATGACTTTCACAAAAAAACGCAGAACTGGTACAGAACCATTAACATTATATAATCATCCAATAGAGAAAGTAAGTGAGTTCAAATGTCTAGGATTGTGGTTTAATAGTGCATACACATGGAGAGGTTCATGTTGAAAATCTGGAGACAAAATGCAAAAAAGTCATTAATCTCATAAAAGCTGTAGCTGGACACGAATGGGGTGCAGATAAACAGGCATTAATTGACATTTACAGAGCACTGATGCGATCGACAATAGACTATGGATGCATGATTTATGGAGCAGCGGCAAAGACGACTCTGGAAAAAATAGACAGAATGCAGCATAGAGCGCTTCGCCTGTGCATTGGAGCCGTCAAAACAGCACCAAACAATGCAGTTTTAATAGAAGCAGGAGAAATGCCAATGGATTTGAGAAGAGATAAACTTGCATTATCATACTGGGTCAAGCTGAAAGGAAGTGACAAAGCAAATATTTAAAAAACAACACTACAAGACTGCTGGGAATACTCTAATTTCCAGGGACATGGGTTTGGGTGGACAATTGAAAGAAGGACCAGAATGTATGGCCTGCACACTATTGATATAGTTAACACCAGTCCATTGAGTAATGTTCCCCCTTGGCTGTTTCCGGGAATAGAAGTAGATGCTAGTCTGCTAATGAGGAAAAAAGATTGGCATATGAGTGAAGTTGGCGTTAAAACAAGCATTTACCTCAGGAACAACTACTATAACTTCTTACAGCTCTATACTGACGGTTCAAAGAATACAGAGGGCTCTGCTGGAGCTGGAGTATACATCCCAGAATTTAGAGTGACCATCGCAAAAAGACTCTCCAACAATACCTCCGTGTTTACAGCAGAGATGGTGGCAATAATTATTGCTTTGCAATGGGTGCAGGAGGTTAGACCGGACCGGGTGGTGGTATGCACGGACTCACTTGCAGCGCTAAAAACCATACAGACACTAAAATCTACAAGGGAAGACTTGGTGATTGAGCTATATCACAGTTTATTTACGATACACAGGGGTGGTGGAGAAGTTCAGTTTTGTTGGGTTCCTGCACATGAAGGGTTGTAAGGGAATGACTGTGCAGACAAATGAGCAAAAAGCGCTCTTGGAAAAGAGATAACTGTACCATTGTCTCTTGGAAAAGGTGAAGGGAAAGCAGTAATCAAGAAAAGAGGAACTGAGCTATGGCAAAAAAGATGGGATGAAGATCATAAAGGTAGATCGTATTACAAAATACAAAAATCTATTGCAATAAAGAATTTCATCACAACCAAAAGGAGAAAAGACATCATTATGGCAAGAATTCTGCAGCCATGGCCAATTCTACGTTGCTGTGAGCAGAGATGCCAGATCAAGCAGTCTTTGTATTCTTGCTCAAGATGAAGAAACTAAGCAAAATCGTCACTTTCTCAGTAATGTTGTTTTTAAAGACGTGCCGACCCAGTAAAAATGTGTAACCTTGAAGAATGCCAGTCTACACTACAAATGTGTAAAATGCCAAGCAAAGCGCTGATTTTCTCCGGGTGCTCCGGTTTCTTGGTTTCTACGGGCATGCACGGGTCTTCCTGAACAGGGTCAAAAGCCACTTTTTGCTCAGATCTATTTTCATGATCCTGCCCATGAACTGGAATTACGACACACCTATCCCTCAACCAGTGGTCTGAATGAAGAAGAAGAAGACCCACCAGATGGAGAGCAATAGAATGCGGAGAACTGCTGCACGTCAGAAAAGATGCCGTGAACATGAAACACTTCAGGTTCCAGCAGTACGCCACAGGCATGACTGTGAACAACACAGCTGTCTGAGACAGGAGGAGACCCTTCAGCAACGGGCATGCAGAAATACTTGCTTATACTTGGTTTCTACGTGCATACCCGTCCATGCCTGTCCAAATTAATAAATACTAGTATGTACTAGTATGTACTAGTAATTAATAAATACTAGTATGTACTAGTATTTATTAATTTGGGAAAAATGATTTGATTTAATATATATTTACTACAAATTACATGCAGATATTCATTTTTTACAGCCATTGCTCTGTTACGTTTTACTGTCTCACCATGATGGCGTCATTAACCACGCCACTAAAACAAGCCCAGTAGTGTTTGAAATCTTATAATTTTAAGATAAGTCTTTATTAGTCCTACAATGGGGAAATTCCAGGATTACAGCAGCCCAGGGATGGCAGCACTCAGAGCAATAGTTAATAAGATAAGATAAATAGAACAAATTAATATACATGTGCACACAGATACTGTATATACACAGTGCGGGAGCATTGCAGCTAGATGGTGGTGGTCTTATTGTGGTGGTCTGGATGGTAGTTTTATTGAGTTTACTATATAGTCCGCTATATCTAAATTCACTATATAGCGAGTATGGAGGGAGTGAGTGACTGAACATTCCGAACACAGCCTGAAAGGTGAAGGAGGCATGATATGACAGTTACACTTTCTGTCTGTCGCTCAATATAGTCCATGCCATACCTCGGTATGCATCTGTACTGTACCATGGGTGGCGTACCGAAAAATCCGAATCCGAATGAAATACCGTAACACCCCTAGTTTTGAGTCATTAAGGACAAAAATGTCCACTAACAGAAACTGCCATAAAATAGTACAGATTAATATGTTTTCTGTTTTTTGGGGTTAAATCTTTTGACCAACTTCTGTTCTGATCAAAACTATTAATTATTGAATAATTATCAGGATTTTAACCCTTCAAATGTCAGTTTGATTACATGATTCATTCCTCTTCCTTCGATGATTTTTGGGAACGTACAGTCTCTGAGAAACAAGGTGGATGAAATTCAAGGGAATGTACGCTACCAGAAGGACTTTAAGAACTGCTGTGTCATGGCTTTCACGGAATCTTGGCTTACTGTGCATGACCGAGACGCAGACCTGTGGATTGACGGCTTTGGAGCCCCGTTGCGCTCGGATCGGCAGGAAGAGGTAACGGGGAAATGTCAGGGGGGCGGCGTATGTTTATACATTAATAAGCAGTACTGCACATCTGTCACGGTCAGAGAGCGCATCTGCACACCCGATGTGGAGCTGCTGTCTGTGTCACTACGCCCCTTTTATTTGCCTCGCGAGTTCCCCCAACTTTTCATCACAATTGTGTACATCCACCCGATGGCAGATGCTGACTCCGCCTGCAGCACAATCTTTGATGTGATCCAGCAGCTGCAATCAATTTCTCCAGAGGCGCCAAACTTCATTCTTGGGGATTTTAACCATGTTTCTTTAAAGAAGACACTTAAAAACTTTTATCAGTATGTCTCCTGCCCAACCAGGTGAAAAAAGACATTGGACCTGTGCTATGGATCCATAGAGAGGGCCTATAAATCACTCCCCCTTCCTCCTGTAGGATCCTCAGATCACAACTGTGTACATTTGCTGCCCACATATAAAACTGCTCTCAGAAGAGGCAAGGTGGAGACGAGAGACATAGATGTGTGGACAGAAGATTCAGTGCACAGCCTCCAGGAATGCTTTGACTGTACAGACTGGGAGATGTTCACACTGGCCTGCGGGGATGATTTGGACTCTTTGGTGAACGTCACATGCTCATACATGTCTTTCTGTAAAAATAAGATCGTTCCACGCAAACGTAACAAAATATATCCCAACAACAAACCATGGGTTACAAAATCAATTAAATCCTGCTTACAGAGAAAAGCACTTGCCTTTAAACAGGGGTCTGTTTCTGAGCTACAGGTTGCCACAAAAGAGCTGAAGTCCGAAATTTTAAGAGCAAAACAGAATTATAAATCAGAATTGGAAAGCAAGATGGCAACAAAGAAACTTGGTTCGGCCTGGGCCAGTATGAAAACTATTGCAGGCCTTCAGAGCACAGAGCACAGTAATCGTGTGCTTTTAAATGGTTTTAATTCAGACACAGAGCTGGCTAATGCTCTTAATTGTTTTTATGGTCGTTTTGACTCCTTTGATTTTAGCACAGAAATCCAAGATTTGAAACAGAAACTCAAAGACAATCAGCACTTTAATACTGAGGTGCAGGATGTAAAAAGGGAGTTCTGTGCTGTAAAAGTGAACAAAAGTCAGGGCCCTGATAATATATGTGGGTGCTTGGTAAAGTCCTGTGCACATGAACTGAGTCCTATATTTCATTACATTTTCAATAAGTCCTTACAGACATAACATGTGCCTAAGATCTGGAAAAAAGCCGTGGTTGTTCCCGTTCCAAAATCCAGCTGTCCTAAAACGGTAAACGACTTTAGACCAGTTGCTTTGACTTCAATTTTAATGAAAATTTTTTGAAAAACTGGTCAGATGTGAGGTCCTAAAGCAGACTGAGCATGCATTGGATCCTCTGCAGTTTGCCTATAGGCCTCACAGAGGAGTGGAGGATGCCACTGTCACTCTGTTTAACATGCTTTTTAAACATCTGGATTTTAATGGGACACACGCCAGACTTCAATTTGTGGACTTTTCCTCCGCCTTTAATACAATCCAACCTCATATCTTAGTTGAAAGGCTCCTGCAGCAATTTGATTTGAGCAATAATCTGGTGGGTTGGATTCTGGATTTCTTAACCAACAGGACGCAGAGAGTAAGGGTCAATGGTACATTGTCTGACCTAAAGTGCTCTTCTACTGGCTCTCCTCAGGGATGTGTGTTGTCACCACTACTCTTCATCCTGTACACAAACATGTGTCGGAGCAGACATGACAACAGACACATTATAAAGTATGCTGACGAGTCAGTTATTGTTAGTCTCCTCCAGGATGGTGAGAGTGGCCACGGCCCAGTAGTTGATGATTTTGTTCACTGGTGTGAGGATTCCTACCTGCAGCTGAATACGACAAAAACTAAAGATATGATTATTGACTTTAGGAGGAAAAATCCCAGGCACAAAGTCACCGTACTAAAAGGCCAGACCACCGAATGTGTACAATCCTACAAATATCTTGGGACGATTATTGATAGTAATTTAAACTTTGAAGAGAACTGTGAAAGGGTGTGCAAAAAGGGTCAGCAACATTTGCATTGCTTGAGAAAACTTGCACGCTTCCAAGTTGACCGAACCATAATGACAATGTTTTATCGGGCTTTTATTGAATCTGTTTTATCCTTTTCTTTAGTGTCATGGTTTGGTCAGATAAAACTGAAACAGAGGAAATCCTTGGATCAGGTAGTTAGATGGTCCGGTCATTTGCTTGGTGAGCCACAGCTGAGCCTGACATCCCTGTACACCAGACAAGTACAGAGGATGGCTACCTCCATTTTAAATGATGACTCCCACCCTTTGCACTGCCACTTTCAGCTTCTTCCCTCAAGACGGAGGTTTGCTGTCCCAAAAAGTAGAACCCAGCGCTACAAAAACAGCTTTGTCCCTGCTGCTGTCAAAGAGTTGAACAAGCTGTAACAATATATTGCACATAATTTAGGTACCTATTTATTAACTCCATTTTATACTTACTTATTTTTGTAGGATGTCACTTGGGTTCTAAATATTTTATTGGGTTTTAGACCTTTGAGTTTTTAACCTCTTTGACTAGTTTTTAACTTTTGATATGACTCTTCTCTCTTACCTCTGGTTTTTCTCCCATCTCTTTGTCTTTTTATACCCTGATTGATGGAGCCTTGAGTATTCTTATCATGTTTATGGTCAGCTTCATATGTGCCTGTGTTTGTGTCTATGTTGAATGTAATTTGTGGCTTGTAAATATGGATGTCACCAGACTGCAAAACAAATCTACCTACGGGTACAAATAAAGTAACCTGAACCTGAACCTGATGCTAATGTTTTTTATGAAAAAAAAACAAACAAAAAAAACACAAAAATGAGTTATTTTCCATATAGCAAATGTTGGGGAGCAGGGAGGGTTGTTTTTTTTTTTTTTAAATTAGACGTGGATATGTCAAAGATTCACCAAAATATTGACTCCAATGCATTATTAGTTTTGTAGCAATGCTTTGGAAGTGGACATTTTTGTCCTTACTGACTAAAGGCGAGTAAGTTTGCTTCAGTGTTCCATTGGTGTATTAGAAAAAATAAAAATTGAATTCCAAAATTTGTCTAGAGAGAGGCATTGTTACAAAAAACTGTGCCATATGCACTAACACAGTCAAAATGATGATCAGATGAAGAGGACAAATTTGCTCAAATGGACATAAATGTCCATAGTGATGCCTGAGGGTTAATTAAACAATATTACACGAGAGGGAGTATGGTATCAATGAATATAGTAACTGTGGGTGTGATATGTCTAATTGGAGGGCATTAGATGTTTCACACCCATAATGAGTATATTAATTGATACCATAGACCTCGACTGTAATATTGTGTTTATACAACAGTTCCGCAAGCACAATTTATGAAATGACAGTAATACTGGGCAAAATGTTATGATTTGTTTGTTTAACTAGTTATTTTGTGCAGCTGAGAAAAAAAAAATGTAGCCAGTAACTGTTGCTAAACATTTCAGTCAGCATGAAGACATCTATTGTCATTTTACACACATTTAAACAAATTAAATATTGTAAAGTGCAAAAGTTATTGTTTATTAATACATACCGGTCACCTGTTGAGTCAGTACTGCAAAGGGTCAAGATCAAAACATTTCCATTGCCGGTGGCTACTTAGCATGCTAGTGACTAGGCTTCGGCAAACTTCGCTCACTTTTTACTTGGCATTTTCAGATGAAACTAGAAAAGCACTCAGAGATCGCATACCTCCACCAAGGCTCCTTCCATCCCTCATGATCACCTCGAAAATGTAATGGGTTTGTGTGTCGGCCACGAGGCAGTTCTGGTGAAAATTGCATCAAAGTCTATGCGGTAATTTTGGAAAATTCTTGCTAACACACTATGAGAAGATAAGAGCCTTAGTGGAGGTATGCATTCTCGGATCAGGCCAAGAACCACCTCTGGTGAAAACTCCATCCAAATCCATCCAGTAGTTTTTGTGTAATCTTGCTGCACAAATACAAACAAGGTCCTTGGTGGAGGTATGCACTTTCAGATCATCACCAAAATTGAATGGGTTCATTCTTGGCCCAAAGGCTACTTCTGGTGAAAATTTCATCAAAATCCATGAAGTACCTTTTGCGTAATCCTGTTAACAAACAAACAGAAAGACAAACCACCCTGATTACATTACCTCCTTAGCGGAGGTAATAAGAGTCCATCATGACAAAGGTATTGTGATTTGTACCACAATACCTTTGAAAAAATGAACACTGCGGTTGGTCGTTTTCCTCTGCGGTAGGCGTGTCCATAGCGTGGTATTACATAATTGCGGTTATTGCGACAGCCCTAATCCCTCCACTAACTTCCAACTTGCTGGGATTGAACCTTTAGTCCAGATTTTCTTTAAGATCTTCCACAACCTATGAAGAAGTTTAGGGCACTTCTTGAATACCTGGTATGGTATATCGCTTGGGCTGGGGACAGCTGATGCTCTGGCTTTCCGAACAATGTCCTGGATTTTCTGCCATGTGGATTCCTTCACGTCTAGCTCAATTTGTGGCTTGTCTGGTCTTGGAATACTGCTATTATCTCCTAACCTCTGATCTCTGTTGAGGTCACTGTGAGCCTTAAGGAACGCCTCTGCTTCTGACTTCGAACTACAGTACATAGTGTGCCAGATTTTTGTTGGCTGAGTAGAGTTCTCGCGAACCGATATGTGTCCTTGACAAACTGTGCATGTGTTTTCTCTCTCTTCTTCCTTTGCTACCAGAGATATTCTGCTCTTTGGAATTTACAGATTTTTTTTTCCCCGCAGCTTCCCTGTCAGATCCTTAATGCCTGCCTTCTCGGCTGCTGAACTGGTTTTGAACAGTTTGTTAAGTGATGTTATCTCACCCCTCAGCCATCGAATTTCCCTCTCCCTCCTGCTTGATTGCGGTGATAGATGGGACTGATCTTTCCTCTCAATTGGACCGAATCTCTCCTTAGCAAGATTGTATGCCAGGGTTGTAAGTGAATCAACCTTTATATGTACAGGGCCTGCTAAAGTTGTTTCTAACATGCTGTCTAGATGGTCTTCAAATTGCATCCAAGTGATGGTATCTTAAGATTTTGGCTATTTGATCCTTTCTCTTCTTGATGAAAAGGTTCCTGGGGGGAAGCTCATTTGATCTGGCCTCTGTGGTGATGGACCCTTTGTTTCATCTGAAAATGCCAAGAAAAAGCAAGTGAAGTGTGCTGAAGCCAAATCACTAGCATGGTAACTAGCTACCGGCATCAACCACCCTTCTGCAGTACTGACTCAACATGCGACCGGTATCTTTCATAAACAGTGACTTTTGCACTTTACCATATTTAATTTGTTTACATGTGTGTGAAATAACAATAGGCGTCTTCATGCAGATTGAGATGTTTAGCAACAGTTACTGACTACATTTAGAAGGGACTTTTTTTTCTCAGCTGTGCAAAATAACTGGTTAAACAAACAAATCATAATATTTTGTACAGTATTGCTGTCATTTAATAGTGCTTGCGGAACTGTTGTATAAAAGCAGTATTACACTCGAGGTCATACGGTATCAATGAATATAGTACTCGTCGGGCATTAGATGTATCACACCCGCAGTTGCTATAGTCATTGATACCATACTCCCTCTCGTGTAATACTGCTTAATTAACTGACAGTGTTGTGTTGTAGAAATCGTTATTTCCACTGGAATCCTACAGGCAACAACACAGTTTCTCCACATGTGGTTCTTCTACTGTATGTGGACCCTCCCTATCCCCTCTAATAATACCCTCATACCAAAGCCATTGTCAGCTGTTTATGTAATGAATTCCTTTAAAAGATTCAAGGTTAAGTCCCACTAAAGACCTCAGAAAGAAAACAGGCACAATTGAAATTCTCAAAGTTGAAAAAAATGTCCAGAATGTTGATTAGATGAAAGTGTTTAATCTCTGTCATGGAAAGTGTTTTTTTTCTGCAGTGAAGTGCTGTTCCGCTGGTTTGTGTCCAGGTAGAGAAGCAGTGCTAAAAAATCAGTGTAACAACTGCAGAGTGAAACATCAATCATCTTCCACAAAATACCAGATTAAACTTCTACTCTGTGTAAAATCTCTACATTTTATACTGTTGGACATATCCTAAAAAAGTAGAGTCCAGTATGACCTTGACATATTTCAACTTGTTGACTGTTTAATGTGTGGACTGTGTTAAATGGGGGTTGGCCATCTTTAGGAAAAAAAAAGCCATATTGAGCAATTTTTTTTCCCCAAGAAATATGCATGGAATACATATGAGTTGTAAATGGAGGTAAAACAACTGACATGGTTTTAGACCCAAAGAGCAGACACGGCTCGAGAATAACACAATTAACTCTTTATTGAAGATAATGTGTGTGTGTGTGTGTGTGTGTGTGCGTTTGTGTTTGCGTGTGTGCGTATCTGTGTAGAAGTGTATTGTATGAATGTATCTGCTGGGGCGAGCAGAGCACCATGCAACCTAGCAACCCTATGGACACACAAACAGAGGGAGAGTTAGAGGCTAACCTCGCAGGAGATGCACACAATAGTACTGTGCTTACGGTTTGCGGTGTGGAGGTGGAACACAGGTTTAGCTCAGCGGCTGCAGCCAGGAGGACAGTGCCCGCAGTCCCGATGGTGGTGGAATGGGCAGGTGAAGCAGTGTAGTTCAGTCCACCGCCAGGAAAGAGAAGTCCGCCGCCACGGATCTCCACCTGTGCACAGGGGACTCAGAGTGGTAAAGGAGTAGATGTAGGCTTACTTGGATGAAGGAGAAGGTAGGTCCTGGTGTCGACGAGCAGGACTGGAGAATACTGTAGGTGAGGCTTGGAAGCTCAGCTTTGGAGATTTGGCGAGAGCAGGTCTCGGGGTATGGAGACAGACGACTCCGCGCTGATCTTGGGGCCTCACGGTTTGAATAGCCAGGCTGGGATGGAGAGCAGGTATGCACGCAGCTGATGATGATTAGCAGCCATGACAGTACTCCCCCCCTACGAGACGCCTCTTGGCGGTTATTCCGGCCTACCTGGGTGTGCCTGGTGGAAGTCCCTGATGAGCTGCTTGTCCAGCATGAAGGAGGGATGCACTCAGGAGCTCCACTCCGGACCGTAGCTCTCCCAGTCCACCAGGTACTGCAGGCCGCAACCCCAGCGTCGGACGTCCAGGATGGCATTGACCTTCTAAGCCAGGTCGCCGTCGATCACCATCGGTGGTGGTAGAGCCCTGGGAGGGGGACACAAAGGGCTGGAGCAGATGGGCATGGACAGATGCGGGGGGGGGGGGGGGCTAGGCGCACAGAGACAGGGTTAATGATGCGACTAATGGGAAAAGGCCCAATGAATCGCTGCAACATCTTTTTCTCTCAGCCTTCAAGTTAATATGCTTCGTCGAAAGCCATACCTGTTGACCCACCTGGTAGGTGGGGGCTGGAGCCCTGTGGCGATTGGCCACCGAGGAGTTGCGCTCTGCTGTGCGCCGTAGTGCCGCCTGGGTTGCTCTCCAGATCCGACGGCAGCGCTTCAGATGAGCAAGGACTGATGCAATGACGATGTCCCCCTCCTCCTCCTAGAACAGCAGGGGGTTGTAACCCAGCGAGGCCTCAAACGGAGACATGCCGATTGCCGAGGAGATGGTGGTGTTATGGGCATACTCAATCCACGGAAGGTGGGGGCTCCACGATGCTGGGTTGGTGGTCGCGACACACCGCAGCGCAGCCTCCAACTCCTGGTTCACCCGTTCACACTCCCCGTTGCTCTGTGGATGATAGCCAGAAGATAGACTCACTGTAGCCTCCAGGGCATTGCAGAATGACCTCCAGACTTGTGAGACAAACTGGGGACCCTGATCAGAGACGATGTCCAGAGGGAGCCCATGTAATCTCACCACATGCTGGACGAGAAGGTCCGCCGTCTCCCTCGCTGTAGGCAGCCCCTGCAGGGGGACAAAATGGGCAGCCTTTCAGAACCTGTTGACCATGGTGAGAATTACCGTATGCTGGTTGGATGATGGGAGGCCGGTGAAGAAATCCAACGCCACATGGGACCATGGTCTGCTGGGGATGGAAAGGGGGTGGAGCAGCCCGACCGGCGGGGAAGAGGCTGTCTTACCGGCGGCACACTGAGGACAGGCTCGGACGCACTCCCTGACGTCCCTCTGGAGAGATGGCCACCAAAACGTCCTCTGGAGAAGGTCCACTGTACGCGCCCTCCCGGGGTGACACGCAAACTTGGAAGAGTGGCCCCAATGGATAACCTCCCCCCGAACGGCCGATGGGACAAACAGTTTAGCCGCTGGCCCCCCGCCAAGGTTGGGGTCGTCTTCCTGCACCTTCAAGACCCTTTCCTTAATGCCCCAGGAGAGGGTGCCCACGACACACGATGAGGGGAGGATAGGATGCTCAGTCAGCTCTGCCGCCTCCGGGGCAAACTGTCGGGACAGGGCGTCTGGCTTTGTATTCTTAGACCCAGGGCAGTAGGTAATGGTGAAATCAAAACGTCCAAAAAACAGGGACCAGCGGGCCTGGCGTGCGTTCAGACACTTGACCATCCGGAGGTACTCCAGGTTTTTATGATCAGTCCAGACGACGAACGGCTGGGAAGCCCCCTCCAGCCAGTGACGCCACTCCTCCAGTGCGAGCTTGATAGCCAAGAGCTCTCTGTCACTGATGTCATAATTACGCTCAGCTGGGGATAGGCGATGGGAGAAGAACGCACAGGGCTGTATCCTGCCATTAGCCGGGGAGCAGCTAAGACAGCCCCAACCCCCGAGTCCGACGCATCCACCTCCACCAGGCATTGGAGAGCAGGATCTACCTGTGACAATATAGGAGAGGATGAGAACTTGTCCTTCAGATCCACAAAGACCGCAGCCGCCTCCTCCGTCCACTGAAAGGGCACCTTGGGGGAAGTCAGATAGGTCAAGGGAAGAGCAATGAGACTGTAATTTTGGATGAAGCGGCGGTAGAAATTAGCAAACCCCAGGAACTGCTGGAGCTGCTTCCTTGAGGACGGAGTGGGCCAATCTACCACCGCTTTTACCTTATTGGGGTCCGGAATGATCTCGTTGTGGAAGATTATGAATCTGTGAAGGATGTTCTGGAGGTATGGAACTCGCACTTCTCGGCTTTAATGAAGAGCTTATTCTCCAAAAACCACTGCAGTACCCGCCTCATGCGCACTCGATGCTCCTCCAGGGACTGAGAAAAGATGAGAATATCATCCAGGTAGACAAGTACAAACGTACCCAAAAAGTCCCTCAGCACATCATTAATCAGCTGCTGGAAGACGGCGGGGCATTGGTCAGCCTGAACAGCATGACCAGGTACTCAAAATGCCCACTAGGAGTCCAGAAAGCTGTCTTCCATTCATCGCCCTCCCGGATCCGCACCAGGTGGTAGGCGTTGCAGAGGTTCAACTTGGTAAACCAGGAGGCCCCCTGGAGGGAATCAAGGGCAGAATTAATGAGTGGGAGAGTGTATAGCCTCATTTCCACTAGCCCAGCACACCTCGGAACGGCTCGATTCACTTCAACACGGCTCGGAATGCTTCTGTCCCCATTAACACGGTGTTGTGCTTCGTCTGGGTTGTTTGGGATGGTTCTAACAGCGAGGCGGCGCCACAGCGAGGCGGCGCCACACTCCCAGCGAGGCGGGGCCACACTCCCGTGACGTAACGCACGCGACCCAAGCAAAACATAACACACAGCTGTACAAGGCCACTCCTCGGTCTGTGGCTTTTTTCACCGTAAACGCCAAAAAGGACCGCCAGACAAGGGTACAGGCAGCGAGATGAAAACACTCTGGAATAGTTCTGCAGCTTCTGGGAGAGCCAAAGGCGTGAGGATACAAACTAGGTCGTATATGACGGTAAGCTAATGGTTGCTAATGCTAGTTTGCTATAAGTACGTCGTGCTACAATTTAATGTCTGCAAGTTATCGCTGTTAGGTACTAAAATATGTACGCTGTGTGTGTTTCAGATGGCTCTGTGGTGGGGAAATTACTGCTTCATTCGCTCTGGGCATGCCTGTCACGGATGTCATCAGCCTGTCACAGATGTCAGCACAGCTTCACAAACGAGCAGTGGTTATAGAGCTTAAGAATGTCTGTAGAAACGTTTTATTTCCTGTACAACAAATTGCTCTGATCCGCTTGAAAATCATGGAGAGACTGTTGAGACATCATGGACTTACCTGCTTCTGTAGCAGAGTCTGAGATGGTGTCATAGAAAAAAATGATCAGCTGACACAACTTGATCGCCAGGTTAATAACTATATTACAACCTCCGGCCATGCACACTGTGGAGTTATGGTCTGAGGAGACAATGGACACTCTAAAGGACTGTTTTGAAGCCACCGCCTGGAAGCAGCTCTGCGATCCACATGGTGAGGACATCGATGGCCTCATTCACACCTTCACGGGCTATCTCAGCTTCTGTGTGGACAAATCCGTTCCCACCAAGACCATACGGCGTCACTCAAACAACAAACCCTGGATCAACCCTGAGATAAAAACACTTCTGAGAGAGAAGAAGAGGATCTTCAGGTCGGGGAACAGGGAGATGCTGAAGTCCGTACAGAGGGAGCTGAGGAGAAAGATCAGAGAAGGCAAGGACAGCTTCAGGAAGAAGATGGAGGACAAGCTGCAACAGAGCGACATCAGCGGGGTCTGGAGAAACCTCAAAACCATCTCGGGGCTCCAGAATACCTCCCCCCAGGCCACGGGGGGCAGGGAGTGGGCGAACAACCTGAATCTGTTTTTCAATAGATTTGACCAACCGCCCTCCCCCCTGTCTGCACAACAACCACTGCTGCCTCTAAAGAAATCAAGTCCTGCTGCCCACTCCCCACTCCACCAACACCCCCCCACTCCCAACACACAGCCCCCCATCCTGACCCTGACCGAGACCCAGGTGAGGACGGAGCTGAGGAAGATCAAAGCGAGGAAGGCGCCGGGACCGGACGGCATCAGCGCAAAGCTCCTCAAGTCCTGTGCAGACCAGCTGTGTGGGATTGTGACGTATATCTTCAACATGAGCCTGAAACTGGGGAGGGTACCACAGCTGTGGAAAAAATCTTGTGTGGTACCTGTACCAAAAACTTCCCACCCCAAAGACCTGAACAGCTACAGACCGGTGGCCTTGACGTCCCACTTGATGAAGACCCTGGAGAGACTGCTCCTTGCTCACCTCCGCCCCCTGGTGGAACCAGCGATGGATCCACTCCAGTTCGCCTACCAGCATGGCATTGGGGTGGAGGATGCGGTGATCTTCCTCCTTCACCGTTCTCTGTCCCACCTGGAGAAGCCCGGGAATATGGTGAGGATCATGTTCTTTGACTTCTCCAGTGCTTTCAACACCATCCAACCGATGATCCTGAAGGACAAGCTGCTGCGAGCAGGGGTGGACCAGCACCTGTCATCATGGATCCTGGACTACCTCACGAACCGGCCTCAGTTTGTAAGAACCCGGGACTGTGTGTCCGACACGATCATCAGTAGCACGGGGGCCCCCCAGGGAACGGTGCTGGCTCCCTTCCTGTTCACTCTTTATACTGCAGACTTCTCACACAACACAACACACTGCCATCTACAGAAGTTCTCTGATGACTCTGCGATCGTTGGCCTCATCTCCAATGGAGATGAAGCTGAGTACAGAGGGCTTATCCAGGACTTCGTGGACTGGTGCCATCGGAACTGCCTCCAGATCAACGCGAGGAAAACTAAGGAGCTGGTGGTGGACTGCCACAGGCATGGGCAGCCCCTCACAGCACCAGTAAATATACAGGGAACAGGCATCGAGATGGTGACATCCTATAAGTACCTGGGTGTTCATCTGAACAATAAACTAGACTGGTCACACAATACTGACGCACTCTACAAGAAGGGACAGCGCAGGCTGTTCCTGCTGAGGAGACTCAGGTCTTTCGGTGTACAAGGGGCACTGCTGAAGTCATTCTATGACACGGTGGTGGCATCAGCCATCACTTTTGGAGTGGTCTGCTGGGGCAGTGGCATTACTGCAGCCGATAGGAAGAGACTGAACAAACTGATTAAGAAAGCTAGCTCTGTCCTGGGGCAGCGCCTTGATCCGATGGAGGAGATAGGAGAGAGAAGGACGGTGGCTAAACTGTCATCTCTGCTGGAGTCCGAGTTCCACCCTATGCAGGACATACTGGATGCACTGAGGAGCTCATTTAGCAGCAGACTACATCATCCCAGGTGCACAACCGAGAGGTTTCGTAGGTCCTTCCTACGAACGGCTGTCAGACTGTACAACCTAAGCAGGGCTGCTCGCAGAGATAGCAAAAAGACGTAACAAACTAATAGTTTTTTGAATGCAAAAGATGCAATAGACTTACACAATGGTCCCCTCCGGCATACAACTAGGAACATACCGGTCGCTATGGAGGGTGAGAATATGTATGGGCACATAATCATACCATGTAGGATAACTAAGTAGACGGTTATGCTGTTTCATCCCATCTAGCAACAATGCTCTGCACTGTGTGTGTTTATATATTTACATATTTATTCCATCTAGCTACAATGCTCCGCACTGTGTTTTTATATATCTACATATTATTCCATCTAGCTACATTGCTCCGCACTGTGTGTGTTTATATACTTGCATATTTATTCCACCTAGCTGCAATGCTCCGTACTGTGGGTGTTTATATATTTACATATTTATTCCATCTAGCTACAATGCTCTGCACTGTGTGTTCACACTGGCTTTTCCCTGCACTGTGTGTTCATATACTCATATATTTATTCCATCCAGCTACAATGCTCTGCACTGTGTGTCTGTGTGTGTGTGTGTATATATTTATTTTATAGTAATATGTACATATGTATATTAGCCGCTCTTGCTTGCTTGTTTTTTTCTTGCCTTCTGATTGTTGCTCTGAGTGTTGCTATCCCTGTGCTGTTGCAATCCTGGAATTTCCCCGTTGTGGGACTAATAAAGGCTTATCTTATCTTATCTTATCTTATATTAGCCACAAAATATATATTCAAAAAGTAAACTTTACTGAGTTAGGTATAATAAGATATATTTGACAGTTATCATGCATTTTAGGCAAAAACAAACTTGATCTAGGATTAAAAGCAATTAAAATAATGCAGTCACAAGGTTACATGGAAACATGTACTGTAGAAATATATATTCTCTGCATCAACAATGTACTAGATATGCATTCATGTTGTATTGCACTGGGATTTGCACTGACAATAAACCTCTGAAGTTTTTGCAGATGTCTCTTTTTTTATATGTGAAGGTTACCACCATGTGGCATAAATTAAATACTGAAAGATTGGAAAAGCTAAGAATAATCCAACAGTTTGAGAAATCACTTTTGGTTTGGTGTAAGTCTGTCAACAGAATTATGAACCATAAAGCAGTTTGTGTTAAAATGTTAAATCCCATTAAACCTAATCCGGGGGCTTCCAATCATGTGTCATGGGGGGCCAAGACCCTGCAGGGTCTCTCTTCTACCCAGTCTCTTCAGCAGGTGTTGTCACTGATCAGTCAGTGGAAGAAGTTCAGTGGAATCTGCTGTTGAAGACACTGGTTGGAGGTAAAGCCTGCAGGGTCTTGGCCCTCCATGGCACATGATTAGACACCCCTGCCCAAACCCATTATGATGAAGAGCAGATGCTAATATGACCCAGAATTCCTCCATATACTGGTACTGTCACTATTGAGAAACGTGTTATATGTCAATTTAATCCTATCCAACTTTTACTTTCAAAATAAGTGTAAATATTTGCAAAAAGCACACATTATTAGAAATATGTTATATTTCAATTTAATACTATCCCACTTGTACTTACAAAAAAATGTGAATATTCATAAAAAGCACACACATGCAAAAGGTAGCACCACAAGCAGTGGGTCACAGCGGTTTTGGGCAACAGCAACACAATTGTGTATCCTTTGCCAATCTGTCTGCTGTTATTTAATGTTTAACAGTTAAGGGACGGATGATTATATGCTCCAAAACTGGAGAAACTCTCTGATAAAAAAGCTGCAACAACACAAGTCACTTTTGGTTTGAATTAACTGCCAAATGACCTAGAAATAATGAGCTGAAACTTGTTTTTATTTGTATTAAATAATGAGACAGTGGCACACTGGCCAACACCAAATTGTATTATTTTTTTACATCCTAGGGCATTTTGGATGTACTGAATAAAAAAAATTCATGTTTTTCACCTTCAGGTCAACGTTTGGAACAACAGTATTGGTATTTTCCGTTTAGATGATGCTACACTCCTTCTAAAGTATTGTAATTCTCTGAATTTGGAATGCCGATAGAACATTCAATTTACATATACTTACTTTTTTACCTACTTTGACTTGTAAGCTTGATCAGTCTCTCTTGCTGCATTTTAAAGTCCAACTGTGCAAATTCTTATAAGTTAACATAAAAAATGTACCCAAAGTTTAGAACTGGATCATGTGGTGCTAATTTTTTATGATATTTCAATAAAAAGAACAGAAAGCTTACAAAAACATTTGTTTTTTGGTCTAGTTAAAAATTACATTACCTTTACAATGGTTGACCCCTGACAGGATGATCAGCATCATTTTGATCAGACTAGGCAATGGAATTTCTATGTAATTATACTGTTTTATAATTCAGTGTTATAACAGACAAACCACACTTTGATCCAAAACAATTCCATTTTATTATATACAAAATATTTAAATAAAAAAAAAACTTTGCGACTTCCGGTCTGGACGCCATGGTGATAGCAACCTAACGCTGAAACTCCCAGACCCCAATCCAAGGAAAACATCTTCAAAATCAGACCTAACGGATTTTTGGAAGATTAAAAATCAAAAGACAATAACACCATGCCTAACCAAAAGCAGAGGAAACTGACATTCCCCAGGTCAGGACGCACAGCGACCGCAGAATCTGAACCGGAGGACCTCCGTTCAGAAGACGAGGACCTGGGCCTAGGTAACAAAAGGATTAGCTTGAAATCGCTATTTGACGAATTACGACGATTTCGGGCCGAATTTCTTGAATTCAGAGAGGATCTAAAAAGGACGAACAGCAGAATGGACCAGGCCGAAAACCGAATCTTGGAAGCTGAAGAAAGAGTAAAAGTGCTTGAAGATTCTGTGCTGGATTTACACAGAAAACAGTCAAGGCTGGAGGCTAAGCTAACCGACTAAGAAGGAAGACAGAGACGAGATAACATCAGAATTCACGGTCTGAAAGAAGGAGCTGAAGATAGTTTCAACACAATGGCGGAATGCGTGGAATCCTTATTGAGAGAGAAGTTGGATATTCCACAAACCACCGATTTGAAGATAGAAAAGGCCCATCGTACATTAGCCGCTAAGCCAGCGCCGGAAGCGCCCCCACGTTCTGTGGTGGTGAGATTCGCCAATTTCAAAATAAAACAAGACGTTGTAAGACGGGCTTGGCAGAAAAAAGGATTTATGCATCATGAGAGAAAAGTCTTCGTGGAGCACGATTACGCCCCTGAGGTTCTTAAAAAGCGACGGGAATATAACGACGCCAAAAAGGTTCTACGGGAACAGAATCTACGCTTTCAGACGCCATTTCCGGCGAAGTTAAGGGTCTTTTACGGTGAAGAGTCATGTCTCTACAATTCAGTGGAAGAAGCAACAACTGACATGGCAAGAAGAGGACTCCCGGTAACGGTGTTTAAACCCGCAGCGAATCTGAGCGAGAAAATCAGAGCTCAAACGTGGTCCACTCAGAGACCTTCAAAATCCACGGGCCAGCAGCGGGAAACCCAGCCCCAGAGCTACAAAGATAAGCTTTCCAGTTCCAGGAAGGAATAGCGACCTTTTTGTCTTTTTTTTTTTCTTTTCAGTCACTCTGCACTTCCACCCCCCCTCCTACAAGGTAACAAACATTAAAGGAGATGCAGAATCAGCATGTGGTAAAACCTTTCATGGAGCAGTTTTAGCATTAGAAACAAATGTCTTCTTAATTTAAAGGGGAAAAAAAATCATGTTAAAATAGAAACGTAACAATGACCCACATGTTCTCTCCACACTAACAAATACTGTATTAGAGTGAATGTTTGCTGTGATGGGGGTGGGAGGGTGCACACAATCTCATAGGGTATAGGCATAAAAAAAAAAATCATTACAAATTCGGATTGGGATCTGAAATTCACGTTAAAAACATGGGACAACTTACAGGGGTAAGAGAGGGCCATCAACACGTAACAGAGTTTGAGGAATTTCCCTCAGAGCCTACACTCCATCAGGGCTCTTACAGGGTCTTTAAAGAGACCCCAGCTCAGGAAGTTTTTTTGACAGTTTTTTGTTTTAAAGTTTCGTACACTATGTTCTTAATGTTTTTTATGTTCTTAATGTTCTTTCAGTTTCTGAGTAGCAAAAAAGAGGGCCACCACACTGTTATACTAAATAAGAAAATACAATGGAGAAACAGGGTGTAACCAAAATAGCCTCATATAATGTAAAAGGGATCCTGAATCCAGTTAAAAGATCCAAGATTCTACGCAAAATGAAAAAAGACAAAGCAGAAATAATATTTTTACAAGAAACCCACCTAACAGACGTGGAACACACTAAACTCAATAGATAAGGGTTTAAAATGATCTCTTCATCTTCATATAAATCAGGGAGGAGGAGGGGAGTAGCGACATTGATATCAACCAAAATTACATTTGAAAAAAAATCAGAACACAAAGATAAAGAAGGGAGGTACAGTTTGGTAACTGGGCGGCTAGAGGGAGAAGATATCACCCTGCTGAATGTATATGCACCACCAGGGGCTAAATGGAAATTTTATAAAAATGTATTCGACCTAATGATAACTAAAGCCCAAGGTTTAGTGATATGTGGTGGAGACTTCAATCTAAGACTGAATCCATACTGAGATGCAACAGGTAATTCTTCACATCAAAATAACACCCAAAATAGGAATACTCGGATGCTACTAAAAGAAACGGGAATCTGTGACGTATGGAGGGAATTCAACCCCAATGTAAAAATTGTTTAGTAGAAGGAGTCTTTGTCTAATTTGACCTTGTTGTTATATTATACAATTTCTTTTAACCTGTACTGTATTATCCGAAATAAAATTCATATATCATATCATATCATTATACTTTTTATTCAAAGCCACATTCATCTTACTCAAGGATTGATTACTTTTTTATGTTTAATAGAGACATTGGAAGAGTAAAAACATGTAAAATAGGACTGATGGATCTCTCTGACCACAGTCCGATCTACATGGACTTAAACACCCAAAAATACACAAATAATACATTTTCCTGGAGGTTGAATTCAAATGTCCTGAAAGGACCACTGAAAGATGAATTGGAATCAGATATTCTCAGATATTTGGAAGAAAACGATAATGGAGAAGTATCCCCTTTAATACTGTGGGATGCGTGCAAAGCTGTAATAAGGGGAAAAATTATTGCAAAACTGGCAACCCAAAAGAAACTGAGACAAGAAAAACTAATCACACTAGAGTCAGAACTCAAGAACCTAGAAAAAGAACACAAAGAACACTCATTCTAATGGCTCACTCAAGATTAAAGAAATTAAAAATCAAATAAATGAGATCTACACAATAGAAATCCAGAAGAAACTTACATTTCTGAAACAAAAACACTATGAAGCAGGCAGTAAATCGGCAAAATTACTAGCCTATAAATTGAGGAAACAACAAACAGAAAGAGCAATCTACAAAATCAGAGACCCAGTATCAAAGGAAATAAAATTCAGAATTCAGGATATTCTTAAAAGCTTCGAGAATTACTACAAGAACTTATACTCCCACAAAAAACATAAAAACGCATCCGAGACATTCCTAAACACATTAAACCTTCCCCAACTTACGGAATCACAAAATAAAACCCTACTGTCAGAAATACAACCTAAAGAATTGGAAAAAGCAATTATGAAACTTAAAGCTAACAAATCCCCAGGAGCAGATGGCTGTACAGCAGAATGGTACAAAACCTTTAAACAGCAACTATCTCCTCTCCTCCTGAAAACATTTAACTACGTCCTCCACACAGGGGAAATCCCCCCCTCCTGGAGAGAAGGGGTCATTGCAGTTATACCTAAACCTGAAAAGGATAAACTAGAATGCTCCAACTACAGACCAATCAGTGTATTAAATCAGGACTATAAGCTTTTTACCACTATCCTTGCCAAAAGGTTAGAAAACATACTGACAGACTTAATTCACTTAGACCAAACAGGTTTTATAAGACAAAGACAGACACAAGACAACATTTGACGCACTTTACACATAATTCATCATATAAAAAAATATAACTTAAATGCAGTCATATTGGGATTAGATGCTGAAAAAGCATTCGATTCGGTTGACTGGTCTTTCCTATATAGAATCTTATCCAGTTTCAATTTTCATCACAACTTCATTAGAACTATACAGGCATTATATAAAAAACCAACAGCTAAAATAAGGATTAACGGTAATTTATCATCATCTTTTGAGCTGGAAAGAGGATGTCGTCAAGGCTGCCCCCTGTCTACCTAGGGCAGCCAGACACTTCTCTACCAGAACTAATCTCAGTTTTTTCAGACTATGGAGATTTATCGGGGTACAAATTAAACATGCATAAAACCCAAGTTTTAACATTCAACTATGACCCAAATCATTTTTCACTAAGTGAACTCAAAACTAACTGGGAGTTGGAATCTATGAAATATCTGGGGGTCAATATCCCGAAACAACGCGACAAAATTATAACACTAAACTATGATCCACTGGTGACAAAAATAAAATCTGACCTAGCAAGATGGAATATGATACCATTCTTAGGTACTGCACAAAGAATTGAAGCAGTCAAAATGAACATACTTCCACGTCTTCTATACCTTTTCCAAACAATACCGGTAGAACCTCCCAAAAAAACATGGCAGGAGCTGGACAGAAGGATCTCAAGATTCATATGGCAGGGTAAGAGACCTAGAATCAGATATAGAACCCTACAGCTAAACAAAGACAAAGGTGGGCTCGCGCTGCCAAATATCAGGGACTATTTTATAGCTGCACAAATTAAAACTTTAGTAGAGATATGTAACCCAGTCTACACTGCACAATGGAAGGAGATGGAATGCCAAATAACAAGTGACATCCCCCTACAGGCGATAATAGGGAACAATGCCTTAACTAAACTTAAACTCTTGAATAACACTAACCCATGGATAGAGACCCCACTAAAAATTTGGTTTAAGATAGTCAGAGAGAATCAAGCCAAAGAGCCCTATCGACTTCTGCAATGGACTGCCTATGATCAAGACTTTACCCCCAATAAAACAGACACTAGATTTAAAGAGTGGAAAGAGAAAGGGCTGATAAAATATTACGATTTTTTTAAGGGGCAAACTTTAAGAAGTTTTGAAGATTTGAAAAAACAAGGTCTAATAAATCAAGATCTTTACAGGTTCTTTCAGCTTAGACACCACATAAACAATATACTTAAAAAGGAGGATTTGGAAAGGGCCCAGTCAGGTGTTCTGAAGGTCTTCTTAATGGCATATAAAGGGATCCCAGGGATCAGATACATCTCTAAAATATACCAAGGTCTTCAAGACTTAAAAGGAGACAACACATCATATATAAAAGAGAGATGGGAAAAAGAGGGGAATTTCACTTTACAATTGGAAATATGGGAAAAGCTAAATAGACAGCAATGGAAAAGTACCTCATCCCTGCAGTGGAGAGAATTTGGATGGAAAAACTTGGTAAGATTTTTCAGAACACCTGCACAAAACAAATTTACCCATAAGGGGTTGAACTGTTGGCGCTTGTGTGGTGAAAAGACTGCAAATCATTTTCATGTGTTTTGGTCATGCCCAGTTATCCACCAATATTGGACCAACGTACAGACAATATTGGGGAAAATATTCAAAATAACAGTTCCCTGTTCTTTTGTAACTTTGTATTTGGGTTTACTACCGGACTCACTGGAAAGACGAGGAGATAAATACTTATTCAATGTTTTAATATTGGCAAGTAAAAAAGCCCTAACTAAAAAATGGATGCTGAAGGACTGTCCTACACCTGAAGATTGGATTAACGTGATTCAAGACATTTACTCAATGGAAAAGTTGACATTCGCACTGAGACAGGACATGGATGGGTTCATGAACTTTTGGCAACCCTGGATCGCATATGTGTCTTCCATTAGATCTAATCTTTGACAAATACCATTTCAATAATGGTCCCGCTCTTTGTTCCAACGCTACTCAGTTGCTCTTTTACTTTTAATTACTTAATTTTCTGTTTGTTTGTTTTTTGCTGTTCTGTTTGTTTGTTTATTCATTTTGTTTTGTTTTTTTATTTAATTCTCCTTAATTTCACTTTTTCTTTCACTTTAAAAAAAAAGGGGGTGTTGTAATAACTATCCTACCAATGTTGTCAAATAGCAAAAAATAAGGGAACATGTGATGAAAATGTAAACAATGCAATGCTGTAATGACCTGTATACCCTTTACAAAAACTTAAAAAAAAACAAAAAAAAAACTTTGCAACACAACAAGAAGGCTAATCGACATTTTATACACGCCGACCACTGAGTGCCTCTACCAGCTTCCCAAACTGGGTCAGGAAGGCTCGGTTGAATGAAGCCGTCTCTGCCAGCTCCTGCCTTCTCAAGGCAACATCCTGCTCCTGGGCTACCCTCACGTTTTCTGCAACCTCATTTAAATGTTGCAAATATTTATCATTGAATAGATTTTGCGCCTGGTGGCGGGACAGATTCACATTGGAGAATCCGGGCGGGCTGGCGCGGCGGACGCGTGGGATGATTCTACAAGTAAAATGCACACAATAAAATACATCACGAAAGTGCAAGATATACAGAAAAGACAATAGTTTTTAACAAGATTACATAAGCTTATTTCAGCGTATTGTTCACATGAATACTTAAAAGAAAAGCGTGAGTCCGCAGTGTGCTGCGATAAAGCAGAGCGATCATCATCCACAAATGAACAGCTTTTTTATTGCATAAATAAAATGAGCGTGTTACCGAATATATTTGCGAAAAAATGCACAAAAAAAAAATCACTGTTAAAGGACTCCGATGTCGAGACCTCCCGGTATATTTTTTCATTCCGGGTGGCTCCGTCTAACTCGCGCTGGATGCGTTCGTCTGACAATGCAGTGAGCAGATACTGCACCTCCTCATTGGTCCATGGAACACCCTTATTACGCGAAGCCATTTTTGATAGAGAATAAATGAAAATAGCACAGCAATACACTGAAAATAAACCGCCCACAGTGGTTGCGCGCTGAGTAATGGCGGTCGTGAAGATTCGGCAGAAGAGGTCGCTTTTCGTGACGTTACGACCTGACCAATCAGCGGCGGTTACGAACTGACCAATCAGCGGCGGTTACAACCTGACCAATCAGCGCCGGTTACGACCTGACCAATCAGCGGCGACCAGTCTGTTAACGTCACAACACTCAACACTGCTGTACCCTGCCCTTGAGCGGGGCTGAGAATCGCGGCTGTTAAACCGTGTTGGGGCTAGTGGAAAGGCGTACAAAGCGTGCTGAGCCGTCCCGTGTCGTGCTAAAGCGTGCTAGTGGAAAAGGGCCTTATTTATCCTTAATGGTAATACTGTTCAGCTCCCGAAAGTCAATACACGGCCTTAGCGAACCATCCTTCTTGCCAACGAAGAAAAACCCCGCCTCCACTGCCGAGGATGACAGCTGGATTATGCCCGAGCTCAATGACTCCTTGATGTACGTCTCCATGGCCTCCTGCTCCGGAGCAGACAGGTTGTAAAGCCGGTTAGATGGCAGCGGGGCTCCGGCGTGGAGATTGATAGCACAGTCATACGGGCGGTGAGGGGCAAGAGAAAGGGCCTGGGTCTTACTGAAGGCGGCCTCTAAGTCGTGGTATTCGGGAGGGACTTTGGACAAATTGGGAGGGGGGGTGACGGGGACACCCAGGGGCACGGATGGTGAGCACGCAGCGGACTGTAAACAGGCACTCAGGCGGAAAGAACTCCATGCTACCACACTCCCGGAATGCCACTCAATGGATGGATTATGGAGACAAAGCCAGGGGTAGCTGAGGATGACCGGGGAGGAAGAAACCGGCAACACGAACAATCTCAGCTCTTCCCGATGGTTGCCTGACACAATCACTGACACTGGGGCGGTCCGGTGGGAAACCGTGGCTAAGGGGGCTTTAGACAGGGCAATAAGTCTTAGCGGGGTCTCAAGTAATTAAACGGGAAGCCCCAGCCGGGTTGCCAGTTC
The DNA here is from genome assembly GCA_020510985.1 of Pholidichthys leucotaenia. Classification (NCBI taxonomy): domain Eukaryota; kingdom Metazoa; phylum Chordata; class Actinopteri; order Cichliformes; family Pholidichthyidae; genus Pholidichthys; species Pholidichthys leucotaenia. The sequence continues at coordinate 309,615,826 of CM035840.1, read as the reverse complement.
CCCCTAAATAAAGCTCTGCTCCACCCCCGAGTCAATCAGTGCATGTGTAGTTATCTCCCTGTGATCATGAATGAAGCGAATGGGAATAAGAAACCGAGAGAGGGGATTTAATTGAGGTGAGTCCGTGAGTCCCCCTACTGCAACGCACAGACTCCCCCTTTTGGCCGAATGGGACATGAATCTACCACATGCTCCTCGCTCCTGCAGTAGAGGCACAACCCCAACTCATGGCGGCGCTGTTTCTCTGCCAATGACAACTTGAACCCGCCCATCACCATAGGTTCTGGAGCATCCGGGGAATCAGAGGAGGGTAGAGGCAACAGGGGGGGCTGTAGGGAGCAGCGGTACTGGCTACCCGAGCCACCGGAAGTTCTTCGCTCGGCCGCCCGCTCCCTCAGTCTATTATCAAGGCTAATCGCCAGTGAAATCAACTCAGTTAGATTAGTTGGCTTGTCTAGGCGGGCTAACTCGTCCTGCAGGCTAGGACTAAGGCTCCTAACGAAGATGCTACATAACGAGGCGTCCTCCCACCCCACCTCCATAGCCACCACCCGGAAGTCTACAGCATAATCGACTACGGGTCTAGCCCCTTGCTTCAGATTTAACAGCTGGGAGGTAAGTACACTATCATGGTCGGAGTGGTCAAACACCTCATTAAACTCGTTGACAAACTGTGTGTAGGTTAAAGAAACATAATTAGCCCTAGCCATAACAGCGTACGCCCAGACTAATGCCCGCCCTTCTACCAGATTCACTACATAACCTATTTGGCTATGATCTGTGGGAAAATCCCCCGGTACCCGCTGAAACACAATATCACATTGCATGATGAATCCCCTAGCCTCCCCTAATTTACCACTAAAGCGGGTGGGAGTTGGGACGGGGATAAACCGGGACGGGAGGCCCTGTGTAGCTTGACTAGCTGGCGTGCTAGCGGGAGCAGAGGAACTAATGGGAGCCAAAGGGAAGGCCTGTGGACTACCCAGACGGTCCAAAAGGTCAGTTATACAAGCCAGCTGAGTGAGAATAGTCTGCTGTTGGTAAGCTAACTGGTCAACTTGAGCCTCCAGGTTGCTAATTTTGCTCGCTAGCGCGCTGTCTACTGGGTCATTATGGCAGAGTCGTACTGACATGGTTTTAGACCCAAAGAGCAGACACGACTCGAGAATAACACAATTAACTCTTTATTGAAGATAATGTGTGTGTGTGCGTATCTGTGTAGAAGTGTACTGTATAAATGTATCCGCTGGGGCGAGCAGAGCACCATGCAACCTGGCAACCCTATGGACACACAAACAGAGGGCGAGTTAGAGGCTAACCTCGCAGGAAATGCACACAATAGTACTGTGCTTACTGTTTGCGGTGTGGAGATGGAACACAGGTTTAGCTCAGCGGCTGCAGCCAGGAGGACAGTGCCCGCAGTCCCGATGGTGGTGGAATGGGCAGGTGAAGCAGTGTAGTTCAGTCCGCAGCTAGGAAAGAGAGAAGTCCGCCGCCACGGATCTCCACCTGTGCACAGGGGACTCAGAGTGGTAAAGGAGTAGATGTAGGCTTACTTGGATGAAGGAGAAGGTAGGTCCTGGTGTCGACGAGCAGGACTGGAGAATAGGTGAGGCTTGGAAGCTCAGCTTTGGAGATTTGGCGAGAGCAGGTCTCGGGGTATGGAGACAGACGACTCCGCGCTGATCTCAGGGCCTCACGGTTTAAATAGCTAGGCTGAGATGGAGAGCAGGTGTGCGCGCAGCTGATGATGATTGGCAGCCATGACAACACCTGAGAATAAACTTGCCTGTCATCCTTAGTAACAGTGACTTTTTTTTTGGGGGGGGGCTGCATTTCAGTGATGTAAAACATGCTTTTACCCTACGCTTTGTGCCTTGCCCCTTGCACAGGTACAGTACTTCTGTTAGTTTATGTCAGCACATTGTCTGGTTTTCCATTGTGTGTCCTGGTCACCTAATTAGGAAATGACTGTGTCCACTTTGCTTTTGTAGGAGTGGACTCATTTAAAGTGGGTGAGGCTTGGTGCAAAGTTCAGTGCGTTGGTATTAAAGCACATTCTCTGTCAGTATGCCTTTGATTATCAGAAAGCTGGTATGGAATCAGCAGCAAAGCCCTGTGTGCTCCTTAACCACTTGCGCTCCGTTGTTCCGCGGGCAGGCAAGTCTCTGTGTCCTAGGACGCATAGTCCAGATTGTGGTGATGTAGGTGGTGATGGTGATGTAGTGGCGTCCAAGCGCCACTAAAAAAAAAACCTGCAGAGACAGCTGCGAACAGATTAGTTCATCTGATTGACCTCTCATTCGACTAATAAGAGCCTTGAATTGGGTTTCTGAAACCTTGAAGATCCAATGAATGAAAACCTAGGAAGGAGGACCCGCCTACTGTGAATGCAGGAGCCAATTGAAGCACAGAAATTCAGGCTGGGTGAAGAGAGATTTACTGTTGCAGCAGATGAAAACAAAGGACGCTGGACGAATCTGCTACAGACCCCGCAGCATGGAGACCACCCACAAGTGGGACCTGCACTCATTCCAGCAGAATAGACGTTTAGGATTCTCTTCCGTCATCATAGACTGACGGAGGCCGACGACAGAGGTCGTAAATCATTCACCAAAACCGCAATATTGGAATTATGTTTTAATCGGGATCCACGAGCAGAGCAGCGTCGCGTTCGTCTTACAATGGGGAAGAGAAGTTCGCCACGACTCTGCTGCTGTGAAGAGGTAAGGTGTTATAAGCTAAATTATTATTTATCCCTGAAAACTGTAATCCAAAAATGACTTTTGACCGATCGGTAAATTACAACTGTACTGCGCACGAAGTACGAAGTGCGTGCGCCGCGATAAACGGTTCATTTGCCGTGTTCGGACCGTGAACGCCCCCCCCCTTCCCCGCTGCAGAAGAGGAGCGGGGGGGGGGCGTTCACAGTCCGAACGCCCCCCGGTCTGCGGGGGGAAGCATATCAGTCTATTCCTTCATGTAGCGATGGCCGTCTTCTGCAGCGAGGGGGGGGGCAACCCCCCCCCCCACACACACACACACACAGTAGCGAGGGGGGGGCGCTGTGAAAACATGCAAGGAGTGTAATCCATCATGTAGCGAGGGCCAAACTCCGTCTTTTGTAGCGGGGGGGGGACAACCCCCCCCCCCCCACACACACACACAGACACAGCCCTGAGTGTGACCTTTCATTAGAGCCCAAAATGAAGATTCTACATTGAATTATTCAAAAGTTACAGATGTTTTTCCAAACTGTGCCATTTGGCACAATTTGGCACAGTTCCAAAACGCCTGGGAACTACCTGAGAACAAAGCTGTGTAAAATATTCATTTTTTGTGGTATTGTTACCAAATTTGGATCTCAGCTTGATAACACTTGGTTCTACATTTCTGTTGCCTTTTCCAGCCGGATCGGACAGCTTACACTGACAGTGTTATTTGCAAGCATTTGTATCCAAAAAAACACTGTGTCCAAATTTATTTTCTTCAAGTTCAGTATGTTTATATGACTGTAACTCAGTGGCCGGAGCACGTAGAGAGATTATGTTTTTTTTGCCAAAAAATTCAAAGTGTTTTCTTTTAAATGAGACCAACCTCATGAAGATGCTGCAAAGGGTTGAATAACAGCTTTCGATTTACTTTGGGCATGTTATTTTTTGGCATTTTTAGGAAAATTGCCCGGAGTGCAAGGGGTTAATGTGTGACTTTTCATGTAAATTTGCAACTTCTTTTCCAGAAAATTTTGAAGTAAATTTGCCACTTTTTAAATCACAATTTGTGACTTATGTAAATGTACTAAGATTTTTTTAAATAAATTGTGATCCTTTTTTCTTGTCAATTTGTGAATTTGTCCAATAATTTATACGATCACACAGCTAATTTATTGAGAAATTATAACTTTTTTATCTTAAATTAGTTACAAATTCACAATAAATTAGCTGTGTGACTGAATAAATTATTGTGAATTTGTAACTTTTTTTTAAAATTAGTTCTTTGTTCCATTGCAACACTTTTTACCCCCCCCCCCTTTTTATATAGGCCAGGGAACTGCAAGTGGGTCCAGAGCTGCAGGTTGCAGAACTGTGATGTATAAGATTAGCATCAGTTAGCTAAAAACATAAATAAATTCTCAATGTTGGAAACATCAAAGAAAAAAAAGAAGAGAACTTTGCTCGCCGCTGTGCTTGTTTTTTTTTATTTATTCATCTCTTAGCCATTTGATTTCCCATTAAGGTTAAACGACATTTCATAACTAAGTGAACCATGTAGGCTGTTACCTAGCAACCTCATCCTCAGCTGTCACCTCTCATGTTGGAGGTATCACCCACTGAGAGGGTTTATTTACATACAGGCTGGTGCTGCTGATGGAACACAAAAAACTCTGTTCCCACCACAGGAACCTTCCGAGTAACAGGGACTATCTACACTAGTTCACACTGCGAGTACTACAAATCAAAATCAAACTTTATTTACATACCATTAAATCATGACAGACTTACGGCGCTTTCACACCTAACCCATTTGGTCCAGACTTTTGGACTTTTCAGTTTGATTTGGGCCAAAATTTTAGGTGTGAAACCTCCCCCGAACCATAGTCCACACCAAAGAGCCAAAATTTTGTCCAGCAAAAAGAGGTGAGTCTCAAGGTGCGTTCAGACCAAATGCGAACGGGCAAATTTTTCGCGTGGTGTGATTACATTATAAGTCAATGTAAACAGGCAAATAGACCTGAATTCACCGTCTTAGTGAGATGCAGACAGGCAAAGTTGCCTTTATAACTTCTGCAGCAGTGTTCAACTTACTGTGGAAATCCCCCAAATAATGTCATGCTTTAGGTTTACATTATCCGATGGACAGCTGACCTGAAAAAGTTGTCCCCGTCTCCAAAACTTTACAAGATGATGAGTGTTTCAGTTGCTAGCTTGCTAGCCTTGTTAGCATGTCTGTGGCTAGAATCCGTGGGTAAATAAGTCTGACATCCTAATTTAGCTGCAAAGCTCCTGGCCCATCTGTCTTCAGGTGAGTGGCAGTCTCATTTTCAAACTAGTTTACTCTCCAGTTTTGATACTTTTACTCCGGTGATGGCAGAATCTCAAAGCTAGCATATTCCCTTGGACGTGAATGTGCAATTTCGCGTGTACTCACTTCTTTCCATTTATTTTGTATGGAGTCACGCCGCCTGTTCGCATTTGGTCTGAAGGCACTTTTAGTCTGGATCAAACTGAATCATGGTCTGGTTTGTTTGGAGTGTGAAAGCAATTTTCAGAAAGGTTCAGACTTTTGAACCAAACACAGGAAGTTAAGGCAGCCGATAAAAGGTAAAATACTGGCAGCCGCCAGTGGCACCCCTCAGCTTCTTTCTTTGTTGTTGTGTTGTAGTTTATATAGCATTTTTGACCTTCACCTTTGACCTTGCCATCCCAAAAGCATACTCATAGTTCAGGGGTCACAAGATGAACCTGTGTACAAACCTTCTGACCCCAAACCCATAGTCAGAGGTCTGGGTGTAAGCTGTCCAACATAGCAAAAGGGCCCGACAGCAACCCGCTTGTTAAGCTGCCATCCCCCATCCCCATTCATCTGTGTATATCTGGAAAGAAGAGAGAATTGTCCCCCATCACCATCATAAACCTTTCTATATCATGTTCCATAACTGAGTAAAATGAATTTGAACAGAAAAAAGATGTATTTATTTTAAATTTTTTGTTGCCGATTTGCAGCTTTTTTTCAGAGAAATTTTTTTTTCATAAATTTGCAAATGTTTTCTTGTAAATGTTCAACTTCTCGTAAATTTGTGACTTTTTGTCAAAAATCTATACATACAATCTATACATTTACAGCTTGAGTTTTTCCTGTAAATTTTCCACTTTTTTTCTCATAAATTTACAACTTTTTTCATAGATTTGTGACTTTTTTATCTTTCATAAATTTGTCAATTTTTTCTTTTCCTTTTTTGTTCATCTGCATGCTGGTTAAAATTTTACTCTGCAATTAAACAGTAATTTCTGACTTTTTACATTTTTAATTGCCATCTTTTATCATTAAAAATGTGTACCTAATTTACATTTATACTGTGACGTTTGCAAGGATTCACACAAAAAGACAATGGAGCAGATGGCTGTGATCAACCTGATTTATTTTACACACACCCCGACCCCCAACCTGCTTCTCAGCACACAGAGGAGTGGAGGTCATTCCCCCAGACCTCCGTTTGAATCATGGTTACACACACATGGTACATCTTGCCCTAATCCTGCTAAACACTGCTGGGTCATTATAATGCAGTTATAATGACACAGCAGTATAACTCAGAAATAACACATTTAACACACACACAGTAACGTTTCAAACTGGCAAAGCATGCTGGGAAATCCCTGGCTCCCTTAAAATGGCCCCGACGTTACACTGCCCCCCCCTGGACTGGTTTCTGTCCCCAGAAAATTCAAAGTCCACTTTCAGAAATCCAACGCGAGTTAGCCCGGTGCCGGGGCGGCATACACGGGCCATCTGAGTCTCGGTCAGAGTATCTGGTTGGGGTAAGGTTCCGGTTTGGCCATCAGCAGGCGGATGGACACATCTGACAGCCTCTGTAGGACCACGCACAGTCCCTTCCCTGGCAGCGGGAGTCCCAGGCCCGCTCCGGCCGACTCCCACCGCTGCCAGATCTCCCAGGCGGCCGCTGGCCCGCGTCCATGCGTCCAGCCCTTGCCGCGCCTGGAAAGTGGCCGCATCTTCGTCCTGCTCGCTCCACTGCGTCGCTCCTGCGCCGAGGGCCTCTGTGACGTCACCGAAAGGAAAAGCATCGGGTAGCGGTAGGACACGCACAGTTCCTCCTCTGGCAGCGGGAGTCCCATGACTCCCACCGCTGCCAGGACCTCCCAGTCGGCCGCTGGCCCGCGTCCAGGCGCCCAGCCCCTGCCGATCCCGAGAAAAGACTGGATCTGTCCTGCTCGCTCCACTGCTGCTGCGCTCCAAAGGCCTCTGTGACATCATCTGCCGGGGGAAGCATCTGCAGGAGGCGGCTTTTTCCCCGTCCATGCCACCTCGCTCTAATTTAACGTCGGCGAGGGGCCAGTTTGTCGTGTGCTGTGTGCGGGGCAGTACCATGCCATGTACCCTGGCTCTGTGCAGCGGAAGCCGTCCTTCCTCGCGTCGCCACGGCTGTTTCCCTCGTGCACGCGCTGCTGTGATCTGCTGTAGCTCCTCCTCCACTCGCTCTCAGCACGGTGGTTTCCTCTGATGATCAGCGCGGCAGCCAACTCGACCTGGGCCAGGCGGTCATCCAACAGGTTCTCGCCATTGTAGCGGGGAATCTTGGCCCGCTGCTGGATGGATGAGACTGTCATCTCCTGGTCGATTGCCGCTTCTAATCGCTCTGGAATCGCCAGCCCGTCCTGCCCTGAAAAGGGCGGGAAACGGGGCTGGTTTGCTCTGCTCCGTCCATCGCGGCGAAGCTCTCCAGGGGCCGGCGTCTCAGCTCTACACTCCGTTGCCGGCTGAGCGATGAATCGCTCCGGTCGCTGTACCTCCGCCTGGATCCTCATCTTGCTCCATGTCCCACTCCTGACACCAGTGTGACGTTTGCAAGGGTTCACACAAAAAGACAATGGAGCAGATGGCTGTGATCAACCTGATTTATTTTACACACACCCCGACCCCCAACCTGCTTCTCAGCACACAGAGGAGTGGAGGTCATTCCCCCAGACCTCCGTTTGAATCATGGTTACACACACATGGTACATCTTGCCCTAATCCTGCTAAACACTGCTGGGTCATTATAATGCAGTTATAATGACACAGCAGTATAACTCAGAAATAACACATTTAACACACACACAGTAACGTTTCAAACTGGCAAAGCATGCTGGGAAATCCCTGGCTCCCTTAAAATGGCCCCGACGTTACAATACATTTGTACTTTATGCTAAGCTGGTGAATACCCCCATCCTCTGCTGAAAAACAAATTGCCTACTGGATACAACAATATCGATTTGAAATATGTTTTAACTAAACATGCACACATCAATGATGCAGAAAAATAAAAAATAACTTCGGTCACACATACACTTGGTGTTATCTTTATTGGGAATGTACAATAACGTTTCCTTTTTAGCTTATGTTTTTATCTTATGTTTGCATTTGTTTTATTAAGTACAGTTTTTTTTTTTAAATAAAGCTTCATTTTATTTAATCTATAAAACAATTAGGTTTTATGTTATGCATTTATCTTATGGTTATATTGGTTTCATTAAGTACAAATATATTGATTTTTTTAAGTACAATACACAGTACATAGGGAATGTATAATATTGCTATCTTTAAATAATTTTTTGAGTTATGTGTGTAGGGAATATGCTGCTTTTTAAGGGCAGTGCAAGGTGATAAACATTGATATCAATCAATGTAAACTTGCCAGACTGTAGCCAGTGGCTAATTTCCATCTGTTATGCGATAATGTCATGACAACAACCTGTGTGTAAGGGTAACTTGCTCCACTGTTGATGTAGTGTGTTTCTTGTTTTACCTTGTTTTTATATTGGTGTTTTCATTTGCTTCCTTCTAGTTTCTTTTTTTCCTTTTATAGGGGACATCTATTTATGGACAACAGATGGCTACAATCTGGCACGTTTACATTGATCATTTATTAATGTTTGTTAACTTGCACTGTCCGTTATATAAATAAAATTGAAATTGAAAAAAAAAATGCCTACATCATCACATTTGCAAGATTTAGAGAAAACTGACCTTGACCTCCAGGTCATAGATGCAACTATGGTATCGATTTGAAAAGCCTTCGTCAAGTCTTTCTAGAGTTTTCATGTTGATGCTGCCGCTGCAGCCCATCCTTCCAGTGGGGTGACAACAATGGCCGAAGGGGTAAAAATGAGCTGTGGCAGCATTCAGAGAGAAGAAATATAGCTGTTATGCAGTTCTTTAGATGTTTCTGTTTCTCATCTGTTCTTGAATTTCTTTAGCTCATGGCATGACGTGTTGCTTTTTGAGATCTTTTAGCCTACTTCACTTTGTCAAAGAGGCTCTATTTAAGTGATTTCTTGATTCAACAGGTCTGGCAGCAATCAGGTCTGGGTTTGACTGGTGAACTTGAACTCAGCTTTCCAAAAAAATGTGGTAGATCACACCTAATTTTTGATTTAACAAGAGCACTCTGAGGTGAGTACAATATCCCCCACCTCTGTTTTCTTTGAAGATCCCAATACTTACTGACAGAGAGCAGTTTTCAGCTTTTCAATATAATTGCTGTGGCACAACCAAATTATGATAAACTCATCGTCCATAAGTATACAACAAAGTATACAACCCATAGTTGTAGGGCAGGATCCCAAGATGAACCTGTGAGGCAGGTTTGGTGACTCTAGAGAGCTTTATACTTTCTACAGCAAGAGGGCAAAGGGAGTGCCAACCTTGACCTTTGATCTTTTGACCCCAAACCTGTAGTCAGAGGTCAGGATCCCAAGGTGAACCTGTGTACCAGGTTTGCTGACCCTAGCTTTCTTTATTGTTGAGACATAGTCTATTAAGCCATTTTGATGTTGACCTTTGACCTTGCAATCCCAAATCCCCAGTCACACTTCAGGGTCACAGGGTGAGCCTGTGTATCAAGTTTGGTGACCCTAGCTTTACTTGCTGTACAGTAATAAAGCATAGGGCATGTTAACCTTGACCTTTGACCCTTTGACCCCACACCCATTGTAAGAGGTCAGGATCCCAAGGTGAACCGGTGTAGCAGGTTTGGTGATCCTAGCTTCACTTGTTTTATAATAATAGTAAATTTATCATTTACCATAGTGCAACTGGAATGTTAACTTTGACCTTTGACCTTCTGACCTCAAACCCATAGTCAGGTCAGGGTATAATATGTTCAAGATGCATCTTAGATACGACTACTGTATTGATTTGAAAAGCCTACATCATTTCTTTCAGTAGTTATTGCATTTACAAGATTTAGGGAAAATCTGACCTTTAACCTCAAGGTCATCCAATGAGAGTGAAATTGCAATATGCACATCATCAGTGTATATCAAACCATGGCACCAGGTTTCAAAACATTTGGAACAAAACTGTAGGAGGAGTTGATTTCACAAGACAGTTACTGTCTATGAAGTGAGGTGAAACAGGAGGTCATAGGTCAGGGGCTACAGCTCCTGAAAAAATGATCCGATCAGAACCAGTTTGCAATATACACATCATCAGAGTATCTCAAACCATGGTACCAAGTTTCAAAACAATTGGAACAAAACTGTAGGAGTTGATTTTACAAAAATGAAATGGACAGATGGCTGGACGGACAGATCCATAACATAATCCCCCTTTGGTCTTTGACAGGTGGGGGATAAAAAGGGAGGGGGGCAATTACTTTTTCCCATGGGGCCAGGTAGGTTTGGATAGCTTTTCTTCCCCTTAATAAATGAAACCATTTAAAAACTGCATTTTGTATTTACTCGGGTTATCTTTGTCTACTAGTGAAATTTGTTTGATGATCTGAAACTTTTAAGTGTGACAAATATGGAAAAAAATATAAGAAGTCAGGAAGGGGGCAAGTCCTTTTTCAGTGCACTATGGGCGGATATTTCATTTCATTGTTGGGGAGTGACAATATACAGAACTTTTTATCACAAGTAAATACTGAGAGGGGGCATTAGTGCTCTTGAAAAATGGTACAAATTTATGGGACAGAAGTTGCAACATTATAAGTTGCAGTTTTATGTTGAAAAAATTGCAAGTGTAAAAGAAAAAAGCTGCAAATTTACAAGAAAAGTTGCAAATTCACGAGAAAAAAAGTTGAAAATAAAAGTCAAAAATGTAAAAGAAAAAATTGCAAATTTAAAACAAAAGGTTGCAAATTTGCAAGAAAAAGTTGCAAATTTGCAAGAAAAAAGTTGCAAATTGCAAGAAAAGTTTCAAATTCACGAGAAAAAAAGTTGAAAATAAAAGAAAGTCAAAATGTAAAAGAAAAAATTGCAAATTTAAAACAAAAGGTTGCAAATTTGCAAGAAAAAAGTTGCAAATTTGCAAGAAAAAAAGCTGCAAATTGCAAGAAAATGTTGCGAATATGAGAAAAAAAGTTGCAAATTCACGAGAAAAAAAGTTGAAAATAAAAGAAAGTCGAAAATGTAAAAGAAAAAACTGCAAATTTAAAAAAAAAAAGGTTGCAAATTTCCAGGAAAAAATTTGCAAATTTGCAAGAAAAAAAGCTGCAAATTGCAAGAAAATGTTGCGAATATGAGAAAAAAAAGTTGCAAATATACAAGAAAAAAAGTTGCAAATATACAAGTAAAAAGTTGCAAATATAGGAGAAAAAGGTTTATGATGATACTGGGGAGGGAGAAACAATTCAGCCCCCCCACACCACCACCCCGATTTACCCCTATGCACGACCCTGTACCTCTGAGTGAAACAGATTTCCACACAAAATAGGAAACGACACAAACAGAAAATTGTAAAGTGGCGATTCTAATTTGACTGTAGGTGTGAATGTGACGCTGCGTGGTTGGCTGTCTCTCCGTGTTGGCGCATGTGAGGAGCTACCCAGTCTGTAGCCTCAGGGATGCCCAGTACCCCCCCCCCCCCCCCCACTGGCATGAATGGAGATCCCATTTAGAGTCTGATGGTAATGAAAGAGCTCAGACATCTGTAACCCTGGCATCTACCGCTTTATTGTTTTTGCTGGAATGGAGATGGATCTGTGTGTGTGTGTGTGTGTGTTTGAACGTGCACACATACACACAGCTGCTTGCTGTTGATCTCGGATCGCTCACCTAACGGACAACAAATGGAGGAGGTGAAGGTGAGACCAGTCGGAGGCACGGGAGCCTCCCGATCCCCGGTCCCACCGTTTTAAATTGGATAGCGTACACGCAGGCAGGTTTTTGTGGCTAATAACGGTTTAGCGGTGAGAGGTCCCGGCGAGGAGGTGAATGCTGACACTTGAACCACCCCTCCTCCTCCTCCTCCTCCTCATCTTCCTCCTCGCTGGCAGCTCTCATCTGCCATGTTGGAGGGAGCGCTGCCATCACTTGGCACCTTATTTATTTTAATTATTTTGATTCCCGCTCTCCATCTCTGGCATCGCTGGCTCGGGGACTTGCTGATGGCTGACACTCGTTTGTCAATCTCGCCACGGCTGCCTGCCAATTATAGAATGAAAAGTTTTGGCGAGGCCATTATCAGCAGCTCTGCCTGTTAACAGGCCGCCCCCCCCACCACCACCACCAGTCCCCTCCTTCCTCTGCTCCACAATGTGGGCTCGGCGGGTGTTTGATGTCCCCCTCTTTGTTGCCGTACAGTTGTCTCCCACTTTTAGAAACCCAAGCATCTCTCAGATTGCATCACGCCGCTTCCTCCTCCTCCTCAGTGCAGGAACGTCTGAAGGAGGACAGCTGATGACGGCTGAGGGAGACTCACCCTGGGAACACCTTAAATGACTATTCCACTGATACCACACGTTAACTCCATGGACGCACACGTGTGCTTTGCACCAGCGCTGACACGGACGGGCTAACCTGCCTGGGGGCAAAAGTGAGCCCCCATTACTGCTTGTTTCCGTTTGAGCATTATTATAGTTACAGTCCGAGTCCTGCCGCACGCTGGCCTCATTACACGTGGGGAAATATGCAAGCTCAGCACAGGCTACGACAAGACGGGGCTTCAAAACGTCATTTTACTGCAGGACCACCTGAGGGCTGGATGGAAACGATGATAACAAGCAGTTTCAGTTATTCGACACTCAGCTGTCTGATGGAGACCCAAGGTTTGTTCAGGCACTGATGGTTTGGGTTAAAATATAGCCTTTAACAGCACACAGAGTGAGACGCTCATTGACTGACATCCATGGGCGGATATATCATTTCACTGTTGGGGGGGGGGGGGGACAACAAACAAGAACTCTTTCTCAAGAGTAAATACTGAGGGGGACACTATCAGCATTATTGTAGTCAGGTCCATTCCTGGGTTTGAGGGGCAACATCCAAGATTTTGTAATGGGGAAAAATTCAAACCCTATAAAATGTGGGACCCCCCCCCCCCATATATATATATATATATACATGCTACATGAAAAAAGTTGCAGATTAATGAGAAAAAATGCAAATTTACATGAAGAAAGTTGCAAGTTAATGAGATTAATTAATGGGCACATAAATCCATCGTAACTCAGGACCTCCTGCTGCAGGACTCCATACAAATCAGAGTACTTTGCTCCTTGCACACTCGCAGTGCACACAGTTGAAAGGCGTACTTTAGAGACATGCACTGAGTAAGGCTGCAAAAGACGATTCACAGTGACACTGCAATATTTATTTAATTGTCCCAGGCGCCACATAGCGACAGAGAATGGTTGAGGGGTAAACATAACCCCTAGTGGTCAAGAGTGGTAAATAGCTCAGATTTCCAAGGCTATAACTTGAAAGTTGCAAGAGATAATGGCTTACTGTCAATTAGAAAGACGTAGAATATGATCCAAAGTGTCAGATAGGAATAAATTTGCGCATCTAATTTGCATAATGTCGCGGCAACTATATAAATTACATAACCCAGCCAAAAGTGGACTCTGGACACATTTACACAAAGAATGGTTCATTTTTTTGATGCCATTTTGTCTGCAGGGGAAAGTTTTTATCTAATCTTCAAAGTATATGAACCAGAAAATCAATAAAATGTAAAAAAACAAACATTCGTCTTACCTGTTGGGGTAAGGGGGGACTTGCTCGCCCACGTGACTGGTCTGTTTTTGTCCATTGTGGTCAATGTTTTGCGTTTGCTTGGTCATTTACACCCTGTACCACATCTACAGACGCTTATGATTATCCCATGTGAATTTTGTTTGTATTACGTGGCTATTTCTCCTGTTTTGATGCATTTTTCCTGTGAGAATCCATGACGATCGTAGGGGCCGCCATCTTGGTGCTGGTAGCTCAGTTTTTCGCCCATCGTGGTTGATGTTTCGTGTTTGCTCGGTCATTTACACCCTGTACCACATCTACAAACTCTTATGATTATCCTACATGAATTTCGTTTGTATTACGCGGCTATTTTTCCTGTTTCATGCAGTTTCAGTCATAGCCGCTGCTGCCATGATCGAACGTGGCGGCATCCACATTGGTATGTGAGCTCAAAGTGGAAAAAGGAATAATAATAATAATGAGGATTTCTTCTTCTTTGCTGTATTCCATGTCAGCCATGATTCCTTCGGCGCATGTCTGCCACCTTTTGAACTGTCAGATCAATACAGATCAGTACAAATTCTCAGTATAGCCTGGGGACGTCAACGAGTTGACAAGTGCAGTTGCTGCACTGTGCCACTGGGGGCGCGCGACCTGTCCGTGAAATGTGGACAGTTAAAGGGTTAAACACCGAAAGGCAATTTGACCAAAATATGTCACAAACATGTCGTTAAGACCTGTGGGAGCTGTCAGCGTGTGTGAAAACAACCTTTAAATGATGATGTGACCACAGATTTTTGCTAACCTGGACTCTGTTAAAGGTTAGAGCGTTTCTTCTAAAAGCTGCAGATCAATCCCGCGCCCACGTGCTCCTCTGAAGCCTCTCGTCTTTGATGGATGCAGCTTTGTCCGATCTCAGCCTGGCTGCGGGAAAAGCGGTGCGGACCATTTTCGTTTTCTTCTTGTGCTGCTTAATTAGACAGCGGCTCGTCTGAAGGATTAACTACAGAGCACCGCCGTTCATTTCTGAGCCTCACACACCTGCACTGATGGATTATGGGTAAGCACTTTTGTTTGGCTGCATTTCGCAATGAGACGTTTGATCCGGCGAAAGTGTCAAGTCAGGCAGAAAAGCAGCCTAACAAGAAGCACGTTTCCCTGCGGGTGTAAAAACACAGGGTTTTTGCTGTTGCCCCCCCCCCCCACACACACACACACACTCACAAACGGCAGGCGTCCTTTCATCAGCATATTCTGACCGTCATACGGTGAGCAGGGGGAAAAAGAAAGAAAAAAGAAGACAAATTGGGTCTGAGGAGAACCACAGACAAGAGAATTTCTCTTGAATTAGCAGCGAGTCAGGTGAAGCCCGGAGCTTAACGGCTCTGTTTCTGCAGCGTGGAGGTTTGCGCTCGCCGCCTCTCCGCACAGTAATTGGGTGGAAATGCAACGTCGCCTTTGAGCTGCAGTTGCTTTCGTTTTCAATGCACGCACACACACACACACACACACACACACACACACACACACACACACACACACACACACACACACACACACACACATGCATGCACAATGCATTGATATAGCAGCTGTAGTAGCCATCCGAAAGCAGTTAGTTCCTACAAGCAGCCTCGTCCCTGCTGTCACAGGTCATTACCACCTGTGTGTGTGTGTGTGTGTGCGTGTGTGGGCCACTGTGGCCCCGCCCACCAATATCTGTGGGTTAGTTCTTGTAAAAACATACACACTGGAAGGCATGCACGGTGGTAGGTCCTGTAGTTTTGAAAATATTGTACTGCAGTTAGTGATGTAGCCCAGCCAGCACGTCCATGAGGGCCCCATCTGGGTTTGCCCACGTGGACTTTACCTGCTTTAAACCCAACTGGGTCCCACATGGGTTTAATGTGGGTGAGCAGGCTTCAGTATCACTTGTGCCATAGGCAAAATTATGCAAAAAAGTCACAAATTTATGAGAAAAAAATGTGAACGTTTATAAGAAAAAAGTGACAAATTCACCAGTAGTAAATGGCGTTCACTTATATAGCACTTTTTCCCTCATCTCTAGATGACTAAAGTGCTTTACAGATCCTGCTATCCTCCCATTCACACACAGATGTAGGTGAAGCTGTCATGCACAGGCGCTGGCCTGACCCACCAGGAGCAAGTGGGGGTTCAGTGTCTTGCTCAAGGACACTTTGACATGCAGACTGCAGACAGAGTGGGAATTGAACCCCTGACCTGCCGATCAGTAGTCAGCCACACTACACCTGCGCCACAGCTGGCCCCGCATTTATGAGGAAAAAGTCACAAATTTATGAGAAAAATTTTCATTTACGAGAAAAAAGTTGCAAATTTACAAGAAAAAAAAACTGTAAAATTACTTGAAAAGAGTTACAAACTTAAAAGAAAAATTTATCAAATTTATAAGAAAAAAAGCCACAAATTTATGAGGAAAAAATGAGAAAATGTTAGAATTTAACAAAAAAGTAGCAAATGGAAGAGTAAATAAATTGAAAATTTATGAGACAAAAGTCCCAGATTTATGAGGAAAAGCTATAAGTTTACAGTAAAGAAAAGTTGAACATTTTTGAGACAGTTTCAAATTTACAAGAAAAATGTCACAAATTTATGGGAAAAACTCACAAATTTACAAGAATATAATAAATCTGCACTGAAAAAAGTAACAAATTTCCTGCCACATGCCATTTCACTGTACAATAACTCTCTCTAATGTTGAATCTTGGTCACAACAATGCTGCCATACTGCACCTTACAGTCTAATTGGTACCTCACATTTCACCCAGCGCCCCATAGTCCTGCTTTGTACAGGTAGTACGATCCATGTATCTATATGAGTCATCATCTATTCATCTGTGATGTACAGTGCTATCTATGAATAAAGAGTCGGAGTCTCGTCTTGCAGGGAACCAACAGCCAACCACCCCCTTTATTATCAGAACACAGAATTACACTACCGTTCAAAAGTTTGGGGTCACCCAGACAATTATTTTGTGTTTTCCATGAAAAGTCACACTTATTTACCACCATGAGTTGTAAAATGAATAGAAAATATAGTCAAGACATTGACAAGGTTAGAAATATTGATTTGTATTTGAAATAATAATTTTTTCCTTCAAACTTTGCTTTCGTCAAAGAATCCTCCATTTGCAGCAATTACAGCATTGCAGACCTAACATGATTCCACAAGGGTTTTCTAATCATCCATTAGCCTTGTGACGCAATGAGCAAACACATTGTACCATTAGAACACTGGAGTGATAGTTGCTGGAAATGGGCCTCTATACACCTATCTAGATATTGCACCAAAAACCAGACATTTGCAGCTAGAATAGTCATTTACCACATTAGCAATGTATAGAGTGTATTTCTGATTAGTTTAAAGTTATCTTCATTGAAAAAAAGTGCTTTTCTTTCAAAAATAAGGAAATTTCTAAGTGACCCCAAACTTTTGAACGGTAGTGTATATACACAAGTGGCCGTGCCCGCCTGACGTCACCCTGTGGGTGGGTACGGCATCACACACACACACTAACACAACATTCCCCTCCCCCTTACAAAAGTGAAAGACCACACACAGAATCCAGACCCTGCCCAATTTAGGACCCGAATCACACACTAAGGAACAGGGGATAATTAACTGTAATAAAATCACCTAACACACTCATCCAAAAGAATAACAAAAACAACTAAAATTAGACTGTCAAAATAATCCCGTATTATACATACCCTCATGCACCCCAGCAGGCTATATACATATTTACATTTGAGATTTTTATGTTACTCAACAGTCCCTGGACAGTCATGCCCCCAGGATTGAAGCCACCCTTCCCGGCGAAAATGTCTCTTTTCGCCATCAACTGCTTCTCCCCTCTGGCCCCGCAGTGCTGTTGTTCAGCACACCGTCCCTCCTTGCCTACCGGTCTGCTCCCGACTGCCTTCAACACCGCCGTTGTGGCTCGGAACACTCCGGCCCCCCATGGCTGAACTCCATGGAGACCCAAAGCCTGTTTGTTGGCGCCGCTTGCTGCCTTGGGTGCCTCACCGTAACACCCAGCACCCTCATCCAGGGTGCTCCGCTGTGCTGCCTCCGTGCC
The DNA here is from genome assembly GCA_020510985.1 of Pholidichthys leucotaenia. Taxonomy (NCBI): domain Eukaryota; kingdom Metazoa; phylum Chordata; class Actinopteri; order Cichliformes; family Pholidichthyidae; genus Pholidichthys; species Pholidichthys leucotaenia. Next base: position 309,598,026 of record CM035840.1, on the reverse strand, counting down.
CAGCTGCTGCTGCTCACTCCCGGAGCTCATAGCATCACCTTTGCCGGCATCGTTCTCTGACTCAGGCACCTCGCTGCTGCTCCCAGCACCCTCGTTTCAGACGCTCCACTGCACTGTCTTGGTGCCCGGTCATAGTTGTTCTTCCTTGGGGCTCACAGCGTCACTCCTGTTGGCGCCACTGTCCGACCCAGGCGCTTCATCGCTGCTCTCAGAACCCTTGTTCCAGGCGCTCCGCTGTATCGTCTCTGCACCCGACTGTCGCTGCTTTTCCACCGGGGCCCTCAGCCACCATGGTCCCGCTCTCCCGCTGCCTAGCTTCCAGCTGCGGGGATGACTCCTGCTACTTTCCCTCTCCGCTGTCGTCACACACCGCTCTGTCCAACTCATCAATGCTCCAGTCCTCCACCTACCTGCGTTTCGCGGCTGGCCTGCCGTCTTCAGTGACCGGGGACTCCCCCTCTCACAGTTCCAGTCCCACCTCGAAGCCTAGCTGGTAGCCTGGAGCTCTCTTTCAGTGCGCACTTAGCTTTGCAGCTAACCTGCCCATAGACAACGAATGGACCGTTAGCTTCTCCAAGCTAACTAGCCAAGCCTTCTTTTGTGCCAAAACTCCCACCACCCACAGCTTCGTGGTCCTTGTCTGCCTGGCGAAAAATTTGGCCAGCTGTTTGACAGCATCTTCATACACCTCCATCTCACTCAACGTACTGAGGATTCTTCGGCCCTCCATGCTGAGATGGTGGGTCAGTAGCACTCATCGTCGTCTCCCGTCGAGTCTGCTCAAGCCCAATGCCCCAGTGTAATCCTCAAATGTGGCCTGCCATTTTGGCCACAGGATCGCTGGCTCTCCTGTGTACTCCAGAAATGGAATTAGGGTTTGAGGTAGCCCATACGCTCCCATATTTTTAGTTCTACCTGCTTTTATTCTCGCTGTCAAATGTTATGTTGCAGAGAGAGGAATAATCAGGCAGAGCGGTCCAGGGCAGAGTAGGCTTTGTTAATTTCTCTCTCTCACACTCACCAGAATCACAAACATCAAAAAAGACTAACAGGTCGCAGGCACCTCTCCTTTTATATTATTCAACTTGCTCAGTCACCTGTGGTGCTGCATTAACATGAAAGCCTTTGCAATTCCCCATTCTCTTTGTCACTGTTCACATCAACCTACCAACCCCCCATGACCATTCCATCTGAGTGGAAACATACTGAGTGGATTCCCACACCGCCCCCGCCCCCCCCCCAGAAACTCAGACTGAGCCTTAACCCTCCTGTCCTTTGGGCTTCAGCCTACGTCCATAGCGGCTGTAATGGGGGGGCTGCTGCTCCGAGGCGCTGCTGTGCCGGTGGGGTGCTCTTGGGGGTGCGTCCGTCTGTGGGGGGACATTGGAAGGGGGGAAACATCTTTAGCATGCCATTGTGACTGACCTGATGAGTCACGTACTTGGGGAGTTCTCAGTGGGGGTCGTTCGCGCCGAGGAGCTCGAGCCAACACCACCTGCTCGTCTGCTAAAATGAAAGCAGGCTTAAGCCTGTTTATACAGACTATTTCCCTGCGTCCCCCCAAGTCTAACACAAAATGATCCTCCCCGGGTTCCAGCACTCTGAACGGGCCATCGTAGGGCGGGCGCAAGGGGGTCTGGTGGGCATCGTGCCTGACAAATATGAACGCCGCGTCCTTCAAGGCCTTTGGCACAAAAGCGCGTGGAAAACAGTGGTGGACCGGACCGGGTACCGTCCCTGCCACTGCGCTATGCGGTGAAAGCGGGGATGGATTGGTGTTTGGCGTGGGGCTGTCTGGCAAAAATTCCCCTGGGAGCCGCAGCGGCATGGAAGAAACAAGCTCTGCTGGGGAGGCTGCCAAATCCTCTTTCGATGCCGAGCACAACCCTAATAGAACCCACGGCAACCTGTCTACCCAATTTGCATCTGTAAGCAAAGCTCTGAGCGCTGCTTTAAGCGATCTACGGAAACGCTTGCAAAACCCATTGGCCTGGGGGTTGTACGCGGTTGTGTGATGAAGTGTGATGCCCAGGCTCCGGGCCATGGCAGACCAGAGGTCTGAAACAAACTGTGGGCCCCGATCGGACGTGACATCCGAAAGGGCACCGAAACGTGCCACCCATGTTGACAAAAAAGCGCGTGCAACTTCTGCGGACGCAGTGGAAGCTAGTGGGACTGCTTCAGGCCAGCGCGTGGAGCGGTCCACCACTGTCAGGAGGTGCGTGAACCCCTGCAATGGCGGGAGGGGGCCCACGAGGTCCACGTGAACGTGGTCAAACCGCTTAGCCGGGATATGGAACGGCTCCAAGGGGGCCTTTGTGTGCCTGTGCACTTTGGCTTGTTGGCACGCTACGCAGGCTGCAGCCCACTGTTTCACCTGTTTGTGTAGGCTCGGCCAGATGAACTTTGCTCCCACCATTTTGACTGACACCCGCACTCCTGGGTGCGCCAGGGAGTGAACTGACTCCAAAATGCGGTGGTGCCAAACGTGTGGGACCACCGGGCATGGGCGGCTCGTGGAGACGTCACAGACTGGGGGGCCCCCTGTCCTGCAGTACTCTGCTCTCCAGCCTTAACCCTGTTGGTCCAGACTGGAGCACGCAAACGTCCGCATCGCCGATCTGTTCAGCGGCCATGGCTGTGTAATCAATCTCCACGTAGACTGGGGCCACTAATGCGTGTGAGAGGCAGTCCGCCACCACGTTGAGTTTACCAGCGACATGCTGAATGTCGGTTGTAAAGAGAGATCACGGCCAGTTGTCTCTGCTGCCGGCCCAACCATGGGTCTGAAACCTTGGCCATTGTGTACGTTAGTGGCTTGTGGTCCACGAACGCAGTGAAGGTGCACCCTTCCAGCCAGAACTGGAAGTGGTGTATCGCCAGGTGGAGAGCCAGTAACTCTCTGTCGAATGCGCTGTATTTATGCTCACTGTTGCGCAAAGACCTGCTAAAAAAGGTGAGAGGCTGCCAAGAACCGATGATGCGCTGCTCCACGACAGCCCCTATGGCCACGTCCGAGGCATCGGTAGTGAGCGCTATACAAGCTGCTGGGTCTGGGTGCGCCAGCAGTGTGGCGTTCGCCAGGGCTGTTTTAACCTCGGAAAATGCCTGCTCTCGCTCAGGAGTCCAGTCAACTCTGTCCACCGGTTTCCATTTCTTAAGCACAGCGTACAACAGCTGCATGAGCTGGGCTGCGCCGGGGAGGAAACGGTTGTAAAAGTTAACCATCCCCAAAAACTCCTGCAGCACCCTGACCATCTGAGGCCGGGGAAAATCTGCCAATGCGCGCACTTTGTCCGGTAAGGGTATCCCGCCCTCTGGTGAGATGCGGTGGCCCAAAAAATCGATTCCCGTCACCCTGAACTGGCACTTCGCCGGGTTGATCATTAATCCGTGCTCCTCCAACCTCTGGAAAACTGTCCTGAAGTGGGCTACGTGTTCGTCCTCGGACGCGCTGGCTACCAGGATGTTGTCCAGGTAGACTAACACAAATGGCAGATCGCACAGCACCGCATCCATCATGTATTGGAATGTCTGCGCCGCACCTTTTAACCTGAAAGGCATGCGTAAAAACTCAAAAAGACCAAATGGGGTTATTACCGCCATCTTAGGTATGTCCTCAGCGCACACTGGGACCTGGTGGTAACCGCGGATCAGGTCTATCTTGGAAAAAATGCGTACCCCGGTGAGGTGAATGGAAAAATCCTGAATATGGGGGATCGGGTAGCAGTCGTGCGCTGTGGCGTTGTTCAGTCTGCGGAAATCTCCGCATAGTCGCCACGATCCCTCGGCTTTAGGAACCATATGTAGCGGGAATGCCCATGGGTGTTTGAACGTCTGATGATGCCCAACTTTTCCAAGTTGGCAATCTCCTCGCGTGCACTGGCCAGTTTAGCTGTGTCCAGACGCCGAGGTTGTGCAAAAACGGGCGGCCCCGTGGTGGTAATGAAGTGCTCCACCCCGTGTTTAGTGACGGTCGCCGAAAAGGTCGGGACCGTGAGTGCTGGGAACTGGGTGAGTAGTGTGTGGAACTTACCACCTGGAGCTGTGACGTTGGCTATTGTTGTGGGCATGGCTCCTCTAGCTGTACAGGGGAGAGAATCAAAAGACATTGCATTAATCGGGCGTCTGTTAGCCACATCGACTAGTAGACCGTGTGCACACAAAAAATCAGCGCCCAAAATGGGGAAGCTGCATGCCGCTATGACGGATGTCCATTGGTATGCATGGCCGTGCAAGGAAACAGTCAGTGTCCTCTCACCAAAAGTCTTAATGTCTGAGCCTTTTGCAGCCGTCAGCTCGGGTCCGCTAGTTCCCGCCAGCCGATCTGCATAGGACGGCAGGATGAGACTCTTTTGGGAGCCGGAGTCCATGAGGAACCGTCTCCCTGAGCGTGAGTCTGTCACATAGAGCAGCTTGCTTGCTTCACCGGCAGTCGCAGCTACTACCGACTACCGGCCCTGGCATTTCCCGAGCTCTTGAATTGGCACGGTGGCACACATCGGCGTGCGTCCTCTCCAAAACGGCGGTGGTAGAAACAGAGCGTGTCTCTCCTGTGCTTCTTGGCTTCCGCTGCAGCCACCGTCGTTGGCTCCTCACCCCCGCTGGCCGTCTCGCTGGGTTCCAACACCGCTGCGTTCACTGCGAGGGTTCTGGTGGTGAGGATAATCCGATCTGCCTCTTGCGCTAGCGCCTGGTAGTTGCACGCGGCCAGCAGTGGCGAATTGGCAAGGACTGCCCTGGCCGCTGTCGGGAGGTTCCAGAGGAAAAGGTTGGCAAAGAGGAAATGCCCGTCATCTGTGCCTATCAACGCCAACATCTTCTCCATTAACTTGACCGCTGACCCGTCTCCCAACTTGGAGCGCGTCAGGAGCCTTTTCGCTCTCTCGCAGTCTGAGAGCGTATAGCGCCGGGTCAGCGCGGTTTTGAGAGCCTCGTATTTGTCGTGGGCTGGGGGCCGTTGGAGCAGGCTCGCTACCTGCTGAGTTGTGCGTGCGTCCAGCGCTGCAACCACGTAGTAGTATCTGGTGTCATCTGCCATTATTCCCCGGAATGCGAACTGGGCCTCGGTGTGGAGGAACCAAGACTGGGTTGTGTAGTGAAAAGTCTGGGAGCTTGACCGAAACGGTGCATGCGTTGCTGGCACCTCCAGTCCGGGTTGTCTCCGGGGTGTTCGCCTCAAGTTCCATTGTGCGTCAAGGATCACCACTGTGGAGCGAGAAATAATCAGGCAGAGCGGTCCAGGGCAGAGTAGGCTTTATTAATTTCTCTCTCTCACATTCACCAGAATCACAAACATCAAAAATGACTAACAGGTCGCAGGCATCTCTCCTTTTATATTATTCAACTTGCTCAGTCACCTGTGGTGCTGCATTAACATGAAAACCTTTGCAATTCCCCATTCTCTTTGTCACTGTTCACATCAACCTACCAACTCCCCATGACCATTCCGTCTGAGTGGAAACATACTGAGTGGATTCCCACAATGTATGAATGAGTTGGAGTCTCATCTTGCAGGGAACCAATAGCCAACCACCCCCTTTATTATCAGAACACAGAATTATATACACAAGTGGCCGTGCCCACCTGACGTCACCCTGTGGGCGAGTATGGCATCACACATGCACACTTCGCAACATGCAGTATCTCACAAAAGTGAGTACACCCCTCATATTTTTGTAAATATTTTATTATATCTTTTCATGGGACAACACTGAAGATATGACACTTTGATACAATGTAAAGTAGTCAGCGTACAGCTTGTATAACAGTGTAAATTTGCTGTCCCCTCAAAATAACTCACACAGCCATTAATGCCTAAACCGCAAATCAAACAAATTTAAATATTAGACAAAGATAACACAAGTAAACTCAAAATGCAGTTTTTAAATGAAGGTGTTTATTATTAAGAGTAAAAAAAAATCCAAACCTACATGACCCTGTGTGAAAAAGTGACCCCCCCCCCCCCCGATAAAACATAAATTAACTGTGGTTTATCACATCTTTGGAAAGCTGAGTGCAATTCCTCTAGCCACACCCAGGCCTGATTACTGCCACACCTGTTCTCAATCAAGAAATCACTTAAATAGGACGTGCTTGAACAAAGTGAAGTAGACCAAAAGATTCTCAAAAGCTAGACATCATGCTGCGATCCAAAGAAATTCAAGAACAAATGAAAAACAAAGTAACTGAGATCTGTCAGTCTTGAAAAGGTTATAAAGCCATTTCTAAAGCTTTGGGACTCCAGTGAACCACAGTGAAAGCCATTATCCACAAATGGTGAAAACATGGAACAGTGGTGAACCTTCCTAGGAGTGGCTGGCCAACCAAAATTACCCCAAGAGCACAGCGACGACTCATCCAAGAGGTCACAAAAGACCCCACATCAACATTCAAAGAACTGCAGGCCTCACTTGCCTCAGTTAAAGTGTCTGTGACACGATGTAGGAACTATGGATCAGTATTCAGTATGAAATTATCTTCAGTCGTCCACATAGTTGTTTCTGTTGACTTAGAACGCTAAATAAGTGGAAAAATATTTCTAAGTGAATTCAAATTTAGCGCCGTGTTGCAGTAATGTGATATCTGGAGATTTGCCTCGTTTCCGGATATGACTTCATGAGGAGAGTTTCCTCTCGGCTGATCTGTGTGCTGTCAATGTAAACAAGCTGTTTAGCTTCTATATCAGGGAAGAAATGCCGAAACGTTGCTTGGCGGCTAGGTGTTCTAATTGCGCCAGTGAATGTATAAGCCTGTTTTCATTCCCAAAAGATCCAGATCTTCTTAAAAAAATGGTCGAAGCAAGTACAGAGAACAAGGGACAAATGGCAACCAACACCATCTTCTGTACTCTGTAGCAATCATTTCACTGCAGACAGTTTTGAGGAGGCGCCTGCTATACAGGAATCTTTAGGCTTGAAAGTTCGTTACAGACGGGTTCTAAAACTGACTGCCATACCTACGGTTTTCAAACGAAAACCCACAGCTCAAGACGATATCAACATATCAAAACAGTGCAGAGAAGCAACGGTGTCAAAACTCGCCGGGAAAAGAGTTTGTGTAATTGATTTTTTTTCCACATAAGGTGATTGTGATTTTATTATATTTTTTCCGCCGAAAGTAAAATCCTCCCCTATGAATTTTGAAGCCGAGTGTTGACTTTACTTCAAATGGAACAACTTTGTGTTAAAAAAAAACCTTATATTACTTTTTTCATTTTTCATTTTTATTAATCTCATTGCCTACCGAAACTGAATATCTGAGCATTTTTTTTTTTAAATTTCCCCGACCACCCGATCGGGGAAATTTAGATCTATCTGTATATTACCATTCAGTGTTTTGGAGGTGACCGATGCCCATCTCTAACCCTTTACGTCGGACCCTTCATCCTCTGAAACATGGGAGTCATCTTCGCTTCCTGAAAGATATGGTTCAAATAAATAGGGTTGCAGTCCTTCGTTAGAACCAACTCGCTCTTCTTCATCACTCGATCCTGCTTCTTCCTCAAAAACTATTGACAAATTGCTCAAATCTTCGCTGAAATCGCTCACAACTTCCTCCGCTTCAGTGTACTCAGCCATGCTTGTTTACATCTTTGGTCCCCTCATTACATCACAAAATGGAAGCGGCGTTTGACCCAATTTCAATAAACGAACATCGCAATAGTCTGCATCACAATGTAATTTATGGTAGTATATGGAAACAAAATTTTATTGCATTTTTTTGTCTACACAGAATAAAAGCACAGTAGCTCTTCTTTCTAATGATGTCTTGGTTGAATTATGTCACAGACTTTAAGGTCAGTGTTCATGACTTCACCATAAGAAAGAGACTGGGCAAAAATGGCTTGCATAGCAGAGTTCCAAGATGAAAACCACTGCTGGGCAAAAAGAACATAAAGGCTTTTTTCAGTTTTGCCAGAAAACATCTTGATGATCCCCAAAACTTTTGGGAAAGTACTCTGTGGACTGATGAGACAAAAGTTGAACTTTTTGGAAGGTATGTGTCCCATTACATCTGGCATAAAAGAAACAGCATTTCAGAAAAGGAACATCATAGCAACAGTAAAATATGGTGGTGGTAGTGTGATGGTCTGGGGCTGTTTTGCTGCTTCAGGAGCTGAAAGACTTGCTGTGGTAAATGGAACCATGAATTCTTCTGTCTACCAAAAAATCCTGAAGGAGAACGCCCCGCCATCTGTTCGTGACCTTAAGCTGAAGCGCCCTTGGGTTCTGCAGCAGGACAGTGATCCAAAACACACCAGCAAATCCACCTCTGAATGGCTTAAGAAAAACAAAATGAAGACTTTGGAGTGGCCTAGTCAAAGTCCTGACCTGAATCCAATTGAGATGTTGTGGCATAACCTTAAAAAGGCGGTTCACGCTCAAAAACCCTCCAATGTGTCTGAATTACAACAATTCTGCAAAGCCGAGTGGGCAAAAATTCCTCCACAGCACTGTAAAAGACTCATTGCCAGTTATTGCAAACACTTGATTGTAGTTGTTGCTCCTAAGGGTGGCCCAACCAGTTATTAGGTTTAGGGGGCAATCACTTTTTCACACAGGGCCATGTAGGTTTGGATTTTTTTTCCATTAATAATAAACACCTTCATTTAAAAACTGCATTTTGTGTTTACTTGTGTAATCTTTGTCTAATATTTAAATTTGTTTGATGATCTGAAACATTTAAGTATGACAAACATACAAAAAAATGAGAAATCATGAAGGGGGCAAACACTTTTTCACATTACTTTACCTACAGGACAGGTATTAACAACTAGATCTCATTCTGACCATAAAGCAGAGTTTTTCCAGCTGCTCCCTTTTTGGCCCACCATGTTATCATCTGAGCTCATGATGATCTCTGCATATTTGATTTGTCAGGATTTTATGCTGGCTGACCTTCCTGACCTGGTCATGAACCCATGACCTTCCAGTTATTGGGTGGATGCTCTGCCACTAGGCCACCACTCCCGTATTCTGCAGTTAAATGTTAATCATTACATTTAGGTCAGCTCTTTAAGTCTGCAACTATTTTGTTATTCAGGGTGAGAAACACTCCTGCTAAATTATGATTAGTGGTAGAGCATCTACCCCACTTTCAGTAGGTTGTGGGTTCATGACCAGGCCATAGCAAAGACCGTATAAAGTCCTGGCCAGTCAGAATGTGCAAACCATCACAATATCAGATGATGATATGCTGTGGCATCCCTGAAAGGCAGCAGTCAGAAAATTAAAATTTTAAGTCTCCGAGCTAATGCTGATATCTAGCCAACATTTTGCCAATGTGCAAATGACCTTTATAAGATGTATTTGTGATGTAAACTTGGTACGTTGGACGTGCTGTTGGGGTTGATACTTTTTTCTTGTTGTTGAATTTGCAACATTTTTCTTCTTAATGTGCACTGTTATTCTCATAATTTAAAAAAGTCTCACAAATTTGGTAAATTTGCAACTCTTGTAAATCTACAGCTTTTCCCCCTCATAAACATGGACTTTTTCTCATATTTTTGCAAGTTTTTTGCAGTAATTTTGCAACTTTTTCTTGTAAATTTGTGACTTTTTTTCTTGTAAATTTACACCTTTTTTCTCATTAATTTTTTTCCTCATACATTAGGATATTTTTCTTGTAAATTTGCTCATTTTGTCTTGTACATTTGCAATTCCTGTAAATTTACAGCTTTTTTCCTGAAAGACGTAATTTAATTCTCATATTTTTACAGTTTTTTTGTTGTACCTTTGCAACTTTTTCTTGTAAATTTGTGACTTTTTAATTAATTTTCCACTTTTATTCTCATAAATTTGATATATTTATTACCTCTGCCAAGGAGGTTCTGTTTTCATCAGCGTTGGTTTGTCTGTCTGTCTGTCTGTTTGTTTGTTAGCAAGATAACTCAAAAAGTTATGGACGGATTTTCATGAAATTTTCAGAGATTGTCAGAAATGGGGTATCCTACAGGATGATTAGATTTTGGTGGTGATCCGGATCACCGTCTGGAAAAAAAACAAAAAAACAAGCATCACAGTATAGCTAATATATGCCACTTGCGAATGGCATTTTTTTCATGGTCAAGGAATCTATAAAGTTAGACAAAATAAATGTAGGATTAATATTTATGATGTTAAACACTGTATGGGGCAACTGTGGCGCTTGGCGGAGGTCTGCGCTCTCCGAGTGCTTTTCTAGTTTTGTAAATGTGCAACTTTTTCATAAATTTGCTACTTTTTTCTAGTAAATTTATGATTTTTTTCTTGTAAATTTGAAACTTTTTCCTGGAAAGTTGCAATGTTCATTTGGATGTTGATTACATCTTTATCTGTTTAGCAAGACCAAGGGTCTGCAACCTGTGGCTCTAGAGCCACATGTAGTTCTTTTTCCCATAGCCAGTGGCTCCCTGACACCTTGAGAAAAAAACAAAAAAAACAAAAAAACATAACAAATTTTTAAGAAGCAACACATTTTAAAGAAAAAAAAAAAGAACTGAGGAAACCTGAAAATGTATGAAAAAACTAGCAAATTTAGATATTTTTTTTTTTTTTGCGATTTTATTTTTTGTTAAAAAAAAAACCATGCCCATGAATTTATCAATAAAAAGTCATCAAATTTCTGTGAAAAAAAAATCAAAAATGTTCTGGAAAAAGTTGTAGTTTTATTAGAAAAATTTAACAATTTTGGGTAAATCGACCACCACCCCCAACACCCACCTGGGCGTTGGGGGTGGTGGTCTGCTTCTGTGGCGAGTCGGTGGGGGTGTGGCTGCTGGCTTGTGCCGGCGGTCTCCCCAGCCACTGCTGGGTTCTGGTCCCCATTCATACTCGCTGCATCTGCACCGCGGCTGCCCTAAGTAATAAGGGTGAATGAGTGTGGGTGAGTGCACGAGTGGATGTGAGTAGGTCGGCGCGTGAGTGAGAGTGTGTGTATGGGTGAATGTGAGTGAGTGCGGGTAACTCTGAGGGCGAGTGGGAGTGGGAATGAGATTGAGCGGTTACAGGAGTGGGACAGAGGGGGTGGGTCTGGTAGTGTGAGTGTGGGATTGTGTGGGGGAGAGGGTGAGCGAGAGGCAGTCAGTGCATGTGGGTGCAATTGGGTGCATATGAGAGCATGAGGGTGTGAGTGTGTGGGAATGGGTGTGTGTGCTGGTCGGGAGGTGCTGGTTTGTGGGGGTAGCACCTCTTGGCTGCTTGGGTTCCCCTGGACGGGGTGGGGGGGGCCTTGGGGCACCTATGCCTTGCTGCCACCTTCTTTGGGCATGGGAATCTCCGGGGTGTGTGGGGGTGGCGCTGGGGTGGGAGTAGTCCCGCTGTGAGGTGTCTGGGGGGGGGGGCGTGGGCCTGTTTCTGGCCTGGGGGATGGGGACGCCGGCCTCCTGGTGCCTGGGGTCCGAGGGCTGGCATTGGCCCCGCTGGGGGAAGGGGGGGTGTTTGGCTGGTCTGGGGCGTGGGCTGGCTGCGCCGGCCGCTTGGCAGCTCGGCCTTCCTCTGCCGTCTCTCCTGGAGCAGATGCCTGGCTGTCCTGGGGTTTGTTGGCCTCAGGACATTTGTGCTCTGTGGGGGTTGGTGGCGTTGTCCTGCTTGCTCGGGGTTTCAGGGGTGGGTGGGTGGGGGGTTGCTGTGACCAGCCACCCTCTTCGTATGTTCCCTGACAAACTACTCACATGTACATACTTATTTTGCTTGCACCCTCATACACACACACACACACACATATGCACACACACGTCTCTCCTTTAACAGGTGCAGATACCAGACTCATGTTGAGACCTCTTCAGTAGAAGAAACAGCCTGTCTTCTGTTTGTTTCAGTTGTTTGTTTGTCTTCTTTGTCTGTTCCTCCCTTTTTTCCCCCCTCCCCACCTCTCCTTTCCCCCTCCCCCCCCCCCCCCCCCCCCCGGGTGGGTCCTTCATGGGTAAAACAATTTAAATAAAGTATTAAAAGTTTTTTACAAGAAGAGTTTAAAACAATATACAGTACTTATACAGTGGGGTAAAAAAGTATTTAGTCAGCCACCAATTGTGCAAGTTCTCCCACTTAAAAGATGAGAGAGGTCTCCAATTTTCATCATAGGTATACCTCAACTATGAGAGACAAAATAAGGAAAAAAAAAATCCAGAAAATCACATTGAAGGATTTTTAATGAATTAATTGGTAAATTCCTCGGTAAAATAAGTATTTGGTCAATAACAAACGTTCATCTCAATACTTTGTTATATACCCTTTGTTGGCAATGACAGAGGTCAAACGTTTTCTGTAAGTTTTCACAAGGTTTTCACACACTGCTGCTGGTATTTTGGCCCATTCAACCCAGCACCTCTAGAGCAGTGATGTTTTGGGGCTGTCGCTGGGCAACACAGACTTTCAACTTCCTCCAAAGATTTTCCATGGGGTTGAGATCTGGAGACTGGCTAGGCCACTCCAGGACCTTGAAATGCTTCTTACGAAGCCACTCCTTTGTTGCCCGGGTGGTGTGTTTGGGATCATTGTCATGCTGAAAGACCCAGCCACGTTTCATCTTCAATGCCCTTGCTGGTGGAAGGAGGTTTTCACTCAAAATCTCACGATACATGGCCCCATTCATTCTTTCCTTTACACGGATCAGTCGTCTTGGTCCCTTTGCAGAAAAACAGCCCCAAAGTATGATGTTTCCACCCCCATGCTTCACAGTAGGTATGGTGTTCTTTCTCCTCCAAACACGACAAGTTGAGTTTTTATCAAAAAGTTCTATTTTGGTTTCATCTGACCATATGACATTCTCCCAATCCTCTTCTGGATCATCCAAATGCTCTCTAGCAAACTTCAGACGGGCCTGGACATGTACTGGCTTAAGCAGGGGGACACATCTGGCACTGCAGGATTTGAGTCCCTGGCGGTGTAGTGTGTTTCTGATGTAGCCTTTGTTACTTTGGTCCCAGCTCTCTGTAGGGCATTCACTAGGCCCCCCCATGTGGTTCTGGGATTTTTGCTCACCGTTCTCATGATAATTTTGACCCCACGGGGTGAGATCTTGCGTGGAGCCTCAGATCGAGGGAGATTATCAGTGGTCTTGTATGTCTTCCATTTTCTAATAATTGCTCCCACAGTTGATTTCTTCACACCAAGCTGCTTACCTATTGCAGATTCAGTCTTCCCAGCCTGGTGCAGGTCTACAATTTTGTTTCTGGTGTCCTTTGACAGCTCTTTGGTCTTGGCCATAGTGGAGTTTAGAGTCTGACTGTTTGAGGTTGTGGACAGGTGTCTTTTATACTGATAACGAGTTCAAACTGGTGCCATTAATACAGGTAACGAGTGGAGGACAGAGGAGCCTCTTAAAGAAGAAGTTACAGGTCTGTGAGAGCCAGAAATCTTGCTTTTTTGTAGGTGACCAAATATTTATTTTACTGAGGAATTTACCAATTAATTCATTAAAAATCCTTCAATGTGACTTTCTGGATTTTTTTTTTCTCATTTTGTCTCTCATAGTTGAGGTATACCTATGATGAAAATTAGAGACCTCTCTCATCTTTTAGGTGGGAGAACTTGCACAATTGGTGGCTGACTAAATACTTTTTTGCCCCACTGTATATGTACTGCACAAAGCTCCTTTTGGCAAAGTAAAATGTGTTTGGCACAATAAGGGAAGCAGATTTCTGTTCTGCTCACCTACTGTAGCTACCTAACAGGACAAGGGGGGAGGGGAGAAAAATTTAACATATTTATGTAAAAAAATGCTGCTGTTTTACCCATTAAAGATAATAAATTAAAAATTAAAAAGAAAAATATTATATATTTATGAGAATAGCTGAAAATTTATGTGATAAACATTGGAAAATTTCAGAACAATTGCAATTTTTAAGGAAAAAAATCTGGATAAATTTGCAAGAAAAAGTCATACAAGATCTAAAAGAAATCACCAAAAGATAAAAATTTAATTCAGAAATTGTCACAAATTTCTATGAAAAAGGCCACATTTTAATCTGAAAGAGTAACAGATTTACCAAAAAAAAAGCCAAATTTATGAATAAAGCAGAAGATTATGCAAAAAAATATCAAAATTTATGAAAAAAGTTGACATTTTATTTGGAAAAATGTCACTAACTTATGTTAAGTCTTTAATTTTAGTGAACAAGAGTATCAAATGTGTTAAGAAAAATAGGCCAAGTTTATGAAAAAAGACATTTATGCCCAAAATATAGCTAATGGTTTTTTTTTTAAAACATATTAATTTTATGAGGAAAACATCCACACAAATTTGCAAGGGAAAAGTGAAGTTTTTTTTTTTTTACTGTAAAATTTTGTCATTAATAGGTTAACAAATTTACCATCAAAAAAGCTGCACATTTTATGACAAAAACTCTTAAATCAGGCCAGCTGTAATATTGCCGTTTTACTTTAGTTCTCAGGTTCATTTATTTTTGTGGCTACACGCAGATTTTTTAGACAACAAAAAAAGCATCACTCAAAGTGGCTCTTTGTGAAGTACAGGTTGCCGACTCCTGTCTAGACAGTGACCCCAGTTTATTGTTGAAGCTTTTCGCTAGGAAGGGAGCTATTTTCTTACATTTTAATATGATTTTGATTCTTCCCCATTACAATCGTAGCCCCTAAACATAAACTTGCATAGATGTTTCCAAGAAGCTAGAAACAGCAGTGCTGTGTCTAATAAGTCAAAACCAAACAAGCACAGGCGTCCCTCTGGAATTTCCTAGTGACACACTGAATCATCTCTGTGACTCATCTGTAAACATGAGCACACTCTGCACACTAACCATGAATAATTGATGTGGGTGGAAAAATCAATCAATACCTCCCGGTAATAGGACTGTAATCACGTAACACAATGATGTAAACAGACATAAGACACATTAATGATGGATTCTAATTTAATCAGACAAACTCCCCTGCAGACATCACGGGCCTTTTGATTTGAAGTGTAAATCTAACCTGTCTATGGTGGTGGAGCCGCAGGAATGAAGACAAAACGACTGAAGAAACAGGAAAGTGAAACTAAAACGCACCATGAACAACACCGGCACTTGCACAACTAACAGCTCACAGTCTAAGGCTGCAGTGTCTATCAGTTTAACTTAGGGCCAACAAAAGGGTAATGAGTAAAGCCAAGGGGCAGGTATTAATTTTATAAAATCTTTTTTTAATTGAAAAAGTATTTTAACCTAAATTAGAACAAAAATCTGTTTACATGAGAAGGATAAAATAAATTCCAAATTGCAAGAGTGGAAAACATAAATTTATAATAAATCATAAATTTGCAACTTTTTTCTTGTAAATTTATAACATTCATATGGATGCTGGTTAAATTTTTATTCTATATAATGGTTTAATTTATTTTCTGTCCATTTAAACAGCCGTCATCATTTGCAGTCCAGATCTCGGAGGCAACAATCTAAGCAGAGAAGACCAGACTTCCCTCTTCCCAGCCACCTCCTCCAGCTCCTCAGAGAGGATACCAAGGCATTCCCAGGCCAGCTGTTAGCTTCTCTCAGCACATTGTCATTTTTTTATGCTTTGCATTACACCATCGAATTACCAGTAGATAGAGCGCCGGCTTTGCGCCGCAAGGAGGATGCTAATTTCAAAGAGGTACGGCAGCACGCAGTCTCATGCACACTGGTATTTTATGATAATGCAGTTTTGATCAGGGAGAAGGAGGTCTGTCATCAGGAGAGCATTGTTAATGCTGTTTCAGCAGCGTGTTTTGAAACTGAGCAGCTCCTTGGTGCAGTGGCTGCACTGCACCACTGTTTGATCATCTGCACTCCTTCCTGGGATGATCGGAGGCAGCAGTATAACTGTCAGTCTGAAGACTTTAAACGACAAACCCCTCTGCTATAATCACACTGGAGTGGTAGACTAGTGGTACAGCATCCGTCCCACAGCCGGGAGGTCATGGGCTCAAGCCCTGGCTGGGTCATACCAAAGACCATATAAAAATGGCACTTCCCACCTTCTAGCTTGGCGCTCAGCATAATAGAATAGGGAAAGAAAAGTTGGACATCAGATGGAAATTAGCCACTGGCTACAATCTGGCAAGTTTACATTGAATGATATCAGTGTTTGTTAACCTGCACTGTTCAATCAATTCAATTCAATCAAAATCATCTTCTCTGTTCACGCAAGCATGTGTCCTATCTCGTTAATGAACCACACTCAGCTGTTGTTTTTCTATTCAATGTAATAATTTGAGGACAATTAAATACAAACTCCCCACATAATATCGCCCATCCTAAATAAATTGAAAAAAGCAGTAGATGAGTTTTTCATTGCACACACAGACTGTACAAAACTGACTGCACAGAAGAAAAACAAAACATGTGGAATGTAGCAAGGTGTGCATCCATGCACCCTACATTAAACCTAAATTAATTTAAATTCAGCTCAGTTATTAAGCCCATTTCTCCAATCATCTATCATCCCCTTCCTTGCAAAATAACTGACTGGGCATTTACTATAATTAATGCCTGTCTTAATGCCAAACAGCATTACTATTGCGTGCATTTTCACTCACTCACGTACACACGCTTTGGCCAGTGCCAAACCTGTCTTAAACAAGCCAGCATGATCAGAGTTCATCTTTGATTATGGGCCTCTGTGCATTAAAGGGGTGCATTAAAGGCGCTTTGAATTGGATTACCCAAAACATACCCCTGAAAAATTACACCAGTGTATTTGCACTTTAAACCCGGTACAAAATTTGTTTTTGCGCTGCTGTAATAGTGAAATGAACTTGGATACGCCCATAAACACGTTTGGCACCTTAGACAATTGACTGTGGTCTACGCTGTTGTAATATAGCCCATAGTCTCCATTTCCTGGGTCTGCCCTGTGGTCTCCTCCCAGGGAGACGTGGCCAAACTACCTCAACTGTCTCCTGTTGATCTAGACAATTACTCAGTTTAAAAAAAAATGTTTTTGTTGGGAGAGAGGAGGATTTTTTTTTCTCCCATTTTAAAGGGCTTGAACGTATTAGCTCAGACTTCACTTTATTCATTTAAACACTAAATCCTGTATACAAGGACATGGGTGGATAATTCATTTCTCTGTTTGGGGGACAATAAACCGGACATTTTCTTCAGAGTAAATATTGAGGGGGACACAATCAATATTATTGTAGTCAGGTCAATTCCGAGGTTTTGGGACCAATATCCAAGATGGGGAAGAATTCAAACCTATAAAATGTGGAGAAAAAAAACCCCCAAAACATTTATATACAGTATATATACGCTACTCACAAAAAGTTAGGGATATTTGGCTTTTGGGTGGAATTTATGGAAAATGTAAAAAGTTCACATGACAGTGATATTATGTCACGAAAGTAGGGCATTTAAGTAAAAGCATGCAATGGTGATTTCCTCAGCTCAAATAGTTTATTGAAACAAAAGCCAACAACAGTGGTGGGTATACCACAACAAAAAATGTCAGTGTCTCAATAACTTGTCATGTGCCCATGAGCATCAATTACAGCTTGACAACGACGTCTCATGCTGTTCACAAGTCGACTTATTGTCTGCTGAGGCATGGCATTCCACTCTTCTTGAAGGGCGGCCCTCAGGTCATTGAGGTTGTGGGGTGCAGGGTTACGAGCCTCTACATGGCGACTCAGCTGATCCCATAGGTTTTCTATGGGATTCAGGTCTGGAGAAAGTGCAGGCCACTCCATTTGAGGTACCCCCAGCCTCCAGCAGCTGTTCCCTAATGATGCGACCTCAATGAGTTGGAGCATTGCCGTCCATGAAGATTAAATTAGGCCTGTGTTGTTCATGCAGGGGCAAATGACTGGATTAATGATGTTATTCAGGTAGTATCGGCTTGTCACTGTACCATTCACAAGGTGTAGGGCAGTTCTGTATTGACTAGACACACCTGCCCACACTGTAAAAACAACATCATCAAAGACTCATCTGGTGACAACAGTGGCTGATACATAGCACTCTCCTTGACATCTCCAAAATTGTTGGCAGCCATCATTTCTGCTCAGCGTGAATCAACTTTCATCAGAGAACAGCACTGAGGCCTACTGGTCCCTTGTCCAGTGTAAATGCTTCCTGGCCCATGCAAGACGATGATGCCTGTGCCTGGTGGTGTGGTCAGGTACCCTTGCAGGTTGTCTAGCACGCAGACCACGCTGATGTAAACCACTCTGGTGCTGTATCAATCAAACAATCCCTAACTTTTTGTGAGTAGTGTGTATGTGTTTATATATATATATATATATATATATATATATATATATATCTCGTTGGCCTCCGTCGGTCTATGATGACCATGGAAGAGAATCCTAAATGTCTACTCTGCTGGAACAGCACCGCCTGTGGCTGAACAGGCCAATGCGCGAATGGCAGTCCCTGTCACACAGGTCGCACTTGTGGGTGGTCTCCGTGCTGCTGGGTCTGTGGCGGTTCTTCCTGCGGGTCCTTTTTTCATCTGCTGCAGCAGTCAGTCTTTCTTCACCCGCCTTGAGCTGTCTGGTCAGGGTGTCTCTCCATTTGGAGCGGTCCGTTGCAAGGTCCTCCCAGCGCTCTGTGTTGATCTCCAGGGCCTTCATGTCTCTCTTGCAGACGTCTCTAAAGCGCAGCTGTGGGCGGCCAACGTCTCTCCTGCCAGTTGCCAGTTCTCCGTAGAGGACGTCTTTGGGGATTCTGCCATCCTCCATACGGTGAACGTGGCCTAGCCAGCGGAGCCTGTGCTGCCTGAGTAGAGTGAACATGGAGGGAAGGCCGACGCGGGACAGAACTTCTGTGTTGGGCACTTTGTCCTGCCAGGATATGTCCAGGATGTGGCGAATGCAGCGCAAGTGGAAGGAGTTCAGTCTCTTTTCCTGCCGGGCGTATGTTGTCCACGTCTCACTCCCATAGAGCAGTGTGCTGATGACGCAGGCGTTGTACACTGCTCTGTCATCTTGACAGAGAGTTTGGGATTCTCCCACACTCGTGGGGTGAGGCGAGCGAGTGTGAAGGCTGATTTTCCAATCCTCTTGTTGATCTCTGTATCAAGGGAGAGGTTGTTGCTGATCGTGGACCCCAGGTACGTGAACTGATTCACGACCTCCAGCTCGTAGTTGTCGATGGTGATGGTTGGTGGTGCTTCCGTGCCTTGCGCCAAGACGTTAGTCTTCTTCAGGCTGATGGTAAGCCCGAAGTCCTTGCATGCCTGGGAGAAGCGGTCCATCAGGGTCTGAAGCTCCTGCTGTGTGTGGGTTGCGACTGCAGCGTCGTCTGCGAACAGCATGTCTCTGATTAGAGCCTCGCGTACTTTGGTTCTGGCTTTCAGGCGGGCGAGGTTGAAAAGCCTGCCGTCAGATCTTGTGTGCAGGTAGATTCCCTCTGTTGCTGTGCTGAAGGCATGCCTCAGGAGCATAGCAAAGAAAATCCCAAAGAGGGTTGGCGCAAGTACACAGCCCTGTTTCACTCCGCTGCGTATGTTGAATGGCTCTGAGACATTGCCATCGTGCTGCACTATCCCCTGCATGTTGGTGTGAAACGATTCGATGAGGCTTTGCAACTTTGGTGGGCATCCTATCTTTGGCAGGATCTTGAAAAGGCCCTCTCTGCTGACCAGATCGAACACTTTGGTGAGGTCGATGAAGGCGACGTACAGGGGCATGTTCTGTTCTCTGCATTTCTCCTGGAGTTGGCGGATGGAGAATATCATGTCTACCGTCGATTGTTCAGCGCGGAAGCCACACTGAGACTCAGGGTAGACACGTTCGGCAAGCTTCTGTAGACGAACGAGAACAACTCGTGCGTAGACTTTGCCAACAACGCTGAGGAGGGAGATGCCCCTGTAGTTGTTGCAGTCGCTTCTCTCCCCTTTGTTTTTGTACAGGGTGATGATCTTGGCGTCCCTCATGTCCTGTGGTACGGCACCTTCCTTCCAACACTGGCAGAGGACATCATGCAATGGCAGCAGTAGGGCGGTCTTGCAGTGCTTGATCAGGTCAGGGGGTATGCCGTCGTTGCCGGGTGCCTTGCCAGCAGCCAAGCTATCAATGGCCTTGCTGAGTTCGTCGATGGTTGGCTTGGCGTCAAGTTTGTCCATGGATGGCAGGCAGTCAATGGCATCAAGGGCTGAAGTCTGGAATAGAGGTCGGAGTAGTGTTCCACCCATCTCTCCATCTGCTTGTTCTTTTCTGTGATCATCTCCCCAGTGGAGGATTTGAGGGGGGCCGTCTTGCTCTGAGCTGGACCAAGTGCTTTCTTGATGCCATCGTACATACCACGGATGTTCCCTGTTATGGCAGCGGTTTGAATGTCTTGGTTGAGCTGAGTCCAGTACTCGTTGGCACAGCGCCGAGCAGTCTGCTGAACTTTGCTTCTCGCAGCCCTGAGAATCTGGAGATTCTTCTCGTTTGGGTACTTCTTGTACTCAGCAAGTGCTGAGCGCTTGGCTTCAATGACGGGGGTCATCTCGGTCAACTTGGCATCAAACCAGTCCTGTGACTTTGAGGTCTTCCTCCCAAAGGTAGCCAAGGCTGTGCAGTGGATGGTGTTTCGCAGCTCTTCCCACTTCTGCTTTGCAGATTCTCCTTCTTGTGGTACACCAAGTTCCTTCTCAAAGGTGGAGGCAAACTGCTCAACAAGTTCTGGTTGAGCCATCTTGCTGGTGTCAATCCGTGCCTTTCCAGGCTGTCTAGCATGATGGAATTTCTTCAGCTGCAGCTTGACCTTGCAACACACCAATGAATGGTCTGTGTCGCAATCTGCACTCTGGAACGAACGGGTGATTAGCACGTTCTTCAGTGAGGTGCGCCTGGTCAGGATCAAGTCCAGCTGGTGCCAGTGCTTTGAGCGTGGATGTTGCCAGGAAACCTTGTGTTGGGGCTTGGTCTTGAAGAACGAGTTTGTGATGCACAGATCGTGATATGTGCAGAACTCGAGCAGCCGCTGTCCGTTGTCGTTCATTCTGCCTACGCCAAAAGGTCCAAGACAGGAGGGCCAGGAGTCGTGGTCAGCACCCACTCTGGCATTGAAGTCTCCAAGGAGAATGAGTTGTTCAGAGTTGGGGATGATCCTGACAGTTGTTGCAAGATTCTCATAGAACTCGTCTTTTGCCTCTGGTGTGGCTGTCAGTGTTGGGGCATACACACTGACGAAGGTGACTGGGCCTTGAGTGGTGTTCAGGCGGAGGGTGAGGAGTCGTGCAGAGCCAGTGCTGCCCGGTTCCACCATCTTCAGCAAGGTGTTCTTCACTGCGAAGCCCACTCCGTGTTCCCTGTGTTCGTCACTGCCCTTTCCCTGCCAGTAGAACGTGTAGTCCTTCTCTCTCAGTGTGCCTGCGTCAGCCAACCGTGTTTCCTGGAGAGTGGCGATATCCACTCCCAGTCTCTTCAGCTCATTATTGATGATGGCAGTCTTCCTGGTGTCGTTGATGTTCTTGAGGTTAGCAGCGAGTCCTGTCATCATAGTGCGGACGTTCCAAGTTCCCAGTTTTAGAGTTGGTCTCTTTTGTTTTATTGTCTTGCCTGGTGCGAAGGTTCTCAGCCTGCTGTTCGGATTTCTCCTCATCCCCATGCACCCAATGAGGAAAGCAAGCTGTGGCGGGACAACACCTTATTGGCTGGGGGCTGCCCAGCTTGAGGCGGGCGGTAGCTGTCCAGTGAGATCCGATGATCCCTCCCACCATCGGGAACAACCCCTGGCGCCGCGCTCTACGCCAATTGAGCGGTGGCTTATAACCGGTAACTGTCATTCCCCGTGTTTTGTCTACGCCAAAGGCGAAGCTGGAGTGTCCTCTCCAGTGATCCGGTGTTCTACCTTCCAGCGTTGGGCGTTGGTAGGATTCAAGCCTGGGCAGGAAGATATGGAGGACAAGATGTTGCCCATGCAGCATGTCCCCCCTCTCC
Organism: Pholidichthys leucotaenia; assembly: GCA_020510985.1. Taxonomy (NCBI): domain Eukaryota; kingdom Metazoa; phylum Chordata; class Actinopteri; order Cichliformes; family Pholidichthyidae; genus Pholidichthys; species Pholidichthys leucotaenia. The sequence goes on along the minus strand of CM035840.1, from coordinate 309,576,195 downwards.
ACGTCACTGATGAATCCAAAGGAACAGCAGGGCTGCTACAGTTTGGCACCAGCACCGTTGCAGGAGCTGCCAGAACGATGTTGAGCACAACATAGAACTGCCTTAGGGGCTCCGACTCCGGATTTTTCCTCAGGGTTGACTCCCGAAGCCTTTCCCATGCCCAGGTATGCCGCAAGGCAGCGGAGGTTTGAAATCAGGGTTTGCCTTCCCGTAGATGGGCTACCTTCCCAGGTTGACGAGCCACCATCTACCCGAAGCATCTAGTTTTAAGGCGCCAGAGATCCGCCCTCGCCCCTTCTCCTATTAGTAAAAGCAGTTCCTCCGGGCTTAGAGACTAAACCACACGGGCAGGCTAGGAGTTGGACTTAGTTGTCAGAGGCTTTTCGAGACGCACGCCATAAGGAGCATTTTATGAGCACTGGGAGCTTAACCCCAGTGCCGCTCCTGGCTATGACAACCTTGGAACCAAATACACTATGGAGCACAACAAATCAGCAAGATAATCTGAAAACATACACAAAGATCTCTACTGTACATGAGGCAAATTTTGTGAGAAACACACTATACTCTATACACTATATACTGTATATATATATATATATATATATATATATATATATATATATATATATATATATATATACACTAAACACACTATATATATATATATATATATATATATATATATATATACAGTATATAGCTTAAATAAAATAAAATGGCAGCACTCTGTAGAAAAATATAATAAAAGTTTATCATTACATAGAATATAAATTTAAGCAGCATCCATGTGTCTTCCAAAATTTACAAGAAAAAGGCCACAAATGTACAAGAAAAAGTTGCAAATTTACATTAAAAAATTGCAAATTAACAAGAAAAAAGTAGCAAATTTACATTGTAAAAGCTGCAAATTTATGAGAAAGCTGCAAATTTAAATGAAAAAAGTTGCAAATTAATGACAAAATTTGCAAATGATTTAGAAAAAAGTTGCAAATCACTGAGAAAAAAGTTGCAAATTTACATAAAAAGTTGCAAATTAATGAGAAAAGTCGCAAATTTAAATGAAAAAAACTGCAAATTAATGAAAAAAAGTTGCAAATTAATTGGAAAACGGTTGCAAATCATTGAGAAATAAGTTTCAAATTTACATGAAAAAAATTGCAAATTAATGAGAAAAAGTTGCAAATTAATTATTTATTTAGCGAATGCAAAGTCCTTAAGCCAAGCAGTTGCCTCCTGGTTTGCTGTATGGAGGGTGTGTAATCCTCCTTCCAGTCTTTGGAGCGGGCAAACCTCTATGATGTGTTCCATTGTTTGCTCCTCTCCACATGCGCACAGTGGGCTAGGGCTACTGCCCCATCTGTGAAGGCTGGCCAAGCAGGGGCCATGTCCAGTCCTGAAGCGATTGAGTGTAGACCACTGTCTCCTTGGGAGGTTGGTGCCCGGGACCTGTTGGTTGGGGTTTATCACCAGCTGTTTGTTTGGGATCTCCTTGGTCTCCCATTCCTCTTGCCAAGCTGTCTGGATGGTAAAGTCAGCTGGGGGAGGGTTTTTCCAAATCGGCCGTCTGGATGAAAGTCGGGCAGTGGGTGGGGTGTAGATATCTGCATGGATTGGCAAGTGAGGAAAATCTTTAACTTTTTGGAGCATCCTTTGAGTTAATGCTGCTCGCCGGATGTGTGGAGGGGCTATGTTTGACAGTACAGAGAGCCACGGGAGTGGTGTTGAGCGGATTGTTCCAGTTATAGTTCTCATGGTTGAGTTGAGCTGGGTGTCTACATGGTGTGTGTAAGATGACCTGGACCAGACAGGGGCACAATATTCTGCTACAGAGTATGAAAGGGCCAGTGCTGAGGTGCGCAGGGTGGAGACTGCCGCCCCCCATTTTGCACCAGCGAGCTTGCAGAGCAGGTTGTTTCGTACCTTCACCTTAGCAGCCGTCCCCTTTAGATGTTCCTTGAAGGATAAGGTCCTATCAAGGGTCACTCCAAGATAAGTTGGATTTGGGGCATGCTTAAGCTTGAGTCCGCTCAGGTGGATGTTTAGTTCTCTGGCAGCTTTTGCATTGTGGAGATGGAATACACTGGAGACGGTTTTTGCTGGGCTTGGTTTTAGGCGCCAGATTTTGCAGAACTGGTCCAGTTTGGCAAGATCTTCCGTGAGCACCCGTTCCAGTGGTTCAAAGTCTGGTGCTTGGAATGCCAAACAGATGTCGTCTGCATAGATGAATTTGCGGGATTTTGTAGTAGGCAGGTCGTTTATGTAGAGGTTGAACAGAGTTGGAGCTAGAACTGAGCCTTGTGGGAGTCCGTTATTAATCCGTCCGCAAATTAATGAGAGAAAAGTAGCGAATTTACATGGAAAAATCTGCAAATTTATGAGAAAGCTGCAAATTTAAATAAAAAAGTGCAAATTAATGAGAAAAAAGTTGCAAATTAATTAGAACATAGTTGCAAATCATTGAGAAAGAAGTTGTAAATTTACATGAAAAAAGTTGCAAATTAATGAGAAAAAAGTTTCAAATTTACTTGAAAAAAATTGCAAGTTAAAGAGAAAAAAGTAGCAAATTTATGAAAGTTGCAAATTTAAATGAAAAATGTTGCAAATTAATGAGAAAGTTGCAAATTCATGAGAAAAAAGTAGCAAATTTACATGAAAAAAGTTGTAAATTAATGAATAAAAGTTGCAAATTTACATAAAAGAGCTACAAATTTATGAGAAAGAAAGTTGCAAATTTAAATGAAAAAAGCTGCAAATTTACATGGAAAAAGCTACAGATTTGTGAGAAAAAAAACCACATATCTATAAGGAAAGTTGCAAATTTCCCCTAAATATATTTCTGCATGTATCCTTAGCATTAGTGGTTAAAATGCATTTCATTCAGTTCTGTAACATGATATTAAAAGGTTTATGATAATTTTTTGGGGGGGACATGTCTGTCTTTTGTTTTACACCTATGCACAAGGGTAATAATGAGCAGCAGAAGAGCTAAACCAGATAAGAACAGCAGGAGCAGAAAGCCTGGTGTGTGTGTGTGTGTGTGTGTGTGTGTGTGTGTGTGTGTGTCGGGGTGCACACTGGGAAAGAAATAAAGATTTTATGATGCGACACTGCTAAACGCTGAGGGTAAAGACGCTGATTTTGTTTATTTTATTGCAGGGGAACATCATTAGGATACAACACTGAAAACACGAAGCAGGGAACGATACTGTGAAACAGGAAACCGAGAGCATCATTAATCGTATCCATTCCATAAAGCCGCCTGACAGTAAAAACGGCTTAAATCAGATGACGGCACATATTTCCATCTAATTGGCGTGATTCTGTGACTGTGGAGCTCTCCGGCTGTGTGATAGGACGTAATGAAAGCACACTCTGTCCCTGTGCTGCCAATACAGTGCCACTAAATATATGAAAATAGAAGCTCTTGTTGGAGTCGGCGTGCTGCCTCAGCAGTATATATACACACACATCCTCTGACACCCCTGGAAGAGGTGCACCCTGGGATATTCTCTCGCTGGGGCAGAATCCATTTCGATCCATCTCCCCTCTGGCACGGGGAAAGGAAGCGTGATTGATTTATCAGGGCCCCCGTCTTCCCCAGCCTCCCTTTAATGAGACGGTAATAGCCCACGGTCGGCCGGCTCTCCAGAGAAGAATGTGAAGGAGAGGCGAGTGGCGAGGAATGTGGACAGAATGTGTAACCTGGAGGGCCAATCAGTGCAGAGGGTTAGAGGGGGAGAGCAGGTGAAGTTCTGGCAAAAGTTGTTACCGTTCACCAAAGCGGAAAAACTACAACGATAGGATGGTAAATAGAAGACAGAGCCATTTTATTAAACATTTGTGACATTTTGGTCAATCTTTCTTCAATTATTTAATTACTGCCACATCATCGTGAATCATCTTTTGCAGCATTCCCCGGAGTGGCCCGTTTCAGTGCATGCATCCATTCATTTCCCACCGATTTTCCTGAGGTCCGGGTCGCAGAGGCAGCAGTTCAAGCAGAGAAGCCCAGACTTCCCTTTCCCCACACAGCCACCTGGCCCAGCTTTTCACGGAGTTCCGAGGCCAGGCGGGAGACATGGGGGCAGATTTACTAGGGCAGCATAAATTAGCCAGTGTGCAACTTAGACAGAACAAAGGGAGTGGCCAGTGGTTGTAAGTCATCCACTAACAACACGCAAAGTTATAAACACAGACGCAGTCACTTCACTTCAGTAATGATCACCATCCACCAAGAGCAGTGCAAAATTGTGTACAGGCTCACCTGATAAGGAAGCGGGTCACCAACAGAGGTGCAGTTCAGAGGGGCAAAGTACAGGAGATTTTGTGCACTTCTGTTTAAGCACAAAACCCACCGAAATAGTTTATTTTTGCTTGTAATATTTCATGATTTTGATTTTCATTTCACATAGCAGAGTCTTCTGTTTAATATGTATTTGTATCTAATTTAAAAAGGACTAGTCATGAATAAATTATTTGACCAACGTATTTATTTTATTAACACTAGAACCATCAAGATGGTCTGATGGAGATGCTGGAGTTTTATTATGTGACTAACTTTGTTTTAACAAAATCTACATGTCTCCCAGTCCATGACTTTTCATAAATATGTGTGTTTTATGTTTTCTGAAGTCTGGAATGTAATAAAATTAAATATGCCGGTGTCTCCTCCTGGCAATAATTACCACTGCCACATCAGGCACAAATGAGTTACGACATGCTTTTTTGAACATTAAATTCTGCTGCAATTAGCAGGAAATCGACAGCCGCACACCTTAGTAAACCACCTTGCAGCAGTCATTTAAATACTTTCGCTTTGACATGACATGACAACTCCTGCAAATACATATGCAATGAGACCAGGCACAGAATTAATACTGCCCACCCCTTTCCAACGCTAACTTTCCGCTGTGCCCTTTAGTAAATCTTGACAGTAGTCTTTTAATGCCAAAAGAAGGTTTTGCTGATCAGATGCCTGGACCACCTCAGCTGGCTCCTTTCAACTTTTTTCTCAAATCTACAACTTTTTCCTCATAAATCTACAAATTTTATCTCATAAATTTGTGACTTTTTTTCTCAAAAATGTGATTTTTTTCTTATGAACATGTGACTTTCTTTCCTGTAAATTTTCAACATTTTTCATAAATTTGCAACTTCTCTCTTATAAATTTGTGACTTTTTTTCCTATAATTTAAAAAAAAAAAATCATAAATTTGTGACTTTTTTCCATTAATTTGCATCTTCTTTCTCATAAATTTGTGTCTTTTTCTCAAAAATTTGCAACTTTTTTTCCCTAAATTTGCAACATTCATTTGGATGCTGGTTAAATTTCTCTTCTGTGTAATGAAATTTAATTTGTGACTTTTTAAGTTTTTAAATTGGCATCTTTTATTATATCTTTGTACCTTTATTATTGCAAATTTGTTCCTAATTTACATTTATATATTTGTACCTTAAATTTGTGAATACCCTCCATCCCCTTTGTTAAAAAAAATATAAATCGCCCACTGATTATACTCCAGGGATCCGGTCACATCCTATCGCTGAGTGACCCCTCTTCCCCCCCATGATACTTTATTTAAATAATTCTTTGAGACAATTTTACATTAGTTGGCTCAGGCTGTTTACTACCAGCGCCAGGAACTACCCAGCTAACATTAGCAATATAGAGACAACAACTGACCTCATAAGCGACGAAAGAGGGATCATTTAAAGAGACGTGCACTGAAATGAGCTGTCCTGAGGAAGGCTACTGAAAAACAAGGAAATCTTCTTGGCAGGGGTCCTGTCCATGCAACTGTGAGACCATCTAAGGATCTGTTGTAGCGGCCTTAGCAGTTGTTGGAAACCCGGAATAGCCTCTGTGAACTGTAGAGGGTGAGGAGGATCTGAGGTGGATGGCGGGGCTCTTCGGGGACAGGCAGGTGATAGACAGCAGGGGTTGGTCAGTGCAGCCTTTAATTAACTTCAGCAGCTTAGAGTTCCCACAGTCAACATGACACTCAGCCTGAATGACCTGTAATTACCTGTGGGGGAGATGGTCGAGGAGCACGGGAAGGAGAGGTGTCAGCTTCTCCTTTGCCAACATGCGATTTTCACGGCAACGAGTGTTAACAGCGGAGGTCCCATCGTTTCGGTGACATTTCAAATGAGGCGGCATAAATGGCCCCTGGAGGGAAGGCAAAAAGGATGGCTCTTCTATGTGGAATTTGCATGTTCTCCCCATGCCATGCGGTCCAAAAGCATGCATGATGGGTTAATTGGGGCCTTTTAACAGACACTAATTAGGCATTATAAACTGGCTGTAGGTGTGAATTAAAGAATCAAAGGTCCAGAGGTCAATTTACTCTCATAATTTTGAATTAGACATTCATTTTAATTGAATGTGGGGTAATGGTCTCTTTTGGACATGTGGAACAGGTAAATGTTATAACCCTCACCATCCTTGCCAATGTTGTTTCTTTGTGTTAGCCCTGAACTGGCAATCTCACCTCTTTCCTGGGGAAGCTGGGATTGACTCCAGCCCCCAGTCACACAATTCAGAGAATTAATTACTGAATTCTATAGTTGTATCCTTTGACATTTTCATCTGTCTCCCACCAGAAAAGCAGAACAAACCTGTGAACACACTAAAAATACAGTAAGTGTGCAAGTCCATGCTGAACTATGAAATTTGCATTTGCTGAAGAAAATACTTTGTGGATGCTGTAAGCTGAAAATACTTGTTTGTAGCATTTTTACATTTAATGCCTAAACTTACCCCCTTTATAGCTCAATGTTGAATGAAAGCGCCAAGGTGCTGATGCCTTGGTGCTTGTGGCATGATAGTATGGGATAGATACCTCTGCTAAGGAGGTAATGTTTTCATCCGTGTTGGTTTGTTTGTTTACCTGTCCGCAGGGTTTCGCAAAAACTGCTCAAAGGATTTGGATAAAATTTTCACCAAAGGTGGCCCTTGGCCTAAGGATGAACCCATTAGATTTTGGTGATGATTTGAGAGTGCATACCTCCATCAAGGGCCTTGTTTGTATTTGTCAGACAGGATTACACAAAAACTACTGGATGGATTTGGATGACGTTTTAACCAGAGGTGGTCGTTGGGCTACAGAAGAACTGGTTACATTTTGGTGATGATCCGAGAATGGAAACCTCTCCCAAGGCTCTTATCTTGTCACAGTGTGTTAACAAGAATATGCTAAAATATTTGATACAATTTTCACCAGAGGTAGCTCTTGGCCTACACACATCGTCGGCCTCTGTCGGTCTATGATGACCATGGAAGAGAATCCTAAACGTCTACTCTGCTGGAACAGCACCGCCTGTGGCTGAACAGGCCGATGCACGAATGGCAGTCCGTGTCACACAGGTCGCACTTGTGGGTGGTCTCCGTGCTCCATCCAAGATGGCGCCCACAGCGGTCGACATGGTGCTTCGCTGCGCTCTTTGTTTGTTTTTGTTTGTCAACTGTGTGTCTGCTTGCACTTATACCCGTGAAGAACTTTTAAATATCAGGACTTTGACCCCCACGGACCTCCTCCCAGTTTTTCTAGCCCCTGCCGCCGATCTGGTTTATTGTTTGGCTCGGAAAGTGAGACGGCGGAAGAGAGGAAGACGAGCGGGCGCTCTCGTACGACTTCGCAGGAGAGGCTCGCGAACGGCGCTGCCTGGCATATTTCTGTCCAATACCAACTCTCTCTCTAACAAGGTGGATGAACTGAGACTGCTGATGCGTTTTAAGGACCTCGCCTCCTCAGCTGTCCTCTGCTTTACTGAGACCTGGCTCCGGGAAAATATACCGGACAGCGCGCTGCGCCTCGACGGCTTCCAGCTCTTCCGTGCTGATCGTGACACAGAGCTTTCCGGCAAGACCACAGGAGGCGGTGTCTGCTTCTACATCAATTGTAGCTGGTGCTCTGATGTAACGGTAATTTCCAAACACTGTTCTCCTGCCTTGGAATTTCTTGTTATCAATTGCAAGCCCTTCTATTCCCCGCGGGAGTTTGCTTCTTTCATAATGATCGCTGTGTACGCCCCTCCCGACGCGGACACGCGCGAAGCTCAGCGCGTGCTCGCGGATCACATTCAACACACAGAGCGGAGTTTTCCAGACTCGCTGATTATTGTGGCTGGCGACTTTAATCAGTGCAATCTGAGCCACGATCTCCCCCGCTACAAACAGTTTATTAAATGCCCCACCAGAGGATTAAACACACTGGATCACTGTTACACCACAGTGAAAGACGCATATCGCGCTGTCCCTCGAGCTGCGCTGGGATTATCTGATCACGTGATGGTTCACCTCATTCCCACATACAGACAGAGATTGAAGCTCACTAAACCTGTTGTGAGCACTACGAAGATACGGACCAGTGATGCTGAGGAGAAGCTGGAAACGTGCATGGAAATATCTGACTGGGGCATGCTTAAAGGAGCCACGCATGATCTGGATGAGTACACGGACACTGTGAACTCATATATCCACTTTTGTGAAGAGAACATTCTTCCATCACGCACCAGGGTGAGTTACTCTAATGACAAACCCTGGTTCACAGCTAAGCTCAGACAGATCAGGAAGGAGAAGGAAGCAGCGCTGAAAAGTGGAGACAGGGACTGCTACAGGGAGGTTAAATACCGGTTTAACAGAGAGCTGAAGAGGGCTAAATCTCTATACTCAGAGAGACTCCAGCAGCAGTTCACTGCTAATGATTCGGCTTCCGTGTGGAGAGGACTGAGGCAGATCACCAACTATCGGCCTCAGGCTCCTAAAGGTCAGGATGACAAAGCCCTTTGTCAGAGACTGTCCCAACACTATGCCCGTTTTGACACCTCGTCATCTGTGTCCAACTCCCCCCCTCCCTCCAGCTCCACAGCCTCCACATTCCCTACTTCATTTAAGGCACCCCCCCCCTCCTCCCCCCCTCCCCTTATCATCAGTGAGCAGGATGTGCTCAAACAGTTCTCCAGACTGAACCCGCGCAAGGCCCCCGGCCCAGACGGCGTGTCTCCCTCCACCCTGAGACTCTGTGCGAAACAGCTGGCTCCTGTATTCACAGACATTTTTAACACCTCCCTTAAGTTATGCCACGTGCCATCCTGCCTCAAATCCTCCACCATCATCCCTGTCCCCAAGAAGCCACGGATCACTGGACTTAATGACTACAGACCTGTAGCGCTCACCTCTGTAGTCATGAAGTCCTTTGAGCGCCTGGTCCTGTCCCACCTCAAGTCCATCACCACCCCTCTCCTGGACCCGCTGCAGTTTGCCTACCGAGCCAACAGGTCTGTAGACGATGCAGTCAACCTGGCCCTCCACTCCATCCTGCAGCACCTGGACTCCCCGGGAACCTACGCCAGGATCCTGTTTGTGGACTTCAGCTCCGCATTCAACACCATCTGCCCCGCTCTGCTCCGGGACAAGCTGTCCCTGCTCAACGTGCCTGACTCCCTCTGCAGCTGGATCATCGACTTCCTGACGGACCGGAGGCAGCATGTGCGGCTGGGAAAGACTGTCTCAGACTATACTAGCATCAGCACCGGATCACCCCAGGGCTGTGTACTTTCCCCCCTACTCTTCTCCCTTTACACCAACTCCTGCACCTCCAGCCACCAGTCTGTCAAGTTGATCAAGTTTGCGGACGACACCACCCTCATCGGGCTCATCTCCAACGGCGACGAGTCCGCCTACAGGAGAGAGGTGGCCCAGCTGGCGTCCTGGTGCAGCAATAACAACCTGCAGCTGAACGCTCTGAAGACAGTGGAGATGATTGTAGACTTCAGGAAAGTCACTACTCCTCTGCCCCCCCTCACCCTCTCAGGCTCTCCCATCACCACTGCTGATTCCTTCCGCTTCCTAGGCACTACCATCACCAGGGACCTCAAATGGGAGCTGACCATCAGCTCACTCATCAAAAAAGCCCAGCAGAGGATGTTCTTCCTGCGGCAGCTGAGGAAGCTCAAGCTACCCACCAAGATGTTAGTGCAGTTCTACACAGCCATCATCGAGTCCATCCTCACCACCTCCATAACCGTGTGGTACGCAGGAGCCACTGCCAGGGACAGACTAAGGCTGCAGCGCGTCGTGCGCACTGCTGAGAAGGTGATCGGCTGCAAGCTCCCATCTCTCCAGGATCTGTACATCTCCAGGACCCGGAGGCGTGCTGGCCGGATCATAGCCGATCCCTCACACCCTGGTCACGTACTGTTTGCCCCCCTCCCCTCTGGTAGAAGACTTCGGTCCATCCAGACTAAAACCTCCCGTCACATGAACAGCTTCTTCCCCTCTGCCATTAGACTGCTGAACACTAAGTGACTCTCGTGCACCATGTACAGCAGCTCAACCAGACTCATGTCAATCATCACTGTTTTCTTCCTGCATTACCGACTGCACTATATAGTTCTCCACAGTATCTGCTGCTGGCTAATATATATTTTAACTGTTGACCAGTATCACTTAATCTTATCCTACACTTTATTACATGTATAGTTTATTTCTCTTATCTTATCATGTTTAATGTTGCAGCATTGTACCGAGACAAATTCCTAGTTTGTGTACTACATGAACAATGGCAATAAACCTGATTCTGATTCTGATTCTTCTGCTGCTGGGTCTGTGGCAGTTCTTCCTGCGGGTCCTTTTTTCATCTGCTGCAGCAGTCAGTCTCTCTTCATCCGCCTTGAGCTGTCTGGTCAGGGTGCCTCTCCATTTGGAGCGGTCCATTGCAAGGTCCTCCCAGCACTCTGTGTTGATCTCCAGGGCCTTCATGTCTCTCTTGCAGACGTCTCTAAAGCGCAGCTGTGGGCGGCCAACGTCTCTCCTGCCAGTCGCCAGTTCTCCGTAGAGGACGTCTTTGGGGATTCTGCCATCCTCCATACGGTGAACGTGGCCTAGCCAGCGGCGCCTGCGCTGCCTGAGTAGAGTGAACATGGAGGGAAGGCCGGCACGGGACAGAACTTCTGTGTTGAGCACTTTGTCCTGCCAGGATATGCCCAGGATGTGGCGAATGCAGCGCAAGTGGAAGGAGTTCAGTCTCTTTTCCTGCCGGGCGTATGTTGTCCACGTCTCACTCCCATAGAGCAGTGTGCTGATGACGCAGGTGTTGTACACTGCCATCTTCGTCTTGACAGAGAGTTTGGGATTCTCCCACACTCGTGTGGTGAGGCGAGCGAGTGTGAAGGCTGATTTTCCAATCTCTCTGTATCAAGGGAGAGGTTGTTGCTGATCGTGGACCCCAGGTACGTGAACTGATTCACGACCTCCAGCTCGTAGTCGTCTATGGTGATGGTTGGTGGTGCTTCCGTGCCTTGCGCCAAGACGTTAGTCTTCTTCAGGCTGATGGTAAGCCCGAAGTCCTTGCATGCCTGGGAGAAGCGGTCCATCAGGGTCTGAAGCTCCTGCTATGTGTGGGTTGCGACTGCAGCGTCGTCTGCGAACAGCATGTCTCTGATTAGAGCCTCACGTACTTTGGTTCTGGCTTTCAGGCAGGCGAGGTTGAAAAGCCTGCCGTCAGATCTTGTGTGCAGGTAGATTCTCTGTGTTGCTGTGCTGAAGGCATGCCTCAGGAGCACAGCAAAGAAAATCCCAAAGAGGGTTGGCACAAGTACACAGCCCTGTTTCACTCCGCTGCATACAGTGGGGCAAAAAAGTATTTAGTCAGCCACCAATTGTGCAAGTTCTCCCACATAAAAGATGAGAGAGGTCTCCAATTTTCATCATAGGTATACATCAACTATGAGAGACAAAATGAGAAAAAAAAAATCCAGAAAATCACACTGAAGGATTTTTAATGAATTAATTGGTAAATTCCTCAGTAAAATAAGTATTTGGTCACCTACAAAAAAGCAAGATTTCTGGCTCTCACAGACCTGTAACTTCTTCTTTAAGAGGCTCCTCTGTCCTCCAATCATTACCTGTATTAATGGCACCAGTTTGAACTCATTATCAGTATAAAAGACACCTGTCCACAACCTCAAACAGTCAGACTCCAAACTCCACTATGGCCAAGACCAAAGAGCTGTCAAAGGACACCAGAAACAAAATTGTAGACCTGAACCAGGCTTGGAAGACTGAATCTGCAATAAGTAAGCAGCTTGGTGTGAAAAAATCAACTGTGGGAGCAATTATTAGAAAATGGAAGACATACAAGACCACTGATAATCTCCCTCGATCTGGGTCTCCACGCAAGATCTCACCCTGTACGGTCAAAATTATCACGAGAACGGTGAGCAAAAATCCCAGAACCACATGGGGGGACCTAGTGAATGACCTGCAGAGAGCTGGGACCAAAGTAACAAAGGCTACCATCAGTAACACACTACGCCGCCAGGGACTCAAATTCTGCAGTGCCAGACGTGTCCCCCTGCTTAAGCCAGTACACGTCCAGGCCCGTCTGAAGTTTGCTAGAGAGCATTTGGATTATCCAGAAGAGGATTGGGAGGATGTCATATGGTCAGATGAAACCAAAATAGAACTTTTTGGTAAAAACTCAACTTGTTGTGTTTGGAGGAGAAAGAACACCATACCTACTGTGAAGCATGGAGGTGGAAACATCATGCTTTCGGGCTGTTTTTCTGCAAAGGGATCAGGACGACTGATCCGTGTAAAGGAAAGAATGAATGGGGCCATGTATCGTGAGATTTTGAGTGAAAACCTCCTTCCATCAGCAAGGGCATTGAAGATGAAACGTTGCTGGGTCTTTCAGCATGACAATGATCCCAAACACACCGCCTGGGCAATGAAGGAGTGGCTTCGTAAGAAGCATTTCAAGGTCTTGGAGTGGCCTAGCCAGTCTCCAGATCTCAACTCCATAGAAAATCTTTGGAGAGAGTTGAAAGTCCGTGTTGCCCAGCGACAGCCCCAAAACATCACTGCTCTAGAGAAGATCTGCATGGAGGAATGGGCCAAAATACCAGCAACAGTGTGTGAAAACCTTGTGAAGACTTACAGAAAATGTTTGACCTCTGTCATTGCCAACAAAGGGTATATAACAAAGTATTGAGATGAACTTTTGTTATTGACCAAATACTTATTTTACTGAGGAATTTACCAATTAATTCATTAAAAATCCTTCATTGTGATTTTCTGGATTTTTTTTTCTCATTTTGTCTCTCATAGTTGAGGTATACCTATTATGAAAATTGGAGACCTCTCTCATCTTTTAAGTGGGAGAACTTGCACAATTGGTGGCTGACTAAATACTTTTTTGCCCCACTGTATGTTGAATGGCTCTGAGACGTTGCTGTCGTGCTGCACTATCCCCTGCATGTTGGTGTGAAACGATTCGATGAGGCTTTGCAACTTTGGTGGGCATCCTATCTTTGGCAGGATCTTGAAAAGGCCCTCTCTGCTGACCAGATCGAACGCTTTGGTGAGGTCGATGAAAGCGACGTACAGGGGCATGTTCTGTTTTCTGCATTTCTCCTGGAGTTGGCGGATGGAGAATATCATGTCTACCGTTGATTGCTTAGCGCGGAAGCCACACTGAGACTCGGGGTAGACACGTTCGGCAAGCTTCTGTAGACGAACGAGAACAACTCGTGCGTAGACTTTGCCAACAAGGCTGAGGAGGGAGATGCCCCTCCCTCCTCAGCCTTGAGAATCTGGAGATTCTTCTCGTTTGGGTACTTCTTGTACTCAGCAAGTGCTGAGCGCTTGGCTTCAATGATGGGGGTCATCTCGGTCAACTTGGCATCAAACCAGTCCTATGACTTTGAGGTCTTCCTCCCAAAGGTAGCCAAGGCTGTGCGGTGGATGGTGTTTCGCAGCTCTTCCCACTTCTGCTTTGCAGATTCTCCTTCTTGTGGTACACCAAGTTCCTTCTCAAAGGTGGAGGCAAACTGCTCAACAAGTTCTGGTTGGGCCATCTTGCTGGTGTCAATCCATGCCTTTCCAGGCTGTCTAGCATGATGGAATTTCTTCATCTGCAGCTTGACTTTGCAACACACCAATGAATGGTCTGTGTCGCAATCTGCACTCTGGAACGAACGGGTGATTAGCACGTTCTTCAGTGAGGTGCACCTGGTCAGGATCAAGTCTAGCTGGTGCCAGTGCTTTGAGCGCGGATGTCGCCAGGAAACCTTGTGTTGGGGCTTGGTCTTGAAGAACGAGTTTGTGATGCACAGATCGTGATATGTGCAGAACTCGAGCAGCCGCTGTCCGTTGTCGTTCATTCTGCCCACACCAAATGGTCCAAGACAGGAGGGCCAGGAGTCGTGGTCAGCACCCACTCTGGCATTGAAGTCTCCAAGGAGAATGAGTTGTTCAGAGTTGGGGATGATCCTGACAGTTGTTGCGAGATTCTCATAGAACTCGTCTTTTGCCTCTGGTGTGGCTGTCAGTGTTGGGGCATACACACTGACGAGGGTGACTGGGCCTTGAGTGGTGTTCAGGCGGAGGGTGAGGAGTTGTGCAGTGCCATTGCTGCCCGGTTCCACCATCTTCAGCAAGGTGTTCTTCACTGCAAAGCCCACTCCGTGTTCCTTGTGTTCGTCACTGCCCTTTCCCTGCCAGTAGAACGTGTAGTCCTTCTCCCTCAGTGTGCCTGCATCAGCCAACCGTGTTTCCTGGAGAGTGGCGATATCCACTCCCAGTCTCTTCAGCTCATTATTGATGATGGCAGTCTTCCTGGTGTCGTTGATGTCCTTGAGGTTAGTAGCGAGTCCTGTCATCATAGTGCGGACGTTCCAAGTTCCCAGTTTTAGAGTTGGTCTCTTTTGTTTTATTGTCTTGCCTGGTGCGAAGATTCTCAGCCTGCTGTTTGGACTTCTCCTCATCCCCATGCACCCAATGAGGAAAGCAAGCTGTGGCGGGACAACACCTTATTGGCTGGGAGCTGCCCAGCTTGAGGCGGGCAGTAGCTGTCCAGTGAGATCCGATGATCCCTCCCACCATCGGGAACAACCCCTGGCGCCGTGCTCTACACCAATTGAGCGGTGGCTTATAACCGGTAACTGTCATTCCCCGTGTTTTGTCTACGCCAAAGGCGAAGCTGGAGTGTCCTCTTCAGTGATCCGGTGTTCTACCTTCCAGCATTGGACGTTGGTAGGATTCAAGCCTGGGCAGGAAGATATGGAGGACAAGATGTTGTCCATGCAGCATGTCCCCCCTCTCCACGTCACTGATGAATCCAAAGGAACAGCAGGGCTGCTACAGTTTGGCACCAGCGCCGTTGCAGGAGCTGCCAGAACGATGTTGAGCACAACAGAGAACTGCCTTAGGGGCTCCGACTCCGGATTTTTCCTCAGGGTTGACTCCCGGAGCCTTTCCCGTGACCGGGTGTGCCGCAAGGCAGCAGAGGTTTGAAATCAGGGTTTACCTTCCCCTAGATGGGCTACCTTCCCAGGTTGACGAGCCACCATCTACCCGAAGCATCTGGTTTTAAGGCACCAGAGATCCGCCCTCGCCCCTTCTCCTATTAGTAAAAGCAGTTCCGCCGGGCTTAGAGACTAAACCACACGGGCAGGCTAGGAGTTGGACTTAGTTATCAGAGGCTTTTCGAGACGCACGCCATAAGGAGCATTTTATGAGCACTGGGAGCTTAACCCCAGTGCCGCTCCTGGCTATGACAATCTTGGAACCGCCTACACACAAACCCATTACATTTTGGAGGTGATCATGAGAGACAGGAGCCTTGGCAGAGGTATCCACTTTCTGAATGCTTTTGTAGTTAAGTGTTTTGTCAAGCCACTCATGGCTGGTTTTGAAATGCTTGGTATGTGTTTACGCAGGTATCATGCAGGGCTGTATACTGGGTTTTTTGTCAAGGAGCTCATAAATAAATAAAAAAAAATAGAACCACAAGAAAAATCTATTAGGAGGAAGAAAAAATGCTAGACTAACAGATTTTAGGAATTTAACACATTTATTGACACCGTGGTGTGCAATACCAGGTAAAATAGGCCGTGAGCAGCTGCCACTTTTCGTTCAGTTTTGTGGCACCCAAACTGAACTAAAATTTTAGCGTTTCTAAATTAAGATTACATTATTGTAAGACAAAATATCGATGTTCCCACTTCCAAAGGTGTGGATAGCTGTATGAAAAATGCGATTGAAGTCAGTCGGTAATAATTGTCTGGCTACCTTAAACATGGCCCAGACCGGGACGTTTTAACCAATCAGCGTCGTCCCTTTGGTTATGTGACAACAAAATGGCAGCGCCCACAGGGGTAGCGTGCGCTGAAAGCCTCTCCTTTGTTATTCACATTTCCGATAAGTTTTCGGGCAGTATCACTCGTTTTACTGAAGCATTGTGGGCAAAAGTACGTGAGTGTGCCCAAAAATGACTTGTACTTGACGGACCCCAACAGAAAGTAGCAGAACAACGTTGCAACTTGTTCAAGAAAGGTGAGTGGCAGCCATTGTTTATGGTTGTACTGCGTGTGCCCTGGAGTCGTTTGGCTCCGATCATTTGTAACTCTAAATATGAACTAAAATGGAACCCTAGATGTCTAAAACCTTTGTCAACCGCTCACAGGGTGACCTAGTCCTGGTCTAAGACTCTGAGTAGGCCGATCTGGGGGTGTGGAGGCTAATAACCAAGGGACTCTGGGTGCCAGGTAACATAGTCCTAGTATAGATCTAAATGATGCAGATCGACTCACTCTGATGATGCATCTATCCCCAGAACCCACCCTGGGCCTGAATTATAGTCAAAATATACCACTACCACAAAGTAGATCAAATGGGAAAAGGGTAGCAATCCCAATGAGCTTAACTCTGAGTCTGAGGGTTGGATGTACAGTGATCCCTCACTTATCGCGGTTAATGGGTTCCAGAACCGACCGCGAAAAGTGAAAAACCGCGAAGTAGCGTCACCCCTAATGACATCACCCATAAATAACACGTACGTTCATTCTCTCACTCTCTCTCTCATATGATACGTGTGTGTGTGTGTGTGTGTAAGTGTACATACATACGTAGATGTAAATAAAGTGTACATAAATATGTTTTTAGAACTCTTTTATTTTTATAACAAGATATGTAACTCAAGATGAAGATGATTTACTGCACAGGTTAATGAGAGCTTTACTGCTCCTCAGGTGACGCCTCATCGTCAGGTGCTAGAGGCGCAGGATCATCGAGGGCAGCTGCAGGAGGCGGCGTAGTGGCTCGACGGGAAGACTATTTCGCACAAAAAGGCACAAGAGAACAGCGAAAAGTTCCACGCGGCGAGACTAGCGATAAAGAACAATGAATGCGGTCTTCCTTCACTGGGTATGGGCGCTCGGAAGGGAGAGAAGCTGGGTAAAACGTCTCGGCCAATCAGTTTGCGAGGTAAAACGTCTCGGCCAATCAGCTTGCGAGATTCCCGAGCAGTGAAGAGGTGGGCGGAGAGGAGTGGAGCGGTGTTCAGAGAGGTGGATTTTGAGTTGTGCGGCTCTCCGTGTTGATACCTGATGTTCTAATGTAGTCTCCCTGCCTTCTGCTAGCGCCCGCCCATTTTTTCTCAATTTTGAATTTTTGATGAATATTTCTGAAAAATCCGCGATGCACTGAGGGCGCGAAAGGTGAAGCGCGAAGTAGCGAGGGATCACTGTACTTCTCAGCCCAAGCCCAAGGGGTGCAGTGTACTAGTAGATGAGGGAGGAACAAGTTTGGGCATACATTTATATAGTTTGCACATAGTCACACCCATACTATCAAGCCTTAGGCGGATGGAAAATGGCCTGTTAAGGAAAGACCATATGTTTGTGATGTGTCACCCAAGAAAGGTTAAACTCATGGCAGCAGCAGTCGCCTGTATACTTTATGCTCTCAATAAATATGGGCACACGGTCTGTGCTTGCCATTTTGCAAGTTTACATTGAGCAATGACTAGGTTGCACAAGGTCTCTATTATAAGCTCACTGTTAATGTGAAAATTATCTGCAATCTATATATGTTTTATATCTATATGGGTACAAGGTAGGCCTAATGTTATAATACCCTATGGTCCATATAATATGTTTTCAGATCTAACCAACCTTGATCCCACATTTGGCTACCATCGCGTGTGCTATAGCCATTTTACGGACAAAACAAGAGTGGAACGTGCTGAAGCTCATAAAAAACGACTGGCCGAAGCCCACATTCCTGAGCCTCAGGAGCAAAGCGGACCAGAACTTAGTCCCCCAACACCATCTCCTAAAAAGCGACTGCGATCTCACCGTGCTGCAGCAACCATCAGCCAAGCATCTGCAAGGTCAAGCAATGTGTTGCCAAACATCTACATCATCTGCAAGAAGGAAACGCTCAGAGAAGGGCCACGGACAAATCGTGTCACTGTAAAACTGATGCAAGCTGAGACATGTGATGCTGGTAAGAAAATTGGTAGATCTTACAATTTGGAGTGGTGAAAGTTTAAAGAAAAATAATGTCTATTTAATCTTAACACATATTATATTACTGGTATGTTATTTCTCATATCTTTGATACTGAAATTTAGATTAGATTAGATTAGATTAGATTCAACTTTATTGTCATTACACATGTATGAATACAAGGTAACGAAACACAGTTTAGCATCCAATCAGAAGTGCAAAGGACAGCAGTGCAGTATATACGGTAATTAACAGTATGTGCAATTTAAGCAAATATATGCAAATATATGCAGCAGTGCAGAAAGTTAAAAGTACTGTTATGTGCAAATAATGTGCAATAAGTTAGATGTAGTTATGTAGTTATGCAGTTATGTACAGGTGAGGATGGTAAAAGATGATTGTAAGAGAGTCAGCGGGGAACTAAGTTCAATAACGTGACAGCTGTTGGAAAGAAACTGTTCCTAAACCTGCTGGTTCTAGTCCGAAGGCTTCTGAAACGTCTTCTGGAGGGGAGAAGCTGGAACAGTCCATGAGCAGGATGGTTGGAGTCCCTAAGAATGCTGCGTGCCCGGCGCAGACATCTTTTCCTGTAGACGTCCTCTATAGCTGGAAGTGGAGTCCCTGTGATGCGTTGGGCGGTTTTCACCACCCGCTGCAGCGCCTTGCGGTCAGCTACAGAGCAGCTCCCATACCAGAGTGTGATACAGTTGGTCAGGGTGCTCTCTATCACGCAGCGGTAGAAGTTGCCCAGGATGTCAGCTGACAGATGGTTCTTCTTCAATGTCCTCAAGAAGAAGAGGTGCTGATGGGCCTTCTTGATCAGGCTGGTGGTGTTAACTGACCAAGACAGGTCCTCCGAGATGTGGGTCCCCAGGAATTTGAAGCTGGGGACACGTTCAACAGCTATGCCATTGATATGGATGGGGTCATGTGTCTCTTCCCTCTCCTTCCTGTAGTCCACTATGAGCTCCTTGGTTTTGCTGGTGTTAAGGAGCAGGTTATTGTCAGCGCACCAAGTAGTCAAGTGCTCAACCTCTGCCCTGTAATCTGACTCGTCGTTGCCCCTGATGAGTCCAATCACCGTGGTGTCATCTGCGAACTTTATGATGGAATTGGATCCATACATAGGCCTGCAGTCATGGGTGTAGAGGGAGTAGAGGAATGGGCTGAGCACACAGCCCTGTGGTACACCAGTGTTGAGTGTGATGACGGAAGAACGGTTGGGGCCTGACCTAACTTGCTGGGGTCTGTTGGTCAGAAAATCCATGATCCAGTTGCAGGTGGAGGTACTGATTCCCAGGTTCCCAAGTTTGGTGAGCAACTTGGAGGGGATAACTGTGTTGAATGCTGAGCTGAAGTCAACAAACAGCATTCTTGCGTAGGTGTTCTTGTCATCCAGGTGTGAGAGTACATAGTGCAGCGCTGTAGAAACCGCATCCTCTGTACTCCTGTTGCTCCGGTAGGCGAACTGATGAGGGTCCAGTGTAGGGGGCAGGCCTTTTTTGAGCTGTGCCAAGACCAGTCGCTCAAAGCACTTCATGACTATGGGCGTCAGTGCCACAGGGCGATAGTCATTTAGGCACAATGGTGTTGAATGTTTCGGCACTGGTACTATTGAAGTGGTCTTGAAGCACGCTGGTACCACGGCCTGGGCCAGGGACAGGTTGAAGATGTCTGTGAAGACCCCTGCCAGCTGCTCAGCGCATGCCCTCAGCACATGCCCAGGAATGCCATCAGGGCCAGCAGCCTTACGTACGTTGACATGACTCAGTGCATTACGGACGTCGGTGTGGGTGAGTATGAGGTGGTGGAGGTCATCAGAGGGTGGGAAATTGATGTTCTTTTCATTGTTGTCCTTGTCAAAACAAGCATAGAAGTTATTTAGCTCATTGAGAAAGGGCACAGTCATGGCTATAGGTAAGGAGTTGCTGGGCTTATAATCAGAGATAGCTTGAATGCCCTGCCACATACGTTGGGGGTCAGAGTCCCCAAAATGTTCCTCCACCTTCAGCTTGTAGCTGTGCTTGGCCTTCTTGATGCCCCTCTTCAGATCTGCCCTGGATGAACTGTAGGCCTGTGCATCACCAGATCTAAAGGCATTGTTACGTGCTTTTAGCAGAAGTCGCACTTCTCTGTTCATCCACGGCTTCTGATTTGGGTACGTGGCGATCTGTCTTTCCGTGGTGACACTGTCAATAGTGATGTTGATATGGTCCAGGACTGAGTGGGTGTAAGAGTTGATGTTTATGTGGGAGCCACAGGTAGCCTGAGAGGTGAACATACTCCAGTCTGTGGTCCTAAACTTCTCCTGGAGTACAGAGTCAACCCCCTCTGGCCACACTTTGATGGTCCTCACTGATGGCTTCACCCGGTTGATGAGCGGTACATACTTGGGGGTAAGGAACAAGGATAAATGATCAGACTGACCTAGGTGGGGGAGGGGAGTTGCTGTGTAGGCTCCCACAATATTGGTGTAAACATGGTCCAATGTTTTGTCCCCTCTTGTGTGACAGGAGACATGCTGGTAGAATTTAGGAAGCACTGTCTTGAGGTTAGAGTGGTTAAAATCACCCGCCACAATAAATGCTGCCTCTGGGTGTGCAGTTTGTTGTTTGCTAATAGCTGCATGCAGTTCTTTCATAGCAAGCTTAGCATTAGCATCCGGAGAAATGTAAGCGGCTGTTATGATGGTACAAGTGAACTCGCGTGGCAGATAGAAATGTCTACATTTAACCATGAGAAACTCCAGGTTAGCTGAGCAGTGTCTCTCAACAGTGACAGAGTTCGTGCACCAAGCCTTGTTAATATAAATGCACAATCCCCCCCCTCTTGTCTTACCGGAGTCAACTGCTGCTCTGTCTGCCCGGAGCGTGTGTAGGCCGGCTAGCTCGATAGCATTGTCGGGTATTCCACTGTGAAGCCATGTTTCCGTAAAAATCATGATATTGCAGTTCATAAGTTTCTTATTGTTGGTGATCCGAAGCTGTAGTTCACTCATTTTGCTCGCCAGAGACCGTACATTAGCAAGGAAAATACTGGGTAGCGATAGCCGGTGCGGTGTTAGCTTTAGCTTAGCTCTTAGCCCACCGCGTTTACCCCTCCTTTGTTTACGATCTTTACGCCGCCTGCGAGCACTTCCGGTCGGCCGGGAAGCCTGCCGAGCGTCGGGAGTTCTCCAGAGCTCTGGGAATAGACGTAGATTCAGACGTAGGTTGCTGATAAAAAGGTCGTTATCGTTGTTTTGTAAACCAATATTCAAAAGCTCATCTCGGGTGTAAGATGTAAAAGCAGAGCTGTTCTGAACGAACATACCCGAAATGAGCAGAAATAACACTGCTAATCCCCAGAATCTGGTAGGACGCTGAGCCTCGCGTTGTGCACGCGCCGCCATCTTCCCTAACCTAACGAAATACTTGTGAGCCAGTAGTGATGGAATAGAACAGGGAGGTTGACTGAGTTTTACTATTAATTTAATGTCTTTTGATTTATTTGCACACAGGTCTTTTAAGACAAGCAGCTACTGAGAAAGCAGATGAAACCATTCTCAGACACATAAGAGACCGTGATTGTGCTGCCATTGAGGTCAAATACCATGGCAGCTGCTATCGTCAGTATACAAGATTTCTACGGAGTCAGTCTGAATCCTCCAGGTTGTAATTTATTACTTTTTATTTTCAAATATATGAATTCAGAGATCCTTTGGGGCTATACAAATTCTTACAAATGAGTAAAGTCATGGTTGTCAAAATGTCAAAAGGGAAAATGTCATAGGTCTCTGCTAAATCAAACTCACTGAAACACTAGTTTTATATTTTTTATATAATATTGTGTAGTTTTACTCCAGATAGCATTATTTTTTATTTTATTTCCAGATCATCGAGCAGTGAGAGACCTGGTTTCCAGAAAACCTTTGACCTATTTTGTGAGGAGGTGGTTAAGCAGCACATCATCCAAAACCAAGAAATCCTAAGACTGAACAGGCTGTTGGACATTTTTGTGTCAATGGCCAAAAAGCATGAAAGACTTGATGCATCAAGCTACAGGTACGGGACAGATTTCCATGGCTTACATATATACAATTTCAACCGAAGATGTTTAAAAAAAATCTTGAGATTCTTACCAATAAAGAAGATTGAAATGACAAAAACTGGCAATAATCATATATTTAGTAACAAATCAAAATTACCTGAAGAACTTTGCATATTGGCGGTGTCTACATGAAATGGAAGCCAAGATTTCTCTGTCAAAGCTAATTTTTCTTTGTTCCACAGGTCCAGCAGATTAAAGGAGTGGCTTAAGCAAAGATTCCCTCAACTGAAATTCCATTCACCGTCAAAGAAATCAGCAAGTGAGATAGTATTTGTTGAGAATATTGCCACTGGTGATGTTGCTGAACAACTGTTAATGTCAACAACAGACACAGAAACATCAAGCGCCTGTAGTGGCGTTGCACTACCAGCTCCACCTACAAGCACAGACGCGTCTCTGTATTCCCTTTACACCTCAGCTCTGATGATTCGCAGGGAACTTTCATCTTGCCAAGGTATGCAAGGACCTTCACCATTGAAAAGGCAAAGGAACTCATCCCAGTTGCCCTTTTCAATATGCTTGCCTGGATCATCGGTGCCTCTGATGACGCAACACTGGCTGATTACGTGGAGGTGTCTGATGCATTCCACTTGAAAATGTTGTCAATACTACAAGACG
The DNA here is from genome assembly GCA_020510985.1 of Pholidichthys leucotaenia. Taxonomy (NCBI): domain Eukaryota; kingdom Metazoa; phylum Chordata; class Actinopteri; order Cichliformes; family Pholidichthyidae; genus Pholidichthys; species Pholidichthys leucotaenia. The sequence goes on along the minus strand of CM035840.1, from coordinate 309,553,191 downwards.
TCATTTATTTGCAGTCCAACGGCTTGAAGCAGACCCCGAAGTCATTGTGTCTGGGTCTGACCATGAGGCACCTCACAAGATCTTCACAAGTGTTGCAGCTGCTCAGCAGTTTGGGACACTGTGCATCCTACCACAGTATCTTACGATTTGATACGGCCCTTGCTCAGCTGCAGCTCGTACAGGGAGAAATTTCCATCCCAGCAGGAATCCAGAAGTCAGTGCCTATAATCCTTGTTTGGGATAATATAGATTTTGGTGAGGAGACAGCCTCAGGACATGGAACCACTCACCATACAAATGGCATCCTTATACAAGAGTCAAGTGGTGACCTTCCTTCAAACATTGAGTACAGTCAACGGCCAACAATAAAGAAGAGCCAGCGAACCCTGGATGTACCTCCATCAACCCTTGTCCACTATCATCCAATTAAGAGGACTGGTCCCACCACGAGGGTGATTTCTGCTGAACAGATTGACGAGAAGATGTATGCCATGTTCCACCGATCAGCTCACCTTTCAGATATAGCTTATGTCTTTGTCAAGTTCGTGGATGGAGGAGAACATAAATTGCCTGGATGGACAGGATTCAACACACAACTACATGACCGTGATGAACTTCATCTGTCTCACGTGGCCTACTTACCGACCATAGAGGCCTCTCCAACAGAGCTGGATACCGTCAACACTATCTTGAGCCGAAGCTTACAGATGGCTGACGAACTGGATCTGAATACCGTGACACTTGTCTTTGATCAGGCAATTTATGCCAAGGCCCAAGAAATACGTTGGAAGAACGATACCTATCGTGATCGTATTGTTGTGAGATTGGGTGCGTTTCACACCTGCATGTCACTCCTGTCTGTTCTGGGGAAGCGCTTCCGCGACGCAGGCCTCATGGATATTCTGGTAGAATCGGGAGTTGTGGCAGCAGGTTCAATCCATCGTGTAATGGAGGGAAAACATTACAACAGATTGGTGCGCGCTCACAAGTTGATGTTTGAGGCCCTGCATCGCCTACTCTTCACGTGCTTCACCGAAACATTGTCTCCCGAGATGAGTGACAAGTTGCAATTCAACCATATTAGTCAGGCCTACCCATCTCAGCTCTTTCGAGACTTATGTTTAGGCCCAGAACTCAGTGATGTTGTAGCACTGTATGAGGAATTCCGACGCAACCAGTCTCAGAAGAGCCCAACGTTTGCCTTGTGGTCTTCGTATCTTGACATGGTGGAGTTGCTTCTGTGGTTCATTCGAGCTACAAGGGAATCCAATTGGGATCTCCACCTTGCTACTGTTCGTTCCTTGTTGCCGTGGTTCTTCGCCTATGATAAGACACATTACTCTCGCTATCTGTCAGCATACTGGATTGAGATGATGAGCCTGTCGCACACACATCCTGCCATTTTTGACCAGTTTGTTTTTGGCAAATGGACTGTCCAACAGCAGGATCGCTATGGATTCTCAGGAACGGCATGTGACCAGGTGATTGAACAGACCTGCAACCGGGACTGCAAAACCATGGGAGGAATCACAGGATTGACACTTGGGAGGAATGCTGTGAATCGATGGGTGCTATCACAAAGCGAACGAGCGGGCATTACAAGACAGTGTGAAGTTATGGCTGGTTGTAGGCAAGATGGCAGGACGAGGAAAGACCTCGACCACACAAGGCATGCAAAGGATGAGGAAGGTGTCCAGGCCATCATGGATTGCATGAATGAAATGTTAAATCCATTCTCCCATGAAGGCGACGAGTTGCTGAACATCAGTAACGGGGTTGTGGCTACTACAGAAGTAAGGACTGACTTTCTTGGAGCAAGAGATGTTGGAGAATCTGCAGCAGCTGAATTTCTGACAGCTAGATTGATAAACCACACAACTGGATTTCACAAACCAATCAAACAGTCAAAGCTCAAAACATTTTCAAATCCCTGCAAAACAAAGACAACAACGAAAACAGGAAAGGAGGTTATCTTGAAGAGTGACCGGAAGTTGTTTGCCCGGTTGGTGATCATTAGCAGGAGTCGATCGGTAGACATGAAAGAAGTCTTGTCGTATCCCTTAAGTGTTGTACCTTCCTCATTGGCTTCACCTGATGGATCACTGGCAAAAACAAACAAAGCCATGCTGCTACAGTACATTGAGTCCAAATGCCCATCTATCACGGTGGACCACATCCCGGCCAAATCAGTACTGGTCATTGATGGCATGGGTGTTGTACACGGCCTATCAAGGCCACTCCCAGCCGCATTCAGACAACTTGCAGAGTATGTTCTTTGTCATATCGTGTGCCTGGCAAAAATGCTGAAGTGTAGCCGTGTCGACTTCATTGGTGACAGATATCCCCCCGTCAGCATCAAGGGAGGAGAACATGCAAGAAGGGCAGCAGCGGGAAGCCAGTTGCACAGAATTTTGTCTGAGGAACAGGAACTCCCAATTCAGTGGAACAGTTTCCTCAATCATGGAAAGAATAAGGAGGAGTTGATCGAGTTCTTCTTCCGTGCTTGGTCTACTATGTCAGTAGATCTGGAAGGCATTGACCTCTACATGGCACATGGCGAATCCTGTCACCTGATCCCTGCTACATCAGTGATGTCAGTACCAGAGTTGACCTGCGACCATGAGGAAGCTGATACCAGGATTGCGCTCCACTGCTGTCATGCCAGTAACACCTATGCAAACATTGCAGTCAAAAGTTCGGATACTGATGTGGCCATCATCCTTCTGTCTCTGATGGCAGACATTGGATCAGACATTTACTTTCTGACTGGTACCAAAAAAAGAAGGATTCTTGCTCTACAAAATGTGCGGGAGTCACTTGGTGACACTGTCTGTCGGTCATTAATAGGGTTACATGTCTTTACAGGATGCAACTCCACAAGTGCCTTTCATGGAAAAGGGAAACGCCGTCCACTGGACCTTGTCCTGAAAAACACTGAATACCACGAGGTATTCACACAGCTTGGGAGAGACTTTGATGTGGCTTCTTCTCTTCAGTCTTCCCTCGAAAAGTTTGTATGTGATCTGTACGGTCAAAATACAAATGATGTGAATGAGGCTCGCTACCGTCTGTTCTGCATCAATGCCTCCTGCGATGATGCATTACCACCCAACCAGGATGCTCTTCGAAAACATGTGGAGAGGTCAAATTATCAAGCAGTCATTCATCTCCGTGCCGTTCAGCAAACAATATCTGCCCCCAGTCCAGTGGGCCATGGCTGGATTTTGTTGCAGGAAGAACTGGCTGTAGACTGGATGGCAACTGGTCCGGCGCCTGAAGAGATCTTGAACTATGTGCACTATTCATGCAAGCGGAGTAGGTGCGAGGCCAGCAGATGTACATGCAAGGCATCGGATCTCAGCTGCACTGATCTATGCGCCTGCATCGATTGCGTGAATCGTGTTCTTACAGAATCTGTAAGATCTGTGGAAGCAGAGGAGGAAGAAAATGAGGGAGATGATTCTGGTGATGAATAAGGTGGAGGTTGAATACAGGTTGTATCAGGATATGACAGCTATACATGTTGGATTTATGTAAATTAGCAGAGTTCTTTGACACTCAATCACATAACTGACCAGGAATCGATTTCTCGGGTCAACGTTATTTGGAAAAGATGTATCAAACGTGATTCTAGGTAGAGTGGTTAAGAAGTTAGGTTATCCATGCCTATGACGGCCATCTTGGATTTATTTAAATGAGTGGAGTTCTTTGACCCTCAATCACACAAGTGACGTCAGAAATCTATTCCTGGGCATAACATTATCCGAAAATGATGTCTCAAATGTGATTCTAGGTGGACTGATTAAAAAAGTTTATCCATCCATGACGGCCATTTTGATTTATGCAAATAAGCGGAGTTCTTTGACCCTCAATCACATATTTGACCTCAGAAATCGATTCCTCGGGTCAACATTATGCAGAAAAGACGTCTCAAACGTGATTCTAGGTAGAATGGTTAAGAAGTTGGACTATCCATGCCTGTGGCGGCCATCTTGGATTTATGCAAATGAGTGGAGTTCTTTGAGCCTCAATCACAAAAGTGACCTTAGAAATCGATTCCTGGGCATAACATTATCGGAAAATGATGTCTCAAACGTGATTCTAGTTGTACTGATAAAAAAGTTAGGCCATTCATGGCAGCCATCTTGGATTTATGAAAATTAGTGGAGCCCTCAATCACATATCTGACCTCAGAAATCGATTCCTCGGGTCAACATTATCCGAAAAAGACGTCTCAAATGTGATTATAGGTAGAGTGGTTCAAAATATAGTCCATCCACACCCATGGTGGCCATCTTGGATTTATGCAAATTAGCGGGGTTCTTTGACCCTCAGTCACACTAATGACCTCGGAAATCGATTCCTCGGGTTAACATTAGCCGAAAAGGACGTCTCCAACGTGATTCTAGGTAGAATCGCTAAAAAGTTAGTCCATCCATGGCAGCCATCTTGGATTTATGCAAATTAGCGTGGTTCTTTGACCCTCAATCACGCAGTCGACCTCAGAAATCGATTCCTCGGCTCAACATTACCCGAAAAAGAGGCCTCAAACGTGTTTCTAGGTAGACTGGTTGAAATGTTAGGCCATTCATTCCCTTGGTTAGTCATGGCAGCCATCTTGGATTTATGCAAATTTGACATAGCTATCCACACCTTTGACAGTGGGAACATTGATTTTCGGATTCAGCAGGGTTTTTTTTTTACATAGAACTCATCAAAGCTTCCGTAGTTCCCAGTTGGGTGCCACAAAAATAATTTTCTAGCCACATTTTGAGGGAGCTGCTCACGGCCTACAACTATCACAATGTCAAGATCTTCTTCTTCTTCTTCTTCTTGTCTGTTTCCGGCTGCCGAAGGAGGAGGGCGGAAATAAGGAACTCCGTGGTTTGTTTGGACTTTTTTTCGGTTTTCTACTACTGGCCGCTTTTCCAGTTTTTGATTTTTTGTGTGGAGGATGGCGACCTTGGAAAAGCCACCTCCATCTATCCACCAGGGGGTGAGGATCGTTCCCCCGGACAGCACTGTTACTGTGGAGGAGGTCCTAGAGGCTGTGGCCGAGCAGGTGGGCCATGACGCGATCTGCTTTGCATCCCGAATGAATAGAGCTGTAGTTGTGTTTCTGGCAGCTGAAGACGATGTCCACACCCTGATTGTAAGCGGTGTTGTTATTGGGGAAACGTATGTACAGGTGTCCCCCTTATCTGTCCCATCAATGAGAATTACTGTTTCAGGTGTTCCACCTTTCATCACTGACGAGCAGTTGGCGACGGAGCTCCGCAGATTTGGGAAGTTTGCAGGCCCATTTACAACTCTGACTTTGGGATGCAAGGCCACCAAGTTAAAACATGTGAAATCACTCAGGCGACAGGTGTTCATGTTTCTCGACTCGCCCACTCAAACTCTGGAAGGGTCCTTCATGGTCAAACACAGGGACGGATCCTATATGGTGTATGCGAGCTCGGGACAGATGAAGTGTTTTGAATGTGGAGACGTGGGCCATAAACGGTTCGCTTGTCCGCACAGGCAGCGGGCGGAGGGCCCCGATGGGGCCGCAGATGGTGCCGGCGGCGAGCCCTCCGCTCACGCCGCAGCTGCGGACGGCGGCGCGGCCTCCACTCCCGCCGCTACTGCGGGCTATGTAGCGGGGCTTTCCGCCGCCCCTGCTCCGGAGCCTGCCGCTGTGTCTGTGGACAGCCCGGCTGTGGCGCCTGCGGCCCAGCTTACGGCCGGGAGCATTGATGGTGATGGCGCCAAAAAGGTCACTGATGGTGCGTCACAATCATCTCGCTGTGTGATGTCAGCAGCTGTGCCTCCGGCAGCTGCTACCGCTTTGGAGGAGGAGACGGAGCACCGACCTGATGGTGTGTCAGAATCTCGTTGTGTGACATCAGTGGCTGTGCTTCCGGAGGCTGTTACCGTTACACAGCGGGGGATGGACCAGCGACAGTCAGCTGCTGAGGGTGGCGTCCAGGAAAATGTGGCCCATGATGAATCCCCTGGCCCAGGAAACCCAAACAGTCAGCAGAGTTGTGCTGACGAGGAAATGGAATCTGATAATGACACTGTGTCTAATACTGAGTCTATTGAGGAAAAATGCAGTACAAACACGAGTTTGTATTCACTGGAAGAAATAAATGCTTTTCTGGATGAAACCTATAACAAAGCCATTAAGGTCACTGACTACTTCAGTGACACTGATAAATTCATTAAGTCTGTTGATGTGCTAAGAAGGCAGGTTGGTCTTGACCTCCTGGATGAGAGGAAACATTTTTGCCTCAAGAAACACCTGACAGCCCTGCGTAAAGCAGCAGGGAGAACGGCGGTCAAGCGCGCCCGACAGGAGGAATAAATGGCGGTTGTTCCGCTGCCTGTTTTACACATTTTTGGGATATTTTTTGATCAGACTTGTATATGACGTTTAATTGACTGTAATTGACTGTCACGGAACTGGATCTTTACCAGCAGGGCATGGACGCCCCACCGTTTTCTTTCTACACTCTGGACGAGCCTGCTGCACAGTTGACTTGCTTGAAAAACCCACATGGTCTACGGACTCCAATCCTTCTGAGATGGGGAAACTGTCTCTGGGATGTGCAACGGGACTGGCGGGGGCCTCTGGCTCGTCTATGCACGGACTACGGGGGGGACTCGCACTACTGCCACTGCCAATGTGGAATAGGTGGACTGCAAGGAATGCTCTGTGTTGTGTGTGGGGGGGAACACTTCAGTTTGCACTTTTTCCAATGTGACACACTTGGTGGAATGATGTTGGTGTGCTTACATTTTTTTGAAGTGTGCAATAAAGGCTTATTTTAAAAGTCAAAGTCTTCTTCTTCCAGCTGCTCCCTTTAGGAGTGGCCACAGTATCATCTACTTCCATCTCACCCTATCCCTTGCATCTTCTCCTGTAACGCCAACCCTCTCTACTATGTTCTCCTTCACTACATCCATGAATCTTCTCTGTGGTCTTTCCCTTTTCCTCCTGCCTGGCAGCTTCATCTTCAACATCCTTTGTCCAGTATCTTCACTATCCCTCCTCTGCACATGTCCAAACCATCTCAGCCTTGCCTCTCTTACTTTGTCTCCAAACCGCTCAACCTGAGCTGTCCCTCTGGTATACTCATTTCTAATCTTGTCCCACCTAGTCACTCCCAATGAAAATCTTAGCATCTGTAACTGTGCCACCTCCAGCTCCATCTCCTGTCTTTTTGTCAGCACCACTGTCTCCAAACCATACATCATTGCAGGTCTCACTACCGTCTTGTAAATCTTCCCTTTCACTCTTGCTGCTACGCTTCTGTCACAAATCACCCCTGGCACTCGTCTCCACCCACTCCACCCTGCCTGCACTCTCTTGTATATTTTCCATTGCTTTGGAAGGCTGACCCCAGGTATTTAAACTCATTTACTTTTACTACCGCTACTCCTTCCATCTTCACTTTTACACCTGCCTCCCTCTCATTCACACTCATGTATTCTGTCTTGCTTCTACTGACTTTCATTCCTCTTCTCTCTAGAGCTACTCTCACCACAGATCACAATGTCGTCTGCAAACATCATGGTCCACAGAGACTCCTGCCTGACCTTGTCTGTCAGCCTGTCCATCACCATGGCAAACAAAAAGGGGCTCAGAGCCAATCCCTGATGTAACCCCACCCCCACCTTGAACCAATCTGTCACTCCTACAGCACTCCTCATCATTGTTTCGCTGTCCTCATACATGTCTTGTACCACCCTCATATACCTCTCTGCCACTCCTGACTTTCTCATACAGTACCACACTTCCTCTCTTGGCACCCTAGATCCACAAAGACACAGTGCAACTCCTTCTGACCTTCTCTATACTTCTCCATCAGCACTCTTAGAGCAAACATTGCATCTCTAGTACTCTTTCTTAGCATGAAACCATATTGCTGCTCAGTGATTGTCACCTCTTTTCTTAACCTGGCTTCAACAACTCTTTCAATACCTTCATAGTGTGGCTGATCAACTTTATGCCTCTGTAGTTACTACAGTGCTGAGCATCACCTTTGTTCTTGGAAATTGGTGCCAAAACACTTCTTCTCCACTCCTCAGGCATCCTCTCATTCTCTAAGATTGTGTTAAATAGTCTGGTTAAAAAAATCCACTGCCATCTCTCATAAACATCTCCATACCTCCACAGGTATGTCATCTGGACCAACTGCCTTTCCATTCTTCATCCTCTTCAAAGCTGCCCTTATTTCTGCCTTGCTAATCCTCAGGACTTCTTTGTTCACCATATTCCCTTCATCCATCCTCCTCTCTCTCATTTTCTTTATTCATCAGCTCTTCAAAGAACTCCTTCCACCTTCTCAACACACTTGTCATTTGTTAGTACATTACCATTTCTGTCCTTAATCAGCCTAATCCACTGTAAATTCTTTCCAGTTCAATCGCTCTGTCAAGCCAATCAATACAAGTCCTTTTTTCCTTCCTTAGTTTGTAGCCTCTCATACAACTCACTATACATATGTGTTAACCACAGCTATTTCCATCCTTTTTGCAAAATCCACAATTATCTGTCCTTCCACCTTTCTCTCCTTAATACTATACCTACCCAGGACCTCCTCATCACCTCTGTTCCCTTCACCTACATGCCCATAGAAGTTCTCTCCAATCACCACTCTCTCCCTCCTGGGAACACACTCTACTACTTCATCCAGCTTACCCCAGAATTCCTCTTTCTCTTCTACCTGACATCCAACTTGTGGGGCATACGCACTGACACCATTCTACATCACACCTTTGACTTCTAGCTTCAAACTCATTGTCATGAACTGGGAAGGGAAAGACACAGGCACTGAACTGCAGTTTGTGGTATTTATTAAAGAAAACACAAAGTCCATAAAGTGCACAAAAATGAACTTACAACAAGAAGTGAGTGAGACAAATCTAGGAATACGCACCAGAACAGGGAAAGGGTTCTGGTGGGAGCAAGCAGGTTCCTGATGAGGCTCTGACAATGAGTGAATGACAAAAGCAGTCTTAAATAAGGCAGGAAATCAGTGACAATGAATGACAGCTGGTGTGGATCAAATGAGCTGGCAGGTTGACCTAATTACCAGGCGGGTGCCAGCTGAGATGACCCGTGAACAGAACCAATGGAGGAGAGAGACACAAATACCGGATGATAACAAAGTGGGAGTGTCTGGAGGCAAAAGGTGGAGAGTTCATGTCAAACGGGAACAAAATACAAACACAATAATAAAGCAAGACCTAAATGGACAAGGCACCTAAAGAAACTAACAGAATAACACTGAGGACAAGAATTACATAAACAGGCAACTCAAAAATGCATTATCCATCCAGGAACAATACATAATCACACAAGACTGAGAAAATACAAGAAATAACCAGAAATAAAGTGAGAGCATGAGCCCGGTGGAACACCACGCTCAACCTCATGACAGAGCCCCCCCCCCCTCCTCAAGGAGTAGATCCAGACACCTCAGGGTAACAAAAACAACAACAACAAAAAAAGAAAGCCCCCCCCCACAATAAAAAAGGAGTAGAACAAAAACCCCAACACGGGAGGGCGGCGGGAGGGAACCAGGCTTGGAGGGACAAAAACAGGATACCCACTCAGTATCCACACCAGGACAAAAACAAAACTGCCTAAGCCCCCTGGACCAGAGAGCTGGACAGTTCAGGTGGGCGGCCAGAGTCCCAGGCCCAGAGGATGGCATGATGGAAGGAGTCAGGCGGCCTCCCAGAGACCATGGGCCACCTACCCAAGTGGCACAGTCTGTTGGGTGGTCTTCCAGAGTTCTTCAGCAACCCGAACAGAAGGGGTAGTCAAGGAGGCGGCCACCCAATGGGAAGAATTGGGGATGTGGAGGACAGAAAAGTACAAGGACCTACGATGATATCGGGCAGAGGAGGGGGACCCTGAATATGTCAGGCAGAGGAGAGGGAACCACAACGTCAGGCAGCAGAAGGGGAAACACAACGACGTCAGGCAGAGGAGAGGGAACCACGATGATTCAGGCAGAGGAGGGGGAACCACGACGACGTCAGGCAGAGGGGAGGGGACCATGATGCTTTCGGGCTGGCCTGCAGCACCCTCGGTGACCCCGGGCTGGGACACAGCAGCACCCATGGCGACCCCAGGCTTGGGTGAAGCAGCACCCATGGCGGCTCTGGACTGGAGCAAAGCAGCACCTGCGGTGGCTCCGGGCTGGAGCAAAGCAGCACCCACGGTGGCTCCGGGCTGGAGCAAAGCAGCACCCGCAATGACTCTCAGAATCAGAATCAGATTTATTGCCATTGTTCATGTAGTACACAAACTAGGAATTTGTCTCGGTGCCATGCTGCAACATTAAAAACATGATGAGATAAAGAGATAAACTAAAAAACTAAAGGACTAAAAACATGCAATAAGTGTAGAAAAATAAGTAATAATCATAATAATAATAGTAATAATGAGTAGTACTAGTCAAGGCAGTTTTAAAAAAATTAGCAAGTAGCAGATAATATGGGGTGCCACAGTGCAGTTGATAATGCAACAGAAAAAACAGTGATGAATGACATGAGTCTGGTTGAGCTGCTGTACATAGTGCACGAGAGTCAATAAGTCACTTAATGTTCAGCAGTCTGATGGCAGAGGGGAAAAAGCTGTTCATGTGCCGGGAGGTTTTAGTCCGAATGGACCGAAGTCTTCTACCTGAGGGGAGGGGGGCAAACAGTACATGACCAGGGTGTGAAGGATCGGCTATGATCCAGCCAGCACGCCTCCGGGTCCTGGAGATGTACAGGTCCTGGAGAGATGGGAGCTTGCAGCCGATCACCTTCTCAGCAGTGCGCACGACGCGCTGCAGCCTTAGTTTGTCCCTGGCAGTGGCTCCTGCATACCACACAGTTATGGAGGAGGTGAGGATGGACTCGATGATGGCCGTGTAGAACTGCACTAACATCTTGGTGGGTAGCTTGAGCTTCCTCAGCTGCTGCAGAAAGAATATCCTCTGCTGGGCCTTTTTGATGAGGGAGCTGATGGTTGGCTCCCATTTGAGGTCCCGGGTGATGGTGGTGCCCAAGAAGCGGAAGGAATCTGCAATGGTGATGGGAGAGCCTGTGATGGTGAGGGGGGGCAGGGGGGTTGTGACTTTCCTGAAGTCCACAATCATCTCCGCTGTCTTCAGAGCGTTCAGCTGCAGGTTGTTATGGCTGCACCAGGACACCAGCTGGGCCACCTCTTTCCTGTAGACGGACTCGTCGCCGTTGGAGATGAGCCCGATGAGGGTGGTGTCGTCCGCAAACTTAATCAGCTTAACAGACTGGTGGGAGGAGGTGCAGGAGTTGGTATAAAGGGAGAAGAGTAGGGGGGAAAGTACACAGCCCTGGGGTGATCCAATGCTGATGCTAACAGAGTCCGAGACAGACTTCCCCAGCCGCACATGCTGCCTCCGGTCCGTCAGGAAGTCGGTGATCCACCTGCAGAGGGAGTCAGGCACATTGAGCAGGGACAGCTTGTCCTGGAGCAGATCGGGGCGGATGGTGTTGAATGCGGAGCTGAAGTCCACAAACAGAATCCTGGCGTAGGTTCCCGGGGAGTCCAGGTGCTGCAGGATGGAGTGGAGGGTCAGGTTGACTGCGTCGTCCACAGACCTGTTAGCACGGTAGGCAAACTGCAGCGGGTCTAGGAGGGGTGTGGTGATGGACTTGAGGTGAGACAGGACCAGGCGCTCAAAGGACTTCATGACTACAGAGGTGAGCGCTACAGGTCTGTAGTCGTTAAGTCCAGTAATCCGTGGCTTCTTGGGGACAGGGATGATGGTGGAGGATTTGAGGCAGGTCGGCACGTGACATTGCTTAAGGGAGGTGTTAAAAATGTCTGTGAAGACAGGAGCCAGCTCTTTCGCACAGTGTCTCAGGGTGGAGGGAGACACACCGTCCGGCCCGGGGGCCTTGCGCGGGTTCAGTCTGGAGAGCTGTCTGTGCACGTCCTGCTCACTGATGACAAGGGCAGGGGGGGAGGAGGAGGAGGAGGAGGGGGGGACTGCTTTTGATGAATTAGGGGCTGAGGAGGCAGTGGAGCTGGTTGGAGTGGGTGAGTTGGACACAGCTGATGAGGTGTCAAAACGGGCGTAATGTTGGGACAGTTTTTGACAAAGGGCTTTGTCATCCTGACCTTTAGAAGCCTGAGGCCGATAGTTGGTGATTTGCCTCAGTCCTCTCCACACAGAAGCCGAGTCATTAGCAGTGAACTGCTGCTGGAGTCTCTCAGAATACACAGATTTAGCTCTCCTCAGCTCTCTGTTAAACCGATATTTGACCTCTCTGTAGCAGTCCCTGTCTCCACTTTTCAATGCTGCTTCCTTCTCCTTCCTGATCTGTCTGAGCTTGGCCGTGAACCAGGGCTTGTCATTAGAGTATCTCACCCTGGTGCGCGATGGGAGAATGTTCTCCTCACAGAAGTTGATATATGAGTTCACAGTGTCTGTGTACTCATTAAGATCATGTGTGGCTCCTTTAAACATGCCCCAGTCAGTTATTTCCATGCATGTGTTCAGTTTCTCTCCAGCTTCACTGGTCAATTTCTTCGTGGTGGTCACAACAGGTTTAGTGAGTTTCAGTCTCTGTCTGTATGTGGGGATGAGGTGGACCATCACGTGATCAGATAGTCCCAGCGCAGCGCGGGGAACAGCGCGATATGCGTCCTTCACTGTAGTGTAACAGTGATCCAGAATGTTATTTCCTCTGGTTGGACATTTAATAAACTGTTTGTAGCGGGGGAGCTCGTGACTCAGATTGCTCTGGTTAAAATCGCCCACCACAATAACCAGGGAGTCTGGAAAGTTCCGCTCCGTGAGTTGGATGTGATCCGCGAGCACGCGCTGAGCTTCGCACGTGTCCGCGTCGGGAGGGACGTACACAGCGGCGAGGATGAATGAGGCAAACTCCCGCGGGGAATAAAATGGCTTGCAGTTAATAAAAAGAAATTCCAGGGCGGGAGAACAGTGTTTGGAAATCACCGTTACATCAGAGCACCAGCTGTTGTTAATATAGAAGCACACTCCTCCTCCAATAGACTTACCGGAGAGCTCTGTGACGCGATCAGCACGAAACAGCTGAAATCCCTCGAGACTGATCACGTCATCTGGAATGTTCCTTTTAAGCCAGGTCTCAGAGAAACAGATGACAGACGAGGAAGCGAGGTCCTTAAATCGCATCAGCAGTCTTAATTCTTCTACCTTGTTCAAGAGAGAATTGGCATTGGATAGAAATATGCCAGGCAAGGCTGTTCGCGTGCCTCTCCTTCGCAGCCGAGCGAGAATCCCCCCTCGCTTCCCTCTTTTACGCCGTCTTACTCTTTGAGCCAAACAATGAATCAGATCGGCGGCAGGAGCTAAAAAAACTGGGAGAAGGTCCATGGGAGTAAGAGTCCTGATATTTAATAATTCTTCACGGGTGTATGAACCGGCAGACGCACAATCAATGAACAAAAACAAACAAATTATAAAAATTAAAGGGCAGCGAAGCACCATGGCGACCGCTGTGGGCGCCATCTTGGACTCTGGACTGGAGCAAAGCAGCAAATGCAGTGGCTCCGGGCTAGAGCAAAGCAGCACCCACAGTGGCTTTGGGCCGGAGCAAAGCAGCAACAGTGGTGGCTCCAGATGGGAGCATAGATTCACCCACGGTGGTCCCAGGCCGGGACAGAGTAGCACCCACAGTGGACCTGGACTGGGCTAGAGCTGCACCCATGGTGGACCCGGACTGGGACAGAGCGCCCACGAAGACCTTAGTAGAAGAGGGAGCAGCACCCACGGAGGTCCCAGGCTGGGATGGAGCACCCACGACAACCTCAGCTGGAGGAGCTGGACTCACGGCAGCCTCAGGCAGAGGAAAGGAACCCACGATGGCCTCAGGCAGAGGAGAGGAACCCACGATGGCCTCGGGCAAATGAGAGGAACCCACGACGGCCTCGGGTGAAGGAGAGGAACCCACAGCAGTCTTGGGCGGAGGAGAGGAACCCACGGTCACCTCAGACTAAATATGAGGACCCACGGTGACCTCAGGCGAAGAGGGAGGACCCATGGTGACCTCAGGCGAAGAGGGAGGGCCCACGGTGACCTCAGGTGAAGGAGGAGGGCAATCATCTGAGGACCCAGACGAGGACTCGAGCAAAGAGGAAGACACAAACACAGGGTTACTACCATCGGCAGCAATGGAGCCCAATGAGGGGAGCACAGAAGCAGTTGACAGCTGTGACTGGCTCTCCCCAGCAGGAGCAAGGCAAGAAATCTCTAGAGCTGATGATGTTCAATGGAACAGAGCACTTGCCTTGTCTCGGACTCCACTGCCGTCCAGGTCTCTGGCGATCCAGGCAGGGGTATTTTGAGTTGCTCCATCTGGGTGCCCTCTTTCAACTCAGTCATCTTAGAGAGCAAAGAAAAAGAAAACACTGGAGAGGAATAACCAGCAGCAGTGGAGCCCTGCAAGGAAGACTCAGGAGCAGAGGACGTCTGCAACTGATCCTCCCCACCCTGAGCCAGACAAAAAACTCTCTGAATCTGAAGAAGAAGAAACAGAACAGAGCACTTGCCTGAACTCGAACTCCACCACCTTCCAGGACTCCGGCGAACCTGCTGCGGCGACCTCGACAGCAGGCGTGATGGTAAGTGCAGCCCCCGGACCTCCAAGTGAAACAGCCAATGCAGATAGCTCATCCGATGTGGCAGCTGGAGGTCACTTCACCGCTGGTGCCAACTCCCGCGCAGCTGAAGCCAGGGGACACATTGCTGTCGGCTCAGACTTCAGGTCATAGGTAGCGCCCTCTCACCATCCAGATCGTGGATGCGGGGCTGGAATCAGGTCCTCCAGGACAGCAGGCTCCTCCGACATCTGGCGGCCCCATCCCGGGACCGGTGGACCCTCAGAGGAAATTGGAGGAGACACGGGGGTGGCAGGTGAGGAAATGGTATCAGCAGCAGGCGGTGAGAACTCAGTGGACTGCAAAGACTGAGTCTCACCACTGGGATTTAGGCAAGATTGTTCATCTTTACTAGAGGAGGAATGAAAAAACACTTGCCTGTTCTCCCGGGGTGTGATGAGGACCGCTGCTGAAGTACCAGATGATGTTCTTCCTGGAGTGATAGAGGTCATCTGGCAAGGTGTCGGAGTCCGGGGACGCTGGGTTATCGGTGCAGACTTCGATATAGATAAGCCCCTACCCCCAAGGAGCAGAGCCAGGGAATGCTTCACCGATGGCACCGGGTCCCATGCCGCCAAAACCAGGGGATGCTCACTTGTCGATGCAGGCTTCGGAACACCGGCGGCACTCTTGTCCATCACTGGCCATGATTGTGGGGTCGGACTAAGACCCTTGGGATCCACAGACCCCTCCGCTGTCCAGCGGCTCCCTCCCAGGACCGGCGGACACCCAAGGGAAACAGGAGAAACAGGTGAGGAAAATGTTCCAACAGCTGGCGGTATAGACTCAGCAGAATGGAGCTGCTGCTTAGCCTTGCCACCGGAAACTAGGAAAGATAATTCATTTTTATGTGATGGAGAATGAAAAGGCACTTGCCTGTATTCTTGGGGCATAATGGTAACTGTTGCTGCTGATCTGGATGATCTGCTTCCAGGCATGGTGGAGGTCCTCTGGCAAGGAGGCAGAGACATTGGCTCATGACAAGGTGAAACCTCCTCCAGCTCCTGGGCAACATCCCGGAGGAGCCATGGCTTATATTCCAGCAGCAGCTCTGTTTCCGCTAATTTGACCCGCCTGCGCTCCTCCAGCTCCTTGGCCGATGGTGTGGACCACTGCTTAGGAGGAGGCAGAGCTGCTATGTCTGAGCCAGACGGTGTCCATCCGGATTCTCCGGGGGCCGTATGCTGGATGAATGAGGACACGGGCTCCGGATGGGACGAGCAAGCCTTTTGCCCCCGGGTGCGCTTCTTCTTGAGCTCTGGTGACACCAAAGGGGAGTCCCTCGCCTGCCCACTGAGTTTGCGTTGGGCATCGACCACAGAGGCAAGGAAAACTGTGAGGCCCGGGTAGCTCCAGAGACTGGAATATGTCTCAATCACCTGGGCCGCGCCGTCCACAAACCCCCAAGCCTCCTCGGGAGAGCCGGAGGCTTCAGCCCCCAAGGCAAAACTGGCGATGAGGGTTGCCGCTGCACCCTTCTCCTTGCTCAGTCCAAGAGTAGAAAAATCCAGGGTGGCAGACATAGCAAAAACCCCGGTTGAAAACAAAAATAGTGGGAGGAATTAAGGGAAAAAGGCAAAACCTCGCTGCTGCTGGTGTTTAAATTGGCTGGGTAATTCTGTCACAAATAGCCAAACAACAAGTGAGTGACAAAACACGACAAACTGCAGCAGCTGGGTCTAAAACTGGTCAGAACCTACTGTCATGAACTGGGCCCCTATGGGGCAGGGAGGAAGGACCCAGGTGCAGAACTGCAGTTTGTGGTATTTATTAAAGAAAACACAAAGTCCATAAAGTGCACAAAAATGAACTTACAACAAGAAGTGAGTGAGACAAATCCAGGAATACACACTAGAACAGGGAAAGGGTTCTGGTGGGAGCAAGCAGGTTCTTGATGAGGCTCTGACAATGAGTGAATGACAAAAACAGTCTTAAATAAGACAGTAAATCAGTGACAATGAATGACAGCCGGTGTGAATCACATGAGCGGGCAGGTTGACCTAATTACCAGGCGGATGCCAGCTGGGACGACCCGTGAACGGAACCAATGGAGGAGAGAGAGACAAATACCGGATGATAACAAAGTGGGAGTGCCTGGAGGCAAAAGGTGGAGAGCTCATGTCAAACAGGAACAAAATACAAACACAATAATAAAGCAAGACCTAAATGAACAAGGCGCCTAAAGAAACTAACAGAATAACACTGAGGACAAGAATTACATAAACAGGCAACTCAAAACGTATTATCCATCCAGGAACGATACACAGTAAAATGATCACACAAGACTGAGAAAATACAAGAAATAACCAGAAATAAAGTGAGAGCATGAGCCCGGTGGAACACTGCGCTCAGCCTCATGACATTCATGATTCTGTCTGACTCCCTCTTTACCTCCTGTACACTCTTCACATACTCTTCCTTCAAGATTATGCCTACTGCATTTCTGTTCCTATTTACACCATGTTAGAACAGTTTAAATCCCCCTCCAATGTTCCTAGCCTTGCTTCTCTTCCATCTGGTTTCTTGAACACACAGATCTACCTTTCTTCTCTTCATCACATCAGCCAACTCTCCGCCTTTACCATAGTCCCTACATTTAACATCCCTACTCTCACCTCCACATTTCTTCCTTTCCTTTTCTTTTTCTCCCTCCTAACACACCTTTGCCCTCTCCTCCTCCTTGATCTTTGACCAGTTCCAAAAACTTTCACCACAATATTAAATCAGAATGTTGAAATGGTTCCCTCAGTATGTAATGAATAATTGGAAAGCTTCTTGAATTATCTTGCAAAAAAATGATTTATTGAAATGGAATTTTTCTATAAAAAGTAAACATGCATTATTGTGAATTAGCTTCCAGCCTATTTTCTTCACAGCTGCTCTGACTGCTGACCCTCAGATTCACCACTGTAGACCTCAGAGAGACAAATAAGGAGAAAAAAATAATGAAAATGTGCTAATTATTACAGATGTGATAGAACATTTTTAAAGTCTGCGTCATCAAATAAATGATATTACAGACGTTGTGTGTTCCTCCTCAGTTTAACAAATTGCTTGGTATTCTCTAAAATTAACCTGAAGTGTTTTTTATATTTCACACCATCTCATCAGCTTTACTTGCGTAAATAAATCAATAAACAAATAACATGACTGGAAAAGTTATTTTAAAGCAAACGATATGGTACGGGGTTACCGGGACTCTACCCTGGAGCCAGGTCTTGGGGAGGGGCTTGATGGCTATCGCCTGGTGGCCAGGTTTCTGCCCATGGGACCCGTCCAGGCTCAGCCCGAAGTAGTTACATGGGTCTGCCCTCAAGTGGGCTCACCACCTGCAAGAGGGACCATGGGGGTCCGGTGCTATGTGGATCAGGTGGCTGTCAAAGGCAGAGACCTTGGCAGTCTGATCCCAGGCTTCCTAAACTGGCTTTTGGGATGTGGAATGTCACCTCTCTGGTGGGGAGGGAGCCTGAGCTGGTGCATGAGGTTGAGAGATACCGGCTAGATATAGTCGGCCTCTCCTCAACACACAGCTCTGGTTCTGGAACCAGTCTCCTGGAGAGGGGCTGGAGCTTGGCCTACTCTGGAGTTGCCCCGAGCAAGAGGCGATGAGCAGGGGTGGGTATTCTTGTATCCCTCCACCTTGCTGCCCCTATATTGGAGTTTTCCCCGGTGGATGAAAGGGTTGTTTCCCTGTGCCTTTGGGTTGGGAAACGGGTCCTGACCATCATTTGTGCCTATGCACCAGGTGATGGTTAAGAGTACCCACCCTTTTTGGAGTCTCTGACTGGGGTGCTGGCGGGTGCTCGTCTTGGAGACTCCATTATCCTACTAAGGCAATGTGCACATGGGCAATGACAGTGAAACCTGGAGGGAATGATTGGGAGGAACAGCCTGCCAAATCTGAACCCGAGTGGTGTTCAGTTATTGGACTTCTGTGCTAACCACAGTTTGTCCATAACGAACACCATGTTCAGGTATAAGGGTGTCCATATGTACCTGGCACCAGGACAGCCTAGGTCACAGGTCGATGATTGATTTTGTTAACTTGTCATCAGACCTGCGACCATATGTCTTGGACACTCAGGTAAAGAGAGGTGCAGAGCTGTCAACTGATCACCACCTGGTGGTGAGTTGGATCTGATTGCAGGGGAGGATGCCATTCAGATCTGGTAGACACAAATGTATAGTGAGGGTGTGCTGGGAACGTCTGGCTGACTGTCTGGGAGTTCTTCAACTCCCACCAACGGAAGAACTTCAACCACATTCTGAGGGAGTCTGGAGACATTGAGTCTTAATGGGCCATGTTCTCCACCTCCACTGTTGAAGCAGCTGCCCAGAGCTGTGGCCGCAAGGTCGTCGGGCATCTTGTGGTGGCAACCCCTGAACCAAATGGTAGACACCAGTGGTGAGGGGGCCGTTAAGCTGAAGACGGAGTCCTATTGAGCTTGGTTGGCTTGTGGGACTCCCGAAGCAGCTGAGGTGTACCAGCAGGCCAAACAGAGTGCAGCTCAGGTGGTTGCTGAAGCAAAAACTCGGGTGTGGGAGGAGTTTGGTGAGTCCATGGAACAAGACTTTTGTTCAGCCTCAAAGAGATTCTGGCAAACTGTCCGGCGACTCAGGAGGGGGAAGCAGCTCCCTGTCCACACTGTGTATGGTGTGGATGGGGCGCTGCTGACTTTGACTGGGGGTATTGTTGGGCGGTGAAAGGAATACGAGGAATAACAAGGAGCTCCTCAATCCCACTGACACACTTTCCACAGAGGAAGCAAGGCTTGTGGATGAGGGGGACGACTTTCCCATCACAGGGGCTGAGGTCGCCAAGGTGGTTAAAAAGCTCCTTGGTGGCCAGGCCCCGGGGGTGGACGAGATTTGCTGTGAGTTCCTCAAAGCCCTGGATGTTGTAGGGCTGTCATGGTTGACACACCTCTGCAACATTGCCTGGAGGTTGGGGACAGTGCCCTTGGCATGGCAAACCAGGGTGGTGGTTTCGCTGTTCAAGACAGGGGACCGGAGGGCGTTCTCCAACTTTAGAGGGATCACACTCCTCAGCCTCCCTGGGAAGATCTATGCCATGGTACTGGAGAGGAGAGTCCGGCCGTTGGTCGAACCTCGGATTCAGGAGGAGCAATGTGGTATTCGTCCTGGCCGTGGCACATCGGACCAACTCTTTACCCTCTCGAGAATCCTTGAGGGTTGGTGGGAGTTTTCCCAACCAATTTACATGTGTTTTGTGGACTTGGAGGAGAAAGCATTCAACTGCGCCCCTCGTGGTTTTTTGTGGAGGGTGCTTTGGGAGTATGCGGTATCAGGCTTGTTGTTATGAGCGAGCCGATCTCTATACCATTGTGAAAGTTTGGTTTGTATTTCCAACACTAGATCGGACGCATTCCCAGTGAGAATTGGACTCCACCAGGGCTGCCCTTTGTAACCGATCTTGTTCATAATTTTAATGGACAGGATTATTAGGCGCAGGCAGGGAACGGAGGGTGTCATGCTTGGTAACCACAGGATCTCATCTCTGTTGTTTGCAGATGATGTTGTGCTGTTGGCTTCATTCAGCAATGACCTACAGGTCTTACTGTGATGGTTTGCTGCTGAGTGTGAAGTGGCTGGGATTAGAATCAACACCTTCAAGTCCGAGTCCATGGTCCTCAGCTGGAAAAAGGTGGATTGTCCTCTCCGGGTTTGGGACAAGCTCCTGCCCCAAGTGGAGGAGTTTAAGTATCTCGGGGTCTTATTCACGAGTGAGGGGAGAAGGGAGCGAGAGATTGACAGACGGATCGGAGCAGCATCTGCAGTGATGCGGATGTTGTACTGGTCCGTTGTGGTGAAGAGGGAGCTGAGCTCTAAGTCAAAGCTGTCGATTTACCGGTCATCTACGTTCCTACCCTCACCTATGGTCACAAGCTTTGAGTAATGACTGAAAGAATGAGATCACGGATACAAGCGGCTGAAATGAGCTTTCTTTGTAGGATTGCTGGACTCACTCTTAGAGATAGGGTGAGGAGCTCAGTCATCCCGGATGGGCTCAGAGTAGAACCGCTGCTCCTCCACATTGAAAGGAGCCAGTTGAGGTGGTTTGGACGTCTGATGAGGATGCCTCCTGGATGCTTCCCACTTGAAGTGTTTTGGGTAAGTCCCACTGGGAGGAGACTCCGGGGCAGACCCAGGACTCGCTGGAGAGACTAGTCTCCCAGTTGGTCTGTGAATGCCTTGGTATCCTCTCTGAAGAGCTGGAGCAGGTGGCTGGGGAGAGGGAAGTCTGGGCTTCTCTGCTTGAACTGCTGCCTTTGCAACCCTGACCTCTGGAAAAGTGGTAGAAGATGGATGGATGGACCATCACATCAGCTGCAAATAAATCAATAAACAAATAATGGAACTGGAAAAGTTATGTTAAAGCAAACGATTCAACCATGTTACACCATGTGTTTTTAATATAACTGACATTAGTATTAAAGGGGTCATTGATTAAAAAGTGGTGTGTGTAGGTTTTTTTTGTAACTTAGATTTTTATTCATTTTTCATCATATATAATGCATTCAGATCACATTCTACATTTAAAAAACAAAGGGGTTAGGGTAGGGAAAAATAAAAAAAAAATAAACAAAATAAAAATAAAAAATAAAAAAAAAATAAAAAATAAAAGGGGGGGGGACAAATGTTGGAGCATCAAGTTTTTAGTTTCCATCTCTTAATTCTTCTGGTTTTTTCAGTGTCTTTGGTTATTCTTTCAATTTCTGTCTCGTTGTTGCACTTTGTAGTGTGTCCATTTCCGCCATTTTTTCTCCCATATTCCTTCTTGCATTCTTCGTCGATATGTTAGTTTTTCCATCATACGTATGTCCTCAACAATGTCAGTCCATTGTTCTTGGTCAGGAAGAACTTCTGATCGCCATTTTTTTGTGATAGTTTTTTTACATGCAATCAACAAGATTTTAACTAGATATCTGTCCTCAGCCTGTATAACACTGTCTTTTTTAAGATCACATAAGTACATCAGGTTACAGTTCATTGGTATATTATATCCTAATATCCTCTGTATTGTCACATGCATAGATTTCCAAAATGATGATATTTTGTAGCATTTCCAAAACATATGTGAGTGGTCTGCATTTTGAGCCCCACATCCCCTCCAGCATAAAGATTGGGTATTTGTATATTTTCCTTGAATCTGTGGTGTAATGAAAAAGCGAATCAGGTTTTTCCATCCAAATTCCCTCCATGCCCTTGAATTTGTTGATGTGTGTTGTGTTTTCCATATTTCCTGCCAGCTTTCTTCTGTTATGTTTAAATTGAGCTCTTTCTCCCATTTCTCCTTTATATAGTTACTTGTATGATTGTTTGTCATAAGTTTCTGATATAGTTTTGAAATAATTCTTATTTTATTTCCTGCATATGAGCTTAAAATAAGTTGTATAATCTCGTTCACATCTGTTTGGAGGTTATGCCTAATCTTCTTCATATAGTAATCTCTCATCTGCAGATATCTGAAAAATTCCGATCTTTCTAATTTAAATTTTCTCCTGATATTTACAAAGCTCCCGAGATCTTTTTTTCCGATATTGCCCCATGCTGTGATTCCCTTGTTCACCAGATTTTTGTATCCCCTATCTTGTTTTGCCGGTTCAAACTGACTGTCAAATGCTACCCATTTCAATAGTTTTATGTCTTCCCTTATATTATATTTTTGTACTATTTTATACCACAGTTCTAAAGTAAATTTAGTGATTGGGTCTATTTGTTTGATTTGCTTATATGCATCTTTATCCCCTATTATGCTTTGTACTGGGAGTCCCTCAATTTCCTTTTCCATTTCTTTCCATTTTGCCTCATATCCCTCGTCGCACCAACATATGATATATCTTATTTGTGCTGAGTAGTAATATTCCTTTAGACTCGGTAGGCCCATGCCTCCTTTCTCTTTTGGTAATTGGAGGGTTTTATATTTCACTCTTGGTTTTTTACCTCCCCAAACAAATCTCGATATCATCCTGTCCCACTTTGAGAATTGGGCATCTGGAATCTCTGTTGGTATAGCCTGGAAGAGGTAAAGTAATCTAGGTTGTATGCTGATTTTGACTGTCTCAATTTTTGAATTCAGATCCATATTTAAGATTGACCATCTATCAATATCTTTTTTTATTTCTTGTTCCAACCTATCATAGTTTGCTTTATATATTTTGCTTAGGTCTTTAGGTATGTTCACTCCAAGGTATTTTATTTCTTTTTGCTTCCAGTTTAGTTTGATCTTATCAGTTATCTGGTTTAGAGGGTTATAGTGGAATGTCAGTACTTGTGTTTTTGTTATGTTTATCTTGTATCCTGATAATTTTCCAAAATTTTCTATCAAGTTCATCATTTCCATTATTGATTTATCTGGTTGTTCAAGGTAAACTATAATATCGTCTGCAAATAGCCCAATCTTGTGTTCCGCCCCCTTTATTGTTACACCTTTTAATTTCTTATTTTGTCTTATGGCTTGAGCCAATGGTTCTATGAACAGAGCAAACAAGGTGGGCGATAAGCAGCATCCCTGCCTAGTTGATCTTTGTATATTTACTTTGTCTGTTAAGCTACCGTTTATCTTGATTCTTGCCACAGGTTCTTGATACAGCGTCCTTATGCATTGTACTGATTTTTCGTTAAATCCAAAGCGCTCCAGTACACTATATAGGAATTTCCAGTTAACCCTGTCAAATGCTTTTTCTGCGTCTAAACTCATTATTACTGCGCTTTTCTTTTCTTTATGTATTTGGTTAATTATATGTATTGTTCTCCTGATATTGTCATGTGTTTGGCGTCCCTCTATGAATCCAGTTTGATCATCTTCTATCAATTCCGTCAAGAATGTCTTTATTCGTTTACATATAATTGTTGTGTATATTTTATAATCTACATTTAATAAAGAGATTGGTCTATAGTTTCCGCATTGTTCTTTATCTTTCCCTGGTTTTAAAATAACTGAAATGATTGCTTCGTTCCATGTTGGAGGTATTTTGTTGTTGTTCAGCGTCCAATTAAATGACTTTAGGAGTTGTGGCATGAGTTCTTCTATAAACAGTTTATAAAACTCAGATGGGTATCCATCACTACCTGGTGATTTACCATTTTTAAGTGACTTAATCACATCTCTGATCTCTTGTGTTGTTATTTCTGCTGTTAGTTTTTCATTTTGTTGATTTCCTATTGATGGCAAGTCCAATGTGTCTAGAAATTTTTTGATATCTTTAGTATTTGTTTCTTCAGGTTGCGAGTATAGTTCTTGGTAGAAATTATGGAAAATTTCTTCGATGTTTTCTGGGTTAACTGTGGTTTTATTTGTGGTGGGGTCTTTAATCTTGTATACATTATTCATTGTTTGTTGTTTTCTTAACCGTTTTGCCAGCAGTTTTGTGGCTTTTGGCCCCGTTTCATAATATTTTTGCTTTAGATATCTATTTTTCCTTTCAATTTCATCCATTTGTGTTTCTTTTATCTTTGTTTTTTCTTCTTTAATTTCTTGATATATTTTTGGATCATTTGTGCTTTGATGTTTACGTTCTAATTCCCTTAGTCTCTCACATCTTTGTTCATACGCTTCCAGCTTAGTCTTATTTGCTTTTCCTGTTTCAACAATTAATTTACCCCTTAACACGGCTTTTAGTGCGTCCCATAGTATTGTTGGGTCCACTTCTTCATTGTCATTCTCTTGGATATATTCGTTTATGTTTATTTTTATTCTTTCTTTCATTTTCTCATCATTTAACAGTCCTATGTTAAGTTTCCATGTTGTTTGTCGTTTTCTATTGTTTAAATATATTTCCATGTATATAGGATTATGATCTGATATTTCTGCCCCTCCAATCCAACAATTTCTCACCCTGTGTCTGTCACCTTCATTCATAAGGAAGTAATCTATTCTAGAGTGTACTTTATGGGCTGCTGAATAATGTGTATAGTCTTTTTCGAGTGGGTGTAGGTCCCTCCATATGTCTACCATACCCATTTCTGCCAGTGAGGTTCTTATGAACTTTGTTACATGTTTTTTTGTCTTCTTAACACTTGTTGTGTCAACTTCATGATCCATGACAGCATTTAAGTCTCCTCCACAAATTAGGACTCCTTCACTGTGTGTTGCTATGAGATCAAACAGATGTTGAAAAAAACCCTTGTCACTTTCTGGTGGGGCATAGATGTTCACTAATGTGATCTGCATACCATCTATTCTTCCCTTTATTATTACATACCTGCCTTCTTTATCCTGGATTTCCTGTTCACTTTCAAATTGTATTTTGTTTGAGATTAGTATCATAACCCCCCTTTTTGCTCCTCCCTTAAATGAACTGTAGTAGGAGTTCTTATAGCCAAATCTCTTTAGTTTCACATGTTCTGTCTTGCTCAAATGTGTCTCTTGCATAAATATAATTTCAGCTTTTTCCTTCTTGAATTTTCTTATTATTCTTTCCCTTTTAACAGGTGAGTTCAGACCATTCACGTTTAGTGTCATTATCTTAAGATTTTTACCCATATTCATGTTTTTCCATTTTTTTAACTTGTGCTCCTAGCCCCTTTAACAACAAAAATAACACATATTTATATAAAAACACATTAAAAAAACTCGACTTCCGTACTTTGGGCCTTTCTTCTGCCCACTGGTCCCTGTTGGTGGGTGGGGGGTTTGTCTTCACAGAGTGAAGGGCCCTCCCTAGACTTCTAATTACTATCAAAGTAATAGTCATAAGTCTAGAAATGTCCAACAAATATCACTTAAACCTCTCCTAGCCGTCTGTTTCTCTTTTACCTTGTCTTCTTGGCCTTCATTTCTTCTGTGCCTTTCTTAATCTTTGTTATGATCTAGGCTTTCAGTTGAAAGCCTTGTAGCTTGTCCTGGGCCCGCTGCTCTACGTCTCTCCCCCTTCTTCCGCCGTTCACTCGTCTCCACTCCGTCTGTCGTGGTGCGTTCAGGGCCGCCGCTGCTCCAGCCGTCTCCTTCGGCACGCTCACCTCAAGGCCCCGCTCCATCATATCCCGCGCTGCCTCTTCGGCCGTGTTGTAGGTTCTTGTGCCTTCCTCCCAATGAATCCTCATTTTCGTTAGCGGCGTTTGGAATCTAATTTTTTTCTCTTTCAGCGTTTTTTTTAATATTGGCATATTTCTTCCGCTGCTGCACGATTTCTGTCGGGTAGTCATGGTCAAAAAATACCTGTTTGTCGCCGATTCGTATCTTTTTTTTCCATGCTTGCGTCAGGATTCTTTCCTTTATGTCATATTTCACAAAGTTTACCACAACTGACCTGGGTGGAGAGTTTGTTTTCGGGTTCTGTGCCGGTGTTCTGTGCGCCCGTTGAATCTGCAGATCCGTTTCTCCGGGTATTTCCAGTTCTTTTTTTAAGAACTGATCCATGAATTTTGTCATCGAGTTGCCTTCAATGCCCTCCGGAATTCCAAAGATGCGCATATTGCTTCGTCTGGATCTGCTCTCCAAGTCGTTTATTTTCTCCTGCATCCTCTGCGTTTGCGTCGTCAGGGTCTGTAGTTGTTCGTTTGCCTCGCTTTTCCAATCTTCTAGTTCCGAAATTCGGGTCTGCGCTTCTGTCATACACGCCCGCTGGGAGCGCAGCTCCTCCATGTTTTCCGTTAATTTACGCTCCATTTCTCTTCGGAGGTCCATGATTTCCTCCTTAATTTCTTTTTTCAGTTCCTCCTTAAGAGCCGCTAAATCCTGTTGTAGCTGTCGCTTGAATTCTCTCAACTCTTCACCCAAACTGGCGATGCCAGCGTTCATGTTGTCGAGTCTGGCGTCCTCCATTTTCACTGCTGTGGACATCTCGTTTTTTTGGGCTTTGCGTACAGCGGTTTTTCCTGCGTTGTTGGAGAGGAATTCTTCAATTTTACCCTGTTTTTGTCCTTGTGCCCGGTTCCTTCGTGTTTTCATCCCTTAGTTTATTGATTCGTTTATGTCGAGTTGGCCATTTACCGATGATTTTTAATCCGGCTAGGGAGAGCTCTTTGTTTAAGTGTTATGTCTCTCCGCCATCTTCCCGGAAGTCTCTCGTGTGTGTAGGTTTTAACTGTCTGAAATGACTCTACTGGTCACCTAATTATCAATTTTTTTTCAAAACAATCAGTTCTCTTTAAAAACAAAACAAAACAAAACACATAGCCTTTATCTCATTTTTCTCTCCCAGAAATGCCAGAAATGTTTTTCTTCCATCTAAATCTTATACATATACTAAATCCTATATGATGTGTGCGTATACTAAATCATATAGGTCACGTTTAGAAAAAGCCAACCCACCGCCGTCCTTGAGACCCGCCCACTGCTCTATTATTGGCCCACCTAGCTGTCTGTCACGTAGGTGGAAGAGGCGCTAAAGGTAGCCTATTAGCCCTTGAGCTATTAGCCCCAAAGCTAACAATGGTACCAGGAAGCTCGAACCGAGTGTGGCTTATATTGTTATTTTCTTCAGATCTTAGGCTGCATTCACACCAGGATAGTCCCGGGGTCTCTGTTTGACTGGGTGGGGAATGCTGAAAATTTTCACACTTTAGTTTGGTTTGTAGCCAAAACCACCACTGACCAGGAAGAAAAAATCTTGGCGAAGAGAAAAAATCAGGCTCATCGATTGGCCAGGACCGAAAACAGAAATTGTTTCCCTTTAGTCAGGTTGTTTGTCCACCACAAACGAGACATTTTTTTGAACTTTTCTCCTCGGCTTTCACCGGTTAAAGGATTTCTCGGATTTGCACGGTTGTCTTTATTGTTATTTTCTATCCAAAATGTACTACAGTAAACCCACTTCCTCTTCTTAGACTACATGTTGCTATGGTAACACAAACACCAAGGGCACTTCCGCCCTTTGGTCCACTGGATACTCCGTTTGGATTCACACAGCAAGCGGAGCACACCAGACTTCGTTTGCAAGAGAACCAAGACCCCCATTTTCAGGGGGTCCAGACTTCACTTGTTTGGTGTACACCAGAGTTCCAACACGTGTTCAGACGGCACCAAACGAACCAAACTATCCACGGAATCCAATGTTTGGTCCTTTGGTCTGGACCAAACAGTGGCCATCTGAATGTGCCCTTAGTCACCTGAATAACCATCCCTGTTACCACCTGGTTCACCTGTTCACAGTCCACAGTATACCTCGTGTCGCTATAACGCATCTCCCAGTGGTTTTGCCATGATTCCGCAGCAGGTCACCAGCGCCGCTGTGCTGGTCATGGCAACCACCTAAGCTGTAACTCGAGGCTGCTACATGGAGCTGCTGGCTGTCACGGCCAGCAACCTTCACCATCCTCCAGGGCTCCGTGCAACTCCACTTTACTCTCGCAGTCAACGTAGGAGAGCTGCTTCATGACAGGGCATCCCCCAGCTGGCCATGGGAGAGGAGCGGAGTACTACGGAGCGAGACATTGCCCTTTGAGATTCTGTGGCTTGGCCAGCAGCCTCGGGTTGCGATGATCGGTGGGTAGCCTGGCACGTGGGGCTGGTGTTTTGTTGTGGCATCCCGACGAGGCTGTTGGGAGATGGGCTGGAGTGACGCAAGATACGCAATCGACTGTGGATCAGTGAACCAGCGCTGTTCATCCAAGCTAGAAGGAGGCTAAAAGCTAAAGGCTAGAAGCTAGTTAGCTAATGGCTAACTGACATAAGAGGGAGGGTGGAGTTGAACAGGTAAAGGATGTTTCTTAAAGTGATAGGCTTTAATTCAGAGCGTTTCAAGAAAGCCAGGAAAATTAAAAAACAAATTTGATTCAATAATTTAAAAATTAAAGAAAATGTGAACAAAATATGTCACAAACACTTCATTAAGACATGAGTGAGCTGTTAAAATGTGGAAAAAGTGCAATCAGTGGGCCCTTTCAGTTTTAAAAAACTGGCTGAGCTTTAGCGCAAACAATTTAACATATTAATAATGTACGGTAACCACAAAGTCACCAGTAATGTGAGCTTTAAGAATCAAATGTGGCCATTTTAGGAGTTGTTAATGTTTTAACATTGAAACTGCTGCGTAATTTAAATGGTAAATGGCCTTCACTTATAGTGGGGCAAAAAAAGTATTTAGTCAGCCACCAATTGTGCAAGTTCTCCCACTTAAAAGATAAGAGAGGTCTCCAATTTTCATCATAGGTATACCTCAACTATGAGAGACAAAATGAGAAAAAAAATCCAGAAAATCACATTGAAGGATTTTTAATGAATTAATTGGTAAATTCCTTGGTAAAGTAAGTATTTGGTCACCTACAAACAAGCAAGATTTCTGGCTCTCACAGTCATGTAACTTCTTCTTTAAGAGGCTCCTCTGTCCTCCACTCGTTACCTGTATTAATGGAACCTGTTTGAACTCGTTATCAGTATAAAAGACACCTGTCCACAAAATCAAACAGTCAGACTCCAAACTCCACTATGGCCAAGACCAAAGAGCTGTCAAAGGACACCAGAAACAAAATTGTAGACCTGCACCAGGCTGGGAAGACTGAATCTGCAATAGGTAAGCAGCTTGGTGTGAAGAAATCAACTGTGGGAACAATTATTAGAAAATGGAAGACATACAAGACCACTGATAATCTCCCTCGATCTGGGGCTCCACGCAAGATCTCACCCTGTAGGGTCAAAATGATCACGAGAACGGTGAGCAAAAATCCCAGAACCACACAGGGGGACCTAATGAATGACCTGCAGAGAGCTGGGACCAAAGTAACAAAGCCTACCATTAGTAACACACTACACTGCCAGGGACTCAAATTCTGCAGTGCCAGACGTGTCCCACTGCTTAAGCCAGTACACGTCCAGGCCCATCTGAAGTTTGCTAGAGAGCATTTGGATGATCCAGAAGAGGATTGGGAGAATGTCATATGGTCAGATGAAACCAAAATAGAACTTTTTGGTAAAATCTCAACTTGTCGTGTTTGGAGGAGAAAGAACACCATACCTACTGTGAAGCATAGGGGTGGAAACATCATGCTTTGGGGCTGTTTTTCTGCAAAGGGACCAGGACGACTGATCCGTGTAAAGGAAAGAATGAATGGGGCCATGTATCGTGAGATTTTAAATGAAAACCTCCTTCCATCAGCAAGGGCATTAAAGATGAAACGTGGCTGGGTCTTTCAGCATGACAATGATCCCAAACACACCGCCCGGGCAATGAAGGAGTGGCTTTGTAAGATGCATTTCAAGGTCCTGGAGTTGCCTAGCCAGTCTCCAGATCTCAACCCCATAGAAAATCGTTGGAGGGAGTTGAAAGTCCGTGTTGCCCAGCGACAGCCCCAAAACATCACTGCTCTAGAGGAGATCTGCATGGAGGAATGGGCCAAAATACCAGCAACAGTGTGTGAAAACCTTGTGAAGAGTTACAGAAAACGTTTGACCTCTGTCATTGCCAACAAAGGGTATATAACAAAGTATTGAGATGAACTTTTGTTATTGACAAAATACTTATTTTACCGAGGAATTTACCAATTAATTCATTAAAAATCCTTCAATGTGATTTTCTGGATTTTTTTTTCTCATTTTGTCTCTCATAGTTGAGGTATACCTATGATGAAAATTGGAGACCTCTCTCATCTTTTAAGTGGGAGAACTTGCACAATTGGTGGCTGACTAAATACTTTTTTGCCCCACTGTATATAGCACTTTTTTACTCATCTCCGGATGACCAAAGCACTTTACAAATCCTGCTATCTACACCATACACACCAATGCGTTAGTAAAATGAGATTTTAGCATCATCCAGTCAGCAGAACTTCTTAAAATTGGGTTGTGTGACTTTGTTGGACCATATGACGTCTGCACAGGCGTCAGTATGTTGAGAAATTATCTATGAACGGTCTAAAATGGGATTCATATCTCATGGCAGGTCATTTGTTTGCATTGTGTCAAGATGCTAGCGGCATCCCAGAACTGTGATATTGACAACTGCCTAATTAACTCAAAATCACTTCATACAGCAGAAACTCTGAAAGTATACAAAAGTTTGAATGCCTACCAGTACTTTGCTAACTTTGTTGTAGATTTAAGGCAACATCATGACAAGTCTCTGGTGCTCATTGGAGCCAAGGTAAGCTCTGTCTGCATATCCAGATACTTTATACAGTATTTTTTTTTTTTTTGTTACTTATTTGTACCCGTAGGTAGATTTGGTTTGCAGTCTGGTGACAAGCCACCGGCTGCCGGTCGCTGCGTGCGCGAGCGCCCTAAACCTACATGTTTTTGGTATGCGGGAGGAAACCGGAGAAATCCCGGAGTAAACCCACGCAACACGGGGAGAACATGCAAACTCCACACAGCTCACTGTTGGTCGGGGGCTGGGATCGAACTCACGATCTCATGATCCCCGTGATCCCCCGGCCGAGGGTAAAACTGTGCTGCCACAGTGTTAAACCACTGCGCTACCGTGCAGCCACGACAGTATATAACATTGTAAAAAAAATCAGTATAGCAGAAATATAAATCTTAGTGACACCTGCAAAAGTGGGTAGTAAATACCCAAGTGCATGTGCACTTGTATGCATGCAAGTGCATGTGTGCAGCTAGGACTGGAACAGGACATATTATTTGATAGAAACATCCTTACTTCTCACAAAATATTCATCGTATATTCAACAATTTTTTTGCTGGTTTCAGTTTCTTGAAGGGGGCAGCCATTTTCAGTGCTGAGATCTGTTTCTCCAGTCTGATCAGTATCAGCAGGAACCTGTAAATGATGGCCTTCATTCTTTCTCCTGTAATTTTGAAAGCCTACAGCTACGCAGTTGAGAGCTATAGCTGTGCTTGATTCTGATTAAGCCTTATTCTCCCAAAAAGCTTACTGAAATATACATTTTCTACAGCATAGCTCAATGTGTCTTTCTGCTGTTTTCACTCCAGTGAAGCCACACTCTGCTCTGACATATATGATGACGACAACTGCAAAACCTCAATACACAATGTTAGCATAAAAGGGAAGTAGAATAAGTTGAATTTTTTTTTAGTTTAAAGATGCTAACTTAAAACCTAAAATGGCTTAACGATAAATATACAATAAACAATAACAATTTTAACAATAAATGTTAAAAAAGTTGAACAGAAAAATATTAGAATAGAGTTTTGAACATCAAGTATGCAGAAGGACATGTTAATTGTTCAGGACAATTATTGCAACAGAGTTGTGAATCATTCTTTGCAGTATTAATTGGATTTGCTCATTTCAGTGCATGTCTCTTTAAACGTGAAAGGACTGCAATTAACTACGCCCTCCCTCTTACATCACCAGTTTGTCCCAAGTAATGAATAAAAATGCACTGGGTGGACAGGAGTATGTGGTTTTGGTGGTCGATAGGATATGCCCGGCCCCTGGAAGACAATTAGCACAGAAACATTCGTGAATAAGTGGATGATTGATATTGAGTAGTTTTCAACTTAAATTTGCAACTTACCTCATAAATTTGAGTTTTGTTTCCGCTGAACTTCTGATTTTTTTTTCTCCCAAATATGAAATAATTTAAGAACTCAGCTAACATTTTCTTTCAGTGGGGATTTGTAACCTTTTTCATGTTAATTTGCAACTTTTTTAAAAGTGCATAATTATTCTCTCAAATTTATGACCTCGTCCTCTTTCATTTGCAACTTTTAACTGCAAATTTCCAACATAAATTATTGACTTTTTTTCAAATAGCAACTTTTTCATAAATCTGTGGCTTTTTCTTGTACATGTGTAGCTTTTTACTAATCTTTTCTAGAAATGTACAACTCTTCATGTAAACTTGCATTTTTTCTCTTTAATTTGGAATGTTCTCTTGTAAATTCACAATTTTGCAACATATTCTCATAAATTTTTGTCAGTTTTCTCTCATATTTAAATTTTTTCTTTAATTTGCAATTTTTATTGTGCATTAGTGCATAAATTTGTGACAAATTTTCTGTAAATTTGTGAGTTTTTCACAATCACAGGGAGCCACTGAATAGGACAAAACAGCCACATGTGGCTTTGGAGCCACGGGTTGCTGACCCCTGTTTTAAACCTGTTAAAAACAAAAACATAAAAATTTGAGCCATGAACAAAGACATTTTTTTTTTCACTTAACCAGTATAAAAATTAAACCAGCATCCATATGAATGGTGCAAATTTAGAAGAAAAAAGTCACAGATTTACAAGAAAAAAGTTGCTGATTTATGACAAAAGGAAGTGAATTTTTTAAGAAAAATAGCAAGTTCATGAGGAGAAAAGCTGTAAATTTTCAAGAAAAATTTGCAGATTTAAAAGTCAAAAAGTTGCACATTTACAAGAAAAAAACTGGAAAATATCTCAGAAAAAGTTACACATTTACAAGAAAGCGTTGCAAATTGAAAAGAAAAAGCTGCAACTTTATAATTTAAAAAAAAATTATGATAAAAAATTTGCAGATGTACAAGAAAACAAGTGCAGATTTAAAAGAATAAAGATGCAAGTTTACAAGTAAAAAACTGCATATTTATGAGGAAATTTACAAGAAAAAGGTTGCAGATTTACAAGAAGAAGAAAATTTACAAGAAAAAAGTTGCATATTTAAAATTGGGGCTTCAGACACATTTTATTCTGTTATGTAACATGATAAAAAAAAAAGTTAATGATGAATTGGGGCCAGGATGACAATTCACCATTTTTCCAGGATGAGGGAGACATGTGCCCCCACCCCCCCTTGTTTTACGCCTATGCACATGACCAATAGAGACATTTCAGGAGGTTAAAACCTACAAAAACACAATTTTCCAATCAATGACCTCTTTAAACAGCATTCACACTATTATATCTGCTATCTTGTATAAGAACATGAGTGTTTCACTGCAGAAAAACTGACTTCCACATTGTTTTGTTTGTTCTTTTTTCCTCCTGTAGTTTTGTGGCTCTGCAGTGGCTCCATCATGTTGAAGAGACAAAGCTTGCAGGACTGAGTCAGCGAGCTGCAGTCTGAGTGGCGTCCCGCTGCCTCATGGTACCCAGAGACCTCATTAGTCCAAGCGGGCCACTTTGCGGTCACTGATGGCTCCTTTGAGGGCGAGCAGTCCGCCGTGGGGACCCGCTTCCTCACCTGCTGAGTATATACCGCTTAAAGGCCGGAGCGGCAACCTGAGACTCCAAAATAGGCCAAGCAGCCTCACCAGGGGGAAATCAGGGCGAGCGCTCCGACGGATATTTAGAGTTCAGAAGGTGACGGCGGGCGGACGCTTGTCGCTCAGAATTCTGCTGCCTCGGTTTGTTTGGTGGAAAAAGTTTCTCATGTAGGAAATCTGTCAGCTTAAAACACCCGCACTGACAGAGGAGCACAAACACAGACACACACTGTAACCCACACACTTTCATGATGTCACTCCGACTCGCTGGAAGCTCCCTCAGCTTCTATGATTAAATTAGAGGTTGGGAACCATTGGCATGGTCAGAAACATAGTGGAGACTATTAGTGCACCGAGGTTTTACAGCTCACTCGCGGTTGCTGTTTAAACTGCCTGAGCCTGTCATTACAGGTCAAGCACCTTTGCAACCCACCTCCGCCCATTTATGAGAAAAAATTATGAAAATTTACTGGAAAAAAATCACAAATTTATGAGGAAAAAAGTTGAAAATTGACAGGAAAAAGTTGCAAGTTTACGAGAAAGAAGTAATAGTTTTTTAGGAAGAAGTTGGAAATTTATGAAAAAAGTTGAAAATTTGCAGGAAAAGAATGTAATTTTACAAGAAAAAATAAATTTATAAGGAAAAAATTTACAAATTTATGGGGAAAAAGTTGAAAATTTAGAGGAAAAAGTTAAAATTTTACAAGAAAAATTGGCAAATTTTTGAGAAAAAAGTCACATTTAAAAAAAAAAAAGGTGCAAATCTGTGACAGAAGAGCTGTTAATTTATGAGAACTAGTACATAAGATAAGATAAGATAAGCCTTTATTAGTCCCACAACGGGGAAATTCCAGGATTGCAACAGCACAGGGATAGCAACACTCAGAGCAACAATCAGAAGGCAAGAAAAAAAACAAGCAAGCAAGAGCAGCTAATATACATATGTACATATTACTATAAAATATATATATACACACACACACACAGACACACAGTGCAGAGCACTGTAGCTGGATGGAATAAATATATGAATATATGAACACACAGTGCAGAGCATTGTAGCTAGATGGAATAAATATGTAAATATATAAACACCCACAGTACGGAGCATTGCAGCTAGGTGGAATAAATATGCAAGTATATAAACACACACAGTGCGGAGCAATGTAGCTAGATGGAATAATATGTAGATATATAAAAACACAGTGCAGAGCATTGTAGCTAGATGGAATAAATATATAGATATATAAATATAAACACACCCAGTGCTGAGCATTGTTGCTAGGTGGGATGAAACAGCATAACCGTCTATTTAGTTATCCTACATGGTATGATTATGTGCCCATACATATTCTCACCCTCCATAGCGACCGGTATGTTCCTAGTTGTATGCCGGAGAGGACCATTGTGTAAGTCTATTGCATCTTTTGCATTCAAAAAAACTATTAGTTTGTTACGTCTTTTTGCTATCTCTGCGAGCAGCCCTGCTTAGGTTGTACAGTCTGACAGCCGTTGGTAGGAAGGACCTACGAAACCTCTCGGTTGTGCACCTGGGATGATGTAGTCTGCTGCTAAATGAGCTCCTCAGTGCATCCAGTATGTCCTGCATAGGGTGGAACTCGGACTCCAGCAGAGATGACAGTTTAGCCACCGTCCTTCTCTCTCCTATCTCCTCCATCGGATCAAGGCGCTGCCCCAGGACAGAGCTAGCTTTCTTAATCAGTTTGTTCAGTCTCTTCCTATCGGCTGCAGTAATGCCACTGCCCCAGCAGACCACTCCAAAAGTGATGGCTGATGCCACCACTGTGTCATAGAATGACTTCAGCAGCGCCCCTTGTACACCAAAAGACCTGAGTCTCCTCAGCAGGAACAGCCTGCGCTGTCCCTTCTTGTAGAGTGCGTCAGTATTGTGTGACCAGTCTAGTTTATTGTTCAGATGAATACCCAGGTACTGATAGGATGTCACCATCTCGATGTCTGTTCCCTGTATATTTACTGGTGCTGTGAGGGGCTGCCCATGCCTGCGGCAGTCCACCACCAGCTCCTTAGTTTTCCTCGCGTTGATCTGGAGGCAGTTCCGATGGCACCAGTCCACAAAGTCCTGGATAAGCCCTCTGTACTCAGCTTCATCTCCGTTGGAGATGAGACCAACGATCGCAGAGTCATCAGAGAACTTCTGTAGATGGCAATGTGTTGTGTTGTGTGAGAAGTCCGCAGTATAAAGAGTGAACAGGAAGGGAGCCAGCACCGTTCCCTGGGGGGCCCCCGTGCTACTGATGATCGTGTCGGAAACACAGTCCCGGGTTCTCACAAACTGAGGCCGGTTCGTGAGGTAGTCCAGGATCCATGATGACAGGTGCTGGTCCACCCCTGCGCGCAGCAGCTTGTCCTTCAGGATCATCGGTTGGATGGTGTTGAAAGCACTGGAGAAGTCAAAGAACATGATCCTCACCATATTCCCGGGCTTCTCCAGGTGGGACAGAGAACGGTGAAGGAGGAAGATCACCGCATCCTCCACCCCAATGCCATGCTGGTAGGCGAACTGGAGTGGATCCATCGCTGGTTCCACCAGGGGGCGGAGATGAGCAAGGAGCAGTCTCTCCAGGGTCTTCATCAAGTGGGACGTCAAGGCCACCGGTCTGTAGCTGTTCAGGTCTTTGGGGTGGGAAGTTTTTGGTACAGGTACCACACAAGATATTTTCCACAGCTGTGGTACCCTCCCCAGTTTCAGGCTCATGTTGAAGATATACGTCACAATCCCACACAGCTGGTCTGCACAGGACTTGAGGAGCTTTGCGCTGATGCCGTCCGGTCCCGATGCCTTCCTCGCCTTGATCTTCCTCAGCTCCGTCCTCACCTGGGTCTTGGTCAGGGTCAGGATGGGGGGCTGTGTGTTGGGAGTGGGGGGCTGTCGGTGGAGTGGGGAGTGGGCAGCAGGACTTGATTTCTTAGAGGCAGCAGTGGTTGTTGTGCAGACAGGGGGGAGGGCGGTTGGTCAAATCTATTGAAAAACAGATTCAGGTTGTTCGCCCACTCCCTGCCCCCCGTGGCCTGGGGGGAGGTATTCTGGAGCCCCGAGATGGTTTTGAGGTTTCTCCAGACCCCGCTGATGTCGCTCTGTTGCAGCTTGTCCTCCATCTTCTTCCTGAAGCTGTCCTTGCCTTCTCTGATCTTTCTCCTCAGCTCCCTCTGTACGGACTTCAGCATCTCCCTGTTCCCCGACCTGAAGATCCTCTTCTTCTCTCTCAGAAGTGTTTTTATCTCAGGGTTGATCCAGGGTTTGTTGTTTGAGTGACGCCGTATGGTCTTGGTGGGAACGGATTTGTCCACACAGAAGCTGAGGTAGCCCGTGAAGGTGTGAATGAGGCCATCGATGTCCTCACCATGTGGATCGCAGAGCTGCTTCCAGGCAGTGGCTTCAAAACAGTCCTTTAGAGTGTCCATTGTCTCCTCAGACCATAACTCCACAGTGTGCATGGCCGGAGGTTGTCTGTGCACTAGGGGTTTGTACACCGGTCGGAGATGAACCAAGTTGTGATCCGATCTCCCAAGTGGGGGGAGTTGTGATGAGGTGTACGCCTCCTTAGTGTTTGCGTAGAACAAATCCAGTGTTTTATTGTCTCTAGTGTGGCATGTGACATACTGGGTGAAAGTGGGCAGAATGGGAGACAGTGAAACGTGGTTGAAATCGCCTGAGATGAGGAGAAGAGCATCTGGGTGTTCTGTCTGCAGCCTGCTGGTTACTGAATGGATGACGTCACGCGCTGTCCCAGCGTTCGCCGTCGGATTTGCATAAACAACAATGCAGATCACGTGTGAGTGTTCTCTCGGGAGATATGTAGGCCTCATGCTAACAGCTAGCAACTCAATGTCTTTGCTGCAGTGTCGTTGTTTAACAGTGATATGTCCCGGTCTGCACCAGTTGTTGTTAACATACATTATCACTCCACCACCCCTAGTTTTGCCACTCTCTGGTGTTCGGTCAGCTCGTATCATGTGAAAACCCTCCAGCTCAATGTTAGCATCTGCTGCTAGTTCAGTTAGCCATGTCTCAGTAAACAAAAGGAGAGAGCACTCCCGGTAAGTGCTATCATAACGGGAGATAGCCGCTAGCTCATCTAACTTTCCCAGTATCGACCGTACATTTCCCATGACAACAGATGGAAGGGAGGGTCTGTACCTTATATTTTTTGTCCTCCGCCTTACTCCAGCCCGGCAGCCGCGACGCTTTCGCCTCAATTCTCTCGGTATGTCGAGTTTTTCCAGTGGGACCGGGTGGCGGTTAAATGCTAGCAGCTCTTCCCTGTTGTATCGTATCCTGCTATAAACAGTGGCTCCGTCCACCGGCTCAGGAGACATTTGGGATGATCTGTGTGTCCGTGATATAAGTGGGGTGAAAAAAAAGTGATCAAAAGAGAGAGGAAGGGAAAAAAAACTCAGAATCGAGCCGCTGTTGCAAAAGGCAGCCTACTGGTGTGGCGCCATACCCGTGCATACCCGTCCATGCCTGTAGAAACCAAGTATAAGCAAATATTTCTGCATGCCCTTTGCTGAAGGGTCTCCTCCTGTCTCAGACAGCTGTGTTGTTCACAGTCATGGCTGCGGCGTACTGCTGGAACCTGAGGTGTTTCATCTTCACGGCATCTTTTCTGACATGCAGCAGTTCTCCTCATTCTATTGCTCTCCATCTGGTGGGTCTTCTTCTTCTTCATTCAGACCACTGGTTGAGGGATAGGTGCGTCATAATTTCAGTTTATGGACAGGATCATGAAAATAGATCTGAGCAAAAAGTAGCTTTCAACCCTGTTCAGGAAGGCCCGTGCATGCCCGTAGAAACCAAGAAACCGAAGCACCCAGAGAAAATCAGCACTTTGCTTGGCATTTTACACATTTGTAGTGTAGACTGGCATTCTTCAAGGTTACACATTTTTACAGTGTCAGCATCTCTTTAAAAATGACATTGCTGAGAAAGCAATGCTTTTGCTTAGTTTCTTCATCTTGAGCAGGAATACGAAGACTGCTTGATCTGGCAACTCTGCTCGCGGCAATGTAGAATTGGCCATGGCTACAGAAATCTGTTGTGCAGAAAACACGAATGCGCTGTAAAGACTGGCCCTGTGACTTATTCACCTTGCCAATTTTGAGCCATATGACATCATAAAGACACATTAATATGACATCATAAAGACACATTAGTCTAGGCATTGTGAGTGATGGTCTATATAACATCATAAAGACACATTTGTCTATGTGCTGTCATATAGACATCATATCTTTATGAAGGCATCCTGAGTCCTATGATGCCTGAGTTCATAGGACACCCTATGATGATCAAGCAGAGATCATAGGCCATCCTATGATGTCCTATAAACGTGACAGACACACAGACACACACAGACACACAGAGATTTCTTGCTTTAATAGAGATAAAAATGAACATTTACAGGAAAAAAACTTACAAATTTATCAGAAAAAAATGAAAATTTGTAGGAGAAATTTTAAATTTACATGAAAAAATAGCAAATTTATGAGGAAAAAGTCACAAATTTATGAGAAAAAAGTTTAAAATTTAAAGGAAAAAAATTGCAAATTTATAACAAAAAAGTCACAAATTTCAAGCAAAAAAATTTCAAATCTGCAACAGAAAAGTTGCAAATTTATGAGACAAAAGATGAAAATTTACATGGAAAAACCTCACAAATTTATGAGAAAAAAATGTGACTCCCTTCTTCAACCTCAATTTCTTTGTGGACTCCCTCAGGGTTCTATTCTTGGACCACTATTATTTTCTTTATATATCCCTCATGTCACTCAGGTCTACTGTCTATTTGCTTTTAATCTTCCCGAGGTCTAGACTTGCCCTCAAAGAAGATCGGGCCTTTGCAGCTGTTGGCCCTAAATTGTGGAACCATTATCCCTGCACTGGCTGGCTCCGACACTGCCTGTTTTTAAGTCTCATCTTAAAACACATTTTTATTCCTTGGCTTATAATTTGAACTTTTTATTTAATCTCTTTTGCGCTTTAAAATTTGTGTTTTTATTATGACACTTATTACTTTTAGTTTTTACCCAGCCAGCATGCCCAAATGGGCCCCACCAAAGGCTAAATCTGGGCTGTCTTATTGTCCAGGGATTCCATGTTGGCCCCATCTGTGTTTGCCCACATAGACTTTACCTGTTAACCTATTTTCAACTTATTTTCCACATAAATTTGCTTTTTCTTGAAAATTTGTGACTTTTCCCCTAATTTCATGCATTTCTCTTGAAAAATTGAAACTTTCTCATAAATTTGCAACTTTGTACTGTAAACTTGTAATTTTTCTCACAAATTTGGGATTTTTTTCTCATAAAATTTGTTAGTTTTTAAATTGTGACTTTCCTGCAAATTTGCTAATTTTTTCTTGTAATTTTGGAGTATTCTCATAAATTTTCCACTTCTTACTGTAACCTTGCAACTTTTTCTTCATAAGTTTGTTACTTTTATTCCTTGTAAATTTGCTGTTTTCTTGTAAATTTGTGAGTTTTTCCCATAAATTTGCAACATTTTTCTTGTAAATTTGGAACATTCTCAAAAATTTTCAACCTTTTTTTTATTGTCAACCTACAGGTTTTCCTCATAAATTTGGGACTTTTTTTTCATAAACTTTCAATTTATTTACTCATACATTTGATACTTTTTTATTAAATTGCAACTTTTTGTAATTTTTCCCTCCTAAATTTTTGACTACTTTTTTCTTGTAAATTTGCAAAAAAATTTCCTGTAAATTTTCATTTTTTCTCATAAATTTATGACTTTTTCCAATAAATCTGTGACTTTTTTCTCATAAATTTGCTGCTTTATTTGTAAATTTGTCACTTTTTTCTTAATAAATTTCCCATTTTGTTCACATCAGTTTGTGGCTTTTTTGCATAATTTTTTTGCCTCTGGCACAAGTGTTACTGAAACCTGCTCACCCACATTAAACCCGTTGGGGCTCAGATGGGTTTAAAGCGGATAAAACAGATTACCTGCTTACCTGTACAACAGGTAAAGTCCATGTGGGCAAACATAAATGTTGCCAACTTGGAACCT
The DNA here is from genome assembly GCA_020510985.1 of Pholidichthys leucotaenia. Lineage (NCBI taxonomy): Eukaryota > Metazoa > Chordata > Actinopteri > Cichliformes > Pholidichthyidae > Pholidichthys > Pholidichthys leucotaenia. The sequence goes on along the minus strand of CM035840.1, from coordinate 309,512,391 downwards.
GCGGACAAACCCACATGGGAGCCGTTGTGGGGCCCACATGAGCGTGCTGACTGGGTATGTACAGCACTTTGGTCAGTGATGGTTGTTTTAAATGTACTTTATAAATAAACTTGACTAAAGAAGAAGTGAATCAGTAGTTTTAAAAACCCTACAGCAGTGAAAGCTAATGCGGTGTTCATGTCACCTCTCTACTTTGTAGCGCTTTATAACACAGCGCCGTGGTGGAGGTTGTCCACCTGACGTGCACCTCCTCCACCTCCTCAGAAACTCGTGACATTTGAGGAGCTCTGACGTGCTCCGAGAATGTCAGACGTGTTTTAGTACTCGTTCCCCTCTTTTCAGCCCGCTCCTCATTTTCAGTCCGTGGGTGTTTTGGTGTTTGTGTTGCATCTGCTTTCCAATAGGAGCGCGCGACCCCGGTGTCACCCCATCTCTGACGAAGCAATCAGGTAAAAATGGGTCTGAAATGGCAGATTACTTCAGACGCGGGCGGACTGCAGGCAAATTGCCTCTTTCAGCACTTAAATAAAGGTGGGGGGTCAGGAGTGAATCTCAAACACACACACGTATGGACAGGCAGGCACATGCACTGTCCTCCTCCTCCTCCTCCATCCATCTGTCCACCATCTCACTCTGCCTCTAAATCCAATTCAATTATTCTTTATTGATGAGATGTTTGGATCAGACAGCTCAGTTTCAGATGTCACCGGATTTCAGCGCACACGTTTCTCACTGTAGAGACCAGAGTCAACGGAGAAGCTACAAAATCTGAAATGTGTTGAAATATGTCGAATTACTGTAAAGCATTGCCGACTGATTTGTATTTAACATTTTGATTTTGATTAGGGGTGGATGATGAGTTTTTTGTTTTGCTGATAACTGTTATGCCGTTGTTTTGAAAATAGTTTTTGCCGACTGCCAATGCCGATACCAATGCCTATGTTTTTTCCACCTATTTACAACTCCTTTGTCTTACAGTGATGATTAACTGGCATATAAAGACACATCTCCCAAGGACAATAAGACAACTAACTCAACTTAATATGAAGATAAACTAGTGGTGTCAAACAATTAAAATTCTTAATCAAGATTAATCTCCAGCAATACTTTTTATTCACCATTAATCGTGATTTAAAATTTATGTATTTTTTTCCTATGTAATGTACCCAGAACTTGTTATTTTCAAGTTTTTCATACTCTTATTAACATGGAAGGGGACAAATATGCTTGCTTTCTAATTCCGTGGGCCCATTTAAAGCTTTTGACAAATCAAAAAGGAAGTGGCTATTGTTATGTAAGCCATAGCCCAATATGCATTGTCTTTTACTACAAAAGAGTTGATCAGTCTGACAAAACCTTTTCAGATCTGTGGTGTAGTGAGAGCGGCGTGTGTGTGTGCTGCTGTACCCGCCCCTGGCATGATGTCAGGCGGGCACAGCTCTTGTATATAAATAGTTCTTTTCTAAAAATAAAGGCGGTTGGTTGGTGTTGATGGTTCCTATAAACGAGACTGTGCTCCTTATTTCTCATACACAACATTTGGTGACGAGGATAAACCTATGGCAGCATATGGGCTACCTCAAGCCTCAATTCCGTTTCTGGAGTACGCGGGAGAGCCAATAATCCTGTGGCCGACGTGGCCGACCGCATTTGAGGATTACATCAGTGCGCTGGGTTTGAGCGATCTCGACGGGAGGCGTCGTCCAGTGCTTCTGACCCACCACCTTGGTGCGGAGGGCTGGAGAATTCTCGCTTTGTTGGGAGACACGGATGGGTATGAGGATGCTGTCAAGCAGCTGGCCGAATTCTTCGCCGGGCAGACGAGGACCATGAAGCTGTGGGTGGCGGGAGTATTGGCGCCAGGAGTGGCTAAGCTAGTTAGCTTGGAGAAGCTAATGGCCCATTCAGTGCCTATGGGCAGGTTAGCCGCAAAGCTAACTGCGCGCCAGAAGAGGGCTCCAAACTGCCAGCTGGGCATCGAGGTGGGACCGGGGGAGTCTCTGGTCTCTGAAGACGGCGGGCCAGCCGCGAAGCGCAGAAAGGTGGAGGACCGGAGTGCTGATGAGTCGAATGGTGTGGTGTGCAACGACAGCGGAGAGGAAGAGCAGCAGGAGTCATTCCCGCAGCTGGAGACTAGGCTGTGGGACAACGGGACCATGGAGGTTGAGAGCCCCGAGGAAGAGCAGCAACAGCCGAGCATGGAGACAACACATCGGAGGGCCTGGAATGAGGGTGCCGAGAGCAGCAACAAAATGCCTGGGTCGGAGAGTGATGCCGACAAGAGTGACGCTGAGAGCCCCGAGGGAGAGCAGCTACGGCCGGGCATGGTGACAGCGCAGGGGAGCATCTGGAACGAGGGTGCTAGGAGCAACGACGGAACGCATGGGTTGGAGAGTGATACCGACCAGAGCGAAGCTGAGAGCCCCAGGAGAGAACAGCTAAGACCGGGCATGGTGACAGCGCCTGGAATGAGGGTGCTGGGAGCAGCGGCGAGGTGCCTGGGTCGGGAAACGACGCCGACGAGCAGGCTTTGGTTTTCCCCGGAGTGCGGCCAAAGGGGGCTGGAGTGTTTGGAGCCATGACGGCGGTGTTGAAAGCGGTTGGGAGTGGACCGATAGGCACGCAGGGACTGTGTGCCGGACACCAGCACTGGGGGGCCAGAGGAAAGAAGCGGTTGATGGCGAGAGGAGACATTTTTGCCGGGGAGGGTGGCTTCAATCCTGGAGACAGATGGTGGCCAAGGGCACGAGTGCCTTGGGGTTGCCCTGGGCCTCCGAGCCAGTTTTGTCCATGGTTGTCCAGGGACTGTGGAATAACATAAAGTCTCATATGTAAATATATACATGTATTCTGCTGGTGTGCATGTGAAGATGTGTGTTATGGGATTATTTTATGTATTTTAGAGACCAAGTACAATTTTTGTTATTCTTTTGGATGAGTGTGTTAGGCTATTTTATTACAGTTCATGATTCCTTGTTCCTTAGTGCATGATTTGGGTCCTAAGTTGGGGAGGGTCTCAATTGTGTGTGTGGTCTTACACTTTTGTAAGGGGGAGGGGAAGTGTGGTGTAGTAAGTGTGGCGTGTGTGTGTGCTGCCGTACCCACCCCTGGCGTGACGTCAGGCTGGCACGGCCCTTGTATATAAATAGTTCTGTTCTCATAATAAAGGTGGTTGGTTGGTGTTGATGGTTCCTATGAACAAGACTCTGCTCCTTATTTCTCTTATACAACAAGATCAACCCCAAGCCAGTTGTAGCTGTGGCTTGGGTAAACAGTATGGTGCACCTGTGAACAGAAGGTTGCTGGTTTGCGTCCTGCTCTCAGCGCCTTACCCACCCCATTTTACTTGATATGAAGTGGAATTTAGAAGTGATTAGCCTTAGGATTTGCAAGTGGGTAAGGTTGGTATTAAATAGATGTTAATTAAAATTTTGAAACAAATAAATGCCTCAGATTTCCGTACCTGTAGCCTGCTGCCTTTAAGATTAATAGAATGTACTGGTCAATCAGATTCAAGCCAAATCTGTAGCAAGAATTCTATGGGTACGGTTCTGTATCCATAGCCACTGCCAATCAAAAATGACAACTATCCAAAATATTCTCAAAACAAAAAGCAAAAAGTACAGCAGAAATACTGCAAGCAACTAGTGAGCACTTACAGTATTACACCATTTGTTATCTAACCTGGGCAGCGTGGTGGTGGAGTGGTTGGCACTGCGGCAGCACAGCAACTCACCCTTGGTCGGGGGATTCTGGGTTCAATCCCAGCCCCCGACCAACAGTGATCTGAGTGGAGTTTGCATGTTCTCCCCGTGTCTGTGTGGGTTTACTCCGGGATTTCTCCGGTTTCCTCCCACATGCCAAACCCTGCCTCTCGCCCAAAGATGCCAGGATAGGTTCCAGCCCCCCCGTGACCCGAAAAGGATTACGCGAAAGAAGATGGATGGATGGATGGTTATCTAACCTGTTAGCTTTAGCTTAGCTGTTAGCCCTTCACGTTAGCCACATTAGCCTCTTCTCTCCAGCGTTCAAGTCGAGACTGTGCATTGATATGGTCCATATGACCACATAGTATGACAGCAAACTGACCCCAACAGCCACACCTTAACAAAACAAGGAGTATGCACCATGAAATTCTGTTTTGACGACCAGACCTCTTCTACTTTGTGGCTAACACCTGCTGCCTGACCGTAAAGTGGTCGACCAACTAACTCACTCCAAGAGCAAGGCGTGTAATAGTCAGCGAGGTCACCAAATACTCCAGGATAACTTTTAAGCAACTGAAGGCCTCTCTGGCATTGGTTAATGTTAATGTTCATGCGTCCACCATCAGGAGAACACTGAACAGCAATGGTGTTCATGGCAGGATTGCCAGGAGAAAGCCACTGCTCTCCAAAAAGAACATTGCTGCTTATCTGCAGATTGCTGAAATTCACGTGGACAAGCCTGAGGGCTATTGGAAGAATGTCTTGTGGAAGGATGACATCAAAATAGAACTTTTTGGTTTAAATGGAAATTGTTATATTTGGAGAAAGGAAGACATTGAATTGCAGCATAAGAACCTTATCCCATCTGTAAAACATGGTGATGGTAATATCATAGTTTGGTCCTGTTTTGCTGCATTTGGACTTGCCATCATTGATGGAACAATAAATTCTGAATTATACCAACAAATACTCAAGGGAAGTGTCAGGAGATCTGTCCATGAACTGAATCTTAAGAGAAAGTGGGTCATGAAACAAGACAACGATCCTAAGAACACAAGTCGTTCTACCAAAGAATGGTTAAAGAAGAATAAAGTTGATGTTTTCAATATGCTAATGTTTTCATGTGTTCAATACTTATTCCCTGTGTCATTCCCCTTTATTAAATATAACTTGTTTTGTGAGCACAGTTGCCTTGTTTCCTTTGTATATATGAATTACTTGGGCTGTTACTGATATCTGGTGAAAATCTCAGGTCAATGACTCCATCAGAAATATGTTTAATGAGAAAAATATTAACGTGTTCAATACTTATTTTCCCCGCTGTATGTAATATTGGATTATTTTCCTTAATAAATAAATGAAAAAGTATTTTTTTTGTCTGATTTATTTAAATGGGTTCTCTTTATCTACTTTGAGGACTTGTGTGAAAATCTGATTGTTTTAGGTCATATTTATTGAGGGTGTGACTGGCAAAGACCAACAATGTGAGTGCCACGGCTCTATTGTAAGCGGTTTGTTTTTTATTGATGCAAGAAGATTATTTATTATTATTATTATTCAGCCTAAACGATTGCATTTTTGACCCTCTAAACTAGGGGTGTCCAATCATGTTGCCATGGGGGGCCAAGACCCTGCAGGCTTTACCTCCAGCCAGTGTCTTCAACAGCAGATTTCACTGAACTTCTTCCCACTGATTGGTAATCAGTGAAAACACCTGCTGAAGACACTGGGTAGAAGAGAGAACCTGCAGGGTCTTGGCCCTCCATGGCACATGATTGGGCACCCCTGCTCTAAACGATAACCAAAACACTTTTTTTTTTTTTTGCACACACCTCAGACCCGATGAAAAATTTCATAAACTGGAAAAAAATATGTGCTCCATGCTGAAAATTTTCAACATGCAGGCTCGGCCAGACGAACTTTGCTCCCACCATTTTGACTGACACGCGCACTCCTGGGTGCTCCAGGGAGTGAACCAACTCAAAAACGCAGTGGCGCAAAGCGCGTGGGACCACCAGACACGGGCGGCCTGTGGAGACGTCACAGATTGGGGGCCCCCCGTCTTGCAGTACTCTGCTCTCCAGCCTTAACCCTGTTGGTCCAGACTGGAGCGCACAAACATCCGCATTGCCGATCTACTCGGCGGCCATGGCCATGTAATCTATCCCTATGTAGACTGGGGCCACTAATGCGTGCGAGAGGCAGTCTGCCACCACGTTGAGTTTATCGGCCACATGCTGAATGTCGGCCGGGCCAACCATGATTCTGAAACCTTAGCCATAGCGTATGTTAGCGACTTGTGGTCCACAAACACAGTGAAGGAGCGCCCTTCCAGCCAGAACTGGAAGTGGTGTATGGCCAGGTTGAGAGCCAGTAACTCCCTGTCAGACGCGCTGTATTTACGCTCAATGTCGCGCAAAGACCTGCTAAAAAAGGCGAGTGGCTGCCAAGAACCGGTGATGCACTGCTCCACGAAGGTCCCTATGGCCATGTCCAATGCGTCGGTAGCGAGTGCTATCCAAGCCGCCTGGTCCGGGTGCACCAGTAGTGCGGCGTTTGCTAGAGCTGTTTTGACCTCGGAAAATGCCTGCTCTCACTCAGGAGTCCAGTCGACTCTGTCCGTCGGTTTCCGTTTCTTAAGTGCGGCGTACAATGGCTGCATGGGCTGGGCTGTGCGGGGGAGGAAATATTGTAAAAGTTAACCATCCCCAAAAACTCCTGCAGTGCCCTGACCGTCTGAGGTTGGGGAAAATCTGCCACTGTGCGCACTTTGTCTGGTAAGGGTATCGCGCCCTCCGGTGAGATGCGGTGGCCCAAAAAAATGGGTAGCAATTGTGCGCTGTGGTGTTGTTTAATCTATGTAAATCTCCGCATGGTCGCCACGATCCCTCGGCTTTATGCACCATATGTAGCGGGGATGCCCATGGGCTGTTTGAGCGCCTGATGATGCCCAACCTTTCCAAGTTGACAAACTCCTCGAGCGCACTGGCCAGTTTAGCTGCGTCCAGGTGCCGAGGTCATGCGAAAACGGGCGGCCCCGTGGTGGTAATGAAGTGCTCCACCCTGTGTTTAGTGACGGCCACCGAAAACGTCGGAACCGTGAGTGCTGGGAACTGGGTGAGTAGTGTGTAGAACTTACCCCCTGGAGCTGTGACGTTGGCTAGTGTTGTGGACCCAGCTCCTCTAGCTGTACAGGGCAGAGAATCAAAAGACATTGTGTTAATCAGGTGTCTGTTAGCCACATCGACTAACAGTCCGTGTGCACACAAAAAATCAGCGCCCAAAATGGGGAAGTTACATGCTGCTATGACGAATGTCCATTGGTATGTACGGCCGTGCAAGGATATAGTCAGTGTCCTCTCACCAAAAGTCTTAATGTCTGAGCCGGGGCCGCTGCTTCCTGCCAGCCGGTCTGCATAGGATGGCAGGATGAGGCTCTTTTGGGAGCTGGAGTCCATGAGGAACCGTCTCTCCGAGCGTGAGTCTGTCACATACAGCAGCTTGTTTGTGTCACCGGTGGTCTCAGCTGCTACCGACTGCTGGCCCTGGCATTTCCTGAGCACTTGAATTGGCACGGTGGCATGCATCGGCGTGCATCTTCTCCAGAATGGCGGTGGTAGAAGCAGAGCGTGTCTCTCCGGTGCTTCTTGGCCTCTGCTGCGGCCACTGTTGTTGGCTCCTCGCCTCCGCTGGCCGTCTTGCTGGGTTCTGACACCACTGCATTCACAGCAAAAACTCTGGTGGTGAGGATAATCCAATCTGCCTCTTGTGCTAGCGCCCGGTAGTTGCGTGTGGCCAGCAGCAGCGAATTGGCAAGGACTGCTCTGGCTGCTGTTGGGAGGTTCCGGAGGAAAAGGTGGACAAAGAGGAAATGCTCGTCATATTTTGGCCATCAACGCCAACATCTTCTCCATTAATTTGACCTCCGACCCGTCTCCCAACTCAGAGCACGTAAGGAGCCTTTCCGCTCTCTCGCAGTCATCAGAGCGTGTAGCGCCGGGTCAACGCGGTTTTGAGACCGTCGTATTTGTTGTGGGCTGGGGGCTGTTGGAGCAGACTCGCCACCTGCTGTGTTGTGCGTGCGTCCAATGCTGCAACCACGTAGTAGTATTTGGTGTCATCCGCCGTCACTCCTGGAGCGCAAACTGGACCTCGGTGTGGGGGAACCAAGACTTCGGGTCATGTAGCCAAAAGTCTGGGAGTTTGACTGAAATGGCGCACGCGGTGCTGGCACCTCCAGTCTGGGTCATCTCCGAGGTGTTTGCCTCGAGTTCCATTGTGCGTCAAGGGTCACCAGTGTAGAGAGAGGAATGATCAGGCGGGGCGGTAGCTGGAGCAGAGCAGACTTTATTAATCTCTCTCTAACATCAACAAGAATAAGAAGCCTAAACCAGGTCGCAGGCACCTCTCTTTTTATACCATACAACTCGCTCGGCGACCTGGGGTGTTTGCATTAACATGCATACATTTACCATGACAATCCCCTTTGTCACTGTTTGCATTAACACACATACTGTACATCTACAATGACAATTCCCTTTGTCATCCAGCCTGTCGGCGCATTATTATGCAGACCGGAGGAGAATACATATTCTCATGCAAAAACCATAGACTGCCTTGCATATCCGTTCCTCAGCTCTTACGCATCTCCTCCTGCCGTTCCATTCAGTCTGAGTAGAGAATGTACTGACTGGGTCCCCCACACTGTAAACTTACAGCTTTTTCTCATAAATTTGGAACTTTTTCCTCATAAATTTTTCAATTTATTTACTCCTATATTAAATTTTTTTTTGTTAATTTGCAACTTTTTTCTAATTTTTTCACCATACGTTTGTTACTTTTTTCCTTGTAAATTTGCTAATTTTTTCTTATAAGTTTGTAACTTTTCAACTAATTTAAAAAAAAAAAATTCTTGTAAATTTGCAGCTTTTTTCTCATAAATTGTTATTTTTTTCCTGTAAATTTGCAACTTTTTTCAAGTAAATTTGCAACTTTACATCCTGGCAGATAAGCACATCTGTCGAGCAGAGATAAACGAACCTATCATCTGGTCAGTCACTGCAACAGATACTGGAATCAGATGTCTTGGCCTGTTCTTGCCACTGATAATACCTCTATCTGCCAAGAATGTGCCGCTAGTCCAGCAAAAGCTAGCAGTACTCAAATACTTTGCAAGCAGTTTCATGACATGGCCGGTCAGAAAGCAACGCATACCGGCTCAGACTTCACCCGGGTTAACAAGGTCAGGAGTTCCTGGCAACGGAAGGCGAAGGACAGAGCTGCGTGGAGGAATCTGATCAGACCTAAATGAAACAGTCATTGTAGCCCCCGACAGACTGCTATGATGATGATGATGATGATTCTGATAAATATGTGTTTTTTCTCACGAATTTGCAACTTTTTTTTTGTAAATTTGTCACTTTTTTTCATACAAATTTAGGAGAAAAAGTGAAAATTTCTGCCTTTTTTGCATAATTTTGGGTATGGCACAAGTGTTACTGAAACCTGCTCACCCATATTAACCTGTTGAACTCTGTTCAACTTCCCTAAAAACACCTAAAAATAACATGCCCAATGTAAATCAAAAGCTGTTCTTCAACCCTTTGCAGCATCTTCATGGGGTTAGTCTCATTTAAAAGAAAACACTCTGAATTTTTTGGCAAAACAGTCATAATCTCTCTAAGTGCTCCTGCCACTGAGTAACAAGAAAGTTCGTGTGGGTGTTTTTTTAGATAAAAATGCTTGCAAATAACATACAGCTGTCAGATACTGGCTGGAAAACACAACAGAAATGTAGAACCAAGTGTTTTCAAGCTCAGGTCAAAATTTTGTAAAAATACCACAAAAAACGAATATATTACACAGCTTTTTTTCTCAGGTTGTAACAAGGCTGTGTCTGTACTGGAAGACCGGAAATACAGCTTTTTTTTTTTTTCAGTGCGCACTGAGACGCACTAAGACGCAGAGACGTGACCGCCTGCGGAATTCACAGAGTTCAAGGGGTTAAACTCATGCCGATCCCAGCTGGTTAAAGCGGGCAAACAGATTACCTACTTACCAGATAAAGCCCATGTGGGCATATACAGATGGAACCCATGGACAAACCCACAGGGGACCTTTAAGACAGCCAAACTTAAACCTATCATGGGGCCCCAGTGGGCATGCTGGCCAGGTAGGGGTAGGTCGAGATCTGGGGCTTTAAATTCATGTCATTTTTGAGCCCTCATAACTTGTATGTGACATTGGTAGATGAACTAAAATTTCAGGGTTGAAAGACGCATACCAGCTCTGTTGAAAACACTATTTTTTTTTTTTACCAGCCATAAGAACTGGGGTCTCACACTATGAAGTCAAACTTTGAAAAAATTTTCTTGTGATTTTCTCTGCGGCCAACTTCAGGCATCTGTAGTTACGTTTCGATCCACAGTGTACTTCATCTGTACTCCTTACTCCCTGCTCCGTTCTCAGGGAATATTGGTGAAGTTACGTAACTGCCCTTCACAAAATTTCTCCATTTGAAACACCCTGTAACCATTGGCTCCCTCCTCAGTGCGTTACCACGGTAACCATGGACACATACTGATACTATGGTGGATAATTTATATTTTTTAAATAAAATATTAAAACAAATATATTTTTATTACTATAAGTTGATATAAACAATAACCAACATCAATTTAGCTTGTTAATAACATTAGCAACAATATTTTTTTTTTTACTCGTATTTGAAGCACAATGGCTTATGGGTAATCTTCCTGTCAACTTCCGGTGAAGTGATGTCCGGCTGTTCACTTCTTCCTTGCTCAATTGTCAGTTCCCTTTGAACTGAAGACCGTTCCCTCCCTTCAGTTTGGACTCTCACTTAATATGGCGGAATACCCTGTGCAGTCCACTTTGGAGTACACTAGTGGGCGATTGGAACGCAGCTTATATCTATGGAAATATGTAAGTATGGAGGGGGAGCCATAACATAAGTTTGATAAAACAAAGCTATGATTAGTTTAATGCCTAGGATACAGATAAATAAAAATAAACATTAACATAAATTACCCTGCATTAATGATTCACTTTAATTACAGGAGGATGAAAACTCGAAAAACTTAATTTGGGGCAATATTTGAGCACTTGTAACGCCATAGCTAATTGGATAGCTTATTGGTGTATGAAATTTAGATCATTTGAAAGAAGTCATCTTTATCGACATTTTGATACTAAAATAAACTTCTCGCAATGAAACCTTCTGTGTCAAAAAACTTTACAAAATTAGCTGATTATCATACTCTCTCTGGTGTTCTATGAAAGAGAAATTTATTTAGCGAATGCAAAGTCCTTAAGCCAAGCAGTTGCCTCCTGGTTTGCTGTATGGAGGGTGTGTAATCCTCCTTCCAGTCTTTGGAGCGGGCAAGCCTCTATGATGTGTTCCATAGTTTGCTCCTCTCCACATGCACACAGTGGGCTAGGGCTACTGCCCCATCTGTGAAGGCTGGCCAAGCAGGGGCCATGTCCAGTCCTGAAGCAATTGAGTGTAGACCACTGTCTCCTTGGGAGGTTGGTGCCCGGGACCTGTTGGTTGGGGTTTATCACCAGCTGTTTGTTTGGGACCTCCTTGGTCTCCCATTCCTCTTGCCAAGCTGTCTGGATGGTAAAGTCAGCTGGGGGAGGGTTTTTCCAAATCGGCCGTCTGGATGAAAGTCGGGCAGTGGGTAGGGTGTAGATATCTGCATGGATTGGTAAGTGAGGAAAATCTTTAACTTTTTGGAGCATCCTTTGAGTTAATGCTGCTCGCCGGATGTGTGGAGGGGCTATGTTTGACAGTACAGAGAGCCAGGGGAGTGGTGTTGAGCGGATTGTTCCAGTTATAGTTCTCATGGTTGAGTTGAGCTGGGTGTCTACATGGTGTGTGTAAGATGACCTGGACCAGACAGGGGCACAATATTCTGCTACAGAGTATGAAAGGGCCAGTGCTGAGGTGCGCAGGGTGGAGACTGCCGCCCCCCATTTTGCACCAGCGAGCTTGCAGAGCAGGTTGTTTCGTACTTTCACCTTAGCAGCCGTCCCCTTTAGATGTTCCTTGAAGGATAAGGTCCTATCAAGGGTCACTCCAAGATAAGTTGGATTTGGGGCATGCTTAAGCTTGAGTCCGCTCAGGTGGATGTTTAGTTCTCTGGCAGCTTTTGCATTGTGGAGATGAAATACACTGGAGACGGTTTTTGCTGGGCTTGGTTTTAGGCGCCAGATTTTGCAGAACTGGTCCAGTTTAGCAAGATCTTCCGTGAGCACCCGTTCCAGTGGTTCAAAGTCTAGTGCTTGGAATGCCAAACAGATGTTGTCTGCATAGATGAATTTGCGGGATTTTGTAGTAGGCAGGTCGTTTATGTAGAGGTTGAACAGAGTTGGAGCTAGAACTGAGCCTTGTGGAAGTCCGTTTTTCTGCATTCTCCATGCACTTGTGTTCTGACTGAGGTGGACTCTGAACCTTCGGTTGGTCAGCAGGGTTTTTATAATTGCTGTTGCCCAAGCAGGGATCGTCTTTATAAGTTTCAGGAGGAGGCCTTTGTGCCAGACCGTATCATAGGCGGCTGTAAGATCGAGAAACACAGCCCCTGTCTTCAGTCTGCTCTCGAAGCCATTTTCAATGAAGGTGGTTAGGGCCAGTACTTATTCTCCTGTACTGCGGTCCTTGCGGAAACCTGCTTGATCCACACTTAGAATATCCTCTATTTCTGGGGAAATGCGTTGCAGTATTAGGCGCTCCATGATTTTGTAAGGAACGCTGAGTAGGGAGATTGGGCGGTAGCTTGCTGGTAGTTTGTGGTCTTTGCCAGGTTTTGAGATGGCAATGACCTTTGCTGTCTGCCATTTCTTTGGGATCGAGTTTGTTTGTGTGATCCTTGTGTAGAATTGTGTCAACCAGGTTAGGGCTCGGGGGCCAAGATTTTTCATGAATTCTGGGAAGATGTTATCGTATCCTGCTGCCTTACCACATTTCAGGCCCTGTAGGACTTTCTCCAGTTCAGCAGCCTCGAAGGGTTCAGGGTTTGTTTCCTCTACAGGCATTTTTTGGTGTTTTTTTAGCTCAGTTGTAACTGCTCTTCTGGTGTCTTTGTCTTGGGGTGCTTTGGCGATAGTCAGTAGGTGGGATGCAACTTGGTTGGGTGTGACGGATGCTCGGCTTTGGCTAGGGGGCTTCTGTGCAGCTCCTAGGCGACGGATGAGGCTCCAACATTTCCTGCTAGAGTGGGTAAAGCTCCGGTCAGCAACTGTCTCCTCCCATTTCTTTCGCCGGGCTGTATTTAGCGATTCAATGAGATGGTCTGCTATCTCTGGGTCCCCTGATGTTTGATAGGATTGTAGGAGGGCAGCACTTTCTCCGTCCAAACATGGGACATAGAGGGGTCGGTAGCCTCGTGGGATTGCAGTATGGGCAGCCTTGAAGATTGCGCTGCAGAAGCGGTTGTATGCTTCATCTACAGTGATGGTGTGGAGTGGGATGGTAACAACGCTCCGGTCCAGAGTTTCACTGAATTTCTTCCAGTTGGCTTTGCGGAAGTTCCAGCGCATCTTCCTTGGGCTGTATATGACTGGAAGTTGTAGGCCAATGTGTACAAGCAGGGGCCGGTGTTGGCTGTGTGGAAAATCATCAAGAATGAGGATCTGTGTAGGATATGGCTCCCCATTCAAAGAGCTGACCCAACACAGGTCAGGAGAATAGTCTTTCTTCCACCTAGCAGAGTGAAAGGTTCCTCTTTGTTTGGGGTTGTATATCAAAGCGAGGTCATTTCTGGATGCCCAGTCTGAAAGTGCCTCCCCATCACTGTCCACTGCTGGGTACCCCCAGTCAGGGTGATGGCTGTTAAAGTCCCCCACATAGATGGCAGGGTGGGGTAGGGTGGGTAAGACCTGCAGATCCCAGTTGGCATTAGGGGGCTTGTACACATTGACAATATGGAAGCCACCAATGATTATGGTGTCTGAGAAATGTGTTGTTATCAGGTGATTTGCTTCAACTATGTCAGAACGCACATAGGTGGCACATCCATGTTTAGCATGTAGAACATAGCACAGGAGGTCAAAGCCTTTGATGGTGAAGCGGCCAGCTTCCTCTGTGCCAATATGAGTCTCTTGGAGGCAGATTACATCAATCGAATGTTGGAAGGCGAGGACTTCGATAAGGCTTCGCTTGGCTGCAGATAGGCCTTCAACGTTTAGTTGTAATATGCGAAGGGCAGATCCTACCACAAAGTGCTCTTGGAGCTGTTTGCTTTCGGCTTTAGGACTGTGACTAGGATTCTTCTTTGACTTGGCACAGAGGCGTCGTCTCTGAAAGAGAAAGCATCATGAATTTAACATTTTTATTTACACATCAACATTCAGATTTAAGGTCCCATTTATTTCAGCTTTTTTGGTTTGATTTTTTGATTCACAATACATACATGCATTCTGTAATAAGTTTGTAGTACATACATGCACGGATATTCATTTCACTGTTGGTGGGTAGTTGGTGGGGGGGCAATAAACAGAATATTTTCTCAAGAGTAAAGATCGAGGGGGGACACTCGGTGTTACTGTAGTTGGGGCCCGATGCAAGACTATGTTTAGGGGCTCCTCTATTTGTAATAGAGAATAGAACAAACCCTTGAAATACAAAAACATGATAAAAACTTGAGCCATTATCTAGATGAACAAAGAAAATTGAATCAATTAGACGGAATAAAAAATAAACCAGCATCTGTATGAATGTTGAAAATTTAGAAAGGAAAAAAGTCAAATTTACAAGAAAATTTTTTTTTGCAGATTTATTACAAAAAAGTAGTGAATTTATAAAGAGAAAATAGCAAATCAAAGAGGGAAAAACGATGAAAATTTACAAGAAAAAATTGCAGATTTAAAAGAAAAAGTTACAAATTTGCCAGAAAAAAGTTGCAAATTTATGTAAAAAAAGTTGAAAATTTACAATAAAAATACTGCAAATTTATGAAAAAAGTTTGAAATTCATGAGAAAAATAGCAAATTTACTAGAAAAAGTTGCAAATTTATCATCAAAAAGTTGCAGATTTTAAAAGTAAAAACTGCAAATTTTATGAGACGTTTAAAATTAATGAGAAAAAAAAGTTTAAAATTTACACAAAACCCCACTGCAAATTTATGACAAAAAGGTTAAAGTGTAAAAAATTGCAAATTTACAAGAAAATGTTGCAGAATTAAAATTAAAAAAAAATGAAAATTTAGAGAAAATTGTAGATTTTCAAGAAAAAAAATTACAAGAACATAGTTGTACATTTAAAATTTAAAAAAGTTATAAATTTACTAGAAAAAGAATCAAATTTATGATGAAAAAGTGGCAGATGTACGAGGGAGAGCTGAAAAGTTCTTAGGCTGAAAAGCTTAGAGTGGTCAAATTTGACCAAATGTGGTTTATTTTTCAACTGCAGGAATTCATGCGCTGCAACATGAATGGCAGAAGTGTGTGGACCAAAGGGGAGACTATGTTGGAAAAATAAACCACATCTGGGCAAATTTGACCAATCTGAACTTTTCAGCCTATGAACTTTTCACCCCCCTCCACAAGAAAAAAATTGCAGATTTGAAAGAAAAAGCTACAAATTTACATGTAAAAATGGCAAATTCATGAGAATTTTTTTTTAAATCTGAGAAAAACGTCATAAATTCACAATAAAAATGCTGTAAATTTATGAGAAAAAAGCTACAAGTTCACAATAAAAAAGTTGCAGAATTAATGGAAAAAAGTTGATAATTTATGAAACAATGCAGATTTTCAGTAAGCAAATTACAAAAAAAATAGTTGTAGATTCAAAATTTTTAAAAGTTGCAAATTTACTAGAAAAAACTTGCAAAATTGTGATAAAAAAAGCTGCAGACATAGGTACAGGGAAAAACAAATTGTAGATTTAAAAGAAAAAAGCTGCAAATTTACAAGTAAAAACTGCAAATTTAAGAGAAAAAAAAGTTGAAAATTTATGAGAAAAAATTGCAGATTCAAGAAAAAATAAGCAAATCACAAGAAAAACATTGCAGAACTAGAAAAGCACTCAGAGTGCATACCTCCACCAAGGCTCCTTCCGTTTCTCATGGATCACCTCCAAAATGTAATGGGTTTGTGTGTAGGCCTATAGCACTTGTGATGAAAATTGCATCAAAGTCTGTCCATCAGTTTTGGAGTATTGTTGCTAACACACTGTGAGAAGATAAGAGCCTTGGCTGAGGTATGCATTCTGAGATCATCACCAAAATATAATGGGTTCCTCTGTAGCCCAAGAACCACCTCCGGTGAAAATTTCATCCAAATCCATGCAGTAGTTTTTGTGTAATCTTGCTGCACAAATACAAACAAAGCCCTTGGTGGAGGTATGCACTCTCAGATCATCACCAAAATCTAATCATCTGTTCCCCATGCCATTACACACCTTTCCTGAAAATTTTGTCAAAATCTGTTCATAACTTTTTGAGTTATGTTGGTAACAGACAGACAGACAGACAAACCCCGGTAAAAACATTACCTCCTTGGCGGAGGTAATTAATGGACAAAAGCTGAAAATTTGAGAGGAAAAAAATTGGAGATTTTTAAGAAAAAATAAGCAAATTTACAAGAAAGAAGTTGAAGATTTAAAATTGGTGTTTCAGACACATTTTATTCTATTATGTAACATAATATAAAAAAGGTTTCTGATGAATTGAGGGTGGGGGGTGTTATGTCTGTAAACCTGGAGAGACTCACAGAGAGTGGTGTCTGCTTTGAACTCGAACTTTGTTACACAAGCTAGGTGACGTACAGTACAGGTCTGCTGTTGTACTGAGCCAACTGGGAAAGAGGTCGTAAGATGGCCGACTCTCCCCTTATACCTGTCTGGCGTGATGATGTCACCCTCATTGCTGCATCACCACACCGGTGCTCGTCAACCCCTTGTGGTATCCAAATACCATATTTACCCCCCCCCCCCCCGAAAACCAGAACAGCATGCACATCTCAAATTAATCCTCCCCAATTTGGTACACTGTAAAATAAAGAACTAGGTAGGGCTGGCGGGTAGACCACCCCATCGCCCAGCACGGCTGAGTGGGTTATTTTGCCGCTCTCTGTTGACAGCAGCACCCCTAGCTAAACAGTCCCTTTTTCTTTCATTTCTTCCATGGGGAAGGCAGGAGGGGCCTTGTAGTGTGCCCCTGGTGGACGTGCCCCTGGAGGCGCATTTTTCAGCAGGCCCAGGTGCCATCCCACCGGAGCCATGGCACACTCGTCAGCAAGGTCCCAGCCTGGATAACGCTGCGTCTTGATCCGCGGCAGCTGCGCTCACCTTCCGCAGACGGCTAATCTGTCGTCCCGATCCATCCGCCATCTGAACAGTGGCTGGTCTCAGCTGTGCGGCGATCTTCGTTGGTGTTGTGATGGTGATGATGCTAAGGCCGACTGTGAGCCTGGTCGCTTGGTTCTGTGGACCCGAACCCAGTTCATCACTGTGAGCGGTGCTCTGTTCGGCCGCATTTGGCATCGTGGTTGTGATGTTATGACTATCACGTCTGCTGTGCGGGGGCCACCAGGTTGTGGTGATTCTACTACATCCTGTTGCGTGAAAAACTCTTCATCCTGCATCGCAGTGGAGACTCCTGGAGACTGAGGCCTCTCGTGGATCTCGACATCCAGTGGTTCCTTTGCGTTCTGTTCAGTTGCGGACCCTTCTTCCTGCAGCTCAGCGGCGGCACCTGGAGGCTGGTGTTGGGCATGGATTTAGAAGCAGTCCGGCTTCTTTTCTCTCTCATCTGGTGCTGATTGAGGTCGGGGTGATGTGTCGCTGTTGTCTGTGATGAGACGCGCCGGGCCGTCTTCAGTCACTAGGGTCCCCTTTCTCCATGAACTCCCTCTCCTGTGGCTCCACGGTGGCTGTCTGAAGCTCACGCCTGGCGAGGATTGGAGGTGAGTCCAGTTTGTTCTCCCCTTTTCCCGGGAAGTCTGGTCATGGTGATATACCGCAATCGTTGTCAGAATCTGCGTCGGGTTGTTGTGTCCCGGGGTTCCCGATAGATGCGGGCTCCCTCTCCTGCAGCTCTGCAGTTGCTCCCTGAGGCTCACGCTGGCTGAGGAACTGAGGCGAGTCCTGTCGCTGCTCTTCCTCCATGTTGTGTTCGCTCTCTATGTCGTGTTCACCCTCTGTGCTGTGGTCACTCTCTGTGCTGTATTCTCCCATTAGCTTGACTCTGATTAGCTCATCTGCTAAGGGCCTGAAGGCGCACATGCTTGTTAAGACTCGGACCTCCAAGACATAAGGTTGAGCTGACTCACCCACCTTTTGTTCGCGGTTGAAGAAAGCAATTCTTCGGGCCATAAAATTGGCCCAGCCGTAGTAGTCTCTCTATCATAATCACACATTCGACAAATGAGTCCGCTTGACCCAGAGTACAGAGCATGCATCGTCCTCCCTCACCAAGACCGAGAACCAATACACTCTTTAGCTTCTTGTCGTCAGCGCCATTCAGCCCAGCCGCGTCGACATAATCCTTAAACGTGTCAAACCAGCGGTGCCACGGAATGGGCAGCTCACCTGGGGCTTCCAGAAATTGTTGTAGTTACCCCAAGCACGCTTCCATGGTTTAAATCTCGTCGCCAAATGTTATGTCTGTAAACCTGGAGAGACTCACAGAGAGTGGTGTTGACTTGGAACACGAACTTTATTACACGAGTTAGGTAACGTACAGTACAGGTCTGCTGTTTTGTTGAGCCAACCAAGAAAGAGGCCGAAAGATGGCTGACTCTCCCCTTATACCCATCCGGTGTGATGACGTCACGCTCATGGCTGCGTCACCACACTGGCGCTCGTTAACCCCTTGTGGTATCCCACTACCACAGGGGGGCAAGTCTCTGTTTTTATTCCTTATCCCCCCCTTGATTTACGCCTATGAGTACATACACACCTGTATGTAATACGTATCGTTAATCAAAAAAAATCACACAAATTTGAAGCCCCAAATCTCGACCTAACCCCGTCTACTTCAAAAGTCTACAACTCAATAAGTTTTTGCCCCATCAAAGAAAAATTTGGTGTGGGCTCATGAAACATGTTGTAGTTAAAATTTCTGCGGAATCAGAAGGCGTCGTGTGGGAGCCACCGGTTGAACTTCTATGGAATGACCCAACAAGGAAATGTTACCAAAATAAAACTGGGATCATGTTAAACCAAACTAAATAAGAACTGAGACAACACAAAGAAACAGAAGTCCAAACCCACGGATGGTGCCCGCCATGACAGCAGTGACCTTCTGTGGCTCACCCTCCCTGTGGACTTCTGAAAGTACGAACTTTAATTTAATGACACCTGTAGACGCCTCCACACTCTGGCCTTACTTCCTGTTTACCTGTATGCTTTAGGCACAAACGGAAGGTGAAGAGAAGTTCTGCAAACATGCTTCCTCCTCCTCGCCAGCATCATCATCATCATCATCATCATCTTCTGTCAGACACCACAGCAACACACTGTCCTCCCTCCACCTCCTCTCCCTCTCCCATGTCGCATCAGTGCGGAGGCCATTTGTGCCCCGACTGCTCACCGCTCTGCTCGGGTTGGCGGCGTTCACACAGCCTGGCTCGCCGAGTTGTCGTCTGACATCTATTAGAGTTAAGGATCGTGTTCACACACTCGCATGCACACACACATACTAATGAGAGAGCCGGGCTTTAACGGAGAGAAAAGGGAAGGTGACAGCAGATGATTCATCTGAGCCGCTCCTCGGCGCCGATGACTGACGGCTGATTTATGATTCAGCGGCGAGCTGTGAGAGCTTAGAATCATTTCCCTCCATTTCTTATTTTAATTCCTCACCGCAGGTGACGGCGGGAGGGATGGGAGCCAATTATCTAAAGTGTCTTCCCGCTCTCTGTCAGCCTTCTGACAGTCACTGTCGAAGCCCTCTGGGCGGCCGGAGAACAGGTGACTGCACCGCCTCCTCGATTACAATCAGCTGTGAGGGTGGAGGAGGTGGAGAGGTTAGAGAGTGAGGATGTGGGCTGAAGTCTGACCCCAGCACCGACCAAAAAAGTCCTTTTGTGTCTGCGTTGAGGCCTTTTTTATGATAAGATAATAGTTTATTGTCCATCTAGGTGTAAATCATGAGGGGACAAGGAGGACATCGCCCCTCCCAACCTGGAAAAAAGACAGAATATCATCATAAACCTTTCTCTATCATGTTACATAACTGAATAACATGACTTTGAATCACCAATGGACCTCTTCCACAGTGTAGAGTGACGTACTTCGTATTCCAGGCTCTGAGCAGTTCCAGTTCCGCTTCCATTATGTTTGCCCATTCCCTGGTGCTTTCTCATCAATAAATCAATAAATTCATTACAGCCCATGCAGTGGTATTTGGAATGGAAGAGACATAAACAACATGATAGCAGTGCTATATAAGCTAACTTGGTGACTATTAAATGCCCCAGTATGGTTACAAAATCGATCAAAATGTGAAACACGAACTTTATAAAGAAAAAAAAACGATCTGCCCGTACACTATTTCCAATATGTACAATGATAAATGAAAGTGATAAAACTGATTTATTGATGAGGGAGCACCAGGGAATGGGCCACTGTAATGGAACAGGAACTGGAGCTGCTCAGAGACAGGAATGTGGAAGTACGTCACGCTACATTATGCAAGAGGTCCATTCTAAGGAGAAATGAAAAAAAAAACCCAAACACTTTTTCTCATAGATTTGCAACAGTTTTCTTAAAAATTTATAACTTTTTTCTCATAAATGTGCAAGAAATTTGTGACTTTCTCAAAAAATTTGCTACTTCTCATAAATTTGCAATTTTTTTCTTAAAATTTTGTGACTTTTATTCCTGTGAATTTTAAGTGATTTTCTCATAAATTTGTAATTTTTTTTTCTCAGAAATTTGCAACCCTTTCCAATAAATTGGAAAAAAAAATTTGTACTTTTGCAACTTTGTCCTGTAAATTTTCAGACACACAGTAGTCTGCAGCATGTCTCCTTCCTCAGTCAGGTTAGTGTTTCATTACCCTAAACCTTGGCGTTTGTTGCTGTTATGAACGTACACACAGTAGGTGATTTATTATTTTTTTAATGAGGGGGATGGTAGTTGTGGGGGATATTCAGAAATTTAGCATACGATACAACTACAAGATATATATTAAACAGTTTCAGTACAACCCCTCTATAAACCTTCTATAAACTATCCTTGCAGTCTTTATGGGGATGGCCCAGCCAACATGCCCATGTGGGCCCCATCAAAGGTTAAATTTGAGCTGTCTTACGGGTCCGATGTGGGTTTGTCCATGGATTCTATGTTGGCCCCATCTGTGTTTGCCCACATGGACTTTACCTGTTTACCTATTTTCGGCCAAAACCTTCCTTTTTGATATAGCCTACAATTAGGGAGGGATCATGTGTTTCTGAACCCTCCCTTAGTTATGCTGCTAATAGGTTTAGTCAGCCGGGGGACCTCCAGTAATGCACTGGGCCTCACTCCTTTTCTCACTCTCAATGAAATATTTTTTTTGCTGGTCATTAACATTTGTTTGTTCTCTCCCATAGATTGAGTCCCCATCGTGCTGTTTGCTCTCTACATGTCTGTTCTTTTCTTCTTCTCTATCCCCTCACCCCCAGCCAGTCGCAGCAGATGACTGCCCCTCCCTGAGCCTGGTTCTGCTGGAGGTTTCTTCCTGTTAAAAGGGAGTTTTTCCTCTCCACCGTCGCCAAGTGCTTGCTCACAGGGGATCGCCTGATTGCTGGGGTCTTTCTGCAACTGTGGGGGTTCCCCCTACAGTTGATAGTGCTATGAGATGACTGTTGTTGTGAAATGGCGCTATATAAATAAAGTTGGATTGAATTGAATTGAATATCCACCAAAAGCATTTTTTGTCGCCTGACCGCCCTGAGCTTTTTTTTCAGCGTTTGTGTGCTGTGCTCTGGAAGAAAAAAGTCGGTGCCCTGTATCCCAGCAACAACTTGTCACTCTCAGCTCAGCACTTCCGCTTTTCCTATGGTCAGACTTTCTACTGATTTTTTAATAGCAGTCTCTAAATAACAATGGACAGGAAACGTATTGTAGCAGCTCTGGATGTAAAATATGATGACACAGAAAGCATGGGTCAGAGTACAGACTAGTACCGGTGTAACACCTACAAGGGTTGATTACAGGGAATGGGCTGTATAGTATGTACTAGCATACAACACAGTGTAATAGAACAACAATGATGATGGACCAATATCAGAGTCACCTAGATTCGACTACAGGAGCAGTAATAACTTTAGATAAAGAAGAGACCACAGACCAGGAAGTATGTTTAAAATACCGGCTTATTATTAAATGGAGAAGAGAACAATGACATACATTAACATAAAATAAATCCCTTTTGTGTTTAGACCTTTTAGTTAGGTTTTAAAGGATTTAGTTTAGTCTTATTTTAATAGGTTGCAACCTTTAGTTTCTTTTAGTTCAGTTCAAGCTAGTTTTTTAATCTACTTGAGTTATCTCTGTTTTGTTCAGATTAGTTTAGTTCTATTCAGTTTCAAGTTCCTTTCAAGTTTAGTATAGGTACCCTTCAAGTTTAACCATTACCATTGTTTTGTTGTTTATATCCAAACAATTAACATTGTACTGTAAACAATACTTTTACAGTAAAATCGTGTATGGTCAATCAAATAAAAATTGTAAAAAAAATACAAAACTCAAAATAATTCAGCAAAAGACTGAACAAATCTGTTAACCACAGAATAAAAGTCTTTTTCTTTCGAGTTTATTAACCTTTAAGCCAGCGGTGTCCAATCATGTGCCATGGAGGGCCAAGACCCTGCAGGCTTTATCTCCAACCAGTGTCTTCAACAGCAGATTCCACTGAATGTCTTCCCACTGATTGCTGATAAGTGAAAACACCTGCCGAAAAGACTGGGTAAAAGAGAAAACCTGCAGGGTCTTGGCCCTTCGTGGCACATGATTGGACACTCCTTCTTTAAGCTGTGTGATTTTTTGTGCTCCTAGTGGCAGAGTGCAGCGCTGCGCCAGTCAACTCATAATAACATGCCAAACACTCCCCAGCTGGACTGAGGATTTGTACTGATCACGCCAGTTCACAAGGTGACAGGCACGCATTGGAGGACTCATGGATGACATGTAATACACCAAAGAGGAAGAAATCCTTCTTCTTCTTCTTCTTCGTCTTTGAGAGTACAACACAAAATGGATGGCAGCCATTGTTGTGGACATACACGATCACCGATGGAGGTGCAAATTTGGAGGATTTGGTCCTGAATTTGCCAACTATGATTCTAAAAAGAGATTATTGAGCTTATGAAGGTACATGTTTACATGTTCTTATAACACAGGGAGCGTGAAGCTCATTGATTTGACCTGCTGGCGCCTGGAGCGCCATGTGACTGTAGAGCAATCGCTGGTTGCGTGTTGTCATATAAGATAAATTTGCAGTGGAATAAAAGCAAAATTAAGGTGGAATAATGAATAACAGTTTCTGGATGTAGGAGAGAAAGCTAAAATGACCGGGAGAGGACAAAATGAGGACCAGAATGCCGCAAAAGGACTCCACCTTGCCAGCGGTAAGTGACGATTGTCTTTGTTTGCTCGTATGCAAATTAGATGCATAAATTTACTCCTTTCTGAAACTTTGGATCATATTCTACATCTTTCTAATTGACAGTAAGCCATTATCTCTTACCATTTTAAGTTACAGCCTTGGAAAGTTCTGACATCTGATCTGAATATTTTCTGGAAAAAAATCTTTACCACTGTTGACCACTGGGGGTTATGTCGCAGTTTGGTGACATACACAGTTTAAGTGTTCTTCTGAATTAGCAGTCCAGTGTTTTTATCCTGAATCCACTGGTTTTTTGATGGAAATGTGGATGGATCATACCAGTTCAGATGAAAAACCATGCAACGTCCAGTAGAGGAGTGGTACGCCCCCTAGCTTCCTGGCTCATGCACAGTTCACACAAGGTCTCTTGGGTGGCTTGGCATCACGGTTCAAGCACTTGTTCTTCAAATATTCAAATCCAGTCCTAATTCAACATATCTTCATCCTAACCTAAGTTGGCCAAGTCCTGATAAACACACGTACACAAATCTCCAGAACTCACGACTGGTTGGAAAACCCAACAATACCGAGTTCTGTCAATTCAAGTACAACCAGGACAGGTTAGAAAACAAACAAAAAAATAAAACCCTTCTTCAGAGTACAAAAATAGCCTTTAGGTTAGTTTAGACTTGTTTTTCTGCTCACTTTTTACTCTTTTTTTCCTCTCTGTCTGCAGCACTTTGCATGTATGTCTGCATATTTCCCTCGTTATCTGATTGGCTGTTGCTTGTTGCATGGGCTATGCAGCAACGTACTCTTCAAAATATGACTCTAAATGCATTTCAGCCATCTTAAAATGTAAATAACAATGAATTGGCATGTTTTAATGTATTTTTTTCATCCAAATAAAATGTAGTAGCATGAAATATAACTTTGTAGATGTTTTTAGTAATATTTAACCATATGAACTTATTTATTGGCTTTTTACATTCAAGCATTTATTACTGTTTTTTATTAACAGTTTTTTGTTTTTTTTAAAAAAAATTCTGATAGCTTTATTAACCTCTGGGTTACACCGGCGTCCTATGTCCTGCCCTGAGCGCCGCAACAAAAAACGGCCACCGCCGAGAGCGTTTCAGCACCAAGGGCGCTCAGGGCTGTAAACGCTGGATTACATAGAGAATGAATGGAAAATAGCCACCTAGAGTGGAAAAAAAAGTGTTTGGTGGACACACAGCCTAAATAAATATACATATGTACACAGTTATACACACAGTGCAAGAGCATTGCAGTTAGATGGTATCAACAGCATTAGTTAGTTAAATAACCTGGCAAAATATAAACATGGACTGACAGTATACAGTATTTCACATTGAATGAACAGTGTTGTTGCCACCCTCAACAATAATTGTAATTGTCTTAATTGTGTATTGGAGGGGATAATCTCTACTGTGCAGAGTTGTGATGTTTAAAATGGCCTCTATGAGCAGTATATAGATTATAAAGTCTGACAGCCGTAGGTAGGAAAGACCTGTGGAACCTCTACCTCGAGCACTTGGAATGGCACAGCCTACCGCTAAATGATCTCCTCAGTGCGTTCAGCGTGTCCTGCAGGGGTGGGACTCGGACTCTAGCAGAGATGACAGCTTAGCCACCATCCTCCTCTCTCCTATCTCCTCCACTTGGTCAAGGCGTCGCCCCAGAACAGAGCTGGCTTTTTTGATCAGCCTTATCAGTCTCTTCCTGTCGGCTACCGTGATGCCGCTGCCCCAGCAGACCACTCCGTACGTAAAGCCAGGTGCCACCACAAAATCACAGAAGTAATAGTAAAAATAATAAATTTATGAGAAAAATGTGCTATTTTTTTGTAAATTTGTGATGTTTACCTAATTTGATACATTTTTCTTGAAAATTTGAAACTTTCTCATAAATTTGCAGTTGTTTTTTTACTGTAAAGTTGCAACTTTTCCTTATAAATTTGTTAGTTTTTCTTGTAAAATTGTGACTTTTTTGTTGCAAATTTGCTAATACTGTATTTTCTTGTAATTTTAGAACTTTCTCATAAATTTGCCAGTTTTTTACTCTAATCTTGCATTTTTTTCCTCATGAATTTGTTACGTTTTTTTCCCATAAATTTGTGACATTTTTCTTGCAAATTTTTTTAACTTTGTCAAATATTTTCAATTTGTTTTACTGTAAACTAACAACTTTTTCTCATAAATTGTATGAATTTCTTATAGTTGTATAAATTGTAACTTTTTTCTTGTAAATTTTCAATTTATTTACTTATACTTTTTTGTTAATTTTCCAACTTTTCAAAATTTTTCCTCACACATTGGCAACTTTTTTACTGTAAATTTGTTATTTTTTTTCTTGCAGGTTTGTAACTCTTTTCAAGTAATTTTTGCATTTTTTTCTTGTAAATCTGCAACTTTTTTCTCTTAAATTTTCTCTTTTTTTCTAATAAATTTCCAACTTTTTTCTAGTAAATTTGTGACTTTTTTCCTTACTTTTTTTCTATATTTGTCACTGTTTTTCTTGTAAATTTTCCACATTTATTTCTCATAAATTTTTGCTTTTTTTCTCGTAATTTTGCCCAGATGGGTTTAAAGCAGGTAAACGGATTACCTGCACCACCAGTAAAGTCCATGTGGGCAAACACAGATGAGGCCAACTTGAACCCCGCGGACAAACCCATGTGGCGGGTGGCACGTTAACAGTGGGGATGATTTTGCAAAAATGTATTTATTTGAATGAATGTATGTTCGGTTTAAATGTTCAGTAGTGGTTGGAGAGGCCGTTGGCACGGATTGGCAGCCACATTTCCATCAGTCTGCCCCAGGGCAGCTGTGGCTACAGCAGTAGCTTACTACTACCTTTGTCTGTGGCATGAATGACTAATGTATTGGTTGTAAAGTGTCTTTGAGTGTCTATGAAAAGTGCTATATAGTAAATCAGATGCATCATTATTATTATTATTATTATTATTATTATTATTAAGATTTAATATTTTATTAATTGAAAGAAAATCTTTTGTTCAGATTTCTGAAAGTATTTAATTATTTTGGACAGATATTTATTTTTCAGTGGAAGCTGAACATTTTTTTTGTCATTGATATTTATGTAATTAATGATGACGAGGATGATGTATTAAATATGTCTATGAGTTTATAGGTATTAAAATAAAATAAAATAAAATAGATATACCAAGTAGGCTAAGTACAATAAATTTGCACTACTGTATGTATAACTTTACTTTTTTTGGTATTTAGGAGTGCCGTTCTTTTTTTGGGGGGGGGGGGGGTTGAGCACCTGTCCTTCCCAGTCAGCATGTCCATGTGGGCCCCACGATTGGTTTAGCTGGGCTGTCTTATGGGTCCCATGTGGGTTTGTCTGTGGGTTCCATGTTGGCCCCATCTGTGTGTGCCCACATGGACTTTACCGGTGGTGCAGGTTCACTCACTTAAAACCCATCTGGGCCCCACATGGGTTTACAGTGGGTGAGTAGGTTTCAGTAACACTTGTGCCACAGGCAAAATTACGAGAAAAAAGTCACAAATTTATGAGAAATAACTGTGGAAAATGTATAAGAAGACGAGTGACAAATATAGAAAAAAGTAGCAAATTTATGAGGAAAAAAGTCACAAATTTACAAGAAAAACGAACAAATATATGAGAAAAGAGTCGCAAATTTAGAAAAAAGAAATCATAAATTTATCAAAAAAAGCTCCAAGTTTACAGAAAAAAGATGCAAATTAATGAGAAAGTTTCATATTTTCAAGAAAAATTTGTCAAATTAGGGGGGAAAGTCACAAATTTACAAGAAAACAGCAAATTTATGAGAAAATAAGTTAAAAAGAGGTAAACAGGTAAAGTCCATGTGGGCAAACACAGATGGGGCCAACATGGAATCCATGAACAAACCCACATAGACCCATCAGACAGCCCAGATTTAACCTTTTGTGGGGCCCACATGGACATGGGTCATTACAAAAATAGGGGCCCCCAGTAGCAATCTTGCATAGGGCTTCCAAAAAGTGAGGAAAGGCCATATATGGCAGTCTGGGAAAACCTGAACGTAAACTATCCATGTTTGCAGTCTGTTATAATCAAAATCATACAAAGATCAAACTGTGGATGAGGATAAAATCCCCTCCGCCGAACACGGCCCGACGCTCTCCCCTCCACCCCAATATCATCCAATCAGTTCAATCCACGCTGCCATCTGAAGTGACGGCGAGACAAATCGGACTTCCAGAGTGGAATAATTGAGAGTGATGCTGGTGTGAGTGTGAGGCTGTGAGTCCTGTCAGAGACGGATCATGGTGTCAAGACGCGGCGATAAACCCGTGGTTAGTTGGCCCCATCGGGAGCTGTGAACGTCGCGCTCGTATTACAGATAAAAAGTGTTTTATCCACGTCGCCGTGGCCACCGCTCACCGGGGGGAAATAAGGCGCTCATATTCCATCAAGTGAATTGTAATTGCTATTCGCCAGAGGACACATAATTGAAAAATTGGAAGGGAGCAAAGAGTCAGCAAAGTGGTGCGCTGTAAACAGAGATTGGAGCGAATCCTCTGTGGTCGTGGGCGGCCGACATCACAAACAGAAAAGGCTCGGCTCTGAAATCCACTTTTTTAAGGTCTTTGGGTAGCAGGGGATTAAACCGCTCACACACACACATTCAGTCGGAGCGGCGGCGCTCACTGCCAAGCAGAGCGGCGCTTCATAGAAGAAGAAGTGGTGCTTGAAAAGAAAAAGGTTTGTGGGGGAAATAAAGGAGGTGAATCTGGATTGATGTGAATCACGCTCGCCACTCTGGCCTGGAGCACTTCCAGTCGGCGATGAATCGCCTACCTATGTCAAAGGGAAGTGAGAGAGCAGCATCCAACAACAACAACAACAGCGCCCCCACCCCCACCCCTTCCTCCAACCAACACCATTACCCGCCGCCCACGCCCGCCTGCCCGCCAGGCGTGTTACAGCGAGGATTAGATCGCGCAATCAAAGCCATTCCACCTTCAGACTGGCACAACCTCGGGGTCTCCTCTTCCCTGCCGCTCACTGCTGCATCGCGAACCATCGCAGGGAAGCCAAGCGGTGAGTCAAGGAGGACGCTGGGAAAAAAAAAGGGCTGAGGGACGGGCTCGGCTCGGCTAAACCCACACACAGCTCTCAGCGAGAGTCAGAGGTCAGCTAAACTCGCCGGTAATCCAGTGGACGGTGAGCAGTTTGGGAAGTGGGCGGCTAAACGGGCGGGCAGGGAGGTTAAAGCATGTTTCCACCCATCTACGCGGTCTCAAGGCATCAAGACGTGGCCTTGATGTCAGGAGCTGAAACAAGGAGAAGCAGAAAAGAATCAGCGCCTAGCACTGGAGCAGTGGAAGAGCAAAACCATCTCTGAGGGTCTGAAACCCACCTGCACTCTCACAGCGAACCACCTCCGACAGTTCTACCCAGCCAGCATGCCCATGTGGACCCTACAATAGGTTAAACTGGGCCCCATGTGGGTTTGTCCGCAAGTTTCATGTTGGCCCCATCTGTGTTTGCCCACATGGACTTCACTTGTAGTACAGGTGATCTGTTTACCTGCTTTAAACCCACATGCACCACACATGAGTTTAACATGGGTGAGCAGGTTTCAGTAACACTGGTGCCACAGGCAAAATTATGCAAAAAAAGTCATAAATTTTCACTTTGTTTTGCATAAATTTGTAAGAAAAAAGTGACAAATTTACAAAAAAATAGTAGCAAATTTACTAGAAAAGTCACAAGTTTATGAGAAAAAAAGTGAAAATTTAGGAGAAAAAAGTTCCAAATTTAGAAGAAAAAAGAACTGTAAAATTACTTTAAGAATTACAAACTTAGTAAATTTACAAGAAAAAATCACAAATGTATGAGGAAAAAAAATCAGAAAGTTACAAATTAATTACAACTTTTTTAAATATATAAGTAAATAAATTGAAAATTTATAAGAAAAAGTCCAAAACTAATGAGGAAAAGTTATAATTTACAGTAAAAAGAAAAGATGATTTTTTGAGAAAGTTCCAAATTTACAAGAAAAAAAAAATCAAAAATTTATGAGGAAAAAAATTAGAAAAAGTTACAAATTAACTACACCTTTATTGAATATATTAGTAAATAAATTGAAAATTTATAAGAAAAAGTCCAAAATTAATGTGGAAAAGTTATAAGTTTACAGTTAAAAGAAAAGTTAAATTTTTGATAAAGTTCCAAATTTACAAGAAAAAAATCACAAATTTATGAGGAAAAAAATTAGAAAAAGTTACAAA
Organism: Pholidichthys leucotaenia; assembly: GCA_020510985.1. Lineage (NCBI taxonomy): Eukaryota > Metazoa > Chordata > Actinopteri > Cichliformes > Pholidichthyidae > Pholidichthys > Pholidichthys leucotaenia. The sequence continues at coordinate 309,482,831 of CM035840.1, read as the reverse complement.
TTAACTAAAACTTTATTAAATATATTATTAAACAAATTTAAAATTTATAAGAAAAAAAGTCCAAAATTTATCTAGAATGCAAGATAGCACCCACTGATGGCAAATGTCTTTGCTCGTTCCGCTCTCGAATACCGACTTTCCTCCTTTTTGGCATAGTAGCTGTTCTTTCTACAGTGCATGGAGGTCATGCACTGCTAACATACGACTGACAGACGCTACTGGATATCGCCAAGTCAAGCAGTCACATGGAGTTTACTGGCTTTATACCACCCAATCTACAATGCATTGTGCAACCACGCAGCGATCAACACCACCCCCAGGAAAGCCCCGAAGCACCAAGCCCGCATGAGAATACTGACCTCAAGAGAGCATGTTGGAGGCGGGGCCGAAGGCACTGAAGAAAAGGCAAGAGAGGAGGGCTACATGCTAGGGTAAAGGCTCGCTCCAGCTGGCCACTGCTACCCAGTCTCTTAATGGCAAATGTCTGGTCTTTGGAAAATAAGCTAGACGAGCTAAAAGCAAGGATTGAAGTCCAGCGGGAGACAAGAGAGTGCTGTAGCCTAATTTTCTGACCTGGCTTTCAGACAGAGAGCACTATTCAGCTACAGACCCACTCAACACACCAGGCAGACAGAACAGGAGACTCTGGTAAGACGAGAGGGGGAGGTATGCGTGTATTTATAAACCACTCGTGGTGTGGAGCTGTACAGACTGTCTAAAAGCACTGCTCTCCCGACGTTGAGTTTTTACTGCTGAAATGCCGTCGATATTACCTGCCAAGGAATTTACTGCTGTGTTTTTGGCCACTGTATACATCTGTCCGCAGAGCAACTACACAGTCGCGCTAAACAAACTCCATGACGTCATCAGCGCAGTAGAGACGAAACATCCCGATGCTGTTTTTATTGTTGCTGGCAAACTTTAACCAGTGCAATTTACGGCCTGTACTCCCCAAATATTACCAGCATGGTGACATTCCCACCCGCGATAAAAGCATATTGAATCATGTTTATTCTAAAATATGTGGTGCATAAAGAGTGGCTCCTCGTCCCCACTTCAGACAGTCAGATCATATCTCACTGTTTATGTATCCAGCCTACAGACAAAAGCTGAAACAAACAAACCCTGTTATTAAGCAAATTAAGCGCTGGACTCCAGAGACTGAGAGCACCCTACAAGACTGTTTTGCCTGCAGCCACCCGAGAGGACTCTTCTGTAAACATGCAGGATTATGCTGAATATGTGACTGGGTACATCAGCATGTGTGCTGACACCATCATACCCACCATACTGGTCAGAAAGTTCCACAACCAGAAGCCCTGGATCAACAGTCAGGTATGTCAGATGCTGCGTGCTCGCTCTTGTGCATTTAAATCAGGCTGTGAGGTTGAATACAAAGCTGCAAACTATGGACTGAGAAAGGCTATAACAGCCAAGAGGCAGTACAGAGAAAAGCTGGAAAGCCTCTACTCCACTCCTGATCCGGGGTGCATGTGGTAAGGCCTGCAACTCAACTCAGACTAAAAGAGGACCAACAGCAGCATCACTAGCTCCACAGACAGCCTGCTGGACAATCTCAACATCTGTAACACCCGCTTTGAGACCACCAGCTACAGCACAGAGAAGAGACCCCCCCCCCCCCACACACACACACACACTAAGAGTCTCACCAGGCCAGGTAAACAAAGCACTGAGGAATATCAACCCCTGCAAGGCAGCAGGACCAGACAACATACCTGGGCGGGCCCTCAGAGCATGTGCTGCCGAGCTGATCGACGTTCTCACATCAATCTTCAGTCTCTCCCTCAACCAGAACATAGTCCCCTCCTTCTTCAAAATGACAACCATCATCCCCCTCCCCAAAAGGAGCCCGCTGACCTGTCAGAATGATTACAGACTGGTAGCACTCACTCCAATCATCATGAAGTGCTTCGAGAGAGTGGTGCTGCCCCTCATTCAGGACAGCATACAGGGCACCCTGGACCCCCTACAGTATGACTACCAGCCCAACAGGTCCACCTTGGATGTCATCGCTGCAGCACTCCATTATTCTCTCTCCCACCTGGACGATAAAGACTCCTACATTAGGATGCTCTTTGTCGACTACAGCTCCACCTTCAACACGGTCATCCCCCACAAACTCACCGACACACTGTCTTCACTTGGCCTGCACCCCACCTTCTGCGACTGGCTACTGGACATTCTAACTGGCAGGCCCCAGTCTGTCAGGATGGATAACAGGACCTCAGTCAGCATCATCATGAACACAGGTGTCCCACAGGGTTGTGTTCTCAGCCCCATCCTCTACAGCGTCTTCACCCATGACTGTGTTGACTCTGACAAGGACAATGTCATCCTAATGTTCGCGGATGACACAGCAGTGATAGGACGCATTACTGGTGATGACGAAGCATCCTACAGGAGAGAGATGGTGAGCCTGGTGTCATGGTGTGAGGACAACAACCTCACCCTCAACACGGACAAGACAAAGGAGATGATAGTGGACATGAGGACAGGGAGGAGGAGACCCCATCAGCCGCTGTTCATCTGGAAGCTTGAGGTGGAGAGGGTGAGCAGCTTCAAATACCAGGGCATCCGCATCAGCGAGGACCTTAAGTGGACACACAACATCACAAAGCTGGTTAAGAGAGCTCAACAGAGACTGTACTTTCTGAGGAGGCTGAAGAGGTTTGGCATGTCCTCCAGGATCCTCAACAATTTCTACAGCTGCATCATCGAGAACATCCTGACCAACTGCATGCGTGGTACAGCAGCACGACTGCCCTGGACCGCAAACAGTGGAGAAGATCATCAGGACTCCATTCCCCTCTCTGCAAAGCATCTAGCACCACAGGGTCCAAAGAAGAGCTGACGCCATCCTCCGGGACCCCACCCACCCCCAGCACAGATTGCTCACACTTCTACCCTCAGGCTGGAGGTATAGAAGTGTGAAATGCAGGACAACTAGACTGAAGAACTCCTTCTTTCCCACTGCCATCAGACTCCTGAACAAATAACTCCCAAAACTCCGCAACACAGCTTTGCATATAGGAACTCACACGGGCAACTAAATTTGCACATTGCTCACCTGTACAGTAGATATAGTCTCACCCGTCTGATGTCCATATCATCTCTGCTGCTAATTATCATCTCTGCTGCTATTTTTCATGTACAGTCTACTGGTACTACCATCTTCCATCTTCCATCTTTTTCCGCTTAATCCTTTTCGGGTCGCGGGGGGGCTGGAGCCTATCCCAGCGTCTTTGGGCGTAAGGCAGGGTACACCCTGGACAGATCGCCAGTCCATCGCAGGGCCAACTCAGAGAGACAGACAACCATTCACTCTCACAGTCATACCTAAGGACAATTTAGAATCCCCAGTTTGATGCCAATTAACCTATCTTGCATGTTTTTGGCATGTGGGAGGAAACCAGAGAAATCCCGGAATAAACCCACGCAGACACGGGGAGAACATGCAAACTCCACACAGATCACTGTTGGTGGGGAGCTGGGATTGAACTCGGGATCCCCGGCCAAGGGTGAGTTGCTGTGCTGCCGCAGTGCTAACCACTTCACCACCGCACTGCCCTTACTGGTACTACCGTTACAGGGAAATTAGCACCGGGTGCTAATTTGTAATTTGTAATTATACACTGCTCTTTGCACAATGCTCATTTGCACACCATATATAGGTTTATGCCATCTCAGGTTCACATCAGGTTGCAGAATGCTCATTTGCACACTGTACATAGGTTCATGCCATCTCAGGTTTGCATCATCTCTGATATCAATATACCACTATCAGTTTAGTCATCCAGTGAATTTTCAATTTCATCCCTCTTGTCTGACTGCTTTAACTGTTTTAGCTGTCCAAATTGCCTAGTGTGTGTTATTAGTACTCATTATTTTTTGTATTTCGTATCAAAGTGTGCTTAAGGAGTCCTTATTGCCTAGGTGTATGTTGGTATGTGTGTTATTAGCATCCATTAGCATTAGGATTGAGTTACTGTGTTATTGTGTTGTTGCCTTATTAGAATTGTTGTTTCTGTACCTACAGTGGTGTAAAAAAGTGTTTGCCCCCTTTTTGATTTCTCATCTTTTTGTATGTCTGTCACACTTAAATGTTTCAGATCATCAAACGAATTTAAATATTAGACAAAGATAACACAAGTAAACACAAAATGCAGTTTTTAAATGAAGGTGTTTATTTTTAAGAGGAAAACAATCCAAACCTACATGGCCCTGTGTGGAAAAAGTGATTGCCCCTAAACCTAATAACTGGTTGGGCCACCCTTAGCAGCAACAACTGCAATCAAGTGTTTGCGATAACTGGCAATGAGTCTTTTACAGTGCTGTGGAGGAATTTTGTCCCACTCATCTTTGCAGAATTGTTGTAATTCAGACACATTGGAGGGTTTTCGAGCATAAACTGCCTCTTTTGTCATGAACAGGGTTGATGTCTCAACTCCTCAACTTTTTTTTTTTTTTTCACTTCCGGCGTCACACGAGTCAGCTGCCTTTTGCAGCAGCGGCTCAATTCTGAGTCTTTTTTTTCCCTTCCTCTCTCTTTTGATCCGGTGACAACTCTCTGATCCGGCACACCTTTCACTCCATTTATATCATGGACACACAGATCGCCCCAAATGTCTCCCGAGCCGGTGGACGGAGCCATTGTTTATAGCAGGAGACGGTACAGCAGGGAAGAGCTGCTAGCACTCAACCGCCACCCGGTGCTAACGGAAAAACTCGACATACCGGGAGAACTGAGGCGAAAACGCCGTGGGTGCCGGGCTGGAGTAAGGTGGAAGACAAGAAATATAAGGTACAGACCCACCCTTCCATCCGTTGTCATGGGGAATGTACGATCGTTACTGGGAAAGGTAGATGAGCTAGCGGCTATCTCCCGCTACGATAGCATATACCGGGAGTGTAGTCTGTATCTTTTCACAGAGTCTTGGCTAACCGAATTAGCAGCAGATGCTAACATTGAACTGGAGGGTTTCCACACGATACGGGCAGACTGAACATCAGACAGTGGCAAAGCAAGGGGCGGTGGAGTGATAATGTATGTTAACAACAACTGGTGCAGACCGGGACATATCACTGTTAAATGACGACACTGCAGCAAAGACATTGAGTTGCTAGCTGTTAGCATGCGGCCTACATATCTCCCGAGGGAATACTCACACGTGATCTGCATTGTTGTTTATGCAAATCTGACGGCGAACGCTGGGACAGTGCGTGACGTCATCCATTCAGTAACTGGCAGGCTGCAGACAGAACACCCAGATGCTCTTCTCCTCATCTCAGGCGATTTCAACCATGTTTACCCAGTATGTCACATGCCACACTAGAGACAATAAAACACTGGACTTATTCTACGCAAACACTAAGGAGGCGTGCACCTCATCACCACTCCCCCCACTCGGGAGATCGGATCACAACTTGGTTCATCTCCGACCGGTGTACAAACCCCTAGTGCACAGACAACCTCCAGCCATGCGCACAGCGAAGTTATGGTCTGAGGAGGCAATGGACACTCTAAAGGGCTGATTGAAACCACCGCCTGGGAGCAGCTCTGCGATCCACGTGGTGAGGACATCGAAGGCCTCACTCACACCATCACGGACTACATCAGCTTCTGTGTGGACAACACCGTTCCCACCAAGACCATATGGTGTTGCTCAAACAACAAACCCTGGATCATCCCTGAGATAAAAACACTTCTGAGAGAGAAGAAGAGGATCTTCAGGTCGGGGAACAGGGAGATGCTGAAGTCCGTACAGAGGGAGTTGAGGAGAAAGATCAGAGAAGGCAAGGACAGCTTCAGGAAGAAGATGGAGGACAAGCTGCAACAGAGCAACATCAGCGGGGTCTGGAGAAACCTTAAAACCATCTCTGGGCTCCAGAATACCCCCCCCCCCCCCAGGACACGGGGGGCTGGGAGTGGGCGAACAATCTGAATCTGTTTTTCAGTAGGTTTGACCAACCGCCCTCCCCCCTGACTGCACAACAACCACTGCTGCCTCTAAAGAAATCAAGTCCTGCTGCCCACTCCCCACTCCACCAACACCCCCCCCCCCCACTCCCAACACAAAGCCCCCCAACCTGACCCTCACTAAGACCCAGGTGAGGACGGAGCTGAGGAAGATCAAGGTGAGGAAGGCGTTGGGACCGGACGGCATCAGCGCAAAGCTCCTCAAGTCCTGTGCAGACCAGCTGTGTGGGATTGTGGAGTACATCTTCAATCTGAGCCTGAAGCTGGGGAGGGTACCACAGCTGTGGAAAACATCTTGTGTGGTACCTGTACCAAAGACTTCCCACCCCAAAGATCTGAACAGCTACAGACCAGTGGCCTTGACGTCCCACATGATGAAGACCCTGGAGAGACTGTTCCTTGCTCACCTCCGCCCCCTGGTGGGACCAGCAATGGATCCACTCCAGTTCACCTACCAGCATGGCATTGGGGTGGAGGATGCGGTGATCTTCTTCCTTCACCGTTCTCTGTCCCACCTGGAGAAGCCCGGGAATGCGGTGAGGATCATGTTCTTTGACTTCTCCAGTGCTTTCAACACCATCCAACCGATGATCCTGAAGGACAAGCTGCTGTGCGCAGGGGTGGACCAGCACCTGTCATCATGGATCCTGGACTACCTCACGAGCCGGCCTCAGTTTGTTAGAACCCGGGACTGTGTGTCCGACACGATCATCTGTAGCACTGGGGCCCCCCAGGGAACGGTTTTGGCTCCCTTCCTGTTCACCCTTTATACTGCGGACTTCTCACACAACACAACACACTGCCATCTACAGAAGTTCTCTGACGACTCTGCGATTGTTGGCCTCATCTCCAATGGAGATGAAGCTGAGTACAGAGGGCTTATCCAGGACTTCGTGGACTGGTGCCATCGGAACTGCCTCTAGATCAACGCGAGGAAAACTAAGGAGCTGGTGGTGGACTGCCGCAGGCAAGGACAACCCCTCACAGCACCAGTAAATATACAGGGAACAGACATCGAGATGGTGACATCCTATAAGTACCTGGGTGTTCATCTGAACAATAAATTAGACTGGTCACACAATACTGACGCACTCTACAAGAAGGGACAGCGCAGGCTGTTCCTACTGAGGAGACTCAGGTCTTTTGGTGTACAAGGGGCGCTGCTGGAGACATTCTATGACACAGTGGTGGCATCAGCCATCACTTTTGGAGTGGTCTGCTGGGGCAGTGGCATTACAGCAGCCGATAGGAAGAGACTGAACAAACTGATCATGAAAGCTAGCTCTGTCCTGGGGCAGCGCCTTGACCCAGTGGAGGAAATAGGAGAGAGAAGGATGGTGGCTAAACTGTCATCTCTGCTGGAGTCCGAGTTCCACCCTATGTAGGACATACTGAATGCACTGAGGAACTCATTTAGCAGCAGACTACATCATCCTAGGTGCACAACCGAGAGGTTTCGCAGGTCCTTCCTACCAACGGCTGTCAGACTGTACAACCTAAGCAGGGCTGCTCGCAGAGACAGAAAAAAGACGTGACAACCTAATAGTTTTGAATGCAAAAGACGCAATAGACTTACACAATGGTCCCCTCCGGCATACAACTAGGAAAATACCGGTCACTATGGAGGGTGAGAATATGTATGGGTACATAATCATACCATGTAGGACAACTAAGTAGACAGTTGTGCTGTTTCATTCCATTGAGCTACAATGCTCCGCACTGTGTGTGTTTATATATATATTTATATATTTACTCCATCTAGCAACAATGCTCCACACTGTGTGTTTATATATCTACATATTTCTTCCATCTAGCTACAATGCTCCGCACTGTGTGCTTATTTATTCATATATCTATTCCATCTAGCTGCAATGCTCCGTACTGTGTGTGTTTATATATCTACATATTTATTCCATCTAGCTACAATGCTCCACACTGTGTGTTTATATACTCATATATTTATTCCATCCAGCTACAATGCTTCGCACTGTGTTTATACAGTATATTTATATATCTATCCCATCTAGCTACAATGCTCCACACTGTGTGTCTATATATATATATATATATATATATGTATATACTGTATATATACTGTATATATATATACACTCCCGTTCAAAAGTTTGGGGTCACCCAGACAATTATTTTGTGTTTTCCATGAAAAGTCACACTTATTTACCACCATGAGTTGTAAAATGAATAGAAAATATAGTCAAGACATTGACAAGGTTAGAAATAATGATTTGTATTTGAAATAATAATTTTTTCCTTCAAACTTTGCTTTCGTCAAAGAATCCTCCATTTGCAGCAATTACAGCATTGCAGACCTAACATGATTCCACAAGGGTTTTCTAATCATCCATTAGCCTTGTGACGCAATGAGCAAACACATTGTACCATTAGAACACTGGAGTGATAGTTGCTGGAAATGGGCCTCTATACACCTATGTAGATATTGCACCAAAAACCAGACATTTGCAGCTAGAATAGTCATTTACCACATTAGCAATGTATAGAGTGTATTTCTGATTAGTTTAAAGTTATCTTCATGAAAAAAAAGTTCTTTTCTTTCAAAAATAAGGAAATTTCTAAGTGACCCCAAACTTTTGAACGGTAGTGTAGATATTTATATTTATAAGTACATATGTATACTTGCTGCTCTTGTTTTTTTCTCTTGCCTTCTGATTGTTGCTCTGAGTGTTGCTATCCCTGTGCTGTTGCAATCCTGGAATTTCCCCATTGTGGGACTAATAAAGGCTTATCTTATCTTATCCGTTCATTGATTTGTGGGTGTAGTTCCTGTTTGATTGGTAATTGTTCCCAGCTAGCAGGCTGTTGGAGCCTCTGAGCTGGGCTCCCTGCCAGTCTACAGCCATGCCTCTCCCTCTCTTGACATCCACCTGTTGCCTATTATTATTATTTATTCCCTTCCCTGTTTTCCTACACACACACACACGTTTACATGCACACACACATCTATTCATTCTCATTCATGCATTAGCTGCTGCCACACCTGCATCGACTTGTCACTCATTGGTACTCAGGGTATTTATGGGTGACGGTGTGAGCATTCGGTGTGGTGACGTTAGTCTAAGCTGGATGTCCAGGCTCTTCAGTTGGTTTCTCCTCCCTTTGGACTGTGTATGGTGTTGTTGTTTCCAGAGCTAGTTTACTCCAACCCTGCATGTAAGTTTACTCATTTTGGACAGTTTTCATGGACTCTTGTATGTATATCTTTCTGTTAATAAAACACGTTCACCAGCGATTGGGCTGAACTCTTTTCACCTGTGCGCTGTGGTGCATGTACATGACATTTTTAAGGTCATGCCACAGCATCTCAGTTGGATTCAGGTTAGGACTTTGACTAGGCCACTCCAAACTCTTCATTTTGTTTTTCTTAAGCCATTCAGAGGTGGCCTTGCTGGTGTGTTTTGGATCATTGTCCTGCTGCAGAACCTGAGTGTGCTTCAGCTTGAGGGCATGAACAGTTGGCCAGACATTCTCCTTCACGATTTTTTGTTAGACAGCAGAATTCATGGTTCCATATACCATAGCAAGTCTTCCAGGTCCTGAAGCAGCAAAACAGCACTAGACCATCACACTACTACCACCATATTTTACCGTTGGTATGATGTTCCTTTTCTGAAATGCTGTGTTACTTTTATGCCAAATGTAATGGGACACACACCTTCCAAAAAGTTATTTTTGTCTCATTGGTCTACAGAGTATTTTCCCAAAAGTCTTGAGGATCATCAAGATGGTTTCTGGCAAAACTGAGACAAGCTTTTATGTTCTATTTGCTCAGCAGTGGTTTTTATCTCGGAACTCTGTGTCATATTGACTGGACAAGCAACATGAGTGCAAAGTACAATCACCAAGAGAACACACAGAAAACGTTTGACCTTTTATTAGAATTTTCAAAACTGCAGACTTGCGGTAAAAGTCAGTCACTCGCAAGATAAGTAGGAGCCCTGCGGAGGATAGACGAGACTGATTAGGGAGGAATGGAGAAATTATGGAAATCCAATTATACCACTTACGTGGGAGGTGAGGATAGACCAGCATGAACCTATCGAAGGAGAAGAACCAGCAGGTAAGAACTGCCGGTTGGGTATGGTTTGTGGGGTCTGACCGGGTGATGAGGTTGAGCAGGGTAGCGGTGGAGCAACAGGCTGGCGAGTGCACCAAATCCCCGAAGACGCACCGCACCGCTTACTAAGAGAGCTGTCTGCTGGAGCAGTATACCCAAACGAGCCAGCGTTGAATCACTGAAGAGCGCTTCCTTATAAATGCTGGCCCAGCAGGAATCAGCAGGTGCGGCTGATGAGGAGACCGCTGAGCAGGAAGGAGGGGGTGAGCGCTCGCCAGCACATGACACTCTGCCATGCAGGCCATATTTGCCCAGTCTCTTTCTTATGGTGGAGTCATAAACACTGACCTTAACTGAGGCAAGTGAGGCCTGCAGTTCTTTGGATGCTGTTGTGAGGTCTTTTGCGACCTCTTGGATGAGTCGTCGCTGTGCTCTTGGGGTAATTTTGGTCGGGTGGCCACTTGTGGGAAGGTTCACCATTGTTCCATGTTTTCACCATTTGTTGATAATGGCTATCACTGTGGTTCACTGGAGTCCCAAAGCTTTAGAAATGTCTTAATAACCTTTTCTAGACTGATAGATCTCAATCACGTTGTTTCTCATTTGTCCCTGAATTTCTGTGGACCACAGCATGATGTCTAGCTTTTGAGGATCTTTTGGTCTACTTCACTTTGTCAGGCAGGTCCTATTTAAGTGATTTCTTGATTGAGAACAAGTGTGGCAGTAATCAGGCCTGGGTGTGGCTAGAGAAATTGAACTCAAGCTTTCCAAAGATGTGATAAACCAGTTAATTTATGTTTTAACAGGGGGGCAATCACTTTTTCACACAGGGCCATTTGGTTTGGATTTTTTTTTTTTTACCCTTAATAATAAGCACCTTCATTTAAAAACTGCATTTTGTGTTTACTTGTGTTATCTTTGTCTAATATTTAAATTTGTTTGATGATCTGTGTCACGTGGGATGAGACGCCGTGTCATCCGACGCTCAGACCATATTCCCTTAGCCCTGTTCTTTCTGTGACAGCGTCTCAGTGGGCTCCCAGCTGTCAGTTACGGGACGGCTGGAGCCCAATTAACCCTCATCAGCTGAGGCGCTGCTAATGAGCATAAAAAGGAGCAGCTCCGATCATTCGGGGCTGCGACTTAGCACACTGAAGGCTGGAACCCCTACGCCCGGCGCCAGTCCTCTACTCGTCATTCTGCATTACTTGTGAGTGTACAACTGTATGAGTATTCGTGCCTTTTGGCCCACGAGGCCGTGTTCCTTATCCCCTGTTCCCTATTATTAATAAAACATCGCAACTCACTGGCTCGCCCTCGGCTCTCTTTGTGTGGCTCGCGAGGGCCACACGTAACAATCTGAAACATTTCAATGTGACAAACATACAAAAAAATGAGAAATCAGGAAGAGGGCAAACACTTTTTCACACCACTGTATTACCTTGGCATTCATTTGGAGAGCAAAGTAAGAATTTCATTGCTCAGGAAATGTAGCATTTCTAAACTGTGCACATGATAATAAAGCCTTTCAATCTTTGAATCTTGAATCTTGAATTTATGAGCAAAAGTTGTAAGTTTGCAGTAAAAAAAAGTTAAATTTTTGAGAAAGTTCCAAATTTACAGTAAAATTTTACAAGTTTATGTTAAAAACTCACCAATTTACAAGAAAATAGCAAATTTACAAGGAAAAAGGTAACAAATTTACGAGGAAAAAGTTGCAAGATCACAGTAAAAAAGTGGCAAATTTATGAGAAAGTTCCTAAATAACAAGAAAAAATTAGCACATTTGAAAGAAAAAAGTCACAGTTTTACAAGAAAAACTAACAAATTTATGAGAAAAATGTTGTAAGTTTACAGTAAAAAAGAATTTCAATTTGTGAGAAAGTTTCAAATTTTCAAGAAAAAGTCATCAAATCCGGGGGAAAAGTAACAATTTTACAAGACAATAGCAAATTTATGAAAAAAATAAGTTGAAAATAGGTAAACAGGTAAAGTCCATGAGAGCAAACACAGATGGGTCCAACATGAAATCCATGGACAAACCCACATGGGACCCATGAGACAGCCCAGCTTTAACCTTTGTGGGGCCCACATAGACATGCTGCCTGGGTAGGATTCTCACAGCAAACCACTTCTAAGGGTGATTTCTCACCTACAGATTTCCAATCAAACTAGAGTTAATTTTCTCCTGTAGTACACTTCATTTCACTGGTGAGACCTCAGTAATCAAAACAACCGGACGACCACCCGCAAAAAGAGGTGGTCTCGATTAGGGCAGAGCGATATACAAATATATTCCATGCATCAGTACATTTGGCCACCCACGATACATAAAATGAATATATTGCACATATCAAGTATAGTTTGTCAATTTTATATGAGCTGAACTTCACTGTGTGCTGAACAGTGCTGCAATGAAGCTTAAAAACTCTGTCAGGAGTACATTAAAGTGTAAAACGGGCTGAATAAAAGGGGGTGTTCTAGTGTTTTATTGAACTCTATGACCCCTCTGAATCTGGCAGCTCATTACTTCATCTGCTTAATAAGTAACACAAATGTTGAAATAACAAATTTCCAAAGCTCTGTCCATCTCTCACATTAATCTAGACACTTCTGTTCTCATTTTTTAACCACACAAATGCAGACAATGTGCAACATCACTCTATACAAGGGGTCACCAACTGGCTGACTCCAGTCCGGATTCGGGTCTCGAGAGTCCTCCGTCCGGACTCCGAAGCTTTTTCATATAATTTTGGGAAAAATTATACTGTTTTGTTTTAACCAAACAAAAAGGCGTAACTGAAGTGTTGTATCGGCGGCTGCCGCCGGGACCTATTATGGCATGAAACCTTGGACGTTCTCCTTGGGATACAACAGGAGGTAAAATCATCGTTTGCTGTGGATGGATGGCCACGCTTCCTTCCCGGTGTAATCCGTGGAATGAAACGCTGCTGTGAAATCGCTCCACCGCCACTCTGGCTGCCTCCGATGGTATGTTTCCACCCGGTGGGTTGTTGACGGAAGGTCCCCGCGGTTCCTCCACACCTTCCTCGGACAGCATCCCCTTTGGCTGCATAATGTTAATGGAGGTAATTTCCGTGACCCTCTGATATATAAAAACAATAATTTGCTCTGTGTGTTACTGAACATGAAAAGTTCCACACATCCACCTCATCTCTCCCTGTGACAATGTCACCCAAACAGACCCAGACCAGGTTAAAAAGATAAAAACATTGTTGACATAAAAAAAAAACCTCCAAAGAAATTCTGTACTGTGGAATTAATTATATTTTCTGCCCCCTTTTCAGGCTTAGGAAATAGCTTTTCAGGAAATAGTTTCAAAATAGTTTGAAATTTTTTTTTAACACTAAAAATGTACTATAGAGGTGGACTTTTGCGAGATTTTGTTTTTTAAGATATTAATCTTTTTAAATGTATGCAATTTAGTTTGTGTTCTCCTGTAAAACTTTCCACTTTTAGGATTTAAGTTGTAGATTTTATAATTTTAGCACTATTTATTTGGAGTCAAAAACACATTTACTGTCCCCTGTATTATTATGATTAAATTATTATGTTTTATTTGAAATTGAGCAAATAATTTATTTTTTTGTTTAAAAATAATACAGAATTAAAAGCAGCTAAAACATCTGCTTAACAAAATAATGTGTAAAAAGCAAATGAAATTGGCCTGCTGGAGACAGCTGTGGTCTTCTGAAAGAACGTCCATGAAAAGATGACAGTTCTAAAAAGCTCACTTTCAGATAAATTTGTCCATGTGACTTGTCACATTTCTCTTCCATTTCTTTTATTAAAATATGTTTGAAGTAAATTCATGGGCCACTGCAAACACTTGGCTTTAAAAGTATCAAGCTGTCACACAGTGAGAGGGAAAAAATCCTGAAAACAAACAAACAAACAAAAAATGCATCGAGATTCATTTCAGAATCAAATTGGAGATCCATCCATCCATCCATCCATCCGTCCATCCATCCATTTTCTTCTGCTTTATCCTTTTCGGGTCGTGGGGGAGCTGGAGCCTATCCCAGCATCTTTGGGCGAGAGGCAGGGTACACCCTGGACAGAAGATCCCCAGCCCTAATTCGGACCTCAGCTTGGGAGGTGGACTGACTTATCGGACCTCTTGCACTTTTAGTTGGTGACCCCTGTGTTATGTCCATAACTCGCTCTCACAATAAGCAGGCCAGAGGTGAAATCAAACGTCACTTTATTAGATGAACCACAATGTAGTAAAGTGCTCCGTATAGGCCAAGGGGTCGGCGGCAAAAGAGACAATGTCCCTTCCGCCCTAGCCCTTTATACCCCTTGTGATGCCACCACCAGAAAGGTGGACCGCACGACATCCTCGCTGTCCTTGCTATCCAGGTCCACAGCCAGCGCCTTCATCCGTGGTTCTGTGTGCCTCAGTGAACTTTTCTCGCCCGAATCCTTTGAAAGCTTCTCCACAGCCTCAAACTGTTGGGCCATCTCGACAGCCGTGGTTAACATCAACTCACCCGTGTGTGTCAGGAGCCTTGATCGCGCTGCAGAACAAAGAACTTGCTCCTTCCAATTGGTCACGGATTGTTTCATCTTCTAATGCTCCAAAACGACACTTCATCACCAGCTGACGTAGATCTGCAACAAACTGTTGTACTGACTCTGCAGTCTGCTGGCGGCGCTGTCGAAACTGAATTCTTTTTACTGTGACGTTTTCCAGGGAGTGAAAGTAGCATGCCATTAGCCCTACCACGTTGTCAAAGCTATCGCTAGCACCTAGCGTGCTGAGAATTCGCTGGCCCTCCATGCCAAGATTATGGACTAAAATGGCTCTTGCACGCAGTTTTCCCAACTCACTGAGGTTCAGGGCCAACAGATAATTTCGGAAGGCCGTGTACCACCTCTCCCAAGGGACGGGCGGCTTGCCCAGAACCTTCAGAAACGGCCAAAAACCTCGTTGCCAAATGTTACGTCCATAACTCACTCTCACAATAAGCAGGCCGGAGGTGAAGTCAAACGTAACTTTATTAGATGAACCACAATGTAATAAAGGCCAAGGGTTGGCGGCGAAAGAGACAATGTCCCTTCTGCCCTAGCTCTTTATACCCGATGTGACGCCACCACCAGAAAGGTGGGCCGTCACCTTCCACTCAACCCAGGGTGCCACGGCCGCCATATTACTACACCACACCCTGCTCTATACAGTCACATTTTAATTGGTCACAGATTCCTGTGCAACTCTGGTAAGAAAAACAGCTTCCTGTATTTCCTTTTCTTGTTCCCACAGCAAAAGCATCTCACCAATCAGTGGAGAGAATGTTCTTGTGTGATTTGAGGTGGATTATTTTGGTCCACTTGGATTTTTTTTTCTCAGTGTGAAATGCAACCGTTCTCCCTGGATAGCCACCTAATGGTGCAGGGGTTGGCGTTCCCTAATGATTCCAGGAGCTATGTTGTCGGGGGCAGCTTGCCACTGATGGGGTCTCCCAAGGCAAACTGGTCCTGGGTGAAGGGCCAGACCAAGAGCAGTACAGTGGATCTCGATGAAAAGAGTTACGACAACGACCCAGTTTACCCAAAGGGAGAACATGGGTCCGCCCTCCAGTGGGGTCGCCACCAGCAGGAGGGACCATGGGGATCATGGTGCTATGTGAACCAAGCAGTAGTCTGGGGTGATCTGCTTGGACTGCTGCCCCTGCGACCCAGACTCCCAGATAAGCAGTAGAAAATGGTTGGATAGATGGATGGATGAAATGGAACTATTTTCCAAGGGGAAAATGAGCCACAGTAGCAAACTGTTAAACTGATTTGGACCAAAGCAAACAAAATTTGGTGTGAAACCATCCCAAGAGTTCTGGAACTGTTAAGACTGAACCACCACAACAGATGTGGGACTCAACATTTGAACGCTTCAAACAGGTCTTGATTTCCTGAAAATTATTAACCACCTCTGTCAGAGTAAATGCCCCATAAAAGGTCTACAACTTTATGAGACACAGGGTCAGAGAGGGTCAGGTGTCATAATAGACAATTCAAAATGTTTGACATTTTCAAATATTCATGGATTTTTTTATAAGAACACCAAAGTCTGAAAATTGAAATTTCATCAGTATTTCCCATTCATCTGTCACTTCCTTTCATTGTGATATTTCAACTTATTGTCTGTGAAGTCTTACACAGAATGAATGAAAGCTGTCGTGTGTTCCTTCATCCAATGACACGCTTGTGTCTTACATGAATAAACCGACCTTTCAGCTGAATGTCCTTGTGGGTCTTCTGAGGTAATTGAAAGCAGCAGATGTTCTGCTGTATGTCTGAACTGGTTTGCAGTTTCTAAGGTTTTTTGTTTGTGATCAAAGAAAGAAACCCTAAGTACTCACTCCATATTGACCCACCACAAAACCTAAAATGATAAATAAAACTGAACACAAAAGTTGTCCTGGATAAAAGTTCTGAGACTGAGTCTTAACTAAACTAGCGAAGGTACCCTTCAGCAAACATCAGGCATATTCATCTATATATAAATGCTTTGTAGCTTTGAAATGAAGAGCTGAGACAAAAAAGATGCACACATACAATCAACCATACAACAAAAGACCGTGAATGGACTACAGTAGGTAACAATCTTTAGGGTCTTGGGCCTCAGTGGTACATAGTTACTCATCAATGGTCCACAACAAAGATGACCGTAGCTGTGGAGACGTCACCCACCTATTTATGAAATCCACACTTTTAGCTTCTGATGACACATGTAGAATACTGGACATCGGTCCCAGAGGTTCTGAGTTCTGTTCCCTATTAGACATCACCAGTTGGCCTCCATCGTCCTCCTTGGTCATAAATGGAGATATCGGCAGGATTCACGGTCTTTTAGTATATGCTTGATTGTATGTCTGCATCTTTTTGGTATCAGTTCTTCATCTCAAATCTCTTTTTTTTTTTTTTTTTTTCTTTTTGGGCACATGCGCACGCAGCGACTGGCAGCGGGTGAAAAAAGTTTGACGTCTGTGTCTCTGTTTTTATGCACTTTAATGTGTTTTAATGTGATTCTTTGTGCCGTTTTTGTCCTTGAATGTTTGTGGACTATATAATGAAGAGCTCCCTGGTTCCATCAGTATGGATTTCCTTCTTGTTTTTGCACTGTCGTTTCTTTCCTACCGGCTCTTTGTCTTGGAGGTAAGTGCAATCGCAATCTCGCCGGGAAGAATACAGTATTCCAGAGACACGTTACTGCATTTAAACATGGATAATGCAGCATCTGTGTTTGAGTCTGTGCCACAACTGCCGGACTTTATTTTAAGAGATTTTCATGGACGCAGCAATGAAAACAGAGACAAGAGGAGGAAATGCGGAAAGTGTGGAGGTGTAAGATTAAACCTGAGGAGGCGTCAGCTTAACCGCATTCCTCTTCCTTCCATTATTATGGGGAATGTACAATCCCTAAGAAATAAAGTGGATGAAATTCAAGGAAGTGTCCGATATCAGAAGGATTTCAAGAACTGCTGTGTCATGGCTTACACGGAGATGTGGCTTACGGTGCATGACCGAGACCCAGACCTGTGTATTGACGGCTTTGGAGCCCCACTTCGCTTGGATCGGCAGGAAGAGGTAACGGGGAAATGTCAGGGGGGCGGCATATGTTTATATATTAATAAACAGTACTGTACATCCGTAACGGTCAGAGAGCGCATCTGTACACCAGATGTGGAGCTGCTGTCCGTGTCACTACGCCCTTTTTATCTGCCCCGCGAGTTCCCCCAACTTTTCATAACAACTGTGTACATTCACCCAAGGGCAGATGCTGTCTCCGCCTCCAGCACCATCTTTGATGTGGTACAGCGGTTGCAGTCGATTTCCCCAGAGGCTCCAAATTTCATACTTGGGGATTTTAACCATGTGTCTCTAAAGAAGACACTTAAAAACTTTTATCAGTATGTCTCCTGCCCAACCAGGCAAAAAAAGACATTGGACCTGTGCTATGGATCCATAGAGAGGGCCTATAAATCTCTTCCCCTTCCTCCTTTAGGATCCTCAGATCACAACTGTGTACATTTGCTGCCCACATATAAAACTGCTCTCAAAAGAGAGAAGACAAAGACCAGGGACATAAACGTTTGGACAGAGGATTCAGTGCACTGCCTCCAGGAATGCTTTAACTGTACAGACTGGGAGGTGTTCATGCTAGAGTGCGGAGAAGATTTGGACTCTTTAGTGGACATGACATGCTCATACATGGCTTTCTGCAGAGACATGATCGTTCCATGTAAATGTGTCAAAATATATCCCAACAACAAGCCACAGGTTACAAAATCAGTTAAATCTTGCTTACAGAGGAAAGCACTTGTCTTTAAACAGGGGGTCTGTTTCTGAGCTACAGGTTGCCACAAAAGAGCTGAAGGCCAAAATTTTAAGAGCAAAACAGAATTATAAATCAGAGTTGGAAAGCAAGATGGCAACAAACAAGCTTGGTTCAGCCTGGGCCAGTATGAAAACTATTGCAGGGCTTTAGAGCACAGAACGCAGTAATCGTGTGTTTTTAGATGGTTTTAATTCAGACACAGAGCTGGCTAATGCTCTTAATTGTGTTTATGGTCGTTTTGATTCCTTTGATTTTAGCACAGAAACCCAAGATTTGAAACAGAAACTCAAGACAATCAGCACTTTAATATTGAGGTACAGGATGTTAAAAGGGCGTTCTGTGCTGTAAAAGTGAACAAAAGTCAGGGCCCTGATAGTATATGTAGGCGCTTGGTAAAGTCCTGTGCACATGAACTGAGTCCTGTGTTTCACTACATTTTCAATAAGTCCTTATAGACACAACATGTGACTAAGATGTGGAAAGATGCTGTGGTTGTCCCCGTTCCAAAATCCAGCTGTCCAAAAACGGTAAATGATTTTAGACCAGTTGCTTTAACCTCAATTTTAATGAAAATTTTTGAAAAACTGGTCAGATGTGAGGTCCTAAAGCAGACTGAACATGCATTGGATCCTTTGCAGGTTGCCTATAGGCCTCACAGAGGAGTGGAGGATGCCACTGTCACTCTGTTTAATATGCTCTTTAAACATCTGGATTTTAATGGGACACACGTCAGGCTTTTATTTGTGGACTTTTCTTCTGCCTTTAATACAATCCAACCTCATATTTTAGTTGAAAGGCTCCTACAACAATTTGATTTGAGTAATAATCTGGTGGGTTGGATTCTGGATTTTTTTAACCAACAGGACACAGAGAGTTAGGGTCAATGGTACATTGTGACCCCCACAACAGACTGGGACAAGCAGAGCACTCAGCTGGAGCAATTGGCAGAACAATGAGATGTGTGTATTGATATCAATAGGCAGCCTCCCTTTGTCTAGATTTTTCCTGCCAGTAATCTTCCTATTGTTATGGGTGACTCTCAAATGCAAATGTCTTCCTGTCAGTAATCCCCCTATTGATGTGGGTGACTCTCAAATACAAATGTCCATGCCTACTGCTGTGAATGCATTGTCTGTAGTGGGGTATTTAAATTGCATCGCTCTGTAATTCTCTCTCTCTCACTCTCTGACGACTGCTCAACTGACCACACGATTGCCTGAGAGCCTGAGAGCTCGCTCCGGCGCGCCTGCACGGCGCTGGAGTGAGTTCTGTGATGGCGGTATAATTAATAAACTCCCTCAAAAACTCTCAGTTCGCTGCCTATTATTTCATGCTGCCACACTGGTGACCCCGAGAAAGCACACGCTTTGTGCAACGCAACCTCCTGGTCTGGACAGCCACACTGGTGACCCGACCCAAGAAAAGAACACGCTGGCAGCCCCCGGCGGTGACTCTCCGACGACAAGCGAACGCAGCAGCCTGATGCAAATGATCTGCCCTCCCTTCTGCTACAGAGAGACCTCGACGCAGAGCCACCACCAGGCGAAACTCTCCGGAGATCACCCATGACCGGGAAAGCTGCAGAAAGCTTCATGGTGAGATCTGCACGCCCGAGATCTGCACATCCACGCTGGGACCGGCTGTTCTAACAGCTCCTCCACACGAGAGCGCACGCACCTCGTCCTCTCTCCACGACGGCGACCTCCAGGGCAGACGGAGAACGCAGCGCGTGGACCTGAACGCACCATGACCGAACTACAGCAACAACCTGAACAGGGATGACCATCGGCGCCGACTACGCTGATCTCCAGCAAGCTCCCTGACCCTGACTCGCCTCTACAGCGGACCTGCCAAGCACCGAACCCCGCACGCACACCGGGGGGTTACGAGGACAGCGCACCATGCACGGGACAATAACGGCTCCACAGACCGCCATCGTCCTTCGCCGGTGCACACAGAACCTTCAGGGCTGCTCACACACCTGAAGCACGCACGCAGTTCGCTCACAGGATTTTGTACGGGTCTCAGCCATGGCGCACAAAGGGAATTCAGCTGTCAGCTGTCCCCGAGGGCTTTAGGGCTGCGGGCGCACACCTAAAGCCAACACGCCAAGTCCCTCACACAGCTGCAGCTCCTTTTTCTCACAGCCGCTACGCAGCCTTGCAGCTCCTGTTTTTCTTCATAGCCGCGAGAGGAGTCAGAGACAAATTTTTCTTCACACAGCCGCTGTGGACCTCCGCCACGTTCAACGGGACAGCCCCTCAACATCGCGGATCCACAGGCAATTTTTGCACAGCCCAAACAATTTCGCCGTTCTGGGCCGGCACTTGCTACCCCCACCCCCCTCCCTCCACCTCCTTGGCACAGAGCCTTCCCCGCAGCTCGCTTCCAAAGCCGTACTATCGAGGCCTCAGCTCCCCACTGAGCCCTCTGGGGGGGAGTACTGTGGGTGACCCCCACAACAGACTGGGACAAGCAGAGCGCTCAGCTGGAGCAATTGGCAGAACAATGAGATGTGTGTATTGATATCAATAGGCAGCCTCCCTTTGTCTAGCTTTTTCCTGCCAGTAATCTTCCTATTGTTATGGGTGACTCTCAAATGCAAATGTCTTCCTGTCAGTAGTCCTCCTATTGATGTGGGTGACTCTCAAATGCAAATGTCCATGCCTACTGCTGTGAATGCATTGTCTGTAGTGGGGTATTTAAACTGCATCGCTCTGTAACTCTCTCTCTCTCTCTGACCACTGCTTCTGACCACACGCATTCCGTGTCTCCTGAGAGCCTGAGAGCTCGCTCCCGCGCGCCTGCACGGCGCTGGAGTGAGTTCTGTGATGGCGGGATGAATGATCAATAAACACCCTTTTAAACTCTCAGTTCGCCACTTATTATTTCATGCCGCCACACATTGTCTGACCAAAAGTGTTCTTCTACTGGCTCTCCTCAGGGGTGTGTGTTGTCACCACTACTCTTCATCCTGTACACAAACATGTGTCGGAGCTGACATGACAACAGATACATTATAAAGTATGATGATGATTCAGCTGTTGTCAGTCTCCTCTAGGATGGTGAGAGTGGCCACGGCCCAGTAGTTGATGATTTTGTCCACTGGTGTGAGGATTCCTACCTGCAGCTGAATACGATAAAAACTAAAGATATGATTGTTGACTTTAGGAGGAAAACTCCCAGGCACAAAGTCACTGCACTAAAAGGCCAGGCCACTGAACATGTACAATCCTACAAATATCTTGGGACGATTATTGGTAGTAATTTGAACTTTGAAGAGAACTGTGAAAGGAAGTGCAAAAAGGGTCAGCAACATTTGCATTGTTTAAGGAAACTTGGATGCTTCCAAGTTGACCGAACCATAATGACAATGTTTTATCGGGCTTTTATTGAATCTGTTTTATCCTTTTCTTTAGTGTCATGGTTTGGTCAGACAAAAATGAAACAGAGGAAATCCTTGGATCAGGTTGTTAGATGGTCCAGTCGCTTGCTTGGTGAGTCACAGCTGAGCCTGACATCCCTGTACACCAGACAGGTACAGAGGATTGCTACCTCCATTTTAAATGATGACTCCCACCCTTTGCACTGACACTTTCATCTTTTTCCCTCCAGACGGAGGTTTGCTGTCCCAAAAAGTAAAACCCAACGCTACAAAAACAGCTTTGTTCCTGCTGCTGTTAAAGAGTTGAACAAGATGTAACAATATATTGCACATAATTTAGTTACCTATTTATTAATTTGATTTTATATTTACCTATTTTTGTAGGTTTTTTATTGGGGTTCTAAATCTTTTATTGGGTTTTAGACTTTTGTGTCTTTAACCTCTTTGACTAGTCTTTAACATTCTAATGTGACCCTTCTCTCTTATCTCCTTGTTTTTTCTCTTATCTCTTTGTCCTATGTCCTGATTGATGGAGCCTTGAGTACTTTTATCATGTTTATAGTCAGCTTCATGTGTGCCTGTTTTTGTGTTCATGTTGAATGTAATTGTGGTTTGTAAATATGGATGTCACCTGACTGCAAAACAAATCTACCTACAGGTACAAATAAAGTAACCTGAACCTGAAACAAAGCTATAAAGCATTTAAATATAAATGAATATGTCTGATATTTGCTGAAGGGTACCTTCGCTAGTTTAGTTAGGACTAAGTCTCAGAACTTTTATCCAGGACAGCTGTTGTGTTCAGTTATATTTATCCTTTTATGCTTTGTGGTGGGTCAATATGGAGTGAGCACTTGTGGTTTCTTTCTTTGATCATAAACAACAAAAACCTTAGAAACTGTAAACCAGTTCAGACATACAGCAGAGCATCTGCTGCTTTCATTTACCTCAGAAGACCCACGGGGACATTCAGCCGAAAGGTGGGTTTATTCACGTTAGACATCGGTCCCTGAGGTTGTGAGTTCAGTTCCCCATTAGACATCACCAGTTGGCTTTCATCGCCCTTCTTGGTCATAAGTGGAGATATTGACAGGATTTACTGTTGGTGCATCAGTCTCATCTCCAGATACTGATGTTTGGTCCCGGCCACAACAGTCGTTTACAGTAAGAATCACTGGTTTTGACATAATCAGAAGACAGAAATCATTAATGCATGAATTGCACCTCTGGCATTAGCTGCTTTCGAACAGAGAAATTCCAAGAACACAGTTCTAAGAACTCTCCAGCTTGAATTTTGTTCTAGGAACTACCCTTTTTCTAACTTTTTTTTCCTAACTTTTTCATTTTACATTCGCACAAGTAGTAAGGGACCATGGTAAGGACCGATGTGACACAAGCGTCTGCGACAATGACGTGTAACTTAAGCACCACACTCAACAACAACACTGCAACAAAGCTAGCATGGAGAGCAAGGAGTCTATAGTGTTCATGTTCTGCATCATGAGAATCTTAATCATGGACTATTGTCGGTGTTTCTGTCCATGTTCATATTCAAACTTGTCTCTCCGAAAGCGATTACAGGAAAAACAGCGCACCACAGTTGCTTTTCTTAAAAATGGCACCGCTGCAAGAAGTGGAAGTCTGGCAATGGGCGTAGCTTATGAGTTCTACCAATCACCAAACACCTACATCATATGAGTTCCCATGGAACCATCAAAAGACCCTGCCTTGGAGTAGGAGCTAAAATTGTTATAGGGGCTGAAGTCTGTGCCCCTGGTTCCTAAAATGGCCTAGTGCCTGAAAAGGTTACAGGAACTGCAAAAAGTCCCTATTGAGACGATATCAAAATCTTGGAGGGAATGTGTGAACAGTGTGTCAAGCATTCCTACTTGGCCTATCAGTTGTTTGACTCTCTTGGTGACACAAGTAGAGTGCTGGACTCCAGTGCAACAGATTGTGTGCGCAATCCCCCATTAGATGTCACCAGTTGGGCTTCACTGCTTTCCTTGGTCACATAAGCAAGCCAGCATTGGCAAATGAATATAAAAAATGCTAAAAGTACCTTGAACAAGTTTTGTGAGGATCATGGACCCTGTAGGCTGAACATTATTTAATAACCAAACAAATTAAAACTGAGTTAATTTGTTTACTTTGAAATCAAGTATCTCTCTCTACTATACAGGATCATATGTATGTATATATGGCAGTATCATCAGCATAGAGGAGTACTCAGTAGGTGATTTGAGGGAAGATGAGGAGGAATGCGATCCCCTGGTTAGCAAAATGACCCAAAAGCATCCCCCTTGTTAACCTGACAGCCCCCCATCCCTATTCATGTGTAAATCAAGAGGGGGACAGGGGGGGCATTTCCCTCCACCACCCAACCTGGAAAAAAGAGGCAATTGTTGCCCCAGTATCATGGTTATAATATTACGTAACTGAATAAAATACCTTTAAACCACCAATGCTAAGTAGAAATGGAAAGAAATTTGAAACTGTGCAAGATGAAAGCAGACGAGGCAGTGAGCTGAATGACACACAAACTTTATTCACCTTCCTTCATCAAGTACAGAAAATACTCTATTAAATCCCCACTCCGGCTTCCGACTCTGGGTGGAGAACCCCCCACACAGTGCAACCACACAGCTCCCCCCCCCCATCCTTTGGGCTTGAGTCGGTGCCCATAGCGGCTGTAGCGGGGGGTCACCGGTCCGGTCGAAGCGCCCCGTTGGCAAGGTGTGTGGGAGGGCGCTTTAATCTGTGGGGGGAAAGAGGGTGGAAGGGGAAACATGTTAGCTTTGCGAGAGCAGGTCTCTACTGAGGGAACACCAACTTGCGGAACCACTGACGGTGGGCGTCCACACCAGGGAGCTTGGGACAACACCACCTGCTCGTCTGCCAACACCAAAGCGGGCTTCAGCCTGTTGATGCAGATGGTCTCCCTACGCTCCCCCAAGTCTAACATGCTTTGCCCCAGTTTCCAACACCCTTGACGGTCCGTCGTATGGTGGGCGCAGCGGGGTCCTGTGTACATCGTGCCTGACAAAAACAAATTTGGCACACTGTAAGCTTTTCAGGACGAAGGTGCAGGGAAAACAATGGTGGGCCGGGCCCGGCATGTTAACAGCCTCCGTACTGTACAAAATTTGTGCAGGTGGGTCGATCCCGGACGCGGGGTTTTCTGGTAAAAATTCCCCGGGGATCTGCAGCGGCTGAGAAAACAGGAGTTCTGCCGGGGAGGCTGCCAGATCCTCCTTAGACGCGGAGCACAACCCTAAAGGAACCCAGGGTAGGCGGTCGACCCAATTTGCATCTGTGAGCAAAGCTCTGAGCGCTGCCTTAAGCGACCTCTAAAAATGTTCGCATAACACGTTATCCTGGGGCTTCTACACGGTAGTGCGATGGATTTTGACCCCCAGACTCTGGGCCATCATGGACCAGAGTTCCGAAATCAACTGCGGACCCCTGTTGGAAGTGATGTCCAATGGGGATCTGAACCGTGCAACCCAAGCTGACAAAAAACACCAGTCATTTCTGCGGACATGGTCGAAGCCAGCAGGACCACTTCAGGTCAACGCGTGGTGCGGTCCACGTTTGTCAAAAGGTGCATGAAACCTTGCGACGGCGGGAGGGGTCCCGCCAAATCCACGTGGACGTGGTCAAACCTCCTGGTCGGGATCTGGAATGGCTCGAGGGGGGCTCTGGTGTGCTTGTGCACTTTGGCCTGATGGCAGGCAACGCACGCTGCAGCCCAATCTTTCACATCCTTGCACAAGTGCGGCCAGACAAATTTCGCCCCCACCAGTTTAATCGAGGCGCGCACGCCGGGATGCGAAAGGGAGTAGACGGACTCAAAAATGAGTCCGTCCCGGTGGTACCACTGGGCGTGGGCGACCGGTGGAGATGTCGCAGTGTAAGGGGGGCACTGTTCTTGCACCACTCTGCTCTCCAGCTTTAACCAAGTAGGCGCGGACTGGGGCGTGCAAATGTCCATGTCCCCAGTTTGATCTGCGGCCATGGCAGGGAAATCTATTCCCATGTAAACCAGGGAGACTATTGTGTGTGACAAGCAATCGGCCACGACGTTAAACTTACCAGCAACGTGTTGAATGTCGGTCGTGAACTCCGAGATCGTGGCCAAATGTCATTGGTGCCAGGCCGACCATGGTTCCGAGACTTTGGACATCGTGTACATTAGTGGTTTATGATCAACAAACATGGTGAACTCGCGCCCTTCTAGCCAAAACTGGAAGTGGTGCGTTGCCAGGTGGAGGGCCAACAATTCTCTGTCGAACGCACTGTACTTGTGTTCGTTGTTGCGCAAAGTATGACTGAAAAATTTGAGAGGCTGCCACGAACCAGAGACATACTGCTCCACTACTGCCCCTATGGCAACGTCAGATGCATCCGTGGTGAGCGCTATTCGCGCTGACAGGGCAAGGCGGGCTAGCAAAGCGGCCTTAGTGAGTGCTGTTTTGGCATCTGCAAAAGCCTGGACTTGCTCAGGGGTCCAGTCAATGTTTTCCAAGGGCTTCTTTTGCTTAAGCGCGGTGTACAATGGCTGCAGCAGCTGGGCTGCCCGGGGTAGGAAACGGTTATAAAAGTTGGCCATGCCTAAAAATTCCTGTAGGGCCCTCATGGTCTGTAGACGCGGAAAATCCAATAGGGCATGCACCTTATCAGGCAGCGGAAATGCGCCCTCCGGTAAAATGCGGTGACTCAAAAAATCAATTACTGGCACACCGAACAGGCACTTCGCAGGGTTAACTATAAGCCCGTGCACTTCCAACCTCAGGAAAACCATTTTGAGATGGGCGAGGTGCTCCTCCTCGGAAGCGCTAGCCATCAGAATGTCGTTTAAGTAGACAAAAATGAAGGGCAGGTCACGGAGCACTGCATCCATCATTCTCTGGAAGGTTTGCGCCATGCCCTTTAATCCGAATGGCATGCGTAAATACTCGAAAAGGCCAAAAGGAGTTGGTACCACTGTTTTAGGAATGTCCTCCGTGTGCACTGGGACCTGGTGGTAACCGCCGACCAGGTTCACTTTTGAAAAAACACGCGTCCCGGCCAGGTGTACAGAAAAATCCTGGATGTGTGGGATGGGATACCGATCGTGTTCCGTGACGTTGTTCAAGCGCCGGGAATCGCTGCACAGTCGCCACGACCCATCGGCCTTAGGCACCTTTTGTAGTGGGGATGCCCACAGGCTGTTGGAGTGCCTGACGATGCCCAGCTGCTCTAAGTTGGCAAACTCCTCGCGCCGCTGGCTAGTTTAACCGCATCCTGGCGCCGAGGGCGTGTGAACACCAGCGGGCCTTTTGTTGTTATGAAATGCTCGACCCCGTGTTTGGTTACCAAAGCTGAAAAAGTCGGGACCGTGAGTGCTGGGAACTGTGAAAGTAAATGCTGGTACTTACACCCTGGAGCTATAACATTAGCCAGTGTTGTTGGCCCAGCTCCCCGAGCTGTGCAGGGCAGGGAGCAAAAAGATACAGCATCCACTAAACATCTGTTTGCAACATCGACTAACAACCCATAAGCACATAAAAAATCTGCACCTAAAATGGGGGGCAGATCATGCAAATACCACAAAGTCCCGCTGATAATTGCGTCCATGCAAGCATATCGTCAGCGTCCTTTCGCCAAACATCCTGATGGTGGATCTGTTGGCGGCCGTGAGCTCGATACCGCTGCCTCCTGCTGACCTGTCTGTGCTGACCAGCAGAATGAGGTTCTTCTGGGAGCTGGAGTCCACCAAAAACCGTCTCCCCGAATGTGTGTCCGTGATAAAAAGCAGCTTGTTCCTGTCGCCAGCGGTCGCAGCTGCTACTGACTGCCGGCCGTGCCATCTTCCCGGCTTCTTGAATTGGCACGGCGGCAGACAGCGTTGGGCATTCGAGCCGAAACGGCGATGATAGAAACAGAGTGCCCTGTTCCTGTGCCTCTTGGCATCCGTCCCAGCCACCACCAATGGCTCCTCGACCTCGCTGGAGTCCTCCATGGATGCCGGTGCCGCTTCATGCACGCTGAGAACTCTGGTTGCTAGGATGATGCGGTCCGCTTCTAGCGCCAGGGCACGGTAGTCCTTGGTTGCCAGCCACGGCGAGTTGGCCAGGATCGCCCTTGCTGTAGCAGGTAGGTTCCTGAGGAACAGGTGGGCGAACAGGAAGGACTCATCGTTCTTCCCCATCAATGTTAACATGCTCTACATGAGATCCACGGCTGATCTGTCACCTAACTCTGAATGTGTTAGGAGTCTCTCTGCCCTCTCACTGTCCGACAGGGTATAACGCTGGAGTTGCATCCGCTTGAGCGCTTCATATTTTCCCTGGGCCGGTGGCTCCTGGAGCAGGCTTGTTACCTGTTGCGTGGCACGCACATCCAACGCAGCGAGCACATGGTAATATTTAGTGTCGTCCGTTGTGATCCCGCGAAGTGTGAATTGGGCTTCGACATGTAAGAACCACACGGTCGGATTGTGAAGTCAGAAATCTGGGACCCCGACTGTGACAGCGCATGCGGCGCTAGTGTTCTCCCTCTGGGTTGTCTCCGGGGTGGTGCTTGGCTCATTCTCCATTGCACGTCTTGGGGTCACCAATATAGAAGATGAAAGCAGACAAGGCAATGAGCTGAATGACACACAAACTTTATTCACCTTCCATCATCAAGTACAGAAAATACTCTGTTCGATCTTCCCCCCAGGCTTCCGACTCTGGGTGGAGAACCCCACACACACTGCCACCACAAAAACATTTTTTTCATCAAAAATTGTAAATTTCTTCCTCTAAATTTTAATTTTTTTCTGATTAATTTGCAACTTGGTTTTTCAAAATTTGGTGACTTTTATCTCATAAATTTGTAATTTTTTTTCTTGTAAATTTGCAGTTTTTACCTGCAAATTTGTAATGTTTTGCGTCAGAAATCTGCAGCTTTTTTTCCTCGTAGATTAGCAAATTTCTTCCTGTAAAGTTTTGACTTTTTTTCTCATTAATTTGCAACTTTTTTCTCATAAATCTAAAACTTTTTCTCAGAAATCTGAGTTTTTTACTCACAATTGTTTAACGTTTTACTCATAAATCTGCTATTTTCCTTGTAAATTTGCAGTTTTTACCTGTAAATTTGCAACATTTTCCTTGTAGATTTGCAGCTTTTTTTCCCCTCATAAATTTGCAACCTTTTCCTCAAAATTTTTTTTGCATAAATTTGCAACTTTTTTGCTGTAAATGTTCAACTTTTTTTCTCAAAAATTTTTTAACTTTTTTTCTCATAATTTTTTTTTTTACTTTTTCTGTGAATTTTAAACTTTTTTCTCATAAATTTTCAACTTTGATCTAAAAAAAATTCTGACTTTTTTCCTGTAAATTCTCATTTTTTTCCTCAAAACAAATAACATTTTTTCCCCTGAAATTTTCAGCTTTTTTCTCCTAAATTTGCAACACTCATCTGTATGCTGGTTAAATTTTTATTCTGTGTAATGAAATTGTAATTTGCAACCTTTTTAATTTTTAAAGTGGCATCTTTTATCATATCTTTTATTTCAGTACCTAATTTACAGTTTGTACCTCATGCTAAATTGTTGAATACCCATCTCTCTTGTTAAATAACAAATTGCCTACTGGACATACTTATCAATCAATCAATCAATCAATCAATCAATCAATCAATCAAACTTTATTTGTATAGCACTTTTAAAACATTGGATGCTGTGCAAAGTGCTTTACATAGATAAAAACAGTAGACACATTTAGTTACATATTTTACATGATACATCTCCACCCCTTCCAACCCTCCCATAACTTACCCATAAACACAACACACACAGGCACATACATCACCCCCTACTTCTCTCACACACATATAAAATAAAAGAGACATTGCTCGGCACCGAGGCACCACGTGAAGGAGCAACCATCCTGTGGAGCCCCCCCCCCCCCCCACACACACACACACACACCGGGAAACCACATAGCCAGTAACCACAGAAGGTGCCATAAGGGCTGCCCCAACCAGGACAGGCCCGGGACCCGCACCACAGCTGTAGGCAGTGGTATAAAGCTCCCACCCACCCAAGATAGAGCGACCCACGAGACCAACACCCCTGCAGATGGGCCAGACAGCATCCGGTAAGAGGGTCTCCACTGAGGAAACACTGGACCTAAAACACATTAATACAAATAAAACTAAGAACACACAGAGCAAAAGGAACTAAAAACCCATACTTAGAAACTGAGCTAAGAACACATCAAAATAAGAAAATCTATAAGCAAATGGAGCAAAGAAGAATGTAATGTACTTCAATAATAGTTAAATGCTTTGTTAAAAGCCAAAATTTAAAAAGGTACAAAAAGAACTAAGAACACATAAAAACAGGAACTAAAAACCCATACTTAAAAACTGAACTAAACACATCAATAAGAAGATGAGAAAATCTAAGAACAAATGGTGCCAAGAAGAACATAAAACAATGGAACATAAATGACTACTTTAGTAATAGTTAAACAGGTTTATTAAAAGTCAAACTAAAAAGGTGGGTCTTGAGCCTATTCTTGAAAACATCTATTGACTCTATGGCCCTGAGGCTGTCTGGCAGGCTATTCCACAGACGAGGACCGTAATAGTGAAAGGAGGCCTCGCCAAAGGTCTTGGTCTTGACTTTGGAAACCATTAAAAGGTCAGTACCAGAGGACCTCAGGGTTTGCAAGGGCTCATAAGATAAAAACAGCTCAGATAGATAAGAAGTCCCAAGACCACTGAGGCATTTAAAGACTACTAAGAGAACCTTAAAATCGATCCTAAAATGCATGGGGAGCCAATGCAGTGATTCTAAAACTGGTGTAATATGCACCCGCCCCTTGGTCCTTGTTAACACTTGTGCTGCTGAATTTTGGAGCAGTTGGAGATGTGATATTCTTTTTTGAGGAAGACCAGAGAGCAGGGCATTACAATAGTCTATACGATGAGTAATAAAAGCATGCATCAAGACCTCCGTGCTGGCAAGAGAGAGAGAAGGGCGGACTCTGGCTATATTCCTAAGATGGTAAAATCCGATTTTTGTTACATTTTTAATGTGTGAAATTGTGGAGGAAAAATAAGTTCAGGTGAGATGCGGCAAGCTGGAAGGTTGCAGAGTTTTATTTTCCTCCAACATAATGAGACGCACTTGTAGCGCTGTGCGCTACAGTGGTCCATGTGTGTGCCGTGAGGCATGTATTGTAAGCTCTTTTATACAGACAGAGAGAATGCATGGTACATTAGCATATTGGTATACATATCAGTCAATACATACAGACGTGGACAAAATTGTTGGTACCCCTCTGTTAATGAAAGGAAAACCCACAATGGTCACAGAAATAACTTGAATCTGACAAAAGTGGTAATAAATAAAAATTCTATGAAAATTAACCAATGAAAATCAGACAATGCTTTTGAATTGTGGTTCAACAGAATTATTTTAAAAAACAAACTCATGAAACAGGCCTGGACAAAAATGATGGTACCCCTAGAAAAGATTGAAAATAATGTGACCATAGTGACATGTTCAACCAAGATGTGTCCTCTAATTAACATCACAGGTGTCTACAAACTTGTAATCAGTCAGTTGGCCTATTTAAAGGGTGACAAGTAGTCACTGTGCTGTTTGTTGACATGGTGTGTACCACACTAAACATGGACCAAAGGAAGCAAAGGAGAGAGTTGTCTCAGGAGATTAGAAAGAAAATTATAGACAAGCATGTTAAAGGAAAAGGCTATAAATCAAATCAAATCAAATCAAATCAAATCAAACTTTATTGTCATATTGCTGTACATACAACTGTAGTGCAGGCAAGACGAAATTGCGTTTCTCTCGGCATCCATATAAGAAGCAGCATAATTAAGACACACTCCCACATAGCTCCACCCCCCACCCCCACCCCCCCCCCATCCATTCACACATCCCTGAGACATACTTGGGGAAAAAGAATAACTAACTATAATATACAAAATGTCCATAGGTGCAGTAGTGTGTATGAGAGATTCCGGGTCAGCTGTTCAGCATCCTGACAGCTTGTGGGAGGAAGCTGTTGATCAGTCTGGTGGTTCTGCCTCTGATGCTCCGGAATCATTTACCAGATGGAAGAAGTTCAAAGTGTTTATGCAGAGGGTGAGAACGGTCCTTGACAATGTTCAGTGCCCTGCTCCTACAACGGTTCTGAAAAAGTTCTTGGACAGAGGGGAGGGAGACTCCAATTACCCTCTCCGCCCCCTTGACTATCCTCTGCAGGGCTTTTTTGTCTGACATACTGCAGCTGGAGTACCATGTAGCAATGCAGTACGTCAGAACACTCTCCACCACACCTCTGTAGAAGGTCCTGAGGATGCAGATGGGGAGAGAGGCCTGTTTGAGTTTCCTCAAGAAGTGTAGTCTCTGCTGAGCCCGCTTCCTGATCTCCAAGGAATTCTTGCTCCAGGTCAGGTCCTGCGAGATCTGCACTCCGAGGAACTTGATGTTCTCTACTCTCTCCACTAAACGGCCGCCGACGCTGAGGGGGACGTGCTCAGGCTGTGACCGCCGGAAGTCGATAATCATCTCCTTCGTTTTGTCCACGTTGAGCACCAGATTGTTCTCCCTGCACCAGCCCTCCAGGTCTCTCACTTCTTCCCTGTACATTGATTCCTCATCCCTCTGAATAAGTCCCACCACCGTGGTGTCATCTGCAAACTTAATAATCTGGTTCCCCTCGTGTTTGGATACACAGTCATGTGTTAGAAGTGTAAACAACAGTGGACTGAGTACACAGCCTTGAGGGGTTCCGGTACTCAGCGTGACAGAGTTGGAGATGTTGTTTCCAACCCGGACAGACTGAGGTCTCTCAGTCAGGAAATCCAGGATCCAGAGACATGTGGCGGTGTTCAGACCGAGAAGGAGTAATTTCTCCATCAGTCTCTGGGGAATAATGGTGTTGAATGCTGAACTGAAATCAATGTACAGGAGTCTGGCGTAGGTGTCTTTCTGGTCCAGGTGGGTGATGACAGAGTGTAGGGTGGTGACTATAGCATCCTCCGTGGAGCGGTTTGAACGATATGCAGACTGGAGCGGGTCGTGTGATGCAGGGAGGCAGGCTGTGATGTGTGGTTTGACAAGCCGTTCAAAACACATCATCACAATTGGTGTAAGTGCAACAGGACGATAGTCATTCAAACAGGACACCACTGGTTTCTTTGCCACCGGTACAATGATAGAGGTCTTGAAGCATCTCGGAATGATGGCCTGACTCAGGGAGATGTTATAAATGTCAGTCAGGACATCCGCCAACTCGCTCACGCAGTCTCGGAGCACACGTCCCGGAATGTTGTCTGGACCTGCAGCTTTGCGTGGGTTGACTCTGGATAGGGTCCTCCATGTGTCCGCTGTGTTGATGGTAAAAGCTGGTCCGACCGATGGTGGGGGTGGGCCGGCCCTCCCTCTGATTGTCGAGTTTGATGCTTCAAAACGTGCAAAGAAGTCGTTAAGCCTGTCTGGAAGCGAAGCGTCGTCATCATCGACCCCCTGCCTAGACTTAAAGCCCGTCAGTGTCCGAACTCCCTGCCACATCTGCTTGGTGTTCCTAGTGTCACAGAGGTGTCCCTGGATTTTCTCCGCATAGGCGCGCTTTGCCGCCTTAATTCCCTTTGAAAGCGCAGACCTGGCTGAGCGGAGGGCAATCCTGTCCTTCGCTCTGAAGGCTGCATCGCTGGCTGTAAGCAGCGAGCGCACCTCTGCAGTCATCCAGGGCTTATGATTACCCCGCATAGTGATGGTCTTCACTGTAGTGAAATCCTCTGTGCACTTCGCGATGTAGCTGGTGACCGTATCAGCATACTCCTCCACATCTGTCCTGTCTTCCTGGGAGGCTGCTATTTTGAAGATCTTCCAGTCTGTGTGCTGAAAACAGTCTTGCAGTGCAGAGGTTGCACTCTCTGGCAAAATCCTGATTTGTTTCACTGCTGGTCTGCTGTGCTTCAATAAAGGTTTGTAGGCAGGCACCAGCATCACGGACATGTGATCAGAACGGCCGAGATGGGCGCGGGGTATCGCTTTATATGCATCTGTGTTTGTGTACACTAAGTCCAACATATTCTCTCCTCTGGTCTTAAAGTCTACACATTGTTTAAACTTGGGGAGCACAGTCTTTAAGCTGGTGTGGTTAAAATCCCCCGCAACCACCACAAAACTGTCCGGGTGTGATGTTTGGATTTCACTGATCGCATTGTGCAGTATCCCGAGTGCCTTCTTAGCATTAGCTTTAGGATTAGGGCTCGGCGCTATGTAAACACCAACTACAAACACGTTGCTGAATTCCCTCGGCAGATAAAATGGCCGACAATTAACAATAAGGAACTCCGCCAACGGAGAGAAGTGTTTAGACACTAACGTGGCATTAACGCACCAGTTCTTGTTAACATAGATGCATAGCCCACCCCCCCGGCTCTTACCGGAGCTCGCCATTTCCCTGTCGGCACGGAACATCGCCATATCTTTCAGTTGAATGGCCTCGTCAGGAATGTTGTCGTGGAGCCATGTCTCAGTGAAAACAAACACACAGCAGTCCCTCCACTCTCTCTGGGTTTCTCTCAGCAAACGCAGCTCGTCCACCTTGTTTTCGAGGGCGCAGACGTTTTTTTTTTTTTTTTTTTTTTTTTTTGTTACTTATTTGTACCCGTAGGTAGATTTGGTTTGCAGTCTGGTGACAAGCCACTGGCTGCCGGTCGCTGCGTGCGCGAGCGCCCTAAACCTACATGTTTTTGGTATGCGGGAGGAAACCGGAGAAATCCCGGAGTAAACCCGCGCAACACGGGGAGAACATGCAAACTCCACACAGCTCACTGTTGGTCGGGGGCTGGGATCGAACCCACGATCTCATGATCCCCGCGATCCCCCGGCCGAGGGTAAACTGTGCTGCCACAGTGCTAAACCACTGCGCCACCGTGCAGCCCAGACGTGCACCGTGCAGCCCAGACGTTTGACAGAAGAAGCGACGGTACCGCTGGTCTGGAGGGGTTAGCTTTTAGCCTAGCATGGATCCCGGCCCTTTTTCCTCACTTTTGCTTGCGTTCGCTCCGCTTCTGCTTCCTCCTCTCTCGGGTAGCTTCCAGCAGGGACTCCGCCAAAATTCCATGCTGGCGTAGAATGTCCAAATCACAACCGATCGCCGCGATTCTTGCAGTGTGCAGTACCTTGATGTTTAATAAGGTCTCACGGTTGTAAGTTTTACAGAATGTACGTCTGGGATGATTAAAACTCTCACACTTGCTGATGCCAAGAGGGGCCGCTGCGTCTAGGCGCGCCGCCATCTTTTTTTTTTTTTTTTTTTTTTTTAAGACCATCTCCAAGCAGCTTGATGTTCCTGTGACTACAGTTGCACATATTATTCAGAAATTTAAGATCCACGGGACTGTAGCCAACCTCCCTGGATGTGGCCGCAGGAGGAGACGGATAACACAAATGGTAACAAAAGAGCCCAGAACACCCTCTAAACACATTCATGGTGAACTTCAAGGTCAAGGTACATCAGGGTCAAATTGCACCATCCGTCGCTGTTTGAGCCAAAGTGGACTTCATGGGAGACAACCAAGGAGGACACCACTGTTGATAACAAATCATAAAAAAGCCAGACTGGAATTTGCCAAACTGCATGTTGACAAGCCACAAAGCTTCTGGGAGAATGTCCTATGGACAGACGAGACAAAACTGGAACTTTTTGGCAAGGCACATCAGCTCTGTGTTCACAGATGCAAAAATGAAGCATACCAAGAAAAGAACACTCTCCCTACTGTGAAACATGGAGGAGGTTCTGTTATGTTGTGGGGCTGCTTTGCTGCATCTGGCACAGGGTGTCTTGAATCTGTGCAGGGTACAATGAAATCTCAAAACTATCAAGGTATTCTAGAGAGAAATGTGCTGCCCAGTGTCAAACAGCTTGGTCTCAGTCGCAGGTCATGGGTCTTGCAACAGGATAATGACCCAAAACATACAGCTAAAAACACCCAAGAAAGGCTAAGAGCGAAACATTGGACTATTCTAAAGTGGCCTTCTATGAGCCCTGATCTAAATCCTATTGAACTTCTGTGGAAGGAGCTGAAACATGCCGTCTGGAGAAGGCACCCTTCAAACCTGAGACAACCGGAGCAGTTTGCTCATGAGGAGTGGGCCAAAATACCTACTGAGAGGTGCAGAAGTCTCATTGACAGTTACAGAAATTGTTAGATTGCAGTGATTGTCTCAAAAGGTTGTACAACAAAATATTAAGTTAAGGGTACCATCATTTTTGTCTAAGCCTGTTTCATGAGTTTGTTTTTTAAAATAATTCTGTTGAACCATAATTCAAAAGCATCGTCTGATTTTCATTGGTTAATTTTCATAGAATTTTTATTTATTACCACTTTTGTCAGATTCAAGTTATTAGTGTGACCATTGTAGGTTTTTCTTTCATTAACAGAGGAGTACCAACAATTTTGTCCACGTCTGTATGATTAGTATGACCACTGGAGCCCGGACGTCCTCTCCTTAATCTGGGGATGTATAAACAATGGTCCATTGTTCTGGTTGTCCCCCCAGGGGTTCTCTGTCCGTATGCAATCCCTGCTGAGCGTGAATACTATCAGTCTGCATTGTCTGGGTGACCACATGGCTCCCCCCAGAACGCTCAAAAGGGCTGTGACCCCCCCCCCCCCCGCCTGTCGTTTGGGCTCCAGCTCTGGTAGAACTGTCCTGCTGTAAAGGAGTGCCAGAGGGCACATCAGTCCGTGGGGGGGGTCAGGGGTGGAAAAGACAGTGTGCTTCGCTCCAAGTTCCAGAACATTGAATGGCCATGGATCGTGGGCGCCGGGGCCGGTGTGCATTGTATTGTGCGTAATGGAACCAGACAGCGATCGGCCGGCTTTAGGGAGTGAGGTGCGGGAAGAGCACTGTGGAGGAGGAGGGGGAGGGGGGTGGGAGTAAGTGAGTGCTGGCCTGGGACGTCAAAGGTGTCTGGGCCGCGCAAAAATTGTGTGTGGATCCGCGATGGTGAGGGACTTTACCGTTAAACCTGGCGGTGATCCACAGTCGCTGTGAAAAAAAAAAAAAAATTAAGTCTCTGACTTCTCTCGCGACTCGGTCCAGCGAGGATGTGGGGAAGGCGGGTGGCCAAATTCCCCAAGGATGCGTAGCGGCTGTGAAACAACTGCAGCTGTGTGAGGGTATGAGGCGGTTTGGCTTTTAGGTGCGGAAGCAGCCCTAAAGCCCTCGGGGACAGCAATCGGCTAAATTCCCCTTGTGTGCTGTGGCTGAGAAACCCATACAAAGTCCTGTGTGCGGGCTGCATGTCTGCTTCAGGTGTGTGAGCAGCCCTGAAGGTTCCGAGAGTGGCGATCGGCCGTTTTTCTCGGGCATGTGCAGCGGTGGAGGACGCTGTATCAGTCTGTGGAGCTGGCTTGACCCTGTACGTAGCACGTGCGTGGCGCAGTGACCACTTAGCTGGCAGTTGCGCTGTCCTCGTAATCCTGCGGTGTGCGTGCGGGGCTTCTGTGCACGGGAGGTCCGCTTGTCGCGAGCTGAGTCAGGGTCGGGGAGCTTGGTGGAAATCAATGCGGTCGGTGTCGATGATTTCCCCGTTCAGGCTGCTTCCTTCGTTTCGCTCGTGTTGTGGTTCATGGTGCGTGTCGGTCCAAGCGTTGCCCGCTCCGGGGCACGCGCTCCGGTGAGGATGAAGAGGTTGCAGGCGTTCTCTGGTCCTCTGCTGTCTACAGTGCGGTGAGAGGGAGCAGACGGTCATTCTCTCTTGTCAGGTCACCAGTGTGGAGGGATCAGATCAGGCGAGGGGCGCACCATGACACGTGCTGGGGCTTCCCGTCCGGGTGATCTCCGGGGTGTTTGCCTCTTGTTCCATTCTTCATCAAGGGTCACCAGTGTGGAGGAAAAATAAGTTCAGGCGA
The DNA here is from genome assembly GCA_020510985.1 of Pholidichthys leucotaenia. Lineage (NCBI taxonomy): Eukaryota > Metazoa > Chordata > Actinopteri > Cichliformes > Pholidichthyidae > Pholidichthys > Pholidichthys leucotaenia. The sequence goes on along the minus strand of CM035840.1, from coordinate 309,445,063 downwards.
GATGTGGCGAGCTGGAAGGTTGCAGAGTTTTATTTTCCTCCAACATCATGAGACGCACTTGTAGCGCTGTGCGCTACAGTGGTCCGTGTGTGTGCCGTGAGGCATGTATTGTAAGCTCTTTTTTACAGACAGAGAGAATGCATGGTACATTAGCATATTGGTATACATATCAGTCAATACATATGATTAGCATGACCACTGGTGCCCGGACGTCCTCTCCTCAATCCGGGGATGTATAAACAATAGTCCATTTTTCTGGTTGTCCCCCCAGGGGTTCTCTGTCCGTATGCAATCCCTGCTGAGCGTGAATAGTATCACTCTGCATTGTGCTGGGTGACCACAAAATAAAATTAAAGTCAGAGTTTAAAAGAACACCCAGGTTCTTGACACAATGTGTAGGTTTTAGACCTAGCAATTTTGGTAGAAGTTTCTCTCTCTTGTCTTCAGGACCAATTATTAAAACTTCTGTTTTCCCCTGGTTGAGCTGTAGGAAGTTTTCTGCCATCCATGACTTTATATCTAAAATACAGTTCAAAAGGGCATTAACTGGAGTCCATGTTACACCTGATATCATTCACGATTTTTAAAAGGGCTGTCTCGGTACTGTGGTTTGTCCTAAAACCAGACTGAAATTTCTCAAAAATGTTGTGGTCCATAAGAAAATTGTTTAACTGGATAAAAACAATTTTTTCTAAAATTTTCCTTAAAAACGGTAAGTTGGATACAGGTCAATAGTTACTGAGGATATCAGGATCTAAATTACTCTTCTTCAAAAGGGGCTTCACCACAGCCATTTTAAAGGCAGCGGGGAAAACACCAGTCTGAAGAGAGCAATTTACAATGTTTAAAATTTCATGTTCGAAGAATCCATAAAATGTTTTAAAAAGTGATGTGGGAATCGGACCTAAAAGCCAGGAGGTCAAGTTTACCTGGGAGAAAACTCTACCAAGCATCTTAGCATCAACTAGGGCAAAACAGTCCAGTGTTTCCTCAGCTGGCCAGATAAAATGTTGGATCTAATAGAATCAACCTTGCACCTGAAGTGGTCTGCAAAACTCTCACAGAGAGAGTCTGATGGCAGGTTTGTGTTTTTATTAAAATCTGGGTTGATTAAGTGATCAATGGTTGCAAAAAGGACTTTAGGGTTATTGTTATGGGTTGAGATTATGTTGGAAAAATACTCAGTTCTCGATGTCTTCACTGCATTATTGCATATTTTTAATTACCTCCGCCAGGCCGCAGGCCGCAGGAGGTTATGTTTTTGCCAGGGTTTGTCTGTCTGTCTGTTTGTCTGTTTGTCTGTCTGTTGGTTAGCAAGATAACTCAAAAAGTTTTGGACGGATTTCGATGAAACTTTCAGGTGTTGTTGGAAATGGTACAAGGAAGAACTGATTAAATTTTGGGGATGATCCGGATCACCGTCTGGATACAGGAATTTTTTAAAGGATTCTTTAACATTGTGAGATACGGCCATTTTCAACATGTGTGCAGGCGCAATGGAGGGCGCTGGTCGTCGTGGCTGACGAACACAAATTCCGCGTTCTTCAAAGTTTTAGGCACAAAAGCACGCGGAAAACAGTGGTGGGCTGGGCCCGGCAGCGTGCCTGTGTTTGCGCTACGCTGCAAAAGCTGAGACGGGCAGCTGTTCGGCGCCGGATTATTTGGCAGAAATTCCCCGGGCAGCCATAGTGGCTGCGCAAAAACAAGCTCTCTGCCGGGGAAGCTTCCAAATCCTCTTTTGCCGTGGAGCGCAACCCCAATATAAAACCCATGGTCGTCCTGTTTATCAGCGTGTAGATTAAAATCACCGGAAATGAGAATAAAATTATATGAGGAGTGGATTATTGATAAAAACTCAGAGAACTCATTAATAAAAACAGGGCAGTATTTGGGTGGTCTGTAAACTGTGACGCATAAAATTGCGAGGCTGCTAAAGACAAGTGTGGTGCTCAAATGCAGTATATTGATCAGGTAAAATTTGCTTTACTGCAAGTGAGGAAGAAAAAATTGATGCAGTACCCCCACCCTTCCTGCCCTTTCTTATGGAAAAAACTGAACTAAAATTTGGTGGGGAGGCCTCAGTGAGAACCGCTGGTGCATCCGTGCCAAGCCACGTCTCTGTTAAAAATAAACAGTCAATCTTATTATCTAAAATCAAATCATTGATGATAAAAGTCTTGTTAGCAAGTGACTGTATATTCAAAAGAGCCATATTTAGGATAGATGGTGAGTTAGTTATGGGTGGGTAGTTTGTTTTCTGTGGATTATTGTTTGGAGACTGATCCACAGAACGTAGGCAGCGTGGGCGTGAGTTCTTGTGAACTGTATGTTTTGTGGATGGAGGTCTGTCCATGATCAATGTCCTAATGGGGAAAATGGGTATTGAATGAATTTCCAGGCCAGATATGGTTATAGTTTAATATGATAAATCACTGAAAAGACATAGGTCCTACAACTGAATCCTGCTGGACACCATTAGTTTTTGATTTAAGAAAATCAGATTCAGGGTCCACTGAGACTGGCAATTCTTTGAGTTTGTTCAGCTACAATAATAACTCACAGATCCAAATGAGTAAAGACAGATATGCACGAATGTCGGGTCAATTCCCAGTCCCTCTTTGAGCACATTTGTCCAGTTTTTCTCTCACAGATTCTTCTATTTTTACCTCTGCCACAGATTCAAAGAGTTTCCTGTGTTTGCATGTCTGTGGGTACAGATGAATTTCAAACTAAAACTGTCTTGCAGACACAGCTGGAGATGTTTGGATTGAGGGAGAGGAATCAGCTTCGGTCACGTTATTCATGAAAACAAATGAATCTAATACCCGGAGTCCTGTGGGAATGTTTCTGAACACACGCCTACCTCGGAGCAACAGCAAAACTAAAGGATCATTTAAAACTGTGACCTCAGTGTGTGCACTTCACATTTTATTTAAATTAACACTCGTACTTAATGATAATTAATGCTAATGCATCATTTAGTGCAACAAACAGTGGGAGAGGCAAGAATTAAACACTGCAGGCCTCACACAGGCTCCGGCGCGCCTGTGTGTGTGTGTGCTCGTGGACTGTTTTTTCTGACTTCATCATCCTCGTGCTCCAATAAGACAGAGTTTGTCATCTTCCTGCAGCATCAGGACTAACTCCATCACTCCTGTCTTCAGTCCCTGGACCGACTCCGTCATTCTCTGTGGTTACCGCCAGCACCAGCAGCTTCCTGATGAGGTCAGAGGTCCCAGCCGATGATAGATGGAACAAAAATGTGAATGACCTCAGTTCAGAATGAAAGCTCTGACAGAGCCGACCAATCTGCCGAGGTTGGGGTGCTGCTCACATTTTTTGTTGGCTTCTTTCTGTGTGGACCCAGACCTTTGGATTTTAGGAACAAATACAAACTTTTAAATAAGAACAGAGTGTTGATTTCACTGCAGACAGTCTGAAATAAAAATATTTCCTGTTTTGCCATCAAATAAAACTTAATTTCACTTGTTAATATGCATCCAAACCTGCATATCAGGTATTTTTGGAATTGGAAAAATGTTGATTCTCTCCCCTCCAAATGAAAATATTTAAAAAATATGACTTTAGGTCATTGTCTAGATGACTATTTTTCAACCTTTTTTGAGCAAAGGAACTATTTTTACACTGAAAAAATCTTGGGGAATGCCACCAATTATAAGTGTTACAAAATGACACACTGTAGCCTATTACAGGATATGTAATAATGACATTTTAGTTTTGTAATTAGTTTATATCCACTCAGTGGGAAACTTGGAACTGTTTAGATGAACATAATGTCATGTGTCTGATCTCTAAGGTCATCTCTGAGCTCAGACTTACCTTATTGTTGAGTTTTTGTATTTCTGTCATTGTTTTTTGTGTCTGTTCATGTGTTTAGATTGGCTTCCTGTTTTTGTGGTGCCCCTCTCTCTCCAGATACTTCCCACTCGCTGTTCACAGTCTGCTTGCCATCAGCTGTGAGCAGCAGTGCAATTAGTTCACCTGCTGCTCAGCTCACACATCTGTTATCATTGATGTCAGTGTCTCACTTACTATTTAAGCTCAGGCTGCTCATTTGTTCCTTGCCGGTTCATTGAGTGTGTTTGGGCTATCTTCTCCACCAGTCCACCTCTCAGTAAGTAATTATTTCAGCTCACCAGTCCGTTTGGGAGCATTTATATTTTTCTCTTCTGTAACCCAGTCAGTTTGGGAGTGTTGCATTTTGCTCACCAGTTTGCTTGGGAGTGCTTTGTTCGACTTTTTGTTATTAAATGTACAACATCATTTGCGCTTGGGTTTGTTCTTTCCGCCCAGTAGGGGCTAAGCATGACACATAAAGCTGATTTCCTGGTAGGAGTGTGTCAGAGTTGGTACTGTCCAGATGTTTTCGTGAGGCGTGTAAATTTGACTGTAATCCATTTATTTTGTCTGTGTTTGTGAGCAGGTTTTCATCTTTGTCTTGCATTCAGATGCTAAAAATGTACCTGCCAGGTGTGCCAGCCTTGCTCACCGATCATTACTTGCAGGCAGCTTTGCATCATCATACCTCTCATCAGGCAAAACCAATTTTTACTTCCTCTCGGAGCTCATACACTTTCCTGTGCAACAACCATTGGTCCTCATTATGGCACAATCAAGTTTTATGCTCCGCTCCCATTTCCTCACATAAAGATGCAAATATGTGACTTTTCAGAGCTCTTGTTTTTACAGAGTTTACCATCTGCATGACATCATCCAATACAGAAGCTAGGTGTGCTGGTAAAGTCTTGGCAACAAGTGGCTGGCAATGCAAAAAACAGTGTGTAGCAACAGCTGGGTGTCTCACTCCGCTAACAAAGTCTTTAGTGCACCTGAACAAAGTCATTACTAACTAACTAACTAACTAACCTGCACTTATATAGCGCTTTTCTAGTCACAAAGACCACTCAAAGCGCTTTCATTAATACTAACCCTCTATTCTAAGGGCCTATAGGAAACAAATATCTAGGGACAATTTAGAACAGCCAATTAACCTAACATGCATGTTTTTGGCATGTGGGAGGAAACCGGAGAAATCCCGGAGTAAACCCACGCAACACGGGGAGAACATGCAAACTCCACACAGATCACCGTTGGTCGGGGGCTGGGATCGAACCCATGATCCCCACAATCCCCCGGCCAAGGGTAAACTGTGCTGCCGCAGTGCTAACCACTGCGCCACCGTGCAGCCCATTACCCTCCATAAAACACATGAAGAAGAAGATGAAGATGATAGCTATTATTACTGTGTTCATACTGCCACCTACTGACATGGGATAACCACTACAGGCATCCGTGTACACCAATGACAAATTATTTGCAATTTTTTGGACCAATTAAGAAGGGAAATTAGACAGTTTTCCGAGGACCCCTGAACCTTCACTCAAGGACCCTCTGAGCTCCTAGGACCCCTGGCTAAAAAACAATGATCTAGATCAGGGGTCTGCAACCTGCGGCTCTGGAGCCACATGTGGCTCTTTTTCACATAGCCAGTGGCTCCCCAAGGCTTTGAGGAAAACAAATAAACAAACACAAAAACCTCACACACTTCCAAAAAAAGGGAAAATTTCAAAACAAATAACCCCCCCCCCCCAGAATTTTCAAGAAAAAAAGGTTGCAAATTCATTAGGAAAATATCACAAACAACAGAAAATGAAAATCCGTGAAAATTTATGCAGAAAATCGTGCAAATTTAGGAGAAAAAGTAGCATTTTTTATGAGGAAAACATACCCATGAATTTGCAAGGAAAAAGTCACAAAATTTCTTGAAAAAAAAATTCACAGATTTGCTGGAAACAGTTTGCGTTTTATGACAAAAATGTAACAAAATTTTGTAAAAAAAAAAAAATGCTGCAGTTTTGCCCATGAAAGGTAATACATTTATAGGAAAAATACAATACATTTATGAGAATAGCTAAAGTTGTATGCGAAACAGATCAGAAATTTATGGAAAAAGTTGCAAGTTAAATGTCACAAAAAAATCCACAAATTTCATTAGAAAATGGTCGCGAATTTACATGAAAAGGGCTGCATTTTTTCCTGAAAAAGTTACAAATTTGCAAAAAAAGCCAAACTTATGAGAAAAGCAGAAGACTATGCCAAAAAAAAAAAAATCAAAAGTTTTGAAAAAAGTTGTAATTTTATTGGGAAAAATGCCAAATTGACATGAAAAAGTCTCCAGTTTTACTCAAAAAAGATATTACATTTGCACAGAATTTATACTAAAAATATTACAAATTTTGGAACTAAAACATTACAGTTTAATGAGGAAAACACCCACACAAACTTGCAAGAAAAAAGTCACAAATGTGTTTTGGCAAATAATCAGAAATTTACCAGAAAAAGTTGCAATTTTGTGGAAAAAAGAGGTAACCATCAAAAAAGCTGCAAATTTATGAGAAAAAAACTTTTAATTCTGTCACAACTCGCCGCTCATCATCTGCCTCAGCTGCGCGCACACCTGCGCCTCGTCAGCCGCGGGCTATTTAGCCCACTCAGCCCTGTGCAGCAGTCTGGAGCCGTCTGTTCGCATCGGCACCTCTTCGCGTTTGGATCATCTCCTGATCATCAGCGAAACTACGCTTCAACGTAAGCATTCCTTACCTTTTCCAAGTCTTCTCCCCTGTGCACAGGTGGATTCCCTGGGGGCGGATACCCCGTCATCGCCACCCAATCCTCACCATCGTCACAGGCTCTGCAGGACGCTGTCTTCCGGGCTTCTCCCTTGGCCAACGCCAGCCACCTGCCACCCACAAGTAAGCAGCACACAGCTCATTATTCCTGTTCAGGTGTGGTACCCTTTACCCCTGTCCTTTGCTCTCTGCATAGGGTTGTCCGGCTGTACGGCGCACTGCTCTGCTTCCTGTGCATCAGCGTTCACCCTCATCACATACACATATCTCACACATCCATCCAGACACACCTGCTTGTTGAATAAAGCTGTTAAATCTATCCTGAGCCTGCGTGCGTGTTTCCTGAGCCGGACATTATGTCAGTACGGCTCCAGCAGAGCGGCTCAGCAGACAGCGGGCTCACACGCCGTCTTTCCACCCTCGAGGCTCGGGTGGATTTAATAGCCCACCAACAGCAGGTGATATTGAACCAGTTGGTAAACATCACTCACCAGTTAGACCGCTTGGACCCCCAGCAGGCGTTCTCCTCGTCTCGTCAGGGAGGGGTAGCTCCTGCCGCTCCGGTGCCCGGCCAGTCTGCCGCGGGAACGCCAACCCGACTCACACCTATCCCAACCCCCGCCCACTTCAGCGGGAAGCTCGGCGGAGCGCGGGGGTTCATCATGCAGTGTGAGTCGGTGTTTCTGCACGTTCCCGGGGATTTTCCCTCGGACCACAGCCAAATTGGCTATATTGGTAATCTTCTGGAGGGGCGAGCGTTAACTTGGGCTTACGCCGTTATGGCGAAGCCCAGTTACGCAAACCTCTCCTACAGCCAGTTCGTGCAGAGCTTTCTCGAGGTGTTCAACCATTCCCGGTGTGATAGCGTCCTCACTGACCGCCTCCTTGGCCTCCAACAGGGAAGCCGGTCAGCGGCGGACTACGCTATCGACTTCCGGGTCACAGCGGAGGAGGTAGGCTGGGATGAGGCGTCACTCTGTGGCATCTTCCTCCGCAGCCTCAGCTCGGGTCTGAGGGATGAACTGGCCGGTCGAGACCTTCCGGAGATGCTCTCGGAGCTAATCTCCGTAACTATTAGTTTGGATAACAGGCTGCGTGAACGGTCCACCGAGCGGAAGTTAATCAGCCGCTCGCGTGGAGGCTCCGTCCGCACGCCTCAAGGCCACCCCCTGGCGTTACCTCCTCCGGAGTCTTCTGAGGAATCGGAGGCGATGGTGGTTGGTCGGTCAAAGCTCCCCCTAGCGGAGAAACAGCGCCGCCGGGAGTTGTGCCTCTGCATGTATTGTGGAGGTAATCAACATACCGTGGAGCATTGCCCAGAGAAGCCAAACAGGGAGGTCCGCGAGTCACTGTAGGGGGCCTCGCGGACTCTAACCGGTCAAATCCCCTCACAAGTCTATCACTGCCCATTGGATTTTGTCACAATGCCACGGGGCACCTCACACACGCACTGGTGGACTCAGGAGCAGAGCAGAGCTTTATTTCAAAGAGCCTGGCAACCCAATTGGGCATCCCCTGCCACCCTCTGGCTGCTCCTTTCAGCCTGATCACCCTCTCCCGTGCGCCTCTTGGACAAGTGACTCATCGCACCCAGCCGGTCCCTGTTATTATCTCAGGTAACCACCAGGAGGATCTCATCCTGTACGTTCTGTCCTCCTCTGTGTCGCCTGTCATCCTAGGGTATCCCTGGTTGCGTCTGCACAACCCGGTGCTGGATTGGCAGACAGGAAGAGTCGCTGCCTGGAGTTCCTTCTGTATGGGTACCTGCCTACAGTCCGCAGCCTGCGCCCCGTCCTCTCCTCCTCCAGCTAAGGACGCCGCGCCTCCAGATCTCTCTCTGGTGCCCTCGGAGTTCCATGACCTGGGTCTCGTATTCAGTAAATCCAGGGCGATGTCTCTTCCTCCTCACCGGCCCTACGACTGCGCCATCAACATCCGCCTGGGGGCGCCCGTGCCATCCGGACGCCTCTACAGCCTGTCAGCGCCGGAGCAAGAGGCAATGGATAGTTACATCAAGGAGTCACTCAACGCGGGAATCATCCATCCCTCCTCGTCTCCGCTCGGCGCAGGGTTCTTCTTCGTGTCTAAGAAGGATGGGTCACTCCGCCCCTGTATCGATTTTCGGGCCCTGAATGACATCACAGAGAAGGACCGTTACACCCTGCCTTTAATGGACACTGCCTTCCACTCCCTCCAGGGGGCGACCTGGTTCACCAAGTTGGATCTCCGCAGCGCATACCACCTTGTCCGGATCCGGGAAGGGGATGAGTGGAAGACGGCCTTTCGAACGCCTAGTGGTCATTTCGAGTATCTGGTGATGCCGTTTGGACTGACCAATGCCCCCGCTGTATTTCAACACCTAATCAATGACGTCCTGCGTGATTTCCTTGGCCTCTTCGTGTTCGTGTACCTGGATGACATCCTCATCTTCTCCAGGTCACGGGAGGAACACCAGGTTCACATGAGGCGGGTCTTACAACGGCTGCTGGAAAACAGGCTGTACGTCAAGGCCGAAAAATGTGAGTTTTACTCCAAGACCACCTCCTTTTTAGGATTCGTAATCTCACACAATCAGGTCCTGCCTGACCCCGCGAAGGTCAAAGCGGTGGTTGAGTGGCCCACGCTGACCTCCAGGAAGCAGGTCCAACAGTTTATTGGGTTTGCCAACTTCTACCGCCGTTTTGTGCCCAATTTCGGTGCCATCGTTGCCCCGTTGACCCGTCTCACTTCCCCCAAGAACCCCTTCCGGTGGACCGAAGAGGTCACAGCGGCTTTCCAAGCGTTGAAGACGGAGTTCTCCTCCTCCCGAGTCCTGACCCAGGTTGACCCCGCGCTGCAGTGTTTGGTGGAAGTCGACGTGTCTGATACGGGAGTGGGGGCGGTGCTATCCCAGCGATCACCCACCGACAGGGTCAAGTGACCCTGCGCCTTCTTCTCACGGCGTCTGTCTCCGGCCGAGCGGAACTACGACGTCAGGGACAGGGAGCTTCTTGCCATCAAGCTCGCCCTGCAGGAGTGGCGCCACTGGCTGGAGGGAGCTGCGTTGCCGTTCGTGGTGCTGACGGACCACAAGAACCTGGAATACCTTAGATCTGCCAGACGTCTGAATGCCCGCCAGGCTCGCTGGTCCTTGTTCTTCGCTCGGTTCCGCTTCACCATCACCTACCGCCCTGGCTCTAAGAACGGCCTGCCCAATGCCCTGTCCAGGCAGTTTGCCCCCGAGACGTCAGAGGAGCCGGGTCATACCATCCTGCCCAGCTCGTGTGTGGTAGGGGCGATTTCCTGATCCATCAAGGACAAGATCCGGAGGGCGCAGGAGACCGAACCGGACCCTGGCGGCGGGCCGGAGGGAAGGCTGTTTGTTCCATCTACTGTCTGGGGGGAGGTCATCCATTGGGTTCACACCTCCAAACTGCCTCCAAACAGTGTGGAGATTGTGTGGAAAGGATGAGGCAGAGTTATTTCTCAGGTTCCATTTTATTCACAACACACTCTCCAACATTCAAAAGCAGAAGAAGGAAAAACCCCCAACATCTGCCAGTCTTATACCCCTGACATCAAAGTACAAAATCCCATTGTCTTTAAATCCCAAACACAATGCATCCCCCCTGCAGTTCCTCTCACTTCCACCCCAACCCTGGGTGGTCAGGAAATCATTCATGTCCATCTCTTTGCATATCAAAAGGCCAACTCTCTCATCCTCCTCTTATCTTATGTTTGTTCTGTCTTAGACGTTTGGGGGGGGGGGGTTATATGTGGTGCACATATGTATTTTCACGGGCTCACATGTGTATGACTGTTCATATGCTCTCGTGTATATTCCTGTGTGCTTATTTTGGCTTCACGTCTGAAGAGGAACAAAAGGTCTGGACCTCCTAGGGATAAGAGGAGGATGAGAGAGTTGGCCTTTTGATATGCAAAGAGATGGTGTTTCCCGGCTAGTGGATCTCCTCCAGCGTTCCTTCTGATGGCCAGGTCTTCAGAGGGACGCCACCAACTACGTCCGGGCGTGCCCTGTGTGTGCCACCGGCAAGTCAGGAAATTCTCCCCCCGCCGGCCTGCTCCAGCCCCTGCCGATCCCGGGCAGGCCCTGGTCCCACATAGCCCTCGACTTCGTCACCAGTCTCCTGACCTGCAACACCTATGACGCTGTGCTGACCATCGTGGATCGTTTCTCCAAGGCTGCCCACTTCGTGCCACTTCGGGGCCTCCCAATGGCACGGGAGACAGCGGACCTTCTGGTTCAACACGTGGTCAGGCTGCACGGGATACCGGTGGATGTCGTCTCTGATCGGGGGCCCCAGTTTGTCTCAGAGGTTTGGAAGTGTTTCTGCAACGCCTTGGGGGCCACAGTAAGCCTCTCCTCTGGCCACCACCCGCAATCCAATGGGCAGTGCGAATGGGCCAACCAGGAGCTGGAAGCTGCCCTAAGCTGCGTCACTTCCTCCAACCCATCTTCCTGGAGCACGCACCTGGCCTGGGTGGAGTACGCCCACAACACGGCACGGTCTTATGCCACAGGGATGTCCCCCTTCAAGGCGTCCTTGGGATATGACCCACCATTGTTCCCGGAGCAGGAGGGTGAGCTGGCCGTTCCATCCATCCAGGCGCACCTGAGACGTTGTCAGAGTCTGTGGACCAAGGCGCACGATGCGCTTTTACGCACGGTGACGCGCAACAGCACCACGGCGAATTGCCACAGGAGACCGGCCCCTGCCTACCAGGTGGGCCAGTGAGTCTGGTTGGCCTCTCAGGACATTCACCTCAAGGCTGAGAAGAGGAAGTTGGCCCCACGCTTCATTGGTCCCTTCACCATTTCGAAAATTATTAACCCGGTGGCTGTGCGTCTGGCCATCCTCCCCTCCCTCCGCATATGTCCCACCTTCCACGTGTCCAAAATCAAGCCTGTGGTCTCCGATCCCCTCTGTCCCCCGCCCGCGCCTTTGATGATGGACGGCCACCCGGCCTGGAGAGTCGCTTCCATCATGGACTCCCGGCGCTGAGGTCACGGGCTGCAGTACTTGGTGGACTGGGAGGGATTCGGCCCTGAATGGAGGTCCTGGGTGCGCTCTTCCTTGGTGTTGGACAGGAGTCTCATCACGGAGTTCCACCGGGCGCATCCGGACAAACCAGCGCCAGGAGGCGCTGCTAGGGGGGCGGAGTACTGTCACGACTCGCCGCTCATCATCTGCCTCAGCTGCGCGCACACCTGCGCCTCGTCAGCCGCGGGCTATTTAGCCCACTCAGCCCTGTGCAGCGGTCTGGAGCCGTCTGTTCGCATCGGCACCTCTTCGCGTTTGGATCATCTCCTGATCATCAGCGAAACTACGCTTCAACGTAAGCATTCCTTACCTTTTCCAAGTCTTCTCCCCTGTGCACAGGTGGATTCCCTGGGGGCGGATACCCCGTCATTGCCACCCAATCCTCACCATTGTCACAGGCTCTGCAGGACGCTGTCTTCCGGGCTTCTCCCTTGGCCAACGCCAGCCACCTGCCACCCACAAGTAAGCAGCACACAGCTCATTATTCCTGTTCAGGTGTGGTGCCCTTTACCCCTGTCCTTTGCTCTCTGCATAGGGTTGTCCGGCTGTACGGCGCACTGCTCTGCTTCCTGTGCATCAGCGTTCACCCTCATCACATACACATATCTCACACATCCATCCAGACACACCTGCTTGTTGAATAAAGCTGTTAAATCTATCCTGAGCCTGAGTGCGTGTTTCCTGAGCCGGACATTATGTCAAATTCTGATGTTGTCAGGCCAGATTGTACTTATAACTCTGCTCTTTCACTGTAGTTTTCAGGCTTGGATGATTTTATTGGCTCCATGTAGATTTTTTTTTTTTTTTTTGACAAAAATCACTCGAAGTGGCTCTTTGTGTAGTACATTTTGCAAACCCCTTGTAGCAACCAAAGTAATATCTGCCAATAATGTAATACCTGCCAATAATGTAATAATTTTGCACATTTTAAATATAATAAAGCCAATAGCCTAACAAGCTGCCAATAATGTAATAACATTTTTGAGCCAATAATGTAATAACATTTTGCCATTAATATAATAAGTTATTACGTTATTGGCTCAAAAACGTAATTACATTAATGATAACTTACCATATTATTGGCTTTATTACATTTAAAATGGCCAAAATTATTACGTTATTGGCAGGTATTACATTATTGGTTGCTACCCCTGTAGCAGCCCTACAACAGGGCTGTAGGGCTGTCATGGTTGACACGCCTCTGCAACATTACGTGGAGGTCGGGGGCAGTGCCTTTAGCATGGCAAACCGGGGTGGTGGTCCCTCTCTTCAAGAAAGGGGACCAGACGGTGTGCTCCACCTTTAGAGAGATCACACTCCTCAGCCTCCCTGGGAAGGTCTATGCCAAGGTACTGGAGAGGAGACTCCGGCTGTTGGTTGAACCTCGGATTCAGGAGAAGCAATGTGGTTTTTGGCCTGGCTGTGGCACATCGGACCAGCCCTTTACCCTCTCGAGAATCCTCGAGGGTTCATGGGAGTTTGCCCAACCAGTTTACATGTGTTTTCTGGACTAGGATAAGGCATTCGAACGCATCTCTCATGGTTTTTTGTGGGGGGTGCTTTGGGAGTATGGGGTATCGGGCTTGTTACGAGCTATCTGGTCTCTATACGACCGTTGTAAGAGTTTGGTTTGTATTGCCAACACTTGGTCGGACTCATTCCCAGTGAAAGCTGGACTCCGCCAGGGTTGTCGTTTGTCACTGATCATGTTCATAATTTTTATGGACAGGATTTCTAGGCACAGCCAGGGAACAGAGGGTGTCATGCTTGGTGACTACAGGATCTCATCTCTGTTGTTTGCAGATGATGATGTCCTGTTGACTTTATCCAGCAATGACCTGTAGGTCTTAGTGGGACGGTTTGCTGCTGAGTGTGAAGTGGCTGGGATGAGAATCAGTACCTCCAAGTCCGAGTCCATGGTCCTCAGCCCGGAAAAAGGTGGATTGTCCTCTCCGGGTTTGAGACAAGCTCCTGCCCCAAATGGAGGAGTTAAAGTATCTCAGGGTCTCATTCACGAGTGAGGGGAGAATGGAGCAAGAGATTGACAGCTGGATTGGAGCAGCATCTGCAGTAATGCGGACATTGTACTGGTCTGTTGTGGTGAAGAGGGAGCTGAGCTCTAAGGCAAAGCTGTCGATTTACTGGTCAGTCTACGTTCCTACCCTAACCTATGGTCATGAGCTTTGGGTAATGACAGAAAGAATGAGATTGTGGATACAAGCAGCTGAAATGAGCTTTCTTCGTAGGATTGCTGGGCTCACCCTTAGAGACAGGGTGAGGAGCTCAGTCATCCAAGAGAGGCTCAGAGTAGAATCACTGCTCCTCCACATTGAAAGGAGCCAGTTGAGGTGGTATGGGCATCTGATCAGGATGCCTCATGAACACCTCCCACTTGAGGTGTTTTGGGCACGTCCCACTGGGAGGAGACCCCGGGGCAGACCCAGGACTCGCTGGAGAGACTATGTCTCCCAACTGTTCTGGGAACGCCTTGGTATCCTCTCTGAAGAGCTGGAGCAGGTGGCTGGGAACAGGGAAGTTGGGGCTTCTTTGCTTGAACTGCTGCCTCTGCGACCTGGACCTCCGGAAAAGCGATAGAAGATGGATGGATGGATGGATGGATGGATGGATGGATGGATGGATGGATGGACAACTGCAGCTTACATTATTGGCTGCTACACCTCTGGTCTAGATGAACAGAAAAAAATTAAACCATGGCCTAGAATGAAAATTTCCACCACTCATATGAACATTGCAAATATACAAGAAGAAAGGTGAAGATTTTTGATGGAAAAAAGCTTCCAATTTAAAAGAAAAAGTTGAAAATTTACAAGAAATTGGAGCAAATTTAGGAAAAAAGTCACAAATTTACAAGAAAAAATATGCAAATTTAGGGGAAAATTATAGGTAGAAACAGCTCTGGTGGTAAGTGTCCCTTCTTCTTCCACAACCACGTCTTTGTCATGTGTGCAGAATGTGGCTTACGTGTTCGTCTTGTTGAAACATGCATAGACATCCCAGGAAAAGATATCATCCTGAAGCCAGCATATGTTGCTCTCCATTAATGACATCACAGAAGTATAAATGACCTTTTGCCATGGGCACCGACACAACCCCATAATATGACAGAAAAAGAACTACATTCATTACCTTTGTGTTGACCCTAAAAATTCAATTTAACACATGTCCTACAGAAAGGGAAAAAAAACTCACCATGACTGTGAACCAACAGCTGTGTTTGACTCTCACACTTTGCTAGGATTGTTTCCAATTTGCTCTCCAAACTTTCTCTTTCCATCAGAGTACCTGTGACGTTCACGCTGAGAAGGTGACCGTGGTCAAACACGAACAAGACGTGGAGTGTGTTAATGAGCCGAGGTGCTAATTAGCACTACACACAGTGGGTGGATCAACAGTGTTTCAAGTATTTGTGCAAAACATAAATTTAAACAAAGTTCTTGCAGTTTATGTTGAGCAGAAAATGACCATGACTAATTGCAGAAAAAATATGTTTGTGTAACAGCTGGTAATGACTGAATAAGTGATTCATATAGAAGAATATAGACAGAATATAGTCTATTATAAATTCTAAATCTTTGTTTTAATATGTGTAAATGTAAAATGTTTCCCTACCTTGGCGTGATTTCACCTTATTTATTTGTTTGCTTATTACTTATTTATGTATTTTTGGGATTATGTACTGTATCTTTTTGTCTATGGGTGGTTTGTCAGGGCCATCAAGGCTTTCTGTGGTGGCCTTAACCCTGTCACAATCCATCCATCCATCCATCCATCCATCCATCCATCCATCTTCTTCCGCTTAATCCTTTTTGGGTTGCGGGGGGGCTGGAGCCTATCCCAGCAGCTTTGGGTGAGAGGCAGGGTACACCCTGGACAGGTCGTCAGTCCATCGCAGGGCCAACACAGAGAGACAGACAACCATTCACTCTCACAGTCATACCTAAGGATAATTTAGAATCCCCAGTTTGATGTTAATTAACCTAACTTGCATGCTTTTTGGCAAGTGGGAGGAAAACGGAGAAATCCCGGAGTCAACCCACGCAGACACGGGGAGAACATACAAACTCCACAAAGATCACTCAATGATATTTTCATTGTCTTTTTTTTCTATCAATAGTCACATATTAAATTGCTCCCAGTTGTGTCACGGATCTGGGTAAGCTCAGTTATGCAATGCTCTTGGCTTGTTGTTCTGTTTCGCTGAGCAGGAGCCGGGAGGACCATAATCGGCGGAACCTAGGCGATAATCTTCACTGGTACCTGATTAGTGCCCCTTCACTCAGTTTGTCTCAGGAGACCCTACCAGGGGCAAGTTGCCCCCCAATAAATGTAGCTTATAGGATCATTAGGGCATGAAAACCCCTCCACCACAATAAGGTGGCGATCCTCAGTGTGGTTAATGAAACTATTCAAGCATATATGGAAGGTGTGGGATCTAAAGGTGTGAAGCTCTGAGTGATTTCTAGTTTTCTTTTAACTTCGGTGATTATGCCACACACCGTTTTACAATCAATTATAATTTTCAGAGATGCTCCTGTGTGTCACCAGTCGACTGATGTTTGGCATCAGCAGCATGTTTCATGCGCTCTTACGGCTGGAAGAGGTGAGAGGAAAACCTTTCAGCCTCTCAGTAGCAGCAGATTTAGCACCTAACGTTCTTTAACACACGTGCGGCGTTTCCTCTGGAGCTCCGGGACCGGCCCTTCAGCCCATGGACCTCTCCACTTGTGACAAATTGCATGTGGAAGGAAATTTGCAGGGCCCATTGAACTTTAGTATTGCTTTTATTCATCTGTCATGTTCCCGCAGAGATGAAATGGGATTGGTTTCTTCCTTTATTCATGGCGTTGTGCCCGCCGGTGTGCAGGATAAACGGCTGCCGCAGCCGCCTGACAAACGCTCTCTGTTCTTCCCTTTTTTATTCTCCCTCCCTCCTCGCCGACTCGCCCCGAGAGCACTCGAAATGAAGTGAGAAGGGAACTGCGCACATTTATCCCAGCAGCACGTCTGCATCCTTTTCTTCTCTAAATGTTGCTCGCACGGATCTTTGAGAGACGTTTTCCTCAACACAAGAGAGGAGCGATTCAGGAAAAATCACTTCAGGAGCATTTTTACATGCTGTCAGCGGATACAGGAGCAGTCTGGAGAAGGCTGACGGCTCTCTGAGTTACAATCACAGGAGAAGCACTTACAGATGGAGAAGTTCTGTCCAGGATTTCCATTTAATATCAAAGCCAAGCATCTATTTCATTCATGTCCATGATCTATGTGAGGCTTACCGCCACCCTCACTTTGTACAGTGATGGGTAGCATTAATTTTAAAGCAAACCATAACAATACTGGTTCAGCGTCACTAACAACAAAGATGGGAAGCAACTGATCATAAACACTTCATTAGTATACTTGTGTAGGTATTTGAGTATTGGGATATTACTGGAGTATTTATTTTACTGACAATTTTTAACCTTCATTCCCCACATTTTAAAGTGACACTCCACCAAAAGTCAGTTTTTTCCCTGTTAACATGTCTCTAACATGTTTTTTTATGACTTACAAGACATATCAAGAGTGAAATCATGCAAATGTCTCATGTGTCTGTTTTTTTGCTTCACTTAAGCCCCACCCCCTGAAAAAAGGCAAATTTAGACAAAGCGTTTTTGGTGACGTACATATGTACAGCCGCTGGCACGTGGGTAGTGTTGAGCCAATCAGGATTCTCTAGCCTAACTGAAGTTAGCCTCAGACCATTTAGCATTTTTGGACAGCTGCTTTGAAAACTTGACCCATGTTAAGATGGGTTTTTACCATTAAACTGCTTTTAAGAACTGATGCAGTTTCAGTCATTATCATGGGCCGCCATGCATACAAATGGGCATGTCCTTCAACCGGTAAGTCTTTTTATCACAGGATTTATGCTGTTTAATGTAGCGCTAGTCACTATTAGCCTTGTAGTATGTAGGTTGGGCCTAGTCACCGATTCTGCCGGTAGAAGGGGTGGGGGTTGTAGAGTGACAAGATTTTGACATGAAACTGTACGACAATGAAAGGTTTTGTCTGTAGGAAAAAAGGGCATAAAATACCATTTTCAAATTCAAATTCAAATTCAAACGTTTATTTCAAACTCAGGGTTCATATTAAGAGCAAAACTAAAACAAGTAGAAAATAGATAAATAAATAAATAAAAGTATATACAGATCAGCAGACACTCGGCGCTCTTGTAACAACAATAACATACAATAATGGGCTCAGTATAAAATGGAACGCCACCACTTCCAAATGCTGGAATGAAGTGTGAGTGACGAGTTGACAATTGCTGATATAAGATGATTGTTACATGCCAGCAACCTTCTCAAAAAACTGTAAACATTCTTACGTATCAATTCGCCAAAAGACGGAATGTTCACAGACACAAACATCTTGCTTGCACTCGACCTTCGTGGTACATCTAACAACCTTCTTAGGGAGTTATTATATGTAACCGGGTCATATTTATGGATCTTTGTTGATTTGATTTGCGTTTAAATATTTTGATTTGAACTTGACTCAACAGGAAGTGACTTCAGGGTGTGGGCGGGATATGCCGGGTAGAGGATTTTGAATATCTGGGTTTTGTTTCGGTTGGGAAAACGGTTCAGGAGACCGGATTTGAAAAGCAAGCAAGACGAGGAATAATCTTCATAAAGAAACGTTGTAAGTTCACCAATGCAGTTAAAATATATTGTTACTCTTAACGAACACGGTGAATTATGCCGAGGAGGATGTAATAAAGTCGGCCTAGTAACAGATAAGACGTAGATTGACCTACAGATTTGCTGCCTGACTAGCATGGTATACCGTGGCTGAACATAGTGCCTATCCAAGAGGATATAGTTAAAATATCAGGCTATGGATGATGTAAGCATGAGTGTAAATGTAAAAGTGTGTTGTTTGCTACTCTGGTCACAATGTTATGATGCGTTTTTTTGTTTTACACGGTGACGAGTACTGAAACATTTTATACTGTCAATTAAACCAGGGAGACTCGGGTGTCCTGTGAAGATCAGTCAGTGATCACGCGCTGGTGTGGCGTCGTGTGTATGTTGTAAGTGAAAAGCTTTTCTTGTTAAGTTCTGAGCATATTTGGAGTGTGAACTAAAGGTTTGTGGTGTACTAAAGCTATTATGTACCTTTCTCATTTCCAGTATCACCACTACCGTTTGTACGGACTTATTTGGGGTCATTAGTTTACTGAGCATTTTATCAGATTGTATTTTTCTTTGTTAGTAATCCACCATTTTGTTTAAGATCCGCCTCCTGTGTGTTTGAGGCAGTACAGACTGTAACACAAACGTGAGAGTTATATACAAAGAGACATTTTGTACATTTCATTTTATTTTATTTACATTTAAAAATTTTTGTACATCTTTTCATTCTGAAGCGTGCTGCTCTTTATTTTCTATATATCAGATAAAACCCATAAAATACATTTGTTGTTCAGTGTGTATTATTTCCCGGCAACATATATGCAATGCGGATTTTGTTCCTAACAGCAACATTGCTATTAAACCGTAAAGGCGAGCAGTACATTGAGGTACAGAAGGTCTTGAACAGCATACATTTGACATTAGGAGAACATCTATGGAAATTTCGCAACAGTAAATTTGTTTGAGCGTACAGTTTCCTGAGATGCCTGTTACAATCAACATTGGTCTTATCAGATTCAATCCACACACCTAGGTATTTGACTTTTTCAACAAAGTTCAAGCTATTACCACAAAGTGGCATAACAGGATTCGACGTATTGACACCCTTTGGTTTGAAAGCCATACACATAGATTTAGTACAGTTGAACAGGATGTCATTTTTTTCACCAAATTTTTCACATACCGAAAGGAGATGTTGCATCGCTGCAGTAGACAAACTTAACAAACAGAGGTCATCAGCGTAGAAAATGTGATTTAACAGTGCACCGTTAAAGGAGCCGCCCACATTAGTATTGTTCAACAGTACACTGAGATCATCAACATAGACATTAAACAACAAGGGTGACAGTATACCACCTTGTTTAACACCGTTGGTCACATGAAATTTGGATGAGGTGACATTGCCCCATCTAACAACCATAGACTGCCTTCTGTACCAGTATAGCAGGATGCTAACAATGTAAATAGGAATACCTCGATCGATCAATTTTCTGAACAAACACCAGTGGTTAATCCTGTCAAAAGCTTTGCTAGCATCTAGGAACGTAGCATAGACACTAGTGGAATGGCTTCTGAAGTAGTCAACAAATTCATGGAGTAGGTAAACAGCCTTGTCAGTTGAAAGAGCTGATTTGAAACCAAACTGATTGTCGTTTGTCCACAGATAATCCTCAATTCTGTTCAGGAACAAACCCTCTAACAGTTTAGATATAACATTTGCAATAGCTATAGGTCTGTAGTTGTTCATATCAGAAAGACTGGCACATTTGTTTTTCACCAAAGGAATAATAACAGAGTCCATCAACATATCTGGCATGTAACCATGAACAAACATACAGTTAAAACATAACGACAACAGAATACACAAATTGAAATCAGCGTTGATGAGGCATTCACTGGTGAGACAGTCAGGGCCAGCTGATTTGCCTTTCTTGAGAACTTTGATCAGTGAATCAACTTCAACAGGAGTAACAGCAGAAATATCAGAGGCATCAAACATGTCGTTATACAGACGAATATCATGCATAACAGAATCCTTTATTGAAACATTCTTGACTGAGTTGAAAATAGCTTCATATTGACATTTCCACTTTTCAGCAATATTAACGTCACCAGTCACACCATCAATAGTGTTTGATCTGACAGACCGGTGGGAGCTCATAGCCTTCATTTGTTTCCAGAATTCTACCATGTTCAGTTCACTCATGTGATTAGCTAGCTGGTCACATTTGATACTTTCTTCATTGCGCCTGCATGCTCGTAGAGCATATTTGAACCTAGCCCTGCAATTTTTCATGTTTTCAAATATTGGACCAGAACGTGGTTTGCTATTACTCCTCCACCACAAAAAAGCATCCCGAGCAGCTGTGTGAGCCTCGCTAACGACAGCATTCCAGCCTGGGACGTTATATTGGGTGGCCACACTGTGACTAGGAATGCATTCACTCACACAGTAATTTAAAGCATCAACAATATCACTGTAGAACCTGTCGATATCGTCCCTGTGTGCCGCACAATTACGGTCGTGACACCTGATGGCGTCCATAGGAGCACGGATGTTACAGAGTTTCCTGTGAGTAAGTTTCTTATATCTATAGTTTATAGAGGGGATTTAGAGCCACTGGAGTCTTTAACCCTTTGAGTGTGAGATTCCGCGTGCCCATAGTGGTAGAGCGTGGCGCTGCACCTGTCAACTGATTTTACTTTCCTAAACACTTTTCATCTTTACTGAGGATTTGTACTGATCCTGCCAGTTCACAAGGTGGTAGGCACGCATTGGAGGACTCATGGATGACACGTAATACACCAGAGAAGAAGAAATCCTCCTTCTTCTTCATCGTCTTGGAGATCACAGCACAACATGGACGCGGACCATCATTGTGGACATTCGCGATCACCCACGGATCAGGAAATTCAGAGGATTTGGTCCCGAATTTGCCAACTATGATTCTAAAAAGAGATTATTTAGCTTATGAAGGTAGATGTTTACATGTTCTTATAAGACAGGAAGCATGAGGCTCGTTGAATTCACCTGCGGGTACTCGGAGCGCCATGTCACTGGAGGACAATCGCTGGTTGTATGTCGTTAATATAAGATAAATTGCAGTGCAATAAAAGCGAAATTACGGTGGAATAATCAATAACAATTTCTGGATGTAGGACAAAAAGCTAAAATGACTGGGAGAGGACAAACTAACCACTAGAATGCCGCTAAAGGACACCGCTTTGCCAGAGGTAAGTGACGAATGTCTTTGTTTGTTTGTATGTAAATTAGATGTGTAAATTCACTCCTATCTGAAACTTTGGATCATATTCTACATCTTTCTAATTGACAGTAAGCCATTATCTCTTACCACTTTAAAGTTATAGCCTTGGAAAGTTCTGACATCTGATCTGACTAGTTTCTTAAAAAAATCTTTATCACTGTTGACCACTAGGAGTTATGTCTCAGTTTGCCGTGGTTTTTTTAAGACTTACAAGACATCGAGAGCAAAATCACTCATCAGTGCCATGTCTGTGTTGGTTAAAAAAAAGATGTAATCAGATGTAATTATCTGATGGTTTTGCCCTAATACAGTGTGGCAAAGTAAAATACTTTTGGAATGTATTGAGATCATGAAGAGATGAATGTGCCGTGTTGCTTGGTCATTGCTGAGAGGACCAAGGCTGTGGGGAGCTTTATCCCTAGCTGGGAAACCGAGTCTGTCCACTCTCCGACTGCCAACCTTGCCTCTCCACTGTGTTCCATGCTGCCTCAGTACATGTGTAATCTCATGTGATACACAGTTTATCTGGTCGCTCCTCTCCACAGTCATGGTGGTGTTAACTTTTAAAGTTTTGACTATTATAGGCACGCGGGCACCAGTGGAGACTCATGGTCTGCTTTTGGGAGGTTGTATGTAGCTTGCGTCCCCGCAGAGGACAGCGGCAGCGGCTGGTGTGTGTGCCGTGCCACCTTGCTGCCCCCCCACCCCAGCACAAGCCATAATTTAGAGGTTGTATTTTGTTCTAAATCAGGTCTGTCAGTCTTTAATTTAGCCCACAAATATACGTTGAAAATTGGTCTGTGTTTAGTTTGTCTAGTACAGACCATATTTAACCAGAAAACAGTTGTTGAAAATTGGACTGTACTTTACCATATTAACTAAAATGAAGTCAAATAATTTGGTTGTTTAGTTGACAGAATTTGGCCCAAATTTATCCTCAAAATAGTTTTTGGGCATTTGGTGATGGGAGTGGGGGTCTGTCTCTTCAAAGTCAAATTCACTTTTGCAACCACTGGGACTCTTGTGTTAAAAGTGCTTTAAAAATATATACACTATCGTTCAAAAGTTTGGGGTCACTTAGAAATTTCCTTATTTTTGAAAGAAAAGCACTGTTTTTTTCAATGAAGATAACTTTAAACTAATCAGAAATACACTCTATACATTGCTAATGTGGTAAATGATTATTCTAGCTGCAAATGTCTGGTTTTTGGTGCAATATCTACATAGGTGTATAGAGGCCCATTTCCAGCAACTGTCACTCCAGTGTTCTAATGGTACAATGTGTTTGCTCATTGCGTCAGAATTCTCCAGATTACCTCAACAAATTAACAGCTAGAATGCCAAAGGTCTGCAATGCTGTAATTGCTGCAAATGGAGGATTCTTTGACGAAAGCAAAGTTTGAAGGAAAAAATTATTATTTCAAATACAAATCATTATTTCTAACCTTGTCATTGTCTTGACTATATTTTCTATTCATTTTACAACTCATGGTGGTAAATAAAAGTGTGACTTTTCATGGAAAACACAAAATTGTCTGGATGACCCCAAACTTTTGAACGGTAGTGTATATTTTTTAAACATCTTTTTAAAGTTTATTTGCCATAATGTCATAACCCGAGTGTCGGTTCTGGCCACACTCGGGTCTCATATCTTTTTTTCCCTGGCTTTGGCAGCTGAGGATTCCTTCCAGCTCCTCGGGCTCTTATTGTGAAGGCGCCCGGGGAAGCTCCCTGCTGTCAAAGTCAGCTGCTGCTCCGCTGTCATTAGGAGCAGCTGTGCCGCGTTGGGGTCATTAGCCGCCAGAGATATAAGCGGGTGCTAAATGTTCTCCAACGCGGCAGTCTCTGTTATGTCCACCTGTCACGATCATCTGCTATGATCATCTGTTATATTCAGCTACGTTCTGATGGTGCTCCTATATGCTCAGGTATGTTCCTGTTTGCCTAGCTCATCATTGTTAACGTTGTCGTCTCGTAAGGTACGTTTCCTTGAGACTTCACCCTTACTGTTGTCCGTCTGGCGCATCGGGTGTTCCCCGGCTCAGACTTCACCCAGCCACTGTATGTGTTCTGTGTGTGTTCATCCTTCTCTGCAATAAAATATCACTGCAAACTCACTGGTGACTGAGGCGTCTTGTGATGGTCCGTGAGGGCCATCGTGACAGTAGACTGCCGACAAACGCCCGGAGAGGAGGCGTTGTTTTGAGACGCCATTCACCGTGCAGTTTGCAGTAGTGGACCGTTTGTTCCTACCTGTCTGAGTGTCTGCAGCGGGGAGTATGTCGTCATCCAGGGGCCGTTGTTGGCGCCTTGGCAGGCAGCAAGCAGAGGTTCTGAAGGAGGTAGACTACACCATCTTCACCGCTACGCTGTTGGACGCTCCCAGCGACATTCGTAGATACCTGGACCTAGCCGAGGAGATTCTGGATTCTCTTCCCCGCTTCACTAATCATCCAGAGGTAAGCGTGAGGAGAGATGACATCGCCACCCAGCGTGAGCTACTCAGAGGGCTGGAGGGAAATCCTGGCAGGAAGCTGAAGCGGAGGAGACGTCGCCCCTCGCTTCGGGATCCCGCTCCTGCCTCCGTTCCGGCCCGGGAGTTCGCTCCATCCGGAGGTCTTTTCCCATCGGGCATGTCGTCACTCGGGATTCCCCCAGAGGAGCTGCAGCTGACAGCAGACAAAATCTGGGACCGGGTGGCTGCTGCTTGCTCCGCTAGGAATCCTCCAGCGTGTATGAAGCATGTGGTGGCGGCGGTCAGACTGGTGGAGAGGAATCCAGCGCTGCGTGAGTTTCCTGAGTTCGCTGACTTGCTTGCCGCTGTTTCTGCTCAGGAACGGCGATTTCCGGACCTCACCTTCGCCTCACCCCCTACAAGGAACCGTCGTCACTCCGGCTTCCAACCTCGGCTAGAGCCCCGTCTGGATGCTGTTCCGGGTCGCCGCAAGGACTCCACCCCCCACACAGCTGTCACTCCTGCGCCTCGTCAGAGGGGAATTCCCGCATCCTCGTCTTCTCCCGGGCCCTCGGCTGCTGTCCCGTCAGCACTCCTTGCCCGACTGACCCCAGCTGTCGCCCCCTCCTCCTCGTCGCCTATCCTGGCTGCTGTGTGTCACGGGAGCTCCGTTTCGGCGAGCCCCATCCCGGATCCGCCTCGAGTGGCCTCATCTCGTCTTCCCAGAGGGCCCTCTGTCGCCATCCAGCGGGGAAAGGAAGGAATGACGTCCCCCACAGCGGGAACCATCTTACCCTTAGGGGAAAGGCAAGTGCATGATAATTTCTCTCCTTTTGACATTGTTTTGCCTTGTCTGACTCCTAGGGGTGGAGTTCGGGGTATGCAGCCCCCCGAGCTCCCTCCACCCGCTGTGGATGAAAGTGTTAACCCTGCTTCCTCTGTGTCTCCCTCCGCTGAGCGGTCCTCGACGTCAGGCCAACGTCGCTGGATGAGGAGGGGGCCTGCGGTTCTGGAGAGCCTGGTTCTGGTTCCGCAGCCACGCCATGGGCGGAGGAGGAGAGCGGACTGCAGCGTGGAGCCATCGCCGATGAAGAAGCGTCCCCGGGGTTCCACGGAGGAGCGGTCCGGTCCAGCAGGGCGAGATTCTCCTGCCACCACGCCGTGCGGGCCACCGGCGTGGACATCAGTGCCGGAGGACTCTCTAGCTGCACGCACCATCATGCCAGCTGCGGAGCCCGACGCAGCTGAGTGGGAGCCTGAGGACGACCTCCTGACTTCTGAGCCCGGATCATCGCAGTCCTGGACGGCGTCAGAACCCGAGCTCAGGCAAGTGCTCTGTTTTATCTTCCTTCTTCACCTTTTAGAGCACTTTTGCCTGTCTCAATGGGAGATGAGCCGGGTGCAGCCGGCCGCTGCGTCCAAGCTTATCTCGCTGGGTTCTGGTGCTACCGGTGATCCTGATCCCGGGTTTTCTCTCTTGTGTGAGTCTTCTCCCAGGGTCGCCGGCAAGGGGCTGTTCTCGCCTGCTGCGCCAGAGGTTCCGGTTTCGAGGTTGGAGGTCGAGTCTGGTGCCACGCCGACCGGGTCCACCGGGAGTGCTGTTCCGGTCCAGTTGGGGTCCACCGGGAGTGCTCCGGAGGCCCAATCGGGGTCCACCGTGGGTTCAGTTCCGGAGGCCCAATCGGGGTCCACCGTGGGTTCAGTTCCGGAGGCCCAATCGGGGTCCACCGTGGGTGCTGCACCAGCAGGTCCTAGATTCGGTGAGGGAGCTGCGGATCCCCGGCCACCGGATGCTGGACAGGCTCGTTTCCTTCGTCACCCTCATCTCCACCGTCATCCTCCTCGTCTCCCTGAGGAGTGCTACCCATCTCCACCTGGGGCCGTTGGGGTCCCGAATGCTCCGCCCGGTTCCCCCTCGTCTCTCCCCTTTTCGGCGGGACCGCCGGCTGCTTCTTCCCAGCGGTTCTGGTGGGCTGGTGTTGCGGGGCGGCCGCCTGAAGGACTGTCTCGTCAGTTTGGTTCTCCGGGCCGGCCCCCCGACCTATTTGTCTTCCTGTGCGGCGACCTGCTCCGGCCGCCTGAAACTCTCTTCTCCCGAGCATGGGACTGTGGTAGGCCACCCGAACTGTCCTCTTTCCCCCTCCTTGTTCTGTGGTCTCTTGTTGCCGGACGACTCCCCGAACCTTTTGCCCCCATCCCTCCGGGTCTGGACTGCACCCTTCCCGGGTTCCTGATCTCGTCTGTGGGACTGTTGGGGTGTGTGGGGGGGAGGGGGATTGTTTTGTGTTTTTGTGGCTCACCAGGTTGTTTCTGAGTTTGGTGGGGGGTTTTTTTTCTTCCACCTTATGTCACTCTATTTGCCAAAAGGTATATTGCCTATTTTGAACTTATTGTGGTTGCCCACATTTTTGGGGATTATGGGTTTTTTTCTCCCCCTACCTTTATAGCCTTGTTGGTTGTTTGTCTCTCTCCCTCCTGCCAGCGCCCCATCCACCCACCCTAGGGGGGTGGGGGGGGTTTGGGTGTTACTCAGGCCGCTCAGAGCTCGGCCTTGAGGGGGAGGTACTGTCATAACCCGAGTGTCGGTTCTGGCCACACTCGGGTCTCATATCTTTTTTTCCCTGGCTTTGGCAGCTGAGGATTCCTTCCAGCTCCTCGGGCTCTTATTGTGAAGGCGCCCGGGGAAGCTCCCTGCTGTCAAAGTCAGCTGCTGCTCCGCTGTCATTAGGAGCAGCTGTGCCGCGTTGGGGTCATTAGCCGCCAGAGATATAAGCGGGTGCTAAATGTTCTCCAACGCGGCAGTCTCTGTTATGTTCTCCTGTTATGTCCACCTGTCATGATCATCTGCTATGATCATCTGTTATATTCAGCTACGTTCTGATGGTGCTCCTATATGCTCAGGTATGTTCCTGTTTGCCTAGCTCATCATTGTTAACGTTGTCGTCTCGTAAGGTACGTTTCCTTGAGACTTCACCCTTACTGTTGTCCGTCTGGCGCATCGGGTGTTCCCCGGCTCAGACTTCACCCAGCCACTGTATGTGTTCTGTGTGTGTTCATCCTTCTCTGCAATAAAATATCACTGCAAACTCACTGGTGACTGAGGCGTCTTGTGATGGTCCGTGAGGGCCATTGTGACACATAATGCTTGTTACATAATATCTGAAAAAGCACTATTTGAATACAAGTCTGGTTTACAAATTTCTCTCTGTGTTGTCTTTTCATTGATGTTCACACCTTGGGCTCTGGGTGTCCCCAGACATCCCTGGTCTTGTCTGACCTTGAAAACAAAGCATGGTTTACTTGATTAGTAGTTGGATGGGAGACTGCTTGGGAATACCAGGTGCTGTGATCTGTATAAGAAGTATTCTGCCCCTGCCTCTTGCCCAAAGATGCTATTATTGGTACAATCCATATACATTTTTAACAACTTTAAAAAGGCAGCTTTTCATCTTCATTTTTGAGCAAATTTAGACCATACAGAGACGTCCATATGAAGATGCTGTTATGGATTTTTCTAATTATTGGCCGTTCATTCTGTCTCCTGTAATCATAAATGAAATTACACCCAGTACTTTTCCCATGAGAAGGCAAGGATCCAGCCTTGGGCACTGGTGACCCAGCATTCTCAAAACAATGCTTATCTGTTTGGTCTATTGTAGTAAAACTCTCTGCTTTGTTCTGGGACTTGGAATCTTCTCATGGTACGTGCCTGCAAGCGGGACACAACATTTTAACTTCTTGGCCCAGATGTAAATAAATACCCAGAAAAGGCATCTTTGACTCTGCACCTTATTTAAACACCAGATCAATAAGGGACATTTATTAATATAAAAAAAGAAAAAATCCATGACAACACCTTTTCAGCAACCTGACAAAGACAACTTTTCACTTTTCAACTAAATCCGAACATTTTTTTAATCGGTCAGCAAAGCCATCTTTTCAACATTTTTTTCAACCAATTTGTGCTGGGACGGGTGGTGCTCCTGTGCTCCAAGTGCTGAGTGGTCGTTTGGACCTCCACGGTCACGGCAGCATTGCATTGTAATTTTTTTAAACATTAGATCTTCAATACTATCTTTTGATGGTCAAATTTGCCAGCTTGCAGATGGTTTTTCTTGTGTAAAAAAAGGACATACAATACCATTTTAGACAATGTAGATTTGTTTTTAAATAGATTTATAGCCACCGGATGTCATGATCCTGGGCGCGGGTGGGGGCTGTGCCCAGTTTCCAGTCTTATTCTTTTTATTTGTTTCTTTGTTTATGATCTTTTGTATCTGGTTTCTGTTCATGTATTAGTTATTATATTCTTAGTTGTGTTCTTATAGTTTTGTCTAGTTAGTGTGTCATTTTGTAGTTTTTTTTTTTTTTTTACTTATTTGTACCCGTAGGTAGATTTGGTTTGCAGTCTGGTGACAAGCCACTGGCTGCCGGTCGCTGCGTGCGCGAGCGCCCTAAACCTACATGTTTTTGGTATGCGGGAGGAAACCGGAGAAATCCCGGAGTAAACCCACGCAACACGGGGAGAACATGCAAACTCCACACAGCTCACTGTTGGTCGGGGGCTGGGATCGAACCCACGATCTCATGATCCCCGCGATCCCCCGGCCGAGGGTAAACTGTGCTGCCGCAGTGCTAAACCACTGCGCCACCGTGCAGCCCCAGTTATTGGTTTGTTTATCTTTTGGGGGTTGTTATTTTATGCTGTATTAGTTAGTTCCGGTCTGTACTTTTATTTTGACAGTGCTGTGCAGCTTCCGGCTGTCAAACTGTTTCATGGGCTGCACAGCTGTCACTTATTATTTTGATTACGTTCTCACTCATGTAGCCACACCTGATGATCATCTGGTTATTCCTATTTAAGTGGGCCTACTCATTCTTTGCAGTGGTCTTTTTGTTTCCAGACGTTTATGCTACATTTCTCTACACTCCCAGACGGAGCCCACATCTGGTAGAGTCTCCGGGCGTTCCCTGTTTCTTTACTTTAAGTTGTTAGTGTGTATTTTCGTTTGTGTGTGTTTTTTGTTGATAAATGTGCAAACTCACAGTCCGCGTCTGGTGTCTTCAGTCAGACCGTGAAAAGGACGATTTATGACAGAAGACCGCTGCCAGAGTGAGATGCCAGCAGACTGTCAGTGTTGCTTTTCTTTTTTCTTTTCCCTCCCATATTTTCCCTTTAAATCTGTTTTTTTGCTGGCATGGCAGCGCTCTCGGACTACGGTCAGTGTGGGCTTAGCGAGGTGGAGTGTTAGCTGTAAATGTGCTATTGAACATCTTATTGGAGGCTTGTGTTTCTTGCACTCCCAAGGCGGCTCGGGAGTGTCTGGTTGGAGCTGCACAAGTGCTTGAAGCATCCCCCAGCCTGTGGAGCCATCCCAGACTCACAGACCTTCTCCTCTCCATTATTAACTGCTAGAAAAATTCCTCGTAACCTTCAGTCAAAAACCAGGCTGGATTAGAGTGTCAGCAAATTTAATTACACTGGCCAGTGGAGAACAATACAAAAATAGTTTCAGAGCCTATTCGCGCACCATTCTGACTGAAGCACACATCAGTCAGCTCTTTAAGCCCTTTGTTATCTGAGCGGTGAAGAAGGAATTGTCCATCATGATTGGTCCAGTACATCTGGTCAAAACTTGGTGTACAGATTATCTCTTTCTCAAGAATCATGATGCTCACTCAGTACCAGTCACACAGGAGCCACAAAAAAATGAACGAAAGCAAGATGATAATTAATACAGCTGCATCCTTTACACTTTCACACAGACTCTGAGACAAAGCAAATCACATGTATGAAACAAATATGAACCTTTTCTATCATTCTCCCCCTTTGATGCCATGCAAGACATCAGAAAAGAACGAATTATGGCTTCTAAAGCCCCGTCTGGCAGCTATGCTAATCTCCAATGCATTTGCATGCAACAGATCCTAACTAGCTAACGACGGGGAAAGTCCGCCATTGGCCCTGCTGCACCAGGCACCGGCTAAACGTTTTAGTCCTTTAGGAGGAGAAATTGAACAACAAACTCATTAATTAATGATGAAAGTAATCAATGGTGAAAACAGTGAAAAACAGAATGATGATAAAATAATAACAAAAAGATATAAGGGTATATGTGTGTTATAGTTGTGTCATTGCAGCTTATATAAAAACAAACAAAGGATAAAACAAAACAATACTAATAAAGTGTAATATGAAATGTAAAAACAGAAATGAGAATGACATAAAAACAAAATAAAAGTAAAAATAATGTTTCAAACTTCACATCATGATCATGCAACTCCTTTCGGTTTTCTGCATATCAATCATACTTTTATTCTGTACTTGGGTCATGGAGAGACATCTTCAGCTCACGCTGTTTGTTCATCATCGCCACCATCCCCGGCAACTGCACCATGGTACATCATTAAGTTAACATGAACAAGTCTCATCATTATACTACGGATACAGGGAATGACACAAGAAAAGGCTTAAAATAATACCACCAAAATCATTAACAGGCTTATGATGAGACTTCTCCATGAAGAGAGTAACCAGCTTAACCAGGTTTGTTCATCAGTAACATTGTCCTTGGCTGCGGCAGCCTGCAAGACAGTCAGGTTGCGTATGGCCGAGGCAATCACGTGACCATCTGCATCATTTTCAGGGATAAAAGTACAACAATAATCTCCTACAACTGCACACACGCCCCCTCGGGCGGCAGCTATTTCATCCATTCTATTTTGGGTCAGCATAAGTCTAAGAGCCGTTAATTCCTCATTTATACCAGAAAAAGCTGATAAAGAAAAAATTCACAAATGAATGTAGTCTATAACTAGTTGTTTCAATCCATAAGATGTTCTTAGCCACTCCCACCAAAGGGAGCAAGGAATTAAGTACCTCCTGCCCCATGGTTTCAAACTTGAATTCTTCCGGCACATCTGTGCCCCAAATGGGATCATGTGGTGCAAAGGAGACATCTCTCTTCACCCTACCCACCTGTACTGCTGACAATATGATGGTGTGGTCAGTCACAACTACGGGGGCACACATCCCTCCCCAATTCATGGGTAGGTGTGAGTAGGCATGATGGCTGCACAGCCACCAACCTCCTGTCACCATATGTGTGCTATGATTGTGAGGATCACAAATTGCAGTGCTACAGAGCTCCTGCAGGGTGACATTGCCTTCCAGACTTCTAGACTAACAAAAGGGATCTTCAGGACAGCTTTTGCCCACTGCGTTAGTCCAGCAGGTAACAGTACAGTGGCGAGACGCACTATGCACCGTTGCACACCTAGAAAGTGGTAAGCTGCCCAAAGAGATGCTTCCACACCCTTTTAAACAAAAGGAGAAATTCCCCAGCGAGATTAACCTTGCCTTCACCGAGTAAGTGGTGTCATCGTGTCTCTGGTCAGTGGAGTCATAGGCAATGTGACAGGTGTGATTCAAATTATTGCTTGCTGTACTATTTCTATACATAGCCTCTTGCAAGAAACAAACAGCTTCTGATAGTTCCATTGGTTTAGAAGTGACAGATATTTGACCAACTGAAAGTGGGAGCAAAGAACATACATAGCAATTTGAACGATTAGTTGATTTGGCTGTATAATTAGCATACTTCCACCACACATTACCAGCATAAACATGATCCTCATGACTTGGACCTTCTAGCCAGTCACGGTATGTGCGTGTAAGGTATCTAGCCCTATGATAAATATGGTGTCCCTAAAAATAACCAAAGCAAAAGTGTCACCACAAGGATGATGATGATGAAAAAACAGGTGTACCATTCGCATCCTTCAGTTGTCAACCTTCTCTCTCTGGCATTTTGTCTCTCCATGATAAACAACAGTTGTTTTGCAAAACAAGTCGTTACTGGGACAAACCGTCAACTGACACTCATATAGAAAAACAGTTAAACAGTCACTTGTTGAGGATTTTTTTTTTTTTGGGGGGGGGGGATGTAGTTTACAATGGCGATTAAAAATAGAAACAGTGTCTTGTGGAGGGAATGGGGACTAGATAGTTTCTTGCTGAGAGTTTTGAGCTGGGTAAAGTTTGCAATGTGTCAGATGCACCCAAGAGTCACGTCCTTCCACTTTAACGGCTGTTGGTGTCACCAGGATGACCCCGTGTGGTCCTTGCCAGGGAGCGTTGACCCAGATTCTCTTTTTGATGACTTTGATAAGGACCAGATCCCCCGGTTTGGCCAAGATGGGTGCTTCGCCTTGTGCCCTCCTGGGAAGAGCAGCATGTACAACATCTCTGTCAGTCAACATTCTTTGCATGTAATCAGCTAAACACCCTTCCTCATCACCTGAATTAAATGGCCTTTAAGGTGGGAGTAGGAAAGGTTTACCATCCATTATTTTTTCCTATTTCTGTCATTGTTTTCCTCAGCCTTCTTTAATGGTCCTATTTGTGCGTTACACTAATCCTGCAGATTGTGGATGATAAGCTGAGTGGTTTTCCAAGTTAATGTTGAGTGTTGTACCTAAGTGTGATATAACCTAATTTACAAAACTTGTTCCATTATCTGAGAAATCTTTTCAGTTATTCCAAATCTTGGTATTATTTCAGTTAAGAGTTTTCTTTGCTACTGTAACAGCATTTGGATGAGTGCAAGAGAAGGCTTCTGTCCATTTAGTGAATATATCAATAATCACCAAACAATATTTTTTTCCTTCACATTTATTTAGTTCAATGGAATCCATGCAAATTTTTTGAAATGGATAAGTTGATGCAGGGAAGGTGCCTTTTTCAGGCCTTAATTTGTGAGAATGTGTGTTCCTCTCCTTCTGTTAATGTAAAAAGTGATCATATGGGTGAGTTGGGAACATCAATGTGGACTTCTTTCTGCACTGTGGTCACCCAGTTCAAAGGCAGTGAGTAGGTGTCCAGTTTTGGGGAATACTGAACCTTTGGATCAGAACTTTGTTTCCAAGATTGACCACATTCCTCTGCTGTCGTTACAAATCGTCCGACATCCCTCCAGTGCATGTGTTTGGGTTTGATTAGTGGGATGTGGGGTGCCTCCCAGTGTTTAAAATGTCTGTTGTCTTCATCACATAACACAATAGATGCTCCCACATAGCCCCTTGGTGACCAATACAGATTTTTAATGACCAGTCTGGAGGATGGATTTGCAAGAATTGTTTTTTCGGATCTGGGCCACATAAGTGTCTGTCATACATACTGCAACAATATTGGTCTGTGGCCTGCTGTGTAGTAGGGATGTTGGACTCAAAATATTGCATAGCTTTTGTGTGCAGGTCTGATGTCACTGAGCTTGGTCTGGCCGAAACCAAACGCAGGGAGTAGCAGTATCTTGGCACATTGAAATCCTTCATTACATTTACTTCTGTCCCATGTGGAAAATGTGATGCTCTCATACTGTTCTCCGATGGGAAACTTTATTTGAATCTCCAATGTCACTTCAGCTAAACACTGTATTGTTAACATCAAGTCAAAGTCAGGTAAATAGATGTCTGTTATGCCAGTGTTAGCGTCAACAGTTATACTTAGCTTCGGTGCGGTCAGTCAGGTAGTCAGTGACATAACGCACGGCTCAGGAGACGCACACACACAGGCTCAGAGAAGTTCAAATAGTTTATTAGCAACAGGGGTGAATGGATGTGTGTCTGCGGGATGTAAATGTATTGGTGGCGGCGTCTGCTTCAGGCACAGAGGCAGGAGACCGTACAGCCGGCAACCCTATGGGAAAGAGCACAAAGACACAGGGTGACGGGCACACACCAACACAGGAGGAGAATAAGCGAGAGAGGAGCTTACTTGCAAGGGACAGATGACTGGCACCACAAGGACGGAACCCGGAAGACAGCCACCTGCAGGGCTCAGTGCAGCAGCGAGGAACGGTGAGGGAGAGGTGTAGTCCGCCGCCAAGGAATCCACCTGTGCACAGGGGAGCAGACTGGAGAGAAAGGAGGTAAGGGCTTCTTACCAAAGGCGTCGTGCTGAAGGAAAGGTTGACTCACGATGATGAGTGGAGAAGTCTGACGGCTTCAGGCCGAAGCTCAGGACGAGGCAGCTTATATTCCTCGCTGCTGATGATGTGCAGGTGTGCGTCCAGGTGGCGCTGCTGATGAGCGGCGTGGCGTGACAGTACTCCCCCCTCTAGCAGCGCCTCCTGGCGATGGCTTCTCTGGGTGCGCTCGGTGGAAATCAGCGATGAGCGAGGGGGCTGACACAAACGACGGGGGCACCCACTGTCGATGTTCAGGCCCATAGCCCTCCCAGTCCACCAAGTACTGCAACCCACGACCCCGGCGCCGGGAGTCCAGGATGGAAGAGACGGCCCAGGCCGGATGGCCACCAACCATCCGGGGCGCGGGTTGCGCAGCAGGAGGAGGGCAAAGGGGGTCGGAGACTGCCAGCTTCACCCTGGACACGTGGAAGGTGGGATGGATGCGGAGGGAGGGGGGAATAGCCACACGCACAGCTACCGGGTTGATGATCCGGGTGATGGGGTAGGGTCCCATAAAGCGCTGTGCCAGCTTCCTCTTCTCGCCTTTCAATGTTACGTCCTGGGTTGACACGTAGACTCGTTGCCCAACTCTGTACGCCGGGGCAGGTCTTCTGTGCCGGTCCGCCACAGTTCTGTTGTGCTCCGCCGTGGGTAAAAGCGCATTACGCGCAGATGCCCAGATGGAGCGGAACTGCCTGAGATGCGCCCTAACTGACGGGACAGTTACCTCACTCTCCTGCGCCGGGAACAGCGGGGGGTCGTAACCCAGGGACGCCTTGAAGGGGGACATCCCTGTAGCAGAAGAGCGAGCGGTGTTGTGGGCGTATTCAACCCAGGCAAGATGGTTACTCCAGGACGTGGGTTTGGATGCAGTCACACAGCGGAGCGCAGCCTCCAGCTCCTGGTTGGTCCGCTCACACTGCCCGTTGGATTGGGGGTGATGGCCGGAGGAGAGGCTCACCTTGGCTCCGATGGCATTACAAAACGACTTCCAAACCTCAGAGGAAAATTGGGGCCCCCGGTCCGAGACCACGTCCACCGGAATCCCGTGCAGCCTGACCACGTGTTGGATGAGGAGGTCCGCCGTCTCCAGGGCAGTAGGGAGACCTCGCAGGGGGACGAAGTGTACCGCCTTGGAGAAGCGATCCACGATGGTCAGGATGGTGTCGTAGGAGTTGAAGACTGGGAGTCCGGTGACGAAGTCCAGGGCGATGTGCGACCAGGGCCTGCCAGGGACGGGCAGGGGCTGGAGCAGATCCGCTGGAGGGGCGTTTCCCGACTTATTGGTGGCACAAACTGGGCAAGCCCGGGCGTAGCGAGCCGCATCCCTCCGCAGGCCCGGCCACCAAAAGGACCGCTGGAGGAGGTCTATCATCCGGGAGGAGCCAGGGTGACAGGTGAGCCTGGAGGTGTGTAGCCAGTGGATGACCTCTCCTCGAACCGCAGATGGCACGAATAGTCTTCCCTCTGGTCCGCCGCCAGGGTCAGGTTCCACCTCCTGCGCCTTCCGGATCTTGCTCTCTATGTCCCAGGAGATGGCTCCCACGACGTACGACCTGGGCAGGATGGTGTGGAGCATGTCCTCCGACTCCTCGGGGGCGAATTGCCTAGAGAGGGCGTCGGGCAGGCCGTTCTTGGAGCCAGGCCTGAAGGTGATGGAAAACTGGAACCTGGCAAAGAACAAGGACCAGCGCGCCTGGCGGGCGTTCAGGTGCTTGGCAGATCGAAGGTATTCCAAGTTCTTGTGGTCCGTCAGGACCACAAACGGCAGGTCCGCCCCCTCTAGCCAGTGACGCCACTCTTGCAGCGCGAGCTTGATGGCGAGGAGCTCTCTGTCCCCCACGTCGTAATTTCTCTCCGCCGGGGACAAGCGCCGGGAGAAGAAGGCGCAGGGCCTTTTGGCGCCGTCGTCAGGCGACCGCTGGGATAGCACCGCCCCCACTCCTGTGTCCGAAGCATCCACCTCCACGATGCACTGCAGCGCGGGGTCGACCTGGCGAAGGACCCGGGAGGAGGAGAACTCCGCCTTCAGCGCCTGAAAAGCAGCTGCGGCCTCTTCAGTCCACCGGAACGGGACCTTAGGGGACGTGAGGCGGGTCAGCGGTCCGACGATGGTGCTGAAGTTTGGGACAAGGCGGCGGTAGAAGTTCGTGAACCCCACGAACTGTTGCATCTGTTTCCTCGACGCAGGTGTAGGCCACTCTACCACCGCCTTCACCTTCTCTGGGTCTGGACGCACCTGGTCGTGAGCGATGACGAATCCCAGGAAGGATGTTGTTCTAGCAAAAAATTCGCACTTCTCAGCCTTCACGTATAGCCGGTTCTCCAGCAGCCTTTGGAGGACCCGCCTCACATGGACCTGGTGCTCGTCCCTGGATTTGGAGAAGATGAGTATATCATCCAGGTAGACGAACACAAAGAGGCCGATGAAGTCCTGGAGGACGTCGTTGATGAGGCGCTGAAAGACGGCAGGAGCGTTGGTCAACCCGAACGGCATTACCAGGTATTCAAAGTGGCCGTTAGGGGTACGGAAGGCTGTCTTCCACTCATCTCCCTCCCGGATCCGGACGAGGTGGTATGCGCTGCGTAGATCCAGCTTGGTGAACCAGGTCGCCCCCTGGAGGGAGTGGAAAGCAGTGTCCATGAGGGGCAGGGTGTAACGATCCCTCTCCGTGATGTCATTTAGGGCCCGATAGTCAATGCAAGGATGGAGAGATCCGTCCTTTTTCCCAACGAAGAAGAACCCTGCCCCCACGGGTGATGATGATGGGCGGATTATCCCAGCACTCAGCGACTCTTTTAGGTAGGCGTTCATCGTCTCCTTCTCCGGCGCTGACAGACTGTAGAGCCGACCAGAAGGTAAGGGTGCCCCCTGGCGGAGGTTGATGGCGCAGTCATAGGGCCGATGAGGAGGGAGAGACATGGCCTTGGTCTTACTGAATACCATGCCCAGGTCGTGAAATTCCAGAGGCACCAGGGACAGGTCCAGGGGTGCAGCGTCCGTAGCGGGGGGAGAAGCGGACGGAGAACAGGCAGCGGACTGAAGGCAGGTGCCCATGTAGAACGTGCTCCATGCCGATACCCCAGCTGACTTCCAATCCAGGACAGGGTTGTGGAGGCGTAGCCAGGGATACCCCAGGATGACGGGCGACACAGAGTTGGGCAGGACGTAGAAGGTCATCTCCTCCCGGTGGTTTCCTGAGATAATCACCGGGACAGGAACAGTCTGGTGCATCACTCTCCCAAGGGAGGCACGAGAGAGGTTGACCAGGGAGATGGGGTCTCTCAGTGCCTGGCAGCGGATGCCCAATTGGGTTGCCAGGCTTTGTGAAATAAAGCTGCCTTCTGCGCCCGAATCCACCAGTGCGTGGGTGAGATGCCCAGTGGGATTGTGGCAGAAACGGACGGGCAGCTTCAATTGTGTGTGTGAGTTTAACCGATTGAGATCCGCAAGGCCCCCTACAGTGACTCACGGACCCCGCCGACTGGCTTTCCGTGGGCAAAGCTTCACCGTGTGTTGGTCATCTCCGCAATACATGCAGAGATCCAACTCACGGCGGCGTTGTCTTTCCGCAGGTGAAAGCTTTGTCCAGCCCGTCACCATCGGCTCCGACTCCTCGGGGCACGATGGTGGCGGCGCCGCCAGGGGGCGAGCTTGGAACAGGCACGGCGAGACTCCACGAGGGCGAGAAGAAGACGACTTCCGCCCTGAGGAGCGCTCGCGCAGCCTGTTATCCAAACTAATCGCTAAGGATGTCAGCTCCGCTAGCGTCTCAGGAATATCCCGCCCAGCCAGTTCATCCCTCAGATCATCATTGAGGCTGCGGAGAAAAAGGCCGCAGAGGGAGCGTTCCTCCCAGCCTACTTCCTCCGCCGCTACCCGGAAGTCGACCGCGTAGTCCGCTGCCAACCGGCTTCCCTGCTGGAGGGCGAGAAGCCGATCGACCTGGACCGTCTCGGTTGGAGTATGGTCAAAGACCTCCAGGAAGCGCCTCACGAATTGGTCATATGTGAGGGCAGCATAACTGGGCCTCGCCATTACGGCGTAGGTCCATGTTAAAGCTCGCCCCTCCAGGAGATTCCCGATATAACCAATTCGGCTATGATCTGAGGGAAAGTCTCCGGGCACACGGTGGAAAACGGACTCACACTGCAAAATAAACCCTCGCGCTCCGCCGAGCTTACCGCTAAAGCGGGCGGGGGTTGGAATGGGTGTGAGCCGAACCGGTGCACTCGGAGCCTGCTGGACGGCCACTGGAGCAGCAGGAGCCGCGCCACCCTGACGAGCCGGGGGGAACGACTGTTGGGGGTCCAAGCGGCCCAACCGGTTAGTCAAATTTAACAATTGATTGAAAATCACCTGTTGCTGATAGGCTAATTGATCCACTCGAGCCTCGAGAGTGGAAAACCGGTGTGCGAGCCCGCCGTCTGCCGAGCCGCTCTGCTGAAGCCGTACTGACATAACGCACGGCTCAGGAGACGCACACACACAGGCTCAGAGAAGTTCAAATAGTTTATTAGCAACAGGGGTGAATGGATGTGTGTCTGCGGGATGTAAATGTATTGGTGGCGGCGTCTGCTTCAGGCACAGAGGCAGGAGACCGTACAGCCGGCAACCCTATGGGAAAGAGCACAAAGACACAGGGTGACGGGCACACACCAACACAGGAGGAGAATAAGCGAGAGAGGAGCTTACTTGCAAGGGACAGATGACTGGCACCACAAGGACGGAACCCGGAAGACAGCCACCTGCAGGGCTCAGTGCAGCAGCGAGGAACGGCGAGGGAGAGGCATAGTCTGCTGCCGAGGAATCCACCTGTGCACAGGGGAGCAGACTGGAGAGAAAGGAGGTAAGGGCTTCTTACCAAAGGCGTCGTGCTGAAGGAAAGGTTGACTCACGATGATGAGTGGAGAAGTCTGACGGCTTCAGGCCGAAGCTCAGGGCGAGGCGGCTTATATTCCTCGCCGCTGATGATGTGCAGGTGTGCATGCAGGTGGCGCCGCTGATGAGCGGTGCGGCGTGACAGTCAGCCTGTGAGGTCCTCCACCCCCTCTCCGCTGCTGCTGGTGTCCAGGACATTGCCTCCGTCAATGGCATTTTTGTCCACATTGATGACAAACATCATGTTCCCCTTGCCACGGCCAGCTCGTCCCATGCCTCCCTCTGTTACCCCTTCACCACTGGGGTCCAGTTACGGTGCCACCCTGGAAAATAGAACTGGGGGGAAGCTTTGCCCCCCCTTCCCTTTTGTGTCAACAATCACACAAACAGGAGCTGGATTTTCTTTCATTTTTTTTCTTTTTCTTTCCTTTCCTCCTCTTTTATCTCTGCCTGTTTGGCATGTTAACACATCGCCAAATGCACAGGTGTTTTATGCGACCAAATGTTTGCAGATGTAATCAGCGAGGTGTGGGTGCATGTTTTGCAAAAAGACACTTTTCAAATGCTGCCAATAAGGTTCTACTATGGTGCATATTTAATGCACATATGTAGCATGCTGTATGGTACGCATTCTCCCCCACAGGCATACAGTGGCTCGACGGTGCAGAGCCTACAGTCAAACGTCCAAATGAACAATGCCCCAGCAGGGACCTCGGCTAGGAGGTGGGTGCTGGGGGAAGAAGGAAGTCAGAGACAATGTCCCGGCAGGAGCCCCGAGGTGGAGAAGAGAGCAGAGACGCCAGCAAGTCTCGAGGGCTATGTGTGACTACGGGTGCATATGTTTACTGAGCTTCTGTGGGGGTAAAGGTGTGAGATACGCTATGTGGGGGTTGAGTATCTCTGGGGGTTATAAAAGCTGGAGGAAAGTTGTGTTTCTCTCTCTTATTATGCTGAGAACTTTGATGATAGAAGATGTGACTTTCAATAAAGCTTCCTGAGAAATAAACTCAGTCTCGTTTGTAAGACATCTTCTACACTGGTGACCTACGACTACTATGTCCAGTGACGACAACCTTTCTACGCCGGACTCCGCAGGAGCTCACTGGGTTAACGCAGCTACCATGCTACAGCTGCCCGACTTCTGGCAACATAACCCGCGCTCCTGGTTTACCACTGTGGAGGCGCAATTCCACCTTCGGGGTATCTCGGCAGATGCAACGAGGTTCCACCATGCCGTCGCGAAGCTGGACAGCCTCACAGTGCAACGGGTGGAGAGTTTGACCAACCACCCACCCCAAGACAACAAGTACGGCACACTGAAAGCTGCCCTAATCCGAGCTTTCACTCCCTCGCAGGAAGAGCGGGTAGAGAAGCTCCTGGCGTTATCAGAGGGAGAAGCAGACAGGCCAGCGGATCTGATGGCACAGATGATGAGCCTGAGAGGCCAGGATGACGACGGTTTTATCTTCGCCCACCTCTTCCTCAGGACGCTCCCGCCGGCAGTGAGAGTTACCCTGACCAGCTCGCAGTCGCTCGCCAACCGTGACTACCACGAGCTGGGACAGGTGGCGCAACGGCTCGTCGACTCCCATAGACGGCGCACAGCCACGACGGCGGCAGCAGAGATGACCGCCCCTTCGCGAGAAGGAGGGAGACCAGAGGCTGCGGCACCGGACCCGATGACGGCAGCAGCGGCGGAGACCAGGAGAAGTAGAGCTGACAACGCCATCTGCTTCTACCATCGACGTTTCGCCGACAAAGCCCGCAGATGCGTCCCGCCGTGCCAGTACCAGCGCCAGGGAAACGCCAGGACCGGGAGCCGGTAGCAGCTGCGACTCTCGGCACGAAGAACAAGCTGCTTTTCGTGACGGACGCGAATTCTGGGAAAGAATTCCTGGTGGACACGGGCTCCCAGCTGAGTTTTGTCAAGCCTACCTACGCGGACACACTGGGGCCGGCCAACGGGCCCCTGGTGTTAGCGGCGAACGGCTCCACGGTCAAAACCTATGGGGAGAAGACACTCCGCCTGTCCCTCCACGGACGCAACTTCGAGTGGACCTTCGTTGTTGCTGCAGTTAGCAACAATATGCTAGGTGCTGACTTTTTGTGCTCAAACAGTTTGTTAGTTGATCTTGCTAATAGACGTATTATAAATGCACTGTCTTTCTATTCTATCTCCTGCACAGCTCGAGTGGCCCTGCCTTCGGCGCATTCCAATGTCACTGCAGCGGGTGGTAAGTTTCATGCATTACTCAACCAGTTTCCAGCACTCACGGTCCCTACATTTTCAGCGTCAGTTGCCAAACACGGGGTAGAGCATTTCATAAGCACTGCTGGCCCCCCTGTGTTCGCAAAGGCTCGGCGGTTGGACCCAGCTAAACTGGCCATCGCGCGCGAGGAATTCGCCAACTTGGAAAAGCTGGGCATAGTCCGGCGTTCCAACAGCGCCTGGTCGTCACCCCTGCACATGGTACCCAAAGCTGACGGCTCGTGGCGCCCGTGCGGTGATTTCCGCAGATTAAATAATGCTTCAGCCCACGACCGCTATCCGATTCCGCACATCCAAGATTTTTCGGCGCATTTAGCGGGAGCGCGCATCTTTTCCAAAATAGACTTGGTGCGTGGTTATCACCAAGTTCCAGTCCGCGCGCAGGACATACCCAAAACGGCAGTTATAACCCCTTTCGGGCTTTTCGAGTTTTTGCGCATGCCTTTCGGCCTCAAGGGCGCCGCGCAGACGTTCCAACGCATGATGGATGCAGTGCTGCGCGACCTCCCTTTCGTGTTCGCTTATTTGGACGATATTTTGGTAGCCAGCGCGTCTGAAGCCGAACACGAACGCCACCTCACAGCCGTTTTTCAGAGGCTCACAGAACACGGGCTGATCATTAATCCAGCGAAGTGCCAATTCGGGGTAACGAAAATTGATTTTTTGGGACACCGCGTGTCGCCAGAAGGCGCGGTCCCGCTGCCGGATAAAGTGCGCGCGATAACGGATTTCCCCCAACCGCAGACGGTCAAGGCGCTGCAAGAATTTTTGGGGATGGTCAATTTTTATAACCGTTTCCTCCCAAACGCGGCACGGCTTATGCACCCATTGTACGCGGCATTAAAGAAGCAAAAACCTACAGCCAAGGTCGAGTGGTCCCCGGATCGGGAGCGCGCTTTTTCACAGGTCAAATCAGCCCTCGCCAACGCTGCGTTATTGGCACACCCGGTGCCGGCAGCTCGCATGGCGCTAACCACAGACGCCTCCGAAGTGGCAGTGGGAGTGGTGGTCAAGCAACTGGTTGCAGGATGCTGGCAACCACTCGCATTTTTCAGCAAAACATTGCGCGATAGCGAACGTAAATACAGCGCGTTCGACAGGGAGCTTTTGGCCCTACATTTGGCCATCCGCCACTTCCAGTTCTGGTTGGAAGGACGCCGTTTTACCGCGTTCGTGGATCATAAACCTTTAACTTTTGCAATGGCCAAGGTTTCAGAGCCCTGGTCGGGCCGACAACAGAGGCAGCTGGCTGCAATTTCGGAGTTTACCACGGACATTCAACACGTGGCAGGTAAACACAATGTAGTGGCAGATTGCCTCTCGTGCGCGGTTGCAGCGACAGGCCCCCAGGGGGCAGAGTCGGCTACGGCAGACCTAGGTCAGGCTGGCGGCACGGGAGCGCTCACAGCTCCGGTCTGCGTCGGTTTAGATTACGCAGCCATGGCCGCTGAACAGGTTGGCGACGCGGACATGCGCGCGCTCCAGTCTGGGCCAACAGGGCTAAGGCTGGAGCACAGGGTGCTTCAAAGAGGCATGCCCTCCCTAATCTGTGATATCTCCACGGGGCGTCCCCGTCCCGTAGTCCCGGCTGCGTGGCGTCGCCGTGTTTTTGACTTAATACACTCACTGGCACACCCGGGCGTCCGCGCTTCTATCAAAATGGTAGGGGAGAAGTTTGTTTGGCCGGGGCTGCGTAAACAAGTCAAAGAGTGGGCTGCAGCTTGCACTGCGTGTCAAAGGGCAAAGGTACACAAACACACACGAGCCCCTCTAGAACCTTTTCACATCCCAGCCAAACGCTTTGATCATGTGCATGTCGACTTAGTAGGACCGCTTCCGCTGTCCCAGGGTTTCACACACCTTCTAACCATGGTAGACCGCACCACGCGCTGGCCAGAGGCGGTTCCTCTGGCGGCAACTACAACGGCAGATGTTGCACGCGCCTTTTTAACGGCTTGGGTCGCGCGCTTTGGTATCCCGTCAGACTTAACGTCCGACAGAGGACCACAGTTTGTTTCCGAGCTCTGGTCATCCATGGCACTCAGCCTGGGGGTGAAAATTCATCGCATGACCGCGTATAGCCCCCAGGCCAACGGTTTGTGCGAGCGCTTCCATCGGTCATTGAAAGCAGCACTCAGAGCGGCTCTCACGGACACAAATTGGGTTGATAAACTTCCATGGGTTTTATTAGGGTTGCGTTCAGCTCCTAAAGAGGACTTGCATGCCTCTCCGGCAGAACTCGTCTTCGCCCAACCACTCCGGTTACCGGGAGATTTCCTCCCTGAGAATCCTGCTCCGGAGCGCCTCCCCGCTCAGCGGCTGCAGAGCGACGCGGGGTCGCACACCCTCCCTGGTCCCGCTCATCACAGTTTTCCACGTGTTTTTGTGCCTAAAGCCTTAAAGAATGCAGAATTTGTCTTTGTTAGACACGACGCACAGAGGCCAGGTTTAAGACCACCTTACGATGGACCGTTCAGAGTGTTAGAAACCGGGGAAAAGCACTTTTTGCTTGATTTGGGAGACAGGACAGATTTAGTCTGCATCAACAGGCTCAAACCCGCTTTTGTGTTAGCTGATGACCCAGTCCAGTTAGCCAGTGCCCCCCGCCGCGGCAGGCCACCCGGGAGACGCTCTGCTAAGCTTTCACGACGATGTGTTAACGATTCTACTTCACAGATGCAGCGGACAACAACAAGCAGAGCGAGACCAGCTCACAGCAGATATGGCAGAGTGTTGAAGCCCAAGCAGTGGGAACTGTAATCTGTTGTGCCAAGTTTTTTTTTCTTCTCTCTTGTTCTGTGTAGAGTGTCATAGTTCTATGCATTTGAAGTGTACCTGGTCCTTATTTGAACGTTTGGGGGGGGGGGTTATATGGTGCATATTTAATGCACATATGTAGCATGCTGTATGGTACGCATTCTCCCCCACAGGCATACAGTGGCTCGACGGTGCAGAGCCTACAGTCAAACGTCCAAATGAACAATGCCCCAGCAGGGACCTCGGCTAGGAGGTGGGTGCTGGGGGAAGAAGGAAGTCAGAGACAATGTCCCGGCAGGAGCCCCGAGGTGGAGAAGAGAGCAGAGACGCCAGCAAGTCTCGAGGGCTATGTGTGACTATGGGTGCATATGTTTACTGAGCTTCTGTGGGGGTAAAGGTGTGAGATACGCTATGTGGGGGTTGAGTATCTCTGGGGGTTATAAAAGCTGGAGGAAAGTTGTGTTTCTCTCTCTTATTATGCTGAGAACTTTGATGATAGAAGATGTGACTTTCAATAAAGCTTCCTGAGAAATAAACTCAGTCTCGTTTGTAAGACATCTTCTACACTGGTGACCTACGACTACTATGTCCAGTGACGACAACCTTTCTACGCCGGACTCCGCAGGAGCTCACTGGGTTAACGCAGCTACCATGCTACAGCTGCCCGACTTCTGGCAACATAACCCGCGCTCCTGGTTTACCACTGTGGAGGCGCAATTCCACCTTCGGGGTATCTCGGCAGATGCAACGAGGTTCCACCATG
Organism: Pholidichthys leucotaenia; assembly: GCA_020510985.1. Taxonomy (NCBI): domain Eukaryota; kingdom Metazoa; phylum Chordata; class Actinopteri; order Cichliformes; family Pholidichthyidae; genus Pholidichthys; species Pholidichthys leucotaenia. The sequence goes on along the minus strand of CM035840.1, from coordinate 309,400,310 downwards.
CCGTCGCGAAGCTGGACAGCCTCACAGTGCAACGGGTGGAGAGTTTGACCAACCACCCACCCCAAGACAACAAGTACGGCACACTGAAAGCTGCCCTAATCCGAGCTTTCACTCCCTCGCAGGAAGAGCGGGTAGAGAAGCTCCTGGCGCTATCAGAGGGAGAAGCAGACAGGCCAGCGGATCTGATGGCACAGATGATGAGCCTGAGAGGCGAGGATGACGACGGTTTTATCTTCGCCCACCTCTTCCTCAGGACGCTCCTGCCGGCAGTGAGAGTTACCCTGACCAGCTCGCAGTCGCTCGCCAACCGTGACTACCACGAGCTGGGACAGGTGGCGCAACGGCTCGTCGACTCCCATAGACGGCGCACAGCCACGACGGCGGCAGCAGAGATGACCGCCCCTTCGCGAGAAGGAGGGAGACCAGAGGCTGCGGCACCGGACCCGATGACGGCAGCAGCGGCGGAGACCAGGAGAAGTAGAGCTGACAACGCCATCTGCTTCTACCATCGACGTTTCGCCGACAAAGCCCGCAGATGCGTCCCGCCGTGCCAGTACCAGCGCCAGGGAAACGCCAGGACCGGGAGCCGGTAGCAGCTGCGACTCTCGGCACGAAGAACAAGCTGCTTTTCGTGACGGACGCAAATTCTGGGAAAGAATTCCTGGTGGACACGGGCTCCCAGCTGAGTTTTGTCAAGCCTACCTACGCGGACACACTGGGGCCGGCCAACGGGCCCCTGGTGTTAGCGGCGAACGGCTCCACGGTCAAAACCTATGGGGAGAAGACACTCCGCCTGTCCCTCCACGGACGCAATTTCGAGTGGACCTTCGTTGTTGCTGCAGTTAGCAACAATATGCTAGGTGCTGACTTTTTGTGCTCAAACAGTTTGTTAGTTGATCTTGCTAATAGACGTATTATAAATGCACTGTCTTTCTATTCTATCTCCTGCACAGCTCGAGTGGCCCTGCCTTCGGCGCATTCCAATGTCACTGCAGCGGGTGGTAAGTTTCATGCATTACTCAACCAGTTTCCAGCACTCACGGTCCCTACATTTTCAGCGTCAGTTGCCAAACACGGGGTAGAGCATTTCATAAGCACTGCTGGCCCCCCTGTGTTCGCAAAGGCTCGGCGGTTGGACCCAGCTAAACTGGCCATCGCACGCGAGGAATTCGCCAACTTGGAAAAGCTGGGCATAGTCCGGCGTTCCAACAGCGCCTGGTCGTCACCCCTGCACATGGTACCCAAAGCTGACGGCTCGTGGCGCCCGTGCGGTGATTTCCGCAGATTAAATAATGCTTCAGCCCACGACCGCTATCCGATTCCGCACATCCAAGATTTTTCGGCGCATTTAGTGGGAGCGCGCATCTTTTCCAAAATAGACTTGGTGCGTGGTTATCACCAAGTTCCAGTCCGCGCGCAGGACATACCCAAAACGGCAGTTATAACCCCTTTCGGGCTTTTTGAGTTTTTGCGCATGCCTTTCGGCCTCAAGGGCGCCGCGCAGACGTTCCAACGCATGATGGATGCAGTGCTGCGCGACCTCCCTTTCGTGTTCGCTTATTTGGACGATATTTTGGTAGCCAGCGCGTCTGAAGCCGAACACGAACGCCACCTCACAGCCGTTTTTCAGAGGCTCACAGAACACGGGCTGATCATTAATCCAGCGAAGCGCCAATTCGGGGTAACGAAAATTGATTTTTTGGGACACCGCGTGTCGCCAGAAGGCGCGGTCCCGCTGCCGGATAAAGTGCGCGCGATAACGGATTTCCCCCAACCGCAGACGGTCAAGGCGCTGCAAGAATTTTTGGGGATGGTCAATTTTTATAACCGTTTCCTCCCAAACGCGGCACGGCTTATGCACCCATTGTACGCGGCATTAAAGAAGCAAAAACCTACAGCCAAGGTCGAGTGGTCCCCGGATCGGGAGCGCGCTTTTTCACAGGTCAAATCAGCCCTCGCCAACGCTGCGTTATTGGCACACCCGGTGCCGGCAGCTCGCATGGCGCTAACCACAGACGCCTCCGACGTGGCAGTGGGAGCGGTGGTCGAGCAACTGGTTGCAGGATGCTGGCAACAACTCGCATTTTTCAGCAAAACATTGCGCGATAGCGAACGTAAATACAGCGCGTTCGACAGGGAGCTTTTGGCCCTACATTTGGCCATCCGCCACTTCCAGTTCTGGTTGGAAGGACGCCGTTTTACCGCGTTCGTGGATCATAAACCTTTAACTTTTGCAATGGCCAAGGTTTCAGAGCCCTGGTCGGGCCGACAACAGAGGCAGCTGGCTGCAATTTCGGAGTTTACCACGGACATTCAACACGTGGCAGGTAAACACAATGTAGTGGCAGATTGCCTCTCGTGCGCGGTTGCAGCGACAGGCCCCCAGGGGGCAGAGTCGGCTACGGCAGACCTAGGTCAGGCTGGCGGCACGGGAGCGCTCACAGCTCCGGTCTGCATCGGTTTAGATTACGCAGCCATGGCCGCTGAACAGGTTGGCGACGCGGACGTGCGCGCGCTCCAGTCTGGGCCAACAGGGTTAAGGCTGGAGCACAGGGTGCTTCAAAGAGGCACGCCCTCCCTAATCTGCGATATCTCCACGGGGCGTCCCCGTCCCGTAGTCCCGGCTGCGTGGCGTCACCGTGTTTTTGACTTAATACACTCACTGGCACACCCGGGCGTCCACGCTTCTATCAAAATGGTAGGGGAGAAGTTTGTTTGGCCGGGGCTGCGTAAACAAGTCAAAGAGTGGGCTGCAGCTTGCACTGCGTGTCAAAGGGCAAAGGTACACAAACACACACGAGCCCCTCTAGAACCTTTTCACATCCCAGCCAAACGCTTTGATCATGTGCATGTCGACTTAGTAGGACCGCTTCCGCTGTCCCAGGGTTTCACACACCTTCTAACCATGGTAGACCGCACCACGCGCTGGCCAGAGGCGGTTCCTCTGGCGGCAACTACAACGGCAGATGTTGCACGCGCCTTTTTAACGGCTTGGGTCGCGCGCTTTGGTATCCCGTCAGACTTAACGTCCGACAGAGGACCACAGTTTGTTTCCGAGCTCTGGTCATCCATGGCACTCAGCCTGGGGGTGAGTGCCATATCTGCCATATCGGCTCACAGCAGATATGGCAGAGTGTTGAAGCCCAAGCAGTGGGAACTGTAATCTGTTGTGCCAAGTTTTTTTTTCTTCTCTCTTGTTCTGTGTAGAGTGTCATAGTTCTATGCATTTGAAGTGTACCTGGTCCTTATTTGAACGTTTGGGGGGGGGTTATATGGTGCATATTTAATGCACATATGTAGCATGCTGTATGGTACGCATTCTCCCCCACAGGCATACAGTGGCTCGACGGTGCAGAGCCTACAGTCAAACGTCCAAATGAACAATGCCCCAGCAGGGACCTCGGCTAGGAGGTGGGTGCTGGGGGAAGAAGGAAGTCAGAGACAATGTCCCGGCAGGAGCCCCGAGGTGGAGAAGAGAGCAGAGACGCCAGCAAGTCTCGAGGGCTATGTGTGACTATGGGTGCATATGTTTACTGAGCTTCTGTGGGGGTAAAGGTGTGAGATACGCTATGTGGGGGTTGAGTATCTCTGGGGGTTATAAAAGCTGGAGGAAAGTTGTGTTTCTCTCTCTTATTATGCTGAGAACTTTGATGATAGAAGATGTGACTTTCAATAAAGCTTCCTGAGAAATAAACTCAGTCTCGTTTGTAAGACATCTTCTACACTACACTTGAATCATTATCAGCCTTAGTTACATCAGAATGCCTATCAAAACCTCTTGTAACCTGGTTCTATTAGCTTCAACACTTTCATCTTTACCTTGTTTGTGGCTTGGATTGTCCCATTTAAGCTGCATTCAAAGTTCAATCACAAGATATTGTTCAGTGACAACATTTTTCATAATCTTCAGTTTTATTGATCGTATTGATGGTGAGTGTAGTGTGGACATGCGTGTATATCTACTTAACTCTTGGGTACCTCAGTGTGGCTGCTCTGGGTAGAGGGGCGGAGACGAGTGGAGGCTAGGTGACATCAGCTGCAGCTTCTCCAGCCTGGAATTCTGTGAGAGCGGGATATATGGGCTGAGCAGCGAGGGAGTACGAAGGAGAAGGAGCAGAAGCATGGCTCCCTGCCCCCACGCCAGACTTGTCATGCACCACAGAAGAGACAGAACACATATTAGTCAAATCTTTTTCTTTCCTTTTACCATGGTCAATTTTTCAGATTTATCATCAGATTTTGATTTTATCGTCCTAGTCCAGTCCAAGTCAGCCTGTCGCCCCCCATTTTTTTTTGTTCCTTTTCCATCTGAAGTCACTGTTATCACTCAGTTGGAGAGATAATGCAGCTGTGAGCTAGGGAATACAATTACACTGCAAAAGTCAAATATAAGTCAAATGAAATAACCTAATGCTATTTTCCTGCCTTCAGGCATCCCAAACAAAAGAAAAATCAAGTTTTCTTGTTCTGCTGGCAGGTAATTTGTCTTAAAATAAACAAAAAAATTCTGGCAATTGATAATGCTAGTTAAAAGTTAAAAAAAAACAAACATCTGCCAATAAAGCAAGATTCAATGGCTGAACACAAGTAACTATCATAAAGCCAACAAATACCCCACAGGAAACTGCACAACAAAAGAAATTACTGTCAAAACTATCTCGAGATAAAAAGCAGGCATCTAATACCTTTCATCTTACCAAAGTCCCCTTTCACACACACATAGCAAGCCCCAGATAAGCTAGTGAAATAATCCCAAAGTTGCTTAATAAAAAGCAGATCTGGCAACCCAAGGTTCTCATCGTCAGTCATATTCTGCCACTCTGAAAACACATTCATTTTTCCAGTCTTTACCACTTACCAAACTCCCATGCACAAATCTGCCATTTCCCGTGAAACAACAATCTCAATATTCTCCTTTTGCACTTCACAACAAGAAAAAAAACAGCTTCGACTTCTGTCCCGTTGCCTGACTTGCGCATTCTCACATTCTTTTTTTTTTTTCTCTTTTTCTCACCATAGAAACCCGTAAAACATTAAAAACACACATGAACAAGCACACGAACGACCAGACAAACTGCAGTTATTTATTTGATGTACAGTGGTGTGGAAAAGTGTTTGCTCCCTTCCTGATTTCTCATTTTTTTTGGATTGTTCAATTCAATTCAATTCAATTCAATTCAACTTTATTTATATAGCGCCATTTCACAACAACAGTCATCTCATAGCACTATCAACTGTAGGGAGGACCCCCACAGTTGCAGAAAGACCCCAGCAATCAGGCGATCCCCTGTGAGCAAGCACTTGGCGACGGTGGAGAGGAAAAACTCCCTTTTAACAGGAAGAAACCTCCAGCAGAACCAGGCTCAGGGAGGGGCAGTCATCTGCTGCGACTGGCTGGGGGGTGAGGGGATAGAGAAGAAGAAAAGAACAGACATGTAGAGAGCAAACAGCACGATGGGGACTCAATCTATGGGAGAGAACAAACAAATGTTAATGACCAGCAAAAAAAAAAATATTTCAAAGAGAGTGAGGAAAGGAGTGAGGCCCAGTGCATTACTGGAGGTCCCCCGGCTGACTAAACCTATTAGCAGCATAACTAAGGGAGGGTTCAGAAAACACATGATCCCTCCCTAATTGTAGGCTATATCAAAAAGGTAGGTTTTAGCCCTATTCTTAAAAACAGAGATCGAGTCTGACTCCCGAATCCAGATTGGCAGCTGATTCCACAGGAGAGGAGCTTGATAACTGAAGGCTCTGCCTCCCATTGTACTTTTGGAGATTCTAGGTATTACAAGTAAACCTGCATTTTGGGAGCGTAGTGCTCTGTTAGGATGATACGGTAGTATCAGATCTTTTAAATAAAAAGGAGCCTGATTGTTTAGAGCTTTGTAAGTAAGAAGAAGGATTTTAAACTTAATTCTAAACTCTATGGGAAGCCAATGAAGGGAGGCCAGAACCGGAGAGATATGATCTCTCTTTCTAGTACCTGTTAAAACTCTTGCTGCAGCATTTTGGATCAGCTGAAGACTTTTTAAAGATGTTTTAGGACAACCTGATAATAAAGAATTACAATAATCTAATCTCGAGCTAACAAAAGCGTGGATCAGTTTCTCAGCATCACTCTGAGACAAGATGCTCCTAATCTTGGCAATATTACGCAAATGATAGAAGGCAGTCTTAGAAACAAATTTAATATGTGAATTGAAGGACAAATCCTGATCAAAAATAACTCCAAGGTTCCTCACAGAGCTATTAAGAGAAAGAGTAACTGCATCCAAACTGAAAGTTTGATTTGGAAAGGAATTTCTAAGGTTTTTTGGACCAACAAGAATGACTTCAGTCTTATAAGATAAGATAAGATAAGATAAGATAAGATAAGATAAGCCTTTATTAGTCCCACAACGGGGAAATTCCAGGATTGCAACAGCACAGGGATAGCAACACTCAGAGCAACAATCAGAAGGCAAGAAAAAAAAACAAGCAAGCAAGAGCAGCTAATAAACATATGTACGTATTACTATAAAATATATATATATACACACACACACAGACACACAGTGCAGAGCATTGTAGCTGGATGGAATAAATATATGAATATATGAACACACAGTGCAGAGCATTGTAGCTAGATGGAATAAATATGTAAATATATAAACACCCACAGTACGGAGCATTGCAGCTAGGTGGAATAAATATGCAAGTATATAAACACACACAGTGCGGAGCAATGTAGCTAGATGGAATAATATGTAGATATATAAATATATAAACACACCCAGTGCTGAGCATTGTAGCTAGATGGAATAAATATGCAAATATATAAACACACACAGTGCAGAGCATTGTTGCTAGATGGAATGAAACAGCATAACCGTCTACTTAGTTATCCTACATGGTATGATTATGTGCCCATACATATTCTCACCCTCCATAGCGACCGGTATGTTCCTAGTTGTATGCCGGAGGGGACCATTGTGTAAGTCTATTGCATCTTTTGCATTCAAAAAACTATTAGTTTGTTACGTCTTTTTGCTATCTCTGCGAGCAGCCCTGCTTAGGTTGTACAGTCTGACAGCCGTTGGTAGGAAGGACCTACGAAACCTCTCGGTTGTGCACCTGGGATGATGTAGTCTGCTGCTAAATGAGCTCCTCAGTGCATTCAGTATGTCCTGCATAGGGTGGAACTCGGACTCCAGCAGAGATGACAGTTTAGCCACCGTCCTTCTCTCTCCTATCTCCTCCATCGGATCAAGGCGCTGCCCCAGGACAGAGCTAGCTTTCTTAATCAGTTTGTTCAGTCTCTTCCTATCGGCTGCAGTAATGCCACTGCCCCAGCAGACCACTCCAAAAGTGATGGCTGATGCCACCACCGTGTCATAGAATGACTTCAGCAGCGCCCCTTGTACACCAAAAGACCTGAGTCTCCTCAGCAGGAACAGCCTGCGCTGTCCCTTCTTGTAGAGTGCATCAGTATTGTGTGACCAGTCTAGTTTATTGTTCAGATGAATACCCAGGTACTTATAGGATGTCACCATCTCGATGTCTGTTCCCTGTATATTTACTGGTACTGTGAGGGGCTGCCCATGCCTGCGGCAGTCCACCACCAGCTCCTTAGTTTTCCTCGCGTTGATCTGGAGGCAGTTCCGATGGCACCAGTCCACGAAGTCCTGGATAAGCCCTCTGTACTCAGCTTCATCTCCATTGGAGATGAGGCCAACGATCGCAGAGTCATCAGAGAACTTCTGTAGATGGCAGTGTGTTGTGTTGTGTGAGAAGTCCGCAGTATAAAGAGTGAACGGGAAGGGAGCCAGCACCGTTCCCTGGGGGGCCCCCGTGCTACTGATGATCGTGTCGGACACACAGTCCCGGGTTCTCACAAACTGAGGCCGGTTCGTGAGGTAGTCCAGGATCCATGATGACAGGTGCTGGTCCACCCCTGCGCGCAGCAGCTTGTCCTTCAGGATCATCGGTTGGATGGTGTTGAAAGCACTGGAGAAGTCAAAGAACATGATCCTCACCATATTCCCGGGCTTCTCCAGGTGGGACAGAGAACGGTGAAGGAGGAAGATCACCGCATCCTCCACCCCAATGCCATGCTGGTAGGCGAACTGGAGTGGATCCATCGCTGGTTCCACCAGGGGGCGGAGGTGAGCAAGGAGCAGTCTCTCCAGGGTCTTCATCAAGTGGGACGTCAAGGCCACCGGTCTGTAGCTGTTCAGGTCTTTGGGGTGGGAAGTTTTTGGTACAGGTACCACACAAGATGTTTTCCACAGCTGTGGTACCCTCCCCAGTTTCAGGCTCATGTTGAAGATATACGTCACAATCCCACACAGCTGGTCTGCACAGGACTTGAGGAGCTTTGCGCTGATGCCGTCCGGTCCCGGCGCCTTCCTCGCCTTGATCTTCCTCAGCTCCGTCCTCACCTGGGTCCTGGTCAGGGTCAGGATGGGGGGCTGTGTGTTGGGAGTGGGGGGGTGTTGGTGGAGTGGGGAGTGGGCAGCAGGACTTGATTTCTTTAGAGGCAGCAGTGGTTGTTGTGCAGTCAGGGGGGAGGGCGGTTGGTCAAATCTATTGAAAAACAGATTCAGGTTGTTCGCCCACTCCCTGCCCCCTGTGGCCTGGGGGGAGGTATTCTGGAGCCCCGAGATGGTTTTGAGGTTTCTCCAGACCCCGCTGATGTCGCTCTGTTGCAGCTTGTCCTCCATCTTCTTCCTGAAGCTGTCCTTGCCTTCTCTGATCTTTCTCCTCAGCTCCCTCTGTACGGACTTCAGCATCTCCCTGTTCCCTGACCTGAAGATCCTCTTCTTCTCTCTCAGAAGTGTTTTTATCTCAGGGTTGATCCAGGGTTTGTTGTTTGAGTGACGCCGTATGGTCTTGGTGGGAACGGATTTGTCCACACAGAAGCTGAGGTAGCCCGTGAAGGTGTGAATGAGGCCATCGATGTCCTCACCATGTGGATCGCAGAGCTGCTTCCAGGCGGTGGCTTCAAAACAGCCCTTTAGGGTGTCCATTGTCTCCTCAGACCATAACTCCACAGTGTGCATGGCCGGAGGTTGTCTGTGCACTAGGGGTTTGTACACCGGCCGGAGATGAACCAAGTTGTGATCCGATCTCCCGAGTGGGGGGGAGTTATCTGAATTTAATAGCAGGAAATTACAAGTCATCCAAACTTTGATTTCCTTAAGACAGGCTTCTAACTTGGCTAATTGATTAGTATCATCTGGCTTCATTGACAGGTATAATTGTGTGTCATCTGCATAACAGTGAAAATGTATACAGTGCTTTCTAATAATGTTGCCTAACGGAAGCATATATAAACTAAAAAGAGTAGGGCCAAGCACAGATCCCTGTGGAACTCCATGACTAAGCTTTGAGCTGAGAGAAAACTCATCATTTACATGAACAAACTGGAACCTATCAGATAAATAAGATCTAAACCACTGCAACGAAGTTCCATTAAGTCCAACATAGTGTTCTAATCTATCAAGTAGAATATTATGATCAATAGTATCAAAAGCTGCACTAAGATCTAAAAGGACAAGTACAGAAACTAGTCCATTATCAGATGCAATGAGGAGGTCGTTAGTGACCTTCGCTAAGGCTGTTTCAGTGCTATGATGGATTCTAAACCCAGATTGAAACTCCTCAAATAAACCATTTCCCTGCAGGTGGTCAAATAATTGCATAGCAACAACTCTTTCTAAGATTTTTGAAATGAAAGGGAGATTAGAGATTGGTCTATAGTTAGCTAAAGCTCCTGGATCTAGCCTTGGCTTTTTGAGTAAGGGTTTAATTACAGCCGTTTTAAAAGCCTGCGGTACATGGCCTAAAGTTAATGAAGAATTGATTATATGAAGAATAAAGCTACCAATAAGTGGGAAGACTTCTTTAAATAACCTGGTAGGAATAGGGTCTAAAAGACAAGTTGAAGGTTTGGATGAGGAAACTATTTTGTCTAACTCACAAAGGTCGATTGGAGTAAACTCATCAAGACAGACATCAATAGAAGGAGTTGTAGTAGTTACAGTATTTAAGTTAACTGTGGGAGGAATCTGATTGATTTTATCTCTGATGGATGAAATTTTATTATTGAAAAAGTTCATAAAGTCCTGACTAGTAAGCTCTAAGGGGATGCTAGGATTGACAGAGTCCTGACTCTTTGTCAACCTGGCTACAGTACTGAAAAGAAACCTGGGATTATTCTTGTTCTCTTCTATTAATGCAGAGTAATAACTCGTTCTAGCTTTTCTAAGAGATTTTTTATAAATTAAAAGATGATTTCTCCAAGCTAAATAGATTTCATCTAAATTAGTAGAGCGCCATTTTCTTTCTAATTGTTGGCACACTTAAATATTTCAGATCATCAAACACAAGTAAACACAAAATGCAGTTTTTTTAAATGAAGGTGTTCATTATGAAGGGTAAAAAAAAAAATCCAAACCTACATGACCCTGTGTGAAAAAGTGATTCCCCCCCCCCCCCCATGTTAAAACATAAATTAACTGTGGTTTATCACATCTTTGGAAAGTTGAGTTAAATTTCTCTAGTCACACCCAGACCTGACTACTGCCAAACCTGTTCTCAATCAAGAAATCACTTAAATAGGACCTACCTGACAAAGTGAAGTAGATCAAAAGATCCTCAATGTTATGACCCGAGCGTCGGTTCTGATCGCGCTCGGGTTAAAGTTATGTCTCGCTGCCGGCCTTGACAGCTGCGGGCGGTATTTTGGCCTCTCCGGGCTCTTATTGTGAAAGTGCTCGGAGGGGTTTCCGCCTGTCAACGGTCGGTCAGCTGTGTGTCATCTGTCATCAGTCCCTGGTTATTTAAGCTGTGTGCTAGCGTCATTACGACGCAGCAGTGTCTGATCGCTAATGGTCACATTACTGATCGTTATTCTGTTCACCCATCGTTACGGATGCCTGGACTATCTTCACCTCGGCTGCCTAAGGGCTTGACCGTCTTTTCACCGGCATAGTAAGTGAGCTGTATAGCCTTATTCCCTCCGGTGTAATTGGCGCTGTAAGTCCCTGCTTTAGCAGTCCAGGTGCAATTATTACCTAGCTTGTCTGTGTGTGACTGTTTCCTGCCCTGGACCCGTAGTGTGCTGTATTGCCTATGCTTCCTGTTCTGCAAGGACTCTGTCATCTACTCAGCAGCTTGTGTAAACATCCTTTTACCGTAATAAAACTCACTAAAACTCACTGGTGGACTTGTGTGCATCTTATAGGTGGCTCGCGAGGGCCACCATGTCAGTACACTGCTGCCCAAACAGCGTTTTACGGTGACGCCATTTTGAGACGCTTTTTCACCAGTGAGTTGAGTTTTGGACGTTGTTTTTCCTGTCTGGGACCTGTGTATGCGAGGAATGCCGTCACCAAGGAGTCACGTGCTGACGTGTGTCTTGGAAGCGGTAGATGAGTTACTCATCTCCGCTTCCATGTTGGACTACGACCCCGGCATACATTGGTACCTGGACGCCGCCGAAGATGTGCTCTGTAACCTCTCTCCCTGCTTCGCCAACCACCCGGAAGTCGACGTTAGGAGGGAGGACATCGCTGCCCAACGCGAACTGTTCCTGATAATGGAGGAGGAACACGGCATGGAGCAGGTGAAGAGGCACACCTGTTTTTCGCCTAGGGATCCTTTTCGGGAGTTCGCACCATCTGGGGGCCGGCGAAGGCGTCGGCGTCACGGCCAGGCGCATCTTCGGCAAGCTCCAGCTCCAGATCCAGTTCCGGGCCGCCGGGATGACCCCCTCAACTAGCCAGCTGCTGAGTGTGAGCCGAGTCCTGCGCCGGTGGGCTCCGTTCTTGGGTCTTTCAGCATTCAGCGAGCGAGGGAAGGAGCAACGTTCGCTAGCTACAGCTGATAACATCCTCCCCCCGGGAGACAGGCAAGTCCAAGTTCACTTTCCTTGTAGTAATAGTGATCTGTCTTGTCTGACTCCTGGGGGTGAAGCTCAGGGTCCGCAGCTCCCTGAGTTTCCTTCCCCAGCTGTAGCTATTTATATTAAACCTGCTGCCTCTGTGTCTCCTCCTGCGGAGCGGTCCTCGGCGTCAGTCCCACGCCGGCGAACGAGGGGGAGGCCTGCAGCTCTGGGAGACATTCCGGTCTTGCAGCCTTGTTTTGGACAGAGGAGGAGAACGGACTGCAGTGAGAAGCCAGAGCCGACGAGAGAGCGTCCCCAAGGTTCTTCAGGGATGCAGCCCGAGTCAGCAGGTTCAGGGTCCTCTGCCTCCACACCATACGGGTTATTGGCATGGACGTCTTCGCATGAGGATCCAGCTGCAGAGACCATCAGGCCAGTTGTGGAACCCGACACAGCCGAGTGGGAGCCCGACGACGAGCATCTTCATGAACCTGGATAGGCGAAGTCCTGGACGGCTCCAGAGCCCGAGTGCAGGCAAGTGCTCTTTCTTGTTTTCCTGTATGGTGTGTTAGAGCATTTTTGCCTGCCTCATGGGGAGGCGAGTGAGGGGCAGCCGGCCGCTGCACCCGAGCTCGTCTCGCTGGGCTCTGGCGCTGCCGGTGGAACTGATCCCGGTTCTTCCTTGTGTTCTGAGCACCTCCACAGCGTTGCCGGTCCAGAGCCAGTCAAGGTCACGGGACCGGGGGTTCCAGGTTCGGAGATGGAGGTCGTCGCCGGAGCAGTCCTGACCCAGTCGGGGTCCGACGTGTGGGCCGTGGTGACCCGGTCGGGGTCTGACGCGTGGTCCGAGGAGACCCAGTCGGGGTCCAACGTGGGTGCAGCGGTGACCCAATCTGGGCCCATCCTGACCCAGTCGGGGTCCGACGTATGGGCCGAGGTGACCCAGTCGGGGTCCAACGTGGGTGCAGCGGTGACCCAATCTGGGCCCGTCCTGACCCAGTCGGGGTCCGACGTATGGGCCGAGGTGACCCAGTCGGGGTCCAACGTGGGTGCAGCGGTGACCCAATCGGGACCCGTCCTGACCCAGTCGGGGTCCGACGTATGGGCCGAGGTGACCCAGTCGGGGTCCAACGTGGGTGCAGCGGTGACCCAATCTGGGTCCGTCCTGACCCAATCGGGGTCCGACGAGGTCCAGTGGGGGTCCAGCGCAGGTGCGGCTGCGACCCAATCAGGATTCAAGGGGGCCCGGGGTTTGGGTTGTCCCCCTCTCAGGAGCCACCAGCTGGGGGCCATTAGTGGGTTTTGTTTGACAGATCGGTGCTCTCCTGTTTTGTTTTCAGGTGAGCGGCTGCACGCAATCCCTCCACGGTCCTGCTGGTTGTGGTATGCGGGTCGGCCACCCGAGGAACTGCTTGGAGCATTCGGCATCTTGGGTTGGCCACCCAATATACTGTGTGGGTTACGGGGTGACCTGGTTCGGCCACCAGAGGACGTATTCCTGGGGGCATGGGACTGGGGCAGGCCACCTGACTGTTTCTTGTACTGTGGGATTTTCTGTGGGCCCTTATGGTGCCAATTCTGGTCTTGTACATCTTGTAATTTTTGGTTGTGTTTCAAAGTCATAGTCTTAGTCAGGTCAAGTTCGAGCAATTTTTTTATTGTCTCGTGCTTCTTTGTTTGTCATAGTCTTAGTCTGGTCTGAGCAATCTTAGATTGCCTCTTGTTTTTTCTTGTTTCCAAAGTCTTAGTCAGGTCTGAGCAATTTTAGATTGCCTCTTGTTTTTTGTTGTAGCCTAAGTCACAGTCTTGATCACGGTTAAGTCCGAGCAATTTTTGTTTACCCCTTGTTTCTTTGTATGTCATAGTCTTAGTTAAGTCCGAGTTATTTTTTGATTACCTCTTGTTTTCTTGTAAATCTTTGTCTTATTCAAGTTCGAGCATTTTTTGTTACCTTGTAAATCATTGTCTTTGTCTAGTCTGAGCAATTTGAGTTTGCCTCTTGTTACCTTGTGAGTCTTTGCCTTAGTCATGTTAGAGCATTTTTGTCTCTTGTTTGTTTTTCCCTTGTGAGTCTCAGTCTTGTCATAGCCTTGTTTTGTCATGTGTTTTCTTTTCCTTAGTCTTGTTTTTCCCCAGAGTCATGTATTTCCTGTGTGGGGTTTTTTGTCTGGTCTTAGTCTTGTTTTTTTTTCCCCGTGAGTCATGTGTTTGTATGTATTTCTTGTTTGGTCTTGTCTTGTTTTTGTTGGTTGGTTTCTCTCCCTCCATACCTGTCCCCCTACCTCCCACCCTGGGGGGGGTGGGGGGGCAGGGTGGTCCCTTGGGGCGTCCGGAGTCCGCCCGTGGAGGGAGGGTACTGTTATGACCCGAGCGTCGGTTCTGATCGCGCTCGGGTTAAAGTTATGTCTCGCTGCCGGCCTTGACAGCTGCGGGCGGTATTTTGGCCTCTCCGGGCTCTTATTGTGAAAGTGCTCGGAGGGGTTTCCGCCTGTCAACGGTCGGTCAGCTGTGTGTCATCTGTCATCAGTCCCTGGTTATTTAAGCTGTGTGCTAGCGTCATTACGACGCAGCAGTGTCTGATCGCTAATGGTCACATTACTGATCGTTATTCTGTTCACCCATCATCACGGATGCCTGGACTATCTTCACCTCGGCTGCCTAAGGGCTTGACCGTCTTTTCACCGGCATAGTAAGTGAGCTGTATAGCCTTATTCCCTCCGGTGTAATTGGTGCTGTAAGTCCCTGCTTTAGCAGTCCAGGTGCAATTATTACCTAGCTTGTCTGTGTGTGACTGTTTCCTGCCCTGGACCCGTAGTGTGCTGTATTGCCTATGCTTCCTGTTCTGCAAGGACTCTGTCATCTACTCAGCAGCTTGTGTAAACACCCTTTCACCGTAATAAAACTCACTGAAACTCACTGGTGGACTTGTGTGCGTCTTATAGGTGGCTCGCGAGGGCCACCATGTCACTCAACAACTAGACATCATGCTGTGATCCAAAGAATTTAAGGAACAAATGAGAAACAAAGTAATTGAGAGCTATCAGTCTAGAAAAGGTTATAAAGCCATTTCCAAAGCTTTGGGACTCCAGCGAAACACAGTGAGAGCCATTATCCACAAATGGCTAAAACATGGAACAGTGGTGAACCTTCCCAGGAGTGGCCGGCCGACCAAAATTACCCCAACAGCGCAGCGAAAGCTCATCCAAGAGGTCACAAAAGACCCCACAACAACATCCAAAGAACTGCAGGCCTCATTTGCCTCAGTTAAGGTCAATGTTCATGACTGCACCATAAGAAAGAGACTCGGCAAAAATGGCTTGCATAGCAGAGTTCCAAAACAAAAACCACAGCTGAGCAAAAAGAACATAAAGGCTCCTCGCAGTTTTGCCAGAAAACATCTTGATGATCCCCAAGACTTTGGGGAAAATACTCTGTGGACTTACGAGAAAAAAGTTGAACTTTTAGGAAGGTGTGTGTCCCATTACATCCGGCGTAAAAGTAACACAGCATTTCAGAAAAGGAACATCATACCAGCAGTAAAATAAGGTGGTGGTAGTGTGGTGGTCTAAGGCTGTTTTGCTGCTTCAGGACCTGGAAGACTTGCTGTGGTAAATGGAACCATGAGTTCTGCTGTCTACCAAAAAATCCTGAAGGAGAATATTCGGCCATCTGTTTGTGACCTCAAGCTGAAGCGCACTTGGGTTTTGCAGCAGGACAATGATCCAAAACACCCCAACAAGTCCACCTCTGAATGGCTTAAGAAAAACAAAATGAAGACTTTGGAGTGGCCTAGTCAAAGTCCTGACCTGAATCCAATTGAGATGCTGTGGCATGACCTTAAAAAGGTGGTTCGTGCTCAAAAACCCTCCAATGTGTCTGAATTACAACAATTCTGCATAGATGAGTGGGCCAAAATTCCTTCACAGCGCTGTAAAAGACTCACTGCCAGTTATCACAAACACTGACTGCAGTTATTGCTGCTAAGGGTGGCCCAACCAGTTACAGTATTAGGTTGAGGGGCAATCATTTTTTCACACAGGGCCATGTAGGTTTGGATTTTTTTCCCCTTAATAATAAACACCTTTATTTAAAAACTGCATTTTATGATTACTTGTGTTATCTTTGTCTAATATTTAAATTTGTTTGAATATCTGAAACATTTACAGTGGGGCAAAAAAGTATTTAGTCAGCCACCAATTGTGCAAGTTCTCCCACTTAAAAGATGAGAGAGGTCTCCAGTTTTCATCATAGGTATACCTCAACTATGAGAGACAAAATGAGAAAAAAAAAATCCAGAAAATCACAATGAAGGATTTTTAATGAATTAATTGGTAAATTCCTCGGTAAAATAAGTATTTGGTCAATAACAAAAGTTCATCTCAGTACTTTGTTATATACCCTTTGTTGGCAATGACAGAGGTCAAACGTTTTCTGTAAGTCTTCACAAGGTTTTCACACACTGTTGCTGGTATTTTGGCCCATTCCTCCATGCAGATCTCCTCTAGAGCAGTGATGTTTTGGGGCTATCGCTGGGCAAGATGGACTTTCAACTCCCTCCAAAGATTTTCTATGGGGTTGAGATCTGGAGACTGGCTAGGCCACTCCAGGACCTTGAAATGCTTCTTACGAAGCCTCTCCTTCATTGCCTGGGTGGTGTGTTTGGGATCATTGTCATGCTGAAAGACCCAACCACGTATCATCTTCAATGCCCTTGCTGATGGAAGGAGGTTTTCACTCAAAATCTCACCATACATGGCCCCATTCATTCTTTCCTTTACACGGATCAGTCATCCTGGTCCCTTTTCAGAAAAACAGCCCCAAAGCATGATGTTTCCACCCCCATGCTTCACAGTAGGTATGGTGTTCTTTCTCCTCCAAACACGACAAGTTGAGTTTTTACCAAAAAGTTCTATTTTGGTTTCATCTGACCATATGACATTCTCCCAATCCTCTTCTGGATCATCCAAACGCTCTCTAGCAAACTTCAGACAGGCCTGGACGTGTACTGGCTTAAAGCAGGGGGACACGTCTGGCACTGCAGGATTTGAGTCCCTGGCGGCGTAGTGTGTTACTGATGGTAGCCTTTGTTACTTTGGTCCCAGCTCTCTGCAGGTCATTCACTAGGTCCCCCCGTGTGGTTCTGGGATTTTTGCTCACCGTTCTCGTGATCATTTTGACCCCACGGGGTGAGATCTTGCGTGGAGCCCTAGATCAAGGGAGATTATCAGTGGTCTTGTATGTCTTCCATTTTCTAATAATTGCTCCCACAGTTGATTTCTTCACATCAAGCTGCTTACCTATTGCAGATTCAGTCTTCCCAGCCTGGTGCAGGTCTACAATTTTGTTTCTGGTGTCCTTTGACAGCTCTTTGGTCTTGGCCATAGTGGAGTTTGGAGTCTGACTGTTTGAGGTTGTGGACAGGTGTCTTTTATACTGATAACGAGTTCAAACAGGTGCCATTAATACAGGTAACAAGTGGAGGACAGAGGAGCCTCTTAAAGAAGAAGTTACATGTCTGTGAGAGCCAGAAATCTTGCTTGTTTGTAGGTGACCAAATACTTATTTTACCGAGGAATTTACCAATTAATCCATTAAAAATCCTTCAATGTGATTTTCTGGATTTTTTTTTTCTCATTTTGTCTCTCATAGTTGAGGTATACCTATGATGAAAATTGGAGACCTCTCTCATCTTTTAAGTGGGAGAACTTGCACAATTGGTGACTGACTAAATACTTTTTTGCCCCACTGCAAGTGCGACAAACATCTAAAAAAAATGAGAACTCAGGAAGGGGGGCAAACACTTTTTCACACCACTGTATTTATTTTATTTTATTGTAATTTGAGGTTATATTATTGTGTATATATTTGCAAGGAGTTATTTTATTTTATTTTAGGCCTGTTTTAAATGATGCCTTAAGGTATTTTGGTTGTTATGACACTAAAGTTTTATCCTTATTATATTAGTGCTATTTATCTTTATTTTAAGGTTATCTCTCGTTATAACTTTTATTCTTTATTTTTTTCTTTTTTCCCCTCTTTTTATATTACTCCTGTATTACTCACTCATTAATTAAATTTAAGAACCTTGTAATATATATAGGAGTATTTTATCGATGCTCACTTGTGATGTAAAGAAGGTCTTGCATTGATATTTTTTCATAATCTATGCTCACTTGCGATGTAAAAAAGGTCTCGCATTGATTTTTTTAGCGATACCCCCGCGTGCTCTTTGTTGGTCCACTTTATGCAGCAGAAATGCATTTCTCCGTGGACTCGAACTGGGACCCCCAAGCTTCTACCTCATCAGAACCTATTTGGACTTTGCGGTATCTTAACACTTGGTTTACAACTCTTTTTACGTGTATTCTCAGACTGACCGCAAACTGTTACTGGGCGTCATTAATAATAAAATTTACTCACTGCGATCCACCTGTGGGTTGGCTCCATCACTCTTCGGTTCCGCTTCCAGCATCTCCAAACCGTGCCTCACTTCCACAAAGCTGACCCACTGGGAATGCGGAGGAGGGCTTTCCACAGCTGTGCTCTGGCTGTCCGTGGTCCAAAAATGCTGGAAGCAGGAGGAGAGATATATGGAGTCCCTGTGGTTCGTTCTATGTTCGAAAAATTCCTCTTAACCTTCCGTCAAATACCAGGCTGGATCAGAGTTTCAGCAAATTTAATTACACTGGCCAGTGGAGAACAATACAAAAATAGTTTCAGAGCCTATTTGCGCACCATTCTGACTCAAACACACATCACTCAGTTCTTTAAGCCCTTTGTTATCTGAGAGGTGGAGAAGGAATTGTCCATCATGATTGGTCCAGTACGTCTGGTCAAAACTTGGTGTACAGATTATCTCTTTCTCAAGAATCATGACGGTCACGCAGTACCAGTCACATGGGAGCTGCTCAAAATGAACAAAAACAAGATGATAACTAATACAGCTGCATCCTTGACACTTTCACACAGACTCTGAGGCAGACTCTGAGACAAAACAAATCACATGTATGAAACAAATACGAAACTTTTCTATCATTAACCCATCCTCCTTGTTCCACAGACTGGGGGAAACCTCCTTCACATCCATGCCTGCGCCAATGAGGAAGCGGCCCCAGGCGCGGAAGCCCGAGCCTTTCACCGCTCTTCAGCAGCAGCAGCCCCGCCTTCCCCTCTCGAACAGTGGCCCGTTCCATCAGTTGCTTCTCCGACGCTGGAAGGGCCCACAGTCTGCTGGGTTGGGCATGTTGCCCTCGTGCCTCCCGGCGGTCCTACTGCGGAGGAGCTGGAGTAATGCCAGGGGGTTTTAGCGGCAGAGGTGGAGCTGCTTTTGGAATACAAGCTATGGCTCCTTCCTGAACTTGCAGCCCAAGTGGCGGGAGGATGTCCAGCTCCACCGTCATCATGCCTGCAGGGCCGGATCGGCCAAGATCTGCACTAGTGTCCTCACTCCCCACAGCCAGTAGGGAGGAATCTTCTGGGCCACCTGCAGCAGCCACCACCACACCTAGGGAGCAAAGGCAAGTATCTTTTCATTCTATAACATCTGAAAAAGAATTGTCTTGCCTTGTTCCCGGGTGGGGGACTCAGCAGCAGTCGCCCACTTTGGCTGGGCCTTCCCCACCTGCTGCTGCAGCCTTCTCCTCTTTTTCACCTGCCTCTCCCGTGTCCTCCCGATTTCCCTGTCTGTTTGCCGGTCCTGGGAGGAAGCCGCTTTCAGCCATGCAGCTGTACCCTGGATGGGAGAGGAGTGTCCCTGGTGGCCCGAAAACTGAGTCGACATAAGGCCCTTTTCCACTAGCCCCGCTCAGCCCCGATTTGAAAACCCGGCTCTACTCACTTCGGTTCGGTTCAGCCTCAGTTGCTTTTCAACTACTGCTGGCGCACCTGCTGGCACACCTGCTGTGAGTGGGATTTGTTTAACAGCAGGCAGCGCCACACCCTCGTGACGTGAAACATGCGACGGAATCCTCCACAACAAACAAAATGGCTGATGATGAGGAGAGAAGGAAGGAGGAAGGAGAGAGGAATGACTGACATGAAACTGGTTAAATCTATGGTGCTGACTTGTTGTGCTCTGCACAATCTGTGTGAGAGTCATGGAGAGACGTTTGATACTACATTGGATGATGCAGTAGATGAACCAGTGGTGGCAGCGGCACAGACAGCAGAGGAGCAGGGTGGTGATATTGTAGGGAACTCAATATAAGCACCCTACTTGGCTTGACAAGAGGGTTGACCCTATTGGCGACACAGGTAGAGTGCGGGACTCCGGAGAAGGAGGCATGAGTTCAAACCTCCCGGTGGGATGTCGCCATGTCAAGCTGCACGTTACAAGAGCTGCTGTGATGCAATACTTGTCTATTTTGTCCACATTTATGTGCATACATATTTCAAAAATGTTTTTTGTAAATAAAATGTTGTGCATGGTCCATCTACCTGTCCTCTTGTTCATAACGCTTATCTGTTAAGAAGGTGCGAAGCCATCAGCCTAGTGATGAGTCCACACTTCTGTTGTGATAATTGCTCACGCTGAGCGCTCTGACAGCCCCGTACGCTGTGGGGGTCACACACGACGTGTTCCTCCCCACACTCTCAATTTTTTTTCCCGTATATTTTTCTCTTTGGTGTACAGAAATAGCAATACGCCCGTATTTGCTAAAATTGCATTTTCCCCGTATTAAAATACGGCGAAACCGTATCACTTGACAGGTATGTAATTATATGCAGAAACACCGCACAGGCCATCTTCACAAAAATCCAGCTCAACAAGCCACTTTTGCTTAGGTGGAAATGCAAATTGAAATATAAATCATGTGCTGATACATGTCATATTTTCCCCTGTCAAGGTCTCCCACTTTTACTTACAAATTGATTTTTAATTTTTGGGAAAAGGGAATATAAATTTTGCACTTGTTGGTAACAACAGTTGTGTGCAACAAAAACACAGTTGTGTGTCCTTGTCCGATTTGTCTACTGTTATTAGTGCCAAATTTTTGCTAGATTCCTTCTTAATTTATTAAATTTTGACTGGTGATGCAACATTCAGCTTACACGCACTTACCTTTAGCAGTGTCTACAAGTTCAAGCACACCTGTACAACTGCTTATAACCTAAAAAATGTACTCGTTCAAGAGAAATGGATTCTGCATTGCAAATTTGTTTAAAATTAAAAAAAAACCTACCAAGACATTACGTTTCGTTGTGTTGTTAAAAATTAAATTACCATTAGAAGGCTATACACCTGACCTGATGAACAGCAGCATGTGGAGTGAACAGAGAATGGAATGTGTATGTAATTATTGGCTTTTCTCATACGGTGTCATAACAGATAAACCAGACTTTTGATGCAAACAATACAATTTTATTCCAGAAGCAAAATTTACAAACAAAAAAACAGACTGGGCGATGACATCTCTGCGAGCTCTTCCCTTCGTAACGCAGCGTCCTGCTCCAGGGCTTCACGCGCATCTGCCCGCACATCTGCGGCCACCTGTCGCAAATGCTGCATGTACTCCTGATTCTTGCCGCTGGTCATGTTGCCGTTCCAAGAGCCGCATCTCTTTGTCATGCATGTTGACCATCGCTAATGTAAGGTCAGCGATGGGAGTTGTCTGTTTTCGTCTTGCCTAGATGGAAAGACAGAAAGGCATGGTCGTTAAAGCTGGATCACTACATATATTATGGAATTACACAGGTGAAAGTCTGTGGTGGAATGTCACTATTATATTATGCTTCATTGCTGTATATAAGCTGAACTGTCATGTTGCTGCCCCTCAGTAGAGCAGATTTTGCAACACGCAGTGCGCTGTCTTCGGCTGCAGCCCCCCTGCAAAACTAAAAAGGATTAAGATTAAGAATATGGATGGATGGATGGGTAATGTTTAAACTAGTTGCTTGTAGTGTGGCCGCAGAAATCTGAATAGGTTAATACAGTCAGCTGACGCGAAGCATTTCAATGAAGCATGTTGATTTCAACGGCAGTTCATGCACTTTGTTTGTCTAAAACAGGAGTTACAACAGCACCAATCACCACACCTAAAAATGGTTGTGGAACACCGATAAGTGAAGACCAAAGAATAACCTTTTTGTACATTTAAAAAGACATTTTCAATTAATTAATATGCAGCTACAGGAAATTGCATTAATCAGTTTGGTACATAACTTGTTAGGCTCCAGCCCCCCCGCGACCTGTAAAGGATTAAGCGGTAAAAGATGGATGGATGGATGGATGGATTTTCGACCCTGGTTTCCGCTGCTGGACCTGTTTCAACCAAAAAAAAAAAAATCGTGGTTATTGTGCCTTACCGGCACTTGAACGTGATCCAGATGGAGCTGGTGATGTGGAGCTGATCCAGCTGGCGCTCAGCCAGACGCACACGCAGACGCAGCGCCAGGAGAGTCCGCTGTGTCCATCATGTCCACTGAGGTGGACCCCTGTGATATGAAATGCGATTCTAGAAAGAAAATGCACGCAATTTAAAACTTAACACCAAAGTGCAACATGTACACAACACTCTCAAGTTTTTAACCGGAATACAATAAGCGTAATTCAGCGTTTTGTTCGCGCTAATACTTAACACAAAGCAAGCGTGAATCTGCAGTTGGCTGCAAAACAATACGCAAGCCTCAGTAACAACCATTACCCACAATCTAACAACCTTCCTCTTTCTTAAAAACAGTGAGCTTGGCACAGAAAGGATCAAGTGGCGAACAGATGCGCAATATCAAATAAACACTCACCATCCACGGTTTCCAAGGGCCGTGACCGTGACCGTGACCGTGACAGTGACAGTGACCGTGTGGAGCCCAATGTCTCTCAGCGAACCACTTCCACTCCTTCCATCCGCTGAACTTCGAGCAATGTGGTCCTTCACTGCTCGGTAATCGCTTTTCAGCTTTTTCAGCTTCTCCCAACACTGTTTGGCAGTACGGATGTGCCCTTGGGAAGCCATCTGCTCGGACACCTGCATTTCGAGTAGATCCGTCCAACTCGCGCTGGATGCGATCGTCGCCTAATATAGAAAGAAAATTGCGCGCCTCCTAATATATAATATTAGGAGTATATTATTATATAAGTATATTATACAGTATATTAATATAATATACCGTATTAAAGGGGCGCACTGTGTTCACTGCTGAACAATTACAAATGGCGGTCGTGGAGTAAATTCAGCAGAAAAAGTCGCTTTCATGACGTTACAACCTGACCAATCAGCGGCGACCAGTCTCTTAAAGTCATATCACAGCTCTACTCAGCCCTACTCAGCCTGGTTAGACCCTGCCCTGGATCAGGTATGAAAAAAGTACCTGCTAACCGGTGCTGGGGCTAATGGAAAAGCGCCTAAAGCGGGCTGAGTGGTGCGGTGTAGGGCTAAGTGAGGCTAGTGGAAAAGGGCCTTAAGAGTCCCCTGGTTTCGGCATCGCAGGACCCGGTACCATCAGTGAGGGATTTCCTGGCTCTGTCACACCACACTGGAGTTCTCCCTGCTTCAGCCGTCACATCGGAGGGTCCGCCAGAATTAGCCACCATGCCTGGAGGTCCACCAGCACACATCACATCATCTGGGTTCCTGCCAGTGGCAGCCACCATGCCTGGAGGGTCGCCAGCTTCCTCACCCATCATGCCTACTGCCTGGGTCACTGCAGCAGAGTTGCCGGAGTCCTGGATGGTGGTGGAGCTTGAGTCCAGGCAAGTGTTCTGTTCTTGTTTTAACATCTACAGATCCAGAGAATTCTTGTCTGGCTCGTGTTGGGGAGGATTGGTGCAGATGTCCTGTGCTCCTGAGCTCTCCTCACCGGGCTCCACTGCTGCCGGTGATTCTTCTCTGGTGTTTTTCTCTTCTCCTTCTCCCGAGGTGGTCGTATCGAGAGAGCTTGCCCAGACGGTGGAGGCCGAGATGTCGCAGCGGGAATCGTCAGTGTCCTGGATGGCGGTGGAGCTCAAGCTCAGGCAAGTTCCCCTTTTTTCCAAGAGAAATCTGGCCTGGATCCTGTTGGGGTTGGGGGAACAAAGTGCAGCCATCTGTCGCACTTGAGCTTCCCTCGCTGGGCTTCACTGCTGCTGGTGACTCTCACCCGGTGCTTGTCTGTGCTCTGTCTGAGTCTTCTCCTGAGGTTGCCGTGGGTCCCCTACCTCTGCCAGAGGCCTCCATGGATCCTTCCTCCCTGCCAGAGGTCTCCGTGGGTGCTACGCCTCAATCCGGTGCCTCCATTGTACTACACCTCAGTCCGGGGCCACCTTCGTGGGTGCTATGCCTCAGTCCGGGGCCACCTTCGTGGGTGCTATGCCTCAGTCCAGGGCCACCGCCGTGGGTGTTACGCCTTAGTCTGAGGTTGTTGGGATTCCCCTGCTGTCGCCCGAGGTCATGGGGGGTCTCCGGCTGTTGCCCAAGGTCATGGAGAGTCCTTTGCTGTTACCCAAGGTTGTGGAGGGTCCTTTGCTGTCGCCCAAGGTCATGGAGAGTTCTTTGTTGTCACTTGAGGTCATCATGGATCCTTTACCGGGGCTCACCGAGGGTCATCGGGTGCCACTGGGGGTCCCCGCTGATCAGTCTTCGTCGCTGGTTGGTTGCCTCATGGGGTAGGTGCTCCCTTCCCCTGCTATCCTTGCTGGTCTGCCATCATCGCAGCCTGGCTATGCTGCAGGCCGGCAATTAGCGTTGAGAACCAACTGTCTGCAGCCCTTGTTCAGCTTCATCCACACTGTAGTCCATGCGGTCCGTTGGGGGCATGGGTTCCAGCTACCGCCTCCAGGAGGGGGTGCGTTGTGACCCACAGCCCGTTGGCTCAGGAATGGGGAGAGACCACCTGACGGGCTGCACCATTTGGTTGGGTGGCTCATGAACTCTGGGAGGGCCACCCAACAG
The DNA here is from genome assembly GCA_020510985.1 of Pholidichthys leucotaenia. Taxonomy (NCBI): domain Eukaryota; kingdom Metazoa; phylum Chordata; class Actinopteri; order Cichliformes; family Pholidichthyidae; genus Pholidichthys; species Pholidichthys leucotaenia. The sequence continues at coordinate 309,375,572 of CM035840.1, read as the reverse complement.
ACTATATCCCCTGCGGTGGTGCCTCTGGAGTTTGGAGAGGCTACCCGACTCACTCTACCACAAGCTCCGGTGGTCTTGGGACTCTGGGAGACCACCTGAACAGTCTCAACTTTCTTTTTTGGCTCCTTTGCATTCCATTACCTGCTGTTGCACAAGCGTTATGGGTCATGAGTTTTTTCTTTTGTTTTCTGGTTGGGTTTGGTCCCTCCTTGCCTGGGTTCCCCCTCCTCCCACCCAGGGTGGGTTGTTTTTCTGGTTGGGGGTGTCTCCTTTGTGGGTGGGTCTTGTTTTCTTTTTTGATGTTGCCCTAGGGTGTCTGGGACCCACCCCTTTAGCGGGGAACACTGTCATGGTCCTGGGCACGGGTGGGTGCCGTGCCCAGTTTTCAGTCTTAGTTTAGTCCTTTTCTGTTTGTTTGTTTCTTTGTTTATTATGAACTTTTGTATCTGGTTTCTGTTCATTTATGAGTTGTTATATTCTTAGTGTAGCAATATTTAATAAAATATAGCATAATAAGGTACAGGAAATATTTATTTTATTTAGAAGTGGGTGTGCATGGGGACAGAGTTAAAAAGTCACCCCGACACTCACTAAATAAGAGCAAAAAACACTTGTAAAAAAAAGGGGGCACCAGTCCCAAAAGAACAAATTATTAATAAATTAATTTCCATACCTTCAATTACTTAATTAATCAGTCTCAAGCATTAGTGAGTTCTTTACTGCTGTGACCCCCCCCAAAAAAACGTATATGCAAAGGAAAACACTTCATCTTCTCTTGTTTACAAGTTTATTAATGAAACTAATTCAGGTTACATGACATTGCATTCAAATAATTTATAAGCAGGTTCAAATGATCAACAGGTGTCAAATATCACATCAACTGTTAATGGATTCCTGAGCATAAAACTTATAGTTAAACCTTTGTAGAACCAAGAGGAAACCAGATCTTATATTTCAATTGTAATGCAATGGAAGGCTGAGGTAACTAACAAAATCAGAACACAATTTTATGGGGAAAAATTACATAAGCTGATTATCTGGAAAAGGAAACTTCTGAATTAATCTACAAAAATGAGCGGAGGTTACTGGAAAAAAGAATACAAATTTTCCTTCAGTTTATAGCTTTGTCCTACAGCTGCGGGACTAATTGTATCATGAAATATTGGTTACGCTCAATTATAATTGATATTTGGGACATCTTGTTTAAACTCAGCAGATAGGAAAGTGGGAGTCTCACTTACAAACACAGCCGAGTCAGCCGATTTCCAGCGGCGATCACAAAGCCAGTAAGGTGGCAAAACAGGGGAACACGACAGCCAGTCATCTTTCAGGTTGTTCACAGCTGTGAGAAGCGCAGACTCATCTGGGGCTCCCCAGAGCATGCGGCCCGTAGCCAGCAGCAGGATGAATGAGGCTCCAGGAACAGACGTGACGTCTTTTGGCAACCAGTGCGACAATTTAGGATGTCCACAGCTCACAGGACAACTCCAAAGGCTGAAGGAAAATGTATTTAGTCAGTTTCACCCACGAGGTCTGAGTTCTTCTCCGCGGGAAAACGGAAAAGTCCAAAATCTCTATTAGTCCACTTTAAAGGCAGGAAAATTAAAAGTCCACTTTAACGGCAGGAAAAGTCAAAAAGTCCAGGAAAAATGTTTAACAGGGTAAGCACGGGTTCTGAGGTGAAGAAGAAAAGGCTTTTGGAAGTCTGACTTCCACAGAGAAGGTGAGCTAACAAGAAAAGAATGGTTTCCCCTCAGTTGCCAGAGAAACAGGCAAAAGCTTAACAAAAGGCAATTTAAGAAACTAGCACAGGACTTGACAAGGTTCAGACAAACAAAGATAATGAAACTAACAGAACTTACAGAACTCACAGAACACACAGAACACCGCCTAGGGCAGCTCCCTCTCCATTTTTAAAGGGTCGCGCTTCTGATATCATAAAAGTATGACTGGCAGCAAGACGGACCAATTATCTTCTATAAAGAGGAGTTTGAATGGGCTTTTGTCCAATGAGGGAACAGTTCTTTGTCTGTGAACAGCCAATCAAATGCAAGGGTGTTATCCAACAGAGAAGCAGCCTGGGGATTGGCTGATAGTCAGAAGACAAACAACAGAGTTTCGGTACACATACACAATTTTAACTGGAAATTCATTATATACTCACTATAAAATCTAACTAGCTTCAGTGATTCAAAACTAATATTCAGTGACTAGATATTTTTTATAAACGTGTCCTTATATAATTGCCACACATCAGAATAAGATTAATTGGCATTCCAACATGCAATCACAATGAAATCAAGAATTAATGAATTATTGCAAACCATTATTGACCATCACAAGGGCGATTATGTTCATAGTGTCCAGAGTTATCCTAAGGAATGTAAACTTGAAAAAGTGTTAATGTTCAGTCAGAAATAAAGTTCCAGATTGCCCAAGTAATGAAACATATTCCGTAGATGTCCACTAGGAGGTACTGTTGAGCTGTAGATAATTTTTATGTCTTGGTATGTGAAGAGGGGCAGCCTAGAGAATTTTATGGGGCTTCTGCTATGTGTCCAAAAAAAAAAAAAAAAAAAGGGGAGGCAACCATATACTGTACCTGTCAGCTTGAGTTTATGACTTTTTAAGAGTATCAGTTCCTCATACAAAGGCTTCTTATCTGCTTAGGGAGGAAGCGTGGGAAAATTTTATGATGTACCTTTTAATCCTTTAAAAGCAGGTCCTTATCGGGTTTCTTTACAGAGGGAAATTGTTTACACTGGGGTCCTGATGATGAAGAAAAACAGCAATTCTTGACCAGGTCTTTGAGTGAGAGTTTCTATAAGATGAAGAGTGCTCTTGAATTGGCCTGAGGAGAGCTGATGCTACATTAGTTGTGTTCATATCGATTTGTCTAGTTATTGTGTGTCATTTTGTAGTTATGGGTTTGTTTATATCTTTTGAGGGTTGTGTTATTTTATGCTGTATTAGTTAGTTCCTGTCTGTACTTTTATTTTGACAGTGCTGTGCAGCTTCTGGCTATCAAACTGTTTCACGGGCTGCACAGGCTGCATGGGCTGGTTATTCCTATTTAAACGGGCCTATGTTACTCATTCTTTGCAGTGGTCTTTTTGTTTCCAGGCGTTTATGTTACGTTTCTCTACACTCCTGGATGGAGCACCCATCTGGTAGAGTCTCCAGGCGTTCCCTGTTTCCTTACTTTAAGCTGTAAGTGTGTATTTTCATTCGTGTGTGTTTTTTGTTAATAAATGTGCAAACTCACAGTCCACGTCTGGCGTCTTCAGTCAGCCCGTGAAAAGGGCGATTTACAGTATCTCACAAAAGTGAGTATGCCCCTCACATTTTTGTAAATATTTTATTATATCTTTTCATGGGACAACACTGAAGATATGACACTTTGATACAATGTAAAGTAGTCAATGTACAGCTTGTATAACAGTGTAAATTTGCTGTCCCCTCAAAATAACTCACAACACACCCATTAATGTCTAAACTGCTGGCAACAAAAGTGAGTACACCCCTAAGTGAAAATATCCAAATTGTGCCCAGTTAGTCATTTTCCCTCCCCGGTGTCATGTGACTCGTTAGTGTTACAAGGTCTCAGGTGTGAATGGGGAGCAGATGCGTTGAATTTGGTGTTATCACTCTCACACGCTCTCATACTGGTCCCTGGAAGTTCAACATGCCACCTCATGGCAAAGAACTCTCTGAGGATCTGTAAAAAAGAATTGTTGTTCTACATAAAGATGGCCTATGTTATAAGAAGATTACCAACACCCTGAAATGGAGCTGCAGCATGGTGGCCAAGACCATACAGGAGTCTAACAGAACAGGTTCCACTCAGAACAGGCCTTGCCATGATCAACCAAAGAAGTTGAATGTACGTGCTCAGCGTCATATCCAGAAGCTGTCTTTCGAAAATAGACGTATGAGTGCTGCCAGCATTGCTGCAGAGTTTGAGGGGGTGGGGGGTTAGCCTGTCAGTGCTCAGACCATGCGCCGCACACTGCATCAAATTGGTCTGCATGGCTGTTGCCCAAGAAGGAAGCCCCTTTTAAAGATGATGCACACGAAAGCCCACAAACAGTTTACTGAAGACAAGCAGATTAAGGGCATGGGTTACTGTGGTCTGATGAGACCAAGATGAACTTATTTGGTTCAGATGGTGTCAAACGTGTGTGGTGTCAACCAGGTGAGGAGTACAAAGACAAGTGTGTCTTGCCTACAGTCAGGCATGGTGGTGGGAGTGTCATGGTTTGGGGCTGCATGAGTGCTGCCGGCACTGGAGAGCTACAGTTCATTGAGGGAACAATGAATGCCAACATGTACTGTGACATACTGAAGCAGAACATTATTCGCAGGGCAGAATTTCAACACGATAATGGCCCCAAATACACCTCCAAGATGACCACTGCCTTGCTAAAGAAACTGAGGGTAAAGGTGGTGGACTGGCCAAGCATGTCTCCAGAGCTAAACCCTATTGAGCATCTGTGGGGCATCCCCAAATGGAAGGTGGAGGAGCGCAAGGTCTCTAACATCCACCAACTCCATGATATTGTCATGGAGGAGTGGAATTGGATTCCATTGGCAACCTGTGAAGCTCTAGTGAACTCCATGCCCAAGAGAGTTAAGGCAGTGCTGGAAAATAATGGTGGCCACACAAAATATTGACACTTTGGGCACAGTTTGGACATTTTCACTTAGGGGTGTACTCACTTTTGTCGCCAGCGGTTTTGACATTAATGGCTGTGTGTTGAGTTATTTTGAGGGGACAGCAAATTTACTCTGTTATACAAGCTGTACACTGACTACTTTACATTGCATCAAAGTGTCATATCTTCAGTGTTGTCCCATGAAAAGATGTAATAAAATATTTACAAAAATGTGAGGGATGTACTCACTTTTGTGAGATACTGTATGACACCAGGTGTGTCTTTACTTTAAATGGATTTGACGTTTAGTTCTTCTTAGTCTCTACCATTCAGTGCATATCAAACGCAAGAAATGACATAAAGCTAGTGCTGTCAAAGATTTTTTTATTTTATTTTGCAGATTATTTTTAACCCTGATGGCATTCCATACTGCCCACATTGCAGTTCAGCTTATCAGGAAGCAACGAGAGCAAGGTAGGGAAAAAGCCTCCATGAGCCACAATGGACAAAGGAAAAGTTATTTTGGATGGCACTTCAGTTTTAAATTGATATTATCATCATCATCATCATAGCAGTCTGTCGGGGGCGATAACAGATAGAAAATGTGAGATTAACTTATTCAGTATCATAACTTAATGCTATTTTCACTGAAGTCAGATTTCTGGCTGCCCCCCCCCCCCCAATTGTATATTTCAATATTAACAACAAGCAGCACGGACGTGATGGTGCAGACACGGATGACGTCATCACGCCGTGCCTATAAGAGGGGACTATTGTGGCAGCCTACTCTCTTTTGGCGCTCCGCCTCTATAACATACACCAGCCTGTACTCCAAGTTAGCTAGCGTATTAGATTCTTTGTGTGTTTCACGTGCTCCTAGCCTCTTCAATAAAGCGCTACTGTTCAGCACAGCCATCGCCTCCGCTGTCCCTGTTTTACAGACATAACACCCCCCCTTCCTTAAAGTGTGGGTGTTAACACTGTGTTCATGCATCGCCTCTGTTCTCTAACAGGATAAACTGGGTCACAGTCACCGTCCCAGGTGCTCCGGCGGGACCTGCTGCCTTGCTCAAAGACACCTTGAACCATCCCACGTTCCCGTTGCCGTTCCACCTGCCCCGGCCGTGTGATGGCAGCGGCGGTGGTGAGCATAGCTGGGTCACCTCCAGGAGCGCCGATGCTGCTGTTTCTCCTCCTCATCTGTCTTAATGGCCTCGGCGACACAGCAGATGCAGGGAACATGAATTAGGAGAGCTTCAGAACTGGGGGGAAAAAACACACACAGAGTAAAGCTGCTTTTTCACCAAAACTTGTGCACATGAGAAGGTTTTCTAAACACACATAAGCCCACCAATGATCATCCACTGACCCCATTCCCTCTGAAACCAGATATGGGTCTGATTACCAACAGATGAGTTTGCATTTCTGTTTTTCTTTTCTTGAGCATCATATTTGACATTTTTGTGTGGATGATGTCATGAACACAAAAGAAAACAGAACTAGGGGCAGAACATGAAGCAGCATGGCATGTTGCAAATCTGAAATAAAACATGAACAAGTTTTGAGAAAAATTGCAAATTTTTAGGAAGAATGTTTTAAAGGGTCTGAAGGGTTTTTCACCACTGATGGATGTTACACTGGAGCCTAACAGATTTCTCTTGGTTACACCTCCTAACACCCACCGTCTTCCTCCATGTATTTCTCTGTCAAGTACTAGCAACGTTGTGCTAGCACCTGTCCTCCCTGGCCAGCAAACCCATGTGGGCCCCATGGTAGGTTTAAGCTGGGATGTCTTCTGGGTCCCATGTAGGTTTGCCTGTGGGTTCCCTGTTGGCCCCATCTGTGTTGGCACACGTGGACTTTACCTGTGGTGCACGTAAGCAGATATCTGTTTATCCACTTTAAACCCAACTGGGTGCATGTGGGTTTAATGTGGGTGAGCAGGTTTCAGCAACACTTGTGCCATTGGTAAAATTACGTAAAAAGTCACCAATTTATGAGGAAAAAAATGTGAAAATTATAACAAAAAAAGTGACAAATTTACAAAAGAATAGTAGCAAATTTATGAGGAAAAAAAATCACAAATTTATAATAAAAATGTGAAAATTTAGGAGAAAAAAGTTGCAAATTTACAAGAAAAAATATAAAATTACTTGGAAAGAGTTACAAACTTACAAGAAAAATGTAGCAAATTTAAAAGGAAAAAGTCACAAATTTATGAATAATAAAGTTGAAAAAGTTGGAAATTAACAAAAAAAGTAAATAGTAAATGTATGAGTAAATAAACTGAAAATTTATGAGAAAAAGTAAAAAAATTATGAGGAAAAGCCATAAGTTTATGGTTAAAAAAAAAGCTGAAAATTTTTGAGAACTTTCCAAATTTACAAGGAAAATAGTAACAAATTTATGGGGAAAATTTGCAAGATTACAGTAAAAAAGTGGCAAATTTATGAGACTGTTCCAAAATTACAAGAAAAAGTTAGCAAATTTGCTTAAAAAAGTTACAATTTTACAAGAAAAACTAAAAAATTTGAGAAAAAAGTGCAAATTTGCAAGAAAAAAAAATATACAAATTTAGGAGAAAATGTTGCAAGTTTACAGGAAAAAGTTGCAAATTTATGAGAAAGTTTCAAATTTTCAAGAAAAAATTATCAAATTAGGGGAAAGCCAGAAATTTACTCAAAAATAGCAAATTTATGAAAAACTAAGTTGCAAATAGGTAAACAGGTAAAGTCCATGTGGGCAAACACAGATTGGTCCAACATGGAATCCATGGACACACCCACTGGGCCCCATAGGACAGCCCAGATTTTTTAACCTTTGGTGGGGCCAACATGGACATGCTGGTTGGGAAGTAACATGTTTGCCTGGTTCATTTGGCCTCACACAGTTGTTAGTAGGAGTGGGTTAAAGTTTAATAAGAGGACTCAATAACATACGAGCAACGCTAAGCTAACCAGACTAACTGCAATAACAGCAGGAGGTTGAGCATATAAATTAATAATAAAATAACCCAAGTATCTGGGAGTAAGATATATGTTTTGGTGTGTTTCACAGGTTCATTAGAGTCCATGCAGTGTTATTAGGAATGGGTAAATGATTAAAAAGAGGAAGAAACACTATGATAGTTTTGCTAAGCCAACCAGGCTAACAATGGGGACCATAGCACATAAAAGTTTATAAATTGGGTTAACCCTTTGACATTCCGCTTTCATAAGACATCAGCGTCACCTGCTGTCCCTGGCGCAGTTCTGCGCTTGTCACATGATTTGTCCTAAAAGCACAGAAAACCCAGTTGTAACAAGCATTTCACATCACAAGATGTCAGACACGTATAGCTTACTGCTCTTCACTGGAGGACTTCACCCAACGAACCGTCGCAAACATCATTTCCGGTAATGTGAAGAAGAGAATGTAAACAAAGGTGCCATCTCAACATATATTTCCACACAGAAGAAGCATTTCCTCCAAATTTTGCCAACTATGATTCTAAAAAGAGATTATTTAGCTTCTGAAGGGAAATATTTACCTTTTGTGACAGGAGAAGACGGAGTGGAGCGTGTACACTTTTGTCTGCCATCGACAGAGCTGCACATGACGACAGAGAACAATAGTGCTGGTTTGGCGGCATAATGTAACAATTGAGGTGGAATAATTCATAACATACATGTGACAGTTTCTGGATGTGGGAGAGAAAGTGAAAATCACTGGCAGAAGACAAAATAAGGACCGTGGATGACGAAAATGGATGACTGAAGACACGACGAGCGGTAGGTCTGACTGGTTTTTATCGATTTGTATACATGCTTCTGATTTTCTGGTTCATATACTTTGAAGATAAGATAAAAAAAACAAAAACAAAAATGAAGACAAAAAATCAAAACCATTCTTTGTGTAAACACTGTATGTCCAAAGTCCACTTTTGACCAAAAGTTATGTAATTCGGTGCGGCTGCCATCACTTTATACAAATTAGATACATAAATTTACTCCTATCTAAAACTTTGGATCATATTCTATATCTTTCTTATTGACAGTAAGCCATTATCTCTTACCACTTTCAAGTTACAGCCTTTGGAATGTCTGATATCCAAACTGAATATTTTCTTCAAAAAATCCTTGACCACCAGAGGGAGGGGGGGGCTGACGGGCGCATCAGTGCGCCACAGAATTTTAAGAGGTTAAAAAAATCATCTTACCTTAAAGGGGGTTCCCCTCCAAGGAGGCGGTTTTACATAAAGCTTACAATTTCCTTGGGCCATCTTCTGGAGAAAAAATTAACTTATGGAAAACTACAGGAGAGCCATGCTGTAATGCTCTCCATACCTATCAATTCCAATGCTAGCTTGTGTTCAAGATTTCTATTTATTGGCAAGCCTTCCAGCCGCTCAACTTTTTTTTCTTTTTCTTTTTCAGTGCTGGAAAGCCTGGAAGGTCTCCTCTAATTTGTTTGGAACCAGAAGATGATATACTTTCATGTATTAGGCATAGAGAGAAACCTTGTCATTTTTACTTTTATGTACAGATGTGGGACAAAGGTTTCAAGTGGAGGGTACTAGAAAAGTGGATGAGCAGTGGAAACAAGAGTCTGAGAAAGAACACAAGGAGAAGTTGGTGGAGTTGGTTCTAAGCAGTGGTTGATAGCACTCACATTACCAATACATAGGAGTTGTTCATTTATTTTCATTAACAAAAGTGTAAAACTGTTTTTTCAGGAGTAGTCACAAATTTACACAAATGAGGAAAAACTCCAATTATTAACGTGGCTAAGAATCATCCTTTACATAGCTGAGGTTGCTGACTCGTACACTAACAGATGCTAAATATCATTACAGGACTTGTGTGGGGAAAAAATTGAAATCGACATCCTCGGAGTGGTTTCCCTCCATTCCAAACAGGATGTGGCGGCTGAGTGAAGGGAGCATCAGTCAGCCTCTGATTTGCTCTCACAGGTCAGGAGCTTCAGGTGCTTCTGGTTTCCTGTCTATGGGAGGCCAAAGCATAATCATCACGGCAACTGTCTCAGAGGAGAATGGGGGGGCTGTGTGTGGTGACAAACAGCAGCGGGCCTATTAGCATTGTCGCCTCAGGGCTCGATGAACTCTGGATGGGTTGTGATTCATGTGGCATAACTGCTGGCGACCCCTTGAGGCAGAAATGTACTCAATCATTAAAGGGGTCATTGCACTTTTTACTGCATTTTAACAGCTCACACATGGCTTAGCGATATGTTTGTGACATATTTTGTTCAAATTGTCTTTAATTACTTGATTAGTGCAGCAAATTTGTTTTTCATTTGTCCAGCTGTTCTGAAAACGGCCTGTTTGAGTGTATATACCTTTAAATCTTCAGACTGGATTCAACTCCACCCTCCCTCTTACACAACTATGGCTAAGGCCGTGTTGCTAACATTGACTGGCTAGCTCCTAGTCTTTAGCTCAGATGTATCCTGGGCCGAATACAGACCCCGGGATCATTTGTGGCACGGGTGGAGAATTTCTTCAAAAACTCCTTACATTTGCTGGTGACTGAGAAAAGTCTTTTACAGTTTTGTTCTCCACTTGTGCCGTTGGGGACACAGAGATATAATAGGCTAGAGTGCTCACGGCAAACATTTTGATGGGAAATTTGGGTGCCATATTGGTACTGGATATAGTCACGTTGACAGCTCTTGCAGCATTGTGATAAAGGGATATCCAAATAATGGTTTGTTGTATTTATTGTAATCATATTTGCATATAGAACATTATTAACTATTATATCTCTGTGGATAAAACTCTGTGGATACACCACAAAGATATAACTAGAGCCGCTGGAGATACTGCTATGTTGTGGTGGCACAACGGGAGGTCTTACTCCCACCCAGTGGCTTGGGGAATAGGGGGAAGGGGGTGAGAAATGGTAATGCAGGAGAAGAAAGGAGAAGATGCAAAGGTAGGCTGGAAGTCTTTGGGCATGATGGTGACCCTCTTGGCGAAGAAGAGACACACCAGGTGGGCCTCGCTGGTCTCCTGCAGAGCCATGACGGCGAAGCTCAGGAAGCGCAGGACGGTCTTGAAGTCCTGAGCGATCTCCCTCACCAGGCGCTGGACGGGCAGCTTACGGATGAGCAGCTCCGTGGATTTCTGGTAGCGACGGATCTCTCTCAGAGCCACGGGCCTGTGACGGCGAGGCCTCTTCACTCTGCCGGTGGCCGGAGCACCTCTCCGAGCAGCCCTGGTGGCTAGCTGTCTCCTGGGGGGCTTCTTCCTCCAGTAGATTTTACGGGCGGTCTGCTTGGTTCTTGCCATCGCTCTTTATTATTCTGTCTTATATTTCTTGCACGCCGCCTAAACTCCAGCCCGGCACCCGCGTCGTTTTCGCTACAGCTCCCGGTATGTCGAGTTTCCCATTAGCACCGGGCGGCGGCCAAGTGCTAGCTAGCACCAGCTCCTCCCCGCTGTAACGTCTCCCGCTGCAAACAGTGGCTCCGTCCGCCGACCCGGGAGACCCCCGGGGCGATCTGTGCATCCGTGATATATATACAGAGTGAAAGGTGTAGAAAGAAGAAGGAAGATAAAAAAAAAGGCTGTTGCAACGGGCAGCCGACTCGTGTGGCGCCACCGGTCCGGCGGAACCGGAACCGGAACCGGAACCGAAAAAAAAAATAAAATATAACGGTAAGCTAATGATTGCAAATGCTACTTTGCTTTAAGTTCGCCGTACTACATTGTAATGTCGGCAAGGTATCGCTGTTGGGTACTAAAATATGTATTCTCTGTGTGTGTGTTTCAGATGGCTCTCTTGTGGCAAAATTATCACTTCAAACCGTGGGTCTGGGCGTTCAACACAGGCTCCCAGTGATGAGATGTCACCCCAGCTTCACAAACGTGCAGTGGTTATAATAGACCTTCAGAATGTCTGTAGAAATGGTTAGTTTCCTGTGCAACAAATTGCTCTGATCTGTGTGAAAATCATGGAGACACTGTTGAGACGTCATAAGATGTACCTGCTCCAGCCGGTGGTGTCGTGACAAATCATGATCAGCTGCCAAAACTTGATCGCCAGGTGCCATATTGTAGTTATGGGGTTATATTAGCCATAAAATATATATTTCAATTCAATTCAATTTATTTATATAGCTCCAAATCACAACACAGGTCGTCTAAAGGCACTTTACAGAAAAGAGTGGGTTTAGGCCACACTCTTAGTTTGTAGAACCCAGCAGAGACCCCTAAGAGCAAGCACTGTGGTGACACAGGCGAGGAAAACCCTTTAACAGGTAGAAACCTCGGGCGGAACCATAGCTCATAGAGGATGGCCATCCACCTCGACCGGCTGGGTTGAGCAGCTACATTCAAAAACAAGCATACAAATACAACATTCAAAGCCAAACAGTCCAGTACCAAGCCTGGCCAGGCTGCACATGCAAGTGAAGGCCTGGCAGGGGCAGCATTTCCAACTAAAGGCCTTGTCATCAGCTCTACCTCCCAATCTACTTCTAGATACCTTGGGGACCACTAGTAGTTTGGCTTTTTGGGAGCGCAAAGCTCTGGTTGGATGATAGGGAACTAAGAGTTCTTGCAGGTAAGAAGGAGCCATTCCATTAAGAGCTTTATAGGTTAAGAGCAATATCTTGAATTCAATTCTATATTTTATTGGGAGCCAATATAAAGAAGCTAAAACTGGAGTAATGTGATCTCTTCTCCCTGTTCTCATAAAGATACATGCAGCTACATTCTGAATGAGTTGGAAAAACTTCATGGACTTATTTCGGCAACCTGACAAAAGAGAGTTACAATAGTCAAGTCTAGAGGTGATAAAGGTGTGGACAAGTTTCTCTGCATCTTTATGAGATAGGATGGACCTAATTTTAGAAATATTACGCAGATGGAAAAAGGTGGTCTTAATGGTTTGCTGTATATGGGAGTTGAAAGACACATCTTGGTCAAAGACAGCTCCAAGATTCCTAACAGTAGACATAGAAGCAAGTGCAATGCCATCTAGTGTTGTTATCTTGCTAAAAAGAGTATGTCTAGCATGTTTGGGGCCAAGGATGATGACTTCAGTTTTATCTGTATTCAGCAATAGAAAGTTGTAGTTCATCCAGGTTTTGATATCCTTGAGACACTCCTGGAGTAAACCCAACTGGCTGGGATCATCTGGATTGATGGATAAATACAATTGAGTGTTGTCAGCGTAACAATGAAAATGAATAGAATGCTTCCTCATAATGTCTCCCAAAGGCAGCATGTATAATGTAAACAATACTGGTCCAAGTACTGATCCCTGTGGAACTCCATAGCTACCCATGGTCTGAGTAGAGGACTTGTTATGGACATGAACAAACTGAGAACGATCTGATAGATAAGACTGGAACCTTCTTAGTGTTGTTCCATTCAGGCCAGTTTGCTGTTCAAGTCTCTTTAGCAGAATATGGTGGTCAATGGTATCAAAGGCAGTGTTGAGGTCCAATAAAACAAGGACGGAGACAAGTCCTTTTTCAAATGCCATAAGGATGTCATCAGTAACTTTCACTAAGGTTGCCTCTGTGCTGTGATGTTTCCTAAAACCGGACTGAAATTTCTCAAATATAGAATTTTTTTCTAAAAAGGTGCATAGTGTCATATCCGGCTCTAGGGAGCCGGGCAATCAGAGCCAGGGACAAGCCAGTGAGTCGAGATGTTTTATTCTGGGTAAGGGATAAGGGATGAGGAGAGCACAGACACTCATACAGACGTACATTCTCAGGCTGCACAGCGCAGGGGTAGGTAGCTTGTACCGGACGTGGGGGTAACAAGACGTGCATACTCACAGCGGGATACAAACACCGGAATGCTGCAAGGGGAGTTGAGGCTGACACCAGACGAAGGGGCTTCAGCCTAGCAGTGCTTATGTCGCAGCCCCGAGTCATCGAGGCTGCTCCTATTTATCCTCATTGGCAGCGCCCCAGCTGATGAAGACTAATTGGCCCCAGCCGTCCATAATGCTGCCAGCTGGGGGCCAGCTGAGACGCTGCTCAATGGGAGGCAGGGATGAGGGAAAACATGGGCTCAGTGCCGAGACGGCATCTCAACCCATGGTGACAGAGCCCCTCCCTCAAGGTCGGGCTCCTGAACGACCAGGAACATCCCAGCCCCCCCCCCCCCCCCCACCTAGGGTGGGAGGAAGGGAGGCGGACCGGAGGGGAAGAAGCCAAGGGAAGGACAACACCAATGGGGCAATGTAGGGTAGCGGGAAAGAAAAACCCAAATACAATACTGACAACAGAATAATTAACCCAGGTACAGATGGGGAGAAGAACTGGGTCAGCACGCCGGTTACATACTACCCAGAGAGTACCAACCATGCGTGACCCAGAGCAAGAAAAAAAAAAAAAAAAGAACCACCAAAAAGGTACAGGGCAAAAAATGCTGAGTATGGTCAAATAAAGGGAAAACACAATACACAGCACCAATATAAGTACATACACACAGTCACCAAGAAAAGTGAGGATGACTGGAACAAATGGACAATTACAGAGCATGGTGTTACGGAAAACAAGGCACATGACTCTATAATGAACCAACAGGGCATAAAAAAGAAATACTGAGTGCAGGCAAAGAAAAACCCACACACATGAATATATAAATACCCACAGTCACCTAAAGAAATGAAAGTGACTGGAATGAATGGGCAACTGCAGAGTATGGTCTGAAAGGGAACAAAACATAACTCTACAATGCAAAAACGAGACTAAAAACATGGTACAAAAAATAAAATGCTGGGTACGAGGGAAGGAAAACGCACAGCACTATAAATACACATCCACCAACAGGACAGACATTACACCCAAGTGACCTTAATAACGATAAAAGAAAAAGTGACACCCGAGGTGTATGGCAGGCAGAGTCCAAAAATAGCCGAGATGGCTCCGGAGATCTCCCCGCCCATTGTCCAGCTGGCGAATCAGGGGAAGAGAAATGTTCGGACGGCGAACTCTGGACCCAGATCCCAGGAATCCAGTCCAACGGCTGCCGAACCAGGCCGCCCAAAGGCAAACACAGACCAGTGGGGGGAAACCAGATCGCCGAACCGAAAGTTTTGCGGGTCGGGTCGTCGACCCGCATCACTCAACCACCAGGACCGTTGAGACGGACGAAGGGTCAGAGCGGATCCCGGTGGAAGAGGCTCAGGGGAGAGCCGATGACGAGGGCGGCGGGCCTCAGGGAAACGGCCACCTCCTCACCGGACCTGGACAACACTGGGGCAGCACCCACGTCGGACCCCGATCGGGCCTCAGGCGAACCCACGTTGGACCCCGATTGGGTCTCGGGCGAACCCACGTTGGACACTGCACCAGAACCGACCTCCAACGTTGAACCCGGACCCTCCAGCACCACGAGGAACAGCAACTCCTCGCCGGTGACCCTGGAAGAAGGCTCAGAAGAGAAAACAGAACCGGGATCAGGATCACCGGCAGCGCCAGAACCCGGCGAGACGAGCTCAGACGCAGCGGGCGGCTGCACCCTGCTCGTCTCCCCTGGAGATAGGCTGAAGTGCTCAAAGATAAAAAGAGAGAAAAGAAAGGAGAGCACTCGCCTGATCTCGGGTTCTGACGCCGTCCAGGACTGCGAAGATCCAGGATCCGTCGTCAGGAGGTCGTTGTCAGGCTCCCATCTAGCCGCGTCGGGCCCCGCAGCCAGCACGATGGTCAGCGCAGCTTGAGATCCCTCCAGCTCAGGTGACCCCGCCGACGACCCACTCGGCGTGAAGCCAGAAGAATCTCGTCCCGCTGGACCGAACCGCTCCTCCGTGGAGACCCAGGGACGCTCAGTCGTCAGCGTAGACTCCACGCAGCAGTCAGTCCCCCTCCTCCGTCCGCAATGTAGCTGCGGAACCACAGGCCCTCTCCATATCCCACCACGTTGACCCGGAGCCGGGGACCGCTCGGCGGAGAGAGACACAGAGGATGCGGGATTAGGCATACAGGTTACAGCAGGTGGGGAGAGTTCAGGGAGCTGCGAACCCTGAACTTCTCCTCCAGGGATGTGACAGAGCAAATCATTAAGCAGGTGTGAAAAAACAATGACTTGCCTGCCCCCTGGAGGTTGAGTATCGCCTGCTGTAGTGGAATCTGCTTCTTCCTCTCCCCGCCCGGCGATAACGGAGGACCCCCCGGGAATTCGTCTGAGGATCGCTCGCGTTGTCTCCAGCAGAGAGCTCACCAGGCCGGGATTCCAGGCACACACAGCGGTCAGGAAGCGCGTCGAGGAGGAGGGGGAAACAGCCGGGGTGAGCCAGCCCGAATGTCCAGGAATGACAGCGGGGGAACGAGGCTCAGGGGACGAGGCTGTAGAATCTCCACACTGATGAGGCGAAGGGATGACAGCTGCGTGGGAGGAACGGTCCTGACGATGACCCAGAACTGGATCCGGACGAGGTTCGTGCAGAGGTGACTCGGCGATGTGATGACGACTACTCCCAGGGAACGAAGCGAGGGGGAGACCCAGGATTCGCCGCTCCAGATCGGAGATCGAGACGAGGGAGGCGTCGAGCACGGGAAAGCTTCGTAGCCCTGAAGTCCTCACCATCAATCTCACTGCCGCCGCCACATGCCTGAAGGTGGTGACAGGAAACACAGTAGAGCTCGCGACAGCCACTCGACCCCGGACATAACTGCTGTCAGCTGCGGCTCCTTGAAGGGAATCCCGAGTGACGTGACGCAGGTCGGGGGAAGTCCTCTGGTTGGCGCGAACTCCCGGACTGGAATGGCGGCAGGAACGGGACTCCGAAGCGGGGAAAGACGTCGCCCACTTCGACTCCCTGCCGGGATTTCCATCCACCCCGTGGAGCTTCTCTTGCTGTGTACCTGCAGCGTCTATCCTGGCACTGTCCTCCAGATGGTACAGAGAGTGAGGGTGACAGTCCAGGAGTTCCTCAGCACGGCCCGGATGCCAGCGTCTCGCGTTGGAGGCGTCGTGCAGGGTGAAGAACGTCCCGTCGACAGCCTCCGAGATGGACCTCAGCTCGTCGCCCTGGCGCCGGAAGTGACTCCTGGGAAACGGCATGCTAGCAGCGCTGACACCCGGACAGAAAGGTACATTTCCACAGCGACTCACGGCCGCCGGCAACTCTTCTGGCTGCGACATACTGTCATATCCGGCTCTAGGGAGCCGGGCAATCAGAGCCAGGGACAAGCCAGTGAGTCGAGATGTTTTATTCTGGGTAAGGGATAAGGGATGAGGAGAGCACAGACACTCATACAGACGTACATTCTCAGGCTGCACAGCGCAGGGGTAGGTAGCTTGTACCGGACGTGGGGGTAACAAGACGTGCATACTCACAGCGGGATACAAACACCGGAATGCTGCAAGGGGAGTTGAGGCTGACACCAGACGAAGGGGCTTCAGCCTAGCAGTGCTTATGTCGCAGCCCCGAGTCATCGAGGCTGCTCCTATTTATCCTCATTGGCAGCGCCCCAGCTGATGAAGACTAATTGGCCCCAGCCGTCCATAATGCTGCCAGCTGGGGGCCAGCTGAGACGCTGCTCAATGGGAGGCAGGGATGAGGGAAAACATGGGCTCAGTGCCGAGACGGCATCTCAACCCATGGTGACACATAGTTGATTGGCGACTACTTTTTCGAGGATCTTGGAAAAGTAGGGGAGGTTAGATATTGGTCTATAATTGGCCAAAATACCAGAATCAAGCAAAGGTTTTTTTTTAAGTAAAGGTTTAATTACTGCCACTTTAAATGACTGAGGTACATGTCCTGTCAATAGGGACATATTAATTATGTTCAAAAGAGATGGACTAATCAGAGATAGCGATTCCTTCACTAGTCTAGTGGGGATTGGATCTAAAAGACAGGTAGTTGATTTAGAGGCTGACACTATTAGGGCTAGATCAGAATGATTAATACGGGAAAATTTAGAAAAGTGGAGTTCTGAGCCTGTGGACACAGCAGTGTTAGGTAGAGGCTTGATATTTTTAGGGGGGGCTATTTTTTGGAATATTAATCCTAATACTGACAATTTAATCATTAAAAAAAAATTCAAAAAGTCATCAGCACTAAGAGTTGGAGGGATGTAGGGATCTATGGCATTTTGGCTCTTGGTTAGCTGAGCCACAGTGCTAAAGAGAAATCTATGGTTCTTTTTATTTTCTTCTATCAAGGAAGAATAGTACTGTCGCCTAGCACTACAGGCGCTGCTCTGACATTGACAGCTGCGTCTGACACTCATCGCGTCAGAGTACTTTTTTCTCCATTTTTGTTTGTTTTTATTGATTGTTTTTATCGATTTTATTTTATTTTTATCCCTGTTTGTTGTTATTAGTTTTTATTTACTGTTACCTCTGTATTGGCCTCACCTAAAAGTCTGTCCAGACGCACGAGTAGCTGTTTTTGGCTAGCTGCGGGCTACCCATCTCAGCGCCTGGAACGCCATGGCTCCTTCTCCGTCATGCACCCGCTGTTTATCGCTCCTTGATAAGGTCTCTGAGCTGGAAACGAGGGTCTCCAATCTTTACAAGATTCGGGAGGCCGAAGACCACATCGACACCATCATTCTCGGGCGATCATCAGCTCTGGCCACTGCCTCGCAGCTGGCGGAAACTGCTACTTATTTGGGTGAGCTAAGCACGTCTCGACCTACCTCTACACCTGCTCCAGCCTGCGCAGCCTCCGCAGACGTCCATGACCTCAGCAACAAACACTGGTTTCATCTCGGGGTTAAACCAAAAGCTTCACTTGGTCCCTCTCATCCTCCATCTGTGCCCTGGACCTTGGTTCGACCAGCTAATGGCCATCGTCATTCGACCGGAATGGGCCACGCCTCTTCTCTTCTGGTGTCCTTGGAAAACAGATTTGATATCCTTTCCCTAGAGGATTTTTCTCACCTGGACGCTGGCTGCCCGCCCGTGGATGCCCCTCATCCTCCCTCCTCTCCTTCAGCGGCGGCTCATGTCTGCAAACCCCGGATAAAGACCACCCAGGGTGTGTCAAATTACACACCTGCTCCTGATAGAAGAAAAGAGCACATCTCCCCGCCTTTGCAACAACAACATCATCCTCTTCACAATTCCTCTCCACATCAGAATCCACCGACAACCCCCCCCCCCCCCGCCCCCAGACGACGCTGGTAATTGGTGACTCGATCGTGAGGAACGTCAGAAGCAGGTACTGTGTGACTCGATTTTTTCCCGGGGCTAGAGTCTCTGATATTGAGGCTCTTATCCCTGACCTGCTGAATGATTTCCCTCACGTTCATACTGTTGTTGTGCATGTGGGATGCAATAACATCCCAGATGAAGCATCTGAGATTTTAAAAAGTGACTTCAGGAACCTTCTGTCCACTCTTATGAACTGTGGCAGACGTGCACTCATCTCTGGGCCTTTGGCACCTCTCAGGCGAGGCTGTAATCGTTTTAGCAGAACTCTCAGTCTTAATTCTTGGCTGTGTTTTACTTGTCCTATTTTTAACATTGGTTTTGTTGACAATTTTAACTTATTTTGGAATCACCCATCACTTATGAGGTCTGATGGCATCCACCCAAATAGACTTGGTGCACGTGTTTTAACAGACAATCTTCTCTATTTTATTCGGTGTTTTCTGGTACAGTGACTGAAATTTGGGGTGTTTACTCACTCTGAAGTTTCTGGGTTTGCCAAACTGCCCTTTTTTGGTCCTGTTCCCACGTATTGTATCGATCCCATTAACTCGGGTGGTCTTTACCGTTTGGATCAGCCTTTGATTTATAATCCTTCAGAGACTGAGTCTGTCTCCCATTGCCCTATATATTGTAACCCAGGACAAATACAACACAACCTGAAAAACACTCGCACTTCTGCAGCTCCTCCTCTTCCACCACCTTTCAACTTTGCCCGTCTCCTCCCTTACAGAACCTTTTTCTGCTCCCTCTAAAGTTAATAAAAAAAAAATAGAATGCATAAACTTCCCAGATTGATTAAACAAAATGTTGGTAAAATTCTAATCCAGCCTCAAGTCTCTAAAATGAATAAAATTAATAATTTGGCCTCTGTTCCCCCCCCCCCAAAGTTTAAAAATTAAATGTGGCTTATTAAACATTAGGTCTCTATCTTCTAAGTCTCTTCTGGTCCATGATCTATTAATCAATCACCAGATCGATCTACTATCTCTCACAGAGACCTGGCTCGGGCTTGATGATTACGTTGGTTTGAATGAATCAACTCCCTCTGGGTATTTAAACTGTCATAACCCCAGAGGTTCTGGTCGTGGTGGTGGAGTGGCGGCAATTTTCCATTCTAAATTACTAGTTAATGTTAAGCAGAAATTATGTTTTAATTCCTTTGAAGGTTTGGTCCTCAGTGTGGGGCCTGTTAGCAATCTTGGCTTGAACCCAATTCTCTTTGCCATAGTTTATCATCCTCCCACAGCCTATTCAGAGTTTCTATCGGAATTTGCCGAATTTTTAGCTGATTTAGTGCTGAAAACCTAGAGTGACTGTCTTAATAAGGCTTTCAATTCAATTTTAGACTCAATGGGGTTTTCCCAAAAAGTAAAAAATTCTTCCCATTATTTCCACCATACATTGGACCTTGTTTTGACTTATGGTATAGATATCGAAAATCTGGTTGTGTCTCCTCATAATCCTGTACTGTCTGACCATTGTCTGTTAATTTTTGATTTCATCTCTGATCACTTATTTCCTAAAGAAAAATACTACTACAGCAGATATCTTTCTGATGACGTTGTTGCTAAATTTTTTGCAGATTGTCTCCTCTATGCCATGGAGCAACACAACAGAAACACCTGAAATAAGTGATGGAGAGTCTGCTCCATTCGTGATTGATAGCATGGTTGATGGTGTTACTGCCTCTCTGCATCGGACTCTAGATTTGGTAGTCCCTTTAAAAAAGAAAAAGTCTAACCAGAGATTTCTTACCCCTTGGTTTAACTCAGAAACTCGTGGCTTAAAACAGAAAACTCATCAATTGGAAAGAAAATGGCGTTCAACTAATTCAGATGAATTCTACTTGGCGTGGAGAAATCATCTCTTAATCTATAAAAAATCTCTTAGAAAAGCTAGATCAAGCTATTATTCTGCATTAACAGAAGCAAACAAGAATAACCCCAGGTTTTTCTTCAGCACTATAGCCAGGCTTACAAAGAGCCATGACTCGGTCAATCCTCGCATCCCCCCTGAGCTTTCTAGTCAGGACTTTCTGAACTATTTCAATCTTAAAATTTTATCTATTAGAGATGAAATCAGTCAGATTCTTCCTACCGTAAACTCTAGTACTTTAACTACTGCAACTCCCTCAATTGATATCTGCTTAGATAAGTTTACTCCAATCGACCTCTTAGAGTTGGATAAAATAATTTTCTCTTCTAAGCCTTCATCTTGCCTTCTGGACCCTATTCCTTCCAGGTTATTTAAAATTATTTTCCCAATTATTGGTAGCCGTATTCTTCTTATCATTAATTCTTCTTTAACTCTGGGTTATGTTCCACTGGCTTTTAAAACTGCTGTAATTAAATCTTTACTTAAAAAAATGATGCTCGATCCTGGAGTTTTGGCCAATTATCGACCAATCTCTAATTTGCCTTTCATTTCAAAAATCTTGCAAAGAGTTGTTGCTGTGCAATTATCTGACCATTTGCAGGGAGTTGGTTTGTTTGAGGTGTTTCAATCTGGGTTCAGAGCTCATCACAGCACTGAAACTGCCTTAGTGAAGGTCTCTAATGACCTCCTGACTGCATCTGATAATGGACTTGTCTCTGTTCTTGTTCTTTTAGATCTCAGTGCAGCCTTTGACACTATCGATCATGCCATTCTACTTGATAGATTGGAACACGTTGTTGGACTCAATGGAACTCCATTGCAGTGGTTTAGATCTTATTTGTCTGATAGATTTCAGTTTGTCCATGTCAATGATGGATTTTCTTCCAACTCTAAGCTCAGTCAGGGATCTGTGTTGGGCCCTACTCTTTTAAGTCTATATATGCTCCCGTTGGGCAATATCATCAGAAAGCACTGTATACGTTTTCACTGTTACGCAGATGACACACAACTATACCTGTCAATGAAGCCCGATGATTGTGATCAGTTGGCCAAGTTAGATGCCTGTCTTAAGGACATCAAAGCTTGGATGACTTGTAATTTTTTACTATTGAACTCTGATAAGACTGAAGTCATTGTTGTTGGCCCAAAACATCATAGAAATTCCTTTTCAGATTATACCCTTAATTTAGATGCGGCCACTCTCACTCTGAACAGTTGTGTGAGGAACCTTGGAGTGATTTTTGACCAGGATTTGTCTTTTAATTCACACATTAAAACTGTTTCTAGTTTTAACTGTTTCTAGGACCGCCTTATATCATCTGCGCAATATTGCCAAGATCAGGAGCATCTCATCTCTGGGTGATGCTGAGAAACTGATTCACGCCTTTGTTAGTTCGCGATTAGATTATTGTAATTGGTTATTATCTGGTTGTCCTAAAGTATCTTTAAAAAATCTTCAGTTGATTCAAAATGCTGCTGCTAGAGTTTTAACTGGTTCTAGAAAAAGAGATCATATTTCCCCGGTTCTGTCGTCCCTCCATTGGCTTCCCATTGATTTCAGAATCAAGTTTAAAATCCTTCTTCTTACTTTCAAAGCTCTTAACAATATAAAAGATCTGATATTACCTTACCATCCTAATAGTCCATTATGCTCCCAAAATGCTGGCTTACTTGTGGTGCCCAGAATCTCCAAAAGTACGGTGGGAGGCAGAGCCTTCTGCTACCAAGCTCCTTCTCTCTGGAACCAGTTACCACTCTGGGTCCGGGAGTCAGACTCGGTCTCTGTTTTTAAGAACAGGGTAAATTCCTTCCTTTTTAATATAGCTTTCATTTAAGGAGGGTTTTTGTGTCTTTTAACCCCACTCTTGTTCTATTGTTATCTGATCCATACTGCTGGTTGACCTCCAATATTGTACTTGACATCTTACTGCTATGTTCTTTATGTCTGTCCTTTCCATCCTCCCTATCCCCTCATCCCCAGCCAGTCGCAGCAGACGACTGCCCCTCCCTGAGCCTGGTTCTGCTAGAGGTTTCTTCCTTCCAACTGGGAGTTTTTCCTCTCCATTGTCACTTAGTGCTTGCTCATAGGGGATCGTCTGATTGCTAGGTCTTTCTGTGACTGTGTGTTTTTTTCTGCACTGTGGCGCCACGAGATGGCTTTTGTTGTGATGTGGCGCATTATAAATAAAGCTGAATTGAAATGAATTACAGAGAGATTTCTTAGAGGTGGTAAGGCTGGCATTCCAGGCTGAACAAGATTCTTCTGTCTTATTTGCATGCCAAAGCCTTTCACAGGATCTAACTTTCTGTTTTAACTTACGGGTGTGGGAGTTGTACCATGGAGCTAGTCTCCTATTTTTAATAGTTTTCTTTCTAAGAGGGGCTATGGAGTCAAGTTTTGACTGCAGTGAGGCTGAAGTACTACCAACTAAAGGTCTGATTCTAATGGATTCAAGTAGTCAGTGCTGTCTGCAATATTGAGACATGGTAATACAGTAATACACTGGTGATACACTGGTAATACACTGGTGTTCAGTTATTGGACTTCTGTGCTAACCACAGTCTGTCTATAACGAACACCATGTTCAAGCATAAGGGTGTCCATATGTGCACCTGGCACCAGGACACCCTAGGCCGCAGGTCGATGATCGATTTTGTTATCGTATCATCAGACCTGCGACCGTATGTCTTGGACACCCGAGTAAAGAGAGGTGCAGAGCTGTCAACTGATCACCACCTGGTGGTGAGTTGGATCCGATGGCAGGGGAGGAAGCAATTCAGACCTGGTAGACCCAAACGTATAGTGAGGGTGTGCTGGGAGCGTCTGGCTGAGGCCCCTGTCCGGGAGGTCTTCAACTCCCACCTCCGGAAGAACTTCAACCACATTCCGAGGGAGTCTGGAGACATGGAGTCTGAATGGGCCATGTTCTCCACCTCTGTTGTTGAAGCGGCAGCCCAGAGCTGCGGCCGCAAGGTGGTCGGTGCATCTCGTGGTGGCAACCCCCGAACCAAGTGGTGGACACCAGTGGTGAGGGGGGCCATTAAGCTGAAGAAGGAGTCCTATCAAGCTTGGTTGGCTTGTGGGACTCCCGAAGCAGCTGAGGTGTACCGGCAGGCCAAGCGGAGTGCAGCTCGGGTGGTTGCTGAAGCAAAAACCCGGGTATGGGAGGAGTTCGGTGAGGCCATGGAACAAGACTTTCGGTCGGCTTCAAAGAGATTCTGGCAAACTGTTCGGCGGCTCAGGAGGGGAAAGCAGCTCCCCGTCCACACTGTGTATGGTGCGGATGGGACACTGTTGACTTCAACTGGGGATATCGTCGGGCGGTGGAAGGAATACTTCGAGGATCTCCTCAATCCCACTGATACGCCTTCCACAGAGGAAGCAGGGTTTGGGGACGAGGGGGATGACTCGCCTATCACAGGGGCTGAGGTCGCCAAGGTGGTTAAAAATCTCCTTGGTGGCCGGGCCCCGGGGGTGGACGAGATTCGCCCCGAGTACCTCAAGGCCCTGGATGTTGTTGGGTTGTCATGGTTGACACGCCTCTGCAACATTGCGTGGAGGTCGGGGGCAGTGCCTTTGGCATGGCAAACCGGGGTGGTGGTTCCTCTCTTCAAAAAAGGGGACCGGAGGGTGTGCTCCAACTTTAGAGGGATCACACTCCTCAGCCTCCCTGGGAAGGTCTATGCCAAGGTACTGGAGAGGAGAGTCCGGCCGTTGGTCGAACCTCGGATTCAGGAGGAGCAATGTGGTTTTCGTCCTGGCCGTGGCACATCGGACCAGCTCTTTACCCTCTCGAGAATTCTTGAGGGTTCGTGGGAGTTTGCCCAACCAGTTTACATGTGTTTTGTGGACTTGGAGAAGGCATTTGACCGCGTCCCTCGTGGATTTTTGTGGGGGGTGCTTCGGGAGTATGGGGTATCGGGCTTGTTGTTACGAGCTATTCGGTCTCTGTACGACCGTTGTGAGAGTTTAGTTCGCATTGCCAACACTCGGTCGGAGTCATTCCCAGTGAGAGTTGGACTCCGCCAGGGCTGCCCTTTGTCACCGGTCCTGTTCATAATTTTTATGGACAGGATTTCTAGGCGCAGCCAGGGAATGGAGGGTGTCATGCTTGGTGACCACAGGATCTCATCTCTGTTGTTTGCAGATGATGTTGTCCTGTTGGCTTCATCCAGCAATGACCTACAGCTCTTGCTGGGACGGTTTGCCGCTGAGTGTGAAGCGGCTGGGATGAGAATCAGCACCTCCAAGTCCGAGTCCATGGTCCTCAGCCGGAAAAAGGTGGATTGTCCTCTCCGGGTTGGGGACAGGCTCCTGCCCCAAGTGGAGGAGTTTAAGTATCTTGGGGTCTTGTTCACGAATGAGGGGAAAATGGAGCGAGAGATCGACAGACGGATTGGAGCAGCATCTGCAGTGATGCGGACGTTGTACCGGTCTGTTGTGGTGAAGAGGGAGCTTAGTTCTAAGGCAAAGCTGTCGATTTACCAGTCAATCTACGTTCCTACTCTCACCTATGGTCACGAGCTTTGGGTAATGACCGAAAGAACGAGATCGCGGATACAAGCGGCTGAAATGAGCTTTCTCCGTAGGATTGCTGGACTCACCCTCAGAGATAGGGTGAGGAGCTCAGTCATCCGGGAGAGGCTCAGAGTAGAACCGCTGCTCCTCCACATTGAAAGGAGTCAGTTGAGGTGGTATGGGCATCTGATTAGGATGCCTCCTGGACGCCTCCCACTTGAGGTGTTTCAGGCACGTCCCACTGGGAGGAGACCCCGGGGCAGACCCAGGACTCGGTGGAGAGACTATGTCTCCCAGCTAGTCTGGGAACGCCTTGGTATCCCCTCTGAAGAGCTGGAGCAGGTGGCTGGGGAGAGGGAAGTCTGGGCTTCTCTGCTTGAACTGCTGCCTCCGCGACCCGGACCTCCGGAAAA
This sequence comes from Pholidichthys leucotaenia, assembly GCA_020510985.1. Lineage (NCBI taxonomy): Eukaryota > Metazoa > Chordata > Actinopteri > Cichliformes > Pholidichthyidae > Pholidichthys > Pholidichthys leucotaenia. The sequence goes on along the minus strand of CM035840.1, from coordinate 309,349,979 downwards.
GCGGTAGAAGATGGATGGATGGATGGATGGATGGATGGATGGTAATACAGTAAGTGGTGAAGGGATTAATTCTTTAAAGTGAGCCACGGCACTATCACATAAGTATCTGGTAACTATATTTCTGCTTGATGCTGTGAAATCGGATAGCACAAATTTGAACGTTATCAAATAGTGGTCAGTCAGTGTAGGATTTTGAGGGATGACAAGCAACTCATCAATTTCTACACCATAGGCCAAGATCAGGTCAAGGGTGTGATTATGATGATGGGTTGGTTTACTAACACACTGAGAAAAACCAGTTGAATTTAAGAGGGAGAGAAATGCTACACTATGACTATCATTATCAACATCTATATGAATATTAAAGTCGCCAGCTATGATAATCTTGTCTGAACTAAGATCTAAGGTTGTTAAGAACTCAGAGAATTCAGACATAAATTCAGCAAAAGAAGCACTGGGAGGGCAATATACTGTGGTAAATAAAACAGGTTGCTCTGACCTCCAGGATGGATGTGCTAAGCTAAAAATTAAGCATTCAAAAGAGTTATAATTTGAGTTTAGCTTAGGCTGAGGGTTCATTGGTAATGTGGATTCATATATTACCCCAACACCACCACCTCGGCCAGTGTTTCTAGGGATATGAATATTACCATAGCTGGGGGTGGGGGGGGACTCATTGATACTAACAAAATCATCGGGGCGTAGCTATGTTTCTGTGAGACACAGTGTATTTGTATTGTAATCCATGATCATATTAATTAAGGTCGCTTTATCTGACAGAGATCTTATATTCAGCAGTCCGCATTTAATTATTTTATTTAACTGTGGTAAATTAGTGGTTTTAATCTTTATCAAGTTATGTTGTATTTGTCTTGAGTTATAATGTTTTGGGTAATGGGAGACAGACACAATCTCTATGGGGTTATGAATTGAAGACTGATCTAAACAGCGGGCATTATTTGGATTAATAGGATTAATATGAGAAGTGGAAACAAAGAAGGGCTGGTTGGCAGACCCACGTACTTTGGGATGAGTCAACACACCAGCTGTCAGTCACTGTACTAAAACATGCTGAATGGAATAAAACAGATTGTCCCTTAGAACATGTGCACCGAGTCTATTTGGATGGATGCAATCTGGCCTCATAAATGATGGGCGGTTCCAGAACAGGTTGAAATTGTCTATAAAACCAATGTTAAAAGTAGAACATGTTGAACACAACCAGGTATTAAGGCTACGAGTTCTGCTAAAATAATTGCAACCTCTTCTAAAAGGAGCAAGTGGTCCAGAAATAAACACACATCTGCCACAGTTCTTAAGAGTGGACAGAAGGCTCCTGAAGTCTCTCTTTAAGATCTCAGATACTTCATCTGGGATGTTGTTACATCCAACACGCACAATGACAGTTTTAGGGTGGGAGCCTCAATGTCTGACACTTTAGCCCCAGGAAAAAAAATTTGTAACACAGTACCTGCTTCTGACGTTCCTCATTATTGAATCACCGATTACCAGCGTCATCTGGGGGGACTTTGTTGGTGGCTTCTGAAATGGTGGATAACTTTGCCGTTGTTGTTGCTGCAGTGGTGGCGGGGTGCTGGTGCGGGGGTGATGCGGAGGGTTGCGTTCTCTTCTTTTTGGAGCCAGTGTAAAGTTTGGCACACTTAAGGTAGTTTTGATCCGGGGCTTGCGGGTTTGGGCCACTGCTGAAGGAGGAGGGGGGGGGGGCATGGGAGGAAGATCAACGTCCAGGTGGGGGAAATCTTCCAGGGAAAGGATGTCAAATCTGTTTTCCAGCAAAAGGGGAAGGGAGGAGGCATGGCCATATCTGGTCAATCCCCAGTGTTTGCTACTGGGCCCAACCATGGTCCAAGGCACACATTGAGGCTGTGAAGAACCACCCGAGGCTTTGGATTTAGCTCCGAGCTGAAGCCAGTGTTTGGTGCTGGAGTCCTGGACAGCTGAGGTGACCGGAGTAGGGGTGGAGGTGGATGGTGATATGTTAATTTCACCCAGGTAAGTAGCTGTCTCTGCTAGCTGCGAGTCCATCGCTGGTGCCGATGTCCATCCAAAAATGATTGTATCCAGATGGTTTTTAGCCTCCCAAATCTTATAGAGGTTAGAAAGTCTCTATTCCAACTCAGAAACTTTCTTAGAGAGGGAAACACAGCTGACACAGGTTGGGGATGGAGCCATGGCTTTCCAGGCCAGAAGTGGCTAGCTATCTAGCTAAAACAGATGGGTTAGCCTAACCCGGTGAACAGCCCTGATCGGGGTCTGATTCACCTGTAAGCCAGTACAGGCTGTTGTATTTACTGAGCTAACACTAAGTAAAAAAGTTAATATCAGTAAAAGAGATAAAAAGAGATAAAAATTTAAAACAGAGCTAATACAACAAACAAATACAGACAAGATAACCAGTACGTGTAGAAGTGACCGAGTTTACAAACAGACGCTGACACGATTTCAACAGGTAAACAGTACAGAATTTGGTATAATAAGATATATTTAACAATTATGATGCATTTTAGGCCAAAACAAACTGGATCTAGGACTTTTGGAGAAAGGTCGGTGACTGTGTGTTTGCATGGATGCAACCACAAATGGGACTTTGTGGTAGCTGCTTGTTCAGGTCCTATCTTAGGTGTTGTTTTTCTGTATGCTTATGGTCTCCTTGTCGATGTTGCTAACAGACATTTAGTGGATGCTGTGTCTTTTGCCTCACTGCCTTGTATGGCTCGGGGAGCTGGGCCACCAACACATGCAAATTTTTTAGCCTGGGGGGACATGCATCAGTGTTTGCTTTCCGAGTTTCCCGCATTGACGATGCCCAACTTTTCCACTACTGTGACCAAGCATGGGGTTGAGCATTTCATCTTTTTTCATTTTTCATTTTGTGCGTCTGCGCCGCCTGGACGCAGCTAAGCTAGCCATTGCACAGGAAGAGTTTGCTAACTTGGAACGTCTAGGGATCGTTAGGCACTCTAATAGCCCTTGGGCGAGCCTGCTGCACATGGTACTAAAGTCTGATGGTTCGTGGCGGCTGTGCAGTGATTTCCGTTGCCTGAACAATGTCACTGAACCCCATCCCACACATCCAAGATTTTCTGGTGCACCTGGCCGGGATGCACATTTTTTCTAAAGTGGATCTGGTCCACTGTTACCACCAGGTCCCGGTTCACACCGAGGACGTCCCAAAAACGGCAGTGATAACATCTTTTGGCCTCTTTTGAGTTTTTACTCATACTGTTTGGGTTAAAGGGCACAGCCCAAACTTTTCAGAGGATGATGGATGTGGTGCTCCGTGACTTGCCATTCGTTTTCGTCTACTTCGATGACATTCTGGTGGCTAGCACGTCAGAGGAGGAGCACCTTGCCCATCTGAAGAAAGTTTTCCATTGGTTGGAAGTACACGGGCTGATAGTTAATCTAGGGACGTGTCAGTTTGGGCTGCCGGTGATCGATTTCTTACGCCACCGCAGCTCACCGGAGGGAGTGGTTCCGCTGCGGGATAAGGTAGAAGCGGTGTCAGATTTCCCTCATCTGCAGACAGTGAGAGCACTGCAGGAATTTTGGGGGATGGTCAATTTTTGCAACCGTTTCATTCCCCGGGCAGCTCAGCTGCTGTAACCGCTATACTGCACACTCAAGAAAAAGAAACCCATGGATAGCATTGACTGGACCCCTGATCAGGTCCAGGTGTTTACAGGCGCCAAAACGGCGCTCAATAATGCGGCTTTCCTGGCCCACCCATCACCATCAGTGCAGATAGCACTCAAGACAGACGCATCCAATATCACAGTAGGAGCCATGGTGGAGCAGTACGTCTCTGGTTCGTGGCAACCTCTCGCCTCTTTCAGCTGTACTACTTTGTGCGGCAATGACCATTAACTACAGCATTTTTGACAGAGAGCTGTTGGCCCTCTACCTGGCTACGTGTCATTTTCAGTTCTGGCTCGAGGGTGACAAATTTACCGTGTTTGTTGACCACAAACCCCTAACCTTCGCAATGTCCAAAGTCTTGGAACCATGGTCAGCTTGGCAGCAACAGCACCTGGCCGCAATTTCGGCGTTCACTACTGACATTCAACATGTAGCCAGTAAAGTCAATGTCATGGCTGACTGCTTGTCTCCCACGCTGGTTTCCCCTGTCTACATGGGTATTGATTTTTCCGCCATGGCCGCCAATCAACCTGACATTTGCACGCTCCAATCCGCGGCCACCAGACTAAAACTTGAGAGCAGGGCGGCACAAGAGGGTTGCCCCCTTTTCTTTGTGACGTCTCCACCGGCCATCCCCGCCCGGTGGTTCCAAGCTCTTGGCGCCACCGCGTTTTCGAGTCCGTCCACTCCCTGTCACACCCAGGTATACGGGCTTCGGTTAAGCTGGTGGGGTTCAAATTCGTCTGGCCCCACTTACGCAAGGATGTGAAGGAGTGGGCGGCGGTGTGCGTTTCATGCCAATGGTCTAAGGTTCAGAGGCACACCAAAGCTCCCCTTGAACCTTTCCGGATTCCAAGCAAGAGGTTTGACCACGTACACGTGGATTTGATGGGCCCCCTTCCGCTGTCGCAGGGTTTCACGCACCTTCTAACAATAGTGGACTGCACCACGCATTGGCCAGAGGCTTTTCCGCTGGCTTCCACCATGTCCGCTGATGTGGCCCACGTGTTTTTGTCATCCTGGGTCGCACGTTTTAGTTCCCCGTCAGACATCACCTTTGACATGGGTCCCCAGTTTGTTTTGGAACTCTGGTCCGTGATGGCCGAGAGCCTTTGAGTCAAAATCCACTGCACCACTGTGTACAACCTGCAGGCTAATGGTTTGTGTGAGAGGTTTCACAAGTTGCTTATAGCAGTGCTCAGAGCCTCATTAATGGACGTGAATTGGGTTGACTGCCTTCCTTGGGTCCTACTGGGGTTATGCTCTGCACCTAACGAAGATTTGGCAGCTTCCCCAGTGGAGCTCGTTTTTTGTCAACAGTTGCGGATCCCAGGTGAATTTTTGCTGGAAAGTCCCGTGCCTGGTACCGACTCGTCCATGCGCCTTTTTTCCGGGGTAGAGGCTGGCAGCGTTCCAGGGCCGGGGCACCATTGTTTTCCCTGCACTTTTGTTCCAAAGTGCTTAGAAAACACCAAATTTGTTTTCGTTAGACACGATGCACACAGAACCTCGCTACGCCTGCCTTACGATGGCTTGTTCAGAGTTTTGGAAAGGTGGGCGAAACATTTTGTGTTAGATTTTGGGGGGCGTAAGGAAACCATCTGCATAGACAGGCTTAAGCCTGCTTATGTGTTGGAAGATGAGCAGGTGGTGCTGGACCAGGTTCCCCGGCGTGGACTCCTGCGTGCAGTGGGTCCGCAGGGGTGTGTTTCCCCTTCAGAGAACTGTTTGCAGGAGACCAAATTTTTCCCTTCCTCACCCTGTCCCCCTCCAGAGGCCTGTCCACCAGGAACTGAGTCTTTCCTCTACCCACCTCGACAGGAAGGCACTTCGGTCGGCCCGGCGGCTCAACGTTACAGCCGTTACGGGCGATTGCTCAAACCCAAGGTACCGGAGGGTTAAGGCCCCTTCTCGGGGTTCGGGGGAGGGGCTGTGTGGTGGCACAACGGGAGGTCTTACTCCCACCTAGTAGCTTGGGGAATAGGGGGGAGGAGGTGAGAAATGGTGAGAAGAAAGGAGAAGATGCAAAGGTAGGCGCCAGAGTGCCGGGGGGAGAAAACTATGTGAAGATGTGCCTTCACACCTAGGGTGCCAGGTGTGAATGCAATGTGTTGTGATGTGCTCTGTTGTAATGTATGTACTTCTGGTGCCAAGGAATAGAGTGTAAGCTGTATAAAAGGTTCACTTTGGCACCTGGAGTTCAGTCTGACTTGATGATAGGGGAATAAAGTCTGTGTCTGCAATGCTGGTGTCTTGTCTTGTCAGTTCTCTGCAATGTCACTCAATGTACACGCATGCACAATGCTTTTGCATCGTGACAGATGTATTTCAAACTGAATTTATATGGTTTTGAACAACTTGCAGATTTCTATTAAGTAATTGGTCATGCCAAATACGCAAATTATCATTTTTGAACAATATTATGTCTACTTATGTCTTTGACGCTGTGAACCGATTTTGTTACGGGTGCCAAGCTGGCAGCCACACACGTGACCAACCACAAGGATCTAATAATAGGCTAGACTGCTCACGGCTAACATTTTCATAGCCAGTGTAGGCGCCATACTGGTACTGGATGTAGTCCTGTTGACAGCTTTTGCGGCATTGTGTTAAAGGGATATCCAAATAATGGTTTGTTGTATTTATTGTTATTGTATAAGTAAGCTGTGCATATAGAACATTATGAACACAAATTTTAATTAGAATATGTCCCTATTTAAAGTTGATTTTATGCTTTGTCTTGTGTCTAGCTGCAGAAAGCTTCCTGATCAGAATGTCGTTCTGATTATTATATGTGTTAAGTGCATAACATGCAGATATGAGTTGTGGAGTAAGGAACCACAGGCTTGGTTGGCATCGGCGTGGTGACACAATCACTTTGTGACATCATCACATATAATGTGAGGATTGGCCATCTTACAGCCTCTTCCTCTGCTGGATCTGTGGTGCACAGCCTCCCGTAACAGACCCCAGTTGTATGTTTATGCACAGTGTGTAATAAAGTTTGTGTTCCAAACTAACACCACTCTCCGTTGGACATTCTGGATTTCCTGACATAACATCTGGTGACAAGAGTAAACCATGGAAGCGTGCTCCATGGAAGCGTGCTTGAGGCCACAGCAGCTGTTTCTGGAAAACCTCGGTGAGCCGCCCGTACCGTGGCTGCGCTGGTTCGATGCTTTCACCACCTACATATCGGCGTAGAACCTGGGCAAGCTGAACAAGGTATGAAAGCGAGCTCTAAAGATCCACAATCTGGGCTTAGAAGGCCAACATATTTTCCACACGCTAAGACCAACGGAGTTGTTTGCTGATTTAGTTGAGCTGCTAGCTAGTTACTTTGTTACACCTGACAACATGTTGAGGCGACGATTTTGGTTTCGCCAATGATGACAAAAGCCTGATGAGATGACAACAATTCATCCCGGACCTTCGCAACCTAGCTAGCATGTGCGGATTTGGTCTGTTGGAAGATGAAATGGTGAGGGACCAATTGGCCGACCACACTAGCAACTCGCGGCTGTGGATGAAGATGCTAATGGTGCCAAACGACATGATGTTAGCTAACAGCATCGAGCTAGCATTTCAGCTGCAGTCCGCCAACAGGTTAGCATCAGAGCTAGGTGTGCAGCAACAAAAGCCACATACTGCTTGCTAATGTGGTAAGCACAGAGGAACCCGGTGACACAGCGGAGGAGGCCAAAGCGAACACCGTGGACCGGAGGACCACTATGAGGTGCTTCTCATGTGGCAGCTGTGGCTCCCCAATGCACCGAGAGAGAACATGTTTCTGCCCAGCAAGGGGGCAACAATGCAAACTATGCAGAAAACTTAACCACTTCGCCAAAGTCTGCCGGTCAGCACCACCACTGAGCCCACTGGTCAACCCAAGTCACTCGCCTGCCACAACCATTCACACAGTGAGGTCCGGGGGTGCGGTGTATGCATTATGCATGGTGGGGCTGGACAACGTCAATTTGCCGCTCCTGCTCAACACCGCTGCAGTGAGATCAATGTTAAACTGGGCCATGGTGAAGAAGTTCTTTCCCAACCACCCGATCAGAAAAAATCCAGCAGTGCTGTATGGGTATGGTGGCTACTGAGTCAGCAATTTAGGGACCATCACACTAATGGTCCACTACGTGTCAAGAGTCATTACTGACTTTGCTTTCCAAGTGGTCACGCATGGAGACAACATACTAGGATGTGACCTGTTTTACCAACTGGACTTCTCCATCTGTGACAGTAACGGACTCCATTTGACCGATGATGATGGCAATGAGTGGGACATAACATACCCCTATGACTATGATGATGAGTGGGATGCAACACACCCAGACAGCAATGACAAGGGTACAGTTGTCCCGTGCCCACAGGAGGAGCAACACCTGGAGAGAGAGCAGCAACTGGACTCACCTCAGATCCTCGCACAGCATAAGCCTCCAGAAGCCGCTGCGGAGCTGCAGGAGGGGGAACCCGTTTCTATCGGGAACCCTGGGACATAACAACTGGGTGCAGGTTCTACCAATGGCGACAGCACCATATCGCCACGACCAGACTTCCCAGGAGAGGGGGAGAACAAACGGAACTCACCTTTGATCCTTGCCCGGCATGAGCTTCAGGCAGCCACTGTGGAGCCGCAGGAGAGGGAGTTCGTGGAGAAAGGGGACCCCGGTAACCGAAGACGGACGTCTTTTGAATCCACTACGGCCTTAACAGCGTCACCACCATCGACACCTATGAAAATCACCTCGCAGCTGACACCAGCCGCCGTCCAAATGGCGGATGGATTGAGATGGCAAGCCAGCCACCTACGGAAGGTAAGAACAGCTGCTATGGATCAAGACACAGCATTGGAGCTGACCCAGCTGGTGTGGGATCCTGGCTGGGACATTGTTGACGAGCGTGCCATGGCTCCAGAGGGATGATGCCCAAGTCTGCTGCAGCTGGCACCTCCAGGGGTGCATCCACCACGAGCTCGCCTCAGGGCCCCTCCAACTGAACTGCCTTCCTCAAGAAAAAGAAGGACCATGTTTAGCTAGGGGTTCAGCTGCCAACATAGTGGCAAAATAATCCACTCAGCCGCGCTGGACCATGTGGTAGTCTGCCTCCTGGCCCTAGCTAGTTTGAGGGGTCACCATGTATCAAATTGGGGAGGTTTGATTTGGTTGCATGTTGTTCTGGTTTTCCAAGGGGGGTTGAATGTGGCGTAAGGAACCACAGGCTTGGTTGGCATCGGCGTGGTGACGCAGCCACTTGGTGGTGTCATCACCCCGATGCACATATAATGTGAGGGTCAGCCATTTTACGGCCGCTTCCTCTGTTGGCTCTGTGGGACTCATCCTCCCATAACAGACCCCAGTTGTAAGTCTATATATAGTGTGTAATAAACTTTGCGTTCCAAACCAACACCACTCTCCGTTGGTCATTCTGGATATCCAGACATAATATGATTAACTTCCCTCATTGTGTTTGGAGACATTTCAGTAAGAATATATTGTGACTAGCAGCAATACCCAGTGAATAAGACATGCAGTCTTTAATCATGATAATACTACAACAGTGACATCAAGGACCTGCTGACCAACCTCTACTCTTCCCAGAGTTCAGCTGGACTGCAGTGAATATATAGCTTATTTCTCACCAGAAATGTAACTACACATTGTGGCAGTGTTTTGAATGGGATGGCCTTCCATAGAATTGGTTTTGCAGACAGCACCCTACATATGACAATGTCAGCATTACATAATGTCATCTGTGACTTAAAAAGCTGATGTTTCCCAACGTTGGTAATGCATTGCTTTTATGTAGCATTCAGAGAGATTTATTGCTTCAGCATTCCTACATTCTCAAGGGTGTATAAAGCATTAAACGTATTATTTTTTTTCATTAGTTTTTTATTGCACAAAGTAAAATGCACCATGGGATGATAATTGCATGTATGCATAATTTTTATTTATTTACCTCATTTACTTAATGAATCACCTTATTCTTCAGTCATGATATAGTGTTTTACTCTTATATGTCCCTTCATTTTTACTATTGTTTCACTTTAGTGAAATTAATTTCTTTTCTGAAATTTCCTACTTATTTCTTGTAAATTTACTGCTTTTGTCTCAAAAACTTGGCTTTCCCATTTACATTTGTGTCTGTCATAATGTGCAACATTTTTCCTCAAAATTGACTTTTTCTTATAAATTTGCAATTTTTGTTACAGAGTTGAAACTTTTTGATAAACTTGCAGTTTTTTTTCCTCCAATTAGCTTTTTTTTCCTTGTAAATTAAAAACTTTGTCAAACTTGCCAATTTTTTTCCCTCATGAATCTGCTACTTTTTCCATGTAAATTTGCAATGGTTATGGGTGCTGGTTAAATTGTTGTTCTATGTAATGGTTTATTTTTTTCTGCAGATCTGGACAGTGATCCAACTTTATTTTTTAATGTTTTTGTTGGAAGAGAAGCTTTTCTTTCTTTTTTGGTCCATTTTAAGGTTTTAGTGATAGTTTAGTTTAGTTTAGTTTATTGGTTTATTTGTCAGGGACCATGTACAGAAAAAAAAAAAAACATTAAACACAGGGTAGAGATGTTCTGTACCAGATTATAGCATTCTGACTAATTTCCATCTGTAGTCCCTGAGGGCAGGCAGGAAGATATTAAAAGTAAAACAGCACATATAGAAAGCAATTCAGGTTGGGATTCAGAAACTGTTGACCCTGAAACAAGCAGGGAGTAAATTTAAAAGGTAAAAAGATAAGAGAGACGGCACACATAAAAACAATTTAAGAGTACAATTTCAAATCCCATTTAAGGGGGAGCATATATGCTGGCAGGCTTGATTACTTAAAATCCATTTTTTAATCTCTGTGGAAAAGTCTCTGTAATTTGTTCTTGTCTTCAAAGCAGTGGGGAGCTTGTTCCATTCCATTATAGCTTTGTATGAGAATGCTGATTGTCTAAAAGCAGTTTTACGTAGGGGGATGCAACAATGCTACCGAGAGGAAGTCCTTGTTATTCTGGTATTTTGTTCAGAAGTCAGGTACAAAAAAGTCTTTAGGGGCGGGGGTGCAGAACCATGGATACTTTTAAAGACCAACTGTATATTTGCATACATGATCATATTTTCAAAGCTTAACATCTTGTGTTTGGCAAGTATACCGCAACGGTGATACTGCTATCCAGAATTTTGTGGGATTGTTTATACAGGGATTCCAAGAGTTTCAGAATCATACTATTGGCTGGTGACCAACATGAGATGCAACAGGAGAAGTGTGTCAAAATCATGGCATTCAGAAAGGTTTTTGATCCTTTTAGAGTAAGTGAGCTTCCGATGCAACAAAAGTTTGCAAGGTTATATTTCAGAGTTTGGCTCATCCATTTTATGTGCCTTTTAAAGCTGAGCGTGGGATCTAATGTGACACCCAAGGATGTTCAAAAAAAGAAATTTTCCTGGGTATTTTAACAAACATTTTTAATCCACAATAATTCACACTTTCTATCAGTATGCTGTTAATATTGTTTAAACACATTACTTTAAATAAGAGACAATTGTGCCCTTCACATTTCCTGCACTTATAAAGCAAGCGGGATGAGCAACAGTACAAATTTAAAAGAATATTGAGGAAATTAACAGACAGAACATGTGTATGACTCGTCCTTACCCTAATAATAATATTCACTGTTAAATTTGATGACTGCAGTAGGTGTACATACCAATTGCATTAGAAGTTGTTCTTCACACTTGACATAATTTGAACAGAAGTTACTGGAAACAGCAGAAAGCCGTTTTGGTAAAACACAAACACAACCAGCTTCCAGTCACAGCTGACATGAATGACCAGGGTGCACTTGATTCTATCACCAACGTACACCTCAATATGGGTTATATGAGCTGATTAAATAAATAAATGTGAATATAGTGAAATGAAGATATAGTTTTGGTGTCCTAGCACCAGCGGTATCCAATACTTCCGTCTCCCCATCAGTCCACAGCGCCTGTATTGTAGCGAGAGACTCGCGGATCCTAAAACCCGCGGTAAAGGTTGATTTTAAAAAGTCACCTTTGACCTGGGTAGCGTGGTGATGCAGTGGTTAGCACTGTGTCAGCACAGCAACAGGGTTGCGTGATCGATTCAACCCCTGGCCATCTTGGGTTCGGTCCCACCCCTGATCATCGGTGGCCCTTCTGTGTGGCGTTTGCATGTTCTCCCCATGTCTGTATGGGTTTACTCCGGTACTCCAGTTTCCTTCCACAAGCCAAAGACATGCAGGCTAGGTTAATTGGCATCAACTGGGTATTCTAAATTGTCCTTAGGTATGAATGTGAGAGTGAATGGCTGTCTGTGTTTCTGTGGTGGACCTATGATGGACTGGCAATCTGTCCAGGGTGTACCCTGCCTCTCGCCCAAAGATGCTGGGAAAGTCTCCAGACACCCCCCACACACACACACACGACCCCCACGACCCAAAAAGGATTAAGCAGTAGAAGATGGATGGACCTCTAACCTCTTTTATGGTCAAGTAGTCAGTGAAACCATATCAACATCATTCTTCAGGTATTGTAGCATTGCAATGCAAGAGATGAGAGCCTGTGGTCAATTGACTTCTGAGTTAGTAGGGGGACAAAGTTTGCCACGTAAAGCAGGGAAATTAAGTATGGAACACATCAACGTTTTTCTCATTAAACATACTGTATTTCCGATGGGGACATTGACCTGAGATTTTCACGATATCAGTAACAGCCCAAATAATCCATACATACAAAGAAATCAAGACAACTGAATTCACAAAACAAGTTGTATTTAATAAAGTGGAATGACACAGGGAATAAGTATTGAACATGAAAAGAAAAAGAGGTGCAAAAAGACATAGAAAGCAAAGAAACCAGCTGAAATCCAGAATTTAGGAAGCCATCCAACCCTCCATCAGTGCAAATTAATTTCAGCTGGTTAAGTCTTGACTGATAGCCTTTAAAAAGGTTTGTGAATATCAGATTGTCACACCACAAAGAACTCATGATGGGTAAAAGAAAAGAGCTCTCTCTAGACCTTTGCGACCTTATTGTTGCAAAACGTAATGATGGCATTGGTTACAGGCACATTTCTAAACTACTGAATAGTCCAGTGAGCACTGTTGGAGCCATCATTTGGAAGTGGAAAGCACATCATTTTACCATAAACCGGCCACAACCAGGAGCTCCTTGCAAGATTTCTGACAGAGGAGTCAAAATAATTATCAGAAGATTTATCCAAGAGCCAAAGACCACTCATGGAGAGCTCCAGAAAGACCTGGAGAAAGTAGGTAGTGCTGTTTCAATTCAATTTAATTCAATCCAACTTTATTTATATAGCGCCATTTCACAACAACAGTCATCTCATAGCACTTTCAACTGTAGGGGGAACCCCCACAATTGCAGAAAGACCCCAGCAATCAGGCGATCCCCTGTGAGCAAGCACTTGGCGACGGTGGAGAGGAAAAACTCCCTTTTAACAGGAAGAAACCTCCAGCAGAACCAGGCTCAGGGAGGGGCAGTCATCTGCTGCGACTGGCTGAGGGGTGAGGGGACAGAGAAGATGAAAAGAACAGACATGTAGAGAGCAAACAGCACGATGGGGACTCAATCTATGGGAGAGAATAAACAGATGTTAATGACCAGCAAAAAAAAAAAATATTTCATTGAGAGTGAAGAAAGGAGTGAGGCCCAGTGCATTATTGGAGGTCCCCCGGCTGACTAAACCTATTAGCAGCATAACTAAGGAAGGGTTCAGAAACACATGATCTCTCCCTAATTGTAGGCTATATCAAAAAGGAAGGTTTTAACCCTATTCTTAAAAACAGAGATTGAGTCTGACTCCCGAATCCAGATTGGCAGCTGGTTCCACAGGAGAGGAGCTTGATAACTGAAGGCTCTGCCTCCCATTGTACTTTTGGAGATTCTAGGTATTACAAGTAATCCTTCATTTTGGGAGCGCAGTGCTCAGTTAGGATAATATGGTAGTATCAGATCTTTTAAATAAAAAAGGGGCCTGATTGTTTAGAGCTTTGTAAGTAAGAAGAAGGATTTTAAACTTAATTCTAAACTCTATGGAAAGCCAATGAAGGGAGGCCAGAACCGGAGAGATATGATCTCTCTTTCTAGTACCTGTTAAAACTCTTGCTGCAGCATTTTGGATCAGCTGAAGACTTTTTAAAGATGCTTTAGGACAACCTGATAATAAAGAATTACAATAATCTAATCTCGAGCTAACAAAAGCGTGGATCAGTTTCTCAGCATCACTCTGAGACAAGATGCTCCTAATCTTGGCAATATTATGCAAATGATAGAAGGCAGTCATAGAAACAAATTTAATATGTGAATTGAAAGACAGATTTTGGAGGTGTGCTGGCAATGGAGTAGGTGTGTGCGTTGCTGGCTCCTGCTATATTTTTTTCTTTACTTTTTAAACCCTATTTTGCTGTAAGCTGTTAATGTTTTGGACATTTAATACGTGCAGAATCTGTTTTGAGTTGTGAAATATGTCCAAAACAAGAAAGCAGACTGAAAAGGAGGCAGCAGGGAACAATACTAACACCAGCTTAGCTGAGGATGCTAATATCAGCCTTAACCCTGCACTTGTTGCCTTGCTTGAGCAACACAGAATGTCCATAGCTGCTGACTTCAAAGCTTCATTTGAACTTATTAATGGTAAGCTGGACAAAATTCAAGCAGATGTGGCGAACCAGGAGCAACGCATTGGCGACCTTGAAAACAACGCGGAGGACGTCAGCCAGCACCTAGCGGCGCTTGAAGTTACATGTGAGTCAATGCAGGAGGAGAACAAACTTTTGAAAAACAAACTTTCTGACCTGGAGGGAAGAAGCAGGAGGCTGAATATTTGTCTGGTGGGTCTGCCGGAGTCCTTTGATGTGGGTCCACGGCCATCTGAATTTTTTTCTCGGCTGTTGGTGGACGTCTTTGGCGCACAAACTTTGCCATCTCCCCCAGAGCTGGATAGAGCCCACCGCAGCCTCATGCCCAAGCTGAGTCCGAATGGGAAGCCGCGCGCTGTCATTATTTGTTTCCACCGGTTTCGGACCAAAGACTTGGTGATGAGAGAAGCGCGGAGACGCCGTGGGACTTTGGAATATCGTGGGCATAAACTTCAGTTCTACGAGGATTATAACGCCGACGTTCAGAAGCAACGAGCCGAATATAAGGAGGTTATGTCCGAGTTGTACAAGAGAGGTTTTCGTCCTTCTCTTCTTTTCCCCGCCAGGCTCCGGATAACTCTTCCAGACGGCAAAAACCAGTGGCTGGCGTCCGTCTCGGAGGCCACCTGCTTCATGCAAACCATGGAGAGAAACCAGCAATTTTCGCCTTGAACTGGACATTTCTGGGTTGACCAGCTGCCGCGCTGGACTGCTTGTTACTTCATTGAAGCTGCACTGACGGGACATTGATGCATTTTTAGATGTTTAAAAACAAGGTAAAATTGGCTCCCTATACGTTGTTGTTTACATAATTCTTTTTTTAATTTTATCTTATTTATTTTAATTTTTTTTTTAGGGTAAAACGTTCATATTATGCAGGATTGAAGCCAGTTGTATGGGAACATTCTGTTAGGATGAAAATAGAGCAGGAGATGGAGCGGTTGCTGTTTTTTTGCAACTGGCTGGAGTGTTGTTATAGGTTTGGTTGTTGGATTTTTTTTTTTTTTTTTTTTTTTTTATTTATTTTTTTTTTTTTTGTTTTGTTTTGTTTTTTGTTATGGTTTTATTTACACCCCCCTTACCCCCTCCTTTTTTTTTTTTTTTTTTTTACCCGTACCTCACTTTACTCTTCTTTGGGCTACACAACATAATATATAAATTTTACTCTTTGAATGAATAGTAATCTTACTTTGGTAAGCTGGAATGTGAAGGGGTTGAACCATCCAATTAAACGAAAGAGAGTCATGTCACGTCTAAAGCAGTTTAAGCCTGGGGTATTGTTTTTGCAGGAAACCCATTTGCAGGATTCCGACCACTTGCGTTTGTCAAAATGTTGGTCAGGACAATTTTTTCATTCAAATTTTAAAGCTAAGGCCAGGGGCGCTGCTATTCTTATTGATCGAAATATCCCATTTATTCCCTCTAATGTTGTATTAGATAAAAATGGACGATTTGTAATAGTATCAGGTAAACTTGGCGATAAACATGTCACCTTGGCTAATCTGTATGCACCGAATTTTGATGATGTGCACTTTTTTCGCAACCTTTTTTCGCAACTTCTAGATTTAAATACTCATTCTCTAATTCTTGGGGGTGACTTTAATTTGTATATGGATCCGATCTTAGATCGCTCATCTTCAAAACCTGCTAGTCTTAATAAATCTGCAACTTATGTTAAGTCTTTTCTTGAGGAATATAGCCTTACAGATCCTTGGCGTTTTTTACATCCTAACGGCAGGGACTATTCTTTTTTCTCTCACGTACACCATACTTATACCAGAATAGATTATTTTTTTGTTGACAATTTATTAATTAATAACCTTTGCTCGTGCAGTTATGATAGCATCTCGGTTTCTGATCATGCCCCTCTTGTACTTAAAATGATCCTCCATGGACGTGACTCCATGAGAAAGCATTGGAGATTGGATCCATTATTACTTACAGATGAAAAATTGGTTGTGAATATTTCTTCTAAAATTAATTTTTTTTTGAAAGCAAATAAAACTCCTGGAAAGACAGATTTTGATCAAAAATAATTCCAAGGTTCCTCACAGAGCTATTAAGAGAAAGAGTAACTGCATCCAAACTGAAAGTTTGATTTGGAAAGGTATTTCTAATTTTTTTTTTCAAAGAATACAATAATGTTGTTTCAAAGAATACAAAGAATACAATAAGTAATGCACTCAACCGACACGGGCTCTATGCCCGCTCACCTTGCAAGACTCCATTGCTGAAGAAAAAGCATGTTGAAGCTTTTTTAAAGTTTGCTGCACAACATTTGAGCAAGCCAGTAAAATACTGGGAGAATATAGTCTGGTCACATGAATGTTAAGGTCTGAGCTTGGTCAGAGGACCAGGCTCACGCTTTAAGTTTATTCTAGTACTTATCATCATGATTATTATTGTCCTGAGTTGTCATCATTGTGGTTATTCCTGTCATGATCTCCTGTTTTTGGTTTGCCTTTATTTTGACAGTGTCCTCAGTTCTCTTTTTGCATTGCCTGGTTGCTAATTTGCTAAGTGCATGCACTTGTTTCCAATTATGTTCCACCTGCCTATCTGTTACTTAAGGAGCACCGCCTCTCATCAGGGCACGGTGTCCTCTTCAATTTTGGCATTTGCCCACACTTCAGTTTGTCGTGTAAATCAAGTCTGAGTTTGTTTCTTTCCACCTGATTTGTCCATTTGTGTTTATTATTTTATTTACAGTGGGGCAAAAAAGTATTTAGTTAGCCACCAATTGTGCAAATTCTCCCACTTAAAAGATGAGAGAGGTCTCCAATTTTCATCATAGGTATACCTCAACTATGAGAGACAAAATAAGAAAAAAAAATCCTGAAAATCACACTGAAGGATTTTTAATGAATTAATTGGTAAATTCCTCGGTAAAATAAGTATTTGGTCAATAACAAAAGTTCATCTCAATACTTTGTTATATACCCTTTGTTGGCAATGACAGAGGTCAAACGTTTTCTGTAAGTCTTCACAAGGTTTTCACCCACTGTTGCTGGTATTTTGGCCCATTCCTCCATGCAGATCTCCTTTAGAGCAGTGATGCTTTGGGGCTGTCGCTGGGCAACATGGACTTTCAACTCCCTCCAAAGATTTTCTATGGGGTTGAGATCTGGAGACTGGCTAGGCCACTCCAGGACCTTGTAATGCTTCTTACGAAGCCACTCCTTCGTTGCCCGGGCGTTGTGTTTGGGATCATTGTCATGCTGAAAGACCCAGCCACGTTTCATCTTCAATGCCCTTGCTGATGGAAGGAGGTTTTCACTCAAAATCTCACCATACATGGCCCCATTCATTCTTTCCTTTACACGGATCAGTCATCCTGGTCCCTTTGCAGAAAAACAGCCCCAAAGTATGCTGTTTCCACCCCCATGCTTCACAGTAGGTATGGTGTTTTTTCTCCTCCGAACACGACAAGTTGAGTTTTTACAATAAAGTTCTATTTTGGTTTCATCTGACCATATGACATTCTCCCAATCCTCTTCTGGATCATCCAAATGCTCTCTAGCAAACTTCAGACAGGCCTGGACATGTACTGGCTTAAGCAGGGGGACACGTCTGGCACTGCAGGATTTGAGTCCCTGGCGGCGTAGTGTGTTACTGATGGTAGCCTTTGTTACTTTGGTCCCAGCTCTCTGCAGGTCATTCACTAGGTCCCCCCGTGTGGTTCTGGGATTTTTGCTCACCTTTCTCGTGATCATTTTGACCCCACGGGGTGAGCGCTTGCATGGAGCCCCAGATCGAGGGAGATTATCAGTGGTCTTGTATGTCTTCCATTTTCTAATAATTGCTCCCACAGTTGATTTCTTCACACCAAGCTGTTTACCTACTGCAGATTCAGTCTTCCCAGCCTGGTGCAGGTCTACAATTTTGTTTCTGGTGTCCTTTGACAGCTCTTTGGTCTTGGCCATAGTGGAGTTTGGAGTCTGACTGTTTGAGGTCGTGGACAGGTGTCTTTTATACTGATAACGAGTTCAAACAGGTGCCATTAATACAGGTAACGAGTGGAGGACAGAGGAGCCTCTTAAAGAAGAGGTTACAGGTCTGTGAGAGCCAGAAATCTTGCTTGTTTGTAGGTGACCAAATACTTATTTTACCAAGGAATTTAGCAATTAATTCATTAAAAATCCTTCAATGTGATTTTCTGGATTTTTTTTCTCATTTTGTCTCTCATAGTTGAGATATACCTATGATGAAAATTGGAGACCTCTCTCATCTTTTAAGTGGGAGAACTTGCACAATTGGTGGCTGACTAAATACTTTTTTGCCCCACTGTACATATTTGAGCTGAAGGTGGTGTTCAGCCAAATGAACTTTGCAAACCGAAGTCTGGCATTTGGGTCTGTTCCTCTACACACTCCTGACAGTAGAACACCATCCGTGAGGACCCAGCAGACTCCTAGGTTTGCTCATTATGGCTGGTTGCATGCTACTGACGTGAAACTAAACTCATGCCATATCCGCCTGCGGGACCTTGTGGCCATGGCCCGCAGCTCTTCCAACCCAGAGGGGGAGTGTCGATTATGGATGGCAGCAGCATGGGAGATTGAGCGTACTCCGCATCTGGGGGTGTTTCCATGGGTACGGGATCTGCACATTTACCGTGCCCCACAGTTCGTTTCTCCTTCTGGGACCGCCGTGGATACGCAGAAGAGGCACCTACACCACTCCTCCCATCCCCCTGGTGTACCTCCAGCTCAGACAACCATAACCCTTCACCAGCCTATCTCCACAGCTACCCGGAGAGAGTCATCTGGCGCATTAGTGGCAGCAGAGTGGGAGACAAGGCAAGTACCGTATTCCCATTTTTTCACTTCCGTTAATGTGAAGTCTTGCTTTGCTCCCGGATTGCTCCCGGTTGGAAGTGTGGGGGGGGGGGGTGCTGAATTCACCCCACTTGTCCCTGCTGTTTTCTCTGCTGCCATTCCTATATCCTCACCTTCACCTGCCTTTCCTCTCTCCTCTTCCCTGAGCCCCATGGATTTCGGTAGGCCCCTGGATCTGCCTTGTTCCTCAGTCCAATGGCTGTGGGTCGATGGAAGACCACCCAATCCATCTTGTTTATTTTTGGGACCTTGGACCTTGTTGCCCGTAAACAGTTTTTTTGTTGTTGGTTTTTTTTGGACAATGTGGGGACGGGAAAGGATTTGTTTTTGGCCCACCTGGCCTGTGCCCCCACCACCCTCCCTGGGGGATGATGAACTTTTTTTGTTGTGGGATGTCTTGGGGTGTCTGGGATCCACTGTTTGGGGGGGGGGGGGTGCTGTGTTAAGGTCTGAGCTTGGTTGGAGGACCACGCTCATGCTTTAAGTTTATTCTGGTGCTTATCATCATTATTATTATTATCCTGAGTTGTCATCATTGTGGTTATTCCTGTCATGATCTCTTGTTTTTGGTTTGCCTTTTTTTTGACAGTATCCTCAGTTCTCTTTTAGCATTGCCTCATTTGCGCTTGTTAATTTGCTAAGTGCATGCATCTGTTTGTAATTATGCTCCACCTGCCCATCTGTTACTTAAGGAGCAGCACCCCTCATCAGGGCACGGCATTTGTCGTTGGTTTTGGCATTTGCCCATGCTTCAGTTTGTCATGTAAATTAAGTCTGAGTTTGTTTCTTTCCACCTGTTTTGCCCATTTGTGCTTGGGGTTATTATTTTAGTTATTTGAGTTGTAGGTGGTGTTCAGCCAAATAAACTTTGCAAACTAGAGTCTGGTGTTTGGGTCTGTTCCTCTACATACTCCTGACAATGAGACCAAAATTGAACTTTCTGGATGCCATAACACACAGCATGTTTGGAGGAGAAATGGCACTGCACATGAGCCAAAAAGCACCATACCAACAGTCAAGGGCATAACTTTGTTTCAAACATTGGGAATGTTGAGATCTTTGCTCGTATAAGAACTTTTTTAAAAAAAATCTTTTTATTATAGGACTGTAAGGCTATCAGTACAAGCAGTTGTCTCCAATGTCATCTTTTTTCATTTTTAAAGGAAAAAATGACAGTATATGTATCCTAGTGTGGAGGAAGCGCGTAAAATGGTTAATTTTGCAAAAAAGGACAAGTGTGGCATAACCCCCACAACAGACTGGGACAGGCAAAGCGCTCAACTAGAGCAACTAACAGAACAGTGAAATGTGTGTATTAATGTCAACAGGCAGCCCCACTTCTTCTGGCTTTTTCCGGCTCAGTACTGTGATGTTAATGTGCCATTCATGCATTGTGTTCATGCTTCCTGCCCTTACTGTGTCTATACACTGATAACAATATGTAGATGTGCCTTGTAACCTCTTTTGTCCTGCAGTTCCGGAGCTGAGGCGAATTACGGCCAGCAATCTCCTTATTGTTATGTGTGTCTCTCAAATGCAAATGAATGAATGAATGAATGAATGAATTTATTTATTTCGGATAGTACATTACAGGTTAAAAGAAACTGTATAATATAACAACAAGGTCAAATTAGACAAAGACTCCTTCTACTATACGATTCCACGTGAGTTATCCGAAATGGGTGATGGCTGAAGCCGCAGCTTATATTGCCCACCCATATTCCATCCAAGAATTCAAAGGAGAAAAAAGAGAAAACAAGACAAGAGCGATTACAATTTAAAACAAGGCTAAGACAAAATGTGACTGAGAGAAAAAAGAAAACTGAGCTAGTCTAAGTTAAGCGGTTACTATTCAAAAACAAATCTAAGACATAGTGTCACAGAGAAAAAAAGAAAAAAAGAAAAACTAAGCTACAACACAACACAGGCTGGAAATGTCAATCCTTATGTGAGTTTACATGTCGTCTTGAAAATATGTTTGGAGTATTTCTTCCTTTAGTTTTTGTTTAAATTGTCCAAGCTTTGTACATGATTTTAATTCAGGTCCAAAATCGTTCCATAATCTGACTCCTTGCACTGAAATACAGTGTTGCTTGGTGGTTGTTCTCACTGTAGGCTTTTGAAATATACATGTTCCTCTGAAGTGATATCGTTTCTCCCTTGTCTGGAACAACTTTTGGATATTTGCGGGCAGTGATAGATTCTTCACTTTGAACATTATTATTGCGGTTTTATAGTCAATCAGATCTTTCAACTTGAGAGTTTTTTGTTTAAGAAAAAGTGGGTTTGTTGGTTCCCTGTAAGCTGCTTTGTTGATTATTCTAATAGCTCTCTTTTGAAGCATAAAGAGTGGATATATGTTTGTTTTATATGTATTTCCCCATACTTCATTACAATATGTCATGTATGGGAGTATTAATGAATGGTACAAGGTGTATAGTGTGGGTTGATTCAGCAAATTTTTCACTCTGTGTAATATTGCAATTGATTTGGATACTTTACCTTTTATATAATTAATATGTGGCTTCCAACACAGTTTGTTATCAATTATTACTCCAAGGAATTTAGTTTCGGATACCCTTTCAATCTCTACACCATTTACACTGAGTTTGGGTACTGGGTAGTTGTGATGGTTGTTAAAGACTATAAATTTTGTCTTGCTTAAATTGAGTGTTAATTTGTTTGAATCAAACCACAGTTTCAGCTTTCCTAATTCCTTTCCGAGTGTATCCAGAAGTTGTTCCAAATTGTTTCCACTGCATAGCAGATTAGTGTCATCAGCAAACAATATTAAGTCCATTTTTTCTGAAACTTTACATATATCATTTATATACATATTGAATAATAATGGTCCCAAAACTGAACCCTGTGGGACTCCACAGGTGACCTTCAGTAACTCTGAGTTTTTGCTGTTAACACATGCAAACTGATATCTATTCTTTAAGTAACTACTTAACCAGGACAGTGCTACCCCTCTAATACCACAATTTTGTAGTTTCTTTAATAATAGATTGTGATCTACTGTATCAAATGCTTTTTTAAGATCCAGGAATACTCCAACTGAATACTCTTTATTTTCAATGGCTGTTGATATTTTTTCTGTAAATTCCATTAAGGCATATGCTGTTGTCCTTTTGTGTCTGAACCCATATTGCTGCTCACACAATAAATCATTCTTCAGTATGAAGTTGTCAATTCTCTCATAGAATATTTTTTCAAGTATCTTGGAAAATTGCGGTAATAGTGAAATTGGTCTGTAGTTGGAGAGTTCCCCTCTGTCGCCTGTCTTGTAAATCGGAATTACTTTAGCTATTTTCATTGCATTGGGAAATATACCTGATTGGAGAGACAGGTTACAGATATACGTCAGTGGTTTCACTATGCATTCGATAACAGTTTTGACTAGTAGCATGTCAATGCCATCGCAGTCAGTAGATGTTTTACTTTTGAACGATTTAACAATTTCAATGACCTCTCTTTCGTCTGTGTTCTTTATGAAGATGGTGTCTTTTACAGCAGTGTTATTGCATATTGTATCACCTGTAGGCGCCGTAGTGGGTATTTCTCGGGCCAGTTTAGGTCCAATGTTAACAAAAAAATTATTAAATTCATCTGAAGGTGAAGCTATATTCACATTCGGAGTCGATTTATTATTTTTTGGAATATTAGTTGAGTAGCTAGTATTTCTGCTTTTATTTCCAAGGATACTGTTGATTATTGTCCATGTATTTTTAATATTGTCTTTGTTTTTTTCCAGTTCTTTACTGTAATAGTCTCTTTTACTGCATCTTATTATATATGTTAACTTATTTTTGTATGTTTTATACCGTTGCTCTGCTTCTTTTGTCCTTTTCTTTATGAAAGCTTTATATAATAAATTTTTCTTTTTACACGCCTTTTGTAGTCCTTTGGTTAACCATGGTTTGTCAGCAAATTTGTGTTTAAGCTTTTTTTTAACTAATGGGCAGTTTTTTTCATAAAGAGTGGTTACAATGTTTATAAATGTGTCATAGGCTTCATTTACATCTGATACATAGACTTCTGTCCAGTCTTGCTTCAGCAAGTCCTCTTTAAAAGAACTGATTGCGTTTGGTGATTTGTGTCTGAACGATTTTGAGATTTTTTCTGGGTTGGGCCCCGTGTGGCCATGGATAAGTGCAAAGATTGGCAAGTGGTCGCTTATATCATTTATCAATAATCCACTTTCTATTTTCTTATCGAGAACATTGACAAACAGGTTGTCAATAAGTGTAGCAGAGTGGACTGTGATTCTACTGGGATGTGTTATTGTGGGATATAGACTCATGCTGTACATAGAGTTCATGAACTCTGTAACTACATTTTGTTGATGTGGATTA
Organism: Pholidichthys leucotaenia; assembly: GCA_020510985.1. Taxonomy (NCBI): domain Eukaryota; kingdom Metazoa; phylum Chordata; class Actinopteri; order Cichliformes; family Pholidichthyidae; genus Pholidichthys; species Pholidichthys leucotaenia. The sequence continues at coordinate 309,326,438 of CM035840.1, read as the reverse complement.
AGTAGGTCAATATTGAAATCTCCACAAATTGCTACCATTTTCTTACTAGTAATATTATTGTACAGCTCGACTAATTTATCTCTGAATGTCTCAATGCAAGTTCCCGGCGTTCTGTATATGCAGCTTATGATTAGATTTTTTGTTTTGTCTAGGTCAATCTCAACAGTAACACATTCCAAAATCCCTGGTAGTGCTGAGGACATTTCATTTACAAGCTTACATCTATATAGGTCATCGATAGACAGTGCAACACCACCACCCTTTTTTTGAGATCTGTTAATGTTAAACATCTGATATCCCTCTATTGCCATCAGGGGAGCCTGGTCTTCATTAAGCCAGGTTTCCGAGACTGCAATAGCTGTGAATTTTCTGTTTAGCTGTTTTAAATAGTCCTGAATCTGTGAGAAGTTTTTGTTAAGACTTCTGCTATTGAAGTGTATTACTGACAGTTTACCATCTAATTACACTTGACTTTTGAATTGCTTTTCAGTGTAATATTCACAGTGGTTATGAATATTATTGAAAAAGTGGTTATCAGGATCAATATCATTCTCCATCTCTTGTGGTTTATGTTCAGCATAGTGGCATATTTTTAGAGTTTGAGTTTCCTCACTCTGTGTTTCATAGTCAGTGTTCATTTGTATTTATCTAAGTCAGTAGCATCTCTGATCATTATACTTTTTGCTTGCTCAGGTGTTCCATTTAGTTTAATCCAAATTCTACAATTTCTTGTCCAGGTTGACTGTATCTTATTTTGTTTTTTTAGCATCCGTGCCTGCCGTGCTAATTCAGCGTTTTGGTTTTTTTTTTGTCAGGTGTTCATTTAGGTAAACTTGAGTTTCCTTTAGTTTTCTGGCCTGCCTCAGTATGCCATTTTTCACCCTCCTGTTCACAAAGCGCATCACAATTGATTTCTTTGTTTTGTTATCTTTCTTCGGTAAAGCATAACAGGCTGAGATCGCATTGGCTTCTACCTTAATGTCTTTATCATTAAGGAACTGAAGCACTTGGTTTTCTAAGGACATTGATTCACTTATGGAAGCATGTTCACCACTCAGTCCTGTTGCGGCATGGGCGTATGACTGATATCTGATGTTTAGTCCACTTATAACTAGGTCATCAATGCAAGAACCTTGTTCAAGATCCTCGACGCGTTGCTCCAAAAGACGCCTGTGTTGCTCCAGGTCCATAATTTTTTTGTCTTTTTCTTTTATTATTGAATGTAGGGCTTGTACCTCTTCTATTAGGTTTATTATTTTGGCCTGTTGGTTAGTCATTTTGGCCAATTCTTCTAACACAAAGTTCAGAGATGTTTTAATTTCTTCCATTTCCTCTTTTTTGGGTGGCATTTTACTGACCTGTGGATAGAAATAAACAGAGAATCCGGCTAGGCTATCGCCGGCGCCTGCCTCCATCTACCTGGCCAGTTATGTTGCACACCGCCGGCGCAGCCGGAATCCACCGATCACAGCCACACATGCCCATACCTACTGCTGTGAATGCCTTTCATGTATTGTCTGTAGTTGGGTATATAAGCTGCATCACTCTGTAACTCACTCTCTTACTCTCACTCTGACGACTGCTCATCTGTGCACTTTGCTGGAGAGCCTCCGGGCTCGCTTATGGAGCGAGCTCCATGATGGCGGCATGATAATAAACTTATTTAAAACCTCACTTCGCTGCCTTATTTATCATCCGCCGCACAAGGCTTATTTACCTCTTTATTGTGGCATTCCCACATTAGTAACAGTTGTAAAAATGATTTCTCTGATTTACCAAATCTACAGTGGTGTGAAAAAGTGTTTGCCCCCTTCCTGATTTGTCTTTTTTTTTGTTTTTCTCACACTTAAATGCTTCAGATCATCAAACAAATTTAAATATTACACAAAGATAGCACAAGTAAACACCAAATGCAGTTTTTAAAATGAAGGTGTTTATTATTAAGGGAAAAAAAATCCAAACCTACATGACCCTGTGTGAAAAAGTGATTGCACCTAAACCTAATAACTGGTTGGGCCACCCTAGGTAGCAACAACTGCAATCAACCGTTTGCGATAACTGGCAATGAGTCTTTTACAGCACTGTGGAGGAATTTTGACCCACTCATCTTTGCAGACTTATTGTAATTAAGCCACATTGAAGGATTTTTGAGCTTTTCAAGGTCATTCCACAGCATCTCAGTGGGATTCAGGTCAGGACTTTGCCTAGGCCACTCTTAAAAAACTTTGTTTTGTTTTCTTAAGCCATTCAGAGGTGGACTTGCTTGTGTGTTTTGGATCATTGTCCTGCTGCAGAACCCAAGTGTGCTTCAGCTACAGGTCACGAACAGTTGGCTGGACGTTCTCCTTCAGAATTTTTTTGGTAGACAGCAAATTTCATGGTTCCATTTACCACAGCAAGTCTTCCAGGTCCTGAAGCAGCAAAACAGCCCCAGACCATCACACTACCACCACCATATTTTACTGTTTGTATAACATTCCTTTTTCTGAAATACTGTGTTACTTTTACACTGGATGTAATGGGACACACACCCTCCAAAAAGTTAAACTTTTGTCTCATCAGTCCACAGAGTATTTCCCCAAAACATCTTGGGGATCATCAAGATGCTTTCTGGCAAAACTGAGATGAGCCTTTATGTTCTTTTTGCTCAGCAGTGGTTTACATCTTGGGACTCTGCCATGCAAGCCATTTTTGCCTAGTTTCTTTCATATGGTGGTATCAGGAACACTGACCTGCAGTCAAAGTTACAAAACTTAGTGTGTAATCGGTGTGTAACTTTGCCAAAAAAAAAGTCTGCCTCTTTAGTATTCTCTGGGCCCCTCCCCAATCTGACCAGTGATGACATGTTTAGCCACATGTCATCCTTCAACCACTGTCTGTCTGTGTGGTGTCCTGCAAACAATGTGGGCTACATAGACAATTGGAATTCATTTTGGAGAAAACCTGGTCTTATTATGAGAGGGTGTACATCCCACTTTGGATGGTGTGTCTCTTTTATCTAACAATCTGGCATCATTTTTATCCAAATTTCCAAAACCTTGACAACTCAGAGTTGGGACCAGGAAGCAGAGTCACAGTCTTACACGTCTCTCTGCAGCTCCTCTTCATCCGCCACCCCTCAACTTAGCCCCCTCCAAAGTAAATAAAAATATAATGTATAAGCATTCCAAAGCGATTAAACCAAAATTTGGTAAAACTCAAATTAAATATGAAGCCTCTAAATTTAATGACTTGGCCTCTGTTCCTCCTCATGATTTAAAAATTAAATGTGGTTTGTTAAATATTAGGTCTCTAACTCCCAAGACTCTGCTAGTCCATGATCTGTTAATTGATCATCAGATTGATTTAATATCCCTTACAGAGACTTGGTTAGGGCAAGAGGATTATGTTGGTTTAAATGAATCAGCTCCCTCTGCTTATTTAAACTGTTAAAATCCCAGAAGTTCTGGTCGTGGAGGAGGAGTGGCAACAATTTACCATTCCAAATTACTTATTCATGTAAAGCAAAAAACATGTCTTAATTCCTTTGAGGGCCTGGTCCTCAGTATTGGGCATTTTATTTGCTATAATTTATCATCCTCCCTCAACCTACTCAGTTTTTATCAGAATTTGTCGAATTCCTAGCAGATGTAGATAGTGATTGCCTTAATATGGCATTTAATTCAGTATTAGACTCAATGGGATTTTCTCAGAAAGTAGGAAATTCTACCCATTATCTCCACCACATGTTGGACCTTGTTCTGACATATGGCATAAAAATAGAAAATCTGATAGAGTCTCCTCCTAACCCTGTACTGACAGACCATTGTCTGTTAACCTTTGATTTTACTATTTCTGACAATTTGGCTCCTAAAGAAAAATATTACAAAAGTAGATGCCTCTCAGATGATACTGTTACCAACTTTCAGCAGATTGCTTCATCTATGCCATGTGCCAACACAATGGAGATAAGCTATGGAGAGCTTGCCCCTTCTGTAATTGATAGCATGGTAGTTCGTGTGACAGCTTCTCTGCATCAGACTCTAGACGTGGTGGCCCCTTTAAAAAAGAAAAAGTCTAATCAGAGACTTCTAACTCCATGGTTCAACACAGAAACTCGTAGCTTAAAACAGAAGACTCATCAATTAGAAAGAAAATGGTGCTCCACTAAATTAGATGAAATCTATTTAGCTTGGAGAAATCATGTAATTTATTAAAAAAAATCTCTTAGGAAAGCGATAAATTATGATTCCGCATTAATAGAAGAGAACAAGAATAATCCCAGGTTTCTTTTCAGCACAGTAGCCAGGCTGACAAAGAGTCAGGACTCTGTCAATCCTAGCATTCCCTTAGAGCTTACTAGTCAGGACTTTAAGAACTTCTTCAATAATAAAATTTCATCTATCAGAGATAAAATCAGTCAGATTCTTCCCACCGTTAACTCAAATACAGTAACTACTACAACTCCTTCAACTGATATCTGTTTGGATGAGTTTACTTCAATTGACCTTTTAGAGTTAGATAAAATAATTTCCTCATCCAAGCCTTCAACTTTTCTTTTAGACCCTATTCCTACCAGGTTATTTAAAGAAGTCTTCTCATTTATTGGTCGCTCTGTTCTTCAAATAATCAATTCTTCATTAACATTAGGCCATGTACTGCAGGCTTTTAAAACTGCTGTAATTAAACCCTTGCTCCAAAAAAATCCAGGAGTTTTAGCTAACTATAGACCAATATCTAATCTGCCTTTCATTTCAAAAATCTTAGAAAGAGTTGTTGCTACGCAATTATTTGACCACTGGCAGGGAAATGGTGTATTTGAAGAGTTTCAGTCAGGGTTTTGAATCCATCATAGTACTGAAACAGCTTTAGTGAAGGTCACTAATGACCTCCTTATTGCATCTGATAATGGACTTGTTTCTGTACTTGTCCTTTAAGACCTTAGTGCAGCTTTTGATATTATCAATCATAATATTTTCTTGATAGATTAGAACACTATGTTGGTCTTAATGGAACTTTGTTGCAGTAGTTTAGATCTTATTTTTCTGATAGGTTCCAGTTTATTCATGTCAATAATGAGTTTTCTTCCAACTCAAAGCTCAGTCATGCAGTTCCACAGGGATCTGTGCTAGGCCCTATTCTTTTTAGTTTTTATATGCTTCCGCTAGGCAACATTATTAGAAAGCACTGCATACATTTTCATTGTTATGCAGATGACACACAATTATACCTGTCAATGAAGCCAGATGATAGTAATCAATTAGCCAAGTTAGAGGCCTGTCTTAAGGAAAGCAAAGCTTGGATGACTTGTAATTTCATGCTATTAAATTCAGATAAGACTGAAGTCATTTTAGTTGGTCCAAAAAACCTTTGAAATACCTTTCCAAATCAAACTTTTAGTTTGGATGCGGTTACTCTTTCTCTTAATAGTTCTGTGAGGAATCTTGGAGTTATTTTTGATCAAGAACTGTTTTTTAATTCGCATATTAAACTTGTTTCTAAGACTACCTTCTATCATTTGCGTAATATTGTCAAGATTAGGAGTATCTTGTCTCAGAGTGATGCTGAGAAACTAATCCACGCTTTTGTTAGCTCTGGATGAGATTATTGTAACTCTTTATTATCAGGTTGTCCTAAAACATCATTAAAAAGTCTTCAGCTGATCCAAAATTCATCAGCAGGAGTTTTAACAGGTACTAGAAAGAGAGATCATATCTCTCCGGTACTGGCCTCCCTTCATTGGCTTCCCATAGAGTTTAGAATTAAGTTTAAATTCCTTCTTCTCACTTACAAAGCTCTAAATAATCAGGCCCCTTTTTATTTAAAAGGTCTGATACTACCCTATTATCCTAATAGAGCACTACGCTCCCAAAATGCAGGAATACTTGTAATACCTAGAATCTCCAAAAGTACAATGGGAGGCAGAGCCTTCAGCTATCAAGCTCCTCTCTTTTGGAACCAGCTGCCAATCTGGATTCGGGAGTCAGACTCGATCTCTGTTTTTAAAAATAGGGTTAAAACCTTCCTTTTTCATATAGCCTATAATTAAGGCGGGATCATGTACCCTGAACCCTTCCTTAGTTATGCTGCTAATAAGTTTAGACAGCTGGGGTCCTCCAACAATGCACTGGGCTTCACTCCTTTCTTCACTCTCAATGAAATATTTTTGCTGGTCATTAACATGTGTTTGTTCTCTCCCATACATTGAGTCCCCATCATGCTGTTTGCTCCCTACAAGTCTGTTCTTTTCTTGTTCTTCTCTATCCCCTCACCCCCCCCCCCCCCAGCCAGTTGCAGCAGATGACTGCTCCTCCCTGAGCCTGGTTCTGCTCGAGGTTTCTTCCTGCTAAGTGGTTAATTATAATAGGTCACCAGCCACTTGCACCTGTTGCTTGTTAGTTTCTCCCCACTATGTATTTAACTGCTGCTCTCTCCATCAGTGCAGCAACCACAATTGTGTTTGGACTGTTCTCCTGTTCCCTGGACAGTCTCCCCCTCCATTTCTCCAGGGATTTTCCAGCCCTGGAAATGCTCATCTGTGTAAGTTTTTTCTGTTGCCTTTTTGTATCTGTCTACACAGTTATTTTTAGACTGCTATGTTTTTTCTGTTAATAAATGTCCTCACTGCAGTCAAACGTCTGAGTTTGTTTTCGCCCTGGAGGGGTGTTCATGACAGTTGGCTGCCGCCAGTGAAAACTCAGCTTCTGCAGTAGGGCATTTTTTCACCATTTGTGTGTTTTTTCCACCCACCGGTTTTTGGAGCTCGTCATAGATGAAATGGAGTGGCGGGCGATGTTCCTTCTGGAGTGCATTTGGTCACGGACCCAAGTCTCCCATTCACCCGGCACGGTCTATGAGAACCAAAAAGACGCAGTGCGAGTTATGCAGATGTTTTCCAACTTATGGAATCACCCGAAGGCAATGGATATCCTCTCTTCCATTTTTTCCTTCCCATGCACAGAGGAGGGGCTGAGGGAGGTGATTCCGATGCCTGCGTCAACTCCTGCGGCAAGCGCGCAGGAGTTGACGCAGGAGTTGGAGCTTATCAGCTTCATGCAGACAGAGTTATCCCACCTCACATTGTTGGAGGCCTACTCCTACCTCTTCAGCAGCCTTTCTCCTGGCACTGAAGCAGAAGCTTCCCACGCCGGTACAGCCTTTGGTCCTTTATTCCCCGGCTGTTTCCTCAGCTTCTTTCTGCACTCTCCTCGCCTCTCTCCGGTGCGCTCTCCCACTGCTGAGAGATCTTCTGTTTGTTCCTCGACGATGCCCACTTCCGTGTTGTCGGAACTGGCTCCTCCACAATCCACAGATAGAGTCAGGATCACTGTTGATATGGAGCGCGATTGCTGCCTGTCTCCAGCAGCTGAGAACATAAACATCCGGGAGGTCAGGCAAGTGTTTTTTCATTCTGTTCCATCTTGTATTGATAAGCCTTTTCTGCCTCCCAGGGGAGCGTCTCAGATTAAGCAGTCCTCTGAGCTCTCTCCTCCTGCTGCTATCTCTATACCTTCTTCTATCCTCTCCGTGTCTCTCCTGCCTATCCCTGAGTGTCCGTTGGTTCCAAAAGCAAGCCGTCAGATGGCGGAGGAGCTGGTGGCTCTGGAGGACCTGACTCCAGAGCCTACACAGAGCCTATCCCCAGCTTCCACGCCAGAGGAGCCATCTGCGTGGACCATGACAGCTGGGACAATTAAGACTGCTATGACCATCATGCCAGCTACGGAGGCCACTGCAGCCAAGTGGGAACCCGAGATGGACCTCCTGAGGACTGAGCCTGAATCATCATCACTACCTGGATCGTCGGAGTCCTGGACTTGGTGGAGCTTGAGATCAGGCAAGTGCTGTCTTCTGTCTTTCTATTTTCTGTCTTAAAGCAATCTTGCCTGTCTCTTGGGGAGGAGAGCCGGGTGCAGCCGCCAGCTGCATCCGAGCTCGCCTTGCCGGGCTCCACCACTGCTGGTGACCCTGACCCCCTTTCTCTCTCTGTTGTCTGTGAGCCTTCTCCCAGGGTCACCAGAGATGATCCAGCTCAACTTGATGTCTTCCAAGGTCCTGGTTCGCCTCTGGAGGTTGTCCAAGGCAGAGCTTCCCCCCTGCCCAAGGCCGTATTGTGGATCCCTCCTTGGGTTGAGTTTCCATGGGTGCTGCGTCCAGGTTGGGGACCCTCATGGATGCTGTGCCCCAGTATCAGCCCGACATGGGTGCTGCACTCCTGCATGGGCCCATTATGGGGCACTACGCTCCATCCCGGGTTCCATGGAGGGTGCAGCGTTGTCCCAGCCGGGGTCCATGGAGGGTGCAGGGTTGGCCCAGCCGGGGTCCACCATGGGTGCAGCGTTGGCCCAGCCGGGGTCCACTGTGGGTGCAGCATTGGCCCAGCCAGAGTCACCGAGGGTGCTCCAGTGCTCCAGGCCAAAGTCGCCACAGGTGCTGCCTTGTCCCAGTCTGGGACCCCTGTGGGTGCAGCCTTTCTCCAGACCACCGAGGGCGTTGTGGTTTCCCTTCCTCCTCGGCCAGATGCAGTTGTGGTTCCACCCTTCGGCCCTGCTTCCCATCCCTTGGCCTTCCTGTTGGGCAACCGCCTCCTGGGTCATCCCTGTGACCCTTGTGGCTAAAAAACTCAGGCCGGCCGCCTGATTGACTTAGTCTATGGGTCGGGTGGCCCTTTTTCTCTGGCAGGCCACCTGACTCTTTTCTTCGGGCCACCTGGCTGGTCTAGGACTTTGGCCGGCCACCTGAACCCTGGTGCCCTGGGATTGTGGGGGGGCTTGGGGTATGTCTGGGCGCTGGTGGGGTGTTGTACTGAGTTGTTTGTTCCCTCCTTAGCTTGTCCACCTACCTCCCACCTGGGGTAGTTTTTTGGCTGTATTCCCTCTCTGGGGGGGGGGGGGTCTTCTTGATGCTACCTTGGGGTGTCTGGGTTTCCACCCCTTGAGGTGGGGGCTCTGTCATGCATCTGAGCTCTGGTTTGTTGCTGAGCTCTGATCCTCACCTTATTTTTAGTTTTGTGTATCTGTTAGCCTATTTTGTATCTGTTGTATTTGTTATTGGTATGTTTTTCCGTTCTGTGGCACGTCTCCCTCCTCAGCTCCCAGACACACCCTCCAGCTGATTGCTGTGCCTCAGGTCCTCTCAGCTGCAATCAGTTGGTAATTAGGTCACCGGCCACTTGCACCTGTTGCTCGTTAGTTTCTCCCTGCTATATATTTGACTGCTGCTCTCTCCATCAGTGCGGCAGCCATGATTGTGTTTGGACTGTTCTCCTGTTCCCCGGACGATCTCCTTCATTTCTCCAGGGATTTTCCAGCCCTGGAGATGCTCATCTGTGTAAGTTTTTTTTTCTGTTGCCTTTTTGTATCTGTCTACACAGTTATTTTTGGACTATTATGTTTTTTCTGTTAATACATGTCCTCACTGCAGTTAAGCGTCTGAGTTTGTTTTCGCCCTGGAGGGGCGTTCATGACACTTAGTCTATAATTGAAAGGGGTAAAACATGCCTTTTAATTGAATTTTATAATTATCAAAATCATGACATTTTAAAAATACAGAACAGTTTAAGGTTAACTTGAATTTTGTGGGGATGACAAGCAATATTTAAAGGCATTTATATTTAAGGATCAGTGGTATAGAGATTTTGTTTGTACTTGATAAATGCTCAGAGCTGCGAACATTTTGATGAGTACTGAAACATGTAAATTTCACTCTAACAGTTGATGAACAAATCCATTCTGATTATATTTCATGAATGATTAATACAATGTAAAGCCAAAATTAGCATGAGAAAAGCTAATCAGTTCTCAGGTCAGCTAAATCCTACCAGGCAGCACATTTATTCCGTGGTGTACTCCCATAGCTTTAACTCACATTAGCAAACTAGCAACCAGCTACAGTGGTGTGAACAAGTGTTTGCCCCCTGCCTGATTTCTCATTTTTTTTGTGTTTGTCACACTTAAATGTTTCAGATCACCAAACACATTTAAATATTAAACAAAGATAACACAAGTAAACACAAAATGCAGTTTCTAAATGAAGATGTTTATTATTAAGGGTAAAAAAAATATAAATTCAAACCTACTGTCATGAACTGGGTTTGATGGTTTCAAGCCCAGTTCCATGATACTGTGGCTGCTTGCTTTTTTGTGTATTTTTTCTCTCTATTTGCCTCAGGCGCTTTCAGGGAGCCTTTGGGTTTTGCTCGGCTCCGTGACAGCTCATAGCCACGCTTTCCCCTCCTGTCAGTCATACCAGCTGGCTGTCATTATCATTTGTGTTCATTCCTTTGTTCACGCACACACACATACTGTACATACATTTCCTCTCATGCACACTCTTGCACACATACACACACACCCACTCATTCTCACTCACGTGCTCACACACATCCACTCACACACCTGTCTCCACTTACACACACCCACACACTTCTACACACATGCACACTCCCTACACACCGGCTATCACTTTCCTCATTATGTGGACATTATTTAAGCCCTGTGTCTGCTTCCGTGTATTGCCGGGTTATTGTTTGAACTGTGTGTTTAAACCAACTGTTTGTTTATGTTGCTGCTCTACACTACCTGAAGTGCTGTTAGCTGTCCTGCCGGCGTTACCTTGTGTATCAGTTGTTTTGTTCCTCGCACTCTGAATTATTCATGGACTGTCTCGGACTGCTCTAGCCAGTGAGTACATTTTTCTTTCCCTGCTGTTCAGCTTTCCTGCAGTGCCCTGGGTCAACTCCTTTGCTGTTTAGCTATCCTACAGCGCTCTGGCCCTCATCACCATTTTACCTCACTCATGTGCTGTAGAGCGTCCTGGAGGCATCCCTGTTCCTCCAGTGCAACTGTTTGTTATTTGTTTGGACTGTAACCTCCCTTTTTGCACATTAAAATACACACAACATCCTCCTGCGTGTGGGTTTATTATTTCTGCCTTTAAACGGCAGAGAAATTCATGACAGAATAACCCGGCCAGTCTAAACCCAGCGGAAGTGTTGTGTGTGTTTTTTCACCTTGTGTTTTTCTTTTTTTCCCTCATCCATTTGTGTGTTTTTCCACGCACCTGAGTTTCACCATGAAAGTCTGGAGCGGCAAGTAGCTGAATGCTCTGGACCTCCTGGAGGATGTTTACTCGTGGACGCAGGGGCCGTGTTCCCCGGATAATGTCCGATTGGCTCGTGACACCGCTATGGAGGTAACTCGTTTGTATCCCAGCCTCTGGTCTTTCCCGGGGGTGGACGACTTGTCATCCACCATCTTCTCCCAGCCATATGTGGAGGTGGTGAGAGATTCCCCGACGCTGGAGCTGGCACCGTCACGGAAGAAGCGCTTGCAACGGATTAAGCCTCCTCCCTCCTGCAGCACTCCTGCTCCAGCTTCGCCTCCAGAGTCTGGGCCCGCTTAACTCATGGGAGGTATAGGGGAGGAATCCAGACTGGCAATACTGGCGGATATAGACCACCTTATGGAAGAGGAAAGACTTGCAGCTGAGCTGTTTTTCTTTCCTGCCACCTCGCTAGCAGCCAGCTCTTCCTCCACTTTTACATCCGCCAAGGTGGAGGAGGCAGTTTTTTTCTCCAGATTTGCCTCCCTCTGTGCCAGTTTGGGAGGCTCCTCTGCCATTTATTGAGAAGCCCAGGCCTGTGTTGGACACGGAGGGGGAGGATAACGTACTGGACGCCGCTGGAAACATCGAGAGTCAGGAGAACAGGCAAGTTCTTTCTCATTTAATGTCTATTATTTGCAAACAATTTTGCCTGTTCCCTGGCTAGGTGTCTCAGGGTTTGCAGTCCCCTGAGTACTCTGCACCAGCGGCATGTCTTAACCCCTCACCAGCCCTCTCCGTGTCTTCTCCTTGTGCTGTTGAGAGTTTGCCGGCCCCTGAACCCAGCCATCAGATGGAGGAGGAACCCAAGGCCCTGGAGGATTCTTTCCCAGGGTCGGTGGTGAGGCAGCCCCCAGCCGCCATGCCGGATGAGTCACCTGCATGGGGTACATCGCCTGGGGGCCTTGAGACTATGATCGCCATCATACCTGCTGCAGGGGTTGCCACAGCAGATTCACCTGCCCAGCTGGACCTCCAGAGGGCCAAGCCAGAAGGAACATTGTCATCCAGAATGTCAGAGTCCTGGACGGCGGTGGAGCTCCAGTGCAGGCAAGTTCTCTCTTTTGTTTTTCTTATGTCAGTTTTTTAGAGAGCTCTTGTCTGGGTCTTGGTGAGGAGAGTCAGGCGCAGCCCTCAGCTGCATCTAAACTCACCTCGCCAGGCTCTGCCACTGCCAGCGACCCTGATCCCCTGTCTCTCTGTGCTGTGTCTGAGCTCTCTCTCAGGGTCACCAGAGAGGATTGAACACTACCTGAGGCCTCCAAAGATCCAGGTTCACCACCCGAGGCAGCTGAGCTCCAGCCGGGAGCCACCATGGGTGCTACACAGGCCTAGCCGGGGCCCACTGCGGGAGCAATGAAGTCCCAGGCCGGGACCACTGCAGGTGCAACTCTGGACCGGTTGGGGTACACCGAGGGTGCAGTGTTGGCCCAGCCCTGGTTCATCGAGGGTGCAGCGCGGTCCCAAGCCAGGGCCATTGAGGTTGCAACCATGGCCCGGTTGGAGTCCACTGTGGGTGCCACGAAGCTCCAGCCTGGAGCCTCCGCCGGTGCAGCTATGTCCCGGACTGGGACCACTACGGGTGCAGCTTCCCCTCAGCTCAAGGCCACGGGGGGCGGGGCGGTCCCTCTCTTGTTGCTGCCTGACGACATCGGGGTTCCCCCTTTCTGGATTCCTCTTCCTGTTTTGGGTTTTCCCATGGAGAGGCCACCTCCTGGGCTGCCTCTTTTGAGCTAGTGGCTTAAGGACCCAGACCGCCCGCCCGGTGAACTGTGCTATGGGGCTAGGTGGCCCAGTTTCCATGGCCGGCCACCTGAACTGCTTTCCTGGATGGTCCGACTGGTCTTGGACTTGGATAGACCACCTGACCAGTCTCTGCTCACTGCCCTGTGGGCCTGGGAGTTTCGTTGGCCCCCTGAACTTTTGAACTCTCTGGCCTTGGGAGCTTTGTCCTGGGTTTTGTGGGGTTTGGGGAGATTCACTTTGTTTTCGTGTATTATATTCCTTTGTTATTTTACTTGTTGATTCCCTCCTGACCTGTTTCCCCCACCTCCCTCCCTGGTTTGTTGTAGTAGTTCCCCGGGGGGGAGGGGGGTTTCTTTTTTTCTTTTCTTGTGTTTCCTTTTGATGGAACAGGGGATGTCTGGTCCCCACCCCTTGGGAGGGGGGGGGGGCTCTGTCATGAACTGGTTTGATGGTTTCAAGTCCAGTTCCATGATGCTGTGGCTGCTTGCTCTTTTGTGTATATTTTGCTCTCTATTTTCCTCAGGCACTTTCAGGGAGCCTTTGGGTTTTGCTCGGCTCCATGACAGCTCATAGCCATGCCTTCCCCTCCTGTCAGTCGTGCCAGCTGGCTGTCATTATCATTTGTGTTCATTCCTTTGTTCACACACACACACACACACACACACACACACACACACACACACACACATACATTTCCTCTCATGCACACTCTTGCACACATACACACACACCCACTCATTCTCACTCACGTGCTCACAGACATCCATTCACACACCTGTCTCCACTTACACACACCCACACACTTCTAAACACATGCACACTCTCTATCACACACCGGCTATCACTTTCCTCATTATGTGGGCATTATTTAAGCCCTGTGTCTGCTTCTGTGTATTGCCGGGTTATTGCTTGAACTGTGTGCTTAAACCAACTGTTTGTTTATGTTGCTGCTCTACACTACCTGACGTGCTGTTAGCTGTCCTGCCGGCGTTACCTTGTGTAACAGTTGTTTTGTTCCCCGCACTCTGGATTATTCATGGACTGTCTCGGACTGCTCCAGCCAGTGAGTACATTTTTCTTTCCCCGCTGTTCAGTTTTCCTGCAGCGCCCTGGGTCGACTCCTTTGCTGTTTAGTTATCCTACAGCGCTCTGGCCCTCATCACCTTTTTACCTCACTTGTGTGCTGTAGAACATCCTGGAGGCATCCCTGTTCCTCCAGTGCAACTGTTTGTTATTTGTTTGGACTGTAACCTCCCTTTTTGCACATTAAAATACACATAACATCCTCCTACATGTGGGTTTATTATTTCTGCCTTTAAACGGCAGAGAAATTCATGACAGTACCTGTACATGGCCCTGTGTGAAAAAGTGACCCCCCCACACACATTAAAACATAAATTAACTGTGGTTTATAACATCTTTGGAAAGATGAGTTCAATTTCTCTAGTCACACCCAGGCCTGATTACTCCAACACCTGTTCTCAATCAAGAAATCACTTAAATAGGACCTGCCAGACAAAGTGAAGTAGACCAAAAGATCCTCTAAAGCTAGACATCATGCTGCGATCCAAAGAAATTCAGGAACAAATGAGAATTGAGATCTATTAGTCTAAAAAAAGGTTATAAAGCCATTTCTAAAGCTTTGGGACTCCAGTGAACCACAGTGAGAGCCATTATCCACAAATGGCGAAAACATGGAACAGTGATGAACCTTCTCAAGAGTAGCCAGCCGACCAAACTTACCACAAGAGCACAGCGACGACTCATCCAAGAGGTCACAAAAGACCCCACAACAACATCCAAAGAGCTGCAGGCCTCACTTGCCTCAGTTAAGGTCAGTGTTCATGACTCCACCATAAGAAAGAGACTGGGCAAAAATGGCCTCCATGGCAGAGTTCCAAGACGAAAACCACTGCTCAGCAAAAAGAACATAAATGTCACAATTACAAGAATAATCAGCTCATGTGCAAGATGCTACACCAGTGAATGCACATGACACAGAGAAGTAAAATTTAAACACAATTTTATTGAATGAATGAATGCAGGATTAGCGGGAAAAACATCTCACTTGCCAGAGGAATACCCAGCGAATAGGAGCAGAGAGCCCAACAGAGGAACTGAGCAGGGCAAAGATGATCCAGTGAAGAGACTGCGGATGAGTAGGGCTGGGGAGATGTCTGACCGGGTGGAGAAGGCAATCCGGAACGATGACGATGATAATGTTGCAGGTGAGCGCACAACAACCCCTGGGACACACCGCAGAGATGGCAGCAACCCAACGAGCCAGCGCTGGAGCATTCACAAACTGGTCCTATTAAACGCTGGCAGGGAAGGGACAGCAGGTGTATCCACTCATGCAGGTGTACTGATTACCTGCAGAGCCAGGGACTTGACAAGGAACCTTTCACAGGAAGGAAGGGGGAGCACGCTCACCTGAGCATAACAATAAAAGCTCGTCTCAGAGGACTGACGAAACAAAAGTTGAACTTTTTGGAAGGTGTGTGTCCCATTACATCTGGTGTAAAAGTAACACAGCATTTCAGAAAAGGAACATCATACCAACAGTAAAATATGGTGGTGATAGTGTGATGGTCTGGGGCTGTTTTGCTGCTTCAGGACCTGGAAGATTTGCTGTGGTAAATGGAACCATAAATTTGTGACCTCAAGCTGAAGCGCACTTGGGTTCTGCAGCAGGACAATGATCCAAAACACACCAGCAAGTCCATCTCTGAACGGCTTAAGAAAAACAAAATGAAGACTTTGCAGTGGCCTCGTCAAAGTTCTGACCTGAATCCGATTGAGATGTTGTGGCATGACCTTAAAATGCGGTTCATGCTCAAAAATCCTCCAATGTGGCATAATTACAACAATTCTGCCAAGATGAGTGGGCCAAAATTCCTCCACAGCACTGTAAAAGACTCATTGCCAGTAATTGCAAATGCTTGATTGCAGTTGTTGCTGCTAAGGGTGGCCCAACCAGTTATTAGGTTTAGGGGACAATCACTTTTTCACACAGGGCCATGTAGGTTTGGATTTTTTTCTCTCAATAATAAACACCTTCATTTAAAAACTGCATTTTGTGTTTACTTATGTTATCTTTGTCTAATGTTTAAATTTATTTGATGATCTGAAACATTTAAGTGTGAGAAGCATACAAAAAAAATGAGAAATGAGGAAGGGGCAAACACTTTTTCACACCACTGTAACTTCAGACAACAATTCACCAGCTATATCCATAATATGATATTTGCCTCCTTTTGGACAGCGGGGTTTGTCCATTTATTTGACAACCAATAGTTTAAAATGGTTTGCTGCCCTTGTGGAGCTCTTTTCATTCTGTCTCACTTGTGAGCTGAATGCATTCCAGACTTAGACAAGCATTCTCACCTGCTGCCCCTACAAATGACTCTGACTATTGACCAGAGAAGACGCTTGGACCGGTTGGGCAATACCAAGTCTGCAGGGAAGGGGACGGGGGTACATTGTCTGATGATTAGAAATCTTACTTTTCGTTGCTAGCAAATAAAAATAACGACAACTTCTTCATACTCACTTGAAGATTTTTTTTAAATTAATTTTAACTATATGATTATTGGGGGCGGTATAGTGGATGGATTAGATTTTTTTTGGGGGGGGGGGTTACAACCCCCAATCCCCCCATAAATTATGCCTATGCCAACAGTGAAGTTTGGAGGTGGGAGCATCATGGTGTGGGGGTATTTTTCTGCACATGGTACAGGCAGACGTCATAGAATTGAAGGAAAAATGAATGGACAAATGTACAGAGACATCCTTGATAAGAACCTGTTACCATCTGCCAAGATGCTGAAGATGAAACAAGGGTGAACATTTCAGCAAGACAGTGATCCCAAACACACAGCCAAGGAAACTCTCAACTGGCTCCAGAGAAGGAAAACAAAGCTACTAGAATGGCCCAGTCAGTCACCTGACCTGAATCCAATTGAAAATCTATGGAACGAACTGAAGATCAGAGTTCATAGAAGACATCCACGGAACCTTCAAGATTTGAAGACAGTTTGTGAGGAAGAATAGGTTAAAATCACTCCTGAGCAATGCCTGCACCTAGTTTCTCCATACAAGAGGTGTCTGGAAGCTCTTATTACCTGCAATGGCTTTTCTACTAAATATTAAATGAATTTCCCCAAGTGTGTTCAATCCCTGTGTCATTCCACTTTATTAAATATAACTTATTGGGACAGTTCTATGGAGCAGTGGTTAGCACTGTGGCAGCACAGTAAGAAGGTCACGGGATTGATCCCACCCCCTGACCATCAGTGACCCTTCTGTGTGGAATTTGCATGTTCTCGCCGTGTCTGCGTGAGTTTATCCCATGTACTCTGGTTTCCTCCCACAGACCAAAAACATGCAAGTTAGGTTAATTGGGCTACGGTCACATTGCAGGTCTTGATCTGATTTTTTTGTGTGGGCATTCACATTGCAACTTAAATGCGAGCCCCATCAGACTCCAGTGTGAACAGTCTACAGATATGACGTGACCCCCATTCGCAGAAGAAAACGTAACATCAGACACAGCACTGTAGAATAATGGGGAGGGGGGGGGGGCGGGGCAGAACTTCTTAACCCTGATGCAGTGCAGCAAAATAAAATGTTAAAATCATAAATATGAGGCCAGCTTCATTCCTCTACAGGCCAGATGACCACTGTGATCAGCTCTGCTTTAACAGAACTGATCGATTAAACAGCCCTTAAATGTGCCGTTACTGTGTACCTGTAATGTCTGACGGTTTCAGCCCCGAACCCCCCTCCCCCCCTGAAATTTTGAAGTTATTGAGCCAGCAAAATTACAATCCAGTGATAAAGGGAAGGAGATTGATTAAACAGAGAGCACAAATCAGCTGTGTCTCCCATGCTGGCTGCATCCTCCACCTCAGAATTGTAGCGTCTGTCTCACTTCAATGAGGAAAAAGTTGGATGAAATGCGACATGACCATTCAGACGGAGGTCGCTTTGGAAAATATCAGATCCGTATCCAAATTAGGACCACATATGAAAGTGGCCTGGGTCTGGTGTGAAATAATCGGATATGTGTTGTTTAGACTGTCATTAAAAAATCTAATATGGTTCACATTTGTGGAAAGAAATTGGAATTGAGCATTAAAACCTGCAGCGTGACCATAGCCTTAGAGACTCTAAAGTGGCCCTAGGTGAGAATGTGCGTGTGAATGGTGAAGGGATTGGCACCACACAGCAGCTGCCTCATCCCTCCAGGTGGATGCCCTGAATTTCCCTCTTGGATAAATAAAGTATACAAAAAAAAAAAAGTTTTGTGAACACAGTTGCCTTGATTTCTTTGTATGTATGGCTTACTTGGGTTGTTACTGATATCTGGTGAAAATCTCTTGTCAATGGCTCCATCACAAATATGTTTAATGAGAAAAATGTTGATGTGTTCATTACTCATTTGCCCTGCTGTACATACATAAACACTCATACATACATGCATACATAGATACATAAGTAATGTAGCCGAGAGTAGTTAAAAACATAAACTGCAAGTTTCTTTAAAAACCAGGTGAAGAGTTACAGGTAGCAATCAAAGGGGAAACTTTTAAAATGAGGATGTTCAAAGGGATTTATTTACAGTAAAATATGTACAAATAACTGCCCACTAAGATAAAGCCTAAACTAAAACCTAAGAATTTAAACTATCTAAGACTAAAATAGAATAAAATACTACCTAAAAACTAAGCTAAAAAACTAAAAGTGGGCTAAAACAAACAAACAATAAAAATCCCTAAAATCTGAGGAGGAGGAGCCACTCTTCCAGGCCATGCTCCATCTGCCACCACTACACCGATGTCCTCAGGAAACCTGTACAGGGGAAGACATTGCCAGCAGTATGTCCATATTTCTCAACATCATCATCATCATCAACATCAACATCAAGAGGTGCTGGTATCTGGAAACCAGGATACTTGCAGCCCAGGCAGTTCTCCTCATTCCACCCCTTGCCATCTTTTGCCTGCAGCACCCCAACTGCGCCACACAGAAGTGTCCTTCCTCAAATGCAGGCGTCATGATGATCCTGAGCCATTACTGCTCCTCCTCCTCCTCAGTTATGCCTCCTTCAGCCATTTTCCTGAGACTAGCAGCCTCCTCTTGTCCAGTAGAGCTCTCATCTGGCTACCTGTCCTGGCAGGGCTCTCCTCTGGCAGGGCTCTCCCCCGGCAGGGCTCTCCTCCCAGCAGGCCCTCATTTGTCCGGGCTCCCCTCAGGACTGCCAGAGCACCTTTTATATCATGTGCAGCCACAGGTGCTGCACATTCCTGATCAGCACAGGTGCCACTGATCAGTAATTGGGGGAAGCACAGGGTGGAAGCAGACACTTCCAATTAAAAGCAAACAGGCTAAAATATAAGAACTACAAAATGTGCAAACTATAAATAACAAATTTACAAACAATAAACTTAAAACATAATTTTAAAAACAATATAAAACCCCAAAAACAAAATAAAATACTTCCACCCCATGACACAACATACAGTACATACATACATACATACAGTACATACATACCCATGCCGCAGAAGCTCTTTTATATATCTAGATAGATGTTGATGCTTAATAATGTATGTGACGTTACACAGATAAATCAGTGGACTGGTTTCTGCTGAACATTACCAGAACTGTACAGTATTGTGCTGTATGACTGTGCTGTTCTACACATGTCCTGTCATTCTGCTGTTCTATACATGTTTTACTGCTCTACTGTATATATGTTCTACAAATGTTCTACTATTCTATACATGTTCTATAAATTTTCTACTGTTCTACACATGCTCTGCAGTTCTAAACACGTTCTAATGTTCTTTAAATATTCCACACGTCTTACTGTTCTACACATGTTCTATTATTCTATACATGTTCTACTGTTCTCCACATGTTCTATTATTCTATACATGTTCTACTGTTCTACATATGCGGCACTGCCTAATACATGTTCTACTGTTCTACACTTTCTATACACATTCTAGTGTCCTACACGTTCCACTGTTCTATAGATTTCTATTCAACACAAGTTCTACTCTGACTTTTTTCTCGGAATTCTGAGTTTTTTTTTTTCAGAATTATGAAAAAAGTAATAACCCCCCCCCCAAAAAAAACAGCGCTTCACATCCCAAATAAACTATTTTTTTTCCTGAAAAATTCAAGTTTTTTTTTCATCTAAATTTAGAATTTAAATCATAAATGTTTTTGCTTGCTTTATTTTATTTTAATTAAAGTACCAGGAAGTTTTAGATTTAGGGTAAAAGAATCACATGTGCCTTTAACGTTCTGAATTTTATTTTATTTGATAAAAATGAGTCAGATTTCCTCTTTACACGCTCAGAGCACCTAACCTCTGAGTTCACTGATGTTTAATAATGGCGATCCTTAATTGGATCGTTAATTAGCGGCACATTCATTCTCCTGTCTGCTTTTAAGTCCCATCTCATCCGCTCCTCTCTCTTTCCACACACTGGCCCGTGCTCGCTCGTCCCTGCATCTAGCTGACAGTCGTGGAGGTGAATGCCGCTGCTGCCATTTTAGTTCCATCAACGCCCACGCTCAGTGCCAATTAGAGCTGCCGGCAGCCTCTGATGATGGAGCTATTAAAGGAGAGCGGGCCCGGGTGACAGACGGAGTCCGCCGTCTTTAAAAAGCTCCGCCTACTACTGTCAGGCCTCACCTGAACTCCGCCACACCTGAACTTTTTGCCGCCGTGGGGTTCAGGTGGAAAGACGTCACTGTCAAATCTGAGAAGAAACAAAGAGCTGAAATAGGCTGCTGTCTCTTGAAAACACTTTTATTCCTCACAGGGAAAACAGTTCAGAGATGTCATCATAAAGTGTTTTACATTAACAATATATAAGTAAAGAACAGAGTCACTTTCATTATGACTTTGATACATGTCTTGCTTTTTTCTAAGTTCACTAACTTTGGAAGTTTTCCCCCTTTGTCTTTATTTTCCCAGAAATTTGCAAGATATTTACCATATACAGTGGGGAAAATAAGTATTGAAAACATCAACATTTTTCTCATGAAACATCTGATGAAGCCACTGACCTGAGAATTTCACTAGATATCAGTAACAGCCCCAGTAATCTATACATATAAAGAAATCAAGGAAACTGTGTTCACAAAACAAGTTATACTGAATAAAGTGGAATGACACAGAAAATAAGTATTGAACACATAAAGAAAAAGAGGTGCAAAAAGGCATACAAAGCCAAGAAAATTGCTGAAATCCATCAGAATTCAGGAAGCCATCCCATCCCCATCAGTGCAAATTAATTTCAGCTGGTTAAATCCTGTGGGGAGGCCTGGATGCCTCCCACTTGAGGTGTTTCGGGCACATCCCACTGGGAGGAGACCCCGGGGCAGACCCAGGACTCGGTGGAGAGACTATGTCTCCCAGCTGGTCTGGGAATGCCTTGGTATCCTCTCTGAAGAGCTGGAGCAGGTGGCTGGGGAGAGGGAAGTCTAGGCTTCTCTGCTTGAACTCCTGCCTCCGTGACCCGGACCACCGGAAAAGCGATAGAAGGTGGATGGATGGATGGATGGATGGGTGGTTAAGTCCTGACTGATAACCTTTAAAAAGGTCTTTAAATATCAGGTTATCACACCACAAAGAACTCATGATGGGTAGAAGTAAAGAGCTCTCTCTAGACATTCACAATCTTTTTATTGCCAAACATAATGATGGCATTGGTTACAGGCACATTTCTAAACTGCTGAATGTTCCAGCAAGCACTGTTGGAGCCATCATTTGGAAGTGAAAAGAACATAATTTTTACCATAAGCCGGCCAGAACCAGGAGCTCCTTGCAAGATTTCTGACAGAGGAGTCAAAAGAATTTTCAGAAGAGTTATCCAAGAGCCAAAGACAACTCATGGAGAGTTATAGAAAGACCTGGAGTTAGCAGGCAGTGCTGTTTCAAAGAAAACAATAAGTAATGCACTCAACCGATATGCCAGCTCACCTCGCAAGACACCATTGCTGAAGAAAAAGCACGTTGAAGCTTGTTTAAAGTTTGCTGCACAACATTTGAGCAAGCCAGTAAAAATACTGGGAGAATATAGTCTGGTCAGATGAGACCAAAATTGAATTTTTTGGATGCCAAAACACACAGCATGTTTGGAGTAAGAATGGCACTGCACATCAGCCCCAAAACACCATACCTACAGTGAAGTTTGGAGGTGGGAGCATCATGGTGTGGGGGTATTTTTCTGCACATGGTATAGGCAGACTTCATATAATTGAAGGAAAGATGAATGGACAAATGTACAGAGGCATCCTTGATAAGAACCTGTTGCCACCTGCCAAGATGCTGAAGATGAAATGAGGGTGAACATTTCAGCAAGACAATGATCCCAAACACACAGCCAAGGAAACTCTCAACTGGCTCCAGAGAAGGAAAGCAAAGCTGCTAGAATGGCCCAGTCAGTCACCTGACCTGAATCCAACTGAAAATCTATGGAACAAACTGAAGATTAGAGTTCATAGAAGACACCCATGGAACCTTCACGATCTGAAGACAGTTTGTGTGGAAGAATGGGCTAAAATCACTCCTGAGCAATACCTGCACCTAATTTCTCCATACAGGAGGTGTCTGGAAGCTGTTATTACCATCAAAGGCTATTCTACTAAATAATAAATGAATTTCCCCAAGCGTGTTCAATACTTATTCCCTGTTTCATTCTGCTTTATTAAATATAGCTTATTTTGTGAACACAGTTGCTTTGATTTCTTTGCATGTATGGATTACTTGGACTGTTACTGATAGCTGGTGAAAATCTCAGGTCAATGGCTCCATCAGAAGTATGTTTAATGAGAAAAATGTTGACATGTTCAATACTTATTTGTAACAATTTACTCCTGATTTTTGTCTATATTTTTCAGGAAATTTGGTAGTATTATGCCTCCTTTAGTCATAAAGTGAAGGTCCAAGGCTCTTTATCACAGCTACGTATTTATTCAGTACTCCAAGCACATGACTTGTAACACAGGTAAACAGCATAGACGTAAACAGAAAAGACATTTTGGAAAAAACGTCAGCAACACTGAAAACACAAAATGACAGCTACACAAAAATATTCAGACACAAATCATACCACTTTTGCCCTCTTACAAACTAAAGGAGGGGTTTCTTCTTCACAGTTTTGCCTTAAAGTCTTATCTGGAGTAGCTTTGGCTGTCTTTCTTCTCCTTGTGCCTGCATCTCACATGGCAAACAGGAAGAGGAAGTGATGCACAAGACATGTGCATTAGAACTAAACACAGCCCCCCAAAAAAATTAAAAAATCAACACAAAATAGATGCCAATCCCCTGGATAAAGCATAAATGTGTGAAAAAATAAATAAAATGAACATTTTAAAGAAAATAAATTGATTGACAATAGGTGTAATTCACCAAAGTAAAGTCCTTTGGCGCCACACGGTGGCAAACTACCAACATAGCGATAAGATCAAATAAAGTTTGTAACTACAGATACACTCCCACATCACATGATGCATGATTCTTAAAGTCATTATGAAAGTCACTTGAAATAAACAAAGAATGGAACGTCTCAATAGGTCAGCTTAAACAATACCAATGAAACTGAATACTCATCTTAACCTTTTAATCAGCTTCAAGTAACAATACAGTCTTGTGTATGGGTCTTTCTAAATAAACAGGTTTACTTGTGTGTGCACCATTGCTGTCTAATGTTCCATCACTCATTAGCAGTTTGAGCCTTCTCACTTTTCCATCACTTTCTGGGAAAACTTCAACCACCCTTGCCATCTTCCAGCAATTTTGTGGTGTGGCATCATCTTGAAGCAAAACGATGTCATTAACCTTAGCATTTCTTCTGTCCTTATTCCATTTACTCCTTTGTTGCAAGTTCAGGAGATATTCTTTTCTCCACCGAGACCAGAATTCATTTGCCAAGCACTGAACTCTTTTCCATCACTTTTGTAGATAAAGGTCTGCTCCTATGAATTCTCCAGGTGAGGGTGCAATGATTGTCGATTTCATTGTCAGCAAGTGATTAGGTGTTAGGGGTTCTGGTCCCACTGGATCATTGATGCTCAATGGTTAATGGTCGACTAGTCACGATAGTCATTGCTTCATACATGAACGTTCTTAATGAAGAGGTGTCAAGCCTTCTTGCAGATTGTCTAGAATAGAGGTCAGGACATTCTTCACACTGTGAATCTGCCTCTCCCAGACACCACCCGTGTGACTAGAATCTGATGGATTCATCACAAAGCTGCATCCTAATTCTTTCAAGTGCTTTTGTTCCATTGTCTTCATCAATTCAAAAAACTAATTTCTTGCACCTACAATGTTGGTGCCTTGATCGCTCTTAAGTTGAGTCACATTGCTGCGTATAGCAATAAAGCAACAAAGTGCATTTATGAAGGCATTGGTACTGAGGTCATCCAATACTTAAAGATGCACAGCTCATGAACACATGCAAGTGAATATCAGACCATATTTCTTCATTTCCTTTCGTCCATCCTTTACATAAAATGGCCCAAAGCAGTCCATACCACTATATACAAATGGAGGGGTGGCTTCAATCCTTTCTGGTGGTACGTCAGCAATTTTCTGTTTTTGGCTACTCTTCCTAAGTTTTCTGTACATTGCACATTTGTAAATGAACGAGGATACTTCACCACCGCATCCTAGAATCCAAATTCCACTGGAGCAGATTTCATTAATGGTCATTCCCTGACCCTGATGTTGTACCTTTTCATGGAAATGTTTTTTGAGTAGTCATGAGACATAATGCCCCTTTGGAAGGATGGCTGGGTGTTTGATGTGGGCATGAAGAGCCGCTTGTGTCAATCTTCCTCCCACTCTTAGAATGCCATGGGTGTCAACAAATGGGTTCAGTTTGTACAATCTGCATGACTCATTAACCTTCACGTCTTTGTTTTGCTTTAATGATTTAATTTCATCACTGAACACTTCCTCTTGGACTATACAAATTATGAATTGTTCAGCAGCCGTTCATTCTTCAAGTGGAGTAGTTTCATTGGACCTTGTTTTTAGATTCTTTATCTGCTTTGCATGCCGTTTGAGTCTTGCTATGGCTTTCACCAAGTTTTTCTGATCTGAGAACCTTTCAAAGGACTTGATAAAGACCTCTCTTCCTTTGCTCTGGTGGTGAGAACCTGCACCCTTTTGAGTTATGGGTCTTTATCATCAATCTTTGCTTCCTTTATTCCTTCATCTTTAGGGAGTTCACTTTCCCATAAAAAGCTTGGTCCTGAGAACCAATATGACTCTAGCAGCTCCTTGACAGTGAGCCCCCGAGATGCATGGTCAGCTGGATTCTTGTCTGAGGCAACATATTTCCACTGACAGGACTCTGTGCTCGATTTAATGTACTGAATTCGGTTGGCCACAAATACATGGAACCTCCTTGCAACATTGTTAAGGTAACCAAGGACAACTTTTGAGTCAATCCAAAAGTATTCATGAGCAAATTCCATCTCAAGTTGTCTCTTGAGTAAAACATTTGCTCTTGTGGCCAGGACTACGGCTGACAGTTCCAAATGGGGAATTGTTGTCACCTTTGTTGAGGCAACTCTTGCCTTTCCCATGACCACAGCACAGTGAACTTCCTTTGACTTGGTCACAGCACAGATATACGGTATGAACATTCTCCATAGCCAGATGAACTAGCACTGGAGAAATGGTGCAGTTCATAGCTTTGAACTTTGTTAGACGTGAATGGTACATACTGTTGTGGTATTTCTACTGAAGAGAGGTTGTAGAGGTCTTGCAGCCAAGCTTCCTAATGTAGCCTGAGGTCATTGGGAAGAGGCTTATCCCAGCCCACTTTATCTTGACACATTTTTTGTAAGATCTTCTTTCCAATCAAGATGAAAGGGGCTAAAAATCCATCCATCCATCCATCCATCCATCCATCCATCTTCTACCGCTTTTCCGGAGGTCCGGGTCGCGGAGGCAGCAGTTCAAGCAGAGAAGCCTAGACTTCCCTCTCCCCAGCCACCTGCTCCAGCTCTTCAGAGAGGATACCAAGGGGTTCCCAGACCAGCTGGGAGACATAGTCTCTCCACCGAGTCCTGGGTCTGCCCCGGGGTCTCCTCCCAGTGGGACGTGCCTGAAACACCTCAAGTGGGAGGCGTCCAGGAGGCATCCTAATCAGATGTCCATACCACCTCAACTGACTCCTTTCAATGTGGAGGAGCAGCGGTTCTACTCTGAGCCTCTCCTGGATGACTGAGCTTCTCACCCTATCTCTGAGGGTGAGTCCAGCAATCCTACGGAGAAAGCTCATTTCAGCCACTTGTATCCGCGATCTTGTTCTTTCGGTCATTACCCAAAGATCGTGACCATAGGTGAGAGTAGGAACATAGATTGACTGGTAAATTGACAGCTTTGCCTTAGAACTAAGCTCCCTCTTCACTACAACAGACCGGTACAATGTCCGCATCACTGCAGATGCTGCTCCAATCCATCAGTCAATCTCTCGCTCCATTTTCCCCTCATTCGTGAACAAGACCCCAAGATACTTAAACTCCTCCACTTGGGGCAGGAGCCTGTCCCCAACCCAAAGAGGACAGTCCACCTTTTTCCGGCTGAGGACCATGGACTCGGACTTGGAGGTGCTGATTCTCATCCCAGCCGCTTCACACTCAGCGGCAAACCGTCCCAGCAAGAGCTGTAGGTCATTGCTGGATGAAGCCAACAGGACAACATCATCTACAAACAACAGAGATGAGATCCTGTGGTCACCAAGCATGATGCCCTCCATTCCCTGGCTGCACCTAGAAATCCTGTCCATAAAAATTCTGAACAGGATCGGTGACAAAGGGCAGCCCTGGCGGAGTACAACTCTCACTGGGAATGACTCCGACCGAGTGTTGGCAATACGAACCAAACTCTCACAACGGTCATACAGAGACCAAATAGCTCATAACAACAAGCCCGATACCCCATACTCCCGAAGCACCCCCCACAAAAAACCATGAGGGACGCGGTCAAATGCCTTCTCCAAGTCCACAAAACACATGTAAACTGGTTGGGCAAACTCCCACAAACCCTCAAGAATTCTCGAGAGGGTAAAGAGCTAGTCCGATGTGCCATGGCCAGGACGAAAACCATATTGCTCCTCCTGAATCCAAGGTTCGACCAAGGGCCGGACTCTCCTCTCCAGTACCTTGGCATAGACCTTCCCAGGAAGGCTGAGGAGTGTGATCCCTCTAAAGTTGGAGCACACCCTCCGGTCCCCTTTTTTGAAGAGAGGAACCACCACCCCGGTTTGCCATGCCAAAGGCACTGCCCCCGACCTCCACACAATGTTGCAGAGGCGTGTCAACCATAACAGCCCAACAACATCCAGTGCCTTGAGATACTCAGGGCGAATCTCGTCCACCCCCGGGGCCCAGCCACCAAGGAGATTTTTAACCATCTTGGCGACCTCAGCCCCTGTGATAGGCGAGTCATCGCCCTCATCCCCAAACCCTGCTTCCTCTGTGGAAGGCATATCAGTGGGATTGAGGAGATCCTCGAAGTATTCCTTCCACTGCCCAACGATAACCCCAGTCGAAGTCAACAGTGTCCCATCCACACCATACACAGTGTGGACAGGGAGCTGCTTTCCCCTCCTGAGCCGCTGGACAGTTTGCCAGAATCTCTTCGAGGCCAACCGAAAGTCTTGTTCCATGGCCTCACCGAACTCCTCCCATACCCGAGTTTTTGCTTCAGCAACCACCCGAGCTGCACTCCGTTTGGCCTGCCGGTACACCTCAGCTGCTTCGGGAGTCCCACAAGCTAACCAAGCTTGATAGGACTCCTTCTTCAGCTTAATTGCCCCCCCTCACCACTGGTGTCCACCACTTGGTTCAGGGGTTGCCACCACGAGATGGACCGATGACCTTAAGGCCACAGCTCTGGGCCGCCGCTTCAACAACAGATGTGGAGAACATGGCCCATTAAGACTCCATGTCTCCAGACTCCCTCAGAATGTGGTTGAAGTTCTTCCGGAGGTGGGAGTTGAAGACCTCCCGGACAGGGGCCTCAGCCAGACGTTCCCAGCACACCCTCACTATACATTTGGGTCTACCAGGTCTGAATGGCTTCCTCCCCTGCCATCGGATCCAACTCACCACCAGGTGGTGATCAGTTGACAGCTCTGCACCTCTCTTTACCCAGGTGTCCAAGACATATGGTCGCAGGTCTGATGACACAATAACAAAATCGATCATCGACCTGCGACCTAGGGTGTCCTGGTGCCAGGTGCACATATGGACACCCTTATGCTTGAACATGGTGTTCGTTATGGACAAACTGTGGTTAGCACAGAAGTCCAATAACTGAACACCACTCAGGTTCAGATCGGGCAGGCCGTTCCTCCCAGTCACCCCCCTCCAGGTTTCACTGTCATTTCCCACGTGTGCATTGAAGTCCCCCAGTAGGACAATGGAGTCTCCAAGAGGAGCACCCTCCAGCACCCCAGTCACAGACTCCAAAAGGGGTGGGTATTCTGAAACATTATTTGGTGCATAGGCACAAATGATGGTCAGGACCTGTTTCCCAACCCAAAGGCGCAGGGAAGCAACCCTTTCGTCCACCGGGGAAAACTTCAATATAGAGGCAGCAAGGTGGGGGGGATACAAGAATACCCACCCCTGCTTGTCGTCTCTCACCCGGGGCAACTCCAGAAAAGGCCAAGCTCCAGCCCCTCTCCAGGAGACTGGTTCCGGAACCGGAGCTGTGTGTTGAGGTGAGGCCAACTATATCTAGTCGGTATCTCTCAACCTCGTACACCAGCTCAGGCTCCTTCCCCACCACAGAGGTGACATTCCACGTACCAAAAGCCAGTTTAGAAAGCTTGGGATCAGTCCGCCAAGGTCTCCTCCTTTGACCGCCACCTAATCCACATAGCACCGGACCCCCATGATCCCTCCTGCAGGTGGTGAGCCCACTGGAGGGGCTAAAAATCCAAGAGGATCAAAAATTGATGCAACTGTAGATAACACTCCTCTTCTTGTGAAAGGATTTTCTTTCACTAGCACCCTGAATTGGAATTTGTCTGAAGCTACACATCACTGGACTCCAAGCACCCTTTCCATTTTGGGTTCTCCAAGGGCCATGTCTAGGTCAGTTGCTCATTCAGCCCATTCTTCTCTTGGAATAGCACTGATCACCTTTCTGCTGTTGCTAACAAACTTGTGTAGTTGGAGTCTCTCAGTGGCACAGAGGTTAACTGCTTCTCTCACAAGCTGAATAGCTTCTACCCCAGAGTCCACACTTATCAAGCCATCATCAACATAAAAATTACGTTGTATGAACTTTATTGCAGCTTGACTAAACTTGCCTTCATCTTGGGCAGCCAAGTGTTTGAGCCCAAAGTTTGCACATCCAGGTGAGGGTGCTACTCTGAATAAATGAACCTTCATGCAAAATACTGAAGGTTGGGCTTCCATGTCGCCTTCTTCCCACAACAAGAATCTAAGATAGTCTTGATCCCTTGGTGCAACATGAAACTGGTGAAACATTCACTCAACATCACACATGATGGCCACTTGTCCTTTTCGGAAATGACACAGAACCCCTACAAGAGCATTTGTGAGGTCTGGGCCAGTGAGTAAATGTTCATTGAGGGATGTATTGTCAAACCTTGCTGAACAATCAAAGACAACGCAGATTTTGGCAGGTTTTTTGGGATGATGGACCCAATGATGAGGGATGTACCATGCAGGCTGGCTGCTTATTTCCATCTCTGGGACCCTTTCAGCATCACCTCTTGTTATTATGTCTTTCATAAAGTCCATGTAGTCATCATGATAGGTTTTGTCCTTTGACAGACATTTTTTTCAGGCACCTCAGACGGTGTTCTGCACAAGCTTTATTATTTGGCAGGCTTGGCCTCTCCGTTCGAAAAGGCAAAGGCATCTCATAATGCCCATCTTGTTTTTGTCTGATACCTTCTTTGAACCTTTTCAAAAACTGAACATCTTGAGACATTGAAACTTCCTCACTAGTCTTTTCAGAGAAATATGATTCAAAGACTTTAATTATCTCTGCTGGAGTGAGCATCTCCTTGACTTGGTTCCTAAGTACAAAGTGGACTTCAGACTTCAACTTACAGGACTGCTTTGCATCTGGTCGGACTTGCTTCACAATAATGGGGTGGCTCACTCCCACTTCACCTTCATAGTCATTGCTAGAATTATCATAGTCAACAATGCTCCACCCTAACACAGATTTCAAAGCAAATGGCTCACCTTCTTTGCCACTGATGACGTCTCTGGGGAGCAAAGCTTGGGGGCAATTATAGCCGATTAACAACCTTACTTCACAGTCAAGTTCAGGGGGTATTTCACTTGCTAGGTGTTCCAAGTGTGGCCATGACTTTGCTTTTTCACAAGTAGGGATATGAGATCGGTTTGCTGGAATGTGATCTCTGTAGATTGTTGGGAGCTTGATTTTTGTGTTAGACCTGAGGCTTCTTACTTGAAGTCCATTAATTTTTTGACAGGACACAACCTTTGTTCTTGATGTTATTGTGGAAATCTTGAGATTCTCTGGTTCTCTCTTGGCATTCAGTGTCCCAGCAACATATCTTAAAATGAAGGCAGTGTCACTTTGGGTGTCAAGTAAAGTGTACACTAGCACTTCGTTATGGGGTTCAGTTGTCGTGGAAATATAGACTGGAATGATTGGAGAAGTATGGGTACTAATACTTTCCTGAATGATCTTACTGGAGATTGCTTGGTCACAGTGTTGGTTTGTTACTAATTCTGACCTTTCTCCTATTCCTTGGTTCTCCTGTAACTGTTCTAGGTTTGGTTTGTCATGATCTTGGTGTAGACACGTTGGATGGTGTTTCTGACATTTGTCATTTTCACTTCTGTTTGTGCAGCCTTTAGAGTTATGACCATGTTTAAGGCAGCCAAAACACAATTTTGTTAGTTGCACAAACTTGACTCCTTCCTCGATTGGCTTCTCCATAATCTTGTGACATTTATGGACAGTGTGGCCTTGTTTCGTACAGAAAATGCAAACACCGATTGCCCTTTCAGAAGAACTAATAGTGAATGCCCTTGCACCGGGGTGGCGGCTGTGATGAGACTTAAATTGTCCATTATCTGCTGACCTTAGTACGTCTGACTCTATTGACTTCATTGCTTGCAATGATGTAATGGGGTTGCATGCAATTCAATTCAATTCAATTCAATTCAGTTAAATTCAACTTTATTTATATAGTGCCATTTCACAACAACAGTCATCTCATAGCACTTTCAACTGTAGGGGAAACCCCCACAATTGCAGAAAGACCCCAGCAATCAGGCGATCCCCTGTGAGCAAGCACTTGGCAACAGTGGAGAGGAAAAACTCCCTTTTAACAGGAAAAAACCTCCAGCAGAACCAGGCTCAGGGAGGGGCAGTTATCTGCTGCAACTGGCTGGGGGGTGAGGGGATAGAGAAGAAGAAAAGAACAGACTTGTAGGGAGCAAACAGCACGACGGGGACTCAATCTATGGGAGAGAACAAACAGATGTTAATGACCAGCAAAAATATTTCATTCAGTGAAGAAAGGAGTAAGGTCCAGTGCATTGTTGGGGGTCCCCCGGCTGTCTAAACCTATTAGCAGCATAACTAAGGAAGGGTTCAGGGGCACATGATCCCACCTTAACTATAGGCTATATCAAAAAGGAAGGTTTTAACCCTATTCTTAAAAACAGAGATCGAGTCTGACTCCCGAATCCAGATTGGCAGCTGGTTCCAAAAGAGAGGAGCTTGATAACTGAAGGCTCTGCCTCCCATTGTACTTTTGGAGATTCTAGGTATTACAAGTAATCCTGCATTTTGGGAGCGTAGTGCTCTGTTAGGATAATAGGGTAGTATCAGATCTTTTAAATAAAAAGGGGCCTGATTATTTAGAGCTTTGTAAGTCAGAAGAAGGATTTTAAACTTAATTTTAAGTTCTATGGGAAGCCAATGAAGGGAGGCCAGAACCGGAGAGATATGATCTCTCTTTCTAGTACCTGTTAAAACTCTTGCTGCAGCATTTTGGAGACTTTTTAATGATGTTCAGAAATCAGAAACAACTTTATTGCCAAGTATGCTTGCACATACAAGGAATTCCACTTATCACTAAGGTGCGCTCATGTTAAGCGCTCCCTAATGACGCGGCAGCCATGCAAGGCGCCTCATACAGTGGAGGGTAAAGAGGGGGAGGGGGAGGGGATGACACATTGGGCAGAGAGAAAAAAACATAGTTTATCAAAATAAAGCTCATACAAATGAACAAGATTGTGATCACATAGAAAAAAACCCTCTAATTGCACAATTAGCAGACAATACAGATCCACACAAAAACAAAGCAAGAGAGAGACCAGTGTGTGGTCTCTGATGTTTTAGGACAACCTAATAATAAAGAGTTACAATAATCTCATCTTGAGCTAACAAAAGCGTGGATTAGTTTCTCAGCATCACTCTGAGACAAGATGCACCTAATCTTGACAATATTACGCAAATGATAGAAGGCAGTCATAGAAACAAGTTTAATATGTGAATTAAAAAACAGATCTTGATCAAAAATAACTCCAAGATTCCTCACAGAACTATTAAGAGAAAGAGTAACCACATCCAAACTAAAAGTTTGATTTGGAAAGGTATTTCAAAGGTTTTTTGGACCAACTAGAATGACTTCAGTCTTATCTGAATTTAATAGCAGGAAATTACAAGTCATCCAAGCTTCGCTTTCCTTAAGGCAGGCCTCTAACTTGGCTAATTGATTACTATCATCTGGCTTCACTGACAGGTATAGATGTGTGTCATCTGCATAACAATGAAAATGTATACCGTGCTTTCTAATAATGTTGTCTAGCGGAAGCATATATAAACTAAAAAGAATAGGGCCTAGTACAGATCCCTGTGGAACTCCGTGACTGAGCTTTGAGTTGGAAGAAAACTCATTACTGACATGAACAAACTGGAACCTATCAGATAAATAAGATCTAAACTTCTGCAACAAAGTTCCATTAAGTCCAACACGGTGTTCTAATCTATGAAGCAAAATATTATGATCGATAGTATCAAAAGCTGCACTAAGGTCTAAAAGGACAAGTACAGAAACAAGTCCATTATCAGATGCAATAAGGAGGTCATTAGTGACCTTCACTAAAGCTGTTTCAGTACTATGATGGATTCTAAACCCAGACTGAAACTCTTCAAATAAACCACTTCCCTGCAAGTGGTCAAATAATTGTGTGGCAACAACTCTTTCTAAGATTTTTGAAATGAAAGGCAGATTAGATATTGGTCTATAGTTAGCTAAAACTCCTGGATCCAGCGTTGGCTTTTTGAGTAAGGGTTTAATTATAGCAGTTTTAAAAACCTGCAATACATGGCCTAATGTTAATGAAGAATTGATTATTTGAAGAACAGAGCTACCAATAAATGGGAAGACTTCTTTAAATAACCTGGTTGGAATAGGGTCTAAAAGACAAATTAAAGGCTTGGATGAGGAAATTATTTTATCTAACCCAAAAAGGTCAATTGGAGTAAACTCATCTAAACAAATATCAGTTGAAGGAGTTGTAGTAGTTACTGTATTTAAGTTAACGGTGGGAAGAATCTGACTGATTTTATCTCTGATAAATGAAATTTTATTATTGAAAAAGTTCATAAAGTCCTGACTAGTAAGCTCTAAGGGAATGCTAGGATTGACAGAGTCCTGACTCTTTGTCAGCCTGGCTACTGTGCTGAAAAGAAACCTGGGATTATTCTTGTTCTCTTCTATTAATGTGGAATAATACCTTATTCTATCTTTCCTAAGAGATTTTTTATAAATTAGAAGATGATTTCTCCAAACTAAATAGATTTCATCTAATTTAGTGGAGCTCCATTTTCTTTCTAATTGATGAGTCTTCTGTTTTAAGCTACAAGTTTCTGTGTTGAACCATGGAGTTAGAAGTCTCTGATTAGACTTTTTCTTTTTTAAAAGGGCCACCATGTCTAGAGTCTGTCGCAGAGAAGCTGTCACACGAACTACCATGCTGTCAATTACAGAAGGGGCAAGCTCTCCATTGCTTATCTCCATTGTGTTGGCACATGGCATAGAGGAAGCAATCTGCTTAAAGAGGACCTGTGGTGGTCGTGAAAAAAAAGATATTATATTGAGCCCCTGTCTCACGTTCTAGTTCAAGTTCAACTTCAAGTTCAAGTTCAAAGCCATGCGATATAAATCCATTGCTGATGTGCTGGTTCTGCTATGTCAGCAAAACATGGGCGCAGCCATACTGGTGGCTACATGGCCTGCCATGACGCTTCTTGTGACGTAGTAGCGTTGGTACCGCAATCTGGATCAATATTGGCTGAGCCTGGAGTGCCCGGATGAGCAGTGGCTGTCGGGATATGGATATCGCAAAATGGCGGAATGTAAAGCCTTTGGATGTCTCAATAATAAGCGAAAAAACAAAGATAAACACTTTTTTTGTGTACCCAAACCCAGCACACCTTGTCGGAAGATCATTGCGGAAAAGTGGTTGCACAATCTCGTGTTGTAAGATGTGTCTAACTCGTGTGTTTAGATAGGGCAGCTCAGTGCGTGAACGTGAGTGAGTGCGTGCGTGCAGACGAGGCGCGTCCCCGTGTGTGTGGAATGGCCCCGAGAAGCGAACGGTGTGTGTGAATTGGCGGATGAGTGGAGAGAGAGCGAGGCGACCGGAGCAGGTAAAAATTGCTGCTATTAACAGTGCGGTGTGTGAATAAAGCCCCAACATTCAACATCAGTTTTTTGCCGAACACAATGGCCGCATTTGCACCAGTCTGCATTGGCCATACTGGCTCGGCCAGCACGCCAGTTTATAGCAACATTTTCCTCCGAGGAATCTGAAGATTCCGACGAATCAGTGTCATTTTCATCTAAGGAAGACCTTTCTGGCTCAAACCAGTAGCCATGTTGCCCAAATTCTTCCTCAAAGTCCGATAATTCAGCCATAACAGAACAAAAACACTGACAAAAGCACCGTAGTCGCTGGTACAGGCTGAGTATCAACTTTTCAGTAACAACGAGGTGACGTCACATCTGCATGTGTCATGGCTGCGCGCATAGTTTTCATTGGCTGGCCATGCCGGCTGTAGTATTTGCATATATCTCTGGTGGTAGATGGCTGGCAATAATTATTTAACCAAATAACGAATACTTTCCCTAATGTTTTCAAGTTGAATGCATTTAGACGACCACCACAGGTCCCCTTTTTAAAGTTGGTAACAGCATCATCTGAGAGGCATCTACTTTAGTAATATTTTTCTTTAGGAGCCAAATTGTCAGAAATAGTAAAATCAAAGGTTAACAGACAATGGTCTGTCAGTACAGGGTTAGGAGGAGACTCTACCAGATTTTCTATTTCTATGACATATGTCAAAACTAAGTCCAATGTGTGGTGGAATTATGGGTAGAATTTCCTACTTTCTGAGAAAACCCCCATTGAGTCTAATATTGAATTAAATGCTATATTAAGGCAATCAATAGCTACATCTACATGTATATTAAAGTCCCCATCTGTCTGGGGTGCACCCTGCCTCTCGCCCAAAGATGCTGAGATAGGCTCCAGGCCCCTCGCGACCAGAAAAGGATTAAGCGGAAGAAGATGGATGGATGGATTTTAGAACTAAATCTGCTAGGAATTCGGCAAATTCTGATAAAAACTCTGAGTAGGCTGAGGGAGGACGATAAATTATAGCAAATAAAATGCCCAATACTGAGGACCAGGCCCTCAAAGGAATTATAACACGTTTTTTGCTTTACATTAACAAGTAATTTGGAATGGTAAATTGTTGCTACTCCTCCTCCACGACCAGAACTTCTGGGATTTTGACAGCTTAAAAAAGCAGAGGGAGTTGAATCATTTAAACCAACATAATCCTCTTGCCCTAACCAAGTCTCTGTAAGGGATATTAAATCAATCTGATGATCAATTAGCAGATCATTTACTAGCAGAGACTTGGGAGTTAGAGACCTAATATTTAACAAACCACATTTAATTTTTTAATTATGAGGAGGGACAGAGGCCAAGCCATTAAATTTAGAGGCTTCATGTTTAATTTGAGTTTTACCAACTTTTTGTTTAATCACTTTGGAATGCTTATACATTATATTTTTATTTACTTTGGAGGGAGAAGACAATGATTCTCTGATGGGGAAGACAGGGGCTAAGCTGAGGGGTGGCGGATGAAGAGTTGCTGCAGAGAGGCGTGTACGACTGCGACTCTGCTTGCTGGTCCCAACTCTGAGTTGTAAAGGTTTTGGAAATATGGATAAAAATGATGCCAGATTGTTAGATAAAAGAGACACACCATCCAAAGTGGGATGTACGCTGTCTCGTCTAATATGACAAGGTTTTCCTCAAAATGAGTTCCAATTGTCTATGTAGCCCCCACTGTTTGCAGGACACCACACAGACAGCCAGCGGTTGAAGGATGACATGCGGCTAAACATGTCATCACTGGTCAGATTGGGGAGGGGCCCAGAGAATACACCAGAGGCAGACATCGTTTTGGCAAAGTTACACACCGATTCCACACTAAGTTTTATAACTTCCGACTGCTGGAGTCAGATGTTGTTAATGCTGGCGTGGATAACAATTGTGGAGTATTTACAGTTACTTTTAGCCAGCATTTTCACTACTGACTCGATGTCACCTGCTGTGGCCCCAGGACTGCGTTTGACTATGGCTGCTGGAGTCTCTAGGTTCATGTTTCTGACTATACAGCCACCAATGATCAGAGTTTTTTCCTCAGCGGCTGTGTCGCTGAGCGGGGAAAAGCGATTAAAAACATGAAAAAGTTGGCGGTGTACCAGGGGCTTGTGGCTAAGCTTCCTTCTCACCGTCACCCACCCGTTCTCTCCTCACTGCTCAGGAGAGGTCGGAACCGGAGGACGGCTAGCATGCCGCCCTATGCTAGGGAGTTTCGCTCCAGCTAAGGGGCATCCGTCATTATTAACTGGCACTGACGGTGTTTCAATGCAGCAGAGCCGGGATTCCAAATCGCACAACCTCGCCTCGAGCGCCTCAAAAAGACATTTATTACATTTACCATTATCAGTAAAAGAGGCAGAGGTGTAGCTAAACATCTGACACAGAGAGCACACAAGAGGAGAAGGGGAAGTAGAGCTAGTAGCCATAGCTAGTGGCTAACCCAAAGCTAACACAAACACCGATGAAAGGTGAACAGAAGGCTAAAGAGGGTGATTAGGTGACATTGAGTGTGCACACAGGTGCAAGAGGCTTGTTAAACAGAAGAGAGAAGTGACAATTCTGGCTTCTTTATAGAGAAAGTCCACAAAATATTTAAAGTCAGGGAAAACTTTATATTCATCTTGGATCTTTGTGACTGCTCTGTTCCACCGTGAACTTAACCAATCAGGCAATTTGGCTGCAATCTTTTGGTTTCAATACAG
The DNA here is from genome assembly GCA_020510985.1 of Pholidichthys leucotaenia. NCBI lineage: Eukaryota > Metazoa > Chordata > Actinopteri > Cichliformes > Pholidichthyidae > Pholidichthys > Pholidichthys leucotaenia. The sequence goes on along the minus strand of CM035840.1, from coordinate 309,289,149 downwards.
TCATCAAGTGCTTACGAGCCTTGAACGTATGGACATGGCTGATTTGACACTGCTCAAAAAATCTGTAAATTCACGCAGATCTTTGCTATGTTTGGGACTAATTTTATGCCATGATTGTATTTTGTCTCGATAAGCTTTGCCAATAATGAATGGATTGCCAAATCTATCAGCAAGTATTTGCCAGGCAGAATGAAAAGCAGCCTCTGTTCCAACTAGAAAGTGCCCTTCAGTGGCTGTCTTGGCTTGGCCACCAACATATCTGCGCAAAAATAAAATCTTTTCTTCTGTTGGCAGATGCTTGAGATCAATTAGAGATTGAAAAGACAACATCCAGTCATTGTACTTTAGTGGGTCTCCTAAGAAAACAGCAGGCTCTGGGATTGGGATACAACTAGCTGTCATGGCGTCAGCGAGCGTTTTTGCAAAGTCAGTAGAAGCTACATGAGGTGTTGTGAATGTGACTGGCTGAGTGGTAGGAACTTGGTTGATAAAAGCTTGTGGAATAGCAGGGGGTTGAGGGGTCATTCTTGTGGCAATGACGGGAATTTACTGAGTGAGAGCGGTTGAGTGGGGGGAACTACCATAGCTAGCTGAGAAGGAGTAATCCTTTGACTTTGTTGAGAAGCAGGAGCTTGCAATGATTCCACATCATCACTGAAATTGCTTTCTGCATAAACTTGCAGCCTTGCTTGGGCAACATCGTGCTTCTTCAGTTCCTTCAACTGCTCCACTTCTTTCCTTTTCTCTTCGAGCTTTAATTTTCGAGTGGTGCTTTCTGAAATACACATGGCTCTCTTTCTTGCCTTTTCTGCTGCCATTTCCCTTTCTTCTACTTCCTTTGCTGCCACCAACCTTTGGTCTTCAGCCTCCCAGTTTTGGATTTCCCTTTCACACAAGTGTTGTGTCTCCATTATTTTAAATACCTCTTGTGTTGCTGCCACTTCAGCTGCTACTAGTTGACTCATTTGTCATAAATGCCCTTTTGGGGCAGAGAGAACAGTCCCAGGTGCTGAACTGTGAGCTTGTGATATTTATTAGCAAAAACAACAAACATTAAGTTCAACAAGACACTCAAAATTAAAAAAAATAACCAGGGAAAAACTTACGAGAGTAGCACGTCAGAGCAGAAACAGGGCCCTAACGGAGATAAAGAGAGGATTGGAAAATGCCTGATGAGTCAAGGCAGCAGCAATGAAAATGAAAAACAACTTCTCTTAAATAGGGATCAAAAACCCATTACATAACAAGTGACAGGTGTGAGTTCACATGAGCGGACAAAAGGAAACAATGAGCTGTGATTGAGATCAGCTGGGAGAGGTGAGGGAGGAGCGGCTGGACTGACAGCTTGACAGACGATGCCCCCTGCAGAGCACAAACCCAGAAATATCGCCTGACAGCTGTCAACGCAGAGAAAAACACCACAGAATAAATATAAGAAATAACATAATCAATGCAAAATGATAAATCATTACAAATAGACATGAAACAAAACTGGAGCCTAAACAGAAAAATAGAAAGCAGTATTGAAACTCAAAGGCACAAAATACGATAAATATATATAAATGCAAAGAAAAAGCCACAAGATTCAGTCTGGCAGAACATCCAGAACTCAGCTTGTGACATCATTTGCAAGAACTCATAGGAAGACTGTTTAGATTTCTCTGAAACTGTCTTTGACTTACTGGTAGTTGAAAAGGTTTCACTAGATACCGTGGTATCTTAATACTGTTTCAGCATCAGGCCAGAGTACCTCATCAGGGTCACCATTTCCATTAAGGAGAAACTGAGCCTTTAAATTTGTGGTCTTGGTGACTGCATGGCATGTGTCATTTTTTCTCTGCAATTCAGGTTCAGGGGCTGTAATGTCTCTTATTTTGTCATAAATGTTGTCAACATCTGACTGAACAGCATTTATTTTGCACAGGATTTCCTTAGTTAAATCTGCATCATCTTCATTGTTCTTAATAGGTCTTTTCAAGCCATTGATGTGATACTTCCATCTTCTGTATGTCTTTTCAATGTCCTTTTTTAGGTCATTTAATTTGCTATCAAGAAGCTTCTTTCCCTTTTCTGTAAGCTTGCATGTGTGTTCACTTCTCCGGATATCTGGGGGTTGTTATGCGTCCTTTGTATTCACTTTAAGATGATGGCCTTTGGTGTTCTTTTTTACATGAGCATCAACTTGCTGAGAAGAGGTGATCTGTTCTGCTTCAACACTGTGCTGCATCAGGCTCTGCATGGCTGACTTCTTCAGTGAACTGCATTAAATCTTTCTTAGTGTTTGCCATATTAAACGTGGTTTGTATGAAATATCAAAAATGTTGAAAGAAAATCTGAGATTTTAAATCAATAACCTTTGAAAAAGTGATACGTTTTAGAGTGGTATAAAATTAACTGAGGTAGGAAAATCACTCTATCCACTTAGAAATCACACAGAACTTTAACAGTCTTATACCAAAAAAATTAACTTACAACTTCAAACTACATAAATGTGAAAAACAGAGAACAAATAAGATGTTTAAACGCTTCACTCGGATTTTTCCCCCTTTTTTTTCTTTTCTTTTGGTGTGCACTTAAAATATTGATTTATATTTTTCTTCTAAGTCCTTTAAGTAAATCAACAAAGGGATGAGCAAATGTCCACAGTTGCTTTTGAGATGAGCACAAATAAATTTGTCACAGTAGAATCTTAATAGCAGTTTACAAGTTCTTGTACTATTTCCAAGACACTAGCTTCAAAGTGCATGCTTGCTTGACTTTACTTGTGTACTTGCTCCTTTTATTCCAAAATGACCGCTCTGAATGTGGCACCACCCTGGCAACCTTGTGACACCTCCCTCTGGTCGACAGCTGCACACCACTTCGCCATCTTGGGCCTCCACAGATGCAGTGAAGCATTCTACTATGCCTCCCTTAGTCATAAAGAGAAGGTCCAAGGCTCTTTATCACAGCTATTTATTCAGTACTCCAAGCACATGACTTGAAACACAGGTAAACAGCGTAGAACTAAAAAGAAAAGACATTTTGGAAAAAGGTCAGCAACACTGTAAACACAAAATGACAACTTAACTACACAAAAATATACAGAAACAAATCATACCGCTTTTGCTCGCTTACAAACTAAAAGAGGGGCTTCTTCTTCGCAGTTTTGCCTTAAAGTCTTATCTGGAGTAGCTTTGGCTGTTTTTCTTCTCCTTATGCCTGTGTCTCACATGGCAAAAAGGAAGAGGAAGTGATTGTGACGACGGAGTGCCGCCACTGTATGGTCTGGTAATTGAATATTATATTATATGTGTAAAAGGATTTATATTTGCAAATGTTAACATGTATTGGATTGTAAAAATGCACATATAATTGTAGAATGTGTTTTGACTGAACTGAATCCTTTTGTGAGATAATTGTTAATATTAATTATGTTAATTGGGTGAGGCAACTGATTGATCTTGAAACCACGTACCTTTGCCAGCATGCTTCCTGATGGTATCCAGGCAAAGGACTCCTCAGGGGTTTGAGGGCCTTTAAAGGATACCAGCAGGAGGTAGTATAGGATGGTGGAGTAAAGGGGGAGTTTAATATGTAAATAGGGGTTTGAATTATTTATTCTGTAAACATTGTGGGGAAATTATTTATGTCCTTTTTAGATATTATTGGGTATATGTGGGAAGATGAAATGTTCATTGTCTTACCTTGGATTATTATGTTGGAAGCCTCCATTTTCCTCTGGTGCCTTGACCGCTTGGCTATTGCTCGTGACAGTGATGCACAAGGCATATGCATTAGAACTAAATACAGCAAAAAAATAAAAATAAAAAAAAATCAACACAAAATAGATGTCAATCCCCAGGACAAAGCTTAAGTGTGTGGAAAAAAAGAACATTTTAAAGAAATTAAATTGATTGACAATAGGTCTAATTCACCAAAGTAAAGTCCTTTGGCACCACACGGTGGCAACATACCAACACAGTAATAAGAACAAGTAAAGTTTGTAACTGCAGACTCCCACCATCACGCGATGCTTGATTCTTAGTCATTATGAAAGTCACTTGAAATAAACAAAGAATGGAACGTCTCAATAGGTAAACTTAAACAATACCAATGAGATTGAATAGGTGTTTATTATTAAGAGAAAATAAATCCAAACCTACATAACCCTGTGTGAAAAAGTGATTGCCCCCTAAACCTAGTAACTGGTTGGACCAACTTTAGCAGCAACAACTGCAATCAAGCATTTGCGATAACTGGCAGTGAGTCTTTTACAGTGCTGTGGAGGAATTCTGGCCCAGTCATCTTTGCAGAATTGCTGTAATTAAGCCACATTGGAGGGTTTTCAAGCATGAACCGCCTTTTTAAGGTCATGCCACAGCATCTCAATGGGAATCAGGTCAGGACCTTGACTAGGCCACTCCAAAGTCTTCATTTTGTTTTTCTTAAGCCATTCAGAGGTGGACTTGCTGGTGTGTTTTGGATCATTGTCCTGCTGCAGAACCCAAGTGTGCTTCAGCTTGAGGTCACGAACAAATGGCCGGACTTTCTCCTTCAGGATTTTTTGGTAGACAGCAGAATTCATGGTTCCATTTATCACAGCAAGTCTTCCAGGTCCTGAAGCAGCAAAAAAGCCCCAGACCATCACACTACCACCACCATATTTCACTGTTGGTATGATGTTCCTTTTCTGAAATGCTGTGTTACTTTTATGCCAGATATAATGGGACACACACCTTCCAACAAGTTCAACTTTTGTCTTGTCAGTCCACAGATTATTTTCCCAAAAGTCTTGGGGATCATCAAGAAGTTTTCTGGCAAAACTAAGACGAGCCTTTATGTTCTTTTTGCTCAGCAGTGGTTTTTGTCTTGGAACTCTGCCATGCAGGCCATTTTTGCCCAATTTCTTTCTTATGGTGGCGTTATGAACACTGTCCATGGCTACATGGGCAAAATTTCTTCAATCTGATTACAATTCAGATCAGAATTTTACTGTTTACATGGATCCTGAAAAAGCTGATCTGATAAGGACGTGCGTTTCCATGTGTCACACGTTTGAATGGAATAAATAATTACCTCCGCCAGGCCGAAAAGGCCAGGAGGAGGTTATGTTTTTGCCAGGGTTTGTGTGTTTGTCTGTTTGTCTGTCTGTTTGTCTGTCTGTTTGTCTGTTGGTTAGCAAGATAACTCAAAAAGTCTTGGACGGATTTGCATGAAACTTTCAGGCGTTGTTGGAAATGGTACAAGGAAGAACTGATTAAATTTTGGAGGTGATCCGGTTCACCGTCTGGATACAGGAATTTTTTTAAAGCATTTTTCAACACTGTGACATAGGGCCATTTTCACCATGTGCGCAGGCGCAATGGAGGCCGCTGGGCGTTGTGTCTGACCAACACAAACTCCGCCTTCTTCAACGTTTTAGCCACAAAAGCATGCGGAAAACACTGCTGGCCTCGGACCCCCAGCGTGCCTGTGCCAGCCATAGGCGCTGCGCACATTGCGCTGGTCGTCGTGTCTGACCAACACAAACTCCGCGTTCTTCAACGTTTTAGGCACAAAAGCACGCGGAAAACACTGCGGGCCTGGGCCCGCCAGCGTGCCTGCTTTTGCGCCACGCTGCAAAACCTGACACGGACACCTGTCCGCCGCCCCATTATTTGCCACAAATTCCCCGCCCAGCTATAGGCGCTGCGTAAAAACGACCTCTCTGCCGGGGAAGACTCTAAATTCTGTTTTGCCACGGAGCGCAACCCCAATATAATATAAAACCCACGGCAACCTGTCTAACCAATCTGCATCCGACAGTGGAGGAGATGGACACACCAACACTTCAGTTTATTACCTCCGCCAAGGAGGCAATGCTTTTACAACCGTAAAACGGGGCTATAAGGGACGGCGGGGTAATATGGGACACTTTTCTAAATGTAATTCTGCTTTTTTAATTTTGCTTCCGCCTAGATTTGATGAAGGATTCATGGATATTTGACAATAACAACACAACTCAGCGTCCTGCTCAAAATAAAAAAAGCAGAATTACATTTAAAACATTTCCCACAAAACTGTCCCTTATTAACCCGTCGTCCCTTATAGCCCCATTTTACACTACTGAACCACTAATCCTATCACTATCACATTGATTGTCATTCATTAATTGTCTGTTTATTGCACTGTCCATGTCAAATAAACAAATAATCATTGTGAATCCAATTGCTACTCATATCTTTTCATGCTCAGGGAATCTGAAAACGTACACACAAACACTCTATGGGGGGAACTGTGCCGCTTGGCGGAGGTCTGCGCTCTCCGAGTGCTTTTCTAGTTTTGAGATGCGCACGTCGACATTTCGACATTCCGAAAATAGTAGAAGAAGAAGCAACTTCCAGTGTTAACAAGCCCCGCTTCATGTCGAAATTGACCTATATTGTGTTATTCAGACTGTACTTTTGCTCCTGCTGGTCTCCGTAATGAAGCTACAAGTATCTACTTCTGCATATGACGAACAGAGGGAGACAGCAGGAAGATACAGACCAGTTTTGTTTTACTCCAGCTATGTTTTCCGCTAGCTGCTACTAAGGTGGAAACACGTCACGTTGACGTGCGGCTGGTGTACAGACATGCGCAGTAAACATATTTTCTGCCCTACGTTCAGAATAAGTGTTTTCATGCACACCATTCCGATTAACAATCAGCATAACCCACCCCTCTCAATCGGGAATGAAATTTTGATCCGAATGAGCGTGATCGGGTTAGAATATTCAGATTGCCGTGTTTACATGAAGCATTTTTATTCCGATCAGGCTTTTAATCCGGTTACTTGTGTCCATGTAAACATAGACACTGACCTTAACTGAGGCATATAAGGCCTGCAGTTCTTTGAATGTTGTTGTGGGGTCTTTTGTGACCTCTTGGATGAGTCATTGCTGTACTCTTGGGGTAATTCTGGTTGGCCGGCCACTCCTGGGAAGGTTCACCACTGTTCCACGTTTTTGCCATTTGTGGATAATGGCTCTCACTGTGTTTCGCTGGAGTCCCAAAGCTTTGGAAACGGCTTTATAACCTTTTCCAGACTGATAGATCTCAATTACTTTGTTTCTCACTTGCTCCTGAACTCTTTGGATGATGTCTAGCTTTTGAGGATCTTTTGGTCTACTTCACTTTGTCCAGCAGGTCCTATTTAAGTGATTTCTTGTTTGAGAACAGGTGTGGCAGTAATCAGGCCTGGGTGTGGCTAGAGAAATTGAACTCAGCTTTCCAAAGATGTGATTAACCACAGTTAATTTATGTTTTAACGGGGGAGGGGGATGCAATCACTTTATCACACACGGCCATGTAGGTTTTTTTTTTTTTTTTTACCCTTAATAATAAACACCTTTATCTAAAAACTGCATTTTGTGTTTACTTGTGTTATCTTTGTCTAATATTTAAATTTGTTTGATGATCTGAAACATTTAAGTGTGACAAACATACAAAAAAATGAGAAATCACGAAGGGGCAAACACTTTTTCACACCAATGTATACAGTATTATAGCAATATTTGGTTGTTAAAAGGTTTTTGAACTGTAATCAATCCAATTAAGTACAAAACACCCAACATTATACACAGCAGAAGAACCTGTTTTACTGCAACCATTGCATCAGTGTTGCCCATTTCGTCGTCATCGTCATAGCAGTCTGTTGGGGGCAACAATGACTGTTTCATTTAGGTCTGATCAGATTCCTCCATGTAGCTCTGTAATTCGCCTTCCGCTGCCAGGAACTCCTGACCTTGTTAACCCGGGCAACGTCTGAGCCGGTATGAGTTGCTCTCAGACTGACCAGTTCATGAAACTACTTGCAAAGCATTTGAGTACCGCTAGCTTTTGCTGGACTAGCGACACATTCTTGGCAGAGAGAGGTATTATCAGTGGCAAGGACAAGCCAAGACAAACTGACTCCAGTATCTGTTGCAGTGACTGACCAGATGATAGGTTTGTTTATTTCTGCTTTTTGTGTAGTGCATGTCACGATGCACTGATTGGCAAAAGTCCACCACAGACGTTAGATAGATAGTTTATTTCGAACACAAAAATATAACAAATACAAGCAAATGGCAAATGCAATAAAGTAACATTATACACTGTTCGAAAGGGAGAAGGAAGAAGTGAACACTTATTAATTCCATCTCCTCTTTTCCATAGATACACCCATGTGAATTTTATACAAATTACCACCTTTAAGACCCCAAGTAAACAAGTTACTGTATTTTTTACAAATCAACATTGTCACCCATCCATTCTAACATACAATGATGTCCATACAACAAAACCAGCCTCAAACAACACAGATATACACAGTGCTGTCCTACCCACCATTCCATAGTGTCCCATAATATCCCAGAGTGAACATAATGAATCGTACATATAACTACTACCCTTCTAACATATACCCTTTCAGCAAATGATGCTTATACCTCTTTTTGAATTGATTTCTGTTTGTACATAGTTTCAGTTCCGGCTCTAGACTGTTCCACAAATCCACCCCACAGACAGATATGCACATACTTTTCTTGGTAGTACGTATCTTGGGTTTTGTAAAGTTTAAGTCTCCCCTCAAATTATGATCATTGTCTCTTTTCTTAAATATTTTTTGTATATTAGTTGGTAGTTGATTATTAATTGCCCTGTACATTACTTGTGCTGTCTTAAATTTAACTAAATCGATGAACTTTATGACATGTGACTTTAAGAACAACGAATTGGTATGGTCTCTATATCCTGCGTTGTTTATTATCCTTATAGCTCTTTTTTGTAATGTGCATATTGACTGTAGGTTGGTTTTGTAGGTGTTTCCCCAGACTTCTACACAGTAGTTAAGATAAGGTAAAAACAGTGAATTGTACAATAAGACCAATGATTTATAGTCCAAGAAGTGTCTTGTCTTCCCCAGTATGCCTATACATTTTGCTAATTTGGCCCGGATGTGACTGATGTGAGGTTTCCAGCAGATTTTATTGTCAAGCGTCACCCCCAGGAACTTATTTTCCTGTACTGTTTCTATTCTGGTATCATCTATCGTTACCATTATTTCATGATTTATTTTATAATTTCCAAACAACATAATCTTTGGGGGTTTTTTAGATTTAGAGATAATTTATTTTTGTTGAACCACTGCGTTAATTTTTTCATTTCAGTTGTGACCACCTCTAAAACCTGCTGCAAATTCTCACCAGTGCAGAGGATATTTGTGTCATCCGCAAACAAAATAAATTTCAGAATTTTTGATACTTGGCATATGTCATTTATATATAAAATAAAGAGTTTGGGTCCCAAAACTGACCCCTGGGGCACACCACAAGTGATGTCCATGAAGGGTGATTTGTGCTCTCCAATTTGTACAAATTGTTGTCTGTTACTTAAATAACTTTCCACCCAACTCAGTCCAACCCCTCTTATCCCATACCTTTCCAGTTTCCTTAGTAGTATTCTGTGGTCAATGGTGTCAAAAGCTTTCTTTAAATCTATAAATACTCCTACAGCAACATTTTTTTTATCTATACAACTAATAATTTCTTCTATAAGTTCGATCAGTGCCAAAGATGTAGATTTATCTGCTCTAAAACCATACTGGCTATCTGTAAGGAGGTTGTGTTTTTCAGTGAAATCATCCAGTCTCTTAGTGAAGATTTTTTCAAGTATTTTGGAGAATTGTGAGAGTAAAGAGACTGGCCTGTAATTTGTGAAGCGATGACTGTCTCCTGTTTTGTATAGAGGTATTACTTTTGCTATTTTCATTTTGTCTGGAAATGTACCAGTTTGAAATGACAGGTTACAGATGTGGGTGAGTGGCTTAACAATTCCCTCAATTATTTTTTTCACTATTGTCATGTCAATTTCATTCCAGTCCGTTGATATTTTGTTCTTAAATTTACTCACAGTCTCGATAATTTCCTTTTCAGTAACTGCACCCAAAAAGATTGTGTTTGGATTTCTATCTTCTATTTCATTCACAGAACCACTGTAGTTTGTTTCTGGTGTCACTATTGATTTTGCTAATTCAGGACCAACGTTTACAAAAAATTTATTGAAACCACTGACCACATCTTCCATATTATTTATCAAATTGCCATTTTCGATAAAATATTCTGGATAATTTGCATTCTTAGGACGATTACTAATAATCCCATTGAGTACTTGCCATATTCCTTTTATGTTATTTTTGTTATCCTCTAGTATTCTGTTGTAATATTCTTTCTTACAGGTCCTCACTATAGTAGTAAGCTTATTTTTGTATCTTTTATATTTGATCTCAGCTTCCACTGTTCTGCATTTAATGAATTGTTTATATAATGTATTCTTCTTTTTGCATGCATTTATTAACCCCTTGGTGACCCAAGGAATATTTTTTTTTTTGTTGTCTGTCACTGTATTGTTTTATAGGGCAGTATTTATTGTACAATGATTGAAATATTTGTAAAAATTTATCATATGCTCTATTTATGTCATTTTCATCATAAACTATCTTCCAATCTTGTATTAATAATTCCTTTGTCAGTAAATGCATTGATTCTTCGGTTCTTATTCTTTTATATTTAATATTTTTGGTATACTTTTCCTTCCTACAATCACATTGATAGACAACAAAAATCGGCAGGTGGTCACTGATATCATTCAATAAAAGCCCACTCCTGACATTATTTTCCATAATGTTTGTGAATATGTTATCTATTAGTGTGGCACTGTGTGACGTGATTCTGCTAGGTCCGGTAATTGTTGGATGTAAACCCATACTGTACATTGTGTTGATAAATTCTTCTGTCAAACTATGTTGTTTTGAGTTCATCAGATCTATACTGAAATCCCCACAGATGAACATAACTTTATGAGTTAGTTTTGCATACATTTTTTCCATCCAGTCCTTAAATAAGTCAATGTTTGATCCAGGTGTTCTATATACACAGCTCACTACTACATTCTTCACATTGTCCAGACAGATTTCTATTGTAATACATTCAAATAAATCATCCACAGTTAGACAGATATTCAACAACCTTGTATTTCAAGCTCTTGTCAACAAAAAGTGCAACTCCTCCTCCTTTTTTCACTTTTCTATTTATATAATTTAGTTCATAGCCATCCATGGTAAAATGCACTCCTTTCTCTTCACTGAGCCACGTCTCTGATATTGCCACAATATTGAAGGGCTCTTTAAACTGGTGTAAATAATCTTTAATGTTATTAAAGTTTGCATAGAGACTCCTGCTGTTGAAGTGGATCATAGAAATATTGAAATCAGATGTGACCATTGTGTTAACCTGTTCATCTGTGTAGTAATTACAGTCATTATTGATGGAGTTGCGACAGATGTGTTTATCTGCCAGGATGTCCAGTCTAGGATTTAACTAAAAATTATTTATTTCGTTATCTGGGCATTTTTGTGTTCTGTTTAGTCAAAGCGTGCATCAGTGGCTGCATATGATATGCAGTTGATCTGGCCATTCCGCGCCACAATCATGGTGGTATTATTATTATTAAGTTTTAATTTTTAGATACTCGTGCAAGCACTCCAGAAGGAGCGCTATCGGACACTCGCAGTCCTGCAAAAGTCAGCGGTAGCACACGACGCAGCAGCAGGGACGTTAGACTACCACTGACTTAGCAGGCTGGGCTTGCCTCCCCGCTTGCCTTCAAACAGCGGTCCAGACGCTGCTTCTGTCCTGTGTTGGATCCATCGGTATTCTTTGCCAGATCCCTGAGTCCCCACTGGTGCCCCTCCCAATGTCCTCATGCATCTTATGTTCCCCACATATGCCGAATTATCCTTTAGACCTACGCAATCACGGCAACATGGTATAATTTTTTTAAGCATCTAGTCAAATTTGTCACTTTTCACTTCCTTGTTTTGGTCATGGAGCGCTGTGGTGACTGGTCGTGATGCCGCATATTATCCAATCAGTATGGAGTCAATCCTAAACCCTGCCCACACTTCTAGAGAAATGACTAAACTTTTATTGATAAAAAGCATATTTTGGCTGAACAACTCCATACTCGGGGATGCACACCCTCATAACCTCAGCAAAGCACTTATAAAATCTGAGGTCAGTCTGAAGAATGGTTTGAGAGATATGTGAGGAAAATGCACGCATGCATGCATGCATACACAGACAGAGATTCAATGCATTTATAGATATATTTAAAAGATTTTTGTTTACCCAATACAACATTTTCCATGTGACTTTCCCCCCACATTTTTCAGTACATTTGGGAGTATTTTGACCTGTAAATTTTCCTTCATTTTCTCTGAGAAATTTCCTTGATTTTTTTTTCTTGTATATTTGCAACATTTTCATGGTGAATGGTTTTTCCAATATTTTTAAGCAAATTTGTGCACATTTACCCTGTACAGTGCATCCGGAAAGTATTAACAGCGCTTCACTTTTTCCACATTTTTTTATGTTGCAGCCTTATTCCAAAATGGATTAAATTGATTTTGTTCCTCAAAATTCTACACACAATACCCCATAATGACAATGTGAAAAAAGTTTTTTTTGAGTTTTTTGTAAATTTATTAAAAGTAAAAGACTAAGAAATCACATGTGCATAAGTATTCACAGCCTTTGACATGAAGCTCAAAATTGAGCTCAGGTGCATCCTGTTTCCACTGATCATCCTTGAAGTGTTTCTACAGCTTAATTGGAGTCCACCTGTGATAAATTCAGTTGATTGGACATGATTAGGAAAGACACACACCTGTCTATATAAGGTCCCACAGTTGACAGTGCATGTCAGAGCACAAACCAGGCATGAAGTCAAAGGAATTGTCTGTAGACCACAGAGACAGGATTGTCTCGAGGCACAAATCTGGGGAAGGGTAGAGAAAAAATTTCTGTGGCTTTGAAGGTCCCAATGAGCACAGTGGCCTCTATCATCCATACAGAAGTGGACAAAATTGTTGGTAACCCTCTGTTAATGAAAGGAAAAACCCACAATGGTCACAGAAATAACTTGAATCTGACAAAAGTGGCAATAAATAAAAATTCTATGAAAGTTAATCAATGAAAATCATACAGTGCTTTTGAATTGTGGTTCAATTGAATTATTTTAAAAAACAAACTCATGAAACAGGCCTGGACAAAAATGATGGTACCCCTAGAAAAGATTGAAAATAATGTGACCATAGGGACATGTTCAACCAAGATATGTCCTCTAATTAACATCACAGGTGTCTACAAACTTGTAATCAGTTGGCCTATTTAAAGGGTGACAAGTAGTCACTGTGCTGTTTGGTGACATGGTGTGTACCACACTAAACATGGACCAGAGGAACCAAAGGAGAGAGTTGTCTCAGGAGATTAGAAATAAAATTAGACAAGCATGTTAAAGGTAAAGACTATAAGACCATCTCCAAGCAGCGTGATGTTCCTGTGACTACAGTTGCACATATTATTCAGAAATTTAAGATCCACGGGGCTGTAGCCAACCTCCCTGGATGTGGCCGCAGGAGGAGACAGATAATACGAATGGTAACAAAAGAGCCCAGAACAGCCTCTAAACACATTCATGGTGAACTCCAAGGTCAAGGTACATCAGTGTAAGATAGCACCATCCGTCGCTGTTTGAGCCAAAGTGGACTTCATGGGAGACAACCAAGGAGGACACCACTGTTGAAAACAAATCATAAAAAAGCCAGACTGGAATTTGCCAAACTGCATGTTAACAAGCCACAAAGCTTCTGGGAGAATGTCCTATGGACAGACGAGACAAAACTGGAACTTTTTGGCAAGGCACATCAGCTCTGTGGTCACAGATGCAAAAATGAAGCATACCAAGAAAAGAACACTGTCCCTACTGTGAAACATGGAGGAGGTTCTGTTATGTTCTGGGGCTGCTTTGCTGCATCTGGCACAGGATGTCTTGAATCTGTGCAGGGTACAATGAAATCTCAAGACTATCAAGGTATTCTAGAGAGAAATGTGCTGCACAGTGTCAGACAGCTTGGTCTTAGTCGCAGGTCATGGGTCTTGCAAAAGGATAATGACCCAAAACACACAGCTAAAAACACCCAAGAATGGCTAAGAGTGAAACATTGGACTATTCTTAAATGAGCCCTGATCTAAATCCTATTGAACATCTGTGGAAGGAGCTGAAACATGCCATCTTGAGAAGGCACCCTGCAAACCTGAGACAACTGGAGCAGTTTGCTCATGAGGAGTGGGCCAAAATACCTGCTGAGAGGTGCAGAAGTCTCATTGACAGTTACAGAAATCGTTTGATTGCAGTGATTGCCTCAAAAGGTTGTGCAACAAAATATTAAGTTAAGGGTACCATCATTTTTGTCCAGGCCTGTTTCATGAATTTGTTTTTTAAAATAATTCTGTTGATCGACAATTCAAAAGCATTGTCTGATTTCCATTGGTTAATTTTTATAGAGCTTTTATTTATTACCACTTTTGTCAGATTCAAGTTATTTCTGTGACCATTGTGGGTTTTTCTTTCATTAACAGAGGGGTACCAACAATTTTGTCCACGTCTGTAAAAGGAATAAGTTCAGAACCACCAGGACTCTTCCTAGAGCTGGTTGGCCATCTAAACTGAGCGATCAGGGAGAAGAGCTTTAGTCAGGGAGGTGACCAAGAACCTGATGGTCACTCTGTCAGAGCGCCAGTGTTCCTCTGTGGAGAGAGGAGAACCTTCCAGAAGGACAACCATCTCTTCAGCAATCCACCAATCAGGGTTGTATGGTAGAGTGGCCAGATGGAAGCCCCTCCTTAGTAAAAGGCACATGGCATCCCACCTAGAGTTTGCCAAAAGGCACCTGAAGGACTCTCAGACCATGAGAAACAAAATTCTCTGGTCTGATGAGACAAAGATTGAACTCTTTAGCGTGAATAGAAGGCCTTGTGTTTGGAGGAACCCAGGCACCGCTCATCACCAGACCAATACCATCCCTACAGTGAAGCATGGTGGCGGCAGCATCATGCTGTGGGGATGTTTTTCAGCGGCAGGAACTGGGAGACTAGTCAGGATAGAGGGAAAGATGAATGGAGCAATGTACAGAGACATCCTGGATGAAAACCTGTTCAAGAGTGCTCTTAAACTCAGACTGGGGTGACAATTCATCTTGCAGCAGGACAACGACCCTAAGCACACAGCCAAGATATCAAAGGAGTGGTTTCAGGACAACTCTGTGAATGTCCTTGAGTGGCCCAGCCAGAGCCCAGACTTGAATCCAATTGAACATCTCTGGAGAGATCTGAAAATCGCTGTGCACCGACACTTCCCATCCAACCTGATGGAGTTTGAAAGGTGCTGCAAAGAGGAATGGGTCAAACTGCCCAAAGATAGGTGTGCCAAGCTTGTGGCATCATATTCAAAAAGAGTTGAAGCTGTAATTGCTGCCAAAGGTGCATCAACAAAGTATTGAGCAAAGGCTGTGAATAGTTATGTTCATGTGATTTCTTAGTTTTTTATTTTTAATAAATTTGTAAAAATATTAAAAATGTTTTTCACATTGTCATTATGGGGTATTGTGTGTAGAATTTTGAGGAAAAAATAAATATTCCATTTTGGAATAAGGCCGTAACATAACAACATGTGGAAAAAGTGAAGCGCTGTGAATACTTTCCGGATGCACTGAATATTTGCAACAGTTTTTTTTTTTTCATAAATGTACATTTTTTTTATATCTTCACAGTACGTATATCCTCATGATTTTTTTCCAATATTTTTCTGAAAATTTGGGAATATTTCCGCCGTGAACTCTCTTTTTTCAGAAATTTGCAAGATTTTGTCCCATATGTTTCTTCCTGATTTTTTCCCATTTTTTTTTTTTTTAAATGTAGGCGGTTTTTTCCCCTATAAATTTGCAACAGATTTTCCATGTATTTTTGGTTTTTTTTCGTCATATGTTTGGAACATGTTTCTCCTGATTTCTTCCCATATATTTCTTTTAGTAAATTTGGCAATATTTCAACCTGGGAATTTTCTTCTTTTTTTTCAGAAATTTGCAAGATTTTTTTCTCATATATTAGCACCATTTTTTTCATGATTATTTCCTATATTTTAAAATAGATTTGTTTATTTTCCCATTATATTTGCAACAAGTTTTTTTTATATATAAATTTACATTTTTAAAAAAAAATATTTTTCAGATATTTTCCTCATGGTTTTTCCATAGTTTTAAGTAAATTTGGAAATGCTTTCCCCCTGTGAATTTTTTTCAAAAACTTGCAAGATTTTGTCTTGTCCATTCGCAACATTTTCCTCCTGATTTTTAACTTTTTTGATTTGTAAGTTTTTCTCCTGTAAACTTGTGACAGTTATTTCATAAATTTGCAATATTTTTCCTCATAATTGTGCAACAATTTCCTCCCAGTTTTAACTACATTTTCAGTAAATTTGCAAGTATCCCCCCTCGTGATTAGTCATTTTTTCTTTTTAGAAATGTGAAAGATTTTTTTTCACATAAATGCTGAACATTTTCCTCCTGATTCCCCCCCATATTTTTTTTAGTAAATTTGTGTATATTTCCCCTGCATATTTGCGAAAGATTTTTCAAATAAATTTGCAAGATTTTTTTAGTTTTTGTTTAGTTTTTACTTTTGCAGCATTTTCTCCATGATTATTTCCAGATTTTTCAGGAAATTTTGGGAATATTTCCCTTGTGAAGTTTTTTTCAGAAATTTTCAAGATTTTGTGTCATTTGCGAGGTTTACTTCCTGAATTTATTCACATATTTTAGTAAAATTTGAAAATGTTTTTCTTGTAAATTTATATTTATTTTTATTCATGTGCAAAAAAATCCAGATATATGTTGATAATATGTTAGAATGTGTCTCTATATTTGGCTTTTTTCCTCATGAATCCCCCCCCCCCAAGCAAACTAATTAGCTTCTACTTAAAAGTCCTTATTTATTTATAGAGTTAAAATTCTTTTATCCTAAAAAGGTTTGTCCCCTGACGATCATTAAGCTGCAATGTCAGGACTGTTTATAATGTTGAACATTTCATCAGCCAATGAATTAAGCACATTTACAGCTCCGTCGCTGCAGAGATGAATCAGACTTCCTCTCAGAGTGTGAAAATGATCTCCCGCTGAGACGCCGTTATCTCATCCTCTCCAGAAAGCAGCTCTCCTCACATGTGATGAAGCGCTGAAGTATGAGCCTGCTGAAGGTGTAGTTACCGACGTACTTATTAGACATTTCACTTTCCCCTTCAGTCGCACAATGGGCCCTCTGTTCTCTGGCATCTAAGCTCAGTCGGAGGAGAATGAGCCTTTAATCGGCCAACTCCGACACACGTGTGCTGGTTTCGACACGTTTCATCTACGGCCTTTGAGCAGTGATGATTCAGCATCAGTGCGCTCGCTGTACGTCCTTGGGTGAGACGTGACTCATTTGTCTGCAGATCGCCGTGCGTGCTAAGGTGTGTGGTGAGTCTTGGCGTTAAAGTGTGGCCATATTAATAGCACAGAGGCCCATGCTGTTCTGCAGACGTAGAAATCCTGGCTCCAGAAAGAAAAAGTCCAGTCCTATGTCTGTTCCCAGCCATATAGTTCAGCTGACTCTTAAAGGACTGATGACACGATTTTGACATTTTTTAGGATGTTGTGTAAACTCAAAAGTCATTGTCGATGATCAATATAACATTTACAACCGCGCCTGCATAAACTAGTTATTAAAAAACAGCAGCCGCTGACTGGACTGTGGTGCTGCCCACCGAATTAAGGGCGGCACCCCCATGGCATAAGCGGGAGAATGGACTCCAGTGGTGTTGACTGGAATAACAGCAGCTTTGTAGCTCACAGTTTCTTTGGTTTCTTGTTTTAATTTTACGGCTGTGCCTTTGGGTTGTGTCGCAGGCTTAGATAAACAGCAGGCGTGAAAGACCACATCACACACTTCAGCTCCAACTGTCATAAGCCTCCTTGTGCACTCCTCCTGTGCTTTTATGCAGGAGGAGCAGAGGAGGGGAAGGATTCATGGATTTACGTGCAGCTTTGACCTACGTTCTGTGATCCCATGCTGACATCTCGCCGGTCCGGTCATGTCCCCTCTCTCATTATCACGAGCTGATTCAAACTCCCACTGATCATGTTTCCTGGTCCTTGCCCAGGTGCTTCTCATCACACCATCACCAGCAGCAGTGCGTGTACTTCACAGCCATTTGCCAGTCATGCACTGATGGTCCATAGTATTGTCATCAGTGCTATTTGTCTGCCAGTATTTTCAGCACTCTCATGACGCACTAGTCACTCCATGTTCGCCATGGCTCTCGTGTGTCCTTGAAGCGATCTCGGCTCTGGAGTGCACCTGTGGCAAACACATCTCCTCTCATTTGTTCGCTGGGCGATGCCGGCCCCCGAACGCCATCAGCAAGTGTGTCTGTGTTTCTTGTACGTCTTCACCTTTCAGGGAACTGTCTGTCTTTCTGTATTAAATGTGCTGTGGTGAACCCTGCACACAAATCCTCGTTTTTTCATCCTCCCTCTCCCTGCCCTGCGTAAGAGCGCACGGAGGGTCATGATGAATGGATTTACACGCAGAATTCACCACAGTACGTGTATTGAACATAAGAATGATGACAACAGTTCCCAAAAAGGTGGAGACCCACAAAAATAAACAGAAACACCCACAATTGGCGTTCGGGGCCGACATCGCCCAGCGAACATGGAGAGGAGACGTGTTAACCACGGTTGCGCCCCAGGGCCGACATCGCTTCAAGGAGCGCAACAGAACCACGGCTGTGTGGAGCGGCCAACACATCGCGATAGCGCTGGCAACATTGGCTGGCTGAAAACATGGCAGATAATGCACACAAACCATGAACAGCTGACTGTCAAAGAGAGGGCGTGTGTGTTCGGACTGGTGAATCTTGGACAGTGCCCACCTGAAAGTGGCTCAAAACGCACATAAAACACATATACAAAACAAAAACAACAAGAACTCAAAATATAGTCCATAATAATCCCAATGCCTGAGTCACAGAGAATATACTGCTATGATTTTATTGAAAAATCGGGTGTAAATAAATTATATTTATGAACAAATAATTTGTTGCAATATCTGTAACAAAAGAATAACACTGGTGTTCCCCTGCCGTGTGTTTGTCGCTGCTGCTGCGGCGGGCATGTGTGCCTCTCCACCGTCACTCTCTGAGTGTGACTGGCTTGGCACAATGCCCGCTTGGCACGGCTCAAACCTATGCGGTCTGATGCCCCCAGAGTCTTCATTATCATCCCATTCTTTGGAACTATAATCGTCTGAAGACTGGACAACACAAACCAATTCCAGACTACATGTGCTGGAACCATCGATGTTTTCAACCGCTTCCATCCTGTGTGTACAATGAGCAGCCAAGCGCTGTGTTCTCCCGATGATGTGATTACATGGCAGGGTTTTTTTCCAGCCACTGATGTAATTGGTGACGTGGCGCTCATGAAAACATCGGATATTCAAGTGAAAAAAAGCCTGTTTGACTTAGAACTGCACAGACCAACCTATTTTGTCATATTGTATTATGTGTCGAAAAATTAGAGAAAGTCAAAAACGTGTCATCAGCACTTTAAGGTGCCTTCACACCAAACGCGAACGGGCGGCGCAAATCCATACAAAGTCAATGGAAAGAGGCGCGCGCACGTTAAATCCCTCACATCCGAGGGATAGCAGTGTCATCGGAGTAAAAGTATCAACATTGGAGAGTAAACTACTTTGAAAATGAGACTGCCACTCACCTGGAGACAAAAAGACCGGGAGCTCTTCAGCTGAATCAGGATATCGGAGTTATTTAGCCACAGATTCCTGCCACGGACATGCTAACAATGCTAGCAAGCTAGCAATGGAAATGCCCATCTTGTGAAGCTTTGGAGACAGGGACAACTTTTTCAGGTGAGCCCCCCCCCCCCCCCCCCCGTCGGATAATGTAAACCTTGTTATTTTGGGGATTTCCATAGTGGGTTGAATACAGCTGCAAAAGTTATGATGGTAGCTTCACCTGTCTGCATTTCACTCAGTCGGTGAATTCATGTCGTGTGTTTACATTGAGTTATAATGTTTTCGTGTTGTGTGAAAAATTCACCCGTTCATGTTTGGTGTGAAGGCACCTTTATAAGCACAGCTCAGCATGACATCACACACATATAGTAGCGCGGCGGCTATATCGGAGTCAGTGAAAATAAACACCTAGTAAGGGTGCAGAAACGGGAAAAAGATAGTAGGGAAGCTCTAATCCTTAAAAATGTGTAATACATATAATGTTGCTGTGATTGTGGAAACAGGGCCAGTGTTCTGATATTTTGGCATACCTATCAGAACAGGATACCCTGAGTAAAACGACAGAAATATGCTATACTGAGCGAAAGTCCATCATTTCAGCAAACTGCTAGTCTTCATACAGCTGACTGAAGGTAAGCAATTATGTAATGTTATAACTATATAGAGTTGCATATTGTTTGTTCTGTTGCTGCTGTACATCTGTTATATATAACTATAGTTAGGGTGCAGTTTAATTAAAATTTTTAAAAAATGAAAAAACAAAAAACAAAACGCTAGTACTGGAGAAAACAAGTGGTATATAGTTTTTGTGTAACTACAATTTTATTGGCATCTAATTTTTATTTTTGTATGTGAACCAGGGCTTAACATTAACTTTTTTGCTCATTGGCCACTGTGGCTAGTGATTTTCCAAAGTTACTAGCCACTTAACCTTGTCACTAGCCACAATTTTGTGGTTGGAAAATTTTGTTTAATATGATCAAATTCACCATCACATGCTAAATTTTACTTGAACTAAATTTACAACCTTTTTAAATATGAATGCCTTTATACATACAGTGGATATAAAATGTCTACACACCTCTGTTCAAATGCCAGATTTTTGTGATATAAAAAAATGAGACCAAGATAAATCATTTCAAAACTTTTTCCACCATTAATGTGACCTATAACCTGTACAACCCTATTGAAAAACAAACTAAACTCTTTTAAGGGGAAAAATAAAAAAAAAAAACTTACAATAACCTGGTTGCATGAATATGTGCACCCTTAAACTAATACTTTGTTGCAGCACCTTTGGCTTTTAATACAGCACTCAGTCTTTTTGGGTAGGAGTCTATCAGCGTGGCACATCTTGATGTGAAAATATTTGCCCACTCTTCTTTGCAAAAACGCTCCAAATCTGTCAGATTATGAGGGCATCTCCTGTGCACAGCCCTCTTCAGATCACCCCACAGATGTTCGATTGGATTCAGATCTGGACTCTAGCTGGGCCATTCCAAAACCTTAATCTTCTTCTGGTGAAGCCATTCTTTTGTTGATTTGGATGTGTGCGTTGGGTCATTGTCATGCTGAAAGATGAAGTTCCTCTTCATCTTCATCTTTCTAGCAGAAGCCTGAAGGTTTTGTGCCAACACTGACTTGTATTTGGAACCGTTCATAATTCCCTCCACCTTGACTAAGGCCCCAGCTCCAGCTGAAGAAAAACAGCCCCAAAGCATGATGGTGCCATCACCATGCTTCATTGTAGGTATGGTGTTCTTTTGGTGATGAGCAGTGTTGTGTTTGCACCAAATATACCTTTTGGAATTATGGCCAAAAAGTTAAACCTTGGTTTCATCGTCCTATAACACATTTTCCCATGTGTTTGGGAGATTTCAAATGTGCTTTTGCAAAATGTAGCCAGGCTTGGATGATTTTCTTTGTAAGATAAGGCTTCCGTCTGTGCTTCTGTACTTTATTGATCCCAAACTGGGAAATTACAGTGTAACAGCAGCATGACAGTAGACGACCAAAACTACAGAGACACACACAGCATAATAGAAAAAGGAATTACCCAAGGAAAGTAAAACTGCCTAGATAACTTTATATACATCACAGATGATGACCTGTATGGATACATGAGTCATTACTCGTTGTACAATGCAGGACTATCGGTTACAGGGTGAAATGTGAGGTACCAATTAGACTGTAGGTGTGGTATGGCAGCATTGTTATGACCAAAATCCAACATTAGATGAAACATTAAATGAGCCGACCTGTGAAGCCAGACTCCTGGGCTGCAGCTGGCTGACAGTGGACCAATGAGAATACACTGTGTGTGGGCAGATAGTGCTTACAGGAGTTGTTCTTTTGTAGTCTCACTTTGTGATAAGTTTGTTATTTAGATGTCGTTTCAAAAAACTACATCCTGCCAAAGTGGCAAGTGGGAGTCGCTGTCTTACCCACCACAGCCTTAATATACCTGCCAGGGGTGGGTAGGTGGGTGTCAGTGTCAAGCCCTGATGTGAACGTATGACTGATTGTCTTGCTTAGTTCTACCATTATATTAAACTATAGGTATGCCATTCTGTCAGTGTAAATTAACCTTTCAGAACATTGTACCACTATATTAACCTAGTATTCTTTTGTTAGATTAAATGTGCCTACCAGAACATCTGTCATATTGGCTGGACAAGCCACCTGAGTACAGCGTGCAATCACCAAGTGAGCACACAAAAAACATTTGACCTTTCATTAATATGATCAAAACACAGCAAGCTTGAGGAGAAAGCATCAATCACTCGCCAGATAAGCAGGAGCCCTGCGGAAGACAGACGAGGCTGATTAGGGAAGAATGGAGATAAATCGGGTAAACAGATTATGCCACTCACGTGGGCGATAGGAGGAGACCAGCACAGAACCCAGCGAAAGAGAGGAACCAACAGGTGGAA
The DNA here is from genome assembly GCA_020510985.1 of Pholidichthys leucotaenia. Lineage (NCBI taxonomy): Eukaryota > Metazoa > Chordata > Actinopteri > Cichliformes > Pholidichthyidae > Pholidichthys > Pholidichthys leucotaenia. The sequence continues at coordinate 309,266,483 of CM035840.1, read as the reverse complement.
CTGCTGGACAGGTTGGGTGGATGGGTCTGACCAGGGCGAAGAAGGAAGGCTGCTTTGAAGAGGAGCAATAGGCTGGCGAGCGCACCAAGTCCCCGAAGACGCACCGCTCCGTTGGCAGCAACCTGGAAAAGGTGGAAGAGAGGAGATTGTTAGGAAATGTCATAAGACAAGTAACTGCTTACAATAGAGCCGTTGGTTAAGCAGTATACCCAAATGAGCCAGCGATGAATCACTGAAGACTGCTTCCTTATAAACGCTGGCAGGCAGGAATCAGCAGGTGCGTCTGATGAGAGAACCGGAGAGCAGGAAGGAGGGGGCGAGCACTCCCCATACATGACAACATCAGGTATGCTATTCTGACAAGGTATGCAAAAATGTCAGAATGCCAGACCTTATCAAGTTCCTGGCTGCTAAAATTGGTTCCTGTAGTGGAAACGTGGTTTTTCTCATTGTGGATCCAGAGAAAGTATATGAAAGGATGCCAAAAGAAGAAGTGTGGTACTGTATGAGGAAGTCAGGAGTGACAGAAGTATGTGAGGGTGGTGCGGGACATGTATTATGAGGACAGCGAGACCGTGGTGAGGCGTGCTGCAGGCGAGACAGATGGATTCAAGGCAAGCCCCTTCTTGCTTGCCATGGTTATGGACAGGCTGACAGATCAAATCAAATCAAAATCAAATCAAATCAAACTTTATTGTCATATTGCTGTACATACAACTGTAGTGCAGGCAAGATGAAATTGCGTTTCTCTCGGCATCCATATAAGAAGCAGCATGATTAAGACACACTCCCACATAGCTCCCACCCCCCCATCCATTCACACATCCCTGAGACATACTTGGGGAAAAAGAATAACTAACTATAATATACAAAATGTCCATAGGTGCAGTAGTGTGTATGTGAGATTCCGGGTCAGCTGTTCAGCATCCTGACAGCTTGTGGGAGGAAGCTGTTGATCAGTCTGGTGGTTCTGCCTCTGATGCTCCGGAATCGTTTACCAGATGGAAGAAGTTCAAAGTGTTTATGCAGAGGGTGAGAACGGTCCTTGACAATGATCAGTGCCCTGCTCCTACAACGGTTCTGAAAAAGTTCTTGGACAGAGGGGAGGGAGACTCCAATTACCCTCTCCGCCCCCTTGACTATCCTCTGCAGGGCTTTTTTGTCTGACATACTGCAGCTGGAGTACCATGTAGCAATGCAGTACGTCAGAACACTCTCCACCACACCTCTGTAGAAGGTCCTGAGGATGCAGATGGGGAGAGAGGCCTGTTTGAGTTTCCTCAAGAAGTGTAGTCTCTGCTGAGCTCACTTCCTGATCTCCAAGGAATTCTTGCTCCAGGTCAGGTCCTGCGAGATCTGCACTCCGAGGAACTTGATGTTCTCTACTCTCTCCACTAAACGGCCGCCGATGCTGAGGGGGACGTGCTCAGGCTGTGACCGCCGGAAGTCGATAATCATCTCCTTTGTTTTGTCCACGTTGAGCACCAGATTGTTCTCCCTGCACCAGCCCTCCAGGTCTCTCACTTCTTCCCTGTACATTGATTCCTCATCCCTCTGAATAAGTCCCACCACCGTGGTGTCATCTGCAAACTTAATAATCTGGTTCCCCTCGTGTTTGGATACACAGTCATGTGTTAGAAGTGTAAACAACAGTGGACTGAGTACACAGCCTTGAGGGGTTCCGGTACTCAGCGTGACAGAGTTGGAGATGTTGTTTCCAACCCGGACAGACTGAGGTCTCTCAGTCAGGAAATCCAGGATCCAGAGACATGTGGCGGTGTTCAGACCGAGAAGGAGTAATTTCTCTATCAGTCTCTGGGGAATAATGGTGTTGAATGCTGAACTGAAATCAATGTACAGGAGTCTGGCGTAGGTGTCTTTCTGGTCCAGGTGGGTGATGACAGAGTGTAGGGTGGTGACTATAGCATCCTCCGTGGAGCGGTTTGAACGATATGCAAACTGGAGCAGGTCGTGTGATGCAGGGAGGCAGGCTGTGATGTGTGGTTTGACAAGCCGTTCAAAACACTTCATCACAATTGGTGTAAGTGCAACAGGACGATAGTCATTCAAACATGACACCACTGGTTTCTTTGCCACCGGTACAATGATAGAGGTCTTGAAGCATCTGGGAACGATGGCCTGACTCAGGGAGATGTTATAAATGTCAGTCAGGACATCCGCCAACTCGCTCGCGCAGTCTCGGAGCACACGTCCCGGAATGTTGTCTGGACCTGCAGCTTTGCGTGGGTTGATTATGGATAGGGTCCTCCGTGTGTCCGCTGTGTTAATGGTAAAAGCTGGTCCGACCGATGGTGGGAGTGGGCCGGCCCTCCCTCTGATTGTCGAGTTTGATGCTTCAAAACGTGCAAAGAAGTCGTTAAGCCTGTCTGGAAGCGAAGCGTCGTCATCATCGACCCCCTGCCTAGACTTAAAGCCCGTCAGTGTCCGAACTCCCTGCCACATCTGCTTGGTGTTCCTAGTGTCACAGAGGTGTCCCTGGATTTTCTCCGCATAGGCGCGCTTTGCCACCTTAATTCCCTTTGAAAGCGCAGATCTGGCTGAGCGGAGGGCAATCCTGTCCTTCGCTCTGAACGCTGCATCTCTGGCTTTAAGCAGCGAGCGCACCTCTGCAGTCATCCAGGGCTTATGATTACCCCGCACAGTGATGGTCTTCACTGTAGTGACATCCTCTGTGCACTTCGCGATGTAGCTGGTGACCGAATCAGCATACTCCACCACATCTGTCCTGTCTTCCTGGGAGGCTGCTATTTTGAAGATCCTCCAGTCTGTGTGATGAAAACAGTCTTGCAGTGCAGAGGTTGCACTCTCTGGCAAAATCCTGATTTGTTTCACTGCTGGCCTGCTGCGCTTCAATAAAGGTTTGTAGGCAGGAACCAGCATCACGGACATGTGATCAGAACGGCCGAGATGTGATCAGATGACGTCAGGCAGGATTTTTTGTGGACTGTGATGGCCGGAGACGAAATTGTGGTCTGTAGTGAGAGTAGGGAGCAGATCAAACAGAACCTGGAGAGGTGTAGATATGCTCTGGAAAGAAGAGGAATGAAAATCAGTAGAATCAAGACAGAATACATGCATGAGTGTCCATCCATCCATCCATCCATCCATCTTCTACCATTTAATCCTTTTCGGGGGTGGAGGTGGGGTGGGGGCTGGAACCTATCACAGCATCTTTGGGCGAGAGGCAGGGTACACCTTGGACAGATTGCCAGTCCATCGTAGGGCCAACACAGAGAGACAGACAACCATTCACTCCCATATTCATGCCTAAGGACAATTTAGAATCCCCTGTTGATGCCAATTAATCTAACCTGCATGTCTTTGGCCTGTGGGAGGAAATTGGAGTACCCAGAACAAACCCACACAGACATGGGGAGAACATGCAAACTCCCCACAGAAGGGTCACCGATGGTCCGGGGGTGGGATCGAATCCACAATGGTCAAGCGTAAAATTGATCCCATGACCTTCTTGCAGTGCTGCCACAGTGCTAATCACTGCTCCACTGAGCTGCCCTGATGCGTGAGTGTAATGGTGAAAATGCAAGGAATAGAGGTAGTGAAGGTGGACAAGTTTAAATACCTGGGATCAACCATCCAAAGCAATGGGCAGCACACAAGAAAGGTGAAGAGGAAAGCACGGGAAGGGTGGAGCGGGTGGAGATGAGTGTCAGAGGTGATTTGGATAGGCGCCAAATTGAAAGGGGAGGTTTACACGATGCTGGTGATAAGTGCTATGATGTATGTTTTGGAAATGTGGTACTGACATAAAGACAGGAGGCGGCGTTGGAGGTGACACAGTTGAAAATGCTAAGATTCTCATTGGGAGTGACTAGGGGGTACAGGATTAGGAAATGATTATAGCAGAGGGACTGCTCAGGGTGAGCAGCTTGGAGACAAAGTAAGGGCATACTCAGATTGACAGATCAGCCAGCTGTAGCAGCTTAAGCTCTCACTGTTAAATAGTTCAAATTTTACTTGGAAATGACAAAAACAAGCCAACCACAACAAAAGGAGTAAGTTCTAACATGGATGACATAAATTTTCTGAAGAGAAACCCAAACACTGTGTGACTGTGAATCCAGGAGAGAGGGTGAAACTTTGATGTTATTTTTTAACCAGTTTTTAAATGTTCAGTTTTACATTTCTGAACCTGTTCGAGAGCAAGAATGAAACCTTGATCACAGCAGATAACTACTGCTACAGTTCTGGGTCACAGGGGTCCAAAATGTATTTCATGTATCACCGGCCAAAGAACAGACTGTGTCCCAGGTGGTTTGTCATATTGAAAAATAAATAAATTAATGAGATATCAAAATAGTTTTAAAAATACACATTGTGGTATTTCTATAGTTTAAACTTTGACTAAACATTAGCCACATGCTTCATTTATCACTTCAGTTATAATGTAAGGAACATGATGTTCTCTTTATTATTTACTGTTTAAACTCTGATGGCTTGTGTGTGTACAGTCTGAGAACAATACTTGGAGCCTCATTCCCTTTTTAATCTTTTTATCTCTTCTTTTCTCCCGTCGTCTGAAATGCTGATGACTCCATCTGTCGATAAAGTTTGCCCAAAGTGTCGCTGGATCGTTTCTGTTCTGAAAAACTGAAACTGAAGATGAAATCTCTTCAGAGAGGACGTGCGATGAATGAGCTTGCCTGCTGCTCATTTCTGACACGGCTGTTTCATACGTGAACACACCCTTTAAACACCATACTAAATTGTAATGGTTGGAACAGACACATGCTGGGGCTCAGTTACACAAACTGCACCTATGAATACCTGTGAATGCCTCTGTCTACTCCTTGTGAGCAGTTGGGTAGAGATGGTGGTGCGTAATATGTAGTACTGTACATCGATGTAGAAAAATCAAAGGCTTTATCAATCCCTAGAAACACAGTGGAATCTATTATTGAGAAGTGGCAGGTTTTCGGTAGAACTGAGGCCCTCCCTGGGTTAGGGCATCCCTCCAAACTGGATAATAGAAAAGGTCAGAACTGGGAAACTGGTCATAGAGGCTACCAAGAGGCTTACAGCAAAAAGCAGCTGCAGAAGTTTATAATGAACAGTCAAATGCGGCCCATATGGGAAGACTGCAAGAAAAAAGTCACTCCTCAACAAAGGCCGCTTGCAGTTTTGGCAAAATGCACCTTGAAGATTTTTAATCCAAGTCAGATGAGACTGAAATTGAACTGTTTGGCTTCAGGACCAAACAATTTGTCCGGTGGAAAGCCAATACAGCTCACCATCCAAATGACAATTTCTACAGTAAAGCATGGAGATGGTAACATCATGGTGTGGGTGTGTTTCTCTGCAGCAGGCACTGGAGCACTTGTCAGGACAGAAGGAAAAATGGATGAGACAAAACCACTGTCAAATTCTTAAGGACAAGCCTATTGCCCTGTACCAGAAAGCTGTCAGTTGGAAGAAGATGAACACCCTGTGTGGTGCAGTCAGAGCCCAGACTTGAACCCCATAAAAAAATCTATGGAATGACTTGAAGACTGCAGTCCACCAATGGTCAACATCAAATTTAGCTGAATTTGAGAAAATCTGCAAGGAAAACCGGGAAAATATTACGACACTATATGTAGAAGACACATATCCCAACAGTCTTCTTCTTCTTCTTCTTCTTCTTCTTCTTCTTCTTCTTCTTCTTCTTCTTCTTCTTCCTTTAGGGGTCGCCACAGTGGATCATCTGCCTCCATTCTCCATTCTCCTCTGTAACACCAACCCTCTCCATGTCCTCCTTCACTACATCCATGAATCTTCTCTGTGGTCTTCCTCTTTTCCACCTGCCTGGCAGCTTCATCTTCAACATCCTTTGTCCAATAAATCCACTATCCCTCTTCTGCACATGTCCAAACCATCTCAGCCTTGCCTCTCTTACTTTCTCTCCAAAATGCTAAACCTGAGCTGTCCCTCTGATATACTCATTTCTAATCCTGTCCCTCCTACTCATTCCCAGTGAGAATCTTAGCATCTTCAACTCTGCCACTCCAGCTCTGCCTCCTGTCTTTTTTGTCAGTGCCACAGTCTCCAAACCATAGATCATAGCAGGTCTCACTACCATCTTGTAAATCTTCCCTTTCACTTTAGCTGCTACTCTTCTGTCACAAATCACCCCTGCCCTAACACTCATCTCTACCTGCTCAACCCTGCCTGCACTCTCTTCTTCACCTCTTTTGTGCATTTTCCATTGCTTTGGATGGTTGACCCCAGGTATTTGAACTCATCTTCCTTCACTACCTCTATTCCTTGCATTGTCATTGTTAAACCTGCCTTCCTGCCATTCACACTCATGTATTCTGTCTTGCTTCTACCGACTTTCATTCCTCTTCTCTCCAGTGCATACAGTACCTCCACCTCTCTACGTTCTCCTCTACCTGCTCCCTACTCTCACTACAGATCACAGTATCGTCTGCAAACATCATGGTCCATGGAGAGACTCCTGTCTGACCTCATCAGTCAGCCTGTCCATCACTATGGCAAACAAGAAGGGACTCAGAGCCGATCACTGCTGTAATCCCACCCCCACCTTGAATCCATCTGTCACTTCTACAGCACACCTCACCACCATCTTGCTGCCCTCATATGTGTCCTGCAACACCATCACATACTTCTCTGCAACTACTGACTTCCTCATACAGTACCACACTTCCTGTTTTGGCACTCTGTCTTTGTCATGAATGAGTTCCAAAGGATTGGACTCAAGTGCGGAGCAATGTTGAGGGATGATTTCTTAACAAAAACTAAATTCCAAATATGAACAAAGAACAAGAACAAGATACCAGACTGTGAGCATGATAACGTGATAGCATGAAGGTTGCCGTGCCGAAGGCAGCGTGTGACCTCTATCCACCTTATTCCTAGGCCCCATGATGCCTTGTGTGAATTATGGTAGCAACTTCCAGTACTAGTTTAGAACGTATGGTTGTCACTTAAATGGGACACTTTTCCTTTTTAAAAAAACAATGAGTTTGGCATCAGAAATGCGGGAACACAGCCTTTTGTGCCTCAAAAACAGTAATATAATCATACCACTTCCCGCGACTATCTAGGGGTAGGAAAAAGACCTTAAAAAGTGGCCTGGTAGATAGTAGCTCCATTTGTTAGCACCGCTGCTAATATGCTAACGCTGTAAACAAATAAAAGCGCTGAGATAATATCACTGTCTCCACCACAATAAAGTCTGCTGCATTTTGTTAAAATATGTTGGACATAATCAAATTTACCTCAGAGCAGACGTAGAGTCTAGTCAGAGCCACAAAGAACCACAACAGTGTGCTTGGGCGTTTTAAATTCGGGGTAAAACGTCAGATCTGTGACATTCATACAAGTGAAAACATACCTGGTGCTGCTGTGTCTGTGCCACCGATCACACGAACAATCCTTTAGTTTTCAGTGCATGATCTACTCATTGCTGTTGAAGCCACAGATTTAGCCATACTTATCTGTGAGGAGGCTCACACCACGAACAGCAGCAAGTACCAGAACTATGCAAAAACATTCAAAAATACAAAAACTACAAGTGTTGAAATTAGCTGCCACTTGAGTGCAAAACATGTATGTGGACTATACCTCGCCTCCCAGCGTCCCAGGGTCACCAGACCAGAGAGCATGATGCGTTGGGTGGTCTCCCAGAGTCTTTGGACTCCCAGACCATAGGGCATGATGCGTTGGGGGCCCTCCCAGTGTCTGTGGACCACCAGACCGTAGAGTGTGATGTGTCGGGTGGCCTCCCAGTGCCCCTGGACCACCAGACCGTAGAGCGTGATGTGTCAGATGGCCTCCCAGCGTCCCTTGGCCATCAGACCGTAGAGTGTGATGTATCGGGTGGTCTCCCAGCATTCCTGGGCCACCAAACCATAAAGCGTGATGTGTCGGGTGGTCTCCCAGCCTCTATGGACCACCAGACCATAGAGCATGATGTGTCGGATGGCCTCTCAGCATCCCTGGGCCACCAGACCATAGTGTGATGTGTCAGGTGGCCTCCCAGCATCCCTGGACCACCAGACCGTAGAGCGTGATGTGTCGGGTAACCTCCCAGCGTCCCTCGGCCATCAGACCGTAGAGTGTGATGTGCCGGGTGGTCTCCCAGTGTTCCTGGGCCACCAAACCATAAAGCGTGATGTGTCGAGTGGTCTCCCAGCATCTCTGGACCACCAGACCATAGAGCGTGATGTGTCAGATGGCCTCCCAGCATCCCTCGGCCACCAGACTGTAGAGTGTGATGTGTCAGGTGGCCTCCCAACATCCCTTGGCCATCAGACCATAGAGTGTGATGTGTTGGGTGGTCTCCCAGTATTCCTGGGCCACCAAACCATAAAGCGTGATGTGTCAGATGGCCTCCCAGCATCCCTTTGTCACCAGACCGTAGAGTGATATGTTGGGTGACCTTCCAGCGTCCCTTGGCCACCAGACCGTAGATTGTGATGTGTCGTGGCCTCCCACCATCCCTGGGCCACTAGACCATAGAGCGGGATATGTCAGGTGGTCTCCCAGCATGCTTTTGTCACCAAACCATAGAGCGTGATATGTCGGGTGGTCTCCCAGCATCCCTAGACCACCAGACCGTAGGGCATGATGCGTCAGGTGGCCTTAAAGCGTCCCTGGACCACCTGACCAAAGGGCATGATGTGTCCCCCCCTGGAGACAGCAGCTGAGAAACGTGCTTCTCGTGGATCGTAGGGGCTGGAGTGTGGAGTTTTTGAGACAGCAGCTGGGCAACATTGACCAGCGATGATGAGGCCTGACCAGCGACAACACCAGATGATGACTGCTGATCAATGGCGACAGAAGACGATGATTGCTGATTAGTGGCAAAACCAGACGATGACTGCTGATCAGTGGTGAAACCAGACGATGACTTCTGATCAGCAGCAAAACCAGACAATGACTGTTGATCAGCAAAAAGCCCAGGTGACTAAGGCTGGGACACATCAAGCTCAGCTGCCTGGGGATCCATCCCCGACACGGCCACCTCTGACAAGAAGGAAGAGACAAACACTGGGTCACTATAACTGGCGGCAGTGGAGTCCAGCGAAGAGAACTCAGGAGCAGATGGCAGCTGCAACTGGGTCTCCTCGCCAAGAGTAAGGCAAGACCTCTCTAATACTGATATCGTGAATACAAAAAAGAGGACTTGCCTTAACTCTTGCTCCATCACCGACGAGGACCCTGGTGACTCTGCTGCTGCAGTCCAAGCGGCAGGCGTGTGACAGGTGAAAGCTCAGATGTGGCAACAGCTGAAGCTGCAGGCAAGGTGGCCAGCGAAGCAGCAGACGAAGCACCAGATGCTGGCGGAACCCCAGACGTGACAGCAGGAACTGGCGGAACTCCAGACGTGACAGCTGGAACTGGCGGAACCCCAGAGATGACTGCTGGAACTGGCTGGCAGACTCCCAGATGTGACAGCAAAAGTTGGCAGAACCCCAGATGTGAAAGCAGGTACTGGCAGAACCCAAGATGTGACACCTGGAATTGGTGGAACCCAAGGCATGACAGCTGCCTTTCCTTCCGACGTGGTGCTTGAAGAAACAGAGATAGGAGAAGCAGGTGAGGATGGATGGATGGGGATGGCAGCAGACAGAATGGCAGAGGCAGGTGGTGAGGGTTCAGCAGCAGCAGACAGCCGCTGCCGAGTCCTCCCGCTGGGGGACTAAGCAAGATCTATCATTTATTGGTGTTAAAAAATGAAAAGGTACTTGCCTGAGTTCCCACTCTGCTGCCGCAGATGGTCCGGATGACTCCCTCTGGGTGGCTCCGGAGACCATCTGGCTGGGAGCTGCAGGTGTTGGGGTGGAGTGTCGAGAAGAGCGGCGCCTCCTCAAGTTGTGCTTCCACCTGGGACCCCCGAGTAACTGCCTACTGCCAAGGAACACTCTTCACTTTGTTGGAGAGAGGATTGGCGGCCGGCAGGCTGGCTCCGGTGAGGAGGAGATAGTGTATAGTGGTGGTAGCGGAGGAAGGGAGAGATTCTGCACCCGGGGATGAGAGCACATGCTCGGTCTGGCTTCCAGCAGATTGCCGACTCCACCCCAGGAAAGCGTCTCCTTCCTATGGAAAGAGCAGCTCCGAGGATCGGCCGCCATGTCCTCCACCACAGCTACCACCTCCAGCTCATCCCAACTCCACTTTTTCCTCCTCCTGCCAGACTTTCCCGATGTGTCCATAGATGACAGCGACCTTCTGTCATGATTGCCCCTCTGGGGCAAGGGATAAGATTCAAGTGCAGAGCGATGTTGAGGCATGATTTATTAACAAAAACTAAATTCCAACCATGAGCAAAGAACAAGAACAAGCTACAAGACTGTGAGCATGATAACAGGAAGACTTGATAATGCAATAGCATGTAGGTCGTCGTGCCGAAGGCAGCGCACAACCTCTATAAATAAGGAAGCAAAAACCAAGAACACCCATGAACAATTAATAATCATGGGGTCAAATGCAGCGTTAATAATTAACAAAGGCGCTGTCAAAACAAAAGCCCAAACCCAAATCATGACAGGAATAAACATGAGAACAAAACCATGAGAACAAAAATCATCAAACCCAAGCATAACTGTGATTATGATAATAATACTTGTAAACAGGACTATGAAGACCTAAACTAAGACTAAAGAAAAATGACAAGGCAGAACTCAAAAGATAATCATGGCAAACAGAGATAAATGGCAAATTCAAAAAACATAAATAGGGACTTGATTGCAAAAATAAGATAAGATAAGATATGATAAGCCTTTATTAGTCCCACAATGGGGAAATTCAAGGATTGCAACAGCACAGGGATAGGAACACTCAGAGCAATAATTAAGAAGATACGAAAAATATAAATAAGAGCAATGGATATACATACGTACACATAAATATATAAATATATATACAAAGTGCGGAGCATTGTAGCAAGATGGAATAAACAGCATAACCGTCTACTTAGTTATCCTACATAGTATGAATATGTACCTATACATATTGTCATCCTCCGTAGCGACTGATATTGTCCTAGTTGTATACTGGAGGGGACCATTTGTGTGAGTCTATTGCATCTTTTGCATTCAATACTACTAGGTCGTCACGTTTTTTTGCTATCTCTGCGAGCAGCCCTGCTTAGGTTATACAGTCTGACAGCCGTAGGTAGGAAGGACCTGCAAAACCTCTCGGTTGCGCACCTAGGATGATGTAGTCTACTGCTAAATGAGCTCCTCAGTGCGTTCAATATGTCCTGCATAGGGTGGGACTCGGACTCCAGCAGAGATGATAATAATAAGACAATAATAAAGACAATAAAGACAATAACCAAACTGATCTGAGGTTAGGAAAACACAGAGAATAACAAAAATAAACTTAAAGCATGGTCCCCCGATCATGCTCAGCACCTGACAATCATATGCTTTCTCTAGATCCACAAAGACACAGTGCAACTTCTTCTGACCTTCTCTATACTTCTCCATCAACACTCTCAAAGCAAGCATTGCGTCTGTAGTACTCTTTCTTGGCATGAAACCATACTGCTACTCACTGATTATCACCTCTCTTCTTAACTTGTCTTAAACAACTCTTTCCTATGTCTTCATAGTGTAGCTGATCAACTTTACGCCTCTGTACTATACCCACTCTACAATTCAATATATGTATATTCTTAAGAAACTGCCAACTAAGTCGATTTGCTAATTTGTGTGTTAACAGTAAACAGATAACACATACATACATGTCAAAACACTGCCAGCATGTGAAAATTTTATTCACAGACAATCTGTTAACACTTGTTATAGCTGATGTGTTGTTTATGCATTAATAACAATATTTTTGGGGGGCCGCAACGGCCCCCTCCATACTGGAACATACAGGTGAGTGACACCTGAACTGAGTCCATTTAAAAGCGGCTTCGTCGTGGAGTGCAGCTCAGCCCGCTCCTCACCCGTCCTCCCTCATCACGCCTCTGATTGTGCGGCGTAGGCATGGTGGGTGGCGGCTGATGGAGTTTCATTGTATAATGAGAAGTTTGTTGTGAGGTTGTTGAGCAGCTCTCAGCCCGCATGTGGGAGGCTGGCATCTGTTTCTCGGCGAGTGTCAGCTTGTTAACGAAACCAACAATGGCTACAACAGTGTTCACACAGACGCAGAAAAAACTCCAACGTGTGGACGGTAACAAATGTAACAAAGTGTAATTTAAGAAACACACAGAGGAGAAGACAGAAATAATTAGATGTGAAGGAGCTGCCGTCTGATGGCCTGTGAATTCTACAGATTTTAATCACGTATGAATGTGACCTTCACATAGCAGCTTTCACTCACCACTTCTGCTTCCCACTATGTGTAACTGTGTTTTTATTTTGTTTTCAGTCCACATTCTTAAAAAAGAAAACAGCTGTAACTATCCATATGAATAAAATGTACACGTCTTTCTTGGCTCCTGTTACAGTGGAGAAAATAAGTATTTGATCCCCTGCTTAATTAGTAAGTTTACCCTCTTACAAAGAAATGAACAGTCTGTAATTTTTATGGCAGGTTTATTTTAACACAGAGAGAGACAGATGATCAACAAAAAGGGTTATAAACAGGGCTTGACGATTTTTTTGCTCACCAGCCACTGTAGCTAGTGATTTTCCAAAGTTACTAGCCACTTTCACTAGCCTTTTCACTAGCCACAATTTTGTAGTTAGAAAATTATATTTAATATGATCAAAGTTCACCATCACATGCTAAAATTTAGTTGAATTAAATGTACAACCTTTTTAAATGTAAATGGCCCTTATATATACATAAAATTGCAAGTGAAACACTGTCTAGTTATTAACAGCAGTAAATACTGTAAAACAGTCGAGAAAATGTGATGTAGTCTTCCTTTACCCTTAGCAGAGAAACAGCCCCAAAGCAGAATGTTTCCACTTCCATGTTTGAGAGTGGGGATGGTGTTCTTGGGATAATATTCAGCATTTCTCTGCCTCCACACACGGCAAATCGAGTTGATGCCAAAGAGCTCAATTTTGGTCTCATCTGACCACACCACATTCTCCCAAGCCTTCTCTGAATCATTCAGGTGTTCACTGGCAAACTTCAGATGCACCTTCTCGAGCAGGGGGCCTTACAAGCACTGCAGGATCTCAATCCACTATGGCGAAGTGTGTTACTAATGGTTTTCTTGGTGATTGTTGTCCCAACTCCCTTGAGATCATTAATAAGCTCCTCCCATGTAATTCTGGGCTGATCCCTCATCTTTCTCAAAATTATCCTTACCCCATGAGATGAAATCTTGCATGGAGCTCCAGAGTGAGGGCGATTGACTGTTATCTTATATTTCTTCCATTTTCAAATTATCACACCAACAGTGGTCTCTTTCTCACCAAGCTTCTTGCTGATGGTCTTATAGCTCATTCTAGCCTTGTGCTGGTCTACAATCTTGTTTCTGATGTCCTTACAGGATGAAGTTAGATAAACTACAGCAGAAAAATGTGAGGGATATGTGGACTGGATTGAAACACATCACTGGGTGTAAAGGGAGGGACACTGACATTGGGGAGCCTGGAAAGAGCTGATGAGCTGAACCTGTTTTTTAATAGGTTCAACTCACCGTCTGTCACCCTCAAAACACAGCCAGACACCCATACACCCCACCCCCTCACTCGCCTGTGCAGTACCTCTCTCTTTCCCCCCTCCCCCTCCCCCTCCCCCTCCTCTGAAGATGTCAGCACCAACCCCCACATCACTGTAACCACAGATGAGGTTAGGAAACAGCAGGAGCCACCTTCAACATGGTCATCCCCCACAAACTCACCGACAAATTGTCTTCACTTGGACTGCACCCCACCCTCTGTGATTGGCTACTGGACTTTCTGACGGGCAGGCCCCAGTCTGTCAGGATGGGTAACAGGACCTCAGCCAGCATCATCATGAACACAGGTGTCCCACAGGGTTGTGTTGTCAGCCCCATCCTCTACAGCCTCTTCACCCATGACTGTGTTGCCTCCCACAAGGGCAATATCATCCTAAAGTTTGCATATGATACAGCAGTGATAGGATGCATCACTGGTGATGACGAAGCATCCTACAGGAGGGAGGTGGCCAGCCTGGTGTCATGGTGTGAGGACAGCAACCTCACCCTCAACACAGACAAGATGAAGGAGATGATAGTGGACATGAGAAAGGGGAGGAGGAAACCCCATCGGCCGCTGTTCATCCGGAAGCTTGAGGTGGGGAAGGTGAGCAGCTTCAAATACCTGGGCATCCACATCAGCGAGGACCTTACGTGGGCACTCAACACCACAGAGCTAGTTAAGAGAGCTCAACAGCGGCAGTAATTTCTGAGGAGGCTGAAGAAGTTTGCCATGTCCCCCAAGATCCTCAACAATTTCTACAGCTGCATCATTGAGAGCATCTTGACCAACTGCATCACTGCGTGGTACGGCAGCACCACTGCCCTGGAGTGCAAATGCCTGCAGAGAGTGGTGAAGACAGCGGAAAAGATCATCAGGACTCCAGTCCCCTCTCTGTAGAGCATCTACCACCTCAGAGTCCAAAGGAGAGCTGCCGCCATCCTGCAGGACCCCACCCACCCCCGCACAGAATGTTCATACTTCTACCCTCAGGCCGGAGATACAGAAATATGAAATGCAGGACATCCAGACTAAAAAAACTCCTTCTTTCCTACTGCCATCAGACTCCTGAATAAATAACAAACTCCGGACACACCTTTGCAAATAGGAATTCACACACTAGTTGCTAAATTTGGACATTGCTCACTTGCACAGTGTACATAGTCTCATCCCGTCTCATGTCCAAATCATCTCTGCTGCTAAATTATCATTGTACACTCTACTGGGTATCATCATTACAGAGAAATTCTCACACTGTGTGCTCATTTGTACATTGCTCATTTGCACACTGCTCATTTGCACACTGTACATCGCTTATGCCATCTCAGGTTCATATCATCTCTATCAATATACCACTGTTCATTATAGTCATCAAGTGAATTTTCAATTTTCATTCTTCTTGTTTCCTCTAGTTTAACTGCTTTAACTGTCCTAATTGCCTAATGTGTGTTATTAGTATCCATTAGTATTAGTACTTAGTATTAAGGTGTGTTTAAAGTGTCCTAATTGTCTAATGTATGCTATTAGTGTGAGTTATTAGTATTCATTAGTATTAGGTGTGTTATTACCTTATTAGTATTGATGTGTATCTATTACCTTGGCATTCATTTAGAGAGCAGAGTAAAAATTTCACTGCGCAGGAAATGTTGCATTTCTTAACTCTGCACATGACAATAAAGCCTTTGAATCTTGAATCTTGAAGTATGTGAGGGTGGTTCAGGACATGTATAAGGACAGCGAGATGGTGGTGAAGTGCGCTGTTGGAGTGACGGATGGATTCAAGGTGGGGGTGGGATTATATCAGGGATCGACTCTGAGCCCCATCTTGTTTGTGATGGACAGGCCGACATACGAGGTCAGGCAGGAGTCTCCATGGACCATGATGGTTGCAGACGACATTGTGATTGTGGGGATCATGGGATCGTGGGTTCGATCCCAGCCCCCGACCAACAGTGATCTGTGTGGAGTTTGCATGTTCTCCCCGTGTTGCGTGGGTTTACTCCGGGATTTCTCCGGTTTCCTCCCACATGCCAAAAACATGCATGTTAGGTTAATTGGCTGTTCTAAATTGTCCCTAGATATTTGTTTCCTATAGGCCCTTGGAATGGAGGGTTAGTGTTGATGAAAGCGCTTTGAGTGGTCTTTGTGACTAGAAAAGCGCTATATAAGTGCAGGTTAGTTAGTTAGTTAGTTAGTGAGAGTAGGGAGCAGATGGACGAGAACCTGGAGAGGGGGAGGTATGCACTGGAGAGAAGAGGAATGAAAGTCACTAGAAGCGAGACAGAATACATGAGTGTGAATGAGAGGGAAGCAGGTGCAACGGTGAAGATGGAAGGAGTAGCGGTAATGAAAGTAGATGAGTTTAAATACCTGGGCTCAACCATTCAAAGCAATAAAAAATGTACAAAAGAGGTGAAGAAGAGAGAGCAGGCAGGATGAAGTGGGTGGAGACGAATGTCAGGGGTGATTTGTGACATAACGTTCGGCTCAGGAGACGCACACACACAGGCTCAGAGTAGTTCAAACTGTTTATTAACAACAGGGATGTATGGGTGTGTGTCTGCGGAATGTTAATGTGTTGGTGGTGGCGTCTGCTTCGGGCACAGAGGCAGGAGACCGTTCAGCCGGCAACCCTATGGGAGAGAACAGACACAGGGTCATGGGCACACACCAACACAGGAGGAGAATAGGCGAGGGAGAGAAGCTTACTTGTATGGGACAGATGACTGGCACTTCAAGGACGGGACCCCGGGAGACAGCCACCTGCAGGACTCGGTGCAGCAGCGAGGAGGGACGAGGGACGGAGTTGTCCGCCACCGAGGAATCCACCTGTGCACAGGGGAGCAGACTGGAAGAGAAGAGGTAAGTGATCTTCTTACCGCTCAGTGTCGTGCTGAAGAGAAAGTAGTTTGCTTCTTGAAGAAGGGGGGAAGAAGTCTGACTGCTTCAGACCGAAGCTCAGGGCGAGGCGGCTTATATTCCTCGCCGCTGATGACTGACAGGTGTGCGAGCAGGTGGCGCCGCTGATGAGCGGCGCGGCGTGACAGTACTCCCCCCTCTAGCAGCGCCTCCTGGCGATGGCTTGTCTGGGTGTGCTCGGTGGAAGTCAGCGATGAGCGATGGGTCCAACACGAACGACGGGGGCACCCACTGTCGATGCTCGGGCCCATAGCCCTCCCAGTCCACCAAGTATTGCAACCCACGACCCCGGCGCCGGGAGTCCAGGATGGAGGAGACGGACCAGGCCGGGTGGCCACCAATCATCCGGGGCACGGGTTGCGCTGCAGGAGGAGGGCAAAGGGGGTCGGAGACTGCCAACTTCACCTTTGACACGTGGAAGGTGGGATGGATGTGGAGGGAGGGGGGAATAGCCACGCGCACAGCCACCGGGTTGATGATCCGGGTGATGGGATAGGGACCCATGAATCGCTGTGCCAGCTTTCTCCTCTCGCCTTTTAGAGTGACGTCCTGGGTGGAAACGTAGACACGTTGCCCAACTCTGTACGCCGGGGCAGGTCTTCTATGCCGGTCCGCCACAGTCCTGTTGCGCTCCGCTGTGCGTAAGAGCGCATTGCGCGCGGCAGTCCAGGTGGAGCGGAACTGCCTGAGATGTGCCCTAACTGAGGGGACAGTTACCTCACTCTCCTGCTCCGGGAACAGCGGGGGGTCGTAACCCAGGGACGCTTTGAAGGGAGACATCCCTGTAGCAGAAGAGCGAGCGGTATTGTGGGCATATTCAACCCAGGCAAGATGGTTGCTCCAGGACGTAAGTTTGGATCTGGTCACACAGCGGAGCGCAGCCTCCAGCTCCTGGTTGGTCCGCTCACACTGCCCGTTGGATTGGGGGTGATGGCCGGAGGAGAGGCTCACCTTGGCTCCGATGGCGTTGCAGAATGACCTCCAAACCTCAGACGAAAATTGGGGGCCCTGGTCCGAGACCACGTCCACCGGAATCCCGTGCAGCCTGACCATGTGTTGGACGAGGAGATCCGCCGTCTCCAGGGCAGTAGGGAGACCTTGCAGGGGGACGAAGTGCGCCGCCTTGGAGAAACGGTCCACGATGGTCAGGATGGTGTCATAGGAGTTGGAGACGGGGAGTCCGGTGACGAAATCCAACGCGATGTGCGACCAGGGCCTGCCAGGGACGGGCAGGGGCTGGGGCAGACCCGCTGGAGGGGCATTTCCCGACTTGCTGGTGGCACAGATAGGGCAAGCCCGGGCGTAGCGGGCTGCATCCCTCCGCAGGCCTGGCCACCAAAAGGACCGTTGGAGGAGGTCTATCATCCGGGAGGTGCCAGGGTGACAGGTGAGCTTGGAGGTGTGTAGCCAGTGGATGACCTCTCCTCGGACCGCGGATGGCACGAACAGCCTCCCCTCAGGTCCGCCGCCAGGGTCAGATTCCACCTCCTGTGCCTTCCGGATCTTGCTCTCGATGTCCCACGAGATGGCTCCCACGACGCACGACCTGGGCAGGATGGAGTGGGGCGTCTCCTCCGACTCCACGGGAGTGAACTGCCTAGAGAGGGCGTCAGGCAGGCCGTTCTTAGAGCCCGGCCTGAAGGTGATTGAAAATTGGAACCTGGCGAAGAACAAAGACCAGCGCGCCTGGCGGGCGTTCAGGCGCTTGGCAGATCGTAGATATTCTAAGCTCTTGTGGTCCGTGAGGACCACGAATGGCAGGTTTGCCCCCTCTAGCCAGTGGCGCCACTCCTGCAGGGCGAGTTTGATGG
Organism: Pholidichthys leucotaenia; assembly: GCA_020510985.1. Classification (NCBI taxonomy): domain Eukaryota; kingdom Metazoa; phylum Chordata; class Actinopteri; order Cichliformes; family Pholidichthyidae; genus Pholidichthys; species Pholidichthys leucotaenia. The sequence continues at coordinate 309,248,134 of CM035840.1, read as the reverse complement.
CCAAGAGCTCTCTGTCCCCCACATCGTAGTTCCTCTCCGCCGGGGACAAGCGCCGGGAGAAGAAGGCGCAGGGCCGTTTGGTGCCATCGTCCGGCGACCGCTGGGACAGCACTGCCCCCACTCCCGTGTCCGAGGCGTCAACCTCTACGATGCACTGCAGCGCGGGGTCGACCTGGCGAAGGACCCGGGAGGAGGAGAACTCTGCCTTCAGCGCCTTAAAGGCGGCAGCGACCTCTTCGGTCCACCGGAACGGGACCTTCGGGGACGTGAGGCGGGTCAGCGGTCCAACGATGGAGCTGAAGTTGGGGACAAAGCGGCGGTAGAAATTGGCGAAGCCAACGAACTGTTGCACCTGCTTCCGGGATGCAGGTGTAGGCCATTCCACCACCGCCTTCACCTTCTCTGGGTCTGGGAGCACCTTGTCATGGGCGATGATGAACCCCAGGAAGGACGTAGTCCTGGCGTAAAATTCACATTTTTCTGCCTTCACGTACAGACGATTCTCCAGTAGTCTTTGGAGGACCCGCCTCACGTGGACCTGGTGCTCGTCCCTGGACTTGGAGAAGATGAGAATATCGTCCAGGTAGACGAACACGAAAAGGCCGATGAAGTCCCGGAGGACATCATTTATGAGGCGCTGAAAGACGGCAGGAGCGTTGGTCAACCCGAACGGCATTACCAGGTATTCAAAGTGGCCGTTCGGGGTACGGAAGGCTGTCTTCCACTCATCTCCCTCCCGGATCCGGACGAGGTGGTAAGCGCTGCGTAGATCCAGCTTGGTGAACCAGGTCGCCCCCTGGAGGGAGTGGAAAGCAGTGTCCATGAGGGGCAGGGTGTAACGGTCCTTCTCCGTGATATCGTTGAGGGCCCGGTAGTCGATACAAGGGTGGAGGGACCCATCCTTTTTTCCCACGAAGAAGAACCCTGCCCCCACGGGTGACGATGATGGGCGGATTATCCCAGCACTTAATGACTCCTTCAGGTAGGCGTTCATCGTCTCCTTCTCCGGTGCTGACAGGCTATAGAGCCGACCAGAAGATAAGGGAGCCCCCTGGCGGAGGTTGATGGCACAGTCATAGGGCCGATGAGGGGGGAGAGACATAGCTTTCGTCTTGCTGAACACCATACCCAGGTCGTGAAATTCCGGAGGCACCAGAGACAGGTCCGGGGGTGCAGCGTCCGTCGCAGGGGGAGGAGCGGACGGAGAGCAGGCAGCGGACTGAAGGCAGGTGCCCATGCAGAATGTACTCCATGCCGATACCCCAGCTGATCTCCAATACAGGACCGGGTTGTGAAGACGAAGCCAGGGATACCCCAGGATGACGGGCGACACAGAGTTGGGAAGGACATAGAAGGTCATCTCCTCCCGGTGGTTTCCCGAGATGATGACCAGAACGGGGATGGTTTGGTGTGACACTCTCCCAAGGGAGGCACGGGAGAGGTTGACTAGGGAGATGGGATTCCTCAGTGCCTGACAGCGGATGCCCAAACGGGTTGCCTGGCTCTGTGAAATGAAGCTGCCTTCTGTGCCCGAATCCACCAGTGCGTGGGTGAGGTGCCCAGTGGGGTTGTGGCAGAAACGGATGGGCAGCTTCAATTGAGTGAGTGGATCTAACCGATTGACGTCCGCGAGGCCTCCTACAGTGACTCGCGGACCCCGCCGTTTGGCTTTTTGTGGACAAAGCTCCACCGTGTGTTGACTGTCTCCGCAATACATGCAGAGATTCAACTCACGGCGGCGTTGTCTCTCTGCCGGGGAGAGCTTTGTCCAGCCCGTCACCATCGGCTCCGACTCCTCGGGGCACGATGGTGGCGGCGCCGCCAGGGGGCGAGCTTGGGGCAGGCGCAGCGAGACTCCCCGAGGGCGCGAAGTAGACGACTTCCGTCCTGAGGAGCGCTCGCGCAGCCTGTTGTCCAAGCTGATGGCTAGGGAAGTTAGCTCCGCTAGCGTTTCAGGGATATCCCGTCCAGCCAGTTCATCCCTCAGATCATCATTGAGGCTGCGGAGGAACAGGCCGCAGAGGGAGCGTTCCTCCCAGCCCAATTCCTCCGCCGCTACCCGGAAGTCGACCGCATAGTCCGCTGCCGACCGGCTTCCCTGCTGGAGAGCGAGAAGCCGATCGACCTGGACCGTCTCGGTTTGAGAATGGTCAAAGACCTCCAGAAAGCACCTCACAAATTGGTCGTAGGTGAGGGTGGCATAACTGGGCCTCGCCATTACGGCGTAGGTCCAAGTTAACGCACGCCCCTCCAGAAGATTCCCTATGTAACCAATTCGGCTGTGATCCGAGGGAAAATCTCCGGGCACACGGTGGAACACGGACTCACACTGCATAATGAACCCCCGCGCTCCGCCGAGCTTACCGCTAAAGCGGGCGGGGGTCGGAATTGGTGTGAGCCGAACCGGTGCCACCGGAGCCAGCTGGACGGCCGCTGGAACAGCAGGAGCCGCGCCGCCCTGGCGAGCCGGGGGGAACGGCTGTTGGGGGTCCAGGCGGTTCAATCGGTTAGTTAAATTTACTAATTGATTTAGGATCACCTGTTGCTGATAAACAACTTGATCCACTCGAGCCTCGAGAGTGGAAAACCGGTGTGCGAGCCCGCCGTCTGCCGAGCCGCTCTGCTGAAGCCGTACTGACATAACGTTCGGCTCAGGAGATGCACACACACAGGCTCAGAGTAGTTCAAACTGTTTATTAACAACAGGGATGTATGGGTGTGTGTCTGCGGAATGTTAATGTGTTGGTGGTGGCGTCTGCTTCTGGCACAGAGGCAGGAGACCGTTCAGCCGGCAACCCTATGGGAGAGAACAGACACAGGGTGATGGGCACACACCAACACAGGAGGAGAATAGGCGAGGGAGAGAAGCTTACTTGTATGGGACAGATGACTGGCACTTCAAGGACGGGACCCCGGGAGACAGCCACCTGCAGGACTCGGTGCAGCAGCGAGGAGGGACGAGGGACGGAGTTGTCCGCCGCCGAGGAATCCACCTGTGCACAGGGGAGCAGACTGGAAGAGAAGAGGTAAGTGATCTTCTTACCGCTCAGTGTCGTGCTGAAGAGAAAGTAGTTTGCTTCTTGAAGAAGGGGGGAAGAAGTCTGACGGCTTCAGACTGAAGCTCAGGGCGAGGCGGCTTATATTCCTCGCCGCTGATGACTGACAGGTGTGCGAGCAGGTGGCGCCGCTGATGAGCGGCGCGGCTTGACAATTTGTGACAGAAAGGTAGCAGCAAGCGTGAAAGGGAAGATTGACAAGATGGTAGTGAGACCTGCTATGATGTATGGTTTGGGGATGGTAGCGCTGACAAAAAAGACAGAAGGTGGAGCTGGAGGTGGTAGAGCTGAAGATGCTAAGATTTTCACTAGGAGTGACTAGGGCTGACAAGATTAGAAATGAGTATATCAGAGGCCTAGCTCACGTTGAGCAGTTTGGAGACAAAGTAAGAGAATAAAGGCTGAGATGGTTTGGATATGTACAGAGGAGGGATAGTGGATATATTGGACAAAGGATGTTGAAGATGGAGCTGCCAGGCAGGAGAAAAAGAGGAAGACCACAGAGAAGATTCATGGATGCAGTGAAGGAGGACATGGAGAGGATTGGTGTTACAGAGGAAGATGCAAGGGATAGGGTTAGATGGAGGCAGATGATCCGCTGTGGCGACCCCTAAAGCGAGCAGCCGAAAGAAGAAGAAGAAGAAGAAGAAGAAGAAGAAGAAGAAGAGTTGACACTAATGATGAGGACTTTGGAGGATGTAGAACTATGTAGAAGAACTGTATTTGATAATTTTTCTACCTTGTTCCACGTTTCCTCCTTGTAGAAAGCAGGTTTGGTGGTAATCATGTCAGTCTCTCATGGTTTCCTCTACAAAAAAAAAAAAAATGAACATTTTTGTAAGCTGTCTTTTAAATCCACTACCATAGTCCTGCAGTTATGTTGCTAATAGTGGTGTTGGATGATCAAAATTTTTAATCGTGATTAATCTTTTGGAATGTTGAGTTAATCGTGATTAATGACACGTTAATCACGTGTTTTTCCATACAGATGCAGTGTACCTTAATTTGGTATTTTTTCAAGTTTGTCATACTGTTATGAACATGGGAGTAGACAAATATGTTTGCTGTCTTCACCTGCAGGTTTATTAAAGTTCTCAACATATCCAAAATGACAAAAACTATCCAGAATATTCTAGAGAAATTTCTCAAAAGTAGGCTGCATATGCAAACAATGGAATGCCAGGGCTCATTAATGTCATGACAATACAACTCAGCATCCAACCAGCCAGTAGGCACAAATGGAGTTTGCTCTTTCTCCCATTGCAAACATCCACATCTTTTAAGCAGATCAATACAAAACTTCGTGTGCCACAACAGACACAATTTCCATTTTAGCAGAAAAATTGCAAACATAAAAAAACAACTATCTCCCCCGTGATGACGCCCCACCATGCTGCAAAAAATGTTGGGGGAGTGAATGGACATTACAAACACAGCTTGAAAATTTTTTTAGACTGGTACTCACCAACAGTTGGACCCAAAGCTATGAGGATGAAAACAGGCAAATTTCTGTCTGTGTCAGCTGCTGGAGGTCAGCTACAACCTAGCATGTAGCTACTAGCCAGCTAGCCAGCTTCCACAGAAGAACAACTCAACATCCAGGTGAAGTTTTGGAGGAGGCTGTCACAATTATCCAGGTGAGAGCTCCGACAGATAATGTTGTAAACTTAAACATGACAGCACTTTGGGGATTTCAATTGCTGTAATCCAGCTTGTTTGACTTTGCAATGTCTGCATGGCACGCACAGTGTCTGTGACCAGAGTGGCTTTGGTATGGAGAGCCACTATGCCAAAAAGTACTGTTTGAGCTTTCTGCCGTTAACCGCGATCACATTTGTTGCCGTTAACGGGGGCAACGCATTAATGTTCGATTAACGCGATGACGCCAACACCACTAGTCGCTAATGCTATGACAATACTATGAACAAGATAATAAGTCACATCTGTTCTGTCAGGAATTGCCCACAGGGGCATAATGGAGACCCAAACGCTGGACTGTGAGTTGCTAAAGATTTAATCAAAAACACAAAATCCAACAGGAACAAAAACTTACAAGTACAGGCAGGTTGGCAAAAAGGCAGAATAGCCCGCAGGCTAAGATGTGGAACACACGTCGGGATAATAATGAAGGCTGAAGCATGGTACACACGCTGGTAAGACCAAATAACCAAAAAGGAATAAGTGTGGGATACACGCCAGGTTACAGAGTGATTGAAGCGTGGGATTCACGTCAGGTGAACAATGAAGGGTGTCACCCTGAACTGTAGGCCGGCATCCCTTAAATAGGCAAAGAGAAATAAGACAAATGATGAACAGGTATGGGTAACAAGAGCGAGGATAATCAGTCCAAAATAATGACAGCTGGGATAAACTGTGAATTGAACTTGAAAAGGAAGTAAACAAAGAACCTTGTCAAAAGCACAGGAGGAAAAACTTCAAAGGTAACGAACTAGAAAAATTACAAAATGAGAGGTGGAAGGAGGTGACGGAACAGCCGATGGAGAAAAATGCTGAGGTGAAGAGGAGGCTGCTGCTGCGGTTCTCTGGGGCGGTGAAGGAGGAGCTGCTGGGGAAGTTAAGCTGAATGTCTCCTCTGTTGTCACGGATTTAGCCATTGTCGCTCGGGCTGCCTCGGGAAGTCCAGATAGAACACCCTGTGTGGTGGAGGCTGGAGGCATCTGCACCAGGGGATGCTTTTTTGTTGGCTCAGGTACAGACGGGGAACAGTGAGAAATGGAGGCTGACACTGAAGGGCGGCATCTCGGGGTTGGTGAGCGGTGAGAGGCTGAAGACATCCGTACCAGGGGACACTTCCTCATCTGCACAGGTACAGGCGGGGGAGAACTTCACACCAATTGGCGGCATTCCGGGGCTGAAAAGTGGCGAGAGGCTGCAGGGGTTTGCACCAGGGGACGCTTCTTTGTTGGCTCAGGTACAGACAGTGGAGAGCTTCTCACCAGCCTGTGGAGCATACGTTGTGAGCTGGAAACCGAGTTGAGGAGAACCGTGAGTTCCAAAGAGCTCCACAGGCTGGGGCATTCCTCAGTTACCTGTGCCGCGCCGTCCAGACATCTCAGGGCCGCTTTGGGAGTGTGGGAGATGCAAACCTCCGAGAATATGTCCTCTAATAATCCAGCAGCCCGACACTCCACCTTGTCCAATCCAAACACACTATAGTCTGTACCTGCTGCGTCTTCAGGGTGCCACATACTGTCCGATTCTCCCTCCAGTAGAACCAGCGACAAAAAAGCAGGTTGGGAGAAAAAGGGCAAACTCATTGCCGCTGGGACCAAACTGGCGACGTTCTCCTGTCAGGAATTGCCCACAGGGGCGGAATGGAGACCCAAATGCTGGACTGTGAGTTGCTAAAGGTTTAATCAAAAACAAAATCCAACACGAACAAAAATTTACAGGTACAGGCAGGTTGACGAAAAGGCAGAATGGCCCACAGGCTAAGACGTAGAAAACACATCGGAATAATAACGAAGGTTGAAGCATGGGACACACTCCGGTAAGACCAAATAACCAAAAAGGAATAAGCATGGGATACATGCCAGGTTGCAGAGTGATTGAAGCGTGGGGCTCATGCCAGGTGAACAATGAAGGGCGTCACCCCAAACTGCAGGGTGGTCTCCCTTAAATAGGCAAAGAGAAATAAGACAAATGATGAACAGGTGTGGGTAACAGGAATGAGGATAATCAGTCCAAAATAATGACAGCTGGGACAAACCGTGAACTGAACTTGAAAAGTAAGTAAACAAAGAACCTTGTCAAAATAAAAGCACAGGAGGAAAAATGTCAAAGGTAACTAACTCAAAAAATTACAAAACGAGATTCAAATCAAATAACACTAAAGGAGAAAATAATAATAACCCACCAAGGCAAGGATGAGAAGGAATACAACCAAAAAATGCTAATGGTGCTAGAAATAACAATAATAATAAATATCAATACCTAAACAGGAAACTAAAGGTGGAGGCATGAGTAGGCTCAAGTCCAAACACAGAAAGATATAATATAAAGTACAAGATGATCCAAAAACACAACAACAACAACAACAACAATAATAATAATAAACAAGACTATAATGACCAAACTAAGATACAATAACAAGACAACTCAAAACAAACAGAAACAAAGGGAAATCTCAGATAGATAGATAGATGTACTGGATAACTGGATAACTAGATAACATAATACAAACAAAACCATACACAAATACAATAATAAAACTGAAGTCGGAAAAGTACAGAAAATAACAAGAAATAATTGAAAGCGTGAGCACGATTCTCCAACCATGCTCAGCATCATGACATGTTCATGTCATGTTATATAATGTAATGCTACTACCAATCTCTAATGTCTCTCAGAAACTGTGCCTTCACCCAATAACTGTAGAACAGATTTTTGAAATAATGGCTAACACTGGCTACCTAGTTGGGCTAGCACAGGCTAATAACAATTGCAAGTTAATGAGCTTTTACTGCACATAAACAAGAAAAAAATCTGGCATAATAAAACAAGATCACAGGCTAAATAAATAAATCAAGTATCTACATGTTAACATAAGAGGTAAAATGACCAAAACAATGGCCATTCATAAACCTAACCGGGATTATTAAGCAGACACTCCGTGAAATGAATGATGGTCTATGAAGAAAATTCCACTGTTTGGAACTATTCACCACTCCATGACCTACGTGACTTCCGCCTTTCACAGTTTATATAGAAGCCTATTGGAGTGACGCAAATGTTATATTATACAGCACTGGGCCAAACGCCTCTGCAACCCAGAAGCCAAACACTGCAGTAAAAGTATTAGGGGGCATGTCCACCAAACTCATTTTTTTCTGCTGTGGGCGACTATTTTCTATTCATTCTCTATGTAGTTCAGCGGTTAAAGCGTTGAGCGCCCTCGGTACTGAAGTACTTTGAGCGGTGGCTGCTTTTCATCACAGTGCTCAGGGCTGAAAAAAGTCTTTTTAGAAAGAAAAAGAAAAACTCTTTCTCAGCAGTCAATCAGAATTAAGGAAGGGTAGGACATAAGACACCAGTACAGGAAAATGAGAATGGGAGGTGATGGATAGTGGAGAGGCTGAACTTTGCTGCATCAAACAATCCGGTGTCATGCTAAAAAGTGAAATGAAAAAATGATTGCTAGGTGCCATATTGTAGTTATGGGGTTATATTAGCCGTAAAATAAGATAGGATAAGATAAGCCTTTATTAGTCCCACAATGGGGAAATTCCAGGATTGCAACAGCACAGGGATAGCAACACTCAGAGCAATAATTAAGAAGATACGGAAGATATAAATAAGAGCAGTGGTTATACATACATACACATAAATATATAAATATATATATACAAAGTGCGGAGCATTGTAGCAAGATGGAATATATATTTCTTCAACAGGTAAACAGTACTGAGTTAGGTATAATAAAACATATTTAACACATGATGCATTTTGAACCTGAAACAAACTTGCTCTAGGATTAAAAGCGCTTAAAATAATGCAGTCACAAGGTTATGTGGCGGTTTGGTGTAACCCCCACAACAGACTGGACAGACACAGCGCTCGGCTAGAGCAATTAACAGAACAGTGAAATGTGCATTAATGTCTACAGGCAGCCCCGCTTCTTCTGGCTCACTTCTGTGATGTTAATGTTGCCTTTCATGCATTGTGTTCATGCGTCCTGTCCTTACTGTGACCTAGAGACCGAGATCAATATGTCTCTCAAATGCAAATGTCTCATGCCTGTTCTGTTATCTCTTTGATCATACCAACTGCTGGGGGAATGCTCTTTTATGTATTGTTGTAGTTGGGTATATATACTGCACTGTAACCCATGCTCACTCTCTCATTCACTCACTCTTCAGCTGCCGCTGCAGACACACACTTTGTGTCTCCACCTCTGAGAGCCTGAGGATCCCGCTCCAGTCTGCTCACACTTGCATCGGAGCGGAGATCCTGTGAAGGCGGTATGATTTAATAAACTCTACTTAAAACCTTCATCAACGCTGCTTTATTTCATGCCGCTTCACTGGTGATCCCGAACATGCACACGTTTTGTGCAAAGCAACCTTCTGGTCTGGATGGCCACGCTGGGGACCCAACGCTGAAAAAAACACGCTGCCAGTGAACACAGCAGCCTGACGCAAACGAGCTGCCCTCCCTTCTGCTTCAGGGAGACCTCGACGCGGAGCCAGCACAGACAAGCTACTCTCCGGACATCACCCACGACCGGGAAAACTGCAGAAAACGTCATGGCGCGACCCTCGCCTGAGATCGGGACGTCCACGCTGGACCGGCCGAGGGACACAGAACGTTTTCTCCCTCTCACCGCTACTCCTCCCTCTCAGCGATCCTACTCATCTACCCGAGCCTGAGGAACAGAGATCGTCTATCTCCCCTCAACGCTCCAACGCGCCATGACTAATCTGCAGCCACAGCTCATCATAGATGTTTTTCTGCGCCGACTGCGCCGATCTCCACCAAGTTTCCTGTCCCAGGTTCTCCTCTCCAGCTGGCCCACCCATCATGGAACCCCGGCGCACGCACCGGGGAGTTACGAGGACGGCGCACCACGCACGGGACACATACGGCTACACTGACCGCCTTCCTTCTGCTGCACACTGGCCCTTCAGGCTTGCTCGTACACCTGAGGCCCGCAGCTTGCTCACTGGATTTTATGGTCTTAGCCACAGCACACAAGGGGAATTCAGCTGTCTGCGGTTCCCGAGGCTTTAGGGTTACACCTGAACCTAAAGTCAACACGCCAGTCCCTCTGCTTTTGTCTTTTTTTTTTTTCTTATAGCCGCTCCTGCTTTTCTTCATGGCCACGAGAGGAGTCAGAGACTAATTTTTCTTCTTGTGGACCTCTGCACGTTCAACGGGACAGCCCCTCAACGTCGCGGACCAGCAAGCAATTTTTGCACGGCTCGAACGATTTCACCGTCCCCGTCCGGCACGTACTGCCCCCCCTCCTCCCTCCCCCTCCTCCTGCAGAGAGCTTCTCCTGCTCACTGCCCAGGCTGAATGATCGAGACCTCGGCCTCCTGCCAAGCCCTCTGGGAGGGAGCATGTGGCGGTTTGGTGTAACTCCCACAACAGACTGGACAGACACAGCGCTCGGCTAGAGCAATTAACAGAACAGTGAAATGTGTATTAATGTCTACAGGCAGCCCCGCTTCTTCTGGCTCACTTCTGTGATGTTAATGTTGCCTTTCATGCATTGTGTTCATGCGTCCTGTCCTTACTGTGACCTAGAGACCGAGATCAATATGTCTCTCAAATGCAAATGTCTCGTGCCTGTTCTGTTATCTCTTTGATCATACCAACTGCTGGGGGAATGCTCTTTTATGTATTGTTGTAGTTGGGTATATATACTGCACTGTAACCCATGCTCACTCTCTCATTCACTCACTCTTCAGCTGCCGCTGCAGACGCACACTTTGTGTCTCCACCTCTGAGAGCCTGAGGATCCCGCTCCGGTCTGCTCACACTTGCATCGGAGCGGGGATCCTGTGAAGGCGGTATGATTTAATAAACTCTACTTAAAACCTTCATCAACGCTGCTTTATTTCATGCCGCTTCAGTTACATGAAAAAATACAAAGCTTTACTGGATATATACATGTAGATACTGTATAAATATATTCTCTATGCATCAACAATGGCCAATTACTACAAAGGAGTGTTAGGGACACATTGAAAAAACAAAAGTTTTGCATTTTGATAATAAAGTCAAAATTTTGAGAAAAAAGTTGAAAATTTGAGAAAAAAGTCAAAAGTCTGTTATGAGAAAAAAGTCGAAATTTCAAGAAAATGTGTGGTGAAACTGTCCTTCAAGTGCCTGTCATTTGTACAGTGCTGTGGACCCTCAGGAGTCAACAAAATGCCATGGATAGACAAGTTAGTGAATTCATACTTCAGAATTGGCTTTAGTAACAAGGAAATTATTTCTCTTTTAGCACATACTAAGCATGGTGAGTTAATAATTAAGTTTAACACAACGACAAGCAGAGGGCTTCTATCTCGTTCTACTCAGTGTAGTTATCACTACAGTTTCACTACTTCAGAAGAGAGGCATCTGCTGCACCTCCAACCGCCAACATGTGCACAGTCGGCGGACCGCACACAACTTTTTTTTCTCACTATACTATTTTGACTTTTTTTCTCAAAATTTCAACTTTTTTCTCAAAATTTTGACTTTTTTTTCTCAAAATCCTTTGACTTTTTTTCTCGAAATTTTGACTTTTTTTTAACTTTATTCTCAAAATGCAAAACTTTTTTTTGTTTGTTTGTTTTCAATGTGGCCCTAACACTCCTTCGTAAATTACAGTGTAGCTTCTAAACAACAATGAAATCTAAAGAAAACGAAAGCTTTTTTCATGTTGTCATTATGGGGTATTGTGTGTAGAATTTTGAGGAAAAAAATGAATTTAATCCATTTTGGAATAAGGCTGTAACGTAACAAAATGTGGAAAAAGTGAAGCGCTGTGAATACTTTCTGGATGCTCTATTTAGTGAGAAAAAAAGTTGTGTGCGGACTGCCGACTGTGCACATGTTGGCTGTCAACACCAAGGCCCTGGTGAAGAAAGCCCAGCAGCGGCTGCACTTCCTCCATGTCCTGAGGAAGCACAACCTGGACCAGTAGCTGCTGCTGGCCTTCTATTGATACTGAGTGGAGAACATGCTCATCTGCTGTCTGGGTGTGTGGTATGCCAGCTCCACCGCCGAGAACAGGAAGGCTGTGCAGAGGGCCATCAACACCGCCCAAAAAATTATCGGTGGCCCTCTGCCCTCCCTGGAATACATCTCCAGATCCTCCTGTCTCAGAAGGATCAAGGCCATGACAGGAGACTCCTCACATCCCGCCCACTACCTGTTTTACCTGCTTCCCTCTGGACGACGTTTCAGACCGATCAGGTCCATACCTCCAGACTGACAAACAGTTTCTTCCCCTGGGCCATCCGAACTGCAAACAGTCAGAGGCCCCACCCCCTCCCTCCAAACGCTCACATGCACAGAACTGAGAACCTTTTTAATTATCCCAATAACTCACCTGCCTTTGCACTCCACACTTTCATGTATACTGACCCATCCATGAAATCACTACTGTGCATATTTTCCATAAACCTTGGGCCATTTTGCTCAATTGTGTGCTCTGCACTCCTCATTCCACACTCCATGTGCATAGTTCCATCCGTGAAGCCACTACCATACCTGTGTATATACGTATGGGCTATTTTTATTTTTATTTCAGTCATATGTTTAATCATGTGTCCTGTAACTGTGCTTAATTCAAATTATTCTCTGTTACTTTATTGCGCGGTAGCCTGGTGGAGCACCCACAATTTCGTTGTGCTGTACAACTGTACAATGACAATAAAGCCTGGTCTATTCTATTCTATTCTTATTAAGTGTCCCCGTGTTGCCTGATCATTGTCTGACATGTCATGTAATCCCCTGCTGTCTGTGTCTTTTGGTTGTCTTTTGCATTTGATTATATTTTATGATCTCGGTTTATTTTTACTGTTTAGTATTGTTGTCCTGCATATTCATTGTCATGTCTCCTGTGCATCCCCTGTCTATGAGTGTCAGTGTCGCCCTGGCCATCCTGTTTTCCTCACCTGCTGCCCTTGATTGTCTGCCCAGCTTTCTGACGTTAACCTTCGAACTGTGAAGATTTCATGGACAGATTGTGCGCCCCTAGTGGTACAGCACAGCACTGCACCTGTCAACTGATAGGACGTGCAGAAACGCTGCCCAGCTGTACTGAGGATTTGTACTGATTATGCCTGTTTACAAGGTGGCAGACACGTGTTGGCTCACAAGGAATACACCAAAGAGCAAGAAATGCTTCTTCTTCTTCTTCTTCTACTCTACAATTAGAACATAGCCGCTACCAATCGCTGTGTAGTATTGAAATCACAGACGGAGGAGCAAATTCAGGAGCAAATTCTCCCGAATTTGCCAACTATGATTCAAAAAAGAGATTATTTAGCTTATGAAGGTAAATGTTTACATTTACAAATGTTTTGTTATAAGAGAGGGCACGATGCTGGTTGATTTGACCTGCCGGCTGCTACAGCGGCATGTGACCGAGGGGACAATCACTCTACTTCCGTGCAGTTTTATAAGATAAATAGTGCCAGAATAAAAGCAAAATTGAGGTGAGATAATCGTAAGAGTGTGTGGATGTGGGAGAAAAACCGCAAATGCCCGAAAGAAGAGAAAATAGCGACCAGCATGGACAAAAATGGATGCAGCACCTTTGCCAGCAGTAAGTGACGAATGTCTGTGCTTGTTATTGTTTTGCTTACATTGTACTGCATTGTACTGATTTTCTGGTTCATATACTTTAAAGATAAGATAAGAAAAAAACCCAAAACAAGAAACTGTGACAAAAAGCAGAACCATTCTTTGTGTAAATATGTCCAAGTCCACTTTTGACCAGTTAGGAATTCGATATGGCTGCCGCAGCATTATGCAATTAGATGCGTAAATTTACTCCTATCTGAAACTTTGGATCATATTCTACATCTTTTCTAATTGACAATAAGCCATTATCTCTTACAACTTTCAAGTTATAGCCTTGGAAATATGACATCTGAGCTGAATATTTTCTTGAAAAAAATCTTTTCCACTCTTGACCACTAGGGAGTCAATGTCGCAATTTGGTGACATACACAGTTAAAGTCAAGACTGTGATTTGTTGCTGTAAAGAACAAATGAAGCTTCTTCTAATGTGAACTTTCATTTATCTGTGCTTTCTATTTTATTTTATCTTATTCATTTACATGCTGTGGCAATATGCAACTATTTCATGGAAGTAAATCCTCTAAATATGTATTTTTAATGGGATGTTCCAGAGGTGTCAAACATATGGCCCGTGGGCCAAAAATGGCCCATCAGGGGGGTCCAAAATTTTCTCTGTGAATTTACAGCTTAATTTTTGGTAAATTTCTGACTTTCTAATGATTAGAATAATTTGTGTAAATCTGAGACATTTTTTTCTCTGTAACATGAGGCTTTTGGGGGTCCGGTGCTATGTCCGGTGCTATGTGGATCAGGTGGCGGTCAAAGGCAGAGACCTTGGCAGTCTGATCCCAGGCTTCCTAAACTGGCTTTGGGGACATGGAATGTCACCTCTCTGGTGGGGAAGGAGCCTGAGCTGGTGCATGAGGTTGAGAGATACCGGCTAGATATAGTCAGCCTCGCCTCAACACACAGATCCGGTTCCGAAGCCAGTCTCCTGGAGAAGGGCTGGAGCTTGGCCTACTCTGGAGTTGCCCTGGGTGAGAGGTGATGAGCAGGGGTGGGCATTCTTGTATCTCCCCACCTTGCTGCCTCTATATTGGAGTTTTCCTCGGTGGACGAAACGGTTGTTTCCCTGCGCCTTCGGGTTGGGACACAGGTCCTGACCATCATTTGTGCCTATGCACCAAGTGATGGTTCAGAGTACCCATCCTTTTTGGAGTCTCTGACTGGGGTGCTGGAGAGTGCTCCTCTTGGAGACTCCATTGTCCTACTGGGGGACTTCAATGCGCACATGGGCAACAACAGTGAAACCTGGAGGGGGGTGATTGGGAGGAGCGGCCTGCCCGATCTGAACCTGAGTGGTGTTCAGTTATTGGACTTCTGTGTTAACCACAGTTTGTCCATAACAAACACGATGTTCAAGCATAAGGGTGTCCATATGTGCACCTGGCACCAGGACACCCTAGGTTGCAGGTCGGTGATCGATTTTGTTATCGTGTCATCAGACCTGCGGCCGTATGTCTTGGACACTCGGGTAAAGACAGGTGCAGAGCTGTCAACTGATCACCACCTGGTGGTCAGTTGGATCCGATTGCAGGGGAGGATGCCATTCAGACCTGGTAGACCCAAATGTATAGTGAGGGTGTGCTGGGAACGTCTGGCTGAGGCCCTGTCCGGGAGGTCTTCAACTCCCACCTCCAGAAGAACTTCAACCACATTTTGAGGGAGTCTGGAGACATGGAGTCTGAATGGGCCATGTTCTCCACCTCCATTGTTGAAGCAGCTGCCCAGAGCTGCAGACACAAGGTCGTCGGGGCATCTCACGGTGGCAACCCCCGAACCAAGTGGTAGACACCAGTGGTGAGGGGGGCCATAAAGCTGAAGAAGGAGTCCTATCAAGCTTGGTTGGCTTGTGGGACTCCTGAAGCAGCTGAGGTGCACCAGCAGGCTAAGCGGAGTGTGACTCGGGTGGTTGCTGAAGCAAAAACTTGGGTATGGGAGGAGTTCGGTGAGGCCATGGAACAAAGCTTTTGGTCAACCTTGAAGAGATTCTGGAAAACTGTTTGGTGGCTCAGGAGGGGGGAGCAGCTCCCTGTCCACACTATGTAGGGTGCGGATGGGGCACTGCTGACTTCAAGTGGGGACATCGTCGCGTGGTGGAAGGAATACTTCAAGGCTATCCTCAATCTCACTGATACACCTTCCACAGTGGAAGCAGGGCTTGTGGACGAGAGGGATGACTCGCCCATCACAGGGGCTGAGGTCGCCAAGGTGGTTAAAAATCTCTTTGGTGGCCGGGCCCCGGGGTGGATGAGATTTGCCATGAGTACCTCAAGACCCTGGATGTTGTAGGGCTGTCATGGTTGACACGCCTCTGCAACATTGCATGGAGGTCCGGGGCAGTGCCTTTGGCATGGCAAACTGGGGTGGTGGTTCCTCTCTTCAAAAAAGGGGACCGGAGGGTGTGCTCCAACTTTAGAGGGATCACACTCCTCAGCCTCCCTGGGAAGGTCTATGCCAAGGTACTGGAGAGGAGAGTCTGGCCGTTGGTCAAACCTCAGATTCAGGAGGAGCAATGTGGTTTTTGTCCTGGCCGTGACACATCGGACCAGCTCTTTATCCTCTCGAGAATCCTTGAGGGTTCATGGGAGTTTGCCCAACCAGTTTACATGTGTTTTGTGTACTTGGAGAAGCCATTCAACCTCGTTCCTCGTGGTTTTTTGTGGGGGGTGCTTCAGGAGTATGGGGTGTCGGGCTTGTTGTTATGAGCTATTTGGTCTCTGTACAACCATTGTGAGAATTTGGTTCATATTGCCAGCACTTGGTTGGACTCATTCCCAGTGAGAGTTGGACTCCGCCAGGGCTGCCCTTTGTCACCGATCCTGTTCATAATTTTTATGGACAGGATTTCTAGGTGCAGCCAGGGAATGGAGGGTGTCATACTTGGTGACCACAGGATCTCATCTCTGTTGTTTGCAGATGATATTGTCCTGCTGGCTTCATCCAGCAATGACCTACAGGTCTTAGTGGGACGGTTTGAAGCTGGGTGTGAAGCGGCTGGGATGAGAATCAATATCTCCAAGTCCGAGTTCATGGTCCTCAGCTGGAAAAAGGTGGATTGTCCTCTCCGGGTTGGGGACAGGCTCCTGCCCCAAGTGGAGGAGTTTAAGTATCTTGGGGTCTTATTCACGAGTGAGGGGAGAATGGAGCGAAAGATTGACAAATGGACCGGAGCAGCATCTGCAGTGATGCGGATGTTGTACCGGTCTGTTGTGGTGAAGAGGGAGCTAAACTTCAAGGCATAGCTGTCGATTTACCAGTCAATCTTCGTTCCTACCCTCACCTATGGTCATGAGCTGTGGGTAATGACCGAAAGAACGAGATCGTGGCTACAAGTGGCTGAAATGAGCTTTCTTCGTAGGATCGCTGGGCTCACCCTCAGAGATAGGGTGAGGAGCTCAGTCATCCGGAAGAGGCTCAGAGTAAAACTGCTGCTCCTCCACATTGAAAGGAGCCAATTGAGGTGGTATGGGCATCTGATCAGGATACCTCCTGGACGCCTCCCACTTGAGGTGTTTTGGGCACGTCCCACTGGGAGGAGACCCCAGGGCAGACCCAGGACTCGCTGGAGAGACTATTTCTCCCAACTGGTCTGGGAACGCCTTGGTATCCTCTCTGAAGAGCTGGAGCAGGTGGCTGGGGAGAGGGAAGTCTGGGCTTCTCTGCTTGAACTGCTGCCTCCGAGACCCAGACCTCCAGAAGAGTGGTAGAAGATGGATGGATGGATGGAAGATGAGACTTTTTTCTCATCAGTTTTCTTTTTCTTCTTTTTTCTGATGAGAACAAAGGGCCCTTAATTTCAAGGGCCAAGGGGACATGGTAGAAATGAGAATTGGGACGGACTCCAAATTTACCTGCACTTCACTCTCACATTGCAAATATTTTTCTCAACTGTTTTACAGTATTTACTGCTGTTAATAACTACTTTAACAGACCATGTTTCTCTTGCTATTTTTATGTATGTATAAGGGTCATTGCATTTAAGAAGGTTGTACATTTAATTCAACTACATTTTAGCATGCGATAATCAAATTTGATCATATTAAACATAATTTTCCAACTACAAAACTGTGGCTAGTGGAAAGGCTGAGTGGCTAGTAACTTTGGAAAATCACTAGCCACAGTGACTGCTGACATGAAAGCACTACTGCTCTGCAGTTACTATTCTCAGCAAGCAGTGGGCGCTACCGTGAGCTTCTCTCCATCTCAAAGCACTTACAAGCAGTCAGTCTCACAGTGGCCTCATGCAGCAGTTAGTTGCAGTCTGAGAAGAGGCCTACGCCCATGGCACTCACATCCAGACTGCAAATGAATTGTGCCTGCCCCACCTCCCCCCTCCGCCAATCGATGTAAATGTTTCTTCACTGTCAGTGCCACACTAATAAATCACTGCATTTGACTAACGGCCTCAGTCACATATTCACTTTGTCCACTCTGTGTGTGTGTGTGTGTGAGACATAAGCTGAACATCTAACAGCTAGCTCGTCATGTCGCAGTCTAAACTGTACGCTCAAAAATACAGAAAGGAGTGGGAATCAAACCCTGAATTCAAAGGCTGGTTGATGCTGTTTATTGAAGATGATAGAATAGGCTTTATTGTCATTGTACAGTTGTACAGCACAACAAAATTGATACAGAAATGATGGCCTATTTAAATACCAAATTAAAACAAACAAACCAAGAATCAACAGATGAAAGTTAATTTGTAGTTCTAAAGATATTTAGAGTGTTTTTTTTACTCACTTTTTGTCTCTCCCACAACATTATTCTTCTCTCCTACAGTGTCCATTACAATTACATGCAAATGACCAATTATGCAAATTAGGCTATGACATCATTTAGCAACTTCTAACAACTTTTAGGACAGCCAATAGCTACTATCCTTACTGAGGACTTGGCAACAGTGCCTTTCTGTTCTTTTTACTCAGTAGTGGTTTTCGTTTTGGAACTCTGCCATGCAGGCAATTTTTTACCTTAACTGAGGCAAGTGAGGCCTGCAGTTCTTTGGATGTTGTTGTGGGGTCTTTTGTGACCTCCTGGATGAGTCATCGCTGTGCTCTTGGAGTAAATTTGGTGGCCGGCCACTCCTGGGAAGGTTCACCACTGTTCCATGTTTTCACCATTTGTGGATAATGGCTCTCACTGTGGGTTTCTGGAGTCCCAAAGCTTTAGTTAGTTAGTTAATTCCCTTCCACAGCATGTGGGACACCATGTGGTGTATAGGGGCAGTGACTATCTCTGTTTCTTTGGCCCTAGGCCACACAGCTACTGTAAGTAGTGAAAGCTACAGTGGGGGGGGGGGGATCCTCTGGTAGCTCTGTGTGTAACTTTCCTTTCCCTGTTCTGTTATGCTTAGCACCAAGCTAGAAGGTGGAAAGTACCATTTTTATATGGTGTTTGGTATGATCCGGCCAAGATTTGAACCCCGGCCCTTGGCTGTGGGGCAGATGCTCTACCAACTCGGCCACCACTTCGGTCACTACAATTTTCCAACCTTTTCCAGACTGACAGATCTCAGTTGCTTTGTTTCTCATTTGTTCCTGAATTTCTTTGGATTGCAGCATGAGGTCTAGCTTTTGAGGATCTTTTGGTCTTCTTCACTTTGTCAAGCAGGTCCTATTTAAGTGATTTCTTGATTGAGAACAGGTGTGGCAGTAATAAGGCCTTGGTGTGGCTAGAGAAATTGAACTCAGCTTTCTAAAGATGTGATAAACCACAGTTAATTTGTTTTAACGGGTGGGGGTGTGGGGGGGTGTCACTTCTTCACACAGGGCCATATAGGTTTGGATTTTTTTTTACCCTTAATAATAAACACCATTTAAAAACTGCATTTTGTGTTTACTTGTGTTATTTTGTCTAATATTTAAATTTTTTTTGATGATCTGAAACATTTAAGTGTGACAAACATACAAAAAAATGAGAAATCAGGAAGGGGGCAAACACTTTTTCACACCACTGTAAATAGCTCTAAAATTCTAAAATCAACAACTTAAATCCTAAAAATGGAAAGATTTACAGAACACAGTCTAAATTAGATACATTTAAAAAGATTAGTATTTACAAAACTAAATCTCACAAAAGTCCACCTTTATACTATAGTTTCAGTATTAAAAAAACGTTTCAAACTGTAAGCCTAAAAAAGGGTCAGAAAATATAATTAATTCCACAATACAGAATTCCTTTGGAGTTTTTTTATGTCGACAAAATATATTTTTTTATCTTTTTAACCTGGTCTGGCTCTGTCTAGGTAACACACCATCACAGGGAGAGAAGAGGTGGACGTGTGTGGAACTTTTCACGTTCACTAACACACAGAGCAAATTACTGTTTTGAAATGATATCAGAGGACTGTGAAAATTACCTCCATAAACAATGTTGTGCAGCCCAATGGAGATGCTGTCCCAGGAAGGTGTGAAGGAGCCACTTGGACCTTCCGTCAACAAACCCCCGGGTGGACCCATACCATTGCAGGCAGCCAGAGTGGTGGTGGACACAATTTCACAATTTCAGTTTCACAGCAGCGTTTCATTCCATGGGTTACACCGGGAAGGAAGCATGGCTGTCCACCCACTGCACTGATCTGTATCGAGAACTTGTTTCCTATACAGATCAGTAGCCTGCTGTATCTCACAGAGAACGTCCAAGGTCCCTCTCCATAAAATGTCCTGGCGGCCACCGCTGATACAGCATTTGAGTTCCACTTTTATGGTCGGTTACAACAAAACAGTGTAAGTTTTCCCCAAATCATATTAAAAAGCTTTGGAGTCTGGACGGAGGTCTCTTGAGGTCCAGATAGATAGATGTACTTTATTGATCCCAAACTAGGAAATTACAGTGTAACAGCAGCATGACACAGACAACCAAACAACAGAAACATACACATGACAGACAAATGGATTACCCATGGAAGATCTGGACCGGAGTCCTCCAGTTGGTGACCCCTGTTCTATACGCTGTTATCCAAACTGCAAACACTTTGGCCAACACTATAATTTTTCAGATGCGATAAAACCTCAAAACATTTACAGACACATTGTAGGTGGACTGAGCTCAGGCAGCATCTTTAATAAGCAAGCGCTCCTGGCTCCTGCAACCAGTGATCACTTTTTGGCAGCCGATCACTTTTTGGCACAACATTTGATCTGACACTAAAAGGATATCATGATCAAAATTTGAAAGCAAAGGCTTGGAGAAACATGTCTGCATGTGTCGGCGTGCCAGGTGAGCATTTGTGCCTTTGTCATGGCCATATTTCTTACAAGTTTGTTGCGGTAGATAATATAGATACTATGTGAATTTGTAGTTAATAACTGCAAAAAAAATGGTATGATATTACACTGTTGTGTAATATTGCTTACTAATTATGAACCTTGCCAGTAAACTGTAATGGAGAACAGAGGAGGGAAAAAAAAAATCTGACCTGAAAGATTCAGTGAACAATGATGTTGATTTACGGTGGAATTGCCCAGCCCCAGTGTATGGTCAGTACAATTATGACAGTCTTATTATTATTATTATTATGTAGTCATATTATTTTTGCTGTCATTTCTCTGTCTGATGATAATAATAGTAATAATAATAATAATAATAATAATAATAATAATAATAATAATAATGGATTGCACCTTTCATTCAAATTTTCAGGAAAGGTGTCCAAAAAAGTCTAGATGGCCATGTCTAAATTGAAAGAAGTTTTACCTGAGCACAAGTCAGCAGTGTGTGATCAGTCAGCCTAAACATGTTTTTTCCCCCGTCTACATGAAACACGGCAAAGCCTGAAAACTCTCTCCGACGCCGCCCTGAGGGAAACAGGCTCCACGCTGCCATTAACAAAACATGTTAGAGATTCAGCAAACAGGCTGCACACAGCATCTGCGGAGCACATTCATCACGAAGCCCCCGGAGCTTCCTGCTGTACGCCTCTGAAACTAAACATATCCTCACTTTGTAAACCTCACATTCTTCTTCTGAAACAGTTTCCGGGGTGGAGGAGGAGAAATTCCCCCGTTCCTCCAGTTTGTCACGAAAGAAAACTGTGGAGGTTATGGATGAGCAAGAGCTTCAGAGATGGTGAAGCATATGAGAGCTTCTTTGTTAATTCACTTTATCTCCAGGATACATTATTTTATTACAGAGCACAGATGTTCAGGAGTCACAAACTTAAAGGTACCATTTACTGCACTTTTCCCACATGTTGACAACTCCCACAGGTCTTTATGAAATGTTTGTGCCTTTAAATATTTAATTATTTCAGCATCATTGTTAATCATCTTTTGCAGCCTTACCATGGGCGGATATTTCACTTTTGCAGGGGAGCAATAACGGAACATCTTCTCAAGAGTAAAGATTGAGAGGGACACTATAGGTGTTATTGTAGTCGGCCTGATGCAAGATTGTGTTTAGGGGCTCCTATATCTGTCATCGAGAAGAGTACAAACCCTTAAAATACAAAAAAAGGAATAAAACCTTGAGTCATTATCTAGATCTGGGATGGGCAACTATGTACACACGTGGACAAAATTGTTGATACCCCTCTGTTAATGAAAGAAAAAAACACAATGGTCACAGAAATAATTTGAATCTGACAAAAGTGGTAATAAATAAAAATTTGATGAAAATTAACCAATGAAAATCAGACAATGCTTTTGAATTGTGGTTCATCAGAATTATTTTAAAAAACAAACTCATGAAACAGGCCTGGACAAAAATGATGGTACCCTTAACTTAATATTTTGTTGCACAACCTGTTGAGGCAATCACTGCAATTAAACCATTTCTGTAACTGTCAATGAGACTTCTGCACCTCTCAGCAGGTATTTTGGTCCACTCCTCATGAGCAAACTGCTCCAGTTGTCTCAGGTTTGAAGGGTGCCTTCTCCAGACGGCATGTTTCAGCTCCTTCCACAGATGTTCAATAGGATTTAGATCAGGGCTCATAGAAGGCCACTTTAGAATAGTCCAATGTTTCACTCTTAGCCATTCTTGGGTGTTTTTAGTTGTGTGTTTTGGGTCATTATCCTGTTGCAAGACCCATGACCTGCGACTGAGACCAAGCTGTCTGACACTGGGCAGCACATTTCTCTCTAGAATACCTTGATAGTCTTGAGATTTCATTGTACCCTGCACAGAATCAAGACACCCTGTGCCAGATGCAGCAAAGCAGCCCCAGAACATTACAGAACCTCCTCCATGTTTCACAGTAGGGACAGTGTTCTTTTCTTGGTATGCTTCATTTTTGAATCTGTGAACACAGAGCTGATGTTCCTTGCCAAAAAGTTCCAGTTTTGTCTCGTCTGTCCATAGGACATTCTCCCAGAAGCTTTGTGACTTGTCAACATGCAGTTTGGTAAATTCCAGTCTGGCTTTTTTATGATTTACAGTGGTGTCCTCCCTGGTCGTCTCCCATGAAGTCCACTTTGGTTCAAATAATGACGGATGGTGCAATCTGACACTGATGCACCTTGACCTTGGAGTTCACCATGAATGTGTTTAGAGGTTGTTCTGGGCTCTTTTGTTACCATTCGTATTATCCGTCTCCTCCTGCAGCCACGTCCAAGGAGGTCGGCTACAGTCCCGTGGATCTTAAATTTCTGAATAATATGTGCAACTGTAGTCACAGGAACATCAAGCTGCTTGGAGATGTTGGGAGGTTAAATATTGGTTTAACAGAGAGCTGAGGAGAGCTAAATCTGTGTATTCTGAGAGACTCCAGCAGCAGTTCACTGCTAATGACTCGGCTTCTGTGTGGAGAGGACTGAGGCAAATCACCAAGTATCGGCCTCAGGCTTCTAAAGGTCAGGATGACAAAGCCCTTTGTCAAAAACTGTCCCAACATTACGCCCGTTTTGACACCTCGTCAGCTGTGTCCAACTCACCCACTCCACCCAGCTCCACTGCCTCCTCAGCCCCTCATTCATCAAAAGCGGTCCCCCCCCTCCTCCTCCTCCTCCCCCCCTGCCCTTGTCATCAGTGAGCAGGACGTGCACAGACAGTTCTCCAGACTGAACCCGCGCAAGGCCCCCGGGCCGGACGGTGTGTCTCCCTCCACCCTGAGACACTGTGCGAAAGAGCTGGCTCCTGTCTTCACAGACATTTTTATCACCTCCCTTAAGCAATGTCACGTGCCGACCTGCCTCAAATCCTCCACCATCATCCCTGTCCCCAAGAAGCCACGGATTACTGGACTTAACGACTACAGACCTGTAGCGCTCACCTCTGTAGTCATGAAGTCCTTTGAGCGCCTGGTCCTGTCTCACCTCAAGTCCATCACCACACCCCTCCTAGACCCGCTGCAGTTTGCCTACCGTGCTAACAGGTCTGTGGACGACGCAGTCAACCTGGCCCTCCACTCCATCCTGCAGCACCTGGACTCCCCAGGAACCTACGCCAGGATTCTGTTTGTGGACTTCAGCTCCGCATTCAACACCATCCACCCCGATCTGCTCCAGGACAAGCTGTCCCTGCTCAACGTGCCTGACTCCCTCTGCAGGTGGATCACCGACTTCCTGACGGACCGGAGGCAGCATGTGCGGCTGGGGAAGTCTGTCTCGGACTCTGTTAGCATCAGCATTGGATCACCCCAGGGCTGTGTACTTTCCCCCCCTACTCTTCTCCCTTTATACCAACTCCTGCACCTCCTCCCACCAGTCTGTTAAGCTGATTAAGTTTGCGGACGACACCACCCTCATCGGGCTCATCTCCAACGGCGACGAGTCCGTCTACAGGAAAGAGGTGGCCCAGCTGGTGTCCTGGTGCAGCCATAACAACCTGCAGCTGAACGCACTGAAGACTGCGGAGATGATTGTGGACTTCAGGAAAGTCACAACCCCCCTGCCCCCCCTCACCATCACAGGCTCTCCCATCACCATTGCAGATTCCTTCCGCTTCTTGGGCACCACCATCACCCGGGACTTCAAATGGGAGCCAACCATCAGCTCCCTCATCAAAAAGGCCCAGCAGAGGATGTTCTTTCTGCGGCAGCTGAGGAAGCTCAAGCTACCCACCAAGATGTTAGTGCAGTTCTACACGGCCATCATCGAGTCCATCCTCACCTCCTCCATAACTGTGTGGTATGCAGGAGCCGCTGCCAGGGACAGACTAAGGCTGCAGCGCGTCGTGCGCACTGCTGAGAAGGTGATCGGCTGCAAACTCCCATCTCTCCAGGACCTGTACATCTCCAGGACCCGGAGGCGTGCTGGCCGGATCATAGCCGATCCTTCACACCCTGGTCACGTACTGTTTGCCCCCCTCCCCTCAGGTAGAAGACTTCGGTCCATTCGGACTAAAACCTCCCGGCACATGAACAGCTTTTTCCCCTCTGCCATCAGACTGCTGAACATTAAGTGACTTATTGACTCTCGTGCACTATATACAGCAGCTCAACCAGACGCACGTCATTCATCACAGTTTTTTCTGTTGCATTATCAACTGCACTGTGGTACCTCATATTATCTGCTACTTGCTAATTTTTTTAAAACTGCCTTGACTAGTACTACTCATTATTATTATTATTATTATTACTTATTTTTCTACACTTATTGCACGTTTTTAATCCTTTAGTTTTTTAGTTTATCTCTTTATCTCATCATGTTTTTAATGTTGCAGCATGGCACCGAGACAAATTCCTAGTTTGTGTACTACATGAACAATGGCAATAAATCTGATTCTGATTCTGATGATCTTATAGCCTTTACCTTTAACATGCTTGTCTATAATTTTCTTTCTAATCTCCTGAGACAATTCTCATCTTTGCTTCCTCTGGTCCATGTTTAGTGTGGTACACACCATGTCACCAAACAGGACAGTGACTACTTGTTAGTTAGTTAATCCCTTCACACCTGAAGGTGTATATGGGCGGCGCCTATCTCCGTTTCTCTGACCCTAGGCCACACAGCTACTGTAAGTAGTGAAAGCTACAGCGGGGGGTCAGTCCTCTGGTAGCTCTGTGTGTAACTTTACTTTCCCCATTCCATTATGCGGAGCACCACGCTAGAAGGCAGAAAGCACCATTTTTATATGGTCTTTGGTATGACCCGGCCGGGATTTGAACCCCTGCCTCCCGGGTGTGGGGCGGATGCTCTACCAACTGAGCCACCACTCTGGTCAGTGACTACTTGTCACCCTTTAAATAGGCCGACTGACTGATTACAAGTTTGTAGACACCTGTGATGTTAATTAGAGGACACATCTTGGTTGAACGTGTCCCTATGGTCACATTGTTTGCAATCTTTTCTAGGGGTACCATCATTTTTGTTCAGGCCTGTTTCATGAGTTTATTTTTTAAAGTAATTCTGTTGAACCACAATTCAAAAGCACTGTCTGATTTTCACTGGTTAATTTTCATAGAATTTTTATTTATTACCACTTTTGTCAGATTCAAGTTATTTCTGTGACCTTTGTGGGTTTTTCTTTCATTAACAGAGGGGTACCAACAATTTTGTCCACGGCTGTACCATGGAGACCATTCCACTACAGGTTTTCTGTTCCACCCAGTCTCTTAAACAGTTGCTTTCTCTAATTAGCAATCCTTGAAGCTCATCAGTGCAAACACCTCCTAAAGAGACTGATGGGAACAGAAAATCTACAGTGGGCCCATCTACAGATGGGCCCTCACTGCCCATCCCTGATCTAGATGAACAGAGCAAATGTAATCACTTACACACAATAAAGATTAAACCAGCATCCATATGAGTGCTGCAAATTTAGAATTTAAAAAGTAACACATCTACAAGAAAAAAGTGGCAGATTTATTACAAAAAACGTAGTCAAATTATGAAGAAAAAGTAGCAAATTCACGAGGAAAAACGTTTAAAGCAAATTTACAAGAAAAAGGCTGCAGATTTAAAAGAAAACAGTTGCAAATTTACAAGAAAAAAGTTTTAAATTCATAAGGAAAAAGTAGCAAATTTACAATAAAAACACTGCAAATATATAAAAAAAAATCAAAATGTATGAGAAAAAGTTGCAAATTTACAAAAAAGGTGTAAATTTACTAGGAAAAAAGCTGCAAATTTATGATAAAAAGTTGCAGCTGAACAAGAAAAAAGTTGCAGATTTAAAAGAAAAAAAATTACATGAAAAAAGCTGCAAATTTATGAGGAAAAAGTTGTAGACTTAAAATAACAATGTTACAAATCTATTGAAAAAAGTTATAAATTTGGAAAAAAGTTGCAGATTAAAAAGAACAAAAATGCAAACTTATGGGGAAAAGGTTTCAGATTTAAAAGAAGAATTTTTTTTTTTTTTGTTACTTATTTGTACCCGTTGGTAGACTTGGTTTGCAGTCTGGTGACAAGCCACCGGCTGCTGGTCGCTGCGTGCGCGAGCGCCCTAAACCTACATGTTTTTGGTATGCGGGAGGAAACCGGAGAAATCCCGGAGTAAACCCGCGCAACACGGGGAGAACATGCAAACTCCACACAGCTCACCGTTGGTCGGGGGCTGGGATCGAACCCACGATCTCATGATCCCCGCGATCCCCCGGCCGAGGGTAAAACTGTGCTGCCACAGTGCTAAACCACTGCGCCACCGTGCAGTGTTTCTTATAAATTTGCACATTTATAAGAAAAAAAAGTTGCAAATTTAAGTGAAAAAACTTGAAAATTAGTGAGAAAAAAACCTGCAGATTTTCAAGAAAACGGTTGCAAATTTATGAAGAAAAATGCTGCAAATATAATAAGATAAATTGCAGATTTAAAAGAAAAAGTTGCAAATTTACAAGAAAGAAGTTGCAGATTTGTGGAATAAAGGTTGCAGATTAAAAAGAAAAAAATGCAAATTTATGAGAT
This sequence comes from Pholidichthys leucotaenia, assembly GCA_020510985.1. Lineage (NCBI taxonomy): Eukaryota > Metazoa > Chordata > Actinopteri > Cichliformes > Pholidichthyidae > Pholidichthys > Pholidichthys leucotaenia. The sequence continues at coordinate 309,220,965 of CM035840.1, read as the reverse complement.
AACAAGTTTCAGATTTAAAAGAAAGAAGTTCCAAATTTATGAGAAAAGAATTGCAAATTTATGAGAAAAAAAAACTTGAAAATTAATTTAAAAAAACCCTTGCAGATTTAAAAGAAAAAAAAATTTACAAGCATTTTTTTAAAATTGATTTGGCATTGTTGCTTCAAAGTCTTAAGTAGCATGATATTAAAGGTTTATGATGATACTGGGGATGGGGGGACAATTCTCTGTTTTTTCCAGGTTGGGGGGGGGGCATCCCCCACCACCCCTCTTGATTTACGCCTATGTCGGTGGCTTAAAAGCAGAACAGTCTTTTCTATCTAATTCTGAGCAACTTTGGCCCAAAACGAGTTTTAGTGGATCCATGAAACACACTTAAGTCTTAGAAAACAATCCAGCGCCTTCCTTTGCGTTTCATTGGCAGTCATGCTCCAGGCCTCCGTTCTGACCTCCTCCTCAAACAGAAGGTTTATATCACACCTCGCATGTCTGCCACTCAGCGCAGAAGAAGCTGCGTCCCGTTGTTAGAAAGCAGTTTTTCCTCCCTAATGAGTTTCTAACAAAGATGATAACTGGGAAGAAAACTTAAATCACTTTAAAGTGCCTCCAAAATTCAGCAGGGGCCGTCGGAGCCACCGCCGACACACTCATGCGGAGCGGGGGGGGACGATGATGTGTGTGATGAAGTGCTATTAGGTGGAAAACAGAGTTAATTGGTCCCAAACAGTTTGTCTGTGAGCCGCTGGAGCTCTGCCAGCATTTCACTTCAAAGCTGCTACGGGAGAAGATGAAGAAACAGACAGCGAGAGGCTGCTCTTCTTCAGGGGGTTTAACGAGGGGAGCAACAGGAGGATTTTAATAATACACCTGAAATAATGTTTAAAACAGATCACACATACTTCTGCGCACGCTGACATGGGACTGGTATTGGGTTGCCTTAGTTTCAAAAATAACTTGTTAATTACAAAATTATCTCGAACCAAAAGTAATCTGATGTGTTACTTAGCTACAGTATCTACTGGCATTAGTGCAGGGGTGTCAAACTCATTTTCATTTCGGGACCACATCACCGATATGGTAGCTCTCAAAGGGCCGGTTGTAACTGTAAAGCCCAATTCAGAGTGGCAAAAACGTGTTGAAATGCAAACAAGCGCAGTGGACGCATTCGTGTACAAATCTTACACAGACGGTGTGTGCTGACAAAGCGAATACAGCCCCCAAAAAGTGTACGCACGTACAAGTATGCAAATGGTCACAGTAAACTGCACATGTGTCCAGAAATGCTCGCCAGAGGGAAGTACTGATGAACAAATGGCCATCTTTTGCACATCTGTTTTCTTCCTCTGCCACTAAAGAGCAAAAAGCTCCTGTTTGTCTTGATTGTCACTGCATTCACGTACCTCCATCACTATTGCCATTTAAAATGTTTGCCACCATGTTCTTCTTTGGTGTTTGGATTGCAGCTGTTCAAATCAGTTTGGTGGCTCTTGGCTGCCGGCCGCAGCATAGGCATGTGAACTGCAGATTTTCACTGCGCATGCGTGGAACGTGGCTGCCTGAGCGGCACCTGCAGTTGCTGAAAAACCACTTTGAATACTACTGTGTACGCAAACACAGTCTGCATTATGCAAATATTTTCTCCTCGGAGGGACTCTGAACAGGCCTTAAGACCTACATGTACAGGCATCAGACTAGATTTGCCACTAAACTTTAACAAACTTGGTCTGCAATAGTGTTTCCTGACAGACTGACATTAAGAGTCTGTTGGTCAGGGTACACCTGCTCACACACCTTTACCATACATTACTATGCAAAAAAGCAGCAAACTCATGTTTAGAAATATAGCAAATTTTCAAGAAAAAAGTCACAGTTTGATTAAAAAAGTTGCAACTTGACAAGAAAAAAGTTGCAATTTTTTTAGGAAAAAGTATCAAATTTATGTAGAAAAGTTGCAGATTGGAATGAAAAAAGTTGCAAATTTATTGAAAAAGTTGCAGATTTGTGGAAAAAAAATTTGTAGATTAAAAAGAACAAAAAAAGCAAATTTATGAGAAAATTTCAGATTTTTGAGAAACAAGAAACAAATTTATGAGAAAAAAACTTGTATATTAATGAGAAAAAAGTTGCAGATTTAAAAGAAAAAAGTTGCAAATTTACAAGAAAAAATTACAGATTTGTGAGGAAAAAAATTGCAGATTTAAAAGAAAAAAAGTTGAAATTTATGAGAAAAAAGTTGCAGATTAGTAAGAAAATAGTTGCAGATCTCACAGAAAAAAAGTTGCAAATCTATTGGAAAAAGGTGCAGATTTTAAAGAAAAAGGTGCAAATTTATCAGGAAAAAAGTTGCAGATTTCTGAGAAAAATGTTCCAGTTTAAAAGAAAAAAGTTGAAAATTTATTGAAAAAAGCTGCAGATTAAAAAGAAAAAAGTTGAAAATTTACAAGAAAAAAAAACTTGAACATTTACTTTAAAAATGCTCCTTCTGGAAAACAGCCACAATGAAGCTGGTCCTTACAGCCATAGGTGTAAATCAAGATGGGGAGAAGGGGGGAAAAAAGAGAATTGTCCCTCCCTCCCCAGTGTCAACATAAACCTCTCTCTATCAGTGAACATTTAAGCAATATTACATGAGAGTGTCATGTTTGTGCGCTTTGTGCAGCGATCAGGTGAAAAGGATTTGAGCCCAATCGCAGGTAAAGTTAATGTGTTTTTTAAACAGAAAATCAACATACAAGTGTTTCACAAATACAGTCCAAAAATGAGTAATGAAACAGATGAACAGATTACAAACTCTGTTGACTGGAGGAGGAAGCTTACGTCACGCCCCTGACCGCTGGGGGAAAAACAAGAAATGTAAACCATGAAAAGAGGAAGACGTACAGGAGGGTGTCAGAGCAAAACTGGCTCTGGAAACAACAACACTGGACTACTGTAAGTCCAAAAGGAGAGGAAACCAACAAGAGAAGTGCCTGGACATCGAAGGTAGACTAGCACCGCCACACCGAGTGCTCACACTGTCTCACATAAATACGCCATGAACTAATGAGTGACAAGTGGAAGGAGGTGTGCAGCAGAAGCCAGTGAGAGTAATGAGGGAGCGAGAGTGAGTGTGTATGTGTGTGTGAGTGAAGACCAGCATGTGGGTGTGCTAAATGATGCATGTATGTGTGAGTGCGTGCATGTGTGTGTGTGTGTGTGTGTGTGAGTGAGAATGCACGGGGGGGGGGGGGGCAAATGAAAATGACAATCAGCTGGTGGATGCCTGGCAGGGAGAGAGAGGCATGGCTGTAGGCTGGCAGGGAGCCCAGGACCCAGAGGCTCCTAAAAACTGCCAGCTGACAATTAAGAAAACAATGATCAGGGAAAATACAGCCACAAATCATGGATGGGGTTGGAGACGTCCAACCCAGCCCATGACAGAGAGGGAGTATGGTATCAATGGATGTAGTAACTGTTTGTGCCAAACTCATGGTTAACTTTGAGCATGATACCTGTACCTAAAAAAGGGATTCTTACCCTACACAAGAACTACTGCGGGATCTCTCTGACTGCAATAGCTGCAAAATTGTACAACAAGATGCTGCTGAACAGACTTGTCCCAGAAGTAGGCCCATTTCTCCGTGACAATCAAAATGGAGTCCGTAGAGGATGTGCCACTCTGAGCCAGATCCTCTTGCTCCATAGATTAGTGCAGAAAATGCGGAATGCCAAAAAAGACCTCCCACTAGTGTTTGTAGACTTTAAGAAAGCTTTCAACTCTGTCAGGTAGAGGTTCAAGATCCTTCCGCTTTATGGCATCCCAGATGAAATCATCCAGGGGATCCCATCGTTGTAATATGGCCCATAGTCTCTCCAGCATGTCCTGGGTCTGCCCCGGGATCTCCTCCCAGTGGGACATGCCCGAAACACCTCAAGTGGGAGGTGACCAGGAGGCATCCTTATCAGATACCCAAACAACCTCAGCTGGCTCCTTTCAATGTGGAGGAGCAGCGGTTCTACTCTGAGCCTCTCCCAGATGACTGAGCTCCTCACCCTATCTCTAAGGGAGAGTCCAGCAATCCTACAGAGAAAGCTCCATTTCAGCTGTTTGCAATCTCATTCTTTTGGTTGTTACCCAAAGCTCATAACCATAGGTGAGGGTAGGAATGTAGACTGACCGGTAATTTGACAGCTTTACTTTAGAGCTAAGCTCCCTCTTCACCACAACAGACTGGTACAACATCTGCATCACTGCAGATGCTGCTCCGATCCATCTGTCAATCTTGTGCTCCATTCTCCCCTCACTCGTAATTAAGACCCTGAGATACTTAAACTCCTCCACTTGGGGCAGGAGCTAATCCCGAACCTGGAGAGAACAAGCTAACCTTTTCCAACTGAGGACCACGGACTTTGACTTAGAGGTGCCTATTCTCATCCCAGCCGCTTCACGCTCAGTAACAAACCGTCCCAGTAAGACCTATAGGTCATTGCTTGATGAAGCCAACAGGACAACATCATCTGCAAACAGCAGATATGAGATGCTGTGGTCACCAAACATGACACCCTCCACTTCTTGGCTGTGCCTGGAAATCCTGTTCATAAAAATTATGAGCTGCTGCAGCTCCTCAGAGAGGACACCAAGGTGTTTCCAGACCAGCTGGGAGACATAGTCTCTAGAGCGAGTCCTGGGTCCGCCCCGGGGTCTCCTCCCAGTGGGACGTGCCCGAAACATCTCAAGAGGGAGGCGTCAAGAGGGAGGAGGGGTTCTACTCTGAGCGTCTCCCGGATGACTGAGCTCCTCACCCTAACTCTGAGGGTGAGTCCAGCAATCCTACGAAGAAAGCTCATTTCAGCCGCTTGTATCCACGATCTTGTTCTTTCGGTCATTACCCAAAGCTTGTGACCATAGGTGAGGGTAGGAACGTAGATTGACTGGTAAATCGGCAGCTTTGCCTTAGAGCTCTGCTCCCTCTTCACCACAACAGACCGGTACAACGTTGGCATCACTGCAGATGCTGCGCTGATCCGTCTGTCTAGTTCTTGCTCTATTCTCCCCTCACTAGTGAATAAGACCCCGAGATACTTAAACTCCTCCACTTGGGGCAGGAGCCTGTCCCCAACCCGGAAAGGACAATCCACCTTTTTCCCGCTGAGGACCATGGACTCGGACTTGGAGATACTGATTCTCATCCCAGCCACTTCACACCCAGCGACAAACCGTCCCAGTAAGACCTGTAGGTCATTGCTGGATGAAGCCAGCAGGACAACATCATCTGCAAACAACAGAGATGAGATTCTGTGGTCACCAAGCATGACACCCTCTGTTCCCTGGCTGCACCTAGAAATCCTGTCCATAAAAATTATGAACAGGATCGGTGACAAAGGGCAGCCCTGGCGGAGTCCAACTCTCACTGGGAATGACTCCGATCAAGTATTGGTTAATATGAACCAAACTCTCACAACAGTCGTACAGAGACCGACTAGCTCATAACAACAAGCCCGATACCCCATAATCCCAAAGCACCCTCCACAAAGAGCCATGAGGGACGTGGTCAAATGCCTTCTCCGAGTCCACAAAACATGTGTAAACTGGTTGGGCAAACTCCCACAAACCCTCGAGGATTCTTGAGAGGATAAAGAGCTGGTCCGATATGCCACAGCCAGGACAAAAACCACATTGTTCCTCTTGAATCCGAGGTTCAACCAATGGCCAGACTCTCCAGTACCTTGGCATAGACCTTCCCAGTGAGGCTGAGGAGTGTGATCCCTCTAAAGTTGGAGCACACCCTCCGGTCCCCTTTTTTGAAGAGAGGAACCACCACCCCAGTTTGCCATGCCAAGGGCACTGCCTCCGACTTCCAGTCAATGTTGCAGAGGTGTGTCAACCATGACAGCCCTACAACATCCAAGGCCTTGAGGTACTCAGGGTCAATCTCGTCCACCCCCGGGGCCCGCCCACCAAGGAAATTTTTAACCACCTTGGTGACCTCAGCCCCTGTGATGGGCGAGTCGTCCCCCTCGTCCACAAGCCCCGCTTCCTCTGTGGAAGGCGTATCAGTGGGATTGAGGATATCCTCGAAGTATTCCTTCCACCTAATAGCTCAAGTAGGTTCATTTTGTCTTCTTTTAATTATTTACCTTTTTTTCTTATTAAAGACAAAAATAGAAAGGAGGTGTTTTTACCTTCTTTACATGTTTTGACTGTTCACTGCAGCCTAGGCTGCAACATGTAAATAAGGTAAAAGCATCTACTTTCTATTTTTGTCTTTAATAAGAACAAAAGGTAACTAAATATTCCTTCCACCGCCCGACGATATCCCCAGTCAAAGTCAGCAGCGCCCCATCTGCACCATACACAGTGTGGACAGGGAGCTGCTTCCCTCTCCTGAGCCGCCGGACAGTTTGCCAGAATCTCTTGGAGGCCGACCGAACGTCTTGTTCCATGGCCTCACTGAACTCCTCCCATACCCGAGTTTTTGCTTCAGCAACCACCTGAGCTGTACTCCGCTTGGCCTGCCGGTACACCTCAGCTGCTTCGGGAGTCCCACAAGCCAACCAAGCTTGATAGGACTCCTTCTTCAGCTTAATGGTCCCCCTCACCACTGGTGTCCACCACTTGGTTCGGGCGTTGCCACCACGAGATGCCCCGACGACCTTGTGGCTGCAGCTCTGGGCCGCTGCTTCAACAATGAAGGTGAAGAACATGGCCCATTCAGACTCCATGTCTCCAGACTCCCTTGGAATGTGGTTGAAGTTCTTCCGGAGGTGGGAGTTGAAGACTTCCCGGACAGGGGCCTCAGCCCGACGTTTCCAGCATACTCTCACTATACATTTGGGTCTACCAGGTCTGAATGGCTTCCTTCCCTGCCATCGGATCCAACTCACCACCAGGTGGTGATCAGTTGACAGCTATGCACCTCTCTTTACCCGAGTGTCCAAGACATATGGTCGCAGGTCTGATGACACGATAACAAAATAGATCATCGACCTGCAACCTAGGGTGTCCTGGTGCCAGGTGCACATATAGACACCCTTATGCTTGAACATGGTGTTTGTTATGGACAAACTGTGGTTAGCACAGAAGTCCAATAACTGAGCACCACTTGGGTTCAGATCAGGCAGGCCGTTCCTCCCAATCACCCCCTTCCAGGTTTCACTGTTGTTGCCCATGTGCGTATTGAAGTCCCCCAGTAGGTCAATGGAGTCTCCAAAAGGAGCACTCTCCAGCACCCCAATCAGAGACTCCAAAACGGGTGGGTACTCTGAACCATCATTTGGTGCATAGGCACAAATGATGGTCAGGACCCATTTACCAACCCAAAGGTGCAGGGAAACAACCCTTTTGTCCACCGGGAAATACTCCAATATAGAGGCAGCAAGGTGGGGGGATACAAGAATACCCACACCTGCTCGTCACCTCTCGCCCAGGGAAACTCCAGAGTAGGCCAAGCTCCAGCCTCTCTCCAGGAGACTGGTTCCAGAACCGGAGCTGTGTGTTGAGGTGAGGCCGACTATATCTAGCTGGTATCTCTCAACCTCATACACCAGCTCAGGCTCCTTCCCCACCAGAGAGGTGACATTCCACATCCTCAAAGCCAGTTTAGGAAGCCTGGGTTCAGACCGCCAAGGTCTCTGTCTTTGACCACCACCTGATCCACATAGCACTGGACCCCCATGATCCCTTCTGCAGGTGGTGAGCCCACTGGAGGGCGGACCCATGTAACTACTTTGGGCTGAGCCCAGCCGGGTCCCATGGGCAGAAACCCGGCCACCAGATGCTGGCCATCAAGCCCCTCCCCCATGCTTGGCTCCAGGGTGGGGCCCCGGTAACCCCATACCTGGAGGGGTACACTGAATCCCTGTTCTGGTATTTTTCATGAGAGTCTGTTGGATCATTCTTAGTCTGGCCCTTCACCCAGGACCAGTTTGTCTTGGGTGACCCTACCAGAGGCAAATTGCCCCGGACAACATAGCTCCTGGGATCACTCGGGCACACACGCACCTCCCACCACGATAAGGTGACGATCCATGAGGGGAGAACCGTGCCTTCCGTAACAAAATTATCTTCATGCATGACAATGCACGATCTCATACTGCAAAGAATACCTCTGTGTCACTGGCTGCTATGGGCATAAAAGAAGAGAGACTCATGGTGTGGCCCCCATCCTCCTCTGGCCTCAACCCTATTGAGAACCTTTGGAGTATCCTCAAGCAAAAGAGCTGTGAGGATGGGAGGCAGTTCACTTCAAAACAGCAGCTGTGGGAGGCTTTTCTGACATCTTGCAAAGAAATTCAAGCAGAAACTCTAAAAACTCACAAGTTAAATTGATACAAGAACTGTAATTCGCTCCTTCATTCCTCCTGATGAAGATAAGCGGAAGGAGCGGCTCTGCCTGCTAACCCAAACAATCGACACAGTTGTTGTTGTTTCAGCAGATGAACGCTCAAGGACAGTGCACCATGTGACTGCTTAGATCACATGACTTTAACATCTATCCACTGCCAGGAGGCGCCCTCTGCAGTTCACTAGCAATTGACACACCTACACTTGCATTCAACATTACACTACTGATACAATTACTGATATATATTCACAATACACTGACTCTCTCATCTACTGCTTTGTCATTGTGTGATCTATTGTCTGCTAATTGTGCATTTGAGAGTTTTTTTCTTGTAATCAAAATTTTGGTCATAAAATGAGCTCTATTTTGATCAACAATGCTTTTTTCTCTCTCCTATTGTTGTCACGCCGCGCCGCTCATCAGCGGCGCCACCTGCTCGCACACCTGTTCATCATCAGCGGCGAGGGATATAAGCCGCCTCGCCCTGAGCTTCGGCCTGAAGCCGTCAGACTTCATCCCCCCTTCAACGAGAAGCAACCTACTCTTCAGCACGACGCTGTGTGGTAAGAAATCCTTACCTCATCTTTTCCAGTCTGCTCCCCTGTGCACAGGTGGATTCCTCGGTGGCGGACAACCCCATTCCCTCGTCGTTCCTCGCTGCTGCACCGAGCCCTGCAGGTGGCTGTCTCCCGGGTTCCGTCCTTGTTGTGCCAATCATCTGTCCCTAGCAAGTAAGCTTCTCCCTCGCCTATTCTCCTCCTGTGTTGGTGTGTGCCCGTCACCCTGTGTCTCTGTGTTCTCTCCCATAGGGTTGCCGGCTGTACGGTCTCTTGCCTGTGTGCCTGAAGCAGACGCCGCCACCAACACATTAACATTCCGCAGACACACATTCATTCACCCCTGTTGCCAATAAACTATTTGAACTACTCTGAGCCTGTGTGTGTGCGTCTCCTGAGCCGAACGTTATGTCAGTACGGCTTCAGCAGAGCGGCTCGGCAGACGGCGGGCTCGCACACCGGTTTTCCACTCTCGAGGCTCGAGTGGATCAATTAGCCTATCAGCAACAGGTGATTTTCAATCAATTATTAAATTTGACTAACCGGTTGGGACGCTTGGACCCCCAGCAGGCGTTCCCCCCGGCTCGTCAGGGTGGCGCGGCTCCTGCTGCTCCAGTGGCCGTCCAGCAGGCTCCGAGTGCACCGGTTCGGCTCACACCCATTCCAACCCCCGCCCGCTTTAGCGGTAAGCTCGGCAGAGCGCGGGGGTTTATTATGCAGTGTGAGTCCGTTTTCCACCGTGTGCCCGGAGACTTTCCCTCAGATCATAGCCGAATTGGTTATATCGGGAATCTCCTGGAGGGGCGAGCTTTAACGTGGACCTACGCCGTAATGGCAAGGCCCAGTTATGCAGCCCTCACATATGACCAATTCATGAGGCGCTTCCTGGAGGTCTTTGACCATACTCCAACCGAGACGGTCCAGGTCGATCGGCTTCTCACCCTCCAGCAGGGAAGCCGGTTGGCAGCGGACTACGCGGTCGACTTCCGGGTAGCAGCGGAGGAAGTAGGCTGGGAGGAACGCTCCCTCTGCGGCCTTTTTCTCCGCAGCCTCAATGATGATCTGAGGGATGAACTGGCTGGGCGGGATATTCCTGAGACGCTAGCAGAGCTGACATCCTTAGCGATTAGTTTGGATAACAGGCTGCGCGAGTGCTCCTCAGGGCAGAAGTCGTCTTCTTCTCGCCCTCGTGGAGCCTCGCCGCGCCTGTTCCAAGCTCGCTCCCTGGCGGCGCCGCCACCATCGTGTCCCGAGGAGTCGGAGCCGATGGTGACGGGCTGGACAAAGCTTTCACCTGCGGAGAGACAACGCCGCCGTGAGTTGGATTTCTGCATGTATTGCGGAGATGACCAACACACGGTGAAGCTTTGCCCACGGAAAGCCAGTCGGCGGGGTCCGCGAGTCACTGTAGGGGGCCTTGCGGATCTCAATCGGTTAAACTCACACACTCAATTAATGCTGCCCATCCGTTTCTGCCACAACTCCACTGGGCACCTCACCCACGCACTGGTGGATTCGGGCACAGAAGGCAGCTTCATTTCACAAAGCCTGGCAACCCGATTGGGCATCCGCTGCCAGGCGCTCAAAGACCCCATCTCCCTGGTCAACCTCTCCCGTGCTTCCCTTGGGAGAGTCACACACCAGACCGTCCCGGTCCCGGTGATCATCTCTGGTAACCACCGGGAGGAGATAACCTTTCTCATCCTGCCCAACTCTGTGTCGCCCGTCATCCTGGGGTATCCCTGGCTACGCCTCCACAACCCCATCCTGGATTGGAAGTCAGCTGGGGTCTCGGCATGGAGCACGTTCTGCATGGGCACCTGCCTTCAGTCCGCTGCCTGCTCTCCGTCCGCTTCTCCCCCTGCTACGGACACTGCACCCCTGGACCTGTCACTGGTGCCTCCGGAATTTCACGACCTGGGTATGGTGTTTAGCAAGACTAAAGCTACGTCTCTCCCCCCTCATCGGCCCTATGACTGCGCCATCAACCTCCGCCAGGGGGCTCCCTTACCTTCTGGTCGGCTCTACAGCCTGTCAGCGCCGGAGAAGGAGACGATGAATGCCTACCTAAAAGAATCACTGAGCGCTGGGATAATTCGCCCATCGTCATCACCCGTGGGGGCAGGATTCTTCTTCGTTGGAAAGAAGGACGGATCTCTCCGCCCGTGCATTGATTACCGGGCTCTGAACGACATCACGGAGAAGGATCGTTACACCCTGCCCCTCATGGACACCGCTTTCCACTCCCTCCAGGGGGCGACCTGGTTCACCAAGCTGGATTTACGCAGCGCATACCACCTCGTCCTGATCCGGGAGGGAGATAAGTGGAAAACAGCCTTCCGTACCCCGAACGGCCACTTTGAATACCTGGTAATGCTGTTCGGGTTGACCAACGCTCCTGCCGTCTTTCAGCGCCTCATCAATGACGTCCTCCGGGACTTCATCGGCCTCTTTGTGTTCGTCTACCTGGACGATATTCTCATCTTCTCCAAGTCCAGGGACGAGCACCAGGTCCATGTGAGGCGGGTCCTCCAAAGACTGCTGGAGAACCGGCTATACGTGAAGGCTGAAAAATGTGAATTTTACGCCAGAACGACATCCTTCCTGGGTTTCATCATCTTTCATGACCAGGTGCTCCCAGACCCAGAGAAGGTGAAGGCGGTGGTGGAATGGCCTACACCTGCATCACGGAAGCAGGTGCAACAGTTCGTTGGATTTGCAAATTTCTACCGCCGCTTTGTCCCCAATTTCAGCTCCATCGTCGGACCACTGACCCGCCTCACGTCCCCTAAGGTCCCGTTCCGGTGGACCGAAGAAGTCGCTGCTGCCTTTCAGGCGCTGAAAGCGGAGTTCTCCTCCTCCCGGGTCCTTCGCCAGGTCAACCCCGTGCTGCAGTGCATCGTGGAGGTGGATGCCTCGGACACGGGAGTGGGGGCGGTGCTATCTCAGCGGTCGCCTGACGACGGCGCCAAACGGCCCTGCGCCTTCTTCTCCCGGCGCTTGTCCCCGGCGGAGAGGAACTACGATGTGGGGGACAGAGAGCTCCTGGCCATCAAACTCGCTCTGCAAGAGTGGCGCCACTGGCTAGAGGGGGCGGACCTGCCGTTCGTGGTCCTGACGGACCACAAGAACTTGGAATACCTACGATCTGCCAAGCGCCTGAACGCCCGCCAGGCGCGCTGGTCCTTGTTCTTCGCCAGGTTCCAATTCTCCATCACCTTCAGGCCTGGCTCCAAGAACGGCCTGCCTGACGCCCTCTCTAGGCAATTCACCCCCGTGGAGTCGGAGGAGACGCCCCACACCATCCTGCCCAGGTCGTGCGTCGTGGGAGCCATCTCCTGGGACATTGAGAGCAAGATCCGGAAGGTGCAGGAAGTGGAACCTGACCCTGGCGGCGGACTGGAGGGGAGGCTGTTCGTGCCATCTGCGGTCCGAGGAGAAGTCATCCACTGGCTGCACACCTCCAAGCTCACCTGTCACCCTGGCACCTCCCGGATGATAGACCTCCTCCAACGGTCCTTTTGGTGGCCAGGCCTGCGGAGGGATGCAGCCCGCTACGCCCGGGCTTGCCCAATCTGTGCCACCAGCAAGTTGGGAAATGCCCCTCCAGCGGGTCTGCTCCAGCCCCTGCCCGTCCCTGGCAGGCCCGGGTCGCACATCGCGTTGGATTTCGTCACCGGACTCCCCGTCTCCAACTCCTACGACACCATCCTGACCATCGTGGACCGTTTCTCCAAGGCTGTGCACTTCGTCCCCCTGCGAGGCCTCCCTACTGCCCTGGAGACGGCGGATCTCCTCATCCAACACGTGGTCAGGCTGCACGGAATTCCGGTGGACGTGGTCTCGGACCGGGGCCCCCAATTTTCCTCTGAGGTTTGGAGGTCATTTTGTAACGCCATCGGAGCCAAGGTGAGCCTCTCCTCCGGCCATCACCCCCAATCCAACGGGCAGTGTGAGCGGACCAACCAGGAGCTGGAGGCTGCGCTCCGCTGTGTGACCGCATCCAAACCCACGTCCTGGAGCAACCATCTTGCCTGGGTTGAATACGCCCACAACACCGCTCGCTCTTCTGCTACAGGGATGTCCCCCTTCAAGGCGTCCCTGGGTTATGACCCCCCGCTGTTCCCGGTGCAGGAGAGTGAGGTAACTGTCCCCTCAGTTAGGGCGCATCTCAGGCAGTTCCGCTCCATCTGGGCTGCCGCGCGCAATGCGCTTTTACGCACAGCGGAGCGCAACAGAACTGTGGCGGACCGGCACAGAAGACCTGCCCCGGCGTACAGAGTTGGGCAACGTGTCTACGTGTCGACCCAGGACGTCACTTTAAAAGGCGAGAGGAGGAAGCTGGCACAGCGATTCATGGGTCCCTACCCCATCACCCGGATCATCAACCCGGTGGCTGTGCGCGTGGCTATTCCCCCCTCCCTCCGCATCCATCCCACCTTCCACGTGTCTAAGGTGAAGCTGGCAGTCACCGACCCCCTTTGCCCTCCTCCTGCTGCGCAACCCGCGCCCCGGATGATTGGTGGCCATCCGGCCTGGCCCGTCGCCTCCATCCTGGACTCCCGGCGCCGGGGTCGTGGGTTGCAGTACTTGGTGGACTGGGAGGGCTATGGGCCCGAGCATCGACAGTGGGTACCCTCGTCGTTCGTGTTGGACCCATCGCTCATCGCTGACTTCCACCGAGCGCACCCAGAGAAGCCATCGCCAGGAGGCGCTGCTAGAGGGGGGAGTACTGTCACGCCGCGCCGCTCTTCAGCGGCGCCACCTGCTCGCACACCTGTTCATCATCAGCGGCGAGGGATATAAGCCGCCTCGCCCTGAGCTTCGGCCTGAAGCCGTCAGACTTCATCCCCCCTTCAACGAGAAGCAACCTACTCTTCAGCACGACGCTGTGTGGTAAGAAATCCTTACCTCATCTTTTCCAGTCTGCTCCCCTGTGCACAGGTGGATTCCTCGGCGGCGGACAACCCTGTTCCCTCGTCGTTCCTCGCTGCTGCACCGAGCCCTGCAGGTGGCTGTCTCCCGGGTTCCGTCCTTGTTGTGCCAGTCATCTGTCCCTAGCAAGTAAGCTTCTCCCTCGCCTATTCTCCTCCTGTGTTGGTGTGTGCCCGTCACCCTGTGTCTCTGTGTTCTCTCCCATAGGGTTGCCGGCTGTACGGTCTCCTGCCTCTGTGCCTGAAGCAGACGCCGCCACCAACACATTAACATTCCGCAGACACACATTCATTCACCCCTGTTGCCAATAAACTATTTGAACTACTCTGAGCCTGTGTGTGTGCGTCTCCTGAGCCGAACGTTATGTCAATTGTGTTTTTCCATATCCTTCCCCCCCTCCCCCCTCTTCACCCCTCCCTATATGACAGGCGAGGCCTCGTCATGGCTGCCGCGTCATTGGGATGCGCCTTTTGTGCGCGCCCAATGTCAAGTCAAATTCCTCGTATGTTTACTTGTTTACTTGTAAATGTGCTTGGCAATAAATTTGATTCTGATTCTAAAGGTTATATCAAAGAAGGGGTCCTATGTTAACATGTAACTTGGCCTGTTAAGATTGTTTTTGATTGAAATAGCTTTTGATTTACGTAAATATGACCTCCTAATACTGCAAATTCAACAAATGGCCATTTTCAGTTCTTTACAACCAATAAAATATTTTGAAACGCTGTTGTGCATAATAATTTGGAACAGTGTATTTTGTGCATTTTGAGGTTTTTTTTATTTTTGCAAAAATATAATTATCATTGGGAGGTTTCTTCAATAAAATTCAAATTATGTTTTAACAGCTGATGACTTGAAAATTATACTGACTGTAGAGGAGCTTGAAATAACGAGGCGATGTGATTCATAAACCAAAGTTTATTATCAGCTCCTCTAACAAGTCTCATCTAGGTGCAACAGCAGAAGAAGTAAGAGAGCGAACACCTTCGGCTCTACGAACTTATACTCGCACATAACAAAAGACATGCATATCAAAAGCTGACATCCCTCACTATCTTAATCCCCTCTTTTGTCTTCGTACTCCTCCACCTGGCCCTGGGGGGTCAGGGCAACCCATCCGGTCTCCACCGCAGCGCCTGGGATGCTCTTTGATCTTCACTGGCGGTTGAGACCCTTTGTCCTGTTCTGAGGTGTGAAGTCGCTTTACATATGTAATCACTAAACACTCTCACATGCTTAAACATATGTAGGTTATGGGATCTATGATTAATATAGCCCACACTGACTGTCAATTGAATAGACTATTTAGGAAAATCAGAGACAAATATCATTTGCATAATAATTTGGAACACAGTGTATACACCCAGCCTTGTCCAAAGTGTAGGCACATCACAGACGAGAAAAGCATAAAGCCAGCTTTACAAGTTCATTAGCACTGAAAAAAAAAATATTGCATTCATACTGCCACCCACTGACATGGAAGAGCCACTACATTGCAGACATTGATGTGCAACAACTAAATAATATTTTTTAGGACCAATTATTGTGAAATTAGACAATTTCCCGCTGAGAACAGAGTGGTGGCCTTGTGGTAGAGCATTCATCCCACAGCCGGGAGATTATGGGTTCACACCCCAGCCAGGTCACAACAAAGACAGCGGTACTTCCTGCCTTCTAGTTTGGTGCTCAGCATTATAGAATGGCGAAATGAAAGTTGGTTAAACAGCCACGAGGAGTGAGCAGTCAGTGTCCTTCTAGTACCGTTCCGAAGCCAGAGTAAATGGGAAGGGTTGCATCAGGATGGGCACCTGGCGTCAAATCAGTGTGGACCCTGATCTGCTATGGTGACCCCTGAAACAAGGGAGCAGCCAAAAGAAGAAGAAGAAGACATTTTCTCACGGCACACCAGTTGAAAATCACTGTATTAAGTCATGTTGTCAGAGATGCCTCCCATAGAGGACACCGCTGTTATTATTTATTGCACAGGGGGCCATCAAAGAGGACCCTCAAACATTTTTTCTCTCACATGGAGGGCAGCCAATAGGGAAGATCCTCTTTTTTAACCACTGTAGAGGACACTTTTTTTTTCCAAGTGCTGAGTCTGCCAGTGTGCACACCTGAACACAATCTATTAAAGTGTTTTTTTTTAAGTCAGGCTTGTCTGATCAATGACTCCCAGAGTTTAATGGTGATTATAAAGCAGGACGACGAAAAAACTTGTCAAGAGTCCTTTCTTCAAGACGCCTGTGGTCATAAAGCACAGGTGTGCTGGATGTACAGGAGTAGGATTGATTATTATGTTGATAATTTGGTTCATTATAAGAAGTTAGAGAATGCTCATTTCTTATTAAGAGGTTGAAATGAGGAATTCAACTTCGGCTCAGTTCCTTTTTCATGCTGAAAATGTATCTTCCCATAGTAGCAATTACTGACCCCCGATGTAGATGTTTCATTTCACTGTTGGGGGGACAATAAACAACATTTTCTTAACAGTAAAGACTGAAGGGAACACTACATGTGTTATTGTAGTCAGGGCCCGATGCAAGATTGTGTTTAGGGCAACCTGATCTCACTAAAAAGTGTAACTAATGAACATTTTCCACCCCTCAAAAAATGTGCATTTGTACGTAAAACAAAAAAAAAAAAGTACCTGGATACATTTTTACAAGCGGAGTCCATGCCTTCACTCACTACGCATGCGCAAATGCACACAAGAAAAAAAAAACACATGGTCCTCACCACGCATGAGCACAACACCTGTTTTAGGTAGTCTTCCAACACTTATTCGGTTGGCGGGAAGGGGGTCGGTGGACAGTTAGTTACAAGTGGTTTCAAGCAACAACACCAACAAGACATGAGTTTGAGTCCAACACTGATCTGTGAGTGACTTTTTTTCATTTGTTTGTTTTTCACTCCACTAATGAAATGTTAGATTTAGACATCACCTTCTGTAGTGGTTAGGGTTATGAAAAAATGTTTTGGTGAGGTTTCACCTCTGATGGTTAGAGAGAATGAAAGAGAAACAAAGAGAAAGTGGAAGACAAACATTATGGTGCTGGGAGACATGTTTCTTAAAGGTGAAAAATGCCACATATCCACTGCATATGAAAAATGTTTTTTCTGTGTCAATGTATGTTTTCTCAGAGTGAGAAAATTTTGATTTTTGATTTTGTATACTTTATTGATCCCCAGAGGGGAAATATGAGGGCATCCACCTGGATGGATGAAGCAGCCACAGTAGGGCGCTATCCCTTAAACATTCACACACACATTCACACCTAGGGCCACTTTAGAGTCTCCAATTAACCTAACCTGCATGTTTTTGGCCTGTGGGAGGAAACCGGAGAAATCCCGGAGTAAACCCACGCAGATATGGGGAGAACATGCAAACTCCACACAGATTACTGTTGGTCAGGAGCTGGGATCGAACCAGGGATCCCATGGCCAAGGGTGAGCTGCTGTGCTGGCGCAGTGCTAACCACTGCACCATCGCACCACCCAAAATGTGCAATTTGACTTTTTTTTGGTGAGACTGTGCTGGTTTAAGGGCCCCTATATTTGTAATAGAGAAGAGTTCAAACCTTTAAAAACAAAACAAAAAAAATATAAAAACTTGAGCCATTAACCACATGAATAAAGAAAATTTAATCGATTACACAGAATAAAAATTAAACCAGCATCTACATGAATGTTGCAAATTTACAATAAAAAGTCAGGTTGTCCATAAAGCTTGTTAGCAGAGAGAAGCATGAAGTGCTCTAAAATTTCCTGGTAGATGACTGTGCTAACTTTGGGCTTAATAAAACACAGTGGACAAACACCAGCAGATGACCTCTGTTCAGATAAAAGTAAATTTTGAATTTCATTTGAAAATTAAAGTCCCAGAGTCTGGAGAAAGAGTGGAGAGGCACAGAATCTAAGTTGCTTGAGGTGTAGTGTGAAGTTTCCACAGTCAGTGATGATTTGAGGAACCATGTCATCTGCTGGTGTTGGTCCACTGTGGTTTATCAAGACCAAAGTCAGTGCAGTTGTCTACCAGGAAATTTTAGAGGACTTCATGCTTCCCTCTGCTGACAAGCTTTATGGAAAACCTGATTTCATTTTCCAACAGGACTTGGTACCCCCCCCCCCCCACACACACATACATACACACTGCCAAAAGTATCAAAACCTGGTTTAGTGAACATGGCACCACTGTGTTTGATTGGCCAGCAAACTCTCCTGACCTAAACCCCATAGAGAATCTATGGAGTATTGTCAAGAGGAAGATGAGAGACACCAGACCCAACAATGCAGACGAACTGAAGGTCACTATCAAAGCAACCTAGACCTTCGTAACGCCTCAGTAGTGCCACAGGCTGATCACCTCCTTGCCACACCACATTGATACAGTAATTAATCCAAAAGGAGCCCCGACCAAGTATTGAGTGTGTACATGGACATACTTTTCAGTCGGCCTAACATTTCTATATAAAATCTATTTTTTAATATTAATTTTATGTAATATTCAAATTTTTTGAGAAACTGAATTTGGGGTTTTCATGGGCTGTAAGCCATAATCATCAAAATTAAAATAAATAAACACTTGAAATATATCACTCTCTGTGTAATTAATCTATACAATATATGGGTTTCACTTTCTGGAATGAGTGACAAAAAATATTGAACTTTTTCATGAAATTTTATTTTTCGAGATGTGCCTGTAGAAGGCCAGCAGCAGCTTCTGGTCCAGGTTGTGCTTCCTCAGCACATGGAGGAAGTGCAGCTGCTGCTGGGCTTTCTTCACCAGAGTCTTGGTGTTGACAGTCCAGGAGAAGTCAGAGGAGATGTGGGTGCCCAGAAACCTGAAGGCGGGGACGTTTTCCATGCGGTTGCCATTTATGGGTGTGTGTGGGGGGGTCCTGTCTGTTCTTCCTGAAGTCCAGTATGACTTCTTTGGTTTATTGGACACTGAGTTTCAGGTTGTTTGCTTGGCACTACAGCAGCAGACTCTCTACCTCCGCCCTGTATGCCTTCTCGTCATCGTCGGTGATGAGCCCAACCAAGGTGGTGTTGTTCACGTATTTCACTATGACTGTGGTTGGGTGGGTTGGAATACAGTTAAAGGTGTACAGGGAGTACAATAGAGGGCTTAGCACGCAGCCTTGGGGGGAGCCAGTACTGAGAGATAGTGTGGAGGAGTTGTGGGGGCCCATGTCTGCCTGTTTGTGGGTGGTTGGTGAGAAAGTTCTTTATCCAGGAGCAGGTGGGTGGGGGGATCTGGAGGAGGTGCACTTTGTTGATCATGATGTTCGGGATGATAGTGTTGAAAGCTGAGCTGTAGTCCACAAAGAGCACCTGCACATAGCTCCTTGGGTTCTCCAGGTGGCTCAGCACTCTGTGGAGAGTGGTGGCGATGGAGTCTTCTGTAGACTGGTTCTCCCTGTAGGCGAACTGATGGGGGTCAAAGGAGGGGGGAAGACAGTCCCTGATGTGCTAGGACAGCAGTTGCTCAAAACACTTCATGACTACAGACGTGAGTGCTATGGGTCTGTGGTCATTCAGGTTGTCAATTGTGGCCTTTACAAGAAAAAGTAAGAAAATTTACAATTGTTGTAGATTTAAAACTGGTGCTTCAGATGCATTTTATTATGTTATGTAACATGATTTTAAAAAGGTTTCTGATGAATTGGGGGGAAACATGCCCCTACTGTTGTGAAGACCCCAGCCCTTTGCACTTTTGGTGTTGCCTACTCCTCCCTGGCTGTGCTGCATTTGTCTTTCAGGTGCTGATTGGCTATCAGTACTCATGAGTCACACCTGTGCTTTGGCTATAAAAGCAGCCTCATTTCTGCAGCTTGGCTGCCTGGTACTCTGCAGCTGACTTGAGAGGAAAGGTTTTCCTCCAGACCATATGCCCTTTTATTAGGGCCTGAGCCACTGACAACATCAGTTGGCGAAAGCCCTATTGTAATTGCTCAGCTCGAAGAAATTCTTCCGCCTAAACAAATGAATTTTTCACCCTCTGAACGTTAACCAAAACGTGATTTTTTTTTTTGGCAGACCCCTCAGATCCAGCAAAAATTTGATAAACTGGAAAACATATGTGCCCTCCCCCACCCCTAATTTTTGTGGGTGGGGCCAAACGTACAAGGTCTATGGAGACTGGAGACCATAAACTTTGCTGTACAGACATAAAATTTGCGTGAGGTGTGCATCACCTCAAGACATGCAAAAAACATAATTGTGGCCCATACTCACCACCAACAGGAAGGCCGCCATCTTGCGACATCTTTCAAAGTCGCCCAACCTCCAATTCGAAAAAAAGTCACACCTCGCATTTGAACGAACTAGTCCTGGGGACCTGCTCTGATTGAGCTCGTTTTTACATGGTGGCATCTATAGGCATTGGCCATTAAAAATTGTATAAATTAAGTCAAAATCTCAAAAGGTGTGGCCAGGGCGCCATGGCGAAGTTTGACTCTACAATTGATATTAATCCTGCACTGAACGTGTCTATAAAAAAACTAGAAAAGCACTCGGAGAGCGCAGACCTCCGCCAAGCGCCACAATTCCCCCCATACAGTGTTTGTGTGTACGTTTTCAGATTCCTTGAGCATGTAAACATATGACTAGCAATTGGATTCACAATGATTATTTGTTTATTTGACAGGGACAGTGCAATAAACACACAATTAATCAATGACAGTCAATCTGATAGTGATAGGATTAGTGGTTCAGTAGTAAAAGCATTGCCTCCTTGGCGGAGGTAATAAACTAAAGTGTTGCTGTTGTGTCCATCTCCTCCACTGACGGATGCAAATTGGGTAGACAGGTTGCCGTGGGTTTTATATTATATTGTAACGTGCTGCTCGACATGGCGACGTCCCACCGGGAGGTTCGAACTCACGCCTCCCGCTCCGGAGTCCCGCACTCTACCTGTGTCGCCAATAGGGTCAACCCACTTGGCAAGCCAAGTAGGGTGCTCATATTGAGTTCGCTACAATATTATTTTTTTGGGGGTTGCGCTCCGCGGCAAACGAGAATTTAGAAGCTTCGCCGGCAGAGAGCTCATTTTTGCGCAGCGCCTATGGCTGGCCGGTGAATTTCTGCCAAATGCGCAGCTCCTATGGCTGGCCGGGGAATTTCTGCCAAAGAATCCGTCGGCGGACAGCTGCCCGTGTGAGGTTTTGCAGTTGTGCGCAAACACAGGCACGCTGGCGGGCCCAGGCCAGCAGTGTTTTCCGCGTCCTTTTGTGCCTAAAACGTTGAAGAACGCAGAGTTTGTGTTGCAGACACGACGACCGGCGCCCTCCATTGCGCCTGCGCACATGTTGAAAATGGCTGTATATCACAGTGTTGAATGAAAAATGCTTTAAAAAATTCCTGTATCCAGACGGTGAACCGGATCACCCCCAAAATTTAATCAGTTCTTCCATGTACCATTTCCAACAACGCCTGAAAGTTTCATGGAAATCCGTCCAAGATTTTTTGAGTTATCTTGCTAACCAACAGACAGACAGACAGACAGACAGACAAACAAACACACAGACAAACCCCGGCAAAAACATAACCTCCTCCTGGCCTTTTCGGCCTGGCGGAGGTAATAAAGGTTTTAACGCCCCTATTGATTAAAGGAAGAATTGCTGAAAACCGATTTGTTTATTGTTCTCTCACCAGCAGAAAAAATGACATGAAGGAATGACTAGGGCTCATTGACAGTACATGTACATAGCACAGAACTGTTTCCATGGCGACCAGCATGCTTTGATAGCTTCCTCGCAATGCAAAACATGACAGTTACAGCTCAGACAATCCTCGTCTGATTTGGACCAAACTTTGCACAAATCATACTGATCCCACTCTGAACATATCTGTATATCAATATTCAAAAAACTGTCACACCACCACCTCCTGCTGACATGAGGTACTGCACAAAATTGTATCAAATTTTTCGCAAAGACCAGTAGTCACAATGACATGACATTTTCAGTGGTTTCTCAGAGTGCATTGGACTACCCTCAGTGGAAGTCACTTTTGTCCTGCGATAAGCACAGTCGCCATGGAAACCCATGCCTTGCTATTCAAGTTGTTTTATACTTTGGAAGCTTAGGGAAGTTTAAGGGTCACCAAATGTGGAACGTAAGTCAAGATGACTCTCTTCTGTAGTTCTGTATAGGTCTGCAACATGTACTTAAGATGTTAAGTGTTGCAATGGACACATGTCCAAGTTTACCTTATCACAATACGTTGGACAGTTGTAAATTGGAGAAACTGTGAAGAATTTTCACCGTTATTGCCATGATGGACTTTAGTCCAACTCTGCAAGCACCTACATCAGAATATTTGATAAAAGGTATAGCGCCACTTACTGCTCAAAGGAAGTTCTTGCCAAATGGTTTACTTTATTATTCACGCAGCCCTTGCAGCGACAATCGGAAATTTTCCGAGACAGCAAGGTACGACGGGCGCCGGGTTGCGCGGGTGCGTGGGGGGCGAAGACCCGCTTACACCTGCTTGCAGGTTTAATTTGGTTTGCTGTCACATACATATTCACTTATCCAAACATAAGCTTGCATTACTGATATTTACGTTTATTTTAACTGATTAGGTTTTGTTAAAATAAAGGAGAATTTGAATTATTTTATCCACTCAACTTGTCTCCCTTTTTTGTTGCGATCCCTGAGCCAGATCGTGACAAAGTACCCCCCACTCTTTGATTTATGCCTATGCTGACCCCTGATCAATGTCGTGTCGGAGCAGCAGAGGGTGAAGCGGCGGTCGGTGTCATGGACAGGAGCTCTGACAGTAATAACATGAGAGGGCAACAGAGACGGAGCTACAGCTCAAACATCAGTCACACACCTTCCACCTTGTAGGGAAATGTAGGCTGCCATGATTGAGAAGCATTTGATGAACTCTGTCCTGGCCGAGCACCTGAAGATGTCAGCAAAGCAGCTATTCCCCTTGTTACCTCTGCCAAGGAGGTAATGTTTTTACCGGAGTTTGTCTGTCTGTCTGTCTGTCTGTTACCAACATACAGTAACTCAAAAAGTTATGAACGGAAAGGTGTGTAATGGCACGGGGAACAGATGATTAGATTTTGGTGATGATCTGAGAGTGCATACCTCCACCAAGGGCTTTGTTTGTATTTGTGCAGCAAGATTACACAAAAATTACTGAATGGATTTGGATGAAATTTTCACGAGAGGTGGTTCTTGGGCTAGAGAGGAACCCATTATATTTTGGTGATGATCTCAGAATGCATACCTCAGCCAAGGCTCTTATCTTCTCACAGTGTGTTAGCAACAACACTCCAAAACTGATGGACAGACTTTGATGCAATTTTCACCACAAGTGGCTATAGGCCTAAACACAAACCCATTACATTTTGGAGGTGATCCATGAGAAACGGAAGGAGCCTTGGCGGAGGTATGTACGCTATGAGTGCTTTTCTAGTTAATCTTTAAATTGATTATCTGAGCATTAATATACAATATTCTTGCAAATTTTCAACTTTTTTCCTCATACATTTGCAACTTTTTTTCCTATGATTTTTCAACTTTTTTTCTTGTAAATTTTCAACCCTTTTGTCATAAATTTGCAACTTTTTTCTCATAAATTAGCAACTTTGTTTTCATAAATTTTAAACTTTTTTCTCATAGATTTGCAACCTTTTTCCTGTAAATTTTCAGTTTTTTCTTGTAAATTTTCTTTTTTTCCCCTCATAAGTCTGCAACTTTTTTCTGGTAGATTTTAAGTTTTTTTGCTCATAACTTTGCAACTTTTTTCTCAGAAATCATACATCGCCCAGCTTTTGCAAATAGTTGTTACACCCCGACAGTGTCTTAAAACATTCTTTTCCAGGAAACAATTTGATGTATTTGGACCACCTGCTTGTCTCTTCTTCAGATCTCTGATGATCAAATAAATGCGGCACTAAAACGACAGCGCCTCTGAATCTATCTCCGTCCGCACACGCGGTTTTTTTCCCCCTCCAGTTTAACTGCCTCAATCAAACCGGAGGCGACACAAACAAACCAGAGCCGCTTGGACGTCTCTCAGGCTCTTTCATCTGTCGTCCATCTGCAGCTTTTAAACCTCACTCAGAGAAACTCAGTTGGTTTTTGACAACAAACACCTGGAGGGAAAAAAAAAAAAACCCTCCATATTTTCAGTTTCACCGAGTGCAGATGATACGCTTCTTATCACACATGTTGGTGCATTAGAACACGTTTTTTTTTAAACAAAAGAAAAAACTGGGGATTCTAAATTGTCCTTAGGTATGACTGTGAGAGTGAATGGTTGTCTGTCTCTCTGTGTTGGCCCTGCGATGAACTGGCGATCTGTCCAGGGTGTACCCTGCCTCTTGCCCAAAGATGCTGGGATAGGCTCCAGCCCCCCCGCAACCCGAAAAGTTTTAAGCGGAAGAAGATGGATGGATGGATGAAAAAATGATTATCTGTTTATTTGGGGAGCTGTTTCTTGAAACATTAAGGAAATCAAAGTTTGGATGACTTGTAATTTCCTGCTATTAAATTCAGATAAGACTGAAGTCATTCTTGTTGGTCCAAAAAACCTTAGAAATTCCTTTCCAAATCAAACTTTCAGTTTGGATGCAGTTACTCTTTCTCTTAATAGCTCTGTGAGGAACCTTGGAGTTATTTTTGATCAGGATTTGTCCTTCAATTCACATATTAAATTTGTTAAATTTGTTTCTAAGACTGCCTTCTATCATTTGCGTAATATTGCCAAGATTAGAAGCATCTTGTCTCAGAGTGATGCTGAGAAGCTGATCCACGCTTTTGTTAGCTCGAGATTAGATTATTGTAATTCTTTATTATCAGGCTGTCCTAAAACATCTTTAAAAAGTCTTCAGCTGATCCAAAATGCTGCAGCAAGAGTTTTAACAGGTACTAGAAAGAGAGATCATATCTCTCCGGTTCTGGCCTCCCTTCATTGGCTTCCCATAGAGTTTAGAATTAAGTTTAAAATCCTTCTTCTTACTTACAAAGCCCTAAACAATCAGGCTCCTTTTTATTTAAAAGATCTGATACTACCGTATCATCCTAACAGAGCACTACGCTCCCAAAATGCAGGTTTACTTGTAATACCTAGAATCTCCAAAAGTACAATGGGAGGCAGAGCCTTCAGTTATCAAGCTCCTCTCCTGTGGAATCAGCTGCCAATCTGGATTCGGGAGTCAGACTCGATCTCTGTTTTTAAGAATAGGGCTAAAACCTACCTTTTTGATATAGCCTACAATTAGGGAGGGATCATGTGTTTTCTGAACCCTCCCTTAGTTATGCTGCTAATAGGTTTAGTCAGCCGGGGGACCTCCAGTAATGCACTGGGCCTCACTCCTTTCCTCACTCTCTATGAAATATTTTTTTTTTTTTGCTGGTCATTAACATTTGTTTGTTCTCTCCCATAGATTGAGTCCCCATCGTGCTGTTTGCTCTCTACATGTCTGTTCTTTTCTTCTTCTCTATCCCCTCACCCCCCAGCCAGTCGCAGCAGATGACTGCCCCTCCCTGAGCCTGGTTCTGCTGGAGGTTTCTTCCTGTTAAAAGGGAGTTTTTCCTCTCCACCGTCGCCAAGTGCTTGCTCACAGGGGATCGCCTGATTGCTGGGGTCTTTCTGCAACTGTGGGGGTCCTCCCTACAGTTGATAGTGCTATGAGATGACTGTTGTTGTGAAATGGCGCTATATAAATAAAGTTGAATTGAATTGAATTGAAACAAAAGACTGAAAATGAGGTAGGGACCATAAGGTTGCTTCATGTCCTGATGTTCTTTTTTTTGCTGCAAACCCCTCTCTTTATTTTCTGTTGTATGTGCGACTTTTTAAATTTGGTATCTTTTACCATGTTTTTGCTCCTTTATTCTTTCAAATTTGTACCTAATTTCATGGTCATTGAGCAGACAAGGAGAGTTTAAGGATCATCCATCTCCTAAAGCTCTCTTGGCGATCTTTCAGTGAACTCCAAATACACCACTCTGAAGGTACAGATGGCTGAGAGATCAGTTAGGGATCGCTGAGCCTTTGATGAAAGAACAGTGGAGTTCATTGAAAGACTGAGAGTGTGGATGACTAGCAGGTGATTTGATTCCTTGTCAGCAAAAATCGTTAACCTGCCACCCCAACCCCAATGGCTGTTAACAATTTTCAACTTTTTTTTAATAAAGTTGCAACTTTTTTCTCAAAACAATTTCAACATTCCTATAAATTGTCAGTTTTCCATCCATCCATCCATCTTCTACCACTTTTCCAGGGATATAGGTTGCGGAGGCAACAGCTCAAGCAGAGAAGCCCAGACTTCCCTCTCCCTGGCCACTTGCTCCAGCTCTTCAGAGAGGATACCAAGATGTTCCCAGGCCAGCTGGAAGACGTAGTCTCTCCAGTGTGTCCTGGGTCTACCCCAGGGTCTCTTCCCAGTAGGACGTGCCTGAAACACCTCAAGTGGGAGGTGATTAGGAGGCATCCTGATCAGATGCCCTGATCAGATGCTCAACTGGCTCCTTTCGATGTGGAGGAGCAGCGATTCTACTCTGAGTCTCTCCCGGATGACTGAGCTCCTCACCCTGTCTCTAAGGGTGAGCCCAGCAATCCTATAGAGAAAGCTCATTTCAGCTGCTTGTATCCGCAGTCTCATTCTTTCAGTCATTAACCAAAGCTCATGACCATAGGTCCGTTTTCTTTCTTGTAAATTTTCAACTTTTTGCCTCCGCCAAGGGAGGAGGTAATGTTTTTGCTGGTGTTGGTTCGTTTGTTGGTTTGTCTGTCTGTTAGCAACATAAATCAAAAAGTTATGAATGGATTTTGATGAAATTTCCAGGAAAGGTGTGTAGTGGCACGGGGAACAGTTGATTAGATTTTGGTGATGATCTGAGAGTGCATACCTCCACCAACGGCTTTGTTTGTATTTGTGCAGCAGGATTACACAAAAACTACTGGATGAGTTTGGATAAAATTTTCACCAAAGTGGTTCTTGGGCTACAGACAAACTCATTACATTTTGCTGATGGTCTGAGAATGCATACCTCAGATAAGACTTTATCTTCTCACAGTCTGTTAGCAACAATACTCCAAAACTAATGGACAGACTTTGATGCAGTTTTCACCAGAACTGGCTCTAGGCCTACACACAAACTCATTACATTCTGGAGGTGATCCATGAGGGACAGAAGGAGCCTCAGCAAAGGTATGCGCTCTCTGAGTGTTTTTCTAGTTTTTCATAACTTTGCAACTTTTTCTCATAAATTTGCAAGTTTTTTCTTGTAAATTTTCCATCTTTTTTCTTGTAAATTTTCATCTTTTTTGAAAAATTTCAACTTTTTTCTTCATAAATTTTCAACCTTTTTCTTGTAAATTTGCAGATT
This sequence comes from Pholidichthys leucotaenia, assembly GCA_020510985.1. Lineage (NCBI taxonomy): Eukaryota > Metazoa > Chordata > Actinopteri > Cichliformes > Pholidichthyidae > Pholidichthys > Pholidichthys leucotaenia. The sequence goes on along the minus strand of CM035840.1, from coordinate 309,193,788 downwards.
TTTTCTAACAAATTTGCAACCTTATTCCTGTAAATTTGCAGATTTTTTCTTGTAAATTTTTAAAATTTTCTTTATAAATTTTCAACTTTTCTCTTGTAAATGTGCAACTTTTTTCTCATAAATTTGCAACCTTTTTCTTGTAAAATTTCTGTTTTTTTTCTCATAAAGTTGAAACTTTTTCTTGTAAATTTGCAGTTTTTTCAACCTTTTTCTTGTAAAATTTCTATTTTTTTCTCATTAAGTTGAAACTTTTTTCTTGTAAATTTGCCACACTTACCTGGATGGCAGTTTAACTTTTATTCTGTATAACTGAATTTTAAATTTAAAACCAGTGTGAGCTGTTAAATGTGAGAAAAGTTTCAGCGAACGACTCCTTTAATGATGAAAACTGAACTTTGCTTCAAAGGACGGCGGAACCTAGAATTTGACACTTTGATGTTCACTCTTCTGGACATCCAACAGGAACTGACCACAGCAGATTTTAGCTTTAGTTCACTGGTGACGCACTGAGATTTCCCTTCTGACGTCTCCACCTGAATCATCAGAGGGAGTCAACCCAGCCGAGGCAGCTCTGAGAAGTTCGGCGAAGGTTTGCGTCGTGAACCAACCTTGACTTCAAGGCTCTGATCAGTGATGTAACAACCTGAGGGTATTAAGTGGGATTTTGCGGGTATTACATACTGTAAAAGTGTATGCCTGCCTTTCTCACATTTATTCAGATAACCATGAAACAAACGTCACTTTAACCTCCTGGAAAAAACTATCAGCTTCGCTGAGTCTGAAGCGGTGGCGATGAAAGATTGACCTGGACTGACCCACACAGTGAAAACTGGGAGTGTTTCCGCTGCTGTTGTGATAACGGGGTGAGTGAATATCAGCGGCTTGCATAAAGTCGGTGACCTGAATGCAAATTTGTCCAGAAGTGCACACTCCGTAAATCTTTTTATAGCCTCGGTGTGAAGCAGCAGGATTTCTGCATCAGCATGAAGCTGCTGCTGCTGCTGCTACTGCTTTAATCCTCCACATTTGTTTCTCTTCTTTAATCCCAGGCCTGTTGTTCAGCACTGCATTAACCTATTTTACTCATGAGCAGCTGATCTCTTGTACGGCTCCATGGCGCTTTATTGATGAGGTGAAACAAAGCCCATCTGCAGCTCGACGAAGCTCCAATCTAAAAGGTTAAATCAGAGTGTTGATTTGCCCGGTGTCATATCTTTGGCTTGGCATGCAGATGAACGTTGCCTCCAGCTCGATGCATTTGCGTTCAGAGCCAAAGCTGCTGTGTCCACCGCAACAAAAAAAGTACTCCTTAAAGAAGGAAAGAGATTTAGAGCTGATCAGAACTTCTCCTTCATGATAACAACCTCTGTGAACCATCACACACTGACAGAAAATGTTCCAGGATATTTCCAGGAATCCCAGGAGGTTTGGTGGAAAAGGTCTGAAGAGCTGATTTCCTTTGGCACAATCATCTTTGCATTTCACTAAACATGAGGAAAGTTCTCAGTTAACATTCCAGTAAAATTAGCCTCAAGCACCAGTGCAAACCCAAAGGAAATGGAATGCTCTGTTTGAACCATTTTCAAGTGGATTCTCATTCTTGGTCTTTTCAGTTATTACCTTGGGACTGAGAATCACTGGAAAAAACTTTTGGAACTGACCACACTCAAGGTTTCATCCATCTGTCTTCTGCCTCTTCATCTGGGTGTACCAGACGTTCTTCTCGACAGCCATAAGCTGCAGTCCTACAGAGAAAGACTTCAATGCATATTGGAGCCAGCATGAAGGCACCTCTGTGTTACGGTCTGAAGGTGAGAACACAACTCACTCTCACAACATTGCGAATCACTTTCTGCTTCTCCTAAGCAGACCTGTCCTGATTGACTTAAACATCATGTGAAAAACAAAACACCCCTTATTTCAAGATAAGAACACAAACTGTTTTGTTCATGTTCATGTCTGTGAGCGCATGAAGAAACAGGTGACTTTAATGAGAAGAACCTGGTCTTTTCAAGTCAGACTGCTATAAAAGCTAAAATGAGAGAGGCTGAGAGCTGTGGAGGAAGAGCTTTGTTTATGCCTTTCTTCAGTTCCTGCCAGGATATCAGCTTTGTGTTCATCTAAACAGGCCCAGGTTTCACACTATAAACTAATTACTGCATTATAAATGTGCATTTCAATAAATTAGAATGTGATTAAAAAGCTGATTTGTGTAATTCAGTTCAAAAAATGAAACTCATATAGATTCATTACACACAGAGTAATATATTTCAAGTGTTTATTTCTTTTAATTTTGATGATTAGCTCATGAAAACCCCAACTTCAGTTTCTCAGTAAATTAGAATATTACATAAACTTTTTAAAATTGACTTTTTTTATAGAAATGTTGGCCGACTGAAAAGTATTACCTTGTACACACTCAATACTTGGTCGGGGGTCCTTTTGCATGAGTTACTGCATCAATGCGGCATGTCATGGAGATGATCAGCCCGTGGTCCTGCTGAGGTGTTATGGAGGCCAAAGTTGCTTTGATGGTGGCCTTCAGCTCATCTGCATTGTTGGGTCTTGTGTCTCTCATCTTCCTCTTGACAATACTCCATAGATTCTCTATGGGGTTTAGGTCAGGAGAGTTTGCTGGCCAATCAAGCACAGTGATGCCATGGTCATTAAACCAGGTTTTGGTACTTTTGGCAGTGTAGGCAGGTGCCAAGTCCTGCTTGAAAATGAAATTAGCATCTCCATTAAGCTTGTCAGCAAAAGGAAGCATAAAGTGCCCTAAAATGTCCTTGTAGACAACTGTGATGACTTTGGACTTGATAAAACACAGTGGACCAACATCAGAGAGATGACATGGCTCGCCAAATCATCACTGACTGTAGAAACTTCACATTGAACCTCAAGCAACTTAGATTCTGTGCCTCTCCATTCTTCCTCCAGAGTCTGGGACCTTGATTTCTAAAGGAAATGCAAAATTTACTTTCATCTGAAAAGAGGTCATCTGACCTGGACCATTTAAGGGCCGGACATCAACTCCACGTCCAGACGTCCTTGGGTGACAGGCACCCAAGTGTCACGTCAGGCCATTTGAAACCGTTTACATCAGCGTGGTCTGTGTGCTAGATGACCTGCAAGGGTACCTGAGCCCACCACCAGGCACAGGTGTCATTGTCTTGCATGGGCCAGGGAGCACCGTGGGCTGCACGGTGGCGCAGTGGTTAGCACTGCGGCAGCACAGTTTTACCCTCGGCCGGGGGATCGCGGGGATCATGAGATTGTGGGTTCGATCCCTGCCCCCGGCCAACAGTGATCTGTGTGGAGTTTGCATGTTCTCCCCGTGTTGCGTGGGTTTACTCCGGGATTTCTCCGGTTTCCTCCCACATGCTACAAACATGCAGGTTAGGGAAACGGGGCGCTTGCGCACGCAGCGACCGGCAGCTGGTGGCTTGTCACCAGACTGCAAAACAAATCTACCTACGGGTACAAAATAAGTACAAAAAAAAAAAATACACTGGACAAGGGATCAGTGGGCCTCAGTGCTGTTCTCTGATGAAAGTTGATTCACGCTGAGCAGAAATGATGGCCACCGACGATGTTGGGGACGTCAAAGAGAGCGCTATGCATTAACCACTGTTGTCGCCAAATGAGCCTGTGGTGGTGGTGGTGTTACAGTCTGGGCAGGTGTGTCTAGTCAATACAGAACTGCCCTACACCTTGTGAATGGTACAGTGACACGCTGATACTACCTGAATAACATCATTAATCCAGTCATTGTGCCCCTGCATGAATAACACAGGCCTAATTTAATCTTCATGGACAACAATGCTTCAGCTCACTGAGGTTACATCATTAGGGAACGGCTGCTGGAGGCTGGGGTACCTAAAAAGGAGTGGCCTGCACTTTCTCCAGACCTGAATCCCATAGAAAACCTATGGGATCAGCTGAGTCGCTGTGTTGAGGCTCGTAATCCTGCACCCCACAACCTCAATGACCTGATCGCCGCCCTTCAAGAAGAGTGGAATGCCATGCCTCAGCAAGCAATAAGTCGACTTGTGACCAGCATGAGACGTCATTGTCAAGCTGTAATTGATGCTCAAGAGCGCATGACAAGTTATTGAGACATTGACATTTTTTGTTGTGGTATACCCACCACTGTTGTTGGTTTTTGTTTCAATAAATCGAGATGAGGAAATCACCATTGCATGCTTCTACTTAAATGTCCTACTTTCATGCTATAATATCTATATATAATATCTATATAAGCTATAGTAGCTTGAACTTTTTATGTTTTCCATAAATTTCACCCAAAAGCCAAATGTCCCTAACTTTTTATGAGTAGTGCATTCAACTTCATTTCAAACATCTGCACAAATCAGAAAAACCAACATAGAGAAGATGATTCTAAAACTTTTTGTTTCTAAGAAGTGATTTTTTTTTCAATTCTAGAACTACCTAAATCGTAACACCACTTTTTAAAAAAAAAAAACAGTTTCACTGCTGTTTTCTATAGGATGAACCCCTATCTTTGGGTCACCACAGGATTACTCATCCCCTTCCATACATGCGTGATTTTAGCTGAGCATGCATCACACAGCAGCGGGGGTTAACTTTTGATGACAAACACTCCACTCTGCGCTGCTCCTCCGCAGAGAAACACATGACGCTGCAAGTCTGAGCTCCTAAGTACTCCAAAAGTAGAGAGGATGCAAATCTCCCACAATGCATGGGGGGCAAAGCTCCTTTCATGTGAGGTCAGTAAACAGAGAGGAGTGGAGGGAATTACAGTTATCTGTCAAACGCAGATCCTTTGATGGAGGCTTCGAGTGCTTCCTTTAAGCAGGACTGTGGATGAGAGCAGCTTAGCAGTGAGAAGAGATGAAGGGCAGCCGTCTGATTGGTTGGGTCAGGAGATGTTGAGTTGCACCGCGTGTTACAGCCAAGTCCTTACCTTAGCTTTCAATGCGCACTTCCTCTGTCACGTATGTGCACAGGACATAGATTTAATGTTGATATCTGTGTTTGTGTGACCATGAAAAAGAGATTCCAAATTATTTTGAAAAAGAAGACTTTAAGAGTCTGATTTTCTAAAGGTTTGCGGGGGGTAAACGATGTGCAAAGTGGCAAGCACACACAAAAAAGGAGAATAAACCGATTCAGGAAAATTGAGCAAAATGAGCAAAATTTAAAGCAATGTGGATTTTGCACCTAAGCCTTTTTCCTTCTGCCATCAAAATTCTGCATGGAGACGATTCAAATGCTTTCACTACATATGCATAAAGAACATTTATCTCAAACAGGTTCATTTTGTCTTCTTAATGATAAAACTGATCTTGTTCTTCTATTAAGACAGAGCAAAGAGATGTCTCATACCTCTGACTTTTTCTACTGTCATCTGCAGTCTTCTTTAAACACGTTATGGACATCAAACAACACTTTCTGAAGAAGACTGCAGATGACAGTTGAAACATGTTAAAGGTAAGAGACATCTCTTTGTTCTTTGCTTTGTCTTAAACCTCTGAGTGTGTAAGTTGCCAAACTGTGACATAACCCCTAGTGGTCAAGAGTGGTAAATATTTTTTGTCTATAAAATAGTTCAGATTTCCATGGCTATAACTTGAAAGTTGCAAGAGATAATGGCTTGCTGTCAATTAGAAAGATGTTTACATACATTTACGTTTTTTTTAATTTATTTTTTTTTTACAGAGTTACCTCATCATCTTATCTTTCAAAGTATATGAACAAGAAATCAATACATTTAAAAAAACAAAATAAGTCACTTACTGTTGACAACGGGGGGCTGGCTGGGGGGCTGGCTGCTGTGGTTACTGCATTTTCACACATCATGATCCATATTTTGCGTTCTGTCGGTAATTTAAAGTCTGTACCACATCTACAAAGTATTATGATTATCCCACATAAATTTCGCTTGTATCCCGTGGATATTTTCAGTGTACAAAGCCGAAAAAGTGACGTGACGATCGCGGACATATTAGCTTTCTCGGCTAAATGCTAAAACAGGAAAAGGAAATGAGGAGTTCTTCTTCTTTGGTGTATTATGTGTCATCCACTTAGTCCTCCAATGGATGTCTGCCACCTTTTGAAACTGGCAAATCAGCACAATCAGTACAAATCCCCAAGGCAGGCAATCATGTCAGTGAGAAGACAGGTGCAGTGCCGCGCTCTGCCACTAGGGGCACAAAAATTCTCACACTCAAAGAGTTAATAGAGGAACAAGATCAGTTTTATTAAGCAGATTTATTAAGGTGGTGAGCAATTGTGCTCTGTGTTTTTGGCGTCTAAATTTGATTACTGTAGTTTCAGAAGTATGATGGCTATTCATTAAAGAATCTCACCTGACTCATTTCCCATGGACTGAGAGGAAGCAAACTTGGCACAGTTATTAGTCTTTCTTTGTTGGTACCACCAAGGCTAACAAGCTTCTCCCATTACTTTATGCAGCTGGTGAGACCTCACCTGTAGAAGTCAATTGGAAACCTTGGAAATCAGTCTTTCATTGTCTAAGAAGTGCTTGCCCTTCAACAATGACTTCCTGGTTGAAAAGAGGTGGTGGTCAGATGGTGTGAAGTTGGGAGAGTAAGGACTTCATAGCTGCAGGACTGTGCTTCTGTCTGGGCAGCATGTGAGTTGTGAACCAGGCTTACAGGAGTGGGACACCTTTGGTCAGCATGTCACGCCTCTCAGTTTTGATGGCCTTCTGCAATTTCTGCAGCAGTGAAGCATAGTATGTCCTGGTAATTGTGGTACCCTTTGCAAGGAAATCTATCATCAATTCTTTCCTTCATTTCCAGTTTTATGCAAATCAGTAACTGTTCTTCTTCTTTTACATTTGATTGGCTGTTGGCAACTACGTAGCTTACAGGTGCATTACAGCCACTGACTTGATTATCATCACTCTATATCTTTGTATAAGGAGTTCTTAAAAGGAGTTCTGAACTGTTGATCGTAAACCTTCAGAGAGATCGCCTGCAACTTTTGCAACTTTTTTCTCAAAAATTTTAAACTTTTTTCTTGTAAATTTTAAATTTTTCTTGAAAATGTTTAACTTTTTCTCAAATGTTCATCTTTCTTCTTGTAAATTTGCAACTTTTTTTTCATAATTTTTTTTTTCCCTTTTGTAAGTTTGCAACATTTTCCCAGTAATTTTTCAACTTTTTTTCTCATAACTTAGCAGCGTTTGTCTGGACACTCGTTAAATAGTAATAGTGTGGAGAGAGGAATAATCAGGCTGAGCATTCAGAGCAGATGGAACTTTATTCTTCTCCCTCTCACATCCACCAGAATACAAAACATTAAAAACTCAGGTTGCAGGCACTCTCTTTTACTGTATATTACCACTCAGCTACCTGAGGTGCTGTATTAACAAATCAACCCCCCATGACAATTCTCCTTGTCCCCCAGCACCTTTGATCTGCCATGACCTTCAGTCTGAGGGAAAACTACTGAGTGGCTCCTCCCCCCCCAGACTCTCAGACTGAGCCTTAACCCTCATGTCCTTTGGGCTTCAGCCTCCGTCCATAGCTGCTGTAACGGGGGATCTTCGGCTCCGAGGCGCTGCTGTGCCGGTGGGGGGTTCCTGGGGGTGTGTCCGTCTGTGGGGGTACAATGGGGGGGCCACCTTCAGCATGCTCGTGTGACTGATCTGATGAGTCATTTACCTGGGGAGTTCTCAGTGAGGGTCTTCCATGCTGAGGAGCTCGGGCCCACACCACCTGTTCGTCTGCTAAAACAAAGGCGGGCTTAAGCCTGTCTATACAGATTGTCTCCCGGCAACCCCCCCGAGTCTAACACAAAATGTTTGTCCCCGGGTTCCAGCACTCTGAACGGGCCATCATAGGGCGGGCGCAATGGGGTCCGGTGGGCATCATGCCTGACAAATATGAACGACGCGTCCTTCAAGGTCTTTGGCACAAAAGCGCAGGGAAAACAGTGGTGGGCCGGGCCGGGTAGCATCCCTGCCTCTGCGCTATGCCGTGCACGTGGAGACAGATCGGTGTTCGGGGCGGGGCTATCCCGCAAAAATTCCCCAGGGAGCCGCAGCGGCTGGGAAAAAAACACCTCTGCTGGGGAGGCCGCCAAATCCTCCTTTGGTGCTGAACGTAACCCTAACAGAACCCATGGCAAGCGGTCTACCCAATTTGCATCCGTAAGCGAAGCCCTGAGCACTGCTTTAACCAATCTATGGAAACGCTCGCATAACCCATTTGCCTGGGGGTTGTACGCGGTTGTGTGATGAATTGTGACGCCCAGGCTCCGGGCCATGGTGGACCAGAGGTCAGAAACAAACTGTGGGCCCCGATCGGACGTGATGTCCGAAGGGGCACCGAAACGTACCACCCATGTCCTCAAAAAAGCGCGTGCAACTTCTGCGGATGCGATGGAAGCTAGCGGGACTGCTTCGGGCCAGTACGTGGTGCGGTCCACCACTGTCAGGAGGTGCGTGAACCCTTGCGATGGAGGGAGGGGGCCCACGAGGTCCACGTGAACGTGGTCGAACCGCTTAGCCGGGATATGGAATGGCTCCAAGGGGGCCTTTGTGTGCCTGTGCACTTTGGCTTGTTGGCACGCTACGCAGGCTGCCGCCTACTGTTTCACCTGTTTGCGCAGGCTCGGCCAGATGAACTTCGCTCCCACTATTTTGACTGACGCGCACACTCCTGGGTGTGCCAGGGAGTGAACCGACTCAAAAACACAGCGGCGCCAAGCGCGTGGGACCACCAGGCGCAGGTGGCCCTTGGAGACATCACAGATTGGGGGGGGGGGGGGGGGGGGGTCCTGCAGTACTCTACTCTCCAGCCTTAACCCTGTTGGTCCAGACTGGAGTGCACAAACGTCCACATCGCCGATCTGCTCAGCAGCCATGGCCGTGTAATCTATCCCCACATAGACTGGGGCCACTAATGCCCGCGAGAGGCAGTCCGCCACCACATTGAGTTTACCGGCCACATGCTGAATGTCGGTCGTAAACTCCGAGATCGCGGTGAGCTGTCTCTGCTGCCGGCCCGACCATGGTTCTGAAACCTTGGCCATCGTATACGTTAGCGGCTTGTGGTCCACGAACGCAGTGAAGGTGCGCCCTTCCAGCCAGAATTGGAAGCGGCATATGGCCAAGTGGAGAGCCAGTAACTCTCTGTCGAACATGCTGTATTTACGCTCACTGTCGGGCAAAGGCCTGCTAAAAAAGGCGAGCGGCTGCCAAGAACGGGCAACGCATTGTTCCACGACGGCCCCTATGGCCACGTCCGAGGCGTCGGTAGTGAGCGCTGTCCGAGCTGCCGGGTCCAGGTGCGCCAGCAGTGTGGCGTTCGCCAGAGCTGTTTTAACCTCTGAAAACACCTGCTCTCGCTCAGGAGTCCAGTCGACTCTGTCCACCGGTTTCCATTTCTTAAGCGCGGCGTACAACGGCTGCATGAGCTGGGCTGCGCGGGGGAGGAAGCGGTTATAAAAGTTAACCATCCCCAAAATCTCCTGCAGCGCCCTGACCGTCTGAGGCCGAGGAAAATCCGCCATTGCACCCACCTTGTCTGGCAAAGGTATCGCGCCCTCCGGTGAGATGCGGTGGCCCAAAAAATCGATTCCTGTCACCTCGAACTGGCACTTTACTGGGTTGATTATTAACCCGTGCTACTCCAACCTCTGGAAAACTGTCCTGAGGTGGGCTACGTGTTCGTCCTCGGACGCGCTGGCCACCAGGATGTCGTCCAAGTAGACAAACACAGACGGCAAATCGTGCAACACCGCATCCATCATGCGTTGGAATGTCTGTGCCGCACCCTTTAACCCGAAAGGCATGCGTAAAAACTCAAACAGACCAAACAGGGTTATTACTACCATTTTAGGTATGTCCTCAGCGCGCACCGGGACCTGGTGGTAACCGTGGGCCAGATCTATCTTGGAAAAAATGCACGCCCCGGTGAGGTGAACGGAAAAATCCTGAATATGCGGGATGGGGTCGCGGTCGTGCGCTCTGGCGTTATTTAATCTGCAGAAATCACCGCAAGGTCGCCACGATCCCTCGGCCTTAGGAACCATATGTAGCGGGGATGCCCATGGGCTGTTTGAGCGTCTGATGATGCCCAACTTTTCCAAGTTGGCAAACTCCTCGCATGCTAAGGCCAGTTTAGCTGCGTCCAGGTGCTGAGGTTGTGCGAAAACGAGCGGCCCTGTGGTGGTAATGAAGTGCTCCACCCCATGTTTAGTGACGGTCGCCAAAAAAGTCGGGACCGTGAGTGATGGGAACTGGGTGAGTAGTGTGTGGAACTTACCCCCTGGAGCTGTGACATTGGCTAGTGTTGTGGGCCCGGCTCCTCGAGCTGTACAGGGGAGAGAATCAAAAGACATTGCATTAATCAGGCGTCTGTTAGCCACATCGACTAGTAGTCCGTGTGCACACAAAAAATCAACGCCTAAAATGGGGAAGCTGCATGCCGCTATGACTAATGTTGATACAGTCAGTGTCCTTTCACCAAAGGTCTTAATGTCTGAGCTGTTTGTGGCCGTCAGTACGGCCACTAGTTCCCGCCAGCCGTTTGGCGTAGGATGGCAGGATGAGGCTCTTTTGGGAGCCGGAGTCCACGAGGAACTATCTCGCCGAGCGGGAGTCTGTCACATAGAGCAGCTTGCTTGCTTCACTGGCGGTCGCAGCTGCTACCGACTGCCGGCCCTGACGTTGTCCGAGCGCTTGAATTGGCACGCGTCGGCGTGCGTCCTCTCCAAAATGGTGGTGGTAGAAACAAAGCATGTCTCTCCGGTGCTTCTCGGCCTCCGCTGCAGCCTGGCTCCTCACTTCTGCTGGCCGTCTCGCTGGGTTCTGATGCTGCTGCGTTCACTGTGAGGGCTCTGGTGGTGAGGATGATCCGATCTGCCTTTTGGGCAAGAGCCGGGTAGTTGCGCACGGCCAACAGTGGTGAATTGGCAAGGACCCCCCTGGCCGCTGTCGGGAGGTTCCGGAGTAAAAGGTGGGCAAAGAGGAAATTGCCGTCATCTGTGCCCATCAACACCAACATCTTCTCCATCAATTCGACCGCCAACCCGTCTCCCAAGTCGGAGCTCGTCAGGAGCCTCTCCGCTCTCTCACAGTCCGAGAGCGTGTAGCGCCGGGTCAGCCTGGTTTTGAGAGCACCGTATTTGTCGTGGGCTGGGGGCTGTTGGAGCAGGCTCGCCACCTGTTGAGTTGTGCGGGCGTCCAGTGCTGCAACCACGTAGTAGTATCTGGTGTCATCTGCCATTATTCCCCGGAGCGCGAACTGGGGCTCGGTGTGAAGGAACCAAGACTTCGGGTTGCGTAGTCAAAAGTCTGGGAGTTTGACCAAAACGGCGCACGCGTTGCTGGCACTTCCCATCCGGGTCGTCTCCAGGGTGTTCGCCTCTTGTTCCATTGTGCATCAAGGGTCACCAGTGTGGAGAGAGTAATAATCAGGCCGAGCGTTCAGTGCAGATGAAACTTTCTTCTTCTCCCTCTCACATCCACCATAATACAAAACATTAAAAAACTCAGGTTGCAGGCACTGTCTTTTATATTACCACTCCTCCGCTACCTGAGGTGCTGTATTAACATATCAACCCCCCATGACAATTCCCCTTGTCCCCCAGCACCTTTGATCTGCCCTGCCTTTCGGTCTGAGGGAAAACTACTGAGTGGCTTCCCACAATAGTAACAGTAGTAATAGTAGATCTCTTAAATGGCGTCAAATTTAAATTAACCTTAAATTGTGCAGTTTAATTAATTCCTTCAAACACAGAATTCCTATTAGAACTCACTATAGCTGAATACACGGCTCCTACAGCAGGCTCTGTATGTATCATCACTTTTTTGGACGAAGCTAGCTTGCACACGGAGTAACAGGATGCTGACTGTAGTTCACTTAACGCCCACATTGAAAACTAGCGTGTTAGCCGGCGTCACCCTAGCCATCGTGTGTGTGTGTTTGTGTGTGTCACTTTCCTCTACGTTTATCGCTGGAGGTCACAATCACAGCCGTCTCTGCACATATGAGTGAGTGTTTCCAGGTTTTCTCACACTGTCGGAGTCAGGCGGCCTGCCTGGCGCCGTCGGGATGGCGAGCAGGCAGAGGGCTCAGTAAGAGAAACCCTCCTGTGTGTCCGTCCATCTGCTCGTGGGTGATCTGTTGAAGCTTTGAAATCACACGCGAGTCATTCCCAAAGATTATACACCAAACCGGCAGTTTTCCCATGATGAAGCGGCGATGATGAACGGCTTTCATACTCCCTCCCTGTGTAATGATTCTGTAATGGTTTGTAGAGCCTCCTTCATAAAGGCATGTCGAGCATAATGTTCACATAAAGGTCAAACACATGAGGAGAACAATAAATAAACATTATTAAGAATCATATTTCCCACTTAGAGCCTGCGGTACGACGTTCATCGCAGCACAAACCCGTTTACTCTGCAACGGCGCTTTCATGGCTCAGACATTCGTAAAATTTAATGGCACATTACTGAGGAGGGTGTGGGGGAGGAGGTGGAGAGAAGGAGCCTCCTCATTACGGGAGTGCGTTTCCTCCTCGAATGCACAGACGGCGTCAGCAGCCTGCTGTGATGTTCGGTCCTCAGAAACTGGGCTTTCTGTGGGAAAAACAACTGCTATTTATCATACGACTCACAGTTTGGGAGAATAAGCAATTAAAATATGTGGGTCAGAGCTTTGTGAGATAGTGCTTACACTAAGACAACATGCAGCCATTCATCACGGAGAGGAGGAGGAGGAGGTAGACTGGCAGTGCATCTACATCTGGGCTGCAATCAATTTAGCTTTCAGAACAGGTGAAGAAACAAGCCCTTTGATTGGTCACAGCAGATTGCTTCCTATTCAGCTGCTGTCATGTTTTCCCATCCTCAGATCATGTTCCCTCTCTCATGTTACGTGTCCACCCTGCTAGCATCTTTTGACACTGGGGTACTGCGCCACATTCACAGTTTTGAGCTGGTACCCAGCCAGCATGGCCATGGGGGCCCCACGATAGGTTTAAGGTGGGCTGTCTTATGGGTCCCATGTGGGTTTATCCACGGGTTCCATGTTGACCCCATCTGTGTTTGCCCACATGGACTTTACCTGTAATACAGGTAAGCAGGTAATCTGTCTATCCGCTTTAAACCCAACTGGCCCCACATGGGTTTATAATGGGGCAGCAGGTTTCAGTAACACTTGTGCTATATGCAAAATTATGCAAAAAAGTCACAAATTTATGAGAAAAAATGTGAAAATTTATAATAAAAAGTGACAAATTTACAAAACAAATAGTAGCAAATTTATTGGAACAATTTACTAGAAAAAAGTCACAAATTTACGAGAAAAAGTGGAAAATTTAAGAGAAAAAGCTGTAAATTTACAAGAAAAAAAATTGTAAAATTACTTAAAAAGAGTTACAAACTTACAAGAAAAGTTTAGCAAATTTATGACAAAAAAATCGAAAAGGCTGCAATTTAATTAAAAAGTAGCAAATGTATGAGTAAATAAATAAAAAAAATTATGAGGAAAAAAGTCCCAGATTTATGAGGAAAAGGTGTAAGTTTACAGTAAAAAAGGTTGGAAATTTTCGAGAAAGTTCCAAACTTACAAGAAAAAGTTTACAAGAAAGTAACAAACTAACAAGGAAAAAAGTAACATTATGGGAAAGTTCCAAAATTACAAGAAAAAGTTAGCACATTTGCAAGAAAAAGTAAAGATTTTACACACACAAAAAAAAATCCCCTAACAAATTTATAAGAAAAAAATTAAAAATTTACAAGAAAAAATCACAAATTGATGAGAAAAAGTTGGAAATTTATGAGAAAATGTCAAATTTTCAGGAAAAATGTATCAAATTGGGGGAGGAGTCACAAATTTACAAGAAAATAGCAAATTTATGAGGAAAAAAAAAGTTGACAATTGGTAAACTGGTAAAGTCCAGGTGGGCAAACACAGATGGGCTCAACATGGAATCCCTGGACAAACCCAAAAGGGACCATTAAGACAACCCAGGTTTAACCTTTGGTGGAGCTCACATGGACATTCTGGCTGGGTAGAAGCATGAAAAAGTTGTGTAATCACAGGAGCCACAATAAATGATGGACATATAATATCTTGTGCTTGGCCAAACATCGTCCACATCCTCCATCGCAAAAGTTACTTGTGGGGTACCACAACATTCAGTTCTTGGTCCCCTTCTATTTTCTTTTTATATGCGTCCTCTTGGATACATTATTTGCAGACATATGGCCTATTTTGACAGCTATCAGGGGAGTTTTTCACCAGACTTCCCACCATACGCCAATGTTTTGTTAGTTTCTATTAGCGTATTGTCTGTTTTATAAGCTTTGCATCACACTAATTACCAGTCGGCAGTGTGCCCGCTTTGCACTGAGAGGTGGAGGTTTAAACCCTTTCAGAAAGGTTTGGCGGTGCACAGTCTCATGTGCATCACTGTTATGGTGCATTTCATGACAGTCATGACAATGACAATCTTTTGATCAGGCAAAAGGAGTTCTGTCATCAGAAGCGCATTGTTTAATGTTGTTTCAGTGGTGTGTTTTAAAATCACGCAGCTCCAGAGCTCATGAGGAAACAGCATGGGCTGGGATTTCCTATTATTTTAATGGAGAGAGTTGTAACTGTCATAATATAATTACCTCCATCCATCCATCCATCCATCTTCTACCGCTTTTCCGGAGGTCCGGGTCGCGGAGGCAGCAGTTCAAGCAGAGAAGCCCAGACTTCCCTCTCCCCAGCCACCTGCTCCAGCTCTTCAGAGGGGATACCAAGGCGTTCCCAGACCAGCTGGGAGACATAGTCTCTCCACCGAGTCCTGGGTCTGCCCCGGGGTCTCCTCCCAGTGGGACGTGCCTGAAACACCTCAAGTGGGAGGCGTCCAGGAGGCATCCTAATCAGATGCCCATACCACCTCAACTGACTCCTTTCAATGTGGAGGAGCAGCGGTTCTACTCTGAGCCTCTCCCGGATGACTGAGCTCCTCACCCTGTCTCTGAGGGTGAGTCCAGCAATCCTACGGAGAAAGCTCATTTCAGCCGTTTGTATCCGCGATCTCACTCTTTCGGTCATTCGGTCATTTTGATCACACACTAAATATTTTTTTTAATTCCATCCACAGTCTCATTTTAATCGTGGACTTATCACTGGAGTCTATAGATTAGGCATTAATGTATTGTTTTTTTTTAGGGGAATGAATGAATGAACAGGGAGCATGTGTGTGTTCTGGTGTGGATGCAGCGCATGGGGGGAGATGTGTCAGTGCAAAGATTCAGGTTCAGGTTCAGGTTCAGGTTACTTTATTTGTACCCGTAGGTAGATTTGTTTTGCAGTCTGGTGACATCCATATTTACAAGCCACAAATTACATTCAACATAGACACAAACACAGGCACACATGAAATTGACTATGAACATGATAAAAATACTCAAGGCTCCATCAATCAGGGTATAAAAGACAAAGAGATGAGAGAAAAACCAGAGGTAAAAGAGAAGAGTCATATTAAAAGTTAAAAACTAGTCAAAGAGGTTAAAAACTCAAAGGTCTAAAACTCAATAAAATATTTAGAACCCAAGTAACATCCTACAAAAATAAGTAAATATAAAATGGAGTTAATAAATAGGTACCTAAATTATGTGCAATATATTGTTACAGCTTGTTCAACTCTTTGACAGTAGCAGGAACAAAGCTGTTTTTGTAGCGCTGGGTTTTATTCCATCGACATTTCCGTTTTGATCACAGACTTATTAGGCATTAATAATAATAATGATAATAATAATGATAATAATAATAATAATAATAATAATAATAATAATGTTTATTTTTAGGGGAATAAATGAATGAAGAAGGAGTGGGCAGTGTTTTACTTTTCACTGGAACATCCCAGAGAGACAGAAGAAATTTTTCTCATAAATCTGTCTTTTTTACCTGTAAAGTTGCATCTTTTTTCTCATAAATTTGTAACTTTTTCCTTAAAAAATTGACTTTTTGCCTCATAATTTCATCTTTTTTCCTGTAAATTTTGAACTTTTTTCCTCATAAAATGACTTTTATCCTTTAAATATGCATCCTTTTTCTTTTAAATTTAAAATTTAAAAGAAAAAATTTAAAAATTTAAATCTTTTAAATTTGCAGCATTTTTCTCATAAATTTTCATAATTTTTCTCGTAAATATGGGGCAAGAAGCCTCCACAAACGCTGATTTTTATATGAGCGTTGCCTGGCACTGATGTCAGCTGACCTGCACTGAGTATTCCTTTGCTTAAGTTAACCTAAACTAGGAACTGCTATGCTAGCCTAAGTTGGCAAAAGTTTGGCAGTGCTGAATGCAACGCTGGCAAATGCTAGCAAAAGTTCGTAAAATTTTGTAAAAGTTCATAAAAGTTGGTGTGTGCTCACGAATGTAATTTCACCAACGTTTGGACTGGTTTCTCTGATTTTTCAAAACGTCAGTAAAAGTCGGTCCAAATGTTATAGTGTGAACCCAGCTTTACATTTATACGTTTGTACCTTATGCTTAATTGGTGAATACCCCCCCACACATCCCTCTTGTTAAAAAATAACAAATAATAATAATGGTTTGCATTTATATAGCACCTTTCAAGAAACCCAAAGCCCTATACAGTGGAAATCCATTATTCATTCACTCCACAGAGGTAGTGGTAAGCTACTACTGTAGCCACAGCTGCCCTGGGGCAGACTGACAGAAACGTGGCTGCCAATCTGTGCCAACGGCCTCTCCGACCACTACCAAACATTTATGCACATTCATACCCAGTGTCATGGACACTTGAGGCAAGGTGGGTAAAGTGTGTTGCCTAAGGACACAACGGCAGGATGGCTGGGGAGAGTGGGATTCAAACTGCCAATGCTCTGGTTATTGGACCTGGTTATTAGCAGTGGCTCTACCTCCTGAGCCACTGCCGCCCACATTTCCCTCCTCTGTTCCATTTTTGCTGAGCACTAAGCTGGACGGCAGGAAGTTCCACTTTTATATGGTCTCTGGCATGACCCAGCTGGGACTTGACCCCGACTTCCCGGTTGTGGGGTGGATGCTCTACCTCTAGGCCATCACTCCGATGTCACCTACTTATGTAGGGGGCATGGAGGAGAGTTGGGGGCGCTGGTCCAATCTGGGACAGGAAGGAGGAGAAACCAGAGGGACACACCAAATGTGGGAGAACTTCAGAACTGCTGTGTGACATACATCAACATCAGGTGTGAACGGTGCTCACACACTCGAATATCACTCCAGATTTTCACCCAGGCAACTCTCCCGTCTCCTGTCTGCGAGTCTGACAGAAGCTTCGGAGGTGCTGAACTGTCGGCTGCTTGTGTGACTCCCAAACGTCAGCAGAACATCTGGAACAGCTGCTTGGAGGCCTCGGTGGAATCGACTGACAGGAAACGAAAGCTTGTTAGCAAACATCGGAGCCATCCTGATTGCTCTGGGACACCCTCGCCGTGTCAGTTTACCCGCAAACATGTGCGACACGCCTCACAAACCGACGAGGACAACCAAGCTATAATCGGCAGCGATCTCGGGACGCAGCAGTCAAGTCACACCCCACCGTATGAGCAGACTTCAAACGTGGTGGAGCTGGTGTTTCCTGTGCACAAACACAAATCAATCAGAAACTGCGCTGCAAATCAAACATTGTTTTTGTGTTTCAGGCTCATTAATAAGTTTAATTTGAATTCCCAGTTTGACTGATGACTCCCCTTGTTTCACATTATCTCTCCGCCCTTTTATCTTCGGCTGACACGTTCTCGTTTATAATCTTTGTTTTAATAAGAGCACCTTCATGGATCTTATCTCTGTGGTGTTTAATAATGACAGCTTACACACGTGTGCTGAAATTTGTCACTTTTCTTCTCCTGCTGTGAAACTGTGGTTCCAGTTTTTTGTTCCTGCCCAGCCAGCATGCCCATGTGGGCCCCACCAAAGGTTAACTCTGGGCTGTCTAATGGGTCCCATGTGGGTTTGTCCATGGATTCCATGTTGGCCCCATCTGTGTTTGCCCACATGGACTTTATCTGTTTACCTATTTTCTCATAAATTTGCTATTTTCTTGTAAATTTGTGACTTTTCCCCCTAATTTGATAAAAAAAAATTTGAAAATTTGAAAATTTCTCATAAATCTGCAACTTTTTCTTGTAAAATTGTGACTTTTTCTTGCAAATTTGCTAAATTTTTCTTGTAATTTTGGAACTTTCTCAGGAATCATGAGTCAAACTTGGAATTCAAATTAAACTTATTAATGAGCCTGAAACACAAAAGCAATGTTTGACTTGCAGCACAGTTTGTGATTGATTTGTGTTTGTGCACAGGAAACATCAGTTCCACCACGTTTGAAGTCTGCTCGTATGGTCGGGTGTGACTTGACTGCCGCATCCCAAGATCGCTGCCAATTATAGCTCGTTTGTCCTCGTTGGTTGGTGAGGCGTGTCGCACATGTTCGCGGGGACCACAGATGCAAATTAGCAGTATTGCTAAATCTGGCATACTTCCATTTATGTTAATGTTCATTAGTATGTAATGGCCCATTCAAATTAACATTAAACATTTGCCACTTTTTTTACTGTAGTTTTGCAACTTTTTCTCAGAAATTTATTACTTTTTTCCATTGTAAATTTGCTGTTTTCTTGTAAATTTCTCAGATTTTCCCATAAATTTACTTTACTGTAAACTTACAACTTTTTCTCATAAATTTGGGACTTTTTTTCTTGTAAATTTTCAATTTATTTAATCATATATTTGCTACTTTTTTGTTAATTTGCAACTTTTTCTCATTTTTTTCCCACATTTGTGACTTTTTTTATTGTAAATTAGCTAAAATTTTCTTGCAAGCCTGTAACTCTTTTCAAGTAGTTTTACAGTTTTTTTTTCTTGTAAATTTACATCTTTTTTTATCCTAAATTTTCAATTTTTTCTCATAAAGTTGCAACATTTTTCTCATAAATTTGCTACTTTTTTGTGTAAATTTGTCACTTTTTTCTTATTTGCGATGTTTTTTGACTAATTTTGTCTGTGGCGCCAATGTCACTAAAACTTGCTCACCCATTATAAACCCATTGGGGCCCAGTTGGGTTTAAAGTGGGTAAACAGATGACCTGCTTACCTGTACCACAGGTAAAGTCCATGTGGGCAAACACAGATGGGTCCAACATGGAACCTGTGGACAAACCCACATGGGACCCATAAGACAGCCCAGCTTTATAGTGGGGCCCACCTGGACATGCTGGCTGGGCTTGTATATACTGTAATGTAGGCCCTTTAACTATGTATTGCCAACTTTGTTATAGTACTGTTATCAGATGACCAGTTTTATCGGAGCTGCTCAAAATCTGATTCTACTGCACATCTGACACAAATCCCCCAAACAAGCCGCCCAGTTTGAAAACATCTCACGACTCTGAAATGCTTTTCAAAAACCTCGACATTGCTCTCCAACGTTCACCGTGTTCACATTTTCCCCTCAGAACTTGTTTTTTGCAACCACACGCTGGCGGCTTCACGCCTAAATAAGGACGCACGAATGGTATTCTGCTGAACCTTTGGCTCCTTTCAAAGGTAAAAGGTTTGATTCTGGTCTGTGCTCACGGACGCCTGTGGTCTACTTGACATTGTGTGATGAAGATAGTCCAAATAACAAGGATGAAAATGAGGTGAACAGATGGGGAGTGGGGGGATCTTTTTTGAGGAAAATACTGTAGATGAGTAAAGAAAAACCTTCATAACACTGGTGGATATTATTATAATAAAAAGCAAAAAATGAGAAAACCTGCAAACCTATGCAGAAAGTCCTGCAAATTTAGCTGGAAAAGGTGCATTTTTATCAAGGAAAACATATACATGAATTTGCAAGAAAAAAGTCACAAATTTCTGAAAGCAATTGGAATTTTATGACAAAAAAGTAGCAGAATTATGTTAAAAATCCTGCAGTTTTACCCATGAATGATAAGAAATTTACAAAGAACAATATAATAGATTTATGGCACAAACTTTGAACTTTATGGGAAAGTTGCAGTTTGAATGTTACCAAAGAGCTGCTTTAAAAAAACATAAATTTCCAGAAAAAAAAACAAAAAACTACAATTTCATTAGAAAAGTGTCACAAATTTATCTGAAAAAGGTTGTATTTTTACCTGAAAAAGTTACAGATTTACAAAAAAAAGCCAAATTTCTGAGAAGCGCAGATTATGAAAAAAATACCAACATCTGTGGAAAAAAGTTGTAATTTTATGTCATAAACCCAAAAGCTGGAGCTGTGAGTTTGCGATTTAATAGTAAAAAACACAAAAATAACAAGACACAAAGCGTACAAGCAGGCAGATCAGGCAGGATTAATGCAGTACAGTCAAATAGCGAAAGGCTAAGGTGCACAGGAATGCCAGGGAAGACGTGGGACGCACGTCAGGACTAAACTGCCACATAGGGAAAGTAATACGGGGAATGCCCCTGCGAGCTTAGTGAATGGTGCTGCAACGAGAGATCGGCGCAGCAATCCTTAAGTAGGGCAAGCAGGCGTGAAACAAATGACGACAAGTGCTTACAGGTGTAGGTCACATGATTAACAGGTGTGGGTGCAGGAGCGAGGATAATTAACATAACTAGTACATACCTGTGCCTACCCGTCCATGCCCGTAGAAACCATGTATAAGCAAGTATTTGTGCATGCCCATGGCTGAAGGGTCTCCTCCTGTCTCAGACGGCTGTGTTGTTCACAGTCATGCCTGCGGTGTACTGGTGGAACCTGAGGTGTTTCATGTTCACCGCGTCTTTTCTGACATGCAGCAGTTCTCCTCATTGTATTGCTCTCCATCTGGTGGGTCTTCTTCTTCGTTCAGACCACTGGTTGAGGGATAGCTGCGTCATAATTCCAGCGTTGGCGGCCAGTCGACTATTCTGCATCTCCTCGGTCTCAACTTCTCTGTGCGTCGCCTGGCGTGCAGTGTTGGCGGCCAGCCAACTGTTCTGCATCTCCTCTGTCTCAACTTCTCTGTGCCTTGCATAGAATTCACTGTCCCTGGCCAGCCGACTATTCCGCATCTCCTCGGTCTCAGCTTCTTTGTGCAGTGCCTGGCGTGCAGTGTTGGCAGCCAGCCAACTATTCTGCATCTCCTCGGTCTCAGCTTCTCTGTGCCTTGCATAGAATTCACTGTCCCTTGCCAGCCGACTATTCCGCATCTCCTCGGTCTCAGCTTGTCTATGCCTTGCCTGGCGAGCAGCGTTGCTCACTTTGCGGGCATTTCAGGCTTCAAGTGACTCAGCATGTGCGTGGCGCACTGCCACGTTTCCTGTCTGTTTGTGCATCCCTTGTCTGTCGTACCCTATGCTAGTGAAGGGTCTCCTCCTGTCTGAGACGGGTGCAATGTACTGCTGGAACCTCAGGTGTTTCATCTTCATGGAATCTTTTCTGATATGCAGCACTTCTCCTCATTCTGTTGCTGTCCATCTGGTGGGTCTCCTCTTCTTCTTCATGTTTGTTGAGACCACTGAGGGATAGGTGCGTTGTAATTTCAGTTCATGGACAGGATCATGAAAATAGATCTGAGCAAAAAGAGGCTTTCGGGCATGGACTCACTGTATATGACATCATAAAGACATGAGAGTCCTATATGACATCATAAAGACACATTTGTCTATGTGCCGTCATATAGGCATCGCGAGTCCTATGATGCCTGAGTTCATAGGACGTCCTGTGATGTTCAGGCAGAGATCATAGGCCGTCCTATTATGTCCTATAAACATCACACACACACACACACACACACACACACACACAAAGATTTCTTGTTTCAATAGAGTGATAATGAATGGTTGCCAACCGCCAATCAAATCTAAAAAGAAGAAGAAGAAAAAGAAAAAGACAGCTGTGCAGCCCGTAAAACAAAGTTTGACAGCCGGAAACTGCACAGGGCGCTGTCAAAATAAAACACAGACCGGAAACTAAATAATGAAAAAGAATAAGACACACAACCCCAAAAGATACAAATAATACTGTGGATACAAAATGACACACAATAAATGGGCAGGACTATAAGGACAAACCTAAGACTACAGCCAACTCATAAATAACAGAGACCAAATACCGTAGATCATAATAATCAAAGAAACAGACAAATAAGAAAAGACTAAACTTAAGCTGGAGCCTGAGCCCGGCACCCACTCGTGTTCAGGATCATGACATTGGGGAAAAATGTCAAATTTACATGAAAGAGTCTTCAGTTTTACTTGATAAAGGTATTAAATTTGCAAACAAAAATAATTTACGAAAAAAGCAGTTTTACCCATGAACAATAATACATTTACAAAGAAAAACATCATAAATTTATGGCACAAAAATTGAAATTTCTGGAAAAAGTTGCAATTTAATTTTCACCAAAGATTTGCTTAAAAAAAAAACAAAAAAAAAAACCCTACAGTTTTCCAGAAAAAAAATACAATTTTCATTAGAAGACTGTCACAAATGTATCTGAAAAAGGTTGCATTTTTACCTGAAAAAGTTACAAATTGACAAAAAAAAGTCAAATTTATTAGAAAATCAGAAGATTATCAAGATCTGTGGAAAAAAAAAAGTTTTAATTTTATTGGAGAAAAATGTAAAATTTACATGAAAAAGTCTGAGTTCATAAACGTATTAAATTTGCAAAGAAAAATAATTTATAACAAAAAGCAGCTCAAATTCATGCCAAAAATATAACAAATTTGTGAACAAAAACGTTATAATTAAAAAATGAGGAAAACCTCAACACAAACTTGCAAGAAAAAAAGTCTTTTTTTTTTTTGCAAATAATGAAAAATTTATCAGAAAAAAATTGCAACTTAATGGGAAAAAGGAGTAACAAATTTACAATCAAAAAAGCTGCAAATTTATTCAAAAATACTCTTTTAATCCTGATGTTGTCAGACCAGATTGTAGTTATAGCTCTGCTGTTTTACCATAGTTTTCAGGCTCGGATGCTTTTGTGGCTCCATTTCTTAGAAAAAAAAATAACTCCAAGTGGCTCCTTGTGTCATACTGGTTGCCAACACTGACATTGGTCCCATACTACCAAATAAATCAGTCAGCACTTTTTAACCCCATTTTATACAAGTTAGTTCCGACCAAGAAATTTGATTGGCCAATAGGGATTCCAGGAGTTACTATATTCCATGATTAAAGCGAAAACCCATCAGTCAGAGTTTTTGTTAGTAAGAGGAATGCAAAATCTTCACATTACATTTAATTAGGCTAACTACTTTTCTGTAAGGTGTTGAATAGGTAAGCACAAAATCATGTGAAATTATTTAAATAGGAACAAACAAGTTAGCAGATATATCTCGTTTTACATACTGCAATACATGTTACAAAAATAGCTTGGACTGTAAGGATGAATATTACACTCTAAGCAACTCACCATCAGGATTTGGGCCTTGGGATAAACAAATCTCCAGCGCACCAAAGTCTTGTTTCTTAAGAAGAAATCAAACACTTCCTCATCAACTTAAGTCTCCGATTCATCAAAGGTGGTTAAGTCCAATGCTGGGATTTCAAATTTCTTGTCAACTTTGAAGATAAAAAAAAGATTGCACAAACTTATTCATGAATCTTGTGTACTTGTAGAAGAAAACCAAAACAAGACAGATATCAAAGGTCATCTTTACTTGAAGAGTTTAAAACCACATTTGAATTTATTATTGAATTAATCCAGGGTAATTTAAATTTTGTTGTCTACAGCCTGTCTACCACCTCCACATTCTGTATTAATACCAGTTTAATTATAATATCAGTACATGACAAAATTCTGTCCAACACTGCAATAGTGGCAGCATATAAATATGAAAAGTATTACTTCTTTATAACAGTTATTAACTGGCACAGACAATAAGCTTGGAGAACACTTTATTTTCATACAAATGAGAATAATAACAGCTTCAAAAACAAAACAAAAAAATCTCTGATCTTTTTGATCTTGGGAGGGCATATATCTGATAACTTCATAGAACAACAGAAGTCTCTATTACTAAAATTATTTATAGCTGCAGCCCTAATTCTGACAGTTAAATCAATTAACTTAATTAACTTAATTAAACATTATGATACATGTATCTGTGAAGGTTCTCACTCGTCAAGGTCATCATAATCTTGGAGAATTAAGTTGTGGCAAGTCCAGTTGCCACAACTTAATTCTCCAAGATTATGATAGATAAAAACACATTATTGAACAGAGGTGAAAGTAACAAATTACATCTACTGAAATAACCAAGTTTTTTTTGGTTGTACTTCAACTTTTATGAGTATTTTTTTCAGAGTCTATAGTATCACATGTACCTCAGTGTGCATTAAATCATGTAATGTCCTTAGCTAACTTTTAAAATCATAATTGAGTACTGTGCACAACTTGAATTAATATCAACCTGTCACCTGCATTTTTAACCAATAAGGCTATTTGATCACAAATGGGTCTATGATAACCCTAACATACTGACAAAAAAGTACAACACTTCAGCAGGTCAATGTTTGGAGAGGTGACCATTACCACGGAGCAGAACGCAACAGGTGATGTGAGGAACTCACACTGAAGATTTGGAGAAACTGATACTGATAACTTTAACTTAATGTTGTGATTGTGTGAGAACACTTTGCATTTTAAAGTATAATTTTAATAGGAGTCATAATACTTGTAATTGAGTAATATTTAGGTAAAATAAATATTTGTACCCGAGTGCATATTTTCAGTACTCTTTACACCACTATTATTGGCTAAGCTGCAGACACTGATGCAAGTATATGGATCTTTCTTTAAAAACAAATTGTATTAGTGTACAGGTTCTAATAAACATGCATTCACTGGAAAACCATACTTCCACAAAATAGCCTATGTAATAAAATACTTTGGATGTTAGTTTATATTTGGCACAACTATTTTATGGAAACTAGTAACATTTCACTCACCACATTCCAAAAAGGATCTGCAGGTCAGTTGGCCCTCATAACAAATGTATTTCTGATGATCTCTGTACTTCACTCGTATTGTCTGCATCTTTGATGGCAAGAAAAAAAAATGTTCATTTTAAAAGGGATAGTTCACCCACAAGTGCAAATCCACTCAAACCCTCATGCCAATGGAAGGGTTGGTGTTATTTTATAGTCCACAAAACACTGCTGGAGTTTTACGGGGGGGGGGGGGGTGCATAAAATGAGCCAACTGCCCCACCATCAACACGTGGAAAAAGAGCCTCAGAAGTTTAGCTTTAGCATCTCATGTTAACAGCTACAAGTTAAGCTATAGTCTAAAAACTGAAATTGTACATTTACACTGTTATCGTATAACATCTTGATTTTAAATGTTTAGTGCATCGAGTACACCTACTTAACCCTTATTGTGGCAAGGTTTCAAGGAACAGACAGCGCCCCCACTTCCACAGGCGCAGCGCTGCACTTGTCATGTGATGTTATATGACGTGGTCAAAAACGCCCCAGTTGATTTAAGTTGTACAAAGGATTCCACCTCACAAGGTGGCAGACACGTATAACTCACTGCTCTTGCCTTGGAGGACTGATGGCGGACATAGAAGCATCCTTCTGGATACCAGAGAAGAAGAAATTTTAGACAAAAAAATGTGGACGTTACCGATTGCCGTGGACATACTCAATCACAGATGGAGGAGCAATTTGCTCCCTTATTTTCCAACTATGATTCTAAAAAGCGATTATTTAGCTTATGAAGGTAAATGTTTACATTTTGTTATAACAGAGGGTGGGTGAAGCTGGTTGATGTTCACCTGCTGCCGCCCCCAGTGCCATGTGACTAGACAGCAATCGTGCCAGTTCCATGTCGTCATTTAAGATAAACTGCAGTGGAATAAAAGTGAAATTGAGGAGGGATAATCATAAGAGTTTCTGGATGTGGGAGAGAAAGCGCAGAATGCAAAATAATCACCAGGATGGACGAAAATGGATAAAGCGAGAGCCGCCTGGCCAGCGATAAGTCTGACAAATTTCTTTGTTTGTTGACATTCTACTAATGTTCTGGTTCATATACTGTACTTTGAAGAGAAGATAACAAAAAAACCCAAAACAAAACCGGTGACAAGAAAACAAAACCATCCTTTGTGTAAATATGTCCAAAAGTCCATTTTTGACCGAAAGTTATGTAATTTGTTGTGGATGTGTCACATTATGCAAATTAGATGCGTAAATTTACTCCTATCTCAAACTTTGGATCATATTCCACATCTTTCTAATTGACAGTAAGCCATTATCTCTTACCACGTTCAAGTTATGGCCTTGGAAATCTCTGACATCTGAATTGAATATTTTCTTGAAAAAAATCTTGACCACTAGGGGCTTATGGCGCCATGGAGTGCCTGTGGCAGTCATTGGGTTAAACAAGGCTGTCACACCAAAAACAGCATGTTCGGGCCAATCTTAGGTAAAGATCTGTAGCTCAACCTAACTCTTTTCAGAGTAAAACACACGTGGTCTTCCGTCAAACTGCAGGTAAAAACTGCGTCCCTGACTATTCAGAGTAAAACACATGTGGTCACAGGCCAAACTGCTATATTCAAAGTAAGACACACAGTACTGCACCTGCCATCAGTCAATTTCAGGAGCTAATGTACTAATAAAAGCAATTAATGTTATAGCTCATCTGATAATTTCATGCAGATACCTTGTGTCAAATCCATAAATAACCAATACAAGTGGCTAGCAATGTCAAATACACAAAAGCAATGTTAGCATCCGACTTTGACCTAAAGTATGCAGAGTGTTCAGCCTACGCTACAACGGTTGTTCGTTGTCATTTTACTTAACCGTACACACGATAAGTAAGCCAATAATAATAATAATAATAATAAAAACTTATGTTTTTTTACACCAAGTGAAAAGTCCCGTGAAATCCTCGTTCCTTGCACATGCAGCTCTTCCACGCTGCAGATTTGTAATTGCGTGAGAAACGGCAGTGGGCGTGGCTTTGATGAATTACTCCAATAGAATTTAATATGAATTTTTGCTCCTACTCTATTGGCTGCAGGTAATCATTATAATCCAAACTAGATTATATAATATATAATAGAATTATATATTATATAATAGAAAGGACTATTTTAGAGGAAAATTATAGTAACTCTGGAAAAATTAGTCTCCAGATTTTGCTGTAAAGAAAAGAAATCTCCCCTCACAACAAAAACATTTTAAAACTAAACTTGGGCCATTGTCTAGATCAGGGATGTTCAACTTTGGTGGTAGTGAGGGGCACAAAATTTTTCTCACTTCCCGAAGGCCAGATTTACATGTAAACCTACCATTGTGTGTGGGGGGTGGGGGGTATTATTTCCTGCTAAGTTAAAAGTTTCACAGTTAAATCTAAAAATGCAAATGAAAATAAATGCTACTGTGTTTTATCATATTAGAATTAAAATTACTGTTAAATTATACCTACCCTACAATGAACTGGCTATCTGTCCAGTGTGTGCCCTGAGGTTCCAGCGCACACATGTGGTGATTTAAAACAAAACAAACCACAATAGCAGATGTGCAATGTTTGTTAATGTTATCAATCTTTTCTTGGGGGGTTTGTGCAACGTGTTTGACAGTTCTTTTTTTCATTCAGCTAAATGTCCTTTGTGATGTTCCAAGGTCAGTTATGACCAGGATGTAGTATATTTTATTTCAAAAGGGAAATAAATGTTAATGCTACTAACAGTACACATTGAGTTTTTATGCACTTTGAGATATGCCTGAGTAAGATGTGACCAAAATGGTTATTTACAGAATTATTTTTTTTCCATTTAATTTTTTCAATTGTTGTTAAAAAGGAAAAATATTTCTACTACTTCAAGTTCTGCTCAACCCCAGCACTGCTGCGTTTTTATGCACTTTTGATGTGCCTTTGCCATGTGCCAAATGCACATTTAAAACCAAGCCAATGAATAAAAAGTGCATATTTTTCGTCATATTGATGTGTGTGGGTTTGAAATTTGTCATATTCAACAAATTGCTGAACATGTGCAGCCCAGTTACATGTCTTGATTTCAAATTGTGGCCCAACTGATTTTGTAACTGAATAGCCCTGCAGTAGAAGATAGATGGATGGATGGATGGATGATGGATGGTGTCATGTATGTATGAGGAATGAAGGACTGGAGTCTCTTCTGTCATGCAACGAACTTCCCCTTTATTAACAGAGCTCAGAACTATATAAAAGTGACCGTGCCCGTCTGACGTCACACTGTGGGCGGGTACGGCAGCACACACATACTCCATACAACATTCCCCTCTCCCTTACAAAAGTGTAAGACCACACACACAATCGAGACCCTCCCCAATTTAGGACTCGAATCATACACTAAGGAAATAACGGGGGACAATGAACTAGAATAACTTAACACACTCATCCAAAAAAAAAAAAGATAAGATAAGATAAGATAAGCTTTTATTAGTCCCACAATGGGGAAATTCCAGGATTGCAACAGCACAGGGATAGCAACACTCAGCGCAATAATTAAGAAGATACGGAAGATATAAATAAGAGCAGCGGATATACATACATACACATCAATATATAAATATATATACAAAGTGCGGAGCATTGTAGCAAGATGGAATAAACAGCATAACCGTCTACTTAGTTATCCTACATAGTATGAATATGTACCCATACATAACAAACAAAACAAAAAACAAGCAAAACAAGTAAAACTGGGCCATATCTCTGAAAATATAAAAAATAATCCCATATCATACATACTCACATGAACACCAGCAGAGTACAGTATATACATATTTACATCAACAGTATTTAAGTAACACCTATGTCTATCGGCAGCCAGAGCTAAAACCGGCCCGGGGGCCCAGGGCAGCCCCAAAGCATGTGCATCCCTGGCCGCTGGCTTCCTCCAGGATCAAAACCGACCTCTCCTGCGAAAATGTCTCTCTTCACCACCGACTGCCTCACTCCTTGGGACCCGCATTGCTGCTATCCGACACGCCGTACCTCCGTGCCCATCAGTCCACTCCTGACCACTTTCCACACCACTGCAGCTGCCATCTTTGTCCCAAACACTCTGGCCTCCTGTGGCCGCACTCCGGGGAAAACCAAAGCTCACTCTTCAATGCCGCTCGCTGCCTCAGGCGCCTCATCATAATGCCCAGCACCCTCGTCCAGGACGCATTGGGCTCTGGCACTGAGGCCCTGCCCACCTTCCGTGGCTGTCGGCTGTCGCTGCTCTCTCCCGGGGCTCCCAGCATCACTCTCGCTGGCGTCACTCTCCATCTCAGGCGCTTCGTTGCTGCTCCCAGCACCCTCGTCCAAGGTGCTCTGCTGCACTGTTTCCATGCGCAGCTGTCGCTGCTCTCTCCCGGGGCTCTCAGCGTCACTCTCGTTGGCGTCACTCTCGTTGGCGTCACTCTCCAACCCAGGCGCTTCGTTGCTTCTCCCAGCACCCTCATCCAAGGTGCTCCGCTGCGCCATCTCCATGCCCGGCTGTAGCTGCTCTCCCCTGGGGCTCTCAGCGTCACTCCCGTTGGCATCACTCTCTGATCCAGGCGCTTCATCGCTGCCCTCAGCACCCTTGTCCCAGGCGCTCCGCTGCATTGTCTCCATGCCCGGCTGTCGCTGCTCTCTCCCGGGGTCCTCAGCCTGCATGCTCCCGCTCTCTTGCTGCCCAGGCTCCAGCTGTGGGGAAGACTCCTGACGCTGCTCTCCCTCTCCTCTGTCATTGCTCACCACGCCGTCGACCTCACCAGTGCTGCGGTCCTGTACCGTGCTGAGCTCCTCAGGTGGCCTGCTGTCCACGGTGACCAGGGACTCCTCCACTCGTGGTCCCTGTCTCACCTTGAAGTCTTTTTGATAGCCAGTAGCTTGCTTTTGGTGCCAAGCTAGCTTCGTGACTAACTTTCCCATTGAAACTTTGCTGAGCTGTTAGCTCCTCCCAGCTAACTAGCCTAGCTCCATTTGGCACCAACACTCTTGCTACCCACAGCTTTGTGGTCCTTGTCTGCTTGGCAAAATACTCGGCCAGCCACTCAACAGC
The DNA here is from genome assembly GCA_020510985.1 of Pholidichthys leucotaenia. Lineage (NCBI taxonomy): Eukaryota > Metazoa > Chordata > Actinopteri > Cichliformes > Pholidichthyidae > Pholidichthys > Pholidichthys leucotaenia. Next base: position 309,163,761 of record CM035840.1, on the reverse strand, counting down.
ATCCGCAAAGCACTCCGTTTCATCCAACGTACCGAAAATTCTTCTGCCTTCCGCGTCAAAATGGTGGGCCAGAAGTGCCCGTCTTCATCTCCCGTCGAGTCTTCTTAGGCCCAGCCCTGTGATATAACCCTCAAACATGGCCAGCCACTTCGGCCTCAGGATCACTGGCTCTCCCGGGTACTCCAGAAACGGTAGCAGGGATGGAGGTAGCCCACACGCTCCCATAATTTCTCTCTTGTCACCAAAATGTTATGTATGAGGAATGAGGGACTGGAGTCTCTTCTGTCATGCAACAAACTTCCCCTTTATTACCAGAGCTCAGAACTATATACAAGTGACCGTGCCCACCTGATTTCACACTGTGGGCAGGTACGGCAGCACACATACACTCCACACAACAGCTGGATGGATGGATAAAACTATATCATGATCTAATTTTTTAAACTCTCTCCGTCAAAATGATGAGCAAAAAGAAATCCCAGATGATAATTAAAAGAAGTCAAGAAAAAAGGCAATATGATGAGGCTTTGCTTGCTCATGGATTAATTGTGGGTGTGGATGGGCAGAGAAATAGCTGTGTGGGCTTGATAATGTCTGGCTCCCCAAAATGGGGAATTAAAAAAAAATTAAGAGCCACTGGTATAAATGGAAAAAAAAAAAAATCCACAGAACTACCAGTCTCTGAACCTTTATTGCTGACATGGGCTTCACCTGCCAAGCAAGAATAAATGCTACAGCTCCTCAGCTGTACAATTTATTCTTGTTTAAAAGCAGCCTACTTTGTACATTTCGTGCTGTTTACAGCCTATGAATGCGGTCTTAGCATGGAAAACATACCTGACAACACTCCAGTGCACACTGGTGCTCCTGCTCATGGCTCCCTCTCTTGCTTTGCCACTTGCAGAGAGCGGCACTTAGGTTTCGATTACAGGTCTCTCTGCTGGTGGATTTTATAATTGCATTTAAGAATGTGGTTCCAAACATGATATAAATAAATAATTGATTTTTGGAAATGGACTGGTAGGTTGCAGTGGATGAGGGGGTGGGCTGCATGAGGCCCGTGGGCCACCAGTTACCCATTCTTGGTCTAGATGAACACAAAAAATCCAACCATTATATAATACAGTGGGGCAAAAAAATATTTAGTCAGCCACCAATTGTGCAAATTCTCCCACTTAAAAGATGAGAGAGGTCTCCAATTTTCATCATAGGTATACCTCAACTATGAGAGACAAAATGAGAAAAAAAAAACAGAAAATCACATTGAAGGATTTTTAATGAATTAATTGGTAAATTCCTCAGTAAAATAAGTATTTGGTCACCTACAAACAAGCAAGATTTCTGGCTCTCACAGACCTGTAACTTCTTCTTTAAGAGGCTCCTCTGTTCTCCACTCGTTACCTGTATTAATGGCACCTGTTTGAACTTGCTATCAGTATAAAAGACACCTGTCCACAACCTCAAACAGTCAGACTCCAAACTCCACTATGGCCAAGACCAAAGAGCTGTCAAAGGACACCAGAAACAAAATTGTAGACCTGCACCAGGCTGGGAAGACTGAATCTGCAATAGGTAAGCAGCTTGGTGTGAAGAAATCAACTGTGGGAGCAATTATTAGAAAATGGAAGACATACAAGACCACTGATAATCTCCCTCGATCTGGGGCTCCACGCAAGATCTCACCCTGTGGGGTCAAAATTATCACGAGAACGGGGAGCAAAAATCCCAGAACCACACGGGGGGACCTAGTGAATGACCTGCAGAGAGCTGGGACCAAAGTAACAAAGGCTACATCAGAAACACACTACGTCGCCAGGGACTCAAATCCTGCAGTGCCAGACGTGTACCCCTGCTTAAGCCAGTACATGTCCAGGCCCGTCTGAAGTTTGTTAGAGAGCATTTGGATGATCCAGAAGAGGATTGGGAGAATGTCATATGGTCAGATGAAACCAAAATAGAACTTTTTGGTAAAAACTCAACTTGTTGTGTTCGGAGGAGAAAGAACACCATACCTACTGTGAAGCATGGGGGTGGAAACATCATACTTTGGGGCTGTTTTTCTGCAAAGGGACCAGGACGACTGATCCGTGTAAAGGAAAGAATGAATGGGGCCATGTATCGTGAGATTTTGAGTGAAAACCTCCTTCCACCAGCAAGGGCATTGAAGATGAAATGTGGCTGGGTCTTTCAGCATGACAATGATCCCAAACACACCGCCCGGGTAGCGAAGGAGTGGCTTCGTAAGAAGCATTTCAAGGTCCTGGAGTGGCCTAGCCAGTCTCCAGATCTCAACCCCATAGAAAATCTTTGGAGGGAGTTGAAAGTCTGTGTTGCCCAGCGACAGCCCCAAAACATCATTGCTTTAGAGGAGATCTGCATGGAGGAATGGGCCAAAATACCATCAACAGTGTGTGAAAACCTTGTGAAAACTCACAGAAAATGTTTGACCTCTGTCATTGCCAACAAAGGGTATATAACAAAGTATTGAGATGAACTTTTCTTATTGACCAAATACTTATTTTACTGAGGAATTTACCAATTAATTCATTAAAAATCCTTCAATGTGATTTTCTGGATTTTTTTTTTTCTCATTTTGTCTCTCATAGTTGAGGTATACCTATGATGAAAATTGGAGACCTCTCTCATCTTTTAAGTGGGAGAACTTGCACAATTGGTGGCTGACTAAATACTTTTTTACCCCACCGTATGTAATGTAACCTGCATCCATATGAATGATGCAAATTTATGACCAAAACATTGCAAATTTACAAGACAAATTTAATTGATTAAAAGAGTTGCAATTTTATGGGGAAAAAAAGTTGAAAATTTAAGGAAAAAAAATGTCAAATTTACAACAAAAAAGCCACAAATTTATGAGCAAAAAGTTGGAAATTTACAAGAAAAGGGTAACAAATTTATAAAGAAAAAGAAACAAATTCATGAGAAAAAACTGCAAATTTACAAGAAAAAAATAACAAATTTATGAGGAAAATGTTGCAACTTTATTAGGAAAAAAGCTGAAACTTTATAAAAAAAAATGCAACTTCACAAGAAAAAAGCTGCACATTTATGAGAAAAAAGTTGTAAATTTACAAAAAAAAAGGACTTGGAAACTGATAAGAAAAATGTAACAAATTTATGATTAAAAAGTATCAATTCATAAGGAAAAACTGTAAATCTACAATATTTTATGAAATTTTATGAGGAAAAAAATTAGAAATTTATGAAAAAAATGGCAAATTTACAGGAAAAAAGTTGCAAATTTATGAGGAAAAAAGTAGCAAGTTTATGGAAAAAAGGTTGCAGATTTATAATAAAAGATTCAAAGATTCAAAGATTTTTATTTGTCAATACTTCTATATGTACAGGACATACAGTAGAATTGAAATGCCATTTCTCTCTTAGTGGTGTGCGCAATATATAAGAAAAGAAGGAATAAGGATGGAAAACAACAACAATCTATGTACAGTAATCCTACTCATAGTGCAAATAATGATAAAAACCCAGCAATCCTATGTACAGTAAACTGTATTACCAGTAAATCGCAAGTTCAGTGCAGTGCCAGGGGTGCAGACAGTGACAGATTGGTCTGCGCATGATCAGTATTGCAATGACAGAGAGCAGCAGGTATGGCATTTGTGCAAATGGTTGCAGTAAGGTGCAAGGCATACCGCAGCAGATGTGGTACTGTTGTGCAAAGTCTTTCTGTGCAAACAGCTGAGGTAGAGCTATTGTGTGGGTGAGAGTGTTACGGTCCAGGGGCAGGGGCCGAGGGGGGGGGGGCAGAGTTCAGGGTCTTGATGGCCTGGTGAGCAAAGCTGTTTCAGTCTTGTGGAGCAGTCCCGTAGGCTCCGGTACCTTCTCCCTGAGGGCAGGAGACTGAAGAGGGACTGTGAGGGGTGGGAGGTTTCACCCGCAATGTTGATGGCTCTGCGGGTGAGGTAGGTGTCCGAGAGGGAGGGCAGAGGGGCACCGATGACCTTGTTGGCAGCTTTCACTGTGTGTTGTAGAGAAAGGTTGCATTAATGCTTAGCATTTGTGCCTCAAATGCATTTTGTTCATTTTTGTAACATTCATTTATTTAATAGAAAGGATCATAATGATATTCACACTGACGCTTCAGAAGAACCGCCACACATGGGAAAGTTCCTGTTATTTGATAGTTACTGAGCAGCGCTGATGGCGATGAAAGGCGGCGTGGCTCTTTGGTTGATTAGCGCATTAATTGTTTGATAGGTGTGTTTGTCTGTGGGTAATCCCCTGTGTTCACTACAAAGCACAGATCCTAATTAGAGGCGGCTAATCGCAGCTCAGCACACACTTGTTCAATCAATCAAAGGCTGCAGCAAAGATGAAGGAGTGCTGATGGGCTCCGAGGAGATTTACACAAAGCAAACAGCCTCAGATCACCTGCGGTGACCCCAATGTTTCTACTGTCGCTGAGGAATATGAAGAGAAGAACAGATGCTCCATTACGTTTGAAGTTTATGCTAATTCAGGTCAAAACACCATCTGACTTCCACCTCTTTCCAACCATGAAGTCATTTTTGAAGGGCAAGCACTTCCGAGATGATGAAACGCTGATTGCCGAGGTCAAGTCGAGACTTCTGACAGAACCTGCAGACTTCTACAGGTGAGGTCTCTACAGCTGCATAAAGCGGTGGGAGAAGTGTGCGACTCTTGGTGGTACCAATGTAGAGAAAGACTAATAACTGTGTCAGTAAAGGGAAATCGTTACTGAGCAGCCCCCAACACAGATCTTTATTTCTTTGCAGATGCTTCTTTGGCAGCTTTTCCATTTTAAGTCTTTTCCTGGATTTGGTGAGTTTATCTGTTTCTTGGCTCGTCCTCCCGAGGTCTGGCAGATTAGATCATTCTTGTCAGTTCTGCTTATTTCCTGCAGCAGCTGTTTATTTGTACTGCTGTATTATTTCTGTTTTTTGCCACCTCATCGTGGTGGAGGTGTTTGTGTGCCCATATTATCCCAGGAGCTATGTTGTCTGGGGCAACTCAGGTCTTCTCCTCCATCACTGTGTCAGAGACGGTAAAAACATTGATGTAACATGCAAACACTTCATAGAATTAACCCATAAACCATCTATGGCACACCAACGCGCCCGTCAGCTCACCACCCTCTGGTGGTCAAGGTTGTTTTCAAGAAAATATTCAGTTTAGATATCACAAATTCCAAAGGCTGTAACTCGAAAGTGGTAAGAGATAATGGCTTACTGTCATTTACAAAGATATAGAATATAATTCAAAGTTTGAGATAGGAGTAAATTTACACATCTAATTTGCATAATGTGATGGCAGCCATATTGGATTACATAACTTTCGGTCAAAAGTGGACTTTGGACATATTTACACAAAGGATGGTTTTGTTGTTTTGTTTTTATTTTTGTTGTTTTGTTTTTGCTATCTTATTTTCAAAATATATGAACCAGAAAATCAGTAGAATGTAAATAAACTGATAAAAACATCAGACCTACCGTGCGTCATGGGTCTTCATATGTCCATTTCCTCACCCTGGATCCTTATTTCATCTTCTGCCGGTCATTTTCGCTTTCTCTCCCACATCCAGAAACTCTCACATTTATCTTATGATTTATTCCACCTCAATTTCGGTTACATAATGCCTCCGAACTGACGCTATTGTTCTCTCCATCACGTGCAGCTTGTCAATAGCAGACAGTGTACATGCTCCAGGCCATGTTCTGCTGTCACAGAAGGTAAATATTTCTCTTCAGAAGCTAATCTCTTTTTAGAACCATGGCAAAATTTGGGGCAAATGCTTACTCTGTGTGGAAATACATGTTGCGATGGAGCCCTTGTTGTGCTCTTGTTTATACTTGCATCTTTGGTGCCCTGGAAGTGATGTTTCGAGGCTGTTTGGTTGAGTGAAATCAGTTCTCCAGTGAAAAGCAGTAAGCTATATGCGTCTGCCAACTTGTGATGTAAAATGCTTGGTACAACTGTTTTGTTTCTGTGCTTTTTGGACACATCGTGTGACAGGCGCCGACCTGAGCAGGTGACACAGATGTTTTATGACAGCTGGACAATAAAAGGGTTAAAATTAAAGGGCTACTTACATATTATTAGAGCACAAAAATCCAGGTGGAAAGCTGGTACATCACACTTCCTTGTTATCACGTGATCGTAATCGGTACTTCTCAGTCTCCTTCTCAAGATCAAGAACATCTCCTCTCAGCGCCACACCAGTAGGCTGCCTTTTGCAACAGCGGCTCGATTCCGAGTTTTTTTTTTTTCCCTTCCTCTCTCTTTTGATCACTTTTTTTTCACCCCACTTATATCACGGACACACAGATCGTCCCAAATGTCTCCTGAGCCGGTGGACGGAGCCACTGTTTATAGCAGGATACGATACAACAGGGAAGAGCTGCTAGCATTTAACCGCCACCCGGTCCCACTGGAAAAACTCGACATACCGAGAGAATTGAGGCGAAAGCGTCGCGGCTGGCGGGCTGGAGTAAGGCGGAGGACAAAAAATATAAGGTACAGACCGTCCCTTCCATCTGTTGTCATGGGAAATGTACGGTCGATACTGGGAAAGTTAGATGAGCTAGCGGCTATCTCCCGTTATGATAGCACTTACCGGGAGTGCTCTCTCCTTTTGTTTACTGAGACGTGGCTAACTGAACTAGCAGCAGATGCTAACATTGAGCTGGAGGGTTTTCACATGATACGAGCTGACCGAACACCAGAGAGTGGCAAAACTAGGGGCGGTGGAGTGATAATGTATGTTAACAACAACTGGTGCAGACCGGGACATATCACTGTTAAACAACGACACTGCAGCAAAGACATTGAGTTGCTAGCTGTTAGCATGAGGCCTACATATCTCCCGAGAGAACACTCACACGTGATCTGCATTGTTGTTTATGCAAATCCGACGGCGAACGCTGGGACAGCGCGTGACGTCATCCATTCAGTAACCAGCAGGCTGCAGACAGAACACCCAGATGCTCTTCTCCTCATCTCAGGCGATTTCAACCACGTTTCACTGTCTCCCATTCTGCCCACTTTCACCCAGTATGTCACATGCCACACTAGAGACAATAAAACACTGGATTTGTTCTACGCAAACACTAAGGAGGCGTACACCTCATCACAACTCCCCCCACTTGGGAGATCGGATCACAACTTGGTTCATCTCCGACCGGTGTACAAACCCCTAGTGCACAGACAACCTCCGGCCATGCACACTGTGGAGTTATGGTCTGAGGAGACAATGGACACTCTAAAGGACTGTTTTGAAGCCACTGCCTGGAAGCAGCTCTGCGATCCACATGGTGAGGACATCGATGGCCTCATTCACACCTTCACGGGCTACCTCAGCTTCTGTGTGGACAAATCCGTTCCCACCAAGACCATACGGCGTCACTCAAACAACAAACCCTGGATCAACCCTGAGATAAAAACACTTCTGAGAGAGAAGAAGAGGATCTTCAGGTCGGGGAACAGGGAGATGCTGAAGTCCGTACAGAGGGAGCTGAGGAGAAAGATCAGAGAAGGCAAGGACAGCTTCAGGAAGAAGATGGAGGACAAGCTGCAACAGAGCGACATCAGCGGGGTCTGGAGAAACCTCAAAACCATCTCGGGGCTCCAGAATACCTCCCCCCAGGCCACGGGGGGCAGGGAGTGGGCGAACAACCTGAATCTGTTTTTCAATAGATTTGACCAACCGCCCTCCCCCCTGTCTGCACAACAACCACTGCTGCCTCTAAGAAATCAAGTCCTGCTGCCCACTCCCCACTCCACCGACACCCCCCCCCCCACTCCCAACACACAGCTCCCCATCCTGACCCTGACCAAGACCCAGGTGAGGACGGAGCTGAGGAAGATCAAGGCGAGGAAGGCGTCGGGACCGGACGGCATCAGCGCAAAGCTCCTCAAGTCCTGTGCAGACCAGCTGTGTGGGATTGTGACGTATATCTTCAACATGAGCCTGAAACTGGGGAGGGTACCACAGCTGTGGAAAACATCTTGTGTGGTACCTGTACCAAAAACTTCCCACCCCAAAGACCTGAACAGCTACAGACCGGTGGCCTTGACGTCCCACTTGATGAAGACCCTGGAGAGACTGCTCCTTGCTCATCTCCGCCCCCTGGTGGAACCAGCGATGGATCCACTCCAGTTCGCCTACCAGCATGGCATTGGGGTGGAGGATGCGGTGATCTTCCTCCTTCACCGTTCTCTGTCCCACCTGGAGAAGCCCGGGAATATGGTGAGGATCATGTTCTTTGACTTCTCCAGTGCTTTCAACACCATCCAACCGATGATCCTGAAGGACAAGCTGCTGCGCGCAGGGGTGGACCAGCACCTGTCATCATGGATCCTGGACTACCTCACGAACCGGCCTCAGTTTGTGAGAACCCGGGACTGTGTTTCCGACACGATCATCAGTAGCACGGGGGCCCCCCAGGGAACGGTGCTGGCTCCCTTCCTGTTCACTCTTTATACTGCGGACTTCTCACACAACACAACACATTGCCATCTACAGAAGTTCTCTGATGACTCTGCGATCGTTGGTCTCATCTCCAACGGAGATGAAGCTGAGTACAGAGGGCTTATCCAGGACTTTGTGGACTGGTGCCATCGGAACTGCCTCCAGATCAACGCGAGGATCAACGCTGGTGGTGGACTGCCGCAGGCATGGGCAGCCCCTCACAGCACCAGTAAATATACAGGGAACAGACATCGAGATGGTGACATCCTATAAGTACCTGGGTATTCATCTGAACAATAAACTAGACTGGTCACACAATACTGACGCACTCTACAAGAAGGGACAGCACAGGCTGTTCCTGCTGAGGAGACTCAGGTCTTTTGGTGTACAAGGGGCGCTGCTGAAGTCATTCTATGACACGGTGGTGGCATCAGCCATCACTTTTGGAGTGGTCTGCTGGGGCAGTGGCATTACTGCAGCCGATAGGAAGAGACTGAACAAACTGATTAAGAAAGCTAGCTCTGTCCTGGGGCAGCGCCTTGATCCGATGGAGGAGATAGGAGAGAGAAGGACGGTGGCTAAACTGTCATCTCTGCTGGAGTCCGAGTTCCACCCTATGCAGGACATACTGGATGCACTGAGGAGCTCATTTAGCAGCAGACTACATCATCCCAGGTGCACAACCGAGAGGTTTCGTAGGTCCTTCCTACCAACGGCTGTCAGACTGTACAACCTAAGCAGGGCTGCTCGCAGAGATAGCAAAAAGACGTAACAAACTAATAGTTTTTTTGAATGCAAAAGATGCAATAGACTTACACAATGGTCCTCTCCGGCATACAACTAGGAACATACCGGTCGCTATGGAGGGTGAGAATATGTATGGGCACATAATCATACCATGTAGGATAACTAAATAGACGGTTATGCTGTTTCATCCCACCTAGCAACAATGCTCTGCACTGTGTGTGTTTATATATTTACATATTTATTCCATCTAGCTACAATGCTCAGCACTGGGTGTGTTTATATTTATATATCTATATATTTATTCCATCTAGCTACAATGCTCCGCACTGTGTTTTTATATATCTACATATTATTCCATCTAGCTACATTGCTCCGCACTGTGTGTGTTTATATACTTGCATATTTATTCCACCTAGCTGCAATGCTCCGTACTGTGGGTGTTTATATATTTACATATTTATTCCATCTAGCTACAATGCTCTGCACTGTGTGTTCATATATTCATATATTTATTCCATCCAGCTACAATGCTCTGCACTGTGTGTCTGTGTGTGTGTGTGTATATACAGTATATATTTTATAGTAATATGTACATATGTATATTAGCTGCTCTTGCTTGCTTGTTTTTTTTCTTGCCTTCTGATTGTTGCTCTGAGTGTTGCTATCCCTGTGCTGTTGCAATCCTGGAATTTCCCCGTTGTGGGACTAATAAAGGCTTATCTTATCTTATCTTATCTTAAGATCTTGCATTATTTTATATAAATCTCACACAATCTTGTGTTTTGAATCCTGTTGTTATCCATGCTGCTTCAAAACACAAATGGAGCTGGTAGAGATGGACACAAGGCTCTGTCCGCACTGCATCCACAACGGACTTCATCCGGAGTCAGTGGAAAACCTGGGTACGACGCGCACTGGTACTTGCAAGAGTGAGAGATGAGATGGGGTCGCTTTAGGGACTTCTACACTGGCCTACTACTGTCACTGCAAATGCTCCACATTGTCACTGCTGTAGTGACTCAAAGTTGGTCAGCCCCCTTCCGGCCTGGGGCCCCAAAGCATTTGCCTACCTTGCCTGTCGGCACGCATCATCTCTGGGTCGAGTAGATCCCCATGAAAAAGTTCCTCGGAAAAAAAAAAAAAAAAAAAAAAGGATCCAGAGTAAGTCTAATAGATTGGTCCCAACAGTTGGTCAGTCGGCACACGCACGCACGCACGCACGCACGCACGCACGCACGCACGCACGCACACACACACACACACACACACACACACACACACACACCACAAAGATACGCAAAACCACAATGGGGGCAAATCCAACACAAAAAAACAAAACACAGCTAGAACTGAATTAAACTAGAAGGAATCACCAAAAACAGACTGTAGACCACCAGAGAGAGACACAAAACCAACACAAAAAGATAAAAGGATACAAAACCATCAAAGAAATATACAAAAATCAACACAAAAAGAAAAACGTACACCAAAATGAGTCAAAAAACCACCACACAAACCAAAGAAATTCAGAAAACCACCACAAACGGACTCATTTTAGCTGCATATGTTCTCCATCTTATTCTACCAGGCGCCGATGGGTCACAGGTGAGGGGAGGAGGGGCGATCCACCAATAAATCTTCTTCATTTCTAATCCAATTTCACACTTCATGGCTTTTATTATTTTTAAACATGGATTTCAGTAAATCCAAAACAAACAGGATATTCAATGCATCTTCATCATCCCTCCTCCTATCCTCATTTCTGAGCTCACCACATTAAAAATTGAAGATTTCTTTGTGTTAGTGGAGGAGGAGGAGGAGGAGGAGGAGGAGGAAGGCGAGGGAAGGAAGTGGTTATGTGAGTGTTTCTCCTGCTAAAGAGACAACATCAATAAAGCCTATAAAAATGACGAGAACATGAAAAAAACTGTTGTCGCTCTGTTTGTTTTCCATGTTGAGATGAGCCGGTACAGGACAGGACGTCAGATCTTCTCCCCACGGATAGGCTGTCCAACACAAAGGCTTTTACACAATAACGGGCATTATTATGGGATGTTTAACAGACGGCGAAGGCTGATCCAACGGTGCAACGACAAACCGATTTCTTCCAAAAAAAAAAAATCAAATATGTGACAAACGCATCTGAAGAATAATTAAAAGGCAGAACAGAAGACAGATGATTCAGGATGTCCTCTGGAGGATTCAAAAGAAAGACTCTGGAGGATTTATGTATGGCTACATAAATGTAAAAGTAAAGGGACATATACTCACTGCCAATGAAAACGCAGCATAATTTGTGTATAAATTTCATTGAGTCCATCCTATCTAAGCTTGAGTAATAGTGTTTGTATGACTCAAAATACATCTAGAACTCATTTTCAGTGGTTGTACTCACTGTCACAACTCACTGTCTTTGAGCTCTGGCTCTATAGTCTTTTTGAGCTTGTTTGTTTTCAAAAATGGGTGATTGTAAGGAGCGGCCATCTTCCTTATATAAAGATGAACAAAAATGCACAGCACTATGCTGTGAAATCTCCACAATGCCACTAATGTCACCTGACGAATGTAGCTATGCTTTGGGCCTTTTGCGGGGCCTTTAGCGGGTGGCGCTTTGATTGAGCTCCAATGCATCAACCATTGTTTGGCTGCAACAACGCCAGGTTAAAACTGGGTCTATGGCCGATAGACCACGTCCAGGACGAGCACGTGTCACCAACCTAGAGCAGGACCGGTACATCGTGTTGCAACACCTCTATGATTAGTTCCACACAGCCACCCAGACGGCCCAGGAAACTCCAGGGAGCCACGGATCTCAGCCAATAATAATAATAAAAATAATAATAATAATAATACATTTTATTTCTAGGCATCTTTCAACCCCCAAGGACACCTAACAAAAGTGTAAGGCACTTTCTTCCTCTGATGATGGCAATAGAACCAGTGAGTGTGTTATTTAGGCTATATCAATCCATACCTGACCAGTCCAAGTTTCCCAGAAGAAAGAGGTTAATGGGAAATAAATTGAAGAGAGGTCCATTGAAGAGATGTCCATGTCACTGTCACGGCTGGAGCAGGTAAGGAGGACCCATACGCAGGCAGGTGCTGTACCACAACCGGATGAGGAGTCAGGCTTCTAAAAAGTTATTTTATTCACTCAATTTCTCCCATGGTATGGACAGCTTGGTGGCCTGGATCCCTCTCAGCGTGCTATAGGTGCAAATAAAGGGAGGGAACCGGGGGGGGGGGGGCATGTTCCACAACCTGGAAAAAAGAGAATTTTTCTCCCAAAATCATCAAAAACCTTTCTATGTCATGTTACATAACTGAATAAAATGCATTTGAAGCACCAATGCTAAGCATAAATGCATATTTTTTTCTTGAAAATTTGCAGCTTTTCTCAAAATTTTTTAATTTTTTTTGTAGTTAATTTACTACATTTATGTGTAAATTTACAACTGCTTTGCGTTTTTGCATCCTAAATGTTAAACTTTTTCTCATAAATTTTTGACTGTTTTTTAAATGGCTATTTTTTCTTGCAAATTTGCCACTTTTTTCGCATAAATCTGCTACTTTTTGCATCTTAAATCTGCAATATTTTCTTGTAAACGTGCAACCATTTTCTCATAAATCTGTTTTTTTTAAAGCTACATCTTTTTTCTCAAAAATGTGAATCTTTTTCTAGACAATTTTAGTTTTTGTAAATTTGTAAAAAAATGTACAATTTTGTAAATTTTTGCAAAATAATTTCCATATAAATCTGTGTTTTTTTCTCATAAACTTGTGACTTTTTTCTTGTAAATTTGCCGCTTTTTCCCAAAAGTATCCATTTTTTTTTCTTAAATTTGTGACTGACTACAATAATAGTTACAGTATCTCCTCAATATTGATTCTGCTTATCATGTTGCTGTGAACCTCGAGTGACTGAAGGGGTCCCCAAGTGAGTGAGTGAGCAGGGTGCCACAAGCTACAAATGTAGTCTGTAAGTATCTAGAGATACTGGGACCACTGGGGTTACTCATGGTGCATGAACGTTATCTAAAACTCAGGGATTTAGTTTGAAAGTTGACAAAAAGTGAATTTTTGATCACACATTGATCTCCCAAACATTTACACCGAAACTGCTTTTTTTTTTTTTTTTTTTTTTTTTTTTTTTTTGAGGCTTTAGGAGATTGTTGCGAATATCAGGCCACTTTTTGATCTCTCAGTGGTCACCCAATTATCTCTGTGCTGTGTAAAGGGGCCCTTACTCTACCCAGCTTTAGTTGTATCTAAGCCTTAGGTCACACAAACGTGTATGCTTGAATCCCGGTGAGTACATGTGGGTAGATGTGGTGATGCATAAATCCAAGTATTTGGGAGTTTATAATATATTGACCTAAGCAGTATGCAGGCGAGGTGAATTTCAACGGGGATCTTTAAAAGTTTTAAAATTCATCTGCAAGTTCACTGCGTGCAATTGCTATCTCCTTCATACTTCTATGGATGTAAGCATGGAAATACTTGTTAATACATACAGTATACACCAATCAGGCATAAGGTTATGACAACCTGACTAATGTTGTATTCACTGCCACATTTTCACTGACAAAACAACTCTGACCCCCTCCACTAGACCCCTGAAGGGTTGCTGTTAGGAAGAGTGTACTTCCCACCCTTTCATAGAAACAGTATTCCTTGATGGCTGTGGCCCCTTTCAGAAGAATAATGCGCTGTGCCACAAAGCAAAAAGTGGTTCAGAAAAGGTTTGAGGAGCAAAACAAGCAGTTTGAGGTGTTGACTCAGCCTCCAAATTCCCTAGATCTCAGTCCAGTCGAGCATCTGTGGGATGTGCTGGACAAACAAATCCATGGAGGGGCCTCCACCTTGCAACTCCCACAACTTAAAGGATCTTCTGCTAACATTGTGGTGCCAGATACCACAGCACAGCTTCGAAGGTCTAGTGGAGTCCATGCCTCGATGGGTCAGGGTAATTTTGGCAGCAGGACCAACACAATATTAGGCAGGTGATCATAAACTTGCATTTGCATCAACATACAGTTCTTGTATGTGCTTGCATTCTGTGTGGGAAGTATTCACAGGTGGTTTTGTGTGCTCAAGCCCTTACACCCTGTTCAGATGTCTTTGCGCTCTTTGTTCTTCTTCTGTTCTTTCAGGTTGTTCAGTTTTCTTGGAGTTCAAGTATGCTTTCTGGCTACCTACCTCTTAATGGGATGGGCAGAGTGATTATCAGGCTTTTACTTTTACCCAAATGTGTCTTTTAAAACCAGCCACCTGTGAGTCTGAAGACATCTGAATCCTACACTTCATCTGTCTCTCCTGTTTGGGTCGAGAACATCCACAATGTGTCGCTCAAACAACACTGCGCAGTTATTTCACAACTTCATCAGATGAAGAGGAGGGAAAAACTCGTTGGCTTTTATCCTGCAACAAAGAGCTGCAGGTCGCCGCCTCCTTTTCTTCCCCGCAGCTCTCTGAGTGAATCGTCGCCGCTCGCTTTTGTGAGCATGTCACGGTCTGTGGCAGGTACCAGCCCCAGGCCGCCACTTCCTGTCAGTGGACGAGATGGGGACAAAAGGCAACGGCACAGATGGAGTCAGGCGGAGGAGTCGACCCAGCAGTAAAATGGCTTTGGTTCGCCTCGTCTGCCACAGCGACGAGAAACGGGGTCTCAGGCTTGACCTCCGCTGGTGAAAATTACAAAATAGGGTCAACACGAGTGGTTGAGCAGCTGAAATGAAACAGAATGAAGAGGAGAGAGACAGAGAGAGATATCCTCTGGTCCATGTGTTGTTTTTCTCCATCTTTACTTGGTGTTAACATTACTGCTATGCTTCTTTAATTGACTAGATTTTATTAACCGGTAATTTAACACAATTTAAAATATGTGACCAGCCATGGAAAAATCAGGAACAAGTCTCCCAAAGGGTATTTTGAGTGATTTACAAATTCTAAAAGTGTAGATTCTAAGCTTTCCAATGATGTCTAACACATGGAAATCCGAAAAGATTTCAAGAAGATGTGGCCATTTGAATGTTAGCACCTCTCAAACTACTTCTCTGAGAAAATCAGGTTCAAAGTTTCCAAGGACTGTCACCTTCCAGGGGAGCCAGGTGGGGGGTGACAACAAAAGCTGGTCATTTGCATGACTTAGCATGAAACCAAACCCCGTACAGTGTTTATCAAAAAGAGTTCTGCTTAAGTAGCCATGTGCTTCTACCTGAATATGCTGCTCAATGGCCGAAATGTATGTAAATCATCTGTGGTATCTACAGTGGGGCAAAAAAGTATTTAGTCAGCCACCAATTGTGCAAGTTCTCCCACTTAAAAGATGAGAGAGGTCTCCAATTTTCATCATAAGTATACCTCAACTATGAGAGACAAAATGAGAAAAAAAAATCCAGAAAATCACATTGAAGGATTTTTAATGAATTAATTGGTAAATTCCTCGGTAAAATAAGTATTTGGTCACCTACAAACAAGCAAGACTTCTGGCTCTCACAGACATGTAACCTCTTTTTTAAGAGGCTCCTCTGTCCTACACTCGTTACCTGTATTAATGGCACCTGTTTGAACTCATTATCAGTATAAAAGACACCTGTCCACAACCTCAAACAGTCAGACTCCAAACTCCACTATGGCCAAGACCAAAGAGCTGTCAAAGGACACCAGAAACAAAATTGTAGACCTGCACCAGGCTGGGAAAATTGAATCTGCAATAGGTAAGCAGCTTGGTGTGAAGAAATCAACTGTGGGAGCAATTATTAGAAAATGGAAGACATACAAGACCACTGATAATCTCCCTCGATCTGGGGCTTCATGCACAATCTCACCCTGTAGGGTCAAAATGATCAAGAGAACGGTGAGCAAAAATCCCAGAACCACACAGGGGGACCTAGTGAATGACCTGCCGAGAGCTGGGACCAAAGTAACAAAGGCTGCCATCAGTAAGACACTACACCGCCAGGGACTCAAATCCTGCAGTGCCAGACGTGTCCCCCTGCTTAAGCCAGTACATGTCCAGGCCCGTCTGAAGTTTGCTAGAGAGCATTTGGATGATCCAGAAGAGGATTGGGAGAATGTCATATGGTCAGATGAAACCAAAATAGAACTTTTTGGTAAAAACTCAACTTGTCGTGTTTGGAGGAGAAAGAACGCCATACCTACTGTGAAGCATGGGGGTGGAAACATCATACTTTGGGGCTGTTTTTCTGCAAAGGGACCAGGACGACTGATCCGTGTAAAGGAAAGAATGAATGGGGCCATGTATCATGAGATTTTGAGTTAAAACCTCCTTCCATCAGCAAGGGCATTGAAGATGAAATGTGGCTGGGTCTTTCAGCAAGACAATGATCCCAGACACACCGCCCGGGCAATGAAGGAGTGGCTTCGTAAGAAGCATTTCAAGGTCCTGGAGTGGCCTAGCCAGTCTCCAGATCTCAACCCCATAGAAAATCTTTGGAGGGAGTTGAAAGTCCGTGTTTCCCAGTGATAGCCCCAAATCATCACTGCTCTAGAGGAGATCTGCATGGAGGAACAGGCCAAAATACCAGCAACAGTGTGTGAAAACCTTGTGAAGACTTACAGAAAACGTTTGACCTCTGTCATTGCCAACAAAGGGTATATAACAAAGTTTTGAGATGAACTTTTGTTATTGACCAAATACTTATTTTACCGAGGAATTTACCAATTAATTCATTAAAAATCCTTCATTGTGATTTTCTGGATTTTTTTTTTCTCATTTTGTCTCTCATAGTTGAGGTATACCTATGATGAAAATTGGAGACCTCTCTCATCTTTTAAGTGGGAGAACTTGCACAATTGGTGGCTGACTAAATACTTTTTTGCCCCACTGTACCCCCCAAAATTAGGAAGGAGTCTCGCTGATATTTCCTTCTGAAATTTCTCTATTTCAAATACAAATTTATGGTTTTAAAATCTCCCATACTGTTATTTGAAGGATGGAGTAGCTTCTTCATTATTTCAAATAGCATATTTTGCAATAAAACTAAAATCACAAATTTAAAAAAAAAAAGTATTTGTGTGTTTTTTTGGAATCACGTCAGGCAGACTCGTTGCTGGTTTACTCGTGGCATGTCATATATACACTAATTCTTGTTACTTCTGTTTAGGAATAGCATTTTTGTTGTTCCTTTGTTTTTTAGAATTACACAAAAACTACTTACCTGATTTAAATTAAATTCAGTGGGAGGGTCGGGCTTGGACAGGGCATTATTAAGGGAAAAAAGTTGTCCAAAACTACCTGGTCCTATGTGAAAAAGTAACTGCCCCCTCCCAGTTACACCATGAATTAATTGTGGTTAACCACATTTTTTTTTCTTAAATCTTAGATCAATTTCACTAGCCACACCCAAACCTGATTACCGCCAGATCTGTTGAATCAAGAAATCACTTAAATAGAACCTATCTGACAATGTGAAGTAGTCCCGTTACATCTGGCATAAAACTAACACAGCATTTCATAAAAAGAGCATCATACCAACAGTTAAACATGGTGGTGGTAGTGTGATTGTCTGGGGCTGCTTTGCTGCTTCAGAACCTGGATGACTTGCTGTAATTGATAGAACCATGAATTCTGCTCTCTACCAGAAAATCCTGAAGGAGAATGTCTAACCATCAGTTCGTGACCTCAAGCTCAAGCCTTCCAGTGCGGCTGAATTAAAACAATTCTGCAAAGAAGAGTGTGCCAAAATTCCTCAACAGTGATGGAAAAGACTCACTGCCAGTTATTGCAAACACTTGATTGACATTTTCTGCCGCCAAACCAGTTATTAGTTTTTGGGGTCGCTTACTTTTTCACATAAAGTCAGGTAGGTTTGCACAGCTTTTTTTCCATTAATAAATGAAATCATCATTTAAAAACTGCATTTTGTATTTACTTTAGTTATTTTTGTCTAATATTAAAGCAATATTACCAGAGATGGCGTTACAGTATTGTGATTATAGTAACTGTGGCTGTGATATGGCTTAATGCCCTCCGCTGCTCAGCTGCAGTTACTATGATCATGATACCGTAATGACGTGGAGTGTAATATTGCTTTTATACAGAAGGTCCAGCAAGCAAAATTTATTAAATGACAGCAATACTGGACAAAATATTATGATTTGTTTGTTTAAGCAGTTATTTTACGCAGCTGAGAAAAAAGCCCCTAAATGTAGCCAGTAACTGTTGCTAAACATCTCAATCAGCATGAAGACAAGTATTGTCATTTCACACATGTAAACAAATTAAATATTGTCAAGTGCAAACGTAATGTGTTCATAAAACATACCTGTTAAGTTGATACTTCAGAAAATCCCAGATCAAAACATATCCAGAAGCTAATTGTTAGCATACTAGCAATTTAGCACATGCTAGCAATTTAGCACATTTTGCTCTCTTTTCTTCGTATTTTCAGACAAGAAACAAAGAGTCCATCACCACAAAGGTATTGTGGTTGTTAAGTGAGACAATAAACAAACTCTAGCACTGCCTATTTTTTTTTTAAACAGACATGAAATCACTCAATGATCTTAAAATGACTGGGTAGATGGAAGGAGACCTTTGCAAAAGGGTGGGACTTACAGGTCACAGATGTATAATTTCTTGTCAAACAACACTTCACTGTGGAAATTAAGGTATCCAAAACAGTACTGTAATTGTCAGAGAGTTGATAGAAAATTACTGTTAGTAATTAATGCTACTAGAACACCTTTGAAGCAGAGTGATATATATCCAGTGAAATTGGAGTGCAATTATCACAGATTATAGTAACTCCTGGAATCCCTATTGTCCAATCAAATTGTTTGGTCAGAACTAACTAACTGTTGTATAATAAAATTTGTTTGATGATCTGAAATGTTTAAGTGTGATGAATATGCAAAAATATAAGAAATCAGGAAGGGGCAAATACTTTTTCACAGCATTGCACAGTGGTGTAAAAAAAAAAGAGAAATCAGGAATTTGCCCAATTCCTGATTTCTCTCTCTCTCTCTCTCTCTCTCTCTCTCTCTCTCTCTCTCTCTCTCTCTCTCTCTCTCTCTCTTTTTTTTTGTATGTTTGTCACACTTAAATGTTTAAGGTCATCAAACAAATTTAAATATTACACAACGATAGCACAAGTAAACACAAAATGCAGTTTTTAAATGAAGGTGTTTATAATTAAGGATAAAAAAAATCAAAACCTACATGGCCCTGTGTGAAAAAGTGATTTCCCCCCTCCGTTAAAACATAAATTAACTGTAGTTTACAAAATCTTTGGAAAGCTGAGTTCAATTTCTCTAGCCACACCCAGGCCTGATTACTGCCACACCTGTTCTCAATCAAAAAATTACTTAAATAGGACCTGCCTGACAAAGTGAAGTAGACCAAAAGATCCTCAAAAGCTAGACATCAAGCTGTGATCCAAAGAAATTCAAGAACAAATGAGAAACAAAGTAACTGAGATCTGTCAGTCTGGAAAAGGTTATAAAGCCATTTCTAAAGCTTTGGGACTCCAGCGAACCACAGTGAGAGCCATTATCCACAAATGGCGAAAACATGGAACAGTGGTGAAACTTCCCAGGAGTGGCTGGCCGACCAAAATTACCCCAAGAGCACAGCGACAACTCATCCAAGAGGTCACAAAAGACCCTGTAACAACATCCAAAGAGCTGCAGGCCTCACTTGCCTCAGTTAAGGTCAATGTTCATGACTCCACCATAAGACCTTAAATCAAATTGTCCTTAAATCAAACCTTAAATCAAACTGTCTCCTCCTGTAGCTGTATCGCCTGTTAGATGAGTCAGCAAGCTTCATGCACTGTCACACTGAAGCAGTGAGAAAAAACAGCTAGATCTTCATCTCCTTTGGTGTCATAATCTGGACACCGAAGCCAAGACTACCTTCCCAGTAGACTATCATCAAATCTCACTGGCCAGCTGAGTTGGAAAAGTATTCATATTGATTCAAAAGGATGTTCTCTTCAAGGACACAGCTTCAAATATTGTCTCAACCCAGGTTTTATGTCCTGAAGATCAACTGTTACTGCTCTGATCCACATTCTTCAATGCTGGCATGAAGCACTCAATAGCAGTCCCAAGATGGATGTTCATGCTGTTTGTTGATTTTTCTTGTGCCTTTGACACAGTTAACCATTATCAGCTGCTTAACTCCCTCGCCAACATGCATGTCAGACACTCCCTCTGGCTTATTGTGAGGAGTTACTTGAGTGACAGAGAGCAAAGGGTGCAGTGGAGAACCTGTACATCCTCTTCTTGTCCAGTCTCAGCTGGTGTCCCCCAGGGTGGGATATTATTACCATTACTTTTTGTGATCTGTATTAACGGCCTGGACTCATGTCTTCCTTCCTCTGTTTTTCCTGTGAAATATGCTGATGATCTAACACTCACTGAGATATTGATGGGATCTTTACCTGGCCTGACTCAGAAGGCCTTGGACTCTGTGTCTGCATGGAGACAGGACTTCTGTCTGACTATAAATGGAGCTAAGACCATGGATATGATTATTAGTGCAAGAAGACAGTCTTACATTCCCTCTCCTCCACTGCCGATGGTCTCTGGTCATAGCATCATTAGAATCTCCACATTCAAGCTGCTTGGAGTTCAGATCTCATCTGATTTGTCATGGGATGCTCATGTCAACTATATGCTCTCTAAAACAAGACCCAGGATTCACTACCTTTGTGTGGCTGAAAGAGCTGGCCTCCCACCTGATGTCTTAAATCAGATCTACCTGACTTTCATTCATCTGGTTCTAGAATATTCCAGTCCAGTTTGGGGAGGTCTGACAAAAGGTGTCTCTGAAGAGTTAGAGAGGTACAGAAGCAGTGCTGTAGAATAATTGGCATCCCACAGTCCTCCCTTCCCACCTTAACCCTTTGAGTGTGTATGGTGCAGAACTGCAACATACCCCCAGTGGTCAAGAGTGGTAAATATTTTTTGTCAATAAAATGGTTCAGTCTTTTGACACCGTTTTTTGTACAGAGGTACCTCATCATCTTATCTTCAAAGTATATGAACAAGAAATCAGTACATTTTAAAAAAAAAACAGAAATTTCTCACTTACTTTTGACAAAGTCAGAGTGAGAAGGCAGGTGCAGTGCTGCACTCTGCCACTAGGGGCACGCAAATTCTCACACTCAAAGGGTTAAGTGAGCAGCGAGATGAGGCTACTCTAAGTACTTTCACCAACATTCTGAGGGACAGCTCTTCACCTCTGCAGAGCTTCCTGTCTGCTGTCCCTCTAGATGTTCACTCTCTTCGATGGCCCAAAGAACTTCTTGTACCCAGGAGTAAAACCAAAAGACATGAACTCTTGTTTATTCCCTATGCTTTTAAACTGTATTATAAGTAACTTTGTTTTTAGGAGTGATGAGTTTTACATTTAACTTACTTTTAATTTAGTGAGGGCAGCACAGTGGCAGAGTGGTTAGCACTGCGGCAGCACAGCAACTCACCCTTGGCAGGGGGATTCTGGGTTCGATCCCAGCCCCCAACCAACAGTGATCTGTGTGGAGTTTGCATGTTCTCCCCATGTCTGCGTGGGTTTACTCTGGGATTTCTCTGGTTTCCTCCCACATGCCAAAAACATGCAAGTTAGGTTAATTGGCATCAAACTGGGGATTCTAAATTGTCCTCAGGTATGACTGCAAGAGTGAATGGTTGTCTGTCTCTCTGTATTGGCCCTGAGATGGACTGGCGATCTGTCCAGGGTGTACCCTGCCTCTCACCCAAAGATGCTGGAATAGGCTCCAACCCCCCCCCCCCCCCCCGCGCGACCTGAAAAGGATTAAGCGGAAGAAGATGGATGGATGGATGGATTAATTTAGTGATAATAATTATGTTTTTTTTATTGTATGTTTGTCTCAATTCATGATCCATGGTTTCAACAAGGTGTTGCTATGCGGTTTTCCTGCTATGGCAAACTTCTAATAAAAAAATGAAAATGAACATCTTGTCCATGCTTTTTTTTAAAAACTATTGGCACGATTCTGTTATCATTAGTAGTTTGTGTATCCTTAGTTGCTTATTTCAGCTATTGTTTTCCAGTTTCTCATGTCCTGTCATCCTCTCATTCCTCCAGCCACTCAAGTGTGTTTTCATTTGACCCTAATTCTTCTTCTTCTTTTAGATTTGATTGGCAGTTGGCAGCCAGCTTACAGGTGCATTACCACCACTGACTTGATTATCATCACTCTATATCCTTGTTTAAGGAGTTCTGAACAACTTGTGTGAAAAAAATATCCGTCCTTGGACTGTGTCTTGGACTGGCATCGACCAGCAAACCACCCGTCCCCGCTCTATTTGACCCTAATTAGTTACCCAGCTGTCCTCTGTTAGTTAATTTCTGTGTCCCTATATATACCAGCTGTTTTCATTTCTCCCTGTGCCATCATAGCAAATAATTCCCTCCGCTTCCTCATCATCATATGTTCATTGTAAGTGTTTAGTCTTTGACTTTTTGTGTTTGACAGCCACCAAGCTACATTTATTTTCTCCCTTTAATAAACAATGTTACACTGGAGTTCTACCTGCACTGTGAGTCTGTTTCCTTCCTCATCTGCCAGAGGTTGTATCTGACAGAATGATGCCACCAATAAGGGACTTAGCGGGCATGGACTATGGCATGTTTGGGCTTGATGAGGTTGAGTGTGGGGCGGCTCAGTTGTTCGAGGAGTTTATTTTGAAGCCCGGTCATGCCACACTCGGGAGCAGGTCATGATGTTCCTGAATGCCGCAGCCAGAGTGATTGAGGATTACCCCGGTTTGTGGGACTACCCCAGTTTGACTGGACTGTTCACCTCATTGTCTGACTCGCTGAATTTGCTCCACAGACTAGTGAAAAGCCCAGAGCCTGTGCCAACAAGACAGCATTCCCTGGCTCTAACACCATCCCCTCCTCCTCGCCCTGCAGCTCCAACGCCAGCCTCACCAGCCTCACAGCCTGTTTTCTCAATCCACCATCTGCTGCAGTTTCCTCCATTCCTTGGAGTACAATGGGGCCTGCAGGATGCATGGCAGTCCGGGTTTGAAAGGAGGCTTTGGGAGACGCTGCTCCTCCCAGCGTTCCACCGCTGCTCCTTCAGCTGAGTCTCCAACTTCAGCTTTTCCTCCTGCCTATTTTCCCACCCCAAGGAGTTTTCCAGCCTGGGAGGGCCCTCCACACTTGTTTTCATGGCAGTTGCAGTGCTGGCTCCCACAGTTGCTGTGCTGGTGCCCTCACCCACAGCTTCACTTCAGACTGCCTCATCTGCTGTTCTGCCAGCATCTTCAGAGGCCATCACATCAGCTCCTCTGGGGTCTTCCAAGGTTGTCACACCACCAGCAGCTTCACCTGAGACTGACAACCCAGCAGCAGTGAATCAGGAGTTAAGGCAAGTGCTCTTCCCCTTATTTTCAACATCTATTTTTGAAAAGACTTGTCTTGCTTCTGGTGGGGGCTCCCAAGTGCAGTCCCCACCTGCCCCTAGGTCCTCTCCATTGGTCTCTGCCACTGACAACTGTGATGAACCAACATATGTTTCTTGCTTCCCGTTCGAGGTGGCTGCGGCAGGGATGGAGGAGGATGGTTTATCTTCAGTGGTCTCTGTGATGCACATTCCAGCTCCAGTACTGGCTCCTCATCACTCCTCAGCTCCAGTACCTGTTCCATGGCACCTCAAGGCTCCAGTACCTGCTCCACAGCACCTCCCGACTCCAGTGCCTGCATCACGACACCCCCCGGCTCCAGTACCAGCTCTACTGGCCATCTCTCCTATAGTACATCCTGAGGTCATCACTCCAGCAGCAGGAGACCAGGAGTTAAGGCAAGTATATTTTCATTTATGTTCTACCATTATTTTTGAAAAGAATTGCCTTGCTCCTAGTGGGGGACCCAAGCACACTCCCCACCACTCTCTGCTGCTTATGACTGTGGTGTTGCCTCACTGACTTCATGTTTCCCTCCATTGTCCGAGGTGGCTGTGTCGAGAATTAAGCCACAGGAGGACCACGCTCCATCATCACCATTATCAGCGCAGTCCACTCCATCATCGCTGTCATCAGAGCAGGCCATTTATCATCACTGTCATCAGAGCAGTCCGCTCCACCCATTGTCCAGGGGGTCGAGCCGTCCACTTCACCTTTCGTCCAAGAGATCAGGAAACCTTTACCCATTGTCCAAGAAGTCAGGAGACCTCCACCCATTGCCGAAGAGATCAGGAGACCTCCACCCATTGTCCAAGGGATAGAGCAGTCTGCTCCACCCTGGCCATCAGAGCAGTCCCCTCCACTTTTGCTGCCTGGGGTTGCCGCTTCTCAGCTGCTGTTGGCTCCTGCACCGAAGGCCCCTCAGGTACTATCTTCAAAGCAGGAAGCTTCTGTGTTTTTATCTTCATCTTCAGAGCAGAAGGCTCCCATGTTGTTATCTTCAGAGCAAAGAGCTCCTATGTTGTTATTTTTAGAGCAAAAGGCTCCCATAGCATCTTCAGAGCAAAAGGCTCCTATGTTGTTATGTTCAGAGCAAAAAGCTCCCATATTGTTATCTTCAGAGCATAGGGCTTCTGTGTTGTTGTGTTCAGAGCAAAAGGCTCCTATGTCATTGTCAGAATTAAAAGCTCCTATGTAGTTATTTTCAGAGTAAACAGTTCCTTTGTGTTCTCCAGGTCAAAAGGCTCCTTTGTGGTCTCCAGAGCAAAGAGCCGCACTGTCATCTCCCGAGTTAAAAACTCCCATATTATTTTCTTTTGAGCAAGAGATACCTACAGCTGTGGACAAAATTGTTGGTATCCCTCTGTTAATGAAAGAAAAACCCACAATGGTCACAGAAGTAACTTGAATCTGACAAAAGTGGTAATAAATAAAAAATTCTATGAAAATTAACCAATGAAAATCAGACAATGCTTTTGAATTGTGGTTCAACAGAATTATTTTAAAAAACAAACTCATGAAACAGGCCTGGACAAAAATGATGGTACCCTTAACTTAATATTTTGTTGCACAACCTTTTGACGCAATCACTGCATTCAAACGATTTCTGTAACTGCCAATGAGACTTCTGCACCTCTCAGCAGGTATTTTGGCCCACTCCTCATGAGCAAACTGCTCCAGTTGTCTCAGGTTTGAAGGATGCCTTCTCCTGACAGCATGTTTCAGCTCCTTCCACAGATCTTCAATAGGATTTAGATCAGGGCTCATAGAAAGCCACTTTAGAATAGTCCAATGTTTGGCTCTTAGCCATTCTTGGGTATTTTTAGCAGTGTGTTTTGGGTCATTATCCTGTTGCAAGACCCATGACCTGCGACTGAGACCAAGCTGTCTGACACTGGGCAGCACATTTCTCTCTAGAATACCTTGATAGTCTTGAGATTTCATTGTACCCTGCACAGATTCAAGACACCCTGTGCCAGATGCAGCAAAACAGCCCCAGAACATAACAGAACCTCCTCCATGTTTCACAGTAGGGACAGTGTTCTTTTCTTGGTATGCTTCATTTTTGCGTCTGTGAACATAGAGCTGATGTGCCTTGCCAAAAAGTTCCAGTTTTGTCTCGTCTGTCCATAGGACATTCTCCCAGAAGCTTTGTGGCTTGTCAACATGCAGTTTGGCAAATTCCAGTCTGGCTTTTTTATGATTTGTTTTCAACAGTGGTGTCCTCCTTGGTCATCTCCCATGAAGTCCACTTTGGCTCAAACAATGACGGATGGTGCGATCTGACACTGATGTACCTTGATCTTGGAGTTCACCATGAATGTGTTTAGAGGTTGTTCTGTGCTCTTTTGTTACCATTCTTCATCAAGTTTCATCCTGCGGCCACATCCAAGGAGGTTGGCTACAGTCCTGTGGATCTTAAATTTCTGAATAATATGTGCAACTGTAGTCACAGGAACATCAAGCTGCTTGGAGATGGTCTAATAGCCTTTACCTTTAACATGCTTGTCTATAATTTTCTTTCTAATCTACTGAGATAACTCTGTCCTTTTTCTTCCTCTGGTCCATGTTTAGTGTAGTAAACACCATGTCACCAAACAGCACAGTGACTACTTGTCACCCTTTAAATAGGCCGACTGACTGATTACAAGTTTGTAGACACCTGTGACGTTAATTAGAGGACACATCTTGGTTGAACATGTCCCTGTGGTTACATTATTTTCAATCTTTTCTAGGGGTACCATCATTTTTGTCTGGGCCTGTTTCGTGAGTTTGTTTTTTAAAATAATTCTGTTGAACCACAATTCAAAAGCACTGTCTGATTTTCATTGGTTAATTTTCATAGAATTTTTATTTATTACCACTTTTGTCAGATTCAAGTTATTTCTGTGACCATTGTGGGTTTTTCTTTCATTAACAGAGGGGTACCAACAATTTTGTCCACGTGTGTATGTTATTTCCTGAGTTTAAACTTTGTTATCTCTAATGCAAGGAGATGTTATGTTATCATTCTCTCCTGAGATTCAAGCTCCTGTATTGTCATTACCTCTTGAATTTAAAGTGCCCATTTGGTCACCTCTTGACTTTACAGTTCCTATGTTATCACCTTCTGAGTTTATAGTTCCTATGTTGCTATCTCCAGAGCGTAAAGTTTCCATGTTTCCATTATGTCCCAAGTTCAAAGTGTCCATATCATCACTTCCTGAGTTTATAGGTTCCATGTTACCCCCCGAGATTAAGAGTTTCATGTTATCACTGCCTGAGGTTATAGGTTCCATGTTATCTCCTGAGGTTAAAAAATCCTTGACACCTGAGTTTAAGGATTCCATGTTGTCATCCTCTGAGTGTAAAGGTTCTATGTCATCATCTCCTGAATGCAAGATTTCCACGTTATCTTTCCCTGAGTTTAAGGGTTCTTTGTTGTTCTCTCCAGAGGTTAAAGTTTCAGAGGGTAAAGTTTTCATGTCATTATCTCCTGAGTTTAAAGCCTCTGTGTTGCTGTTCTCTGTGCAAAAGGCTTCTGAGCTTTACACCCCTACTGTACCGTGTTCTTCTGTCAGGTGGCTTATGGACTCTGGCAGGCTGCCCGATGCACCGTGTTCATCCATCTGGTGGTGGCCTTTGGAGTTTGGTAGGCCACCCGACACACCATGTTTCTCCGTCTGGTGGTCCATGGACTTTGGTAGGCCACCAGACATGCCATATTTTTCTTGGTGGTGGTCTTGGGACTTTGGCCGACTCCCTGATGAACATTTTTCTGCTGTGTTGGTGTCCTTGTTTTGCCCCGCCATGCCTTTGTCCTCTCCTCCCGCCCAATTTTGATGTTTTTTGTTTTGTTTCTGGGTGTCTGGAATCCATCCTTAAGGGGAGGCATTGTCATAATCTGGAAATCTTGTTCATGCTTTTTGTTATTTTTTGGAACTATCGGCACAATTCTGCTATCATTAGTAGTTTGTGTATCCTTAGTTTCTTATTTCAGCTATTGTTTTCTAGTGTCTCCTGTCATCCTCCCATTTCTCCAGCCACTCATCTGTGTTTTCATTTGACCCTAATTAGTTAACCAGCTGTCCTGTGTTAGTTAATTTCTGTGTCCCTATACATACTCACTGCTTTCATTCCTCCTCATGGCATTATTGCAGAGTATTTTCTCCAGTTCCTCATCATCATATGTTCATTGAAAGTGTTTAGTCTTTGACTTTTTGTGTTTGACAGCCACCAAGTTGCATTTACAGTATTATCTCCTTTTAATAAACAATGTTTCACTGGAGTTCTGCCTGCATTGAGTCCAATTCCTTCCTCATCTGCCGAAGGTTGTATCTGACATTCAGTGTTGTTGGCAGCAGTAGATCAGTGGTTAATCCTGCTGCCTCACAGCAAGATTGGTTCGGGGGGGGGGGGGGGTATGGATTTAAACTCAGGTCAAGCCGAGTTGTATAGCGTTAGCATGTTCTCCTTCTCTTTGTATGTGGCACTCGGGGTACTCTGGTTCTCTCCCCCAGTCCAAACAGATGCCAAAAAATACAGAAATAGATTCATAAGAATTAAGTTGTAAATCTGTGACAGATCTTCTTCTTCTTCTGACTGTTGTCTCCAAACCATACATCACAACATCTTGTAAATCTTCCCTTTCACTCTAGTTGCCATCCTTCTGTCACAAATCACCGCTGACACTCATCTCCACCGACTGACTTTAATTCCACTTCTCTCCAGCATGTACCTCTGGCTCTTCAGGCTCTCTTCCACCTGCTCCCTTCTGTCATTACAGATCACAGTGTCATCTGCAAACATCACGGTCCATGGAGACCCCATCTGTCAGCCTGTCCACCTCCATGGCAAACAAGAAAGGGCTCAGAGTTGATCTCACTTTGAATCGATCTGTCACTCCTACAGCACACCTTCACCAGTGTCTGGTTGTTCTCATACATGTCCTGCACAATCCTCACATTTCTGCCACTTCTGACTTCCTCATATAGTATCACAGTTCCTCTCTTGGCACCCTGTGGGCATCAAGCATAAAATCTCTGCCAAATCCATCAGTATCTGTATATCTGGGCTATTTAAAGAAATCTGATAAGAGCTTGGTTTATGAGCCATTTTTCTCTGGTTAGACACCATCCATCCATCTTCTACCACTTAATCCTTTTCGGGTTGCGGGGGAGGGCTGGAGCCTATCCTAGCATCTTTGAGTGAGAGGCAGGGTACACCCTGGACAGATTGCCAGTCCATCGCAGGGCCAACACAGAGAGACAGACAACCATTCACTCTCACATTCATACCTAAGGAGGATTTATAATCTCCAGATGATGCCAATTAACCTAACGTGCATGTCTTTGGCCTGTGGGAGAAAACCGGAGTAAACCCACGCAGACACGGGGAGAACATGCAAACTCCACACAGAAGGGTCACTGATGGTCAGGGGTGGAATCGATCCTGTGA
This sequence comes from Pholidichthys leucotaenia, assembly GCA_020510985.1. Classification (NCBI taxonomy): domain Eukaryota; kingdom Metazoa; phylum Chordata; class Actinopteri; order Cichliformes; family Pholidichthyidae; genus Pholidichthys; species Pholidichthys leucotaenia. Next base: position 309,134,705 of record CM035840.1, on the reverse strand, counting down.
CCTTCTTGCTGTGCTGACATAGTGCTAACTATTGCTCCACTGTGTTGCTGGTTAGACACAAATTGTTTTAATCTGATCTTCAAGACTAGATAGAATACCAGAACGAGAGGGAAAGTGTGGGACATGATATTTTCCCTTCTTGGTCAAGATGTAAATACCCAAAGAAGGCATTTTTGACTCTGCACCTTTATTTATTCACCAGATCAACATCCACGACAGGTTACACAGTAAACTTTGTTCTCTGAGCAAGCACCTGTGCTGATGACACCAGCACAGGTGCTTTAACTTTGGAGCATGGTAAGGAGGTGTGTTTTAAATACATAACACGCCAAAAATTCTCTATCCTGTATGAAGCATGAAACCATATGGAGAAATGATTTCTTCCCTTAGAGAACCATATATTGACTGCCTTGCTGTCAGCTTACAAATAATCTCTGTTAATACTATTATATTCACCATGCAATAACAGTATTGAATGTACATATGTACATGTAGTTTTAAAGGTTTCTTTATTTTGTTGAAATCTGATGACTGGGATTTTAAAAATTTAAGTTGAACCAGAACTAAGGAGGTGAAGGCCAAAGTCAAGCTTTTCAGAAAAGTATGTTTTTTTAGAGCAAGTATATTGTAAATATGTATTTTGAAGGACAGATAAAAACCATCATTGGTGGCGGAAAACATTTTCTTTATTGCTTTTTGCACTTATTCACTCCTCTGCGTTTGTCCAGTAGTGAACCGTCATTGCTTCTCTCCAACCCGAAAAAAAGAATCGTTTCCCCCAATATCATAAACCTTTCTACATCTTGTTACATAACTAAATAAAACGACTTTAAATCACCAATTTTAAACAGAAATGCAAAAAATCTTAGAAATTTGCAAAATTAAATAAAATTGCAAATTCTCATAAAATTTGCAGCTTTTTCCAAAAAATTTGCAATTTTATTCTTGTAAATTTGCTTCTTTTTTCTTGTAGATTTGCATAAATTTTATATAAATTTGTAATTTTTTTCTCATGAATTTTCAACTTTTTCTCATAAATTTGCAACTTTTTTCTCAAAAATGTGAAGCTTCTTTCTTGTACATTTGCAACTTTTTTCTCATAGATTTGCAACTTTTTCCATATAAAATTGCAAAATTATTTCAACATAAATTTGAAACTTTTTTCTTGTAGATCTGCACATAAAATTGCAATTTTTTTTCTCAAAAATTAGCAAATTTTTTCCTGTAAATTTAAAACTTTTTTCTTGTAGATTTGCCACTTTTTCCACATAAAACTGCAAAATTTTCCACATAAATCTGAAAGTTTTTTCTCAAAAATGTGAAAATTTTTGCCTGTAAATTTATTTTTTTTCTCATAGCTTTGCAACTTTTTTCTCATAGATTTGCAACATTTTTCTCATAAATTTGAAACCTTTTCCTCATAAATTTGCAACTGTTTCTCAAAATTTTGCAAATTTTTTCCTCAAAAATTAGGAATTTTTTTTCCAGTAAAATTAAATCATTCTTCTCGTATATGTGCAACGTTTTCAGATAAAATTAAAATTTTCTCATAAATTTTCAATTTGTTTCTCATAAATTTGTAGCTTTTTCACATAAATTTGCAGCTTTTTTTCTCAAAAATTAGCAAATGGTTTTTCTCTTAGATTTGCAACTTTTTTTAATCAAAAATATACAATTTTTTTTCCTGTAAATTTTCCAACTTTTTTCTTCTAAATTAGCAACATTTATCTGGATGCTAATTAAACTGTAATTGTATGTCATTGTAAGTTTTAATTTACTTTTTAATGTTTGAAATGGCAACTTTTATCAATTTTTTGCACACTTTTATTCTTGCAAATTTGTGCCTAATTCATATTTTAAACATTTGCACTTCATGCTAAATTTGTGAATACCCTCCATCCACGTTGTCAAAAAATAACAAATCGCCTACTGGTCATGACCGTTGGAAGTGAATTATTCTGAAGCAAAAAGTGAAGGGAAGCTGTATATCTCTAAAAGAGTCAATGGTCAGGGCGTTTGGACTGAACATGGATGTAGATGAAGTGAGAATCCTGTTAACCAAAGATAATAAACTTTCCTAACAGAATCACAGCAGAAGAGGCGATTGCAGGGTCAGAGGAAGTAAATCCAGTTTACAGACAAATCAAAGTGCCAAACCAAAGACATGAAGGGGAGTCGATGAAGAGTCTTCTAGCTTTAACAGCGGCCGTGTTATATTTCTCAGGAGGCCAGTTTGTTGTGTCCATCACATTAACACAGAGCCGAAAGAGGATCAGACCGCTGAGCTCAGCTGGATCAAACTCTCCGTGTTTGTAATGGAAGTGAGGATTGCATCACAGTGGGAGGGTTTGAGGAGACATACTGGTTTGATCAGGCCTTAATCGTTTCAGTTTAAACAATATAATGGATTTATTCCATTTACTGCTGCATTTCTTATGTACAATAGTTAGTTCTGGGAAATCTGACTGGAACATACCCAGTCAACATCAAACTTGGATGATCCATCTCAGCTCTAATTTAGCCAAAAAATAGTCACTGAAAATCAAAAATCGATAAATTCTCATTGATCTGCATTATTGGAAGAGAACAAGAATAATCCCAGGTTTCTTTTCAGCACTGTAGCCAGGCTGACAGTCAGGACTGTGTCAAATCTAGCATTCCCTTAGAGCCTACTAGTCAGGACTTTATGAACATCTTCAATAATAAAATTTCATCTCTCGGAGATAAAATCACTCAGATCTTTCCCACCGTTAACTTAAATACAGTAACAACTACAACTCCTTCAACTGACATCTGTTTGGCTGAGTTTACTCCAATTGACCTTTTAGAGTTAGATAAAATAATTTCTTCATCCAGGCCTTCAACTTGTCTACTACACCCTATTCCTAGCAGGTTATTTAAAGAAGTTTTCCCATTTATTGGTAGCTCTATTCTTCAAATAATCAATTCTTTATTAACATTTGGCCATGTACCACAGTCTTTTAAAGCTGCTGTAATTAAACCCTTACATAAAAAGCCAGCACTGGATCCAGGAGTTTTAGCTAACTATAGACCAATATCTAATTTGCCTTTCATTTCAAAAATCCTAGAACGAGTTGTTGCTACACAATTATTTGACCACTTGCAGGGAAATGGTTTATTTGAAGAGTTTAAATCAGGGTTTAGAATTCATCATAGTACTGAAACAGCTTTAGTGAAGGTCACTAATGACCTCCTTATCGCATCTGATAATGGACTTGTTTCTGTACTTGTCCTTTTTGACCTTAGTGCAGCTTTTGATACTATCGATCACAATATTTTACTGGATAGATTAGAACATCCTGTTGGACTTAATGGAACTCCGTTGCAGTGGTTTAAATTTTATTCATCTGATAGGTTCCAGTTTGTTCATATCAATAATGAGTTTTCTTCCAACTCAAAGCTCAGTCACAGAGTTCCACTGGGATCTACGCTAGGCCTTATTCTTTTTAGTTTATATATGCTTCCGCTAGGCAATATTATTAGAAAGCACTGCATACTTTTTCATTGTTATGCAGATGACATACAATTATACTTGTCAGTGAAACCAGATGACAGTACAGTGATCCCTCGCTACTTTGCGCCTCACCTTTCGCACCCTCAGTGCATCGTGGATTTTTCAAAAATATTCATCAAAAATTCAAAATTGAGAAAAAATGGGCGGGCGCTAGCAGAAGGCAGGGAGACTACATTAGAACATCAGGTATCAACACGGAGAGCCCGCACAACTCAAAATCCACCTCTCTGTTCGCTGTTCTCGTGTTGGCTCGGCTCGGGAATCTCGCAAGCTGATTGGCCGAGACGTTTTACCCAGCTTCTCTCCCTGCCGAGCGCCCATACCCAGCGAAGGAAGACCGCATTCATTGTTTTTTATCGCTCGTGTTGCTTAGTCTCGCCGCGTGGAACTTTTCGCTGTTCTCTTGTGCCTTTTTGTGTGAAATAGTCTTCCCGTCGAGCCACTACGCCGCCTCCTGCAGCTTCTCCAGCTCTATCGGAAGCTGCCCTCGACGATGCTGCGCCTCTAGCACCTGACGATGAGGCGTCACCTGAGGAGCAGTAAAGCTCTCATTAACCTGTGCAGTAAATCATCTTCATCTTGAGTTACGTATCTTGTTATAAGAATAAAAGAGTTCTAAAAATATATTTATGTACACTTTATTTACATCTACGTATGTATGTACACTTACACACACACACACACACGTATCATATGAGAGAGAGAGTGAGAGAATGAACGTACGTATTATTTATGGGTGACGTCATTAGGGGTGGCGCTACTTCGCGGTTTTTCACTTTTCACGGTCGGTTCTGGAACCCATTAACCGTGATAAGTGAGGGATCACTGTAATCAATTAGTCAAATTAGAGGGCTGCCTTAAGGAAATCAAAACTTGTAATTTCTTGCTATTAAATTCAGATAAGACTGAAGTCATTCAAGTTGGTCCAAAAAAACCTTAGAAATACCTTTCCAAATCAAACTCTTAGACTGGATGCGGTTACTCTTTCTCTTAATAGTTCTGTGAGGAACACTGGAATTATTTTTGATGAAGATCAGTTCTTCAATTCACATATTAAACTTGTTTCTAAGACTGCCTTGTATCATTTGCATAATATTGCCAAGATTAGGAGCATTGTGTCAGAGTAATGCTGAGAAACTAATCCATGCTTTTGTTAGCTCTAGATTAGATTACTGTAACTCTTTATTATCAGGCTGTCCTAAAACATCTTTAAAAAGTCTTCAGCTGATCCAAAATGCTGCAGCAAGAGTTTTGACAGGTACTAGAAAACGATATCACATCTCTCTGGTTCTGGCCTCCCTTCATTGGCTTCCAAGAGAATTTTGAATTAAGTTTAAAATCCTTCTTCTCACTTACAAAGCTCTAAATAATAAGGCTCCTTTTTATTTATAAGATCTGATAGTACCTTATATTTCTAACAGAGCACTACACTCCCAAAATGCAGGATTACTTGTAATACCTAGAATCTCCAAAAGTACAATAGGAGGCAGAGCTTTCAGTTATCAGGCTCCTCTCCTTTGGAACCAGCTGCCAATCTGGATTTGGGAGTCAGACTCAATCTCTGTTTTAAAGAATAGGGTTAAAACCTTCCTTTTTGACATAGCCTAAGTTAGGATGGGATCAGGTGACCCTGAACCCTGTCTTAGTTATGCTGCTAATAGGTTCAGACAGCCGGGAGGCCTCCAACAAAGCACTGGGCTTCAATCCTTTCTTTACTCTCAATTAAATATTTTTGCTGGTCATTAACATCTGTTTGTTCTCTTCCAAAGATTGAGTCCCCGTTGTGCTATTTGTTCTCTACGTGTCTGTTCTTTTCTTTGTTTCTTCTCTATCCCCTCACCCCCCAGCTGGAGGTTTCTTCCTGCTAAAAGGGAGTTTTTCCTCTCCACCAGAGCCAAATGCTGGCTCACAGGGGATCGCCTGATTGCTGGGGCCTTTCTGCAGTTGTGGGGTTTTTCCCTACAGTTGAAAGTGCTATGAGATGACTGTTGTTGTGTAATGGCGCTGTATAAATAAAGTTGAATTGTGTGGCGTAACCCCCACAACAGACTGGGACAGGCACAGCGCTCAGCTAGCGCAATTAACAGAACAGTGAAATGTGTGTATTAATGTCAACAGGCAGCCCCGCTTCCTCTGGCTTTTTCCGGCTCAGTACTGTGATGTTAATGTGCCATTCATGCATTGTGTTCATGCTTCCACCCTTACTGTGTCTCTCAAATGCAAATGTCCCATGCCTGTCTGCAGTCTCTTTGATGATACCATGCCTTTCATGTATTGTCTGTAACTGGGTATATAAGCTGACTGAAATCCATGCTCATTCTCTCTTCTACTGCTCATCTGCACACTTTGCTGGAGAGCCTCCGGGCTCGCCCATGGGGCGAGCTCCGTGATGGCGGTATGGTAATAAACCTATTTAAAACCTCACTTCGCTGCCTTATTTAACATCCGCCACGCTGGTGACCCTACGCTGAAAAAAACACGCTGCCGGCAAACGCAGCACCCGCCGGTGATGCTCCGACGACAAGCGAACACAGCAGCTCCCTTCTGCTTCAGGGAACTCTCCGGACATCACCCACGACCGGGAAAGCCGCAGCAAACTTCATGGTTGGATCTGCACGCCTAGATCGGCACATCCACGCTGGACCGGCCGCTCTCACAGCTTCTGACACACGATTCTGTGTCTCCACACGAGAGCACACGCACCTCGTCCTCTCTCCACGACGGCGACCTCCATGGCCGACGGAGAATGCAGCGCGTGGACCTGAACGCACCATGGCCGAGCGAGTGACAAAGATCGTCTCCTCCCTCTCACCGCTCCAATGCATCTGCACGAGTCCAAGGGACAAAGATCGTCTACTTCCTTTCACCGCTCCAACACATTGAACAGGGATGATTAAGCTCCCTGACCCTGGTTCTCCTCTCCAGCTGGCCCACCCACGCACGGAGCCCCGGCACACGCACCGGGGAGTTACGAGGACGGCGCACCACGCACGGGACACATACGGCTCTACAGACCCCCATCCTCCTTCGCCGCTGCACACAGGCCCTTCAGGCTTGCTCGTACACCTGAGTGTACGAGTGTACGAGTGTACGAGGCGCGCTGCGCCTCGACGGCTTCCAGCTCTTCCGTGCTGATCGTGACACAGAGCTTTCCGGCAAGACCACAGGAGGCGGTGTCTGCTTCTACATCAACTGCAACTGGTGCTCTGATGTAACGGAAATTTCCAAACACTGTTCTCCTGCCTTGGAATTTCTTGTTATCAACTGCAAGCCTTTTTATTCCCCACGGGAGTTTGCTTCTTTTATACTGATCGCTGTGTACGCCCCTCCCGACGCGGACACGCGCGAAGCTCAGCGCGTGCTCGCGGATCACATTCAACACACAGAGCGGAGTTTTCCAGACTCGCTGATTATTGTGGCTGGCGACTTTAATCAGTGCAATCTGAGCCACGATCTCCCCCGCTACAAACAGTTTATTAAATGCCCCACCAGAGGATTAAACACACTGGATCACTGTTACACCACAGTGAAAGACGCATATCGCGCTGTCCCTCGAGCTGCGCTGGGATTATCTGATCACGTGATGGTTCACCTCATTCCCACATACAGACAGAGATTGAAGCTCACTAAACCTGTTGTGAGCACTACGAAGATACGGACCAGTGATGCTGAGGAGAAGCTGGAAACGTGCATGGAAATATCTGACTGGGGCATGCTTAAAGGAGCCACGCATGATCTGGATGAGTACACGGACACTGTGAACTCATATATCCACTTTTGTGAAGAGAACATTCTTCCATCACGCACCAGGGTGAGTTACTCTAATGACAAACCCTGGTTCACAGCTAAGCTCAGACAGATCAGGAAGGAGAAGGAAGCAGCGCTGAAAAGTGGAGACAGGGACTGCTACAGGGAGGTTAAATACCGGTTTAACAGAGAGCTGAAGAGGGCTAAATCTGTGTACTCAGAGAGACTCCAGCAGCAGTTCACTGCTAATGATTCGGCTTCCGTGTGGAGAGGACTGAGGCAGATCACCAACTATCGGCCTCAGGCTCCTAAAGGTCAGGATGACAAAGCCCTTTGTCAGAGACTGTCCCAACACTATGCCCGTTTTGACACCTCGTCATCTGTGTCCAACTCCCCCCCCTCCCTCCAGCTCCACAGCCTCCACATTCCCTACTTCATTTAAGGCACCCCCCCCCCACCTCCCCCCCTCCCCTTATCATCAGTGAGCAGGATGTGCTCAAACAGTTCTCCAGACTGAACCCGCGCAAGGCCCCCGGCCCAGACGGCGTGTCTCCCTCCACCCTGAGACTCTGTGCGAAACAGCTGGCTCCTGTATTCACAGACATTTTTAACACCTCCCTTAAGTTATGCCACGTGCCGTCCTGCCTCAAATCCTCCACCATCATCCCTGTCCCCAAGAAGCCACGGATCACTGGACTTAATGACTACAGACCTGTAGCGCTCACCTCTGTAGTCATGAAGTCCTTTGAGCGCCTGGTCCTGTCCCACCTCAAGTCCATCACCACCCCTCTCCTGGACCCGCTGCAGTTTGCCTACCGAGCCAACAGGTCTGTAGACGATGCAGTCAACCTGGCCCTCCACTCCATCCTGCAGCACCTGGACTCCCCGGGAACCTACGCCAGGATCCTGTTTGTGGACTTCAGCTCCGCATTCAACACCATCCGCCCCGCTCTGCTCCGGGACAAGCTGTCCCTGCTCAACGTGCCTGACTCCCTCTGCAGGTGGATCATCGACTTCCTGACGGACCGGAGGCAGCATGTGCGGCTGGGAAAGACTGTCTCAGACTATACTAGCATCAGCACCGGATCACCCCAGGGCTGTGTACTTTCCCCCCTACTCTTCTCCCTTTACACCAACTCCTGCACCTCCAGCCACCAGTCTGTCAAGTTGATCAAGTTTGCGGACGACACCACCCTCATCGGGCTCATCTCCAACGGCGACGAGTCCGCCTACAGGAGAGAGGTGGCCCAGCTGGCGTCCTGGTGCAGCAATAACAACCTGCAGCTGAACGCTCTGAAGACAGTGGAGATGATTGTAGACTTCAGGAAAGTCACTACTCCTCTGCCCCCCCTCACCCTCTCAGGCTCTCCCATCACCACTGCTGATTCCTTCCGCTTCCTAGGCACTACCATCACCAGGGACCTCAAATGGGAGCTGACCATCAGCTCACTCATCAAAAAAGCCCAGCAGAGGATGTTCTTCCTGCGGCAGCTGAGGAAGCTCAAGCTACCCACCAAGATGTTAGTGCAGTTCTACACAGCCATCATCGAGTCCATCCTCACCACCTCCATAACCGTGTGGTACGCAGGAGCCACTGCCAGGGACAGACTAAGGCTGCAGCGCGTCGTGCGCACTGCTGAGAAGGTGATCGGCTGCAAGCTCCCATCTCTCCAGGATCTGTACATCTCCAGGACCCGGAGGCGTGCTGGCCGGATCATAGCCGATCCCTCACACCCTGGTCATGTACTGTTTGCCCCCCTCCCCTCTGGTAGAAGACTTCGGTCCATCCAGACTAAAACCTCCCGTCACATGAACAGCTTCTTCCCCTCTGCCATTAGACTGCTGAACACTAAGTGACTCTCGTGCACCATGTACAGCAGCTCAACCAGACTCATGTCAATCATCACTGTTTTCTTCCTGCATTACCGACTGCACTATATAGTTCTCCACAGTATCTGCTGCTGGCTAATATATATTTTAACTGTTGACCAGTATCACTTAATCTTATCCTACACTTTATTACATGTATAGTTTATTTCTCTTATCTTATCATGTTTAATGTTGCAGCATTGTACCGAGACAAATTCCTAGTTTGTGTACTACATGAACAATGGCAATAAACCTGATTCTGAGGCATGCACGCAGCTTGCTCACTGGATTTTCTTATGGTCTTAGCCATGGCGCACAACGGGAATTCAGCAGTCTGCGGTCCCCGAAGGCTTTAAGGTTGTGCCCGCACCTAAAGTCAACACGCCAAGTCCCTTTGCTTTTTTTTTTTTTTTTTTTTTTTTTTTTTTTTTTTTTTCTTACAGCCGCCCCTGTTTTTCTTCATGGCCGCTGTTAATCCTCGCCGCTCCTTTTTTCTTCACGGCTGCTATTAATCCTTGCAGGACTTAATCGCGAGAGGAGTCAGTGACTAATTTTTCTTCTTGTGGATCTCCGCACGTTCAACGGGACAGCCCCTCAACATCGTGGACCCACAAGCAATTTTTGCGCGGCTCAGACGATTTCACCGTCCCCGGCCGGCATTTACTACCCCCACCCCCCTCCACCTCCGCCTGCACAGAGCTTTCCCTGCTCGCTGCCAAAGCCGGACTATCGAGGCCTCGGCCGCCTGCCGAGCCCTCTGGGGGGGAGCGCGTGGCGTAACCCCCACAACAGACTGGGACAGGCACAGCGCTCGGCTAGAGCAATTAACAGAACAGTGAAATGTGTGTATTAATGTCAACAGGCAGCCCCGCTTCTTCTGGCTTTTTCCGGCTCAGTACTGTGATGTTAATGTGCCATTCATGCATTGTGTTCATGTTTCCGCCCTTACTGTGTCTCTCAAATGCAAATGTCCCATGCCTGTCTGCAGTCTCTTTGATGATGCCATGCCTTTCATGTATTGTCTGTAACTGGGTATATAAGCTGACTGAAATCCATGCTCATTCTCTCTTCTACTGCTCATCTGCACACTTTGCTGGAGAGCCTCCGGGCTCGCCCATGGGGCGAGCTCCGTGATGGCGGTATGATAATAAACCTATTTAAAACCTCACTTCGCTGCCTTATATTATCATCCGCCGCAAATTGAACTGAATTTCCTAACCAGAGGTTGCCCTATACTTTTTATTATCTGTCATTTTGACAGACAGCATTGTAACAGTTCTGTCATAATCTATAATTTTCTATCATTTTAATTGATTTTAATTAGATCAACCTCAATATAATCTGTCAAAATGAAAGACAGCTTTCAGATTTTTCTGTCACTGCTGGAAAAAAAAAAAAAAAAAAAAAAAAAAAAAAAACTTCCGGCGCCACACGAGTCGGCTGCCTTTTGCAACAGCGGCTCAATTCTGAGTTTTTTTTCTTTCTTTCTTTACACACTTTATACATCACGGACACACAGATCGCCCCAAAATGTCTCCCGAGCCGGCGGACGGAGCCACTGTTTACAGCAGGAGACGGTACAGCAGGGAAAAGCTGCTTGGACTTAATCGCCACTCGGTGCTGACGAAAAAACCTGACGTACCGAGAGAAATAAGGCGAAAACGACGTGGTTGTCGGGCTGGTGTTAGACGGCGGACAAGGAGTATAAGGTACAGACCCACCTTCCCATCGGTTATTATGGGGAATGTACGCTCTATACTGGGAAAGGTAGATGAGCTAGCGGCTATCTGCTGTTACGATAGCACATACCGGGAGTGCTCTCTCCTTTTGTTTACTGAGACGTGGCTAACTGAACTAGCAGCAGATGCTAACATTGAGCTGGAGGGTTTCCACATGATAAGGGCAGACCGAACACCAGACAGTGGCAAAGCAAGGGGCGGTGGAGTGATAATGTATGTTAACAACAACTGGTGCAGACCGGGACATATCACTGTTAAACAACGTCACTGCAGCAAAGACATTGAGTTGCTAGCTGTTAGCATGCGGCCTACATATCTCCCGAGAGAACACTCACACGTGATCTGCATTGTTGTTAATGCAAATCCGACGGCGAACGCTGGGACAGCGCGTGACGTCATCCATTCAGTAACCAGCAGGCTGCTGACAGAACACCCAGATGCTCTTCTCCTCATCTCAGGCGATTTCAACCATGTTTCACTATCTCCCATTCTACCCACGTTTAACCAGTATGTCACATGCCACACTAGAGACAATAAAACACTGGACTTATTCTACGCAAACACTAAGGAGGCGTACACCTCATCACAACTCCCCCAACTCGGGAGATCGGATCACAACTTGGTTCATCTCCGGCCGGTGTACAAACCCCTAGCCCACAGACAACCCCCGGCCATGTGCAGAGTGATGTTATGGTCTGAGGAGGCAATGGACACTCTAAAGGGCTGTTTTGAAGCCACCGCCTGGAAGCAGCTCTGCGATCCACATGGTGAGGACATTGATGGCCTCATTCACACCTTCACGGGCTACCTCAGCTTCTGTGCGGACAAATCCGTTCCCACCAAGACCATACGGTGTTGCTCAAACAACAAACCCTGGATCAACCCTGAGATTAAAACACTTCTGAGAGAGAAGAAGAAGATCTTCAGGTCGGGGAACAGGGAGATGCTGAAGTCCGTACAGAGGGAGCTGAGGAGAAAGATCAGAGAAGGCAAGGACAGCTTCAGGAGGAAGATGGAGGACAAGCTGCAACAGAGCGACATCAGTGGGGTCTGGAGAAACCTCAAAACCATCTCTGGGCTCCAGAATACCTCCCCCCAGGCCACGGGGGGCAGGGAGTGGGCGAACAATCTGAATTTGTTTTTCAATAGGTTTGACCAACTGCCCTCCCCCCTGACTGCACAACAACCACTGCTGCCTGTAAAGACATCAAGTCCTGCTGCCCACTCCCCACTCCACCAACACCCCCCCACTCCCAACACACAGCCCCCCATCCTGACCCTGACCAGGACCCAGGTGAGGACGGAGCTGAGGAAGATCAAGGCGAGGAAGGCGTCAGGACCGGACGGCATCAGCGCAAAGCTCCTCAAGTCCTGTGCAGATCAGCTGTGTGGGATTGTGACGTACATCTTCAACCTGAGCCTGAAGCTGGGGAGGGTACCACAGCTGTGGAAAACATCTTGTGTGGTACCTGTACCAAAAACTTCCTACCCCAAAGACCTGAACAGCTACAGACCGGTGGCCTTGACGTCCCACTTGATGAAGACCCTGGAGAGACTGCTCCTTGCTCACCTCCGCCCCCTGGTGGAACCAGCGATGGATCCACTCCAGTTCGCCTACCAGCATGGCATTGGGGTGGAGGATGCGGTGATCTTCCTCCTTCACCGTTCTCTGTCCCACCTGGAGAAGCCCGGGAATGTGGTGAGGATCATGTTCTTTGACTTCTCCAGTGCTTTCAACACCATCCAACCGATGATCCTGAAGGACAAGCTGCTGCGCGCAGGGGTGGACCAGCACCTGTCATCATGGATCCTGGACTACCTCACGAACCGGCCTCAGTTTGTGAGAACCCGGGACTGTGTGTCCGACACGATCATCAGTAGCACGGGGGCCCCCCAGGGAACAGTGTTGGCTCCCTTCCTGTTCACTCTTTATACTGCGGACTTCTCACACAACACAACACACTGCCATCTACAGAAGTTCTCTGATGACTCTGCGATCATTGGCCTCATCTCCAATGGAGATGAAGCTGAGTACAGAGGGCTTATCCAGGACTTTGTGGACTGGTGCCATCGGAACTGCCTCCAGATCAACGCGAGGAAAACTAAGGAGCTGGTGGTGGACTGCCGCAGGCAAGGACAACCCCTCACAGCACCAGTAAATATACAGGGAACAGACACTGAGATGGTGACATCCTACAAGTACCTGGGTGTTCATCTGAACAATAAACTAGACTGGTCACACAATACTGATGCACTCTACGAGAAGGGACAGCGCAGGCTGTTCCTACTGAGGAGACTCAGGTCTTTTGCTGTACAAGGGGCGCTGCTGAAGACATTCTATGACACGGTGGTGGCATCAGCCATCACTTTTGGAGTGGTCTGCTGCGGCAGTGGCATTACTGCAGCCGATAGGAAGAGACTGAACAAACTGATCAAGAAAGCTAGCTCCGTCCTGGGGCAGCGCCTTGATCCGGTGGAGGAGATAGGAGAGAGAAGGACGGTGGCTTAACTGTCATCTCTGCTGGAGTCCAAGTTCCACCCTATGCAGGACATACTGAATGCACTGAGGAGCTCATTTAGCAGCAGACTACATCATCCCAGGTGCACAACCGAGAGGTTTCGCAGGTCCTTCCTACCAACGGCTGTCAGACTGTACAACCTAAGCAGGGCTGCTCGCAGAGATAGCAAAAAGACGTAACAACCTAATAGTTTTTTGAATGCAAAAGATGCAATAGACTTACACAATGGTCCCTTCCGGCATACAACTAGGAAAATACCGGTAGCTATGGAGGGTGAGAATATGTATGGGCACATAATCATACCATGTAGGATAACTAAGTAGACGGTTGTGCTGTTTCATCCCATCTAGCAACAATGCTCTGCACTGTGTGTGTTTATACATTTACATATTTATTCCATCTAGCTACAATGCTCCGCACTGGGTGTGTTTGTTTATATTTATATATCTATATATTCATTCCATCTAGCTACAATGCTCCGCACTGTGTGTTTATATATTTACATATTTTTTCCACCTAGCTGCAATGCTCCGTACTGTGTTTATATATCTACATATTATTCCATCTAGCTACATTGCTCCGCACTGTGTTTATATATTTACATATTTATTCCATTTAGCTGCAATGCTCCATACTGTGTGTTTATATACTCATATTTATCCCATCCAGCTACAATGCTCTACACTGTGTGTCTGTGTGTGTATATATATACAGTATATTTATAGTAATATGTACATATGTATATTAGCTGCTCTTGCTTGCTTTTTTTTTTTTTTTCTTGCCTTCTGATTGTTGCTCTGAGTGTTGCTATCCCTGTGCTGTTGCAATCCTGGAATTTCCCCGTTGTGGGACTAATAAAGGCTTATCTTATCTTAAAAGAATCTGTCAATGAAGGACAATTTTCGGTTAATGCAACCTCTGCTCCCAATGATCTCTCAGCAATCTTTCAATGAATTCCAAATTTTTACACCCCATAGGTAGCGGCGACTGAGATCAGTGAGGGATCGCTGAGCTTTTTAGGAAAGACCAACAGAGTACATTGAAAAGCAGCAGCAGAGACAGATGAGATCTTTGAGTGCTCCCTGAGAGTTCATTGAGAGATTACTTTCCTTTGGTGACCACTGAGAAACTGTTTTGGACTGAGTCAGAACTTTGAGCATACTGTGGCGACCATAGAAATCACTGGAAGATCTTTGAAAGATCATTGAGAGATCTTGGCAATCTTTGAGAGATCATTGAAAGTGCGGTGAGAGAGCTGGCCATTTTTCCTATTTTGTCTTCTTTCTTCTGTCAATGCCAGATGAATAGCTTTGCTTCATTTTGATACAGCCTCTCTCACTTACTTGTTTACAAGAGACACACACTGATACTTGCAAAGGTGAGAGGCGCATTAAGGGAGTTCTGCACCGGCCTACCACTGTCATTGCAAACTCTCCACATTGTCACTGCTGTAGTGATTCAAAGTTGGTCAGCCCCTTCTGGCTTGGAGCCCCAAGCATTTGCCTACCTTGCCTGTTGGCACACAGCACCTCTGGTGGCCAGAACAGTTAGAGGGGGTAATAGTAGGATAACTCTGTAAAGGGTGCCTACTTGCAAGCAGAAGAGTCTGGTGGAGGAGGCAAACGGGATCTTCAACTCATGGGTCCCAGGCCACAGAAAGTCCCTTCGATCAGTAATTTTTGTGTAATCCACTTAACAGGCAGACAAACACAAATGAAAACATCATCTCCTTGGTCAATGTAATAATTAAGATAAATCCAAAAGGAAGCAAGGTTACTTTAATGAACACCAGGTGTTGGAAAAAAAATTCTGAATTTCAGCCTTAAAATGGAGGTAAAACAGCTGAGTTATAAGACGAAACAGGACTGCTTTAAAAAGGAAAAATATTCTATCCACTTATCTGATTTATTCAATTTTATCCAAGTTCAGGGTCACAGAAGGGCTGGAAATGAACAAGGAGCTTTAGAAAATGTAAGAGCCGTAGTATTTTCTACACATTTGGCCTTTGTGAGGAGCCATCTCACCGCATTTTCAATCATCAGAATAATTTTCCATGATTTCCTTGGGAGGCTTGAGCACAGAGAAATGTTTCTTTTGGAAATAACGGTAGCATATAACAGTAAGAGTAATGATCTTTCTGAAATGGCAAAAGGATGTTCCTGGTGTTCCTCCTGATAAAATGAAGACGCATTTAACCTGCAATTCATAAGGAGAGCTCAAACTCAAAGATGATAGGAGCTTCTTATCTCCATTTGGTATTTTTGATGCTTTTTTCCACATCTGCCTTTTGTATCTGAGCTGAAAAAGAAATTTCTTGAGATCCACATGCGATGTACAACAGAGCAAGTAAGCAATATCACACCAGAGGATGTGCTGTTGTTAGAAGATATTCCCCCTGGGCCATCCCTTCCCAGAAGTGCAATATTGCTTTTATACAACAGCTCCACAAACGCTGTTTCAGTTGACAGCAGCAGGTGATAAGATTGTTTGTTGAAGCAGTTATCTTGCTCTGCCAAAACAAACCGTCCAACATCTGTTAGCTGCTTTCCGAGGGCCCTTTTACACAGCACGGAGATCAATGGGTGACCACCAGTGTTGGGAGTAACGCGTTACAAAGTGTTGCATTACTGTAACGCCACTACTTTTGCAGTAGCGTGCTGTGTAACGAAATTACTGTTTAAAAATTCAGTAATGCCTTACAGTTACTGAAATTTGACAGATGCGTTACTCGTGTTACTTGTTTTATTAGTATGGACAGATATTTTTAGCACAAATGAATACAAACTAACCCTACCTAGCTAATGAGTCATCAGTCAAAGAGCCTCTTCACTGCTGCAGCCACAAATGGAGCTTGCTCCTGCTGGGAAACGATGAAGCTACTTTGTTTTTGTGAAAATAGATAAAAGATAAAAGCATATTGGTGGGTTGCAAGCTAAATGTGTTTGAGACCGACTGCAATCTCCAGAAGCACCTAAGAACAGCAGCAAGGTCCTGCAAAGCTAGTGTTATGCTATGCTAACACCATGTTAGTGGATTTAAGCTATCTGAACAGCGGCTGGATTTTGAGCACAGGTTTGGATCTGAACTCTTTGTGACCCAGGAAGAATTAAACCGACTGATTGTGAGATACGTAGTTACAGAATGAAGATCTGATAACAATCATTTTCCATCAGACAGCTGTTATCCACTGAAGCTAAAACACATTTACTTGCTACCTGGATAAAGATTATTCAAAAACGGATTTGATCTCCCAAAGGACTGGATCATGTCTCTGTCAAAGCAGACATTTGGACTGTGGATAATGGACATTTTCTTTGGATCACTGCACATCGGATTAAATCCAGAATATAAAGGTAAGAAACTGACAGCTTTATGCATTGTTGCCAACTCTCTCTTTTTCCCTCTCTCTCACTCCACAAATCCTATTTATAATACAGTAATATACAGTATACCACTGGGTATAATTGGGGGTAACAGGGTAACACCCACGGACTAGGCGCATGCGCACGCAGCTACCGGAAGCTGGTGAAAAAGTTCATCATCTGTGTGTCTTGTTTTTATGTACTTTAATGTGTTTTTACGAAATTCTCTGTGTCGTTTCTGTCCTGGAATGCTTGTGGACTGTATGGCGACGAGCTCCCTGGTTCCGTCAATATGGACTTCCTCCCCTTTTTTGCACTGCTGCTACTTTTCCTCCGGCTCTTTGTGTCTGAAGTAAACGCGATCGGCATCATGGCGGGCAGGATACATTATTCCAGGGACATGTTGCTGCATTTAAACACGGTTGATGCAGCGGCTGTGATTGAGCCTAAGCCGCAACTGCCGGACTTTATTTTGAGAGACGGACACAGCGGTGAAAAGAGAGACGGGAGAAGGAAACGCGGAAAGCGTGGAGGCGTGAAATTGCGCCTTAGAAGACGTCAGTTTGGTAACATTCCTCTTCCTTCGATGATTTTTGGGAACGTACAGTCTCTGAGAAACAAGGTGGATGAAATTCAAGGGAATGTATGCTACCAGAAGGACTTTAAGAACTGCTGTGTCATGGCTTTCACCGAGTCTTGGCTTAATGCGCATGACCGAGACGCAGACCTGTGGATTGACGGCTTTGGAGCCCCACTGCGCTTGGATCGGCAGGAAGAGGTAACGGGGAAACGTCAGGGGGGCGGCGTATGTTTATACATTAATAAGCAGTACTGCACATCTGTCACGGTCAGAGAGCGCATCTGTACACCCGATGTGGAGCTGCTGTCTGTGTCACTATGCCCCTTTTGCCTCGCGAGTTCCCCCAGCTTTTTATCACGACTGTGTAAATTCACCCGAGGGCAGACGCTGACTCTGCCTCCAGCACCGTCTTTGATGTGATCCAGCGGCTGCAATCAATTTCTCCAGAGGCGCCAAACTTCATTCTTGGGGATTTTAACCATGTTTCTTTAAAGAAGACACTTAAAAACTTTTGTCAGTATGTCTCCTGCCCAACCAGGCGAAAAAAGACATTGGACCTGTGCTATGGATCCATAGAGAGGGCCTATAAATCACTCCCCCTTCCTCCTGTAGGATCCTCAGATCACAACTGTGTACATTTGCTGCCCACATATAAAACTGCTCTCAGAAGAGGCAAGGTGGAGACGAGAGACATTGATGTGTGGACAGAGGATTCAGTGCACAGCCTCCAGGAATGCTTTAACTGTACAGACTGGGAGATGTTCACACTGGCCTGCGGGGATGATTTGGACTCTTTGGTGGACGTCACATGCTCATACATGGCTTTCTGTAAAAATAAGATCGTTCCACGTAAACGTGTCAAAATATATCCCAACAACAAGCCATGGGTTACAAAATCAGTTAAATCCTGCTTATAGAGGAAAGCACTTGCCTTTAAACAGGGGTCTGTTTCTGAGCTACAAGTGGCCACAAAAGAGCTGAAGTCCGAAATTTTAAGAGCAAAACAGAATTATAAATCAGAATTGGAAAGCAAGATGGCAACAGAGAAACTTGGTTCAGCCTGGGCCAGTATGAAAACTATTGCAGGCCTTCAGAGCACAGAGCGCAGTAATCGTGTGTTTTTAGATGGTTTTAAATTCAGACAGAGCTGGCTAATGCTCTTAATTGTTTTTATGGTCGTTTTGACTCCTTTGATTTTAGCAGAGAAACCCAAGATTTGAAACAGAAACTCAAAGACAATCAGCACTTTAATATTGAGGTGCAGGATGTTAAAAGGGAGTTCTGCGCTGTAAAAGTGAACAAAAGTCAGGGCCCTGATAATATATGTGGGCGCTTGGTAAAGTCCTGTGCACATGAACTGAGTCCTATATTTCATTACATTTTCAATAAGTCCTTAAAGACACAACGTGCCTAAGATCTGGAAAGAAGCCGTGGTTGTTCCCGTTCCAAAATCCAGCTGTCCTAAAATGGTAAACAACTTTAGACCAGTTGCTTTGACTTCAATTTTAATGAAAATTTTTGAAAAACTGGTCCGATGTGAGGTCCTAAAGCAGACTGAACATGCATTGGATCCTCTGCAGTTTACCTATAGGCCTCACAGAGGAGTGGAGGACGCCAGTGTCACTCTGTTTAACATGCTTTTTAAACATCTGGATTTTAATGGGACACACGCCAGGCTTTTATTTGTGGACTTTTCCTCCGCCTTTAATACAATCCAACCTCATATCTTAGTTGAAAGGCTCCTGCAACAATTTGATTTGAGCAATAATCTGGTGGGTTGGATTCTGGATTTCTTAACCAACAGGACGCAGAGAGTAAGGGTCAATGGTACATTGTCTGACCTAAAGTGCTTCTCTACTGGCTCTCCTCAGGGGTGTGTGTTGTCACCACTACTCTTCATCCTGTACACAAACGTGTCGGAGCAGACATGACAACAGACACATTATAAAGTATGCTGATGACTCAGTTATTGTCAGTCTCCTCCAGGATGGTGAGAGTGGCAACGGCCCAGTAGTTGATGATTTTGTTCACTGGTGTGAGGATTCCTACCTGCAGCTGAATACGACAAAAACTAAAGACATGATTATTGACTTTAGAAGGAAAACTCCCAGGCACAAAGTCACCGTACTAAAAGGCCAGACCACCGAATGTGTACAATCCTACAAATATCTTGGGACGATTATTGATAGTAATTTAAACTTTGAAGAGAACTGTGAAAACGGTGTGCAAAAAGGGTCAGCAACATTTGCATTGCTTGAGAAAACTTGCATGCTTCCAAATTGACCGAACCATAATGACAATATTTTATCGGGCTTTTATTGAATCGGTTTTATCCTTTTCTTTAGTGTCATGGTTTGGTCAGATAAAACTGAAACAGAGGAAATCCTTGGATCAGGTAGTTAGATGGTCCAGTCGTTTGCTTGGTGAGTCACAGCTGAGTCTGACATCCCTGTACACCAGACAAGTACAGAGGATGGCTACCTCCATTTTAAATGATGACTCCCACCCTTTGCACTGCAACTTTCAGCTTCTTCCCTCAAGACGGAGGTTTGCTGTACCAAAAAGTAAAACCCAGCGCTACAAAAACAGCTTTGTTCCTGCTGCTGTCAAAGAGTTGAACAAGCTGTAACAATATATTGCACATAATTTAGGTACCTATTTATTAACTCCATTTTATATTTACTTATTTTTGTACGATGTTACTTGGGTTCTAAATGTTTTATTTGGTTTTAGACCTTTGAGTTTTTAACCTCTTTGACTAGTTTTTAACTTTTAATATGACCCTTCTCTCTTACCTCTGGTTTTTCTCCCATCTCTTTGTCTTTTTATACCCTGATTGATGGAGCCTTGAGTATTTTTATCATGTTTACAGTCAGCTTCATGTATGCCTGTGTTTGTGTCTATGTTGAATGTAATTTGTGGCTTGTAAATATGGATGTCACCAGACTGCAAAACAAATCTACCTACGGGTACAAATAAAGTAACCTGAACCTGAACCTAACACCTACGCTCGCCAGATTTTTGTGTGCAACCCTTACTAAGTAGTGGTGTGTTATGGCAATGTATTTACCTTAACTTTACTACCTGAGGAAGAGGGATAATTGGGCCAGGTCAGACCGACTCTGGGTTCGTAGGAGCCTGGGAGGTGCAACAACAGACGACACAGCCGTATATGGAACTTGCAACTATGTATATTATTTACAAATATGTGCAATAAAAAAACACACACTTGTCACAATAATAATAAAAAAAAAAATAAAAATACAATACCCCAAATTATATTTACAATATTCACAGTTCTTGTTTGTCCTTTCCAGGTGACTAGTGGAGTCACCTTTAGCAGTTCATAGGGTTCGGGTTTCGGCTCGCCATCCAGATCTGGAGATCCACGCTCTGGTCAAACCAGTCCAAAGGAAAAAAAAAAAAAAGAAGAACCTGACCTATAGAATAGGTCAGCACAACAACAAATGAGCCACTGCTCTAAAGCTTATCACAAAATAATTCTAAGTTGTACACAAACCACATTTTCAAACACCTTTAAACCATGGATGTAATATTCACTACTAAATACATTCAATGGCAAGTGAAATGGATCCTTCTGCTAACCATTACAGCTCTGAACATAACCTCCTTCTGTGTAAATCCTAGCCAGATTTAGCATCGGAGGTTTAGCATGTTAAGCTAGCACAACAATTTATCTCCATTTCCGCACTTTAAAACACATGTAAATCACAGATATAACTTTCACCATTAAGTAACAATTAATGGCAAGGGAACTGGGACCTTTGCTATCCCATACAGCCTTGAAAAATAGCTTTTTCTGATGACAAAACTAGCCGAATTTAGCATCGGCGGCTAGCGTTTTTAAGCTAGTGGTTAGCATCCACATACACAAAGAATAAATAGCACTCACCATGCTAAGTGGCTCGTGCGTCAATGGGGTTCCCGCGCTCAACGGCGTCGGCAGCCTTTGGATCCCAATCTTAAAATTTAATAGATGGGGCATTAGAATTTGGCAATACCGCAATGTCTCATTTCTCATTTTGGTTTAGGCTTACCAATTTCAAGGGTTTTATCCAGGCAAAGGCTGCTACCAGCATGCTAGCATCGCCATATCACCAAGGACAGTCGTGTCTTTCGGCGTCTGGCGTGACTGAGCCAAAAAGCATCCCAGACCCAGGGAGAGAGCGCTTAACCCATGGCTGGCGTGACCCAGCAACGGCGCAGCCATTGGTTACAATAAATATCAACACACAATACTAGAAACTTTATCAGAATATTCTAGAAAGCGTTCCTAACTATTTATGAATATATATTTATTTAAATATTCATATTTAAATCATTTATTCCCATTGTGAAATGAATGTCCCCCCTTCTTCTTAAAGCGGTGTCGACATTCATAATTTTAATCACGTTTTTAACACTGGGTTACATATTTCTCACTCCAAAATGAGGAAATTACTGGCAATTTTGTGTTGATTTTCTTCAGATTTTTCCCACATTAAGAGCTCTCAAGGCAGGATAAAAACAGACTGAACATGTTCTAAAAGCTCTGTCTGACATATTGCTGGACCCAGGGAACACACACACACAGGGTCCGGAATCCTGTCTTCCACTCGTCGCCCTCCTGGATCTGCACGAGGTGGTAGGCACTGCGGAGATCCAACTTCGTGAACCAGGAGGCTCCCTGGAGGGAGTCAAAAGCAGAGTCCATGAGCAGGAGAGTATACTTGTCCTTGATCGTAATGTCGTTCAGAGCCCGGAAGTCGATACAAGGACGAAGGGAACCATCCTTCTTACCTACGAAGAAGAAGCCCGTGACACTGTCTTATTCTGTTTTCAGCCTGACATAATTATCTTGCTATGTGTGCAAGATGATTTAAGTGTGCATTTAAAAGAAATGTGAAAGTTACTTTTCCAAGTAACTAGTTACTTTAATCATGCAACAACTCAAAAGTAATTCAGTTACTTTTGAAAATAAATAACTAGTAACTGTAACTAGTTACTATTTTTTAGTAACTTGCCCAACACTGGTGACCACTGAGAGACCACAAATTGGCCCAATCACTCAACAATCTCCTAAAGCCTCGAAAAAACAGTTTCTGTGTGAAAATTGCAGTGTGATCAAAAATTCAATTTTCGGCAACTTTCATATGACAATCTACAGAGACTTTTGAAAGCTCCTTGAGACACTGCTGAAGATTGCTAAGGGATCATTGAGTTTGAGTGGCCAAGGAAGTTGCTAAGCATCTGAGAAGTTTCTGGTGCTCTTCTCCACCTCTTTACATAGGCAGAGGCACTGCGTGACGGCGGACAATTCAAGCAAATGCTTGGGGCCCCAGGTGGACTTGATTGATGCCTTTATTTCGAACATGTAAAATTTAAAAAAAAAACAAAACAAGGTTTTCAACAACAAAAGTAAAAAAGAAAGCGAGAGAGGGAAAAAAGTAGTTGCAGAGCAATTCCATTCACAAATATCCATTTCTATCATACTCATGCCCAAAAAGAGGAAGGAGTCAGTACTTATTCAAACCTACTCCTTAACTTACAGTATTACAGTTAGTTTCAGTTTTATCTATCCATACGCAATCCTAACCAGTGATCCCATAATTTTTTATTTATTTTTTTTTGCCATCAGCACACATTATGTCAATGCAAGTACTAGTATTATAAATATGTCTCTATTTACAAACTATATACAAGACACAATGAATTCAAACACCCAGTTAATCAGTGAACTCCCAAAACCCGACCAACCCAAGTGTATCAACGATGGCCCTCATGAGCCATCAATAAGACGCCGAATGCCAGCCGATGAGTTCGCATAGTTTATTCACAAAAGAACAAATGACAAAATAAAGAGCCATGGGGGGCAAAACACACTATAACTATGACTAAGGCCATGGACGAAGGAAAACAGACTCTGAAGGAAATACACTTACTGTGGGAAGAACATCACAAGAATCTTAGACCGAGGATAGATGAATAATTGACAAATGTTTGACAAGAGAATGTTTGATGAGGTCGCAGCCCGGAGTAACCCGAGCTGCTCCCTTAAATAGGGCTAACAGATTAATCAGCTGATTAGAGCATCATCAGCTGATTGAATTCCAACCGTCCCTGCAGAGCTCGGCTCTGACAGCCGGAAGCCCCGCCGAGACGCTGTCACAATAAAAGCCCGGGGCCATATGGTACACCTGAGAAGAGAACAGGGAAATACCGAACAACCCGAGCGCGGACAGAGTCAGCGCTCGGACCATGACAAAGTGATTAACAAAGCCATTTTCCTTCCTGTATTTGGCTAATTTCTCTTTTTGTATGTTTTTTTTTTTAAGGCTGTGTGTCCACCAAACGCATTTTTTGTCGCCCGACCGCCCTGAGCTTTTTTTTTCAGCATTTGTGCGCTGTGCTCTGGTGGAAAAAAAAGTCTGTGCCCTGTATCCCTGCAACAGCTTGTCACTCTCAGCTCATCACTCCCTCTTTCCCTATTGTCAGACTTTCTACAGATTTTTTTAATAGCAGTCTTTAAATAGCAATGGACAGAAAACATTTTCTAGCAGCTCTGGATGTAAAATATGATGACACAGAAAGCAGGAGTCTGGGTACGGACTAGTACTGGTGTCCTACGTCCCGCCCACGCAGCAGTTCTGATTGGCTGCTTAAGGTCTGACATTGACGAGCTCAGCTGCAGTCTCTGAAAAGTTGAACATTTTTCAACTCTGAGCGCTCTGAGCGCTCTGAGCGCTGCGACAAAAAACGACGACCACCGAGAGCGTTTCAGCGCCGTGGGCGCTCAGAGCTGTAAACGCTGGACTACACAGAGAATGAATGGAAAATAGCCGCCCAGAGCTGAAAAAACACGTTTGGTGGACATGCAGCCTAAAACTCATAGTGTTTGTTACACTGACCCTGTTTACATGGTTATGAGTAAAGTGATACAGGTAATAAATGGCTTATGGTGTTTACATGCACGAGTAAACAGTTTATTGGGCAATTAAACTAGGTGTGTTAATCTGTTTTCTCATTAACCAATAATGGTCTTTAACTGACAAAGGTAATCGGATTACTCTGTTTACATGACAGTTTGAATAATCAGGTAACACCAGAAAGCTGATTATAATCAGTTTACTTGTGACCATGTACAGTAAACGGGGTCATTGTTTTAACTCCATATGTAATCCATTCCACAGTGTGACCCCACAGATCGAAACACAAAATCTTCTTGTTGTTCGAGCACCCACAGCCTTTAAAAGTAAAAGTTTTTTGGCAGAAAAGTTAGCTTATTTCCCAGCTTGGTCCTACAGGAGGAGAAACTCCTAAAAGAGTTGATCACAACAAAGCTGCACCTGAGGGTTTTTTGTTGTTT
This sequence comes from Pholidichthys leucotaenia, assembly GCA_020510985.1. Taxonomy (NCBI): domain Eukaryota; kingdom Metazoa; phylum Chordata; class Actinopteri; order Cichliformes; family Pholidichthyidae; genus Pholidichthys; species Pholidichthys leucotaenia. Next base: position 309,109,988 of record CM035840.1, on the reverse strand, counting down.
TTTCCTGTCGTCTTGGTGATCAGATCCGAGCGTGTCATCGCACGGATCCTCTCCTCTCCCAGCGGGGCCCTCGAACGGGTCACTGAAGCAAGCCTCAAAGCTCGGCCAGCACAAATGTTTGAAAGCATTTCCTCTGAAGGAAGAATCCGGGTGCACCAAGAGCTTGTGGGTAAAAACAGGTTTTTTAGAAAGTCCCTGCAGCTTTTTGTCGTGTTTTCAGTCTTCGTATTTCTGTGAGTTGAGCCCCCGTGGGAGCGTTGCCAGTGGCGATGGACAAGAAAGGGGGAGTCTTCACTTTTCATCCTCGTGCTCACGGGGTCCAGACGGACATCGATTAGCCAGACAGCTGCAGGACACGTCCAGCTCTGCCTGTCAATTATCTCAGGGCTCTTCTGAGAAAAATGTCTCTAATCTTTTATGAGAAAAAGCAACAAATTTACCTGGAAAAAAAATTAAATTCTACAGAAAAGGCTACGAGCATATAAGGGAAAACAGAGTGCAATTTTTGCCCAATTCTATGTGAAAAAATTAAAATTAATAAAAGGTGCAAAAGTCCATCAACCTTCCATGAAAAACTGTCAGATTTGTTTAAGAATGTGACAAATTTGCACAAAATAAGCATGAAATTTTTCTGAAAAAATTTAAATTTACATGTGAAAGATTCTCAAATTTTATGCAAAAAATATTGTGTAAAAGAAATAAAAAAATAGGAGAAAAAAAGAAAATTTGAATTAAAAGAACAAATTTACAAGAATGTGCAAATTTCAATAAAAATGTAGAAAAACTGCCAGGTGAATAAAAAGTTATACAACATAGAAAAAGTCTCATTTCTGCAAGTAAAGAAAAAAGCAAAATTATGTGGCCAACAACATCAACTATGTATGAAAAAGGATGCAGATGTACAAAAACATGCAAATTTACACAAAAATTCTGTTTTACTTGGGGGGAGTGGTAAATTTACATGCAAAAAAGTTCTCAGTTGTAGTGGGAAAACATAAATATAGAAGAAAAAAATAGAAACTTTGAAGAAAAAAGTACAAATATCTGGGAAAGCAGCTGCAAATTCATTAGGAAAAATTCAAATATACATTCAAATCTTTGTTTTTAATTTATGTTTAAAAAGTGGTGTGAGCATGAAAGAAAATGTACGCAAATGTATGTGGGGAAAAATATACAAATATGTAAGGAAGAAATATGCAAATTTAGGTAGGAAAAGCCAATCAACATACATGAAAAAAGGTGCAGATGTATGAGTGACAAATATATATGGAAAAAGTTGGATTTAAATTGTTTTTTTAAATCCTCAAAATTTGCGTGAAAGTTATGAAGAAAAAGGTTTTTTGTTTGTTTTTGTTTTTTTTTTTTAATAACTGATATGCAGATATTGTGAGTAATTTTTACTGATGCCGATAAATGCACTTACAGCTGGGAAAATAAGTATTGAACACATTATGAGACCTTGGGGGAGTCAGATTATTTAGCATCTCAGACAGAGACAGTGAATAAGCATAGGAGAACAATGCCCAGGGAGTTCCTGGCGAGATAGCAGGAAGGAGTCAAGGACATAGGGGGTTGAATGCAGTGTAATGTAAATGTCATGCTGTGTGTTCAGAAGTGCCATGAAACTTGTGAAGAGTGATTGGGGTAAAAGCAGAGAGCTTGTGGAAATGATTCAGTCTGTTCTGTGTTTCAGAGATGTGAAGTGTGTAATAAACCGTCTGCCATGAATCTGCCTCTTATTTGACACACTCCACACTGGTGACCCAAGACGTATTATGGAACACGAGGCAAGAACCCCGGAGCCGGCCCGGTCGGGAAGCCCCAGCAACGCGTGTGCGGTTTCAGTCAAGCTACCAGACTTCTGGCAGCACAACCTGCGCTCTTGGTTCCACCACACCGAGGCCCAGTTCGCCCTCCGGGGAGTAACGGCAGATGACACCAGATTCTACCATGTGGTCACAGCGCTGGACGCCTGCTCAGCTCAGCAGGTAGCGAGCCTGCTCGATCAGCCGCCAGCCCGCAACAAATACGAGGCACTCAAGGCTGCGCTCACCCGGCGCTACACGTTCTCACAAATGTGAGAGAGCGGAGAGGCTCCTGAGACGGACCGAGTTAGGAGATGGTTCGGCCATCGACCTGATGGAGAAGATGCTGGCGTTAATGGGCACAGACGACGGGCACTTTCTGTTCGCCCGCCTTTTCCTCTGGAACCTTCCAACAGAGGCGAAAGCGGTTCTGGCCAATTCGCCGTTGCTGGCCGCACGTGACTACCGTGCGCTAGCCCAGGAGGCAGACAGGATCATCCTCACCACCAGGGCGATCACAGTCAACGCGGTGGTGGCGGAGCCCAGCGAGACGACCAGAGGAGGCGAGGAGCCACCGACGGTAGCAGCAGCGGGAGCCAAGGAGCGCCAGAGAGACACGCTCTGTTTCTACCACCGCCGCTTCGGAGAGAATGCACGCAGATGTGCGCCACCGTGCCAATTCAAGCGCTGGGGAAAATGCCAAGGCCGGCAGTCGGCAGCAGCTGCGAACCTCGGTGAAGAGAACAAGCTGCTCTACATGACGGACGCACGCTCGGTGAGGCGTTTCCTCGTGGACACCGGATCCCAGAGGAGCATCATCTTGCCGACCTACGCTGACCGGCTGGCAGGACACTGATCTGAGGACACTGATCTTATCTCTACACGGCCGTACATACAAGTGGACTTTTGTTGTAGCAACACTGAATTACCATATCCTGGGGGCTGATTTTCTGTGTGCACATGGTTTACTGGTTGATGTTGCTAACAGGCGCCTGGCTAATGCACTGTCCTTTGACTCTCTCCCCTGTATAGCTCGAGTGACCCAGCCAACAGCACAAGCCAACGTCACAGCTCCAGACGGTAAGTTCCACACACTGCTCACTCAGTTCCCAGCACTCACGGTCCCAACGTTTTCAGCGGCCATCGCTAAACACGGGGTGGAGCACTTTATCACCACCACCGGGCCGCCCGTTTTTGCAAGACCTTGGCGCTTGGACGCAGCTAAACTGGCCATAGCGTGTGAGGAGTTCGCCAACCTGGAAAGGTTGGGCATCATCAGGCGTTCGAACAGCCCATGGGCATCCCCGCTACACATGGTCCCTAAGGCTGAGGGATCGTGGCGACCGTGCGGTGATTTCCGCAGATTGAACAACGCCACAGCGCGCGACCGCTACCCGATTCCCCACATACAGGATTTTTCCTTTCACCTCGCCGGAGCACGCATTTTTTCCAAAATAGTCCTGGTCCGCGGTTACCACCAAGTCCCAGTGCGCGCGGAGGACGTACCCAAAACAGCGGTAATAACTCCGTTTGGTTTATTCGAGTTGCTGTGCATGCCATTCGGGTTAAAAGGTGCGGCACAGATGTTCCAGCGCATGATGGATACAGTGCTGCGCGATCTCCCGTTCGTGTTCGTCTACCTGGATGATATCCTGGTAGCCAGTACGTCCGAAGATGAACACGAAACCCACCTCAGGACGGTTTTCCAGAGGTTGGAGGAGCACAGGTTAATAATCAACCCGGCGAAATGCCAGTTCGGCGTGACGGAGATTGATTTTTTGGGGCACCGTGTCTCTCCGGAAGGAGCGATCCTGTTGCCCGACAAAGTGCGCGCCGTGGTGGATTTTTGGGGATGGTGAACTTTTATAACCTTTTCCTTCCCCGCGCGACACGGCTCATGCAACCATTGTACGCCGCGCTCAAGAAACAGAAACCCGCGGATGGGGTCGAATGGACCCCGGAGCGGGAGCGGGCGTTCTCGGAGGTTAAAGCAGCCCTGGCAAACGCCGCTCTGCTGGCGCATCCGGACCCGGCGGCCCGGATAGCACTCACCACGACACTTCAGACGTGGCCATAGGGGCTGTCGTAGAGCAGCGCGTCGCCGGTTCTTGGCAGCCGCTCGCTTTTTTCAGCAGAACCTTGCGCGACAGCAAACGTAAATACAGCGCGTTCAACAGAGAGTTGCTGGCTCTCCACCTGGCCATACGCCACTTCCAGTTCTGGCTGGAAGGGTGCAGCTTCACCGTGTTCGTGGACCACAAGCCACTAACGCTCGCGATGGCCAAGGTTTCAGAACCGTGGTCGGGCCGGCAGCAGAGACAGCTGGCCGCGATCTCAGAGTTTACTACCGATATTCAGCATGTGTCGGGTAAACTGAATGTGGTGGCAGACTGCCTCTCGCGGGCCGTGGTGGCCCCAGTCTACGTGGGGATAGATTACGCAGCCATGGCCGCGGAGCAGATGAGCGATGCAGACATGCGCACGCTCCAGTCTGGACCAACAGGGTTAAGGCTGGAGAGCAGGGTGCTGCAAGATGGCGCCCCCCTCCAATCTGCGATGTCTCCATGGGACGCCCGCGTCCGGTGGTCCTGGTCGCGTGGCGCCACCACGTGTTCGAGTCGGTTCACATTCTGGCGCACCCAGGAGTGCGCGCGTCAGTCAAAATGGTGGGAGAGAAGATTGTGTGGCTGAGCCTACGCAAACAAGTAAAAGAGTGGGCTGCAGCCTGCGTGGCGTGCCAACGAGCCAAGGTACACAGACACACGAAGGCTCCCTTGGAGCCATTTGCGGGTACCGGCTAAGAGGTTCGACCACGTTCACGTGGACCTCGTGGGCCCCCTCCCGCCATCACAGGGGTGCACGCACCTCCTGACAGTGGTGGACCGCACCACGCGCTGGCCAGAAGCAGTCCCGCTGGCGGCAACCACGTCCGCAGATGTAGCACGCGCTTTTTTGACAGCATGGGTGGTGCGTTTTGGAGTCCCGTCGGACATTATGTCCGACAGGGGCCCTCAATTTGCTTCCGAACTCTGGTCCGCGATGGCCCGCAGCCTGAGTGTTACAATTCATTGCACAACCGCGTACAACCCACAGGCCAATGGGTTATGCGAGCGTTTTCATAGATCACTGAAAGCAGCACTCAGGGCTTCACTGACGGATGCAAATTGGGTGGACAGGTTGCCGTGGGTTTTATTGGGGTTGCGCTCCGCGCCAAAAGAGGATCTGAAGGCTTCCTCGGCAGAGCTGGTTTTTGCGCAGCCTCTACAGCTGCCCGGGGAATTTCTGCCAGATAATCCCGCGCCGGACAACTGCCCGTCTCAGCTTTTGCAGCGTAGCGCAAACACAGGCATGCTGCCGGGCCCTGCCCACCACTGTTTTCCGCGTGTTTTCGTGCCTAAAACTTTGAAGAACGTGGAGTTCGTGTTTGTCAGACACAATGCCCACCGTCCTCCATTGCGCCCACCCTATGATGGACCGTTCAGAGTGTTGGAAACAGGGGATAAGCATTTTTTGCTAGACTCAGAATCAGAATCAGCTCAGAATCAGAATCAGAATCAGAATCAGCTTTATTGGCCAAGTATGCACAACACATACAAGGAATTTGACTTTGGCTAAAAACTTGCTCTCGTTGTTCAGGTGGAGGATTTAAATAAGATTTAAGATTTAAATAAGGATTCAAACCAAAGACTAGACTGAAACCAAAACAGCATGTGGACTGATGTTCTATTGTTCTATCTAAGATGCTGGGGGGGGGGGGGGGTATGGGACCTTGGGGGAGTCAGATTATTTAGCATCTCAGACAGAGACAGTGAATAAGCATGGGAGAACAATGCCCAGGGAGTTCCTGGCGAGATGGCAGGAAGGAGTCAAGGACATAGGGGGTTGAATGCAGTGTAATGTAAATGTCATGCTGTGTGTTCAGAAGAGCAATGAAACTTGTGAAGAGTGATTGGGGTAAAAGCAGAGAGCTTGTGGAAATGATTCATTCTGTTCTGTGCTTGAGAGATGTGAAGTGTGTAATAAACCGTCTGCCATGAATCTGCCTCTTATTTGACACACTCCACAACATCAACATTTTTCTCATTAAACGTATTTCTGATGCAGCCATTGACCTGAGATTTTCATCAGATATCAGTAACAATCCAAGTAGTCCATACATACAAAGAAATCAAGGCACCTGTGTTCACAAAACAAGTTATATTTAATCAAGTGGAATGACACATGGAAAAAGTATTGAACACACTTGGTGAAATTTATTTAATATTTAGTAGAAAGCCTTTGTTGGTAATAACAGCTTCCAGATGCCTCCTGTATGGAGAAACTAGGTGCAGGCATTGCTCAGGAGTGATTTTAACCCATTCTTCCACACAAACTGTCTTCAAATCTTGAAGGTTCCGTGGGTGTCTTCTATGAACTCTGATCTTCACTTCGTTCCATAGATTTTCAATTGGATTCAGGTCAGGTGACTGACTGGGCCATTCTAGCAACTTTATTTTCCTTCTCTGGAGCCAGTTGAGTTTCCTTGGCTGTGTGTTTATCATTGTCTTGCTGAAATGCCCACCCGAGTTTCATCTTTAGCATCTCGGCAGATGGCAACAGGTTCTTATCAAGGATGTCTGTCTCTGTACATTGGTCCTTTCATTTTTCCTTCAGTTATATGAAGTCTGCCTGTACCATGTGCTGAAAAACACCCCTACACCATGATGGTATGTGCAGTGCCATTTCTTCTCCAAACATGCTGTGTGTTGGTGTTGTGGCATCCAAAAAGTTCAATTTAAGTCTTATCTGACCAGACTGTATTTTCCCAGTATTATACTAGCTTGCCCAAATGTGGTGCATCAAACTTTAAACAAGCTTCTACATGCTTTTTCTTCAGCAATGGAGTCTTGCGAGGTGAGCAGGCATAGAGCCCATGTCGGCTGAATGCATTACTTATTGTTTTCTTTGAAACAGCAGTACCTGCTAACTCCAGGTCTTTCTGGAGCTCTCTATGAGTGGTCTTTGGCTCTTGAATAACTCTTCTGATAATTCTTTTCACTCCTCTGCCAGAATTCTACCAAGGTGCCCCTGGTTGTGGCCGGTTTATGGTAGAATGATGTTCTTTCCAGTAATGAATGATGGCTCCAACAGTGGTCACTGGGACATACAGCACTTTAGAAATGTGCCTGTAACCAATGCCATCATTATGTTTTGCAGCAATAAAGTTGTGAAGGTTTAGAGAGAGCTGTTTGATTCTACATCATGAGTTCTTTGTGGTGTGACAAGCTGATATTCACAGAACTTTTAAAAGGAAATCAGTAAGGACTTAACCAGCTGAAATTAATTTGCACTGATGGGGGATGGGATGGCTTCCTAAATTCTGATAGATTTCAGCTGGTTTCTTGGCTTCCTATGCCTTTTTGCACCTCTTCGTCTTCATGTGTTCAATACTTGCAGTGAATATAAAAAGTCTACACACCCCTGTTCAAATGCCAGGTTTTTGTGATGTAAACAAATGAGACCAAGATAAATCATTTCAAAACTTTTTTCCACCATTAATGTGACCTATAACATGTACAACCCAATTGAAAAACAAACTGAAATCTTTTAAGGGGAAAAATAGAATATAAAAAACTTACAATAACCTGGTTGCATAAATATGCACACCCTGTTATAACTGGGGATGTGGCTGTGTTCAGAATTAACCAATCATATTAAATCTCATGTTAAATGGCAGTCAGCATACAACTGCCACCATTTAAAGTGCTTCTGATTAGCCCCAAATAAAGTTCAGCTGTTCTAGTAGGCTTTTCCTGACATTTTTGTAGTCACATCTTACAGCACAAGCCATGGTCTGCAGAGACCTTCCAAAGCATCAGAGAGATCTCATTCTTCAAAGGTATCAGCCAGGTGAGGAGTACAAAAGAATTTCCAAGGCATTAAATATACCATGGAACACAGTGAAGACAGTCATCATCAAGTGGAGAAAATATGGCACAACAGTGACATTACCAAGAACTGGACATCCCTCCAAAATTGATGAAAAGATGTGAAGAAAACTGGTCAGAGAGGCTGCCAAGAGGCTGACAACAATATTGAAGGATCTGCAGGAATTTCTGGCAAATACTGGCTGTTTAGTACATGTGACAACAATCTCGCTTCTTCTTCATATGTCTGGGCTATGGGATAGGGAGGCAAGATGGAAGCCTTAAGGTCTGATGACACAATTTTGATATTTTTTAGCATGTCGTGTAAACCCAAAAGTCATTGTCGATGATCAATATAATATTTACAACTGCGCTGCATAACATAGTTATCATCAAAAAACTGCAGCCGTTGACTGGACTGTGGTGCCGCCCACCGAATGAAGAAGGAGTCGGAAATGACATAAGCGAGAGAACGGATGCCGGTGTTGTTGACTGGAATGCCAGCAGCTTTGTAGCGCACAGTTTCTCTGGTTTCTTGTTTTAGTTTTACGGCTATGCCTTCTCGTTGTGTCGCAGGCTTAGATAAACAGCAGGCTGTGAAAGACCACATCACACACTTTAGCTCCAACTGCCATAAGCCTCCTTGTGCGCTCCTCGTGCGCTTTTACGCAGCGCACGGAGGAGGGGAAGGATGAATGGATTTACGCGCAGGATTCACCACATCACATGTATAAAATATAAGACTGATGACAACAGTTCCCAAAAAGGTGAAGACTTACAAAAATAAACAGAAACACTTACAGTTGGCTTTCAGGGCCGACATCGCCCAGCGAACGCCAGCAAATGTGGAGAGGAGACATGTTAACCACGGTTGCGCCGCAGGGCCGACATCGCTTCAAGGGGCGCAACAGAACCACGGCTGTGTGGAGTGGCTAACACGTCGTGATAGTGTTGGCAATATTGGCTGGCTGACAACACAGCAGATGATACACACAAAACATGAACAGCTGACTGTCAAAGAGAGAGGGGGCGTGGTCAGACCGGCAAATGTTGGACAGCGCCCACCTGAAAGTGGGTCAAAACGGCTGCCCAACAACCGCCAGCCAGAGAGGCGGCTACAGGCATGGAAAAGAAAAGGAACACAGACATAAAAACAACAAGAACTCAAAGAATAATACATAATAAACCCGATGCCTGAGCCACAGAGAATGGTCAGAACCGAGCCTACAGGATAATATGGGCTCTGTTCGTGACACCAGCTGACTATATTGTATTCATTGCCACTAATTTGGATGCTTCCCTGTTTCATAATAATTAATTTAATATTTTTGATCGTTATAGTACATGTGTGCTATACCAGTATGAGTACTGTTTTTCTTGTGACCAAACTTGAAAAAATGAAGACTATCAGTTGCTTCTATTGCTTTTATTATTATTGTTGAAAATCACATGCCAGTTGATACAAGACAAAAGTAGTTAATAAACAATGATAACAATCAAAATTGCATTTTTTATGAGACATAAATACTAGGGAACACATTATTTTTAAGGATATTGCCATCAGTAACACAGAGAATAATTTTAACTTCTAAAGGGGTTTTACAGATAATTGAACTTCAAAATGATAAGTTATGGCCACAAGTATGCTCTAATCCCCCCCAAAAAAAATTATATTATATTTGCAAAATAAAAAAAAAAAAATTCTATCTCTTGTTCAAATACCCAGGATTGATACAGGATCGCATGCAATGTCCAAATGATGACAACAGTTATGAGATTTTCAAGTATCACACTATAAATATTTAGTAATTTTATTTTCTTGGAATAATTGACAAGAGTTGTGGTCAGATAAACATTTACTGAATGAAAAACAATACCATGAAAACATAAAGGTAGTTAGTCAGCATAAGTAAAACCAACATATTGTCCCTCTTGTAGTGGAAAGGTTTGTCTGATCTTGTGAACGACACAAGCAGGTATTGGCACGCGGACTTTCTCACTAAGGTAGTGGTAGCACCATTGGATGAACTGTCTGAAAGCTGTATATCGCTTCCATTTGCTCCCATAATCCACATTCACATAATGTTTATAGGTGAAGTAGGCCACTTCCAACACATCTTCGTTCAGACACACCGCGGGGAAGTTGTGATGACCAGTGATACACTTTATAGCACCGTCCGGAATTTTCTGATTCACCTTGTCCTGCTCCTGGCAGCAAATACTCTCCTCCTCTGTTGTCATGCTCACACAGACCACACTGGCACCTGAAAAAATAAAAAATAGTATCTTCTGATTTGTTTATTTGGGGGGGGGGGGCGTTGACAGTATCAGGTAGATGTTTCAATTTTATTATAAATACACTGCTATGATTTTGTTGAAAAATCTGGTTTAAATAAATTATATTTATGAACAAATAATTTGTTGCAATATCTGTAACAAAAGCATACCACTCGGTGTTCCCCTGCTGTGTGTTTGCTGCTGCTGCTGCGGCAGGCATGTGTGCCTCACCACCGTCACTCTATGAGTCTGACTCGCTAGGCACGATGTCCGCTTGGTACGGCTCAAACCTATAAGGTCTGATGCCCCCAGATTCTTCATTGTCATCCCGTTCTTCTGAACTATAATCGTCCGAAGATTGGACAACACAAACCAATTCCAGACTACATGTGCTGGAGACCATTGTCGATGTTTTCAACCGCTTCCATCCTGCGTGTACAATGGGCAGCCAAGCGCTGTGTTCTCCCGCTGACTTCACAACATGGCGGGGGGTTTTCCAGCCACTGACACAATTGGTGATGTGGCGCTCTTGGAAACGTCGGATATTTGTGTGAAAACAAGCCTGTTTGACTTGGAACTGCACAGACCCACCTATTTCGTCATATTGAGATTATGTGTTGCAAAATTAGATGGAGTCAAAGTCATGTCATCAGACCTTTATCTTATGAAGGAAAACATCCAAGACTGGCTACATTTTGCAAAAACACATTTGAAATCTCCCAAACATGTGGGAAAATGTGTTATGATCCGATGAAACCAAGGTTGAACTTTGTGGCCATAATTCCACAAGGTATATTTGGCGCAAACACAACACTGCTCATCACCAAAAGAGCACCATACCTACAGTGAAGCATGGTGGTGGCAGCATCATGCTTGGGAGCTGTTTTTCTTCGGCTGGAACTGGGGCCTTAGTCAAGGTGGAGGGAATTATGAACAGTTCCAAATACCAGTCAGTGTTAGCACAAAACCTTCAGGCTTCTGCTAGAAAGCTGAAGATGAAAAGGAACTTCATCTTTCAGCACAACAGTGATCCAAAACACACATCCAAATCAACAAAAGAAAGGTTTCACCAGAAGAAGATTAAGGTTTTGGAATGGCCCAGCCAGAGTCCAGACCTGAATCAAATAGTCAAACATCTGTGGGGTGATCTGAAGAAGGCTGTGCACAGTTGATGCCCTTGCAATCTGACAGATTTGGAATGTTTTTGCAAAGAAGAGTGTACAAATATTGCCACATCAAGATGTGCCACGCTGACAGACTCCTACCCAAAAAGATTGAGTGCTGTAATAAAAGCCAAAGGTGCTGCAATATAGTATTAGTTTAAGGGTATGCATACCGATGCAACCAGGTCATTGTAAGTTTTTTACTTTTTATTTTTCGGTTCCTAGGTGGTGCGTGAACATGCAGCGGCCTCCCTTCTCTGTTTGTGTTTTTGTGCTGTTTAGTGTTGTTTTAATTACGCCTAAGTGTATATTCATGTGTTTAATGTCCGTATATGATGCTGCGCACATGCTATGGTTGCCACAGCCTCCTGGAGATAATGAATATGACCAAACATTACATCTTGGACCAGAGTGTTACAGAGGAACTCCGTGGCCTAGGTTTTCTCCACAAGACCTTCACACCCCCGGACTCGATTGCTGTGTCTCATCCCAAATGGAGATGCTGTAGATGGTGCAAGCGGTGACAAAAGAGAGGTAAATGTGGAGGTATCCGAACAAAGCTAGCCACTAGCCCACACAGACTCCCAATTCCTTCCCTCATTCTGGCCAATGTACACTCACTAGACAACAGACCACATACAGCTCCTGAGATGATGCATGGAACTGCTGTGTTTTTATCTTTATGGACACATGGCTAAATGACAATATCCCGGATTCTGCCATTCAGTTAGCAGGACTGGCATGCTACCGTGCTAATCGGGTGTTGATGGAGGGAGGAAAGACCTGAGGCGGAGGTGTGTGTGCTTACATCAGTGACACTTGGTGCCGAGATGCAACTGTTGTACACAAACACTGTTCTCCGTTGGTGGAGTTTCTGATCATTGAGTGCCAACCCTTTTACATTCCGAGAGAATTTTCATCTGTTCTTCTAGTCACCATGTATGTCCTGCCCACCGCCATCGGCGAGAGGAGTAAAGCAATAAAGGAACTCTATCAGGCTATAAGTGAGACACAAACAGCACATTCAGACAGATTCCTCATCACTGCAGGAGACTTCAACCATGCAGATTTAAAGGCCCTCCTACCAAAACTACACCATGTGGACTTTCCAACATTTTTCTGGACGCTGGTTAAATATTTATTCTGTGTAATATAAGATAAGATAAGCCTTTATTAGTCCCACAATGGGGAAATTACAGGATTGCAGCAGGACAGGGATAGCAGCATTCAGAGCAATAGTAAATAAGATAATAAGATAAGAACTGGTTAGCCAAAGCAGTAAATAGATATACATGTACTACACAGTACAGCACAGCAGAGTTACACAGTACACAGTTGCAGTATATACACAGTACAGGAGCATTGCAGCTTGATGATATCAACAGCATTACAGTTAGTTAAATTACCCAGCAAAATATAAATATGGACCCAGACAGTATATTTCACATTTGAATGAACGGTGTTGTTGCCACCCTCGATAATAATTGTAATTGTCTTAGTTGTGTATTGGAGGGGTCAATCTCCATTGTGCAAAGTTGTGACATTTAATACGGCCTCTATGAGCAGCACCGGGTAGATAATAAGGTCTGACAGCCGTAGGAAGGACCTGCAGAACCTCTCCCTTGAGCACTTAGGATGACACAGTCTACCGCTAAATGAGCTCCTCAGTGCGTTCAGCATGTCCCTCATGGGGTGGGACTCGGACTCCAGCAGAGATGACAGCTTAGACACCATCCTCCTCTCTCCTATCTCCTCCACTGGGTCAAGGCGGTGCCCCAGAACAGAGCTGGCTTCTTTGATCAGCATGTTCAGTCTCTTCCTGTCAGCGGCCATGATGCCGCTGCCCCAGCAGACCACTCCATACGTGATGGCTGATGCCACCACCGAATCATAGAAGGTCTTCAGGAGTGCCCCTCGCACTCCAAAAGACCTGAGTCTCCTCAGGAGGAACAGCCTCCTGTAATTTGACTTTGCTCATTTTTAAATTGGCATCTTTATTATATTTTTGCACCTTTATTCTTGCAAATTTGTGCCTAATTTACATTTTTTCATGCTAAATTTGTGAATACCCCATCCCCCTTGCTAAAAAAAATAATAAATCACTTACTGCCGATATTATTGTGCATCCATAATTTGCACCCAAAAAGACTTATTTTATGAGGAAACATTCTGCTAAAACTAAAGCAGTGTAGCGTACATGACACATAAAACTGCTGCTTCCATTTTTATGTCTCAACGCTCTGGCCCAGCTCCATGCCAACATGAACGCTGCTGCTGCTGAAATCCGCTCACATGGCGCCCGATTTCCACGTGATGCCGTCTGAAGGAGCTTTTTAAGTTTGGTGCATCAGGCCTGAAAGAGCTTTTTCACAGCTCTCAGCCACCCACTCCTCTCTGGGGACTCTCTTCTCTCGGCTCCTTCGAGCGGGCCCCCGGCCGAGGGCTCCCCGGTGAATCCACCAATTAGCCCAGGCCCCCGGCCTCGGAGAAGTGGAGCGAGGCCAGCGGAGCAGAGAGAGCTCCGTGATGTCCCCGGAGCTCCGTTTTAACGGGTGACCGCCAAAGACGGGTCGAGGAGAGACGAGGGGGGATAATGGACGACCCCTTTGTCTGTTTCGCCGCCGAGGATTTGGAATCAATTGCTGCTCGTGTCACCATGCAGCTTCAGCGGGGAGGAAGACAAAAGCAGAGAAGAAGTCTCATCAGGATTCTGTGAGGATGGGGTCTGTGGAGGACCATCAATTCTGGAGTGGCTCAAAAAGACAAAGAACAAAACATAGGAAAAAATGGGCAAAATTAAGAGAGAAAGGTCATATTTCAGAGAGGAAGGTACAATTTTTTTGATATGACAAAATGAATGAAATAGTTGCAATTTTATGTAAAAAAGTCGCAAATCTAAGAGAACGTGGGACCAAATAAAACAACACAAATTTATGAGAAAAAAATCTAAATTTACATGAAAAAAAGTTAAATGCATAAAAACACGACAAATCTGTGAGGAAAAAAGTCACAATTTCCATACAGAAATGATAAAGAAAAGTGTCAAATTGTTTTGAAATTTTACAAGAGAAAAAAAAAATCAAATTAGAAGCAAAAATTGGTTAAAATCAAATAGAAAACAAGGCCAAAACAATTAGATAAAAATTTGCAAATTTACAAGAAAAACATGACAAATTTATGTTAAAGTCTACAGGTAAAGTAAAAAAAACATTCTAAATGTATCTCAAAAACTTGCAACTTTAAGAAAAGAAGAATAAAAATTTTATGAGGAAAAAGTTGGAAATTTCAGAAAACAAGTCAAAGAAAAATTTACTTCCAAACGATCAAATTTTACGGAAAATTCTTTTTTTGCAAACTGATGAAAAATGCAAGAAAAATGCTGCATATTCACAAAAAATTCAGAAGAAAAATGTTTGAAATTTGCAAATTCACAAGAAAAATATTGCAAATTTAGATTGAAATATTACAAATATTAAATGAAAATGCTCTCAAATGTATCACACAAACTTGCAACTTAAAAGAAAAATGATGAGGAAAAACTTTGACAAGTCACTTTTACGAGAAATGATTAAATACGCAATAAACGACAAGTTCAAGATTACAAAATAGCAAGAAAAAGATGCTAATTTATAAGAAACTAGTTCATACCCGTGCATGCCCATAGAAACCAAGTATAAACAAGAATTTCTGCATGCCTGTAGAAAGCAGATGTAAGCAAGGGTGTAAGCAAGCACGTCAGCACTCATTCAGTGATGCCTGCCTTTGATCTTTGATGGTCTTTTAGTGGGTCCTATGATCTTTGATGATGTCATAGCAAGTGCTATGATCGTGAGTCATGCCTGTGTTTGATCTTTGAAGATGTCCTATATCCTATGATCTTTGATGATGGTATAGCGATGATGTACTGCTTCGAATGGGTGTAAGATTTCCAGATTTACACACAAACTGACAGAGATTTCTTGAATTTATCGAGTGATATTTTTTAAGATGGGCAGCACGGTGGCGGAGCGGTTAGCGCTGCTGCAGGACAGTAACTCACCCTTGGCTGGGGGATCCTGGGTTTGATCCCAGCCCCCGACCAACAGTGATCTGTGTGGAGTTTGCATGTTCTCCCCGTGTCTGCGTGGGTTTACTCCGGGATTTCTCCGGTTTCCTCCCACATGCCAAAAACATGCAAGTTTGGTTAATTGGCATCAACTGGGGATTCTGAATTGTCCTTAGGTATGACTGTGAGAGTAAATGGTTGTCTGTCTCTCTGTGTTGGCCCTGCGATGGACTGGCGATCTGACCAGGGTGTACCCTGCCTCTCGCCCAAAGATGCTGGGATAGGCTCCAGCCCCCCCACAACCCGAAAAGGATTAAGCAGAAGAAGATGGATGGATGGATATTTTTTTAAGATTTCCAGATTTACTGCTTCAAATGGGTGTGGTTTAAAGTGCTGTGTCCTATTGTGTATATGATGGCATGGTCCTTTTGTCTATATGACGGTATCGCGAGTCCTGAGGTTCACTGTATATGACATCATAAAGACATCAAGGACAGCATCATATCATACGCTGTCAGGCAGGTATCACTGTATATGACATCATAAAGACATGAAGGCAGGCTTGATGTCCTATGATGCAGACGTCATAGGACATCATAGGGACATCATAGGCTCTCCTATGATGCAGACATCATAGGGACATCGTAGGCACATCATAGGCTGTATGATGTCCTATGATCATGACACACAGACAGACAGACACACAAACAGAGATTTCTTGAATTTATAGAGTGATGATTGATAAATTCACAAGGAAAAAATATCATGTGAAATAACTTGTCGGTTTCATCAAAAATACGTTGACAAGTTATTGTTTAAAACTTTTTTAGGCTTTATTCTGTTTTTGTATTTTTGTAAATCATTCTCCAAAACCAGGGTGAACCCTGAGTGAAAGTTTGGCCCAAACTCTGAGCGAGGTGAACAATGAAAGAGCAGAATTACAGAGATTGGCAGAGAGCACCAAACAGCTGGTGGGGACAGATACGGCCCGTTTCGGACCTCTGCCACCCCGCCACCTAAACAAACCGCTGCTCTGTTTGATTTATGGAGAGCGTCAGTGGGCGGACGGCCATTATTACCGCTGAAAGAGGGTGAGATGAGAGCCACTGTCATCGTGGAGACACCGCTTTTCATGACGTCCAAATGCTTTGTCTCCAGCTCTTTGTCAGCCTGGCATCTCCGGACTGTCTCCCGATTGGGCGACTGACAGCCAGGCCGGTACAAGTGGCGGTGCTCTGAGGAGCTGTTTGGAAGCGGGCAACACGATGGCGGAGTGATTAATCGTTACGTTACCGAGCGTTTGCAGGTAATTTATGGCTTCAATTCCTCGCCTTTATCATAATGTGTGGCTGAGTGGCATGGACGCTGATGTTCTTTGGACGGTGCCACACAGGAGGGGAAGAACGACGACAGCAAGAGGCAGAAAAAAAAAAAGAGTTGACCAATTTAGGCCCAAGACATTACAAGCACTGCACACAATTACAGAATAAACGGACCACCCAGCCAGCATGTCCATGTGGGCCGCACCAAAGGTTAAAATGTGGGCAGTTTTATGGGTCCCATGTGGGTTTGTTCATGGATTCCATGTTGGTCTCATCTATGTTTGCCCACATGGACTTTACCTATTGATGTATTTTCAACTTATTTTTTCCATATATTTCATATTTTCTTGTAAATTTCTCAGCTTTTACCAGTAATTTGATCAATTTTTCTTGAAAATTTGAAACTTTCTGATAAATTTGCAACTTTTTTTACTATAAACGTGAAATTTTTCTCATACATGTGATTTTTTCTTGGAATTTTTTTTTACTTTTTTCTCATAAATGTGTTAGTTTTGTCATGCGGTGACCCTCGCGGATCACCATAAGACGCCAAGAGTCCACCATTGAGTTTTGCAATGATGGTGATTTATTAAAAACACAAGACAAGACAAGACTATGAGCCGCTCAGGGCAAAAACACACATTAAGCAATACAAGGGCTCGTAGGGCTAACCCCGGCCACTACGAGCTAAACTATGACATGACATGAGACACAAACCTGACATGAAGGTCTGACTACGCTTTGACAAGGATAGTTTGACGAGGTTTGACAATACTCCTGCAAATTAACTGCCGCTAGTGCCTGCTTTATAAAGGCGAACACTAACGAGCAGTAATGACAAACAGCCGATCAACCTTGACAGGCGGAAGCCCCACCGAGCGCCTTCACAATAAGAGCCCGGTGAGGCCAGAATACAACTCACAGCTGTCAAGGCCGACAGCGAGCTGTGCTTAGCCCGAGCGCGGACAGAACCCAGCGCTCGGGTCGTAACAAGTTTTTTTTTTGTAAAATTGTGAATTTTTCTTACAAAGTTGCAACTTTTTTCTTGTAAGTTTACAACTTTCTCATAAATTTTCCACTTTGTTTTATTGTAACCGTACAACTTTTTCCTCATAAATTTGTTACTTTTCTTCCTTGTAAATTTGCTATTTTCTTTTAAATTTTTGAGTTTTTCTCATAAATTTGCAACATGTTTTTTGTAAATTTGGAACTTTCTCAAAAAATTTCAGTTTTTTTTTTACTGTAAAGTTATAGCTTTTCCTCAAATTTGGGACTTTTTTCTTATAAATTTGCTAAAGTTTTCTTGTAAATTTACAACTTTTTCCTTCTAAATTTTAACTTTTTTTCTCATACGTTTGTGACTTTTTTCTAGTAAATTTTTGACTGTCACACCATGACGATTTAGGCAATGTATGCTGACATTTAAAAAAATTGGTGAATATGCTGGTGTATGTCTAATAAGTTAAGGGTAAGTTTTGTATAAGTTAACCTGTTGAACTTTGTTCAACTTCCCTAAAAACACCTAAAAATAACATGCCCAAAGTAAATCAAAAGCTGTTCTTCAACCCTTTGCAACATTTTCATGGGGTTGTCTCATTTAAAAGAAAACACTCTGATTTTTTTGGCAAAACAGTCATAATCTCTCTAAGTGCTCCTGCCACTCAGTAACAATCATCTAAACATACTGAATTTGAAGAAAATAAAGTTCGCCTGGGTGTTTTTTTTAGATACAAATGCTTGCAAATAACATACAGCTGTGTGAAACTTGCTGGAAAACAACAGAAATGTAGAACCAAGTGTTTTCAAGCTCAGGTCAAAATTTTGTAACTATACCACAAAAAAATGAATATATTACACAGCTTTTTTCTCAGGTTGTAACAAGGCGTTCTTAAACTGTGCCAAACTATGCCAAATGGCACAGTTTGGAAAACTATGTTCCAGAGTTCACTATCTCAGCAGTTTGCACAGTAAAACCAAGGGGTAACAACCCAGACATACACAACACAGTTCCTTTTTTTTTTTTTTTACAGGCAAAAATAGCCTACAGTGTAAGAAAAATTACGCGAAAAATTAACACATTTCACTAAAGTATACACAAAAACAACCCTCTCCCCCTCCAATTTTTCCAGAGTTCACTATCTCACCAGTTTACACAGATACAGGTCAACTGGATCCCTGACCAAGTGTGCACCCCAAGTGGACCACGGAATCCAATCTGTACATGTACAGGTGCATTCTCCATCCAATGATTTATAAATGCTGCCCCAGATGAAAACCAGTCTGTGGGACTATAATGTTCTGAATGAGGCTTTAGAAAATTATGAATCACTTTGTAAATCACTGGATTGAAAATGTACAGATTGAATTCCGGGGTCCACCTGGGGTGCTCACATTAGTGTGCTCACATGGTCAGGGCTCCATTTCACCAGATCATGTTTACACAGTAAAACAAAGGCATAATAACCCAGACATACACAGCACAGTTCCTTTTTTTTACAGGAAAAAATAGCCTACAGTGAAATAAAAATTACACTAAAAAATTGTTAAATTTTTCTGCAATATACACAGTAACAAATAACCCCCACCACCACCACCACCATGGTGCACACACAAACGTCGCCATGCGGGACACTTGTAATTATCGTGATTGGTCAAAAGTTATTTTGTGGGTAACCCCCATTTTTATTAATATTTTTATCGATAAAGAATAATTTAGATTATAAGACTTGCCTGTCCACAATCGCACTGTCGCTGGTATTGTCCACTGGCGTGTGACGATCGTCAGCTATTCCATTGATCAATGGAAACCTCCGTTGTTTACTGATCCATCGTCTAGTCACCCGACCCAGTCAAGCCATCTACGATTTCATGCAGTTCCTTTTGGTTTATTTTGTGAACCATTTTTCAAAACAAGTAAAATAATGGCTAATCTTACCCTGACCCTTCTGCACAGTATCACAAAGGACTGCGCGTCACACAGCGGCGGAGTGAAAAGAGATTTTACGCATGAGAACGCATGGTATTTTACCGGAAATATAAACACTGAACTAGGCATGTAGGATGTCACTGAAGTCAGAAATTGATTGGCTAAACGACACGTCCATCGCCAGATTACTTGGCTTCAATTGGCTCGTTGTATTTGCGGTCATTGATGGGCAGATACTTCTTGCTAGGTTTACGATCATTGGTTATTCAAGGTTTAAAAACCCAAATCAAGGCTCTTGTTGGTCGAATGAGATGTCAGTCTCATTCTAAACCAATCAAACACTCCTTTGACTTTCTGTTTATGGCTGTGTCTGTACTGCAAGACCGGAAATACAGCTTTTTTTTTTCAGTGCGCACTGAGATGCACTAAAACGCACAGACGTGACTGCCTGCGGAATCTCCCGAGTTCAACTCGTTAAGAGCACGCTGAAGCACGCTGGTCTACGTGGTAGTATGGTGAGGTCGTCTATCGTCATATCCAGTGCATGGCTCATACGTCCCACATACACGGGCCATAAGTTATGTGTAAGTTATGTGATCAATTACACACGTTACTTGTAAGTTACTTATAAGTCGAAATACGTCGAGATCATGTCTAGCGTAACAAAAACTTATTTCTAACTTCGTAGTAATGCACTTTGAACCTATGTGTAACTTACTGATCGGGTTTCTAACTTACAGCTACCGCATAATGGCCTATTGGCAGTGTTGGTTCACAGGAGGAAACCGTCAAGACTCCATGGTGAGCAGATGTCCATGTCAAACTGGTCTTGTTCTTCTATTCAGACAAAGCAAAGAGATGTTTCATACCTTGACATGTTTCGACTGTCATCTGACGTGCGTGCCGTGCCACATCAGCTGTTTTGGCTTTTCTGTAGGTGTGACCGACCTGACAGATTTGAAAGTTGTGCCAGGTCAGTCACGCCCCCTGCCATGCAATGGTCTTTGGATGAGAGAATCGTCTCGGTTCAAGCCTTCATGCTCTCACACACCTAGGAGTCATGGATCGGGAGGCAACGAAAGTTTGGCATGACCATGGTATGCATAAGTTAGAATAACCTATGCATAAGTTAGACTATTGTTGGGCATAAGTTTTGAATGCCAACAACATGCTAAGCATTCATTCGTATCAGTTACATATCTATAAGTTATCAAAATGTTCTATATTAGTTACTAATACATTATGTATATGTCCAACTCATTATAGGTATGCAATGCATTACTGGTAGTAATGCACTGCATTTTAGAGAATGCCAGCGTTTTAGAGAAATTTTGATATGTTGGCAAACACTGTCTAATTCGTCAAGGTATGACAGGGCCTTTAATTTGTGATTTTGTTACAAATTTGCTCCTTTTTTTTGTAAATTTATCATTTTTTTCTTATACATATTCCATTTTTTTTTTTTACATTAACAAGTGTTACTGAAACCTGCTCACCCACATTAAGCCCATGTGGGGCCCAGAAGGGTTTAAAGTAGGTAAACAGATTACCTGCTTACCTGTACCACAGGTAAAGTCTATTAGGTCTTTTCCACCAAACCAGTTCCAGTGCTTAACTGGAGCCAGAGCCAGATTAGCACCAGTTCTTTGGTTTTCCACTGACTAAAGCACCACTCCCAGGCTCTCAAAAGTGGGGCTATCGTGGCCCCAACTCCTAGCTGGGCCACCAGCAGCACCAGTTTACGTTGGTTACGTCCACAGCCATGGGCGTGGTTAACTGACCAGCTTCAAAACATTACTGACCACCATGTTGCTTTCCAAACAGTGGAGCAAGTGACGGATTCCAAAACCAAACAGATTTAGAGCGAAGAGGAGACACATTTCTTGGCTCTATGGACATAAACAGTAGCACAAGATAAGCTGGATGGGGCCACTAATGTGATGAACTGTTTTGGGGGATAGGCCAGCCAGTCGGACCATCGTCACTGCTGTGAATTAGTTCGGACAATAAACTACTCAAAACACACTGGTAAGTGTATTGTCTGTAAAATGCCAAATGTTAACAAATATATGTATACATATATATCCGCTTGTATTGATATGTAACGGCCAAAGTGCGGATATTTTTTTAGTCACTCTTGTGACTATGGTATTTTCGGTTAGCTATGCTAACAAGCTGACAGTGCTTTTACTACGACCAAACGTTTCTCCTCACCATAAAGAAATGAACAGGCCGTCTCTGCTAACAAATGTATATCGCTTGTATTGATATGTAACGGCCAAAGTGCAGATATTTTTTTACTCTTGTGACTATAGTGACTATCACTTCTGGCGCCACACGAGTAGGCTGTCTTTTTGCAACAGCGGATCAATTTCTTCCTATTTCTATTTACTATCTGGCTTCTCTTGCTAAACTTTCTGATCCGGTGACACCTTATCCATCACGGACACACGGATCGCCCAAATGTCTCCTGAACCAGTGGACGGAGCCACTGCTTTTAGGAGGCAGTACGATAGAGACCAACTGTTAGCACTTAATCAGCCCACGATGCTAACGCAAGAATTCAACATACTGGTAGAAATAAGACAGAAGCGACGTGGATGTCGTGCTGGAGCAAGACGACGGGCAAGAAATATAAGGTACAGACCCGTCCTTCCATCCGTTATTATGGGGAATGTACGATCACTACTCAGTAAGACAGATGAGCTAGCAGCTATGGCTCGTTACCAGAGCATCTTCAGAGAGATTAGCATGATGCTGTTTACTGAGACGTAGCTAACAGAACTAGCAACAGATGCTAACATTGAACTGGAGGGCTTCCACGCAATACGGGCAGACCGGACACCAGACAGTGGGAAGGCAAGGGGCAGAGGAGTGATAATGTATGTCAATAATAGCTGGTGCAGACCGGGACATATCACGGTTAAAGAACAACACTGCAGCAAAGACATTGAGTTGCTAGCTGTTAGCATGCGGACTACCTAGTATCTCCCGAGGGAATACTCACACGTGATCTGCATTGTTATTTATGCAAATCCGACGGTGAACGCTGGGACAGCACGTGACGCCATTCACTCAGTAACTGGCAGGCTGCTGACAGAACACCCAGATGCTCTTCTCCTCATCTCCGGTGATTTCAACCATATTTCACTGTCCCCCATTCTGCCCACATTTACTCAGTATGTCACATGCCACACTAGAGACAATACAACACTGGACTTATTCTATGCAAACACTAAGGAGGCGTACACCTCATCACCACTCCCCCCACTCGGGAGATCGGATCACAACTTGGTTTACCTCCTGCCGGTGTACAAACCCCTAGTACACAGACAATCTCCGGTCATGCGCATGGTGAAGATATGGTCTGAGGAGGCAATGGATGCTCTAAAGGACTGTTTTGAAATCACTGCCTGGGAGCAGCTCTGCTATCCACATGGTGAGGACATCGATGGCCTCCCTCACACCATCACAGACTACATCAACTTCTGTGTGGACAACACCGTACCCACCAAGACCATACGGTGTTGCTTGAACAACAAACCCTGGATCAACCCTGAGATAAAAACACTTGTGAGAGAGAAGAACAGGTTCTTCAGGTCGGAGAACAGGGAGATGCTGAAGTCCGTACAGAGGGAGCTGAGGAGAAAGATTAGAGAAGGCAAGGACAGCTTCAGGAAGAAGATGGAGGACAAGTTGCAATGGAGCGACATTGGCGGGGTCTGGAGAAACCTCAAAACCATCTCTGGGCTCCAGAACACCTCCTCCCAGGCCACGGGGGGCAGGGAGTGGGCGAACAATCTGAACCTGTTTTTTAATAGGTTTGACCAACTGCCCTCCCCCCCGCCTGCACACCAACCACTGCCGCCTCTAAAGTCATTGAGACCTGCTATCCACACCCCACTCCACCAACACCCCCCCCCCCCACTCCCAGCACACAGCCCCCCAACCTGACCCTCACTAAGATCCAGGTGAGGACAGAGCTGAGGAAGATCAAGGTAAGGAAGGCCTCGGGACCGGACGGCATCAGCGCAAAGCTCCTCAAGTCCTGTGCAGACCAGCTGTGTGGAATTATGGAGCACATCTTCAACCTGAGCCTGAAGCTGGGGAGGGTTCCACAGTTGTGGAAAACATCTTGTGTGGTACCTATACCAAAGACTTCCCACCCCAGAGACCTGAACAGCTACAGACCAGTGGCCCTGACGTCTCACATGATGAAGACCCTGGAGAGACTGCTCCTTGCTCACCTCCGCCCCCTGGTGGGACCAGCGATGGATCCACTCCAGTTCGCCTACCAGCATGGCATCGGGGTGGAGGATGCAGTGATCTCCCTCCTTCACCGTTCCCTGTACCACCTGGAGAAGCCTGGGAACACGGTGAGGATCATGTTCTTTGACTTCTCCAGTGCTTTCAACACCATCCAACTGATGATCCTGAGGGGCAAGCTGCTGTGCGCAGGGGTGGACCAGCACCTGTCATCATGGATCCTGGACTACCTCACAAACCAGCCACAGTTTGTGAGAACCCGGGATTGTGTGTCCGACACGACCATCGGCAGCACGGGGGCCCCCCAGGGAACGGTTTTGGCTCCCTTCCTGTTCACCCTATATACTGCAGACTTCTCACACAACACAACACACTGCCATCTACAGAAGTTCTCTAACGACTCTGCGATCGTCAGCCTCATCTCCAACAGAGATGAAGATGAGCACAGAGGACTTATCCAGGACTTCGCGGACTGGTGCCATCGGAACTGCCTCCAGATCAACGTGAGGAAAACTAAGTAGCTGGTGGTGGACTGCCTCAGGCAAGGACAACCCCTCACAGCACCAGTAAACATCTAGGGAACAGGCATTGACATGGTGACATCCTACAAGTACCTGGGTGTTCATCTGAACAATAAACTAGACTGGTCACACAATACCAACGTGTAACCCAGCTGAGAAAATGACCCTTTTTCTCAGATGTAAATTGTATTAATACAATTGTGTAATTTTATTTTGAAGACCGAGCCTCTTGGGGAAGAGGAAGTGCGATCCTTGTCATCCAACTTTTGAATTTCCGGTTCATGGTCACGTTGGGTGATCTGGGTCTTCCTATTCGTTAAGAGTAATATTAGCCCCGCCTTCCAAGGGAAGAGTAGAGGCGCTATGCTGGAAGTCGTTCTCTTTCACGATTGGCGGGCAAAGGAGAGGAACTGGGACGATCTGTCCTCACGTTGACACCTCTTCTTGGTAAGCTAATTCAGATAGAATACTATAAATGGATCTAAACACTCTCCCAATGCTAATTTGCAACCTTTATTATCTTAAGTTGATGGGAGCACAAGCTTGAGAGGCCGTGAAGCGGTGACTTCTGCTGTGTTCACCTGAATCTCATCTTTGGTGAGTCTGCTACATGCTAATGTATGCTAATGCTATGCTAATGCTAATGCTAGTCGCGAGTGGATCTTTTTCTGTTTAAAAGCAATGGAAAAGGCTGTCTTTATGCCTGTATGGTTTGCCCAAATGTGATTTCAGTTCCCAACAGTATGCCGAAGTACTTTTAGCTTTTATACACCGTTTCTGTCGAATGTAACGTGTAGTTTGATGTTAAAAGCACATGGTGTTAGCCCTTTGTTTAACCCAGTAGCCAGACAGGGTTTACTGATTTTAAAAGGGAATATTGGATGTGATGGGACAGTATATTCCCCGGTTATGTGGTAAATTAATTGTATTTCATTTCATGATTTACAGAGATAAGGTTAGAGCGGATTAATCATAATTTCATGGTTAAATGATGTAGAGATAGGAAGAGGATTTCATTTAACTAGTTACATGAAATAAAGGGTATTTCATGTGCTACCAGAGAGATTGTGAGAAAAGAAAAAAAGAGCACATGCATGTAAGATGCAAGATGTGAAATGTAATATATTACTATGTTGCTGGATTGTGATAATAGTAATATGAGAGAAGAATTTAAACACTAAGCTATGGTGTTATATAAGAAGGGATTGGAAGACGAATTACTCTAGCTGTAAACAATAATACCATTATTAAGATAAGATAAGATAAGATAAGCCTTTATTAGTCCCACAATGGGGAAATTCCAGGATTGCAACAGCACAGGGACAGCAACACTCAGAGCAACAATCAGAAGGCAAGAAAAAACAACATCTAGCAAACATATGTCCATATTACTATAAATGTATATATATAGACACACAGTGCAGAGCATTATGGCTGGTGGATGTGCAGCAGAAAGTCTAAGCTCTCTCTCCGCGGATGCAGCGGGCCAGCTGGAAGTCTTTGGGCATGATGGTGACCCCCTTAGCGAAGAAGAGACCACCAGGTGGGTCTCGCTGGTCTCCTGCAGAGCCATGACGGCGAAACTGAGGAAACGCAGGACGGTCTTGAAGTCCTGAGCGATCTCCCTCACCAGGCGCTGGACGGGCAGCTTACGGATGAGCAGCTCCGTGGATTTCTGGTAGCGACGGATCTCTCTCAGAGCCACGGACCTGTGACGGCGAGGCCTCTTCACTCTGCCGGTGGCCAGAGCGCCTCTCCGAGCAGCCCTGGTGGCTAGCTGTCTCCTGGGGGGCTTCTTCCTCCAGTAGATTTTACGGGCGGTCTGCTTGGTTCTTGCCATCGCTCTTTATTATTCTGTCTTATATTTCTTTCACGCCGCCTAAACTCCAGCCCGGCACCCGCTTCGTTTTCGCTACAGCTCCCGGTATGTCGAGTTTCCCATTAGCACCGGGCGGCGGCCAAGTGCTAGCTAGCACTAGCTCCTCCCCGCTGTAACGTCTCCCGCTGCAAACCGTGGCTCCGTCCGCCGACCCGGGAGACCCCCGGGGCGATCCGTGCGTCCGTGATATATATACAGAGTGAAAGGTGTAGAAAGAAGAAGGAAGATAAAAAAAAATTGTCGTGCAGGCTAGGTTTTTTTGGTTACCGACCAAAAACCTTCTGGAACCTGGATTCTCTCCGAATGGAGATGGCGAGCCTGACCCAAGACTGAACCAAGATTGGACTGAGATCTAACCAAGATCTTGAGTGAAGAGCATCCTTCCCCTCTTCAGTGCCCAGGATTGGAAACCTGAGTCTGGAGATACGAGATATCCTGACTGGTCAAACGACTAACCCGAATGGGCAATCAAACACTGAGCTCAGTGGGACATCTTTGGGGTTTTATTTCATGCCGGCCGTTGTTATATTTGTACAGTTGTGAATTATCTGTATATTTTGCTCACTTTATCACTGTAAATAATAATAATCACTGCTCATTTCTTGCCTCCAGCTATTTCATTCCACACTCACTTTAATTCCCTATTGTAACCCTTACAAACCTAGCAACTGGTCTACACTTAATTATTCCCCTTACCTAATTAACATAAGGCAAGGGTTACAATAAAAGTGGAGAGCCCAGCCAGGAGCCTTTTCCTTCTTTCCCTTACGTTATTTCAAGCCTATAAGTACCCAAAATGGATGTTGTTGAACGTGAATCTGTGAAAATTCCAAATGCAGTGATAGTGAGTGAAATCGCTGGAGATGAGCAACTTGATGAAGTGACTGAGTTTTTTAGACGGTATGGATCAATTTCAAGAGTCATAAAAGTAACAGTAAGTCTGAGTTTTTCCAGAGTGCTATTTTTGAGTATCACTCGGGTATTGCTTTTGAAACTCTTGACCCATTGCCATGTACTCATGTATCTGATAGTGGAGCCAGCTATATGATACAATCTCTTGCCAGTGTTTATATGGACCGTGTAGGGAGCGAAATAACCGAGTCATTTATCACTGATCTTAAAAACCTAGCGAAGATGAGTGGCATAGATTATGAAGATATCCTGAACGACGTGTTATCAGAGCTTTTGGAGTTCATCAGGGAATCTAGAAATGATCAATCAGAGCAAGCTAAGTTACCTGATAACCTCACTGATCTTAAAAACCTAGCGAAGATGAGTGGCAGAGATTATGAAGATGTCCTGAAAGACATGTTATCACAGCTCCCTGAGTTAATCAGGGAACTTGAAAATGATCAATCAGAGCAAGCTAAGTTACCTGATAACTTACCTGAAGCTTGCTTGGATGAACCTCAACCTCAGCCTTCTGCAGCTGAGTCAAATCACACTGCGAGCACCCCAGCTTGAAGTATGCCCACCATTTCTGCACATGATTTAAATCCCCCAAAGGTGCAACGTGTGGTAGTTGAGCACATTGTAAAAAGGGAAGATTTTTCCGTGCAGCCGTTTTCACAACAGCTCAGAGCTTTTTCTGGCAAAGACCCCCGACCAACTTATGAGCTAGATTATTATACTTGGCGCTCCAGTGTCGAATTAAGCTTGACTGATTCTGCTATGTCCAAATTGCAGCAATCCCGAAAGATCATTGAGTCTCTTGTACTCCCAGCAGCTGATGTAGTCAAGTACTTGAACCCCAACAGCTCACCATCAGAATACCTTCAGCTGTTAGATTCTGCTTATGGTACAGTTCAAGATGGCGGCGAGCTTTACGCCAGGTTTATTGACACCTTTCAAAACACAGGTGAGAAACCCTCGTCATATCTACAACGTCTTCACGTAGCTTTGACTCACACTGTGAAGCGTGGTGGCGCTTCAAGCCAGGATTTTGACAGGCTGCTTGTTATGCAGTTTTGTCAAGGTTGTTGGGATGATTCCTTTTTAACTGCACTCCAGTTAAAACAAAAACAAACAAGTCCCCCAACTTTTCCTGATTTGCTTCTCTTGCTACGCACTAAAGAAGACCAAATTGCTGCCAAAAATTTAAGGATGAGACAACATTTGAGCAGTTCAAAACAAAAAGTGACCTCTCACGTGCAAACTGTGCTATGCAGTTCAGATGAAGATGAGGACAATGTCATGCTAAACACACTCCAAGAACTCTCAAAACAAGTCGCAAAGATTCAAACGCAACTAGTAAAACTAACTGCAGAACCAAAAGCTCAAAACTCACGAAGTACACTCAGTACAAAGCCAAAAGAGAAACGAAAGTTGGAGGTTCGAAGACGACCAGATACCGTCGTGGTTCCGCCCATAACGGATACCGGGTGGGGGCAATACTGAAAGTGATCACATCACAACTCAACCAATACTGACGATGGACAGTCTTGGTTGCACATGCAACGGGACGTGCATGATATTTAGCGGGGGAGTGTGTAACCCAGCTGAGAAAATGACCCTTTTTCTCAGATGTAAGTTGTATTAATACAATTGTGTGATTTTATTTTGGAAACCGAGCCTCTTGGGGAAGAGGAAGTGCAATCCTCATCATCCAACTTTTGAATTTCCGGTTCATGGTCACGTTGGGTGATCTGGGTCTTCCTATTCGTTAAGAGTAATATTAGCCCCGCCTTCCAAGGGAAGAGTAGAGGCGCTATGCTGGAAGTCGTTCTCTTTCACGATTGGCGGGCAAAGGAGAGGAACTGGGACGATCTGTCCTCACGTTGACACCTCTTCTTGGTAAGCTAATTCAGATAGAATACTATAAATGGATCTAAACACTCTCCCAACGCTAATTTGCAACCTTTATTATCCTAAGTTGATGGGAGCACGAGCTTGAGAGGCCGTGAAGCGGTGACTTCTGCTGTGTTCACCTGAATCTCATCTTTGGTGAGTCTGCTACATGCTAATGTATGCTAATGCTAACGCTATGCTAATGCTAGTCGCGAGTGGATCTTTTTCTGTTTAAAAGCAATGGAAAAGGCTGTCTTTATGCCTGTATGGTTTGCCCAAATGTGATTTCAGTTCCCAACAGTATGCTGAAGTACTTTTAGCTTTTATACACCGTTTCTGTCGAATGTAACGTGTAGTTTAATGTTAAAAGCACATGGTGTTAGCCCTTTGTTTAACCCAGTAGCCAGACAGGGTTTACTGATTTTAAAAGGGAATATTGGATGTGATGGGACAGTATATTCCCCGGTTATGTGGTAAATTAATTGTATTTCATTTCATGATTTACAGAGATAAGGTTAGAGAGGATTAATCATAATGTCATGGTTAAATGATGTAGAGATAGGAAGAGGATTTCATTTAACTAGTTACATGAAATAAAGGGTATTTCATGTGCTACCAGAGAGATTGTGAGAAAAGAAAAAAAGAACACATGCATGTAAGATGCAAGATGTGAAATGTAATATATTACTATGTTGCTGGATTGTGATAATAGTAATATGAGAGAAGAATTTAAACACTAAGCTATGGTGTTATATAAGAAGGGATTGGAAGACGAATTACTCTAGCTGTAAACAATAATACCATTATTGTCGTGCAGGCTAGGTTTTTTTGGTTACCGACCAAAAACCTTCTGGAACCTGGATTCTCTCCGAATGGAGATGGCGAGCCTGACCCAAGACTGAACCAAGATTGGACTGAGATCTAACCAAGATCTCGAGTGAAGATCATCCTTCCCCTCTTCAGTGCCCAGGATTGGAAACCTGAGTCTGGAGATACGAGATATCCTGACTGGTCAAACGACTAACCCGAATGGGCAATCAAACACTGAGCTCAGTGGGACATCTTTGGGGTTTTATTTCATGCCGACCATTGTTATGTTTGTACAGTTGTGAATTATCTGTATATTTTGTTCACTTTATCACTCTAAATAATAATCATCACTGCTCATTTCTTGCCTCCAGCTATTTCATTCCACACTCACTTTAATTCCCTATTGTAACCCTTACGAACCTAGCAACTGGTCTACACTTAATTATTCCCCTTACCTAATTAACATAAGGCAAGGGTTACAGACGCATTCTACAAGAAGGGACAGCGCAGGCTGTTCCTACTGAGGAGGCTCAGGTCTTTTGGTGTACAAGGGGTGCTCCTTAAGACATTCTATGACACGGTGGTGGCATCAGCCATCACTTTTGGAGTGTTCTGCTGGGGCAGTGGCATTACAGCAGCCGATAGGAAGAGACTGAACAAACTAATCAAGAAAGTTAGCTCTGTCCTGGGGCAACGCCTTGACCCAGTGGAGGAGATAGGAGAGAGAAGGACGGTGGCTAAACTGTCATCTCTGCTGGAGTCTGAGTCCCACCCTATGCAGGACATACTGAACACACTGAGGAGCTCATTTAGCAGTAGACTACATCATCCTAGGTGCGCGACCGAGAGGTTTCGCAGGTCCTTCCTACCTACGGCTGTCAGGCTTTATAACCTAAGCAGGGCTGCTCGCAGAGATAGCAAAAAAACATGACGACCTAATAGTATTGAATGCAAAAGACGCAACAGACTTACACAAATGGTTCCCTCCAGTGTACAACTAGGACAATATCAGTCGCTACGGAGGGTGACAATATGTTTGGGTACATATTCATACTATGTAGGATAACTAAGTAGACGGTTATGCTGTTTATTGCATCTAGCTACAATGCTCTGCACTGTGTATATATATTTATTTATTTATGTGTACATATGTATATTCACTGCTCTTATTTTCTTATCTTCTAAATTATTGCTTTGAGTGTTGCTATCCCTGTGCTGTTGCAATCCTGGAATTTTCCCAATGTGGGACTAATAAAGGCTTAGCTTATCTTATAGTATTTTCGGTTAGCTATGCTAACGAGCTAACAGTGCTTTTACCACGAACGTTTCTCCTCGCCATAAAGAAATGCACGTTTGAGAAACTAGAACAGAAATCTTAGCGTCTTACAGAATCCTTTTTTTTTTATAAAGATATCCAGCGCAAAATATGCTTTTTGTGGTATCAATACTGTGTATGAATGGGTGCCTTGCGTTGTGTTGTGGGAGATTTTTCTACCAGACACTAGTAACGTCGTCTTTTGTACTATTTTGGTAATATTTGCATCATCTTGGGCCATTTTTTAAAAATTTCACTCGTTTAATTGTGTGTTGTGTAACCGTGTTTTATCTAATCTTTCTCTTACTTTATTGCACAGTCACCTGGTGGAACACCTAAAATGTCGTTGTACTGTACAACTGTACAGTGACAGTAAAGCCTATTCTATTCCTATTCTTCTATTCCATAATCAGACATGTGAGCACCATTTTCTTACTCAGCTCCAGTCTGCAGTCATTCCTTGTCAGGAGGGACCTCCATCGTCCTTTCAAGCAGCTGAAAGCCATTTCCACAACTGAACGTGCACAGCTTATCGGCACTTGCAGTTACGTTGTTCAGGGGTAAGTCTGCCTGTGTCCGAAAAGGGTTTCATCAGCCACTTCTGCATGGGGTCGGCTGGGTGATGAAATCCGGTGTCGTGCCAAAAAGTGATCACAGTCTACAGGAGCCATGAGTGCTCGCTTGTTAAAGGTGGACTGCCTAGTCTCAGTCCACCTACAATGTGTCTGTAAATGTTCTGAGGTTTTATCACATCTGAAAAATTATAGTGTTGGCCAAAGTGTTGCAGTTTGGAAAACAGCTTATAGAATTTATCTGATTGCAATATTTATATGGAAAAACGTTGTTTGGAGGTACATAGAATATGTATTTATACAGTATCTTCATGTATATATGCAGTAAATCTATGCATTTTTCCATGTAACCTTGTGACTGCAATATTTTAATTGCTTTTAATCCTAGATCAAGTTTGTTTAGGGTTCAAAATGCATCATAAGTGTTAAATATATCTTGTTATACCTAACTAAGTACTGTTTATCTGTTGAAATATACTGTATATACTTAATGGCTAATATAAAACCATAACAATATGGCCCCTGGTGATCATTTTTTGGGCAGCTGATCACTTTTTGGCATGACATAACAGGCGACCTCCGTCTCATGATGTGCCGTAACACCACCTATTACAGAACTGACATAAATATTATGTTTAAAAGTGTAGTCAATGCTCGCGCTACAGACTTGATCTAACAACGGCTGATAACTGAAATATTGATAATTACCGGTCGGTTTGGAATAATTAAAGCAGCGCTCCCAAAGAGATAACAAAATCCTACATGTTGACAAGCTAGCGCTGCTACTTCTTCTTCTTCTTCTTCTCTCGGTTACTGGCGGATAGCAAACAACTGAAAGGTGCATACAGCCACCTACTGTACAAGAGTGTGTACTGTGGTGTTCTGCAGGGTTGCATAAAGGTGCTTCATACTACGTAGCTTCATACTACGTAATGACGTAGCCCTGATGTAATCCCCGACTAGCTCCATATCGGTGGAAAACCAATTGGTTCTTATGAGGCACTACAGCTGAACTGGTTAAGCACTGACACCAGCCCCAGAACCACAACTAACACTGGCTCTTATTTTGGTGGAAATGAGCCCTATGTGGCCAAACACAGATGGGGCCAACATGGAACCAGTGGACAAACCCACATGGGACCCATAAGACAGCCCATCGTGGGGCCCACTTGGACATGCTGGCTGGGTAGATGCACTGAGTCTGGTTTTGGATAATCTGGCTCCATATCCAGACTGCATTCTCAACCTGTGGTCGGGTCAGATTTAGGAAGACTCATCATGTCTGTAGAAAACACTTAAGAACAGAGAGAATATACTCCAACCATGGCTGTGTCCCCATTTGCTCAGCATCTTTTCTCCAATTCCTGTGTCTATGTGAAATTCACTGTAAAGCATTTGACTGTGGTGTGATTTGGGCTGGCCCACACCAACTAAGTGAAGTTGGAATTTTTTAGTTCATTCCAACGAAGCCAAAAGCAGCTGACGCAATGACATCCATCTGTCTGTCCATCCACATCACAACTGCCATGATGGTCACCAAACTTGCTCACAATGGTCCTCAGGTGGGTCTGCATCAAAGTTTTCCTCAAGGTCAAGATTAAAGGTCAGGAGATCTGAGGTCTGAGGTGGTATCAGAAAAATCGCTACTCCTCCCAGCAAAGGGGAAAGGGGTTGATTCAGAGACACTAGCATTGTGACACTTTATTAAAAATTGAAAATTGTTGAAAACACAAACTTACCTATTTCGGTGCCAGAGTAATAAAAATCAACTGACTTTTCAGTCCACTGAAACTGACTTTTCAGTCCACTGGTGCTAAATGCTAACTGTCTGATTAGGTCAGCAAAGCAAAGGAGTGACTCCAGAGATCTTGTTGGGAGTTGAACAAGACAAAGATCTGGAAAATGCAATGAGAAAAACTGAATGCTTGCCCACATTACTATCACCGTCACTTATGATCTAAGCGTGCCATAGTCTTCACAGTGTACACCAGGACCTTTAAAGGGGTCATTGACTGCACTTTTTGCACATTTTAACAGCTCACTCATGTCTTAATGAAGTACTTGCGACATATTTTGTTCACATTTTATTTAATTTTTTAATTATTAAAGCAAATTTGTTTTTCATTTTTCTTGGCTTTCTTCAAACGCTCTGATTTATAGCCTGTCACTTTAACAAACAGACTTCAGCTTGGGATCGATTCCACCCCTGACCATCTGTGATCCTTCTGTGCGGAGTTTGCATGTTCTCCCCGCATCTGCGTGGGTTTACCCAGGGTAATACGGTTTCCTCCCACAGGCCAAAAACATGCAAGTTAGGTTAATTGGAGACTCTAAAGTGGCCCTAGGTGTGAATGGTGAAGAGCGCACCGTGGCTGCCTCATCCATCCA
This sequence comes from Pholidichthys leucotaenia, assembly GCA_020510985.1. Lineage (NCBI taxonomy): Eukaryota > Metazoa > Chordata > Actinopteri > Cichliformes > Pholidichthyidae > Pholidichthys > Pholidichthys leucotaenia. The sequence continues at coordinate 309,076,006 of CM035840.1, read as the reverse complement.
GGTGGATGCCCTGTATTTCCCTCTGGGATTAATAAAGGATATAAAATACCAAAATGCAAAAAAAATAAAAAAATACAGCTGTTCAACTCCACCCACGCTCTTACGTCAGTTAGCCATTAGCTGAGTAGCTTCTAGTCAGCTCCTTCCAGCTTGGATGAGCAGCGCTGGTTCACCGATCCACAGTCGTTTGTGCATCTCGCATCATCCTGGCCCCCCACACCCAACAACCCCACTGAGACGCCACATTAAATCACCAGCACCGAATGCTCCAACGATTGCCACAAACCGAGGCTGGTGGCCGAGCCATGGGATCTCAAAGGGCAATGTCTCACTCCGCGGTACTCTCCGCTCCTCTCCCACGGCCAGCCAGGGGATGACCCGTCATGAAGCAGCTCCCCCTCTGTACCCATGAGAGTATGCCCGGAGGATGATGGGGGAGCTGAGCCAGCATCCCCGGGTCACGGCAACTGCCTGTGCCGCATCCCGGGTGCCGGCATAGGCAGTTGCCATGAGCTGGGAATGCTGTCTGGAGCTGCTGACTCTCAGCTCCCCGTGATTGGCATGCCGGTGCCCCGCCGTGAAACCATGGCGAAACCATGGGGAGATGGGCCGGAGCGACATGAGGCACATTGTGGACTGCGGACCGGTGAACCAAGTGGTAACAGGGATGATTATTAGCGTGACTAAGATCTGAAGAAAATTAACAATATAAGCCGCGCTCGGTTCGAGCTTCCTGTTACCAGTGTTAGCTTGGGGGCTAATAGCTCAGGGGCTAATAGGCTACTTTTAGCATTACTTCCATATACATGACAGACAGCTAGGTGGGCCAATAATAGAGCAGTGGGCTGGTCTCAAGGACGGCCATGGGTTGGCTTTTTCTGAACGTGAAGTTCACGATTTCCACAAAAAAGTCAAAAACCTTTCTACCATTTCTGGCAGAGAAAATTGGGATAAAGCCTGTGTGTGTTTTTTTTTTTTTTTTTTTTTTTTTTTTTTTTTTTTTTTTTAAGAGAATTGACTGTTTTGAAAATTTTTGGATAATTAGGTGACCAGTAGACTCATTTCAGACAGTAAAACCTACAAACACCATTTTTCAGTCAATGACCCCTTTAATCATGCTGACGAAACACAGACACAGAGTTATTTCCATTGACTGTGTTCTTTCTTTTATTTCCCTTTATTTAACCAGGTAAAATCCCATGGAGATTAAAAACCTCTTTTCCAAGAGAGACCTGGAATAGAATGACAACATCACATAAAAACACAAGGTTACACAGTTAAAACAAACAAACAAAATAACAAACTGTGACAAGGCATACTAATTACAAAGTGCCAGTGAATTACTTAAAATAGGTACAAATAATGGAATCAGCCTCAAATATTTTAAAACTGGATTTAAATGCACTCATTGAAATCAATTCAGTCAGACTGCTAGCCAAGCTGAAGCTAGCATTAGCTTAAAATGGGCAGATGGGTGAATAGAGATTATTTTATTAATAAGATGAAAATTAGAGATGCTGAACTTGTAGTGTCTGGGCTTGGCTCCTGGCCATGCACAACATTTCCTGTGTTTTCATGTATTCTGGGTTGTTATTAGGGCCTGAGCCACTGACAACATCAGTCGACGAAAGCCCTATTGTATCTGCTCCGTTTATTTATTTTTATTATTATTTTTCCTCCTAAATGATCGCATTTTTCACCCTCTGAACGTTAACCAAAACGTGATTTTTTTTTTTTGGCAAACCCCTCAGACCCGCCAAAAAATTTGATAAACTGGAAAAGATATGTTCCCCCCCACCCCTCATTTTTGTAGGTGGGGCCAAACGTACAAGGTCTATAGAGACTGGAGACCATGATCATAAATGAACATCAACGTTAGCATGACATCAAACGTGTTACCAAGAGTTCATCGGACTACCCTCAGTGGAAGCCACTTTTGTCCTGCGATAAGCACAGTTGCCATGGAAACCCACTACTTGCCTTTAAGTAATGGACACTTGTAAAATGGACAAACTTGGTACAATTTTCACCAAATTTTCAACGATCAATGTTAGTCCCGCACCAAACGTGTTTACATAAAAATAATGAACAAAAGTTTTAGCGCCCCCATTGTTAAACAGAAGAACTGCTGAAAACTGTTTTGTTTATTGTTCTCTCACCAGCAGAAAAAAATGACATGAAGGAATGACTAGGGCTCATTGACAGTACTTGTACATAGTACAGAACTTTTCCCTGGTGACCGGCGTGCTTCAATGGCTTTCTCACTATGCAAAACATGACAGTTACAGCTCAGACAATCCTCGACTGATATGGACCAAACTTTGCATAAATCAGACTGATCCCACTCTGAACATGTCTGCATATCAATAATCACAAACTGTCACACCAGGACCTACTGTTGACATGAGGTACTGCACAAAATTGTATCAAATTTTGCGTGAAAACAAGTAGTCACAATGACATGACATTTTCACTGGTTTCTCAGAGTGCATTGGACTACCCTCAGTGGAAGTCACTTTTGTCCTGTGATAGGAACAGTTGCCATGGAAACCCATTCCTTGCCATTCAAGATGTTTTTTACTTTGGAGGCTTGGAGAAGTCCAAGGGTCGCCAAATGTGGAAAGAAAGTCAAGATGACTCTCTTCTTTAGTTCTGTATCAGTCTGCAACATGTACTTAAAATGTTAAGTGTTACAAGGGACACATGTCCAAGTTTACCTTATCACCATACAGTATGTTGGACAGTTTGAAATTGGACAAACTGTGTCGGATTTTCACTGTAATTGCCATGATGGACTTTAGTCCAACTCTGCATGCACCTACATAAGAATATTTGATAAAAGTTATAGCACCACTTACTGCTCAAAGGAAGTTCTTGCCAAAAGGTTTACTTTATTATTCCCGCAGCCCTTGCAGTGACAACGGGAAATTTTCCGAGACAGCAAGGGACAACAGGCACTGGGTTGCACGGATGCGTGGGGGGCGAAGGCCCGTTTACACCTGCTTGTAGGTTTACTAACTAACTAACTAACCTGCACTTATATAGCGCTTTTCTAGTCACAAAGACCACTCAAAGTGCTTTCTTTTAATACTAACCCTCTATTAATTATTGTTATCTTTATTATCATCATTATTATTATTACTTTCTCTGCTTCGTTATTCCTAGTTCTTGTGATGGCTCGCTCCAGCTGATTATGATCCACAGCTGCGCACACACCTGTGCTCCATCACTGTCAGGCTATTTAACCCACTCTGCCTTCAGATTGGCACAGAGCCGTCTGATCTCCTTGGCTCATTGAGACTACTCTCGTCTTTGCCTATCTCCAGAGATTTCCTCAGCATTCGTCGTTCTACCAGAGTCTTCCCTGGCGTCCTGCCTAATCCTCCTGGAAGGAGCAACTCTCTTCTCCCAAGTAAGCCAACCTGCTACTCATCTTTTCCTCGCTCATCCCCTGTGCACAGGTGGAGTTCCGTGGTGGCGGAATCCTTCCCCATTGGTGGCGGACTGAGCACCATCTCCATCCTCAGCTGTTCTGTGGCTGCAGGCGCTGTCCTCCTGGCTGGAGCCTTTGGGCCAACCTGAGCACGTCACCATCTCAGCAAACAGTAAGCCTCTGTCATTCTCACACGTTTCCACCTGGGCATTACTAACGTCTGCTATCTCTGCTTTATCCATAGGGTTGCCAGGTTGTACGGCGCTCTGCTCACCCCCAGCTGTCATTTCATCACTGATTCACACACAAACACGCACACACCAGTTAACATAATAAAAGATAATTGTATCTATTCTTGAGTCTGTGTCTGTTTACTGGGTCTATTAATCATGTCAGTTCTGTGTTTGGTCTTATTTTGAAATCATTCCTGTTTCATTTCCTGTAGTTTTATTGTTGTTCTCCTTCTGGTTCACTGTCATGATTCGCTATTTACATTTTGTTCCTTAATTCTAAACAGCTGTTTCTCTGCCCTCATTAGTATTTGTATATAGCTTCCCTCATTCCTCTGTTCCCTGCCAAGAGATAAACCCATGTTATGTTCTCATTGCTTTGCCTTCCACCGCATTCCACTCTGGTTTGTACTTTCAGCTTCGTTCTTGTGCTTACATTCAGTTTTAGTGTTTGCAGCCCCTGTGCTGCACCCTTGGTTTGTAAATAATTTACTAAGCGCTTACCTGCAAGTGGGTCCATCATTTCTGCCTCCCCCACAGCTAAGACATAACTTTGTCAGCTTTTCATTCACAGTGAGTTTAGAACGGGGTTGCCAAATCTCATGCCCTTGGAAGGTGACACCCACTTTTGGTGGCTATTGCCTGCCAACCCACCGCCCAATCAAATCTGATGCCAAATACTGCACTGTCCCACTGTCTGTCACAAATACGCTCACTTCTGGATCCTCCTCTTCTTAAGCAGTTGGGCGTCTTATAGAAGTTCCACCACATAGTTAGTGATGGCGTGTCTTTTTGAAAGAAAACTGCAAAGTTTAATGACAAGAGGGCACAATGGGAAATATATTCAAATTTACTTGACTGCTTCCTGTATACTGTGTTGCCAAGTTTGTGATTTTCCTGTAGAATGTGGCTTTTTTTTTTCTTTCTTGATCATACTACACATGTTTATCTTTTTTTTTAACCTGTCCTGTCCAGCAGCTTGGCAAGCAGAAGAGGTATCTGCTTCCGTTACTGTGCCAAACAGATTTGCTTTGCCAAAAGTTGCTTTGCTCATATTTAATATATGTTGTATATAGGGCTGGGCGATAAAACGATAACGATAATTATTGTGAAATAACTTTTCCTCGATAGAGACATAATACATGGTTGATAGAACTTTGATAGAACTCATTTATTCCATGTTTTGGCAGACAACACGAAAAGCCAATAAAAATGAGAATACACCCCATTGAACCAATCATGTGGCTGGAAGTCATGTTCGATTGACGCACACAACAGTGTGCGCATGTGCGTAGGACCAGCATGCAGTTGACGCTTAACAGTTACCACACTTGCTAATGTTTGGGCTAGCGCAGCCGTGTAGGAGACGACAGGAAACATTAATGAAAAGTCCAGTGACAGCATTACCAAAGAAGACACCAAAAGGGATACCGCCCAATGCTCAATAGACGAAGAGATTGTTGAAAAGAATGGTCTGAGGAATTCAGTAATGTGGAGATATTTGGGCTATTTAAAGTTTAACAAGAAGCAGCTTAGCGTGCACTTCAAACTGTGTCGTAGGCATGTTCCCACAAAATCAGGTAACACTACAAATCTTTTTTTTTACCATCTGAAGCACTGCCATCCTGTTGAAAGCAACTGACCCTTGTTACCAATTCCATGGTCGTAAATATTTCTCCCAGATGACACTTCTCCATCTGTACACGGAATGTAGAGAAATGATTGAAAAGGAGCTGCAAAGTGTGCCGTACTTTGCTACTACGTCAGATTTGTGGTCAAGTCGCACATCTGAACCATATGTAAGCCTCACTGCCCACTTCATTGATCAAGATTGGAATTTAAAAAAGCAAATGTCTTCAAACTTTCCCCAAAACCATACAGGTGAAGTCATTGCTTTAGGACTGACTGAAGCACTTGCATCCTGGAGACTGAGTGAAGACAAACAAGTTTGCATCACGACAGACAGTGGGACAAATATAGTGAAGAACACATCACTAAACAAGTGGACACAGCTGCAGTGCTTTGGGCATGTACTTCACTCAGCGATGGGTACGTTGGTGAGCAGAATATTATAAAATATTTGTATTTTATGTTTTATAATTATTTGAAATACAGTTTTATAATGTTCTACACTACATTTGTCAGGTTTGACTTGTGACAGAAAATAAATATTTAAAATTACAGGTACATCTCAAAAAATTAGAATATCATGAAAAAGTTCAATATTTTTTGTCACTCATTTCAAAAAGTGAAACCCATATATTATATAGATTCATTACACAGAGAGTGATATATTTCAAGAGTTTATTTATTTTAATTTTGATGATTATGGCTTACAGCCCATGAAAACTCCAAATTCAGTTTCTCAAAAAAATTAGAATATTACATATCAGAATCAGAATCAGAATGAACTTTATTGCCAAGCACGTTTACAAGGAAACACAAGTAAACATACGAGGAATTTGATTTGACATTGGGCGCACTAGATAAGCGCATCCCAATGACGCGGCAGCCATGCAAGGCGCCTGTCATACAGTGGGGGGTAAAGAGGGGTAGGGGGAGGGGGGGGTAGGGAAACACAATGGGCAGAGAGAAAAAAGCATTGTTAATCAAAATAAAGCTCATTATATGACCAAAATTGTGATTACCTAGAAAAAAACTCTCTAATGCAAATATAAATTAGCAGACAATAGATCACGCAAACAAGAGTTGAGAGAGTCAGTGTATGTTTTTATATCAGTGTGTGTATCAGTCCTGTAATGTTGTATGCAGTGTAATGTAGGTGTGTCAATCGCTAGTGAACAGCAGAGGGCGCCTCCTGGCAGTGGATGGATGTTAATCATGTGATCTATAAGCAAGTCCACAGTCTCTCTCTCTCGCTTGCAGGTGGCGAGTTGAAGACACATGGTGCACTGTCCTTGAGAGTCCAGTCTGTTGAAACAACAGCGATTGTGTCGATTGTTTGGGTTAGCAGAGCCGCTCCTTCCGCTTATCTTCATCGAGGAGGAATGTAAATGTAAACAGGGCACCAAAGACAAGGTCAAATCTGCACAGTGCACTCAGAGAATAGAATTTTCCTCACCCGTGCAATTCTGTGCTTCATAATTTCCATGTACAGGCTTAAACTTTAACATTCTCTGGAGAGCACTGGCGACTTCAAGATGTATTCCACCATCTGAATCACCATTCAGTTCACCATGCCGCCTCGTGCACTCCCCAACTTGTCGAATTGGTGAAGGAGCTTGCCTGGATCCACATTTTGAACAGCTCTCCACCTTCCTCAATTTCTGAAACACCAGGAAACTCCAGAGCCAAAAATAGAAATCCTGTGATCATAGCCAATAGATGTCTTCTGCATCTCCAGTCAAATCATACACTCAGCAGGTTCCAATTCTTGGGCTCCCCCTTGGCCTGGTTCTTGTTGAAAGTGGTGACAATAGCACATTTAAGCCGCTTCCAAATCCATAATTTCCATTTAGATTAAAATTCAGCAGAAGAAGAGCGACTAAACACAGACAAAAACGCAACATTGCAAGCTGGAATCGGGGGGAGAGGATTAGGAGGGAGAGGGGAAGAAAGCATTTGCTCTCTCTGAAGTGCCGGAAGAAAAATTAAGTATTTTTTTAAATTAATAAAATTAATTTAAAAAAAATACTTTAATACAAATGTGGACCAACTGAAAAGTATGTCCATGTACACACTCAGTACTTGGTCGGGGCTCCTTTTGGATTAATTACTGTATCAATGTGGCGTGGCATGGAGGTGATCAGCCTGTGGCACTGCTGAGGTGTTATGAAGGCCCAGATTGCTTTGATAGTGACCTTCAGCTCGTCTGCATTGGGTCTGGTGTCTCTCATCTTCCTTTTGACAATCCTCCATAGATTCTCTATGGGGTTTAGGTCAGGAAAGTTTGCTGGTCAATCAAACACAGTGATGCCATGGTCATTAAACCAGGTTCTGATACTTTTGGCAGTTTGGGGGGTGCCAAGTCCTGCTGGAAAATGAAATTAGCTTCTCCATAAAGCTTGTCAGCAGAGGGAAACATGAAGTGTTCTTAAATTTCTACAACTTCTGGATACACTCGGAAAGGAATTAGGAAAGCTGAAACTGTGGTTTGATTCAAACAAATTAACGCTCAATTTAAGCAAGACAAAATTTATAGTCTTTAACAACCATCACAACTACCCAGTACCCAAACTCAGTGTAAATGGTGTAGAGATTGAAAGGGTATCCGAAACTAAATTCCTTGGAGTAATAATTGATAACAAACTGTGTTGGAAGCCACATATTAATTATATAAAAGGTAAAGTATCCAAATCAATTGCAATATTACACAGAGTGAAAAATTTGCTGAATCAACCCACACTATACACCTTGTATCATTCATTAATACTCCCATACATGACATATTGTAATGAAGTATGGGGAAATACATATAAAACAAACATATATCCACTCTTTATGCTTCAAAAGAGAGCTATTAGAATAATCAACAAAGCAGCTTACAGGGAACCAACAAACCCACTTTTTCTTAAACAAAAAACTCTCAAGTTGAAAGATCTGATCGACTTTAAAACCGCAATAATAATGTTCAAAGTGAAGAATCTATCACTGCCCGCAAATATCCAAAAGTTGTTCCAAACAAGGGAGAAACGATATCACTTCAGAGGAACATGTATATTTCAAAAGCCTACAGTGAGAACAACTACCAAGCAACACTGTATTTCAGTGCAAGGTGTCAGATTATGGAACGATTTTGGACCTGAATTAAAATCATGTACAAAGCTTGGACAATTTAAACAAAAACTAAAGGAAGAAATACTCCAAACATATTTACAAGACGACATGTAAACTCACATAAGGATTGACATTTCCAGCCTGTGTTGTGTTATAGCTTAGTTTTTCTTTTTTCTCTGTGACACTATGTCTTAGATTTGTTTTTGAATAGTAACCGCTTAACTTAGACTAGCTCAGTTTTCTTTTTCTCTCAGTCATATTTTGTCTTAGCCTTGTTTTAAATTGTAATCGCTCTTGTCTTGTTTTCTCTTTTTCTCCTTTGAATTCTTGGATAGAATATGGGTGGGCAATATAAGCTGCGGCTTCAGCCATCACCCATTCGGATAACTCACGTGGAATTGTATAGTAGAAGGAGTCTTTGTCTAATTTGACCTTGTTGTTATATTATACAGTTTCTTTTAACCTGTAATGTACTATCCGAAATAAATAAATTCATTCAAATTCATTCATTTCCTGGTAGACGACTGCGCTGACTTTGGTCTTGATAAAACACAATGGACCAACACCAGCAGATGACCTCTGTTCAGATAAAAGTAAATTTTGTATTTCATTTGGAAATCAAAGTCCCGGAGTCTGGAGAAAGAGTGGAGAGGCACAGAATCTAAGCTGCTTGAGGTTTAGTGTGAAGTTTCCACAGTCACTGATGATTTGAGGAAACATGTCATCTGCTGGTGTTTGTCCACTGTGTTTTATCAAGACCAAAGTCAGCGCAGTCGTCTACCAGGAAATTTTAGAGCACTTCATGCTTCCCTCTGCTGACGAGCTTTATGGAGAAGCTAATTTCATTTTCCAACAGGACTTCCCCCCCCCCCCCACACACACTGCCAAAAGTATCAAAACCTGGTTTAATGGCCATGGCGTCACTGTATTTGATTGGCCAGCAAACTCTCCTGACCTAAACCCCATAGAGAAACTATGGAGTATTGTCAAGAGGAAGATGAGAGACACCAGACCCAACAATGCAGACGAGCTGAAGGCCACTATCAAAGCAGCCTGGACCTTCATAACACCTCAGCAGTGTCACAGGCTGATCACCTCCATGCCACGCCACATTGATACAGTAATTAATCCAAAAGGAGCCCCAACCAAGTATTGAGTGTGTACATGGACATACTTTTCAGTCAGTCTACATTTGTATTAAAAAACTATTTTTTTAAAATTAATTTTATGTAATATTCTGATTTTTTGAGAAACTGATTATTGGGTTTTTCATGGGCTGTAAGCCATAATCATCAAAATTAAAATAAATAAACACTTGAAATATTTCACTCTCTGTGATATGGGTTTCACTTTCTGAAATGAGTGACAAAAAATATTGAACTTTTTCATGATATTCTAATTTTTTGAGATGTACCTGTAATCTTGTTAAAGCTTCACATCTCACTTAGGAGTAAAAAGGAACTTTTAAGCTTGAAAGAAATAGTGATTTGATTCATATCACAATATATATCAATATCAATCAATATGTCATGTCCGCTGCGTGATCTCGCAGCGAACATATAAATTGGCAGCAAGCCCAAAATGCAGTGTAAGTAACGTGTTTATTTACAAAGGAAAAATATACAAAATGTCCAAATAACAGTCACTGTGAATAAGAGTAGACAACCCGCTACAACCCTCGTAGGCTTAGAGGAAATGGCTAATGCACTCCAGACAGTCATGAGTGGGAGGAAAAGGCACAAAAGAAGACTTACGGATATGTTGGAGCGGAAAGGCTCTAAGACACAACATGTTAATTCTAGGGGATGGAAGCCAATAATCCGGGGAGTCAGGTTGTCCCATGTTGACTTAAGCTGCCACACTGACTGCGCACACTGCCTCCTTTTAATTATACAATATAATAACGAAGGCAAGTGGGCACAGCCCTGTGGTGAGCAGGTGTGTAGATAATTGGATGAATGTGTGTGAGTGTCTGTGCATGTGTGAGTGTGTGCATGTGTGCATGTGGTGATCCCAAATAGCTGGTGAGAGTCTAGTAAGAGGAGGAAGGCGCGACTGTAGGACTGGCAGAGAGCAAGGCTCAATCTGCCAGCTGGAATTAATAAGAAGTAATCAAAACCTACAGACACAGGTCATGGACGGGGTTGAACAACCCCGAACATGACAGTGCCCCCCCCAGGGGTGGATACCAGACACCCACTGTAACATCGAAATAGAAAACAAAACCTGCCCCCCCCACCCAAAGGCCAACACAACAAACCAGGGTGGGAGGTGGGGGAAACAGGTTAGGAGGGATCGATCAGGACAAGAACACCACAAAACAACACAATGACACTTCCCAACCCCAGCCAACTAACCCACCCCACCCCCAAGAGTCCCACAGTTCAGGGGGCTGATCAGAGTCCAAGGCCCAGCAGGCAGCCTGCAGAATAATGTCAGGCGGCCTGCCAGGGTGCACGGGCCACCCGGCTAGGGAACCCAGTCTTTCAGGTGGCCTGCCCACATGATTAGTCCACCAAGACTGGAAGGGCAAATGAGGCTGTGGCCTACTCACTGGGAAACTGAGAGGTAGGTGGCCGGGCAGAGGAAGGGAAACCCCTGCGGTCCCAGGTGGTGAGGAAAACAGGACCACGATGGTGCCCAGCAGAAGGAAGAGGAACACCCACAGGGCCTCCAGAAAGGAAGGGATGACCCTGGTGTCTCCAGACTGTCTGGTAGCGTCCTCGGTGGTCCCGGCATGGGACTGGGACTCCGTAGAACCCGCGGTGGACCCAGGCTGGGCCATGGCTGCATCTGCGGTGGTCCCAGCCTGGGACAATGTTGCACCCACGGTGGACCCCGACCGAGCCATGGCTGCACCCGTGGTGGGACCCGGCTAGGCCACTGCTGACCCCAATGCCATCTTGGCCATGGGCCAGCCAACCCGTGTGAGCACCCAAGCGAGGAGGCAATCGATCACAGGCACCCTGGACTGGCACTGGGTGCCCCCGACAACCACCTCAGCCGGAACCTCGGTGACCTCCGGTTGTGAACCTGGATCCACGGACTTGTCCGGTGATGGAGGACTCTCTCCGGTGACTCTGGAAAAGGACTCAGATAGAGAGGTGGAAGGGTCAGAGTCACCGACAGCGGCAGAGCCTGGCGAGGCAAGCTCAGGTGCAGCGTTCGGCTGCAGCTGGCTCTCCCCACCTAAAGCTAGGCAGAAATGCTCTATAAATAGAAAAAAGAAAGACAAAAGAGAGCACTTGACTTAGCTCAAGCTCTACCGCCGTCCAGGGCTCCAGTGATCCGGGCAATGTCTTCCCAGGTTCAGCCTCCAAGAGGTTCTGCTCGGGTGCTAACTCTGCTGTGGCGGCCTCCACAGCAGGCATGATGGTCACTGCAGTCTTATCTTTCCCAGTAGCCATGATTCACACAGGTGACTCCTCCAGCGTGGTGGCTGAGACCTGGTTCACCACTGTTTTGGAAGGACAATCCTCCCGGACCTCTGGCTCCTCCCGGTCCTGACCACTCGGCTCCGGTTCCTGCAGGCAAACAAAGGAGAGTGGAGAGAGGGCTGGTGAACAGTTTTTAACAGCAGCAGGTGGGGAGAGCTCAAGGGACTTTTTCCCTGGGCCATCCTACTGGGAATCAGGCAAGACATTTCATTATTAATGTGAGTCAAATGAAAAATTACTTGCCTGTTTTCCCAGTTTATGATGTTGATTGCTGATGCTGCTTGGACGTCTTCACCCGTCTGTCCGGGAAAGGCGGTGCTAGGCTCCTTGGTAGAACATATGAGAGTCGCCCCTCTCGCCACAGGAGCAGGAGACCCCGGTGAGGAAAGCAAGTGCCCCTCTGCTGTTGGCAGACAAACCAAGGAGGAAGACCTCGCAGCGGATATGGAGGGAGATTCTGCAGACGGGACTGCTTAGGACTGATGATGTGCTGGGGGGGGGGTAACAGGGCTCGGTGTAGGAGCAGTTAGCGGGGCTGAATTGTTCTTCTGGGATTCCGGGTGACGTCACCGACGCCGACCTGATCGCGGCCATCTTGAAGCGGGTAATGGAGGAGAGGGAATGATGGCCACCAGCGTAGAAGAGCGTTTCTGGTTGGGCATAGTCCGGAAAGCCCTCCTCGTCAGGTCGGGAAAAGCCTGCTTGAGCGCGCAGACACTGGTCAGTAGCTCAGAGTGCTCGGGGTAATCCCAGAGGCCCCAGTGAGCCCCCAGGATCTGTATTACTCCGTCGAGGCAAGCCAAACGCTCCCCAGGCCCGATGGAGACGTACGCATCCTCCAGTAGTTCCCAGATTTGCCAGGCTGCCCACTGCTTCTCCGCACTGGGATGTCTTGCTACCCATCTGCTAAAGCTTGTGTGGGAACGGCTAGCCGAGGACATCACGATCTGAACAGGTAGGTGAGAAAAACACAAAAAATGAGTAACACACTACTTACTGCTTGGGCTGTTTTGGTGGCAGCTTACTGTCATGTCCGCTGTGCGATCTCGCAGCGAACATATAAATTAGCAGCGAGCACAAAACACAGTGTAAGTAACGTGTTTATTTACAAAAGAAAAATGTACAAAATGTCCAAATAACAGTCACTGTGAATAAGAGTAGACAACCCGCTACGACTCTCGTAGGCTTAGAGGAAATGCCTAACGCGCTCTGGAAAGTCAGGAGTGGGAGGAATAGGCACAAAAGAAGACTTACGGATATGTTGGAGGGGAAAGGCTCTAAGACACAACATGTTAAGTCTAGGGGAAGGAAGCTAATAATCCGGGGAGTCAGGTTGTCTCATGTTGACTTAAGCTGCCACACTGACTGCGCACACTGCCTCCCTTTAATTATACAATACACTAACGAAGGCAAGTGGGCACAGCCGTGTGGTGAGCAGGTGTGTAGATATTTGGATGAATGTATGCGTGTGTGAATGTGTGCACATGTGTGAGTGTGTGTATGTGTGAGTGTGTGCATGTGTGCATGTGGTGATCCTAAACAGCTGGTGAGTGTCTGGTAAGAGGAGGAAGGCACGACTGTAGGACTGGCAGAGAGCAAGGCTCAATCTGCCAGCTGGAAATAATAAGAAGTAATCAAAACCTACAGACACAGGCCATGGACGGGGTTGAACAACCCCGAACATGACACAATATGGAAAAAAAAATACTGTGATTGAAATTTTTTTTCATATTGCCCAGCCCTACTTGTATATACAGTGGTGTGAAAAGTGTTTGCCCCCTTCCTGATTTCTTATTTATTTGTATGTTTGTCACACTTAAATGTTTCAGATCATCAAACAAATTTAAATATTAGACAGAGATAAAACAAGTATACACAAGATGCAATTTTTAAATGAAGGTGTTTATTATTAAGGGGAAAAAAAATCCAAACCTACATGGCCCTGTGTGAAAACATGATTGCCCCCTAAACCTAATAATTGGTTGGGCCACCCTTACCAACAACTGCAATCAATCATTTGCGATAACTGGCAATGAGTCTTTTACAGCACTGTGGAGGAATTTGGGCCCACTCATCTTTGCAGAATTGTTGTAATTCAGCCACATTGGAGGGTTTTTGAGCATAAGCCACCTTTTTAAGGTCATGCCACAGCATCTCAATCAGATTCAGGTCAGGACTTTGACTAGGCCACTCCAAAGTCTTCATTTTGTTTTTGTTAAGCTATTCAGAGGTGGACTTGCTGGTGTGTTTTGGATCATTGTCCTGCTGCAGAACCCAAGTGCGCTTCAGCTTGAGGTCACGAACAGATGGCCGGACATTTTCAGCAGACAGCAGAATTCATGGTTCTATTGACCACAGCAAGTCTTCCATATCGTAAAGCAGCAAAACAGCCCCAGACCATCACACTACCACCACCATATTACTGTTGGTATGATGTTCCTTTTCTGAAATGCTGTGTTACTTTTATGTCACATGTAATGGGACACACACCTTCCAAAAAGTTCAACTTTTGTCTTGTCACTCCACAGAGTATTTTCCCAAAAGTCTTGGGGATCATCAAGATGGTTTCTGGTAAAACTGAGAGAAACCTTATGTTCTTTTTGCTCAGGAGTGGTTTTCATCTTGGAACTCTGCCATGCAGGCCATTTTTGCCCAGTCTCTTTCTTATGGTGGAGTCATGAACACTGACCTTAACTGAAGCAAGTGAGGCCTGCAGTTCTTTGGATGTTGTGGGGTCTTTTGTGACCTCTTGGATGAGTCGTCGCTGCTGTCTTGGGGTAATTTTGGTCGGCCGGCCACTCCTGGGAAGGTTCACCACTGTTCCATGTTTTCACCATTTGTGGATAATGGCTCTCACTGTGGTTCACTGGAGTCCCAAAGCTTTAGAAATGGCTTTATAACCTTTTCCAGACTGATAGATCTCAATTACTTTGTTTCTCATTTGTTCCTGAATTTCTTTGAATTGCAGCATGATGTCTCGCTTTTGAGGATCTTTTGGTCTATTTCACTTTGTCAGGCAGATCTTATTTAAGTGATTTCTTGATTGAGAACAGGTATGGAAGTAATCAGCCTGGGTGTGGTTTGAGAAATTGAACTCAGCTTTCCAAAGATTTGATAAACCACAGTTAATTTAGGCTTTAGCGGGTGGGGGTGGGGGTGTCACTTTTTCACACAGGGCCTTGTAGGTTTGGATTTTTTTTACCCTTAATAATAAACACCTTCATTTAAAAACTGCATTTTGTGTTTACTTGTGTTATCTTTGTCAAATGTTTCAAATCATCAAATAAACTTAAATATTAAAGTGTGACAAACATACAAAAAAATGAGAAATCAGGAAGGGCGCAAACACTTTTTCAAACCACTGTAAACAGTATTTCTAGACTCCCCTTGCTATATAGAAACCTTAACACTTTATTTATATTGCCTTATTTATGCTGGAACTGACAGGGAGAAATGGGGGAGAGAATTGAAGGGATATGAAGTGGCCAGAAGAGGTGGGGGAAGAGAAAGAAAGTCACCTGACTGGGATATGAAGGAGATGATTATTTAATTATTCATTCATTCAGTGACTTATTTTACCTCTTGTTAAAAACAAATGGTATCACCATGACATGCAACTGCAGTCTGTCTTTTTTTTTGTTGTTTTTATGTTGTGGTATGTCTCTTTTACAGGGTTGTGGAAAGTTTGATTAATGAATAAATAACTTTATAATTTTAATTTAAAAAACCTTGATTCTCCACAGTGTTGGTATGGTTTCCGTCCATGGTGTCAGAATTGATCCCCAAGTTGTGTTTGAATGCTGGGAAGAACGGAGAAAGCAGAAGCAGTAGAGCCATGTCGCCTAAGGCACAGATGCCTTTGTGTGAGAAGTCCATTGTTGGCTTTGTCGCAATGGTTGAACAACTTTAAAAAGACAAAGAAAAAGGTCGGTGCTGGATCTACAGAAAAGCCACACAATCAAAAAAAGGCAAAAAGAAGACCACACAATGAAAAGCTGCCACACAACTTCTATGGCAGATTTTCCAAGTGTGAGCTTTTTTTTTTTTTTACGTTTACACAACAGTGGTTCATATGGAAACAGTCAACCAAAGGCAGAAATGGATAGAAACATGCAACAGCTGATTTAACTGATTAACTTTTCCCTTTATGATCAAAATAAAGTACCCCGCCATTTTCAGTTGTGAATGCATCACCGTGATAACAGAATAAAACATTTTCCTCCTTTTCTTATCCAGTTGGTAACATCACCTTGACATGTACATGAACACAAAACTTCACAAGTCTGGCTATCGCACATTACTTCACGGGAGTAAGACTTGTGGTCGTTGCCTCTCCACGTTGGTTCCACTGAAAATGAACAGTGGACAGCCATGTGGCAAGCCCATAAATCATCAGTGGCGAGCACAGAGAAGCTGTTTGGCACCAGGAGATGTGACGTGGTGGAGTGATTAATCATTACTCTTAAGTGTTTACAGGTAATTTATGGCTTCAATTCACCGCTTTTATTGTGATGTGTGGCTGAGTGGCATGGACAGAGACGCTGATGTTCATTGTGACACCCAAGCTCGTCCGTCACTCAGTCCCTTTTATGAGTCCGACGTCATTGTATTCCTCCTTTATGTGGCTCCCCTGGGTGATGACGAAGGTCACCCGGCTCCATCTGAGCCTCAGAGGTCACTAATGGCTTCTGAGTGAGCTACAAGTGGGGCAGAAAGGGCAATATTCCATGAGGTAGAAAAAGGTGAGTTACCATCATGTTTTACGTCCAGGGAACATGTGAGTGGAAATGACCATAATTCAAGACAAAATCAAGCAACAGAAGGAAGATATTTCGAGGCGATGGTGTGGGCACAGACAGAAGCATTTCTAGGTAAAATTACAGGCACAATATCAGCTTCTTTGTTGTTTCACATCCCATTAAACTATAATGGTGTTAATGTCTGACAGCATGTTTGTTAAACCAGTTATTGGGCGGCTCATGGCAACTCAGTCTCAATGAAAATGCATGCAGTTTATTTTTATCTTCATTATACTGTATGTTTCTGGGTTGTGGAACACTGGAAAAACTCTTCATGTGGACTTGGAAAAAGGCCCTCACAGCCAACCAAGGCTGGGAGCACGTGACTCATTCCTGCTTCTGGAAAGGTGTGAGCAACCGGGGAATCCATCATGCAGACAACTTCCACATGTGCAAATGGTCATGGAGGATTTTTTTCCACAGACCCCGCATGATCTTGACATCTTGGTCTAGTTGGCAAACAGTTCAACCTCTGGTCTAGTTGGCAAACAGTTCAACCTCCTCCCAGTCAGGCACCACCAGCTCATTCCCCTCACCCTGCTGGTTCGTCTATTCCCCGCTGGGTCCCTGCCGGTTCTCTCTTGGAGGCTCACGTAAGTGGTAATTTGGCCAGCCCATTTTCCCTTACTTCACTCCTCCACTCACGGCTCTTGTCTTCTCTCCACAGGCTGTTTCCTCTGGCGAGTGACTATTTCCGTAGCTGTGCGGGGTTTTTGATATTTAATAAAATTCTCAAACATGTGTTATTGTTTGATTGTCCATTCTTGTTGCTGCATCGCGCATGTGAGCTGACTGCCAACAACAATTATGTCAGGGTGCCATTTCCACCGATGTCTGACCAAACTGAAAGTGTGGATGCAGTGCTTGACTACGTCATATGATGGGGCTTCCTCCCCATAAGTCTCTTTCATCTTATCGAACATCTCCCAAGGTGGGCGGCCTCTCAAGTGCAGGAACCCGATGACCGCATAGCATTCAACTGACTCCATTATCACACCTTACTCCACCTTACCACGTGGAAATGAGAAACTCTTGGGAGCTCAGCGCTGCAAATTACCATGTGACCTATGGAGATTTGGATTATTTTACATGTGACATTTCAGTTTCCTACAATAACAGGTAGTGGTTTAGAGGAAATTTTTAATGTGCCGCCTTCATTTTTTTGAAGACACACTCTGGTGGCAATAAATCCCCTATAAAAACAAATCTACTGTACATCACCTAAAATGGTATCTTGTGCCCTTTTTTTCTACAACAAAAACCTTTCATTGTCTTACAGTTTCATGCCAAAATCCTTTCACCCCCCTCCCCCCAAATGTCAGAATCAGTGATTAATAGACCCAACCACATACCATAAGGCTAACAGTGGCTAGTACTACATTATCTGAATACATCCTGTGATAAAAAGACTTACCGGTTGAAAGACATACCCAGTTGTATACACGGTGGCCCAGGATAATGACTGAAACTGCATCGGTCCTTAAAAGCAGTTTAATGGTAAAACCCATCTTAATTTGAGGCTGTTTGTTAAACAGTGCTAACTAGCCTGGAGGATAATGTCAGTTAGGCCAGAGAGTCCTGACTGGCTCGAAAACTACCCACGTGTCAGCACCACGGATAATTACGTCACCAACAACGTTCCACCTCAACTTGCCTTTTTACAGGGGGGTATGGCTGTGTAGTTGTGCATGCACATGTTGGACATTGATTTAACCTCACGATGAAGGAGAGCCGGACCCCCTGTGGTGGACAGAAGATTTCCTGACCTCTGAAGGAGAGCTGGACCCCCTGTGGGGGACAGAAGACTTCCTGACCTCTGAGGTTCAAATATAGGTGTGAACAGATGGCTTCCTGACCTCTAAGGCTCGAGAGGAGAGAGGGGGGAAGTTATGTAAATAAAAGGTTGATGTAGGGGAATAACTTGATGTAGGGGGATAAAGGGAAATTCTTTGATGTGAGATGCTTTGATGTGAGATTGTTTAAAGGTGAGGACTGAGGTGTGTGTCTCCCTCTTGTTTCTCTGCTCAGGGATGAGAGCAGACTGTGGGAATGTAGCTTGAAATAAACTGGAATTAAATGCAACTCAGTTTCGTTATTCAAGGCTCCCCACATTGGTGACTAACGACGTTGAGAATGACCGGAGAAGGTCTCAGGGTCCCGGACTCACCAAGTCCAGAGCTGGCGAACGCTGTGGCCGTCAAGCTGCCGGATTTCTGGCAGGATAACCCACGGTCGTGGTTCCTACAAGCGGAGTCGCAGTTCGCTCTCGCAGGAGTAACGGTGGATGACACTAAATTCCACCATGTCATCGCTAAACTGGATAACAGCACAGCTCGGTGTGTGCAGAGTTTGGTGGAGCAGCCACCAGCGACCGGCAGGTACGACAAGCTGAAATCCACCCTCATTAAGTTTTTCACCCCCTCGGCCGAAGTGAGGGCGAGGAGGATCCTGTCTTTGCTAGACCAGGGAGGACACAGGCCGAGCGCCCTGATGGAGGAGATGATACAGCTGAGAGGGTTGGACAAGGATGATTTCCTTTTCCAGTTCATCTTCCTCTCCACCCTCCCGACGCATGCGAGAAGCACGCTGGCTGGCAAGAAATGTCACACCCCGGAGGAGTTCCGGGAGCTGGCCCAGGAAGCAGATGGGATTCTGGACGCCTGCGGCGGGCAAGCAACCACAGCGGCGACCCACGACAGCAGGGAGCCAGAGGCGGCAGACCCAGGCTGGCCGACGACGGCGGCAGCACGGCCGCGACGAGGTGGAGCCATTCGGCCGGCGGCAGAGGCGCGGCCCCGACGCAGCGGAGGAGAGGATCTCTGCTTTTACCATCGGAGGTTCGCTGAGAGGGCACGCAGGTGTGTGCCACCCTGCAACTTCAGGAGTTCGGGAAACGGCAAGACCGAGAGTCGTTAGCAGCTTCGACTCTCGGGGAAGGCAACAAGCTGCTCTACATCGCGGATGCGCGCTCCGGACGAGAGTTCCTCATAGACACCGGAGCCCAAGTGAGCTTCATCACCCCAACATACGCGGACCGGGTGGCTGGACCCCACGGTAGCGGAGCTACGGCGGCAAATGGCTCGAGCATCAACACCTACGGGAGAAGGACCTTGCCTTTATGCTTACATGGCCGCACATATGAATGGACTTTTGTAATAGCGGCGGTGAGTTTCAACATGTTGGGCGCGGATTTTTTGTGTTCACACAATCTGTTAGTTGATCTTGCTAATAGACGGCTGGTAAATGCACTCTTTTTTTACTCTCTCCCCTGTTCAGCTCGAGTGTCCCCGCCACCAGCACAGACCCACGTCGCTACAGCTGGTGGTAAGTTTCACACACTCCTCACCCAATTTCCAGCGCTCACTGTGCCCACTTTTTCAGCGGCAGTCGCGAAGCACGGAGTGAAACATTTTATACCTACATCTGGTCCTCCCGTGTTTGCAAAAGCTCGGCGCTTGGATGCAGTTAAGCTTGCCATTGCGCGCGAGGAGTTCGCCAGCCTAGAGAGGCTGGGCATCGTTCGTAGGTCAAAAAGCCCGTGGGCTTCGCCGCTGCACATGGTACCGAAAGCCGATGGCTCCTGGAGACCGTGCGGTGATTACCGCAGGCTAAACAATGCTACGGCGCACGATCGTTATCCCATCCCGCACATTCAGGATTTTTCGGTGCACCTGGCGGGCGTGCGCGTTTTTTCAAAGATTGATCTGGTTTGCGGCTATAAGTCCCAGTCCAGCCGGAGGACATTCCTAAAACAGCGGTGATAACCCCGTTCGGACTTTTCGAGTTTTTACGCATGCCGTTTGGTCTCAAAGGGGCGGCGCAAACGTTTCAGCGGATGATGGATGCCGTGTTACGCAATCTCCCTTTCGTGTTTGTGTACCTCGACGACATTTTGGTCGCGAGTACTTCAGAGGACGAACACGAAAAGCACCTCACAGCAGTTTTTAGGAGGCTGGGAGAGCACGGCTTAATAGTTAACCCAACAAAGTGCCAGTTCGGCGTCGAGCAGATCGATTTTTTGGGTCACCGCGTATCCCCAGAGGGAGCGGTTCCGTTACCAGATAAAGTACGCGCGGTAGCGGATTTTCCCCGGCCACAAACGGTCAAATCACTACAGGAATTCTTGGGGATGGTGAATTTTTACAACCGATTCCTGCCCCACGCAGCTCAAATCATGCAACCGTTATATGCCGCGCTCAAAAAACAAAAACCAACCCAGGCGGTTGAATGGTCCCCGGAGTGGGAGCGCGCGTTCACAGAGGCTAAAAAAGCCTTGGCTGACGCTGCGCTCCTGGCCCACCCAGACCCGGCAGCACGTATCGCGCTGATGACAGACGCTTCAGATGTAGCCATAGGGGCCGTTATTGAGCAACAGGTCGCCGGAGTTTGGCAGCCTTTGGCTTTCTTTAGCAAATCCTTAAGCGCGGCTGAGCGAAAATACAGCACGTTCGACAGAGAACTGTTGGCGCTGCATTTGGCTGTTCGTCATTTCCAGTTCTGGCTGGAAGGACGGTGCTTCACCGCTTATGTAGACCACAAGCCGCTCACATACGCCATGGCTAAAATTTCAGAACCGTGGTCCGGCAGGCAGCAGAGGCAGCTGGCCGCGATCTCGGAATTTACCACTGACATTAGGCACGTTGCGGGCAAATTCAATGTTGTAGCAGACTGTCTCTCGCGCGCGTTCACGACGCCACCACGCGCAGAGGCAGAACGGGCCACCGTGACCGCGCTGCAGGAGAGCGGCACAGTGGCGCACGCAGCCCCGGTGCACGTGGGTATAGATTATGCAGCCATGGCAGCGGACCAGGGGGCAGATGCAGACGTGTGCGCGCTCCAGTCTGGACCAACAGGGTTAAGGCTGGAGAGCAAGTGTTTACAAACCGGTAGGCCCCCCCTGATCTGCGACGTGTCGACGGGGCGCCTGCGTCCGGTGGTTCCGGCCACGTGGCGCCGCCGTGTTTTTGACTCGGTCCACTCGCTGGCGCACCCGGGGGTGCGCGCGTCGGTGAAAATGGTGGCAGAAAAGTTTGTTTGGCCGGGCCTGCGCAAGCACGTGAAGAAATGGGCGAAAGCCTGCATTTCCTGTCAACGGGCCAAAATTCACAAGCACACAAGGGCCCCGTTAGAACCGTTTTGCATTCCAGCCAGAAGGTTCGACCATGTACACGTCGACCTTGTGGGCCCCCTACCGGCATCGCAGGGGTTCACGCATCTTTTGACAATGGTGGACCGGACCACACGTTGGCCGGAAGTGGTCCCGCTTGCGATGACCACGGCCGCGGAGGTGGCTCGCGTTTTTTTAACGGCTTGGGTGGCGCGCTTCGGGGTTCCGTCGGACATTATGTCCGATAGAGGACCTCAATTCATCTCTGAGCTGTGGTCAGCGATGGCCAATGGCTTAGGAGCCAAAATTCACCGCACTACGGCTTACCACCCTCAGGCTAATGGTTTATGCGAGCGTTTTCATAGGTCTTTGAAGGCAGCACTCAGAGCGTCGCTCACGGATGCAGATTGGGTAAATAAACTGCCATGGGTTTTATTAGGGTTGCGTTCTGCGCCCAAAGAGGACTTAGACGCCTCCCCAGCGGAGCTGGTATTCGCACAAACTCTTAGGCTGCCAGGCGAGTTTTTACCAGAGCACCCGGAGCCGCCACCTCTCCCTGCTCTAGGACCGTTAGTTCGCACGGGAGCAGACACGCTTCCGGGTCCGGTTCATCACGCTTTTCCACGAGTCCGAGTTTCCGAGTTTCCGAGTTTTCGTCCCCAGGGCTTTGAAAAATGCCGATTTCGTTTTTGTCAGGCGCGAAGCCCTAAAAGCAACGCTCAAACCTCCTTACGAAGGGCCATTTCGAGTGCTGGAGGCAGGTGATAAGCAATTTGTGCTAGATTTGGGAGACAGAAAAGAGACAGTCCGTATTGACAGACTAAAACCTGCTTTTGTCATGAAGGACGGATCTGTGCCGGTCGCAGTGGCGCCTCGACGAGGCAGGCCCCCACAAGGGGCACATAACCACTCTCCCCCTCAGTCAACAGAGCCGAAGCAGGACGGCGCCGCAGGCAAGGCGGGGCCAACTCACAGCAGATTCGGCAGACGGTTGAAGCCCAAGCGGCGCACAGACTGAATGTTTGTATTGATTATACAGTAGCCAGTAATATGTTATTGAATTTTAGGGAATAGTCCTTTCTTCATCATTTGGGGGGGGGGGGGTTATATGGCTGTGTAGTTGTGCATGCACATGTTGGACATTGATTTAACCTCACGATGAAGGAGAGCCGGACCCCCTGTGGTGGGGTGGGTGGGTGTTAGGTGTGAACAGATGGCTTCCTGACCTCTAAGGCTCGAGAGGAGAGAGGGGGGAAGTTATGTAAATAAAAGGTTGATGTAGGGGAATAAATTGATGTAGGGGGATAAAGGGAAATTCTTTGATGTGAGATGCTTTGATGTGAGATTGTTTAAAGGTGAGGACTGAGGTGTGTGTCTCCCTCTTGTTTCTCTGCTCAGGGATGAGAGCAGACTGTGGGAATGTAGCTTGAAATAAACTGGAATTAAATGCAACTCAGTTTCGTTATTCAAGGCTCCCCACAGGGGGCAGGATTCAGTGAAACTTTACAGCAGAAAAACAGATATGACAAATCTGAGTGATTTCGTTCTTGATTTGTCTGGTAAGTCATAAAAAAAAACATGTTAACAGACATGTTAACAAGAAAAAAACTAAATTTTTGGCAGAGTGTCACTTTAATGAATTTGCATATTCTCTCATCAGCTTTTCACTTTTTTCATGTAAATTTGCAAATTTTCTTGATTAGTTATTAGGGTTCCAAGCAGCTATGCGGTGGGAAACCTATTGTTTTTGTTCTGATTTTTCTTTTTCTTCTTCTTTTTCTCTGCTAAAAATGCATGGTAAGTAAAAACGGTGATAGGTGGAAACTTGAAATTTTACAGTCTGATCAGAACCTCTTTGCACTACTCAGAGACAAAAAAATCAAGGCATTGTGTACATAGGTGACGCTATAATAAACACTTTTTTCAAATATCTTGAACGGCTGAGCCTAGACTAAAAATTCTTTCATCATTCTATTCACTGGAATCTTCTGGTGGCACACTCTAAAAATGAAGTTTTGTGCACCATATTTTCCAAAATGTGCAAGTGAACTCAACATGAACTCCTCCTAGGCCATTCATCCAAATTGCTTGAAATTAAGCAGAGATCATCTACAGACACTGATAATGAAAAGTTTTTAAAAATATCAATCCTTTTGTATTTTCTCGGCCAATCAAGTTGTCCAGTTTCTCTTTGGCATGAAGTTTTGGGTTTAACTCTAGATATACTCATTCAAATTTGATGAAACTTCACACTCCTAACCACAACAGTATTTATCAGCAAAACACCAAACTTCATGCAATTCTGTTAATGTTCCAAAAATCATATTTATGAAATGTCTGTCAGCCATTTTGTCTTGTCAGTGGAACTTTTGTTTTTCTTGAGTGGGCAAACCAAAGTAGTATTGTGGTGTAGGTGTTAAGATACTCGTCTGTCATGCAGGAGCCCTGAGTTCACATCCTTCTATTAATCAGTCCTTCCAGGATGTTGCGATCACGTGAAATCAGCTAATCACCACGATTATTGTGTGATCTTGCAACTTTCCCACAATTTTGGCCAATCCTCATCAACTTCCGTTAATTTCACCAATCAAATTTGTCTTCGAGTGGCACGCAAAAGCTCAGTCTAACCAATCAAACGCATCACTGCACCACATTCACGTTTGTGTTTACAGTGAGTATTAGTTTTTGCTGACGTGTTCCATTGAGTGTGTGATTAAAAAAAAAACTCCACTCATCCGCAAGGTTTCCAACACTGTCCCTTCATCCGTCTCTCCCAGCTTGCCGGTGGACGTCTTGCCATGTCTCCGTCCTGACGGTGTGTACGAAGTGCTGGGTTTGTGTTGAAGCATGTCCACCTGCCCTAAAAGCACCTCGTTGCGGGAGCGCACGGGAGGACAGACATCATAAAACACAAACAAAATGAACAAATCTGACACTACAGCCAGTGTTTGAACATTTATACATCTTCAGAGGTAAAATCATTACTACATCTTGTCAATGAGCTTTAAAGCTGTGAATCTCCGGTCTGGACATGGACAAAGCCCCTTCCCGCCGTAAATGAAAGATGTGTGTCTGAAGAGACAAGTGTGTGTCAAGTCGTGCAACAGATAGACAGGTAGGAGTTAGGCACGGAAAGGAAGAGAATATTGTCTGTAATTTTTTTTTTATTTTAGAAAAACAGATTCCAATAGATAATACAGAGCAACAGAATAAATGATTTATTTTTTCCTCTCTTCTCGGTACCGAGTGGTTGGGGACCATAGAGAGTTTTCAAATGAAGGTGCTGCCAATAATTTCCAAATCTATACTCCTTAACATGCATTCAATGCAATTTAGCTGTTGTAATGGATATTGTGTTAAAGTTTGTATTTGCTGTTGCACAAAAGAGCTTTTCTGTATGGCAGAAGTTTCTGCTTAATTTACAAATCACTGTAATAGGAAATTTTTGACAATCCTGTGCTTTTCTTGTATTGCTATATACTGTAGAATATCACTGCAGTAAACTGGAAAAAGTCATCATCTTTAAAATTTGTAATTCTTCCCACAGCTTTTAGTGCAAAAAAACCTCTCAAAACATTGCAACTTTTATTGCAACTTTTTAAAAAAGCTCCCGCTAATTCAGGCTTTTTGGGCCACAACAATCATAAAAACACCCCGTGAAATCCTGGAGGGAGTGATTAATATGTCATTCCTCTAAAATGCAACATACCTATTCTGTACACTTGAAAACAATATATATTGCAACACTGAGCTTTAACTGCTTATGCAATTGAACATTTACCATTTGAGAAAGAGTGAAAGCTAAAGCAGTTGTGTGGTGTTGTGGTGAGTGCTTGGAAAGCAGGAGGTCCCAGATTTGAATCTTGCCAGGGAGGTCTTGTTCTTCGAAACAATAAATGAAGTACAGCATGGCTCTGCTGTACATTTTAATGCAGCACTATGTTAGATAATGTCTGCAAAATTATTTTGATGGTACACCAAGATTTGACTGAGTGAATGTCACTTCATCCATAACCTGAGTGCACCCACATTGCCTTGAACAGCCCTTTTTTGTGTATCATTACTGAGCAGAAAGTGGATGTGGTCTCGGTCTGTGGCCTCGGTCCCGGCAGTGAATCAAAGGGCTCTACATTAGCCACCAACAACAAAAAGCCCTATGATTGGGACTGGGGTTACGGTCGCCATGGTTGTGGCCTTTTCACTGTTCCTACAAGGAACAAGAAAGTTATAAAGTGCTACTTTAAAAATAATGTGTAGGAGACCTTTGGTTTTAAATACTGTTGCTAAGCAGCACAAGACCTTGAAGTCCACACCTGCTTGGAATCTGATGATTGCCGCTTGCGGTTATTTTTCATTTTGTTCTTGTATATTTGCAACTTTCTTTACTAAAATGTCCAACTTTTTCGTGAAAATGTGTGACTCTTTTCCTGTAAATTTCAAACGTTTTTGATAAATTTCTTTTTTTTTTTTTGTCCTGTCAGGCAGCTTGGCAAACAGAACAGGGATCTGTCACCCTACTGTGCCAAAACAGATTTACTTTGCCAAGAGGAGCCTATACAGTGCCTAACTTTGCACTGTATATTGTTGTAAACTCCTCCTGTAATAACTTTTAATACTTTACCCAACAGGATGGGGAAGAGGGAACGGAAGTGTGTGAAGGGGGGAAAGAAAAGGGAGGGGAACAGACAAAAAAAAAAAAAAAAGACAACTAAAACAAACAAAAACAAACAAACTAAAACAAACAAAAGACAAACTGCTTCTTCCACCGAAGATGTCTCAACACGAGTCTGGTTTCTGCACCTGTTAAAGGAGAGAAACTTGTACATGCATACCTAAATGAACTCACTGACACTGTGACGTCATACACCTGTTTCTGCGAGGACATGTGTGTGCAGACCAAGACCTTC
This sequence comes from Pholidichthys leucotaenia, assembly GCA_020510985.1. Taxonomy (NCBI): domain Eukaryota; kingdom Metazoa; phylum Chordata; class Actinopteri; order Cichliformes; family Pholidichthyidae; genus Pholidichthys; species Pholidichthys leucotaenia. The sequence continues at coordinate 309,049,356 of CM035840.1, read as the reverse complement.
TGCATATACAACAACAATAAACCCTGGTTCATTCCTAAACTGAAGCAGCTACGTCAGACCAAGGAGGAGGCCTACAGGACTGGTGACTGGACTCTGTACAAGCGGGCCAGAAACATGCTGACGAAGGAGACCAGGCTTGCTAAGAGGAGCTACAGTGTGAAGTTACAAAAAAACTTCTCAGCTAACAACTCTGCTTCTGTCTGGAGAGGCCTACGGAATATCACCAACTACAGGAGACCATCCCCCCACCCTGCGGAAAACCTCCAGCTGGCTAATGACCTAAACAGCTTTTACTGCAGGTTTGAAAAGAACCTACAGTTCTCACCTCCCACCCACACAAAAGGATTATCTGCAGCCCCAGGAACTCCATCCCTCCTCCACTCTGACCTCCCACCAGCACTAATGATCTGTGAAGAGGAGGTGCGCCGGGTCTTTCAGAGACAAAAGATCAAGAAGGCTGCAGGACCTGATGGTGTGTCTCCGTCCTGCCTGAGAGTCTGCTCCAACGAGTTGGCCCCCATCTTCACCCGGATCTTTAACAGATCACTGGAGCTGCGTGAAGTGCCTTCCTGCTTCAAACGCTCCATCATCATTCCAGTTCCCAAGAAACCCTCTATTACAGGATTAAATGACTACAGACCTGTTGCCCTGACCTCTGTGGTCATGAAATCCTTGGAGAGATTGGTGCTGAACCACCTGAAGGTCATCACAGGCCCCCTGATGGACCCACTGCAGTTTGCCTACCGGTCAAACAGGTCAGTGGATGATGCAGTGAATATGGGACTACATTACATCCTGCAACACCTCGACTCCCCAGGGACGTACGCCAGGATCCTGTTTGTCGACTTCAGCTCAGCGTTCAACACCATCATCCCAGGCATTCTTCATCAGAAACTCCTCCAGCTCAAGGTGCCCCCCTCCACCTGCCAGTGGATCTCCAGTTTTCTGACTGACAGGTGGCAACAGGTGAAGCTAGGGAGATTTACATCCAGCTCCCGAAAAATTAGTACTGGCGCCCCCCAAGGATGTGTCCTTTCCCCACTGCTCTTCTCCCTCTACTCCAACGACTGCACCTTAGAGGACCCTTCGGTGAAGCTCCTGAAGTTTGCGGATGACACCACAGTCATCGGTTTGATCCGGGATGATGATGAGTCTGCATACAGGCGGGAGGTGGAGCAGCTGATCCTCTGGTGCAGCCAGAACCATCTTGAACTTAACCCAGCCAAAACGGTGGAGATGACTGTGGATTTCAGGCGACACCCCCCTTCATTCCCCCCACTCACCATCCTCAACAGCACAGTGTCCACTGTGGACTCCTTCAAGTTTCTGGGTACCACAATCTCCCGGAACCTGAAGTGGTCCTCCCATATTGACACTGTCCGGAAAAAGGCCCAGCAGAGGTTGTTTTTTCTGCGTCAGCTCAAGAAGTTTGATTTGCCTCAGGAGCTGCTGGTTGTCTTCTACACCGCCATCATCCAATCTGTCCTCTGCTTTTCCATCACTGTCTGGTTTGGATCTGCCACTAAACAGGACAAGACCAGACTGCAGCGGATCATTAAGTCTGCGGAGAGGATCATTGGTACCGACCTACCCTCCATTGAGAACTTATATCGGTCCATAACCAGGAAACGGGCGGGAAACATCTGTGCTGACCCATCACACCCCGGCCACAAACTGTTTGAACTTCTATCTTCTGGTCGTCGTTACAGATCACTGAAGGTCAAAACCACCCGTCACAGGAACAGTTTCTTTCCTCAAGCCATCACTCTGATGAACTCCTAACATTCACCTAGTCCTACCTGTTTGCTGTACTCATGACTTTTCATCCATTATTACATTGCACATAACTCTCACACTGCTTTTCACTTCATTCACATTATATCACTGAATCTGAGTCCACATTGAAATACTGTGTGATTGTATATTTTTTCATATATTTCTGCAAAGTGTGGTTAGTCTGAGTAAATAACTGCATATATTCCTGTATATATTTGCATCCTTTTATAGAAACGTGGACAGACTGTAATTTACTGTACATACTCTGGTTGTCATTGAATCCTTATTTAAATCCTTCACCTGAACAACGAGAGCAAGTTTTTAGCCAAAGTCAAATTCCTTGTATGTGTTGTGCATACTTGGCCAATAAAGCTGATTCTGATTCTGATTCTGATTCTGATGTATGTCTGTGTGCCTATATATGAGAACGCGCGCAAAATAAGTGTGTGCATGTGAGTGGTTTGTCAGGAAACATACGAGCGGAGGGCCGGTCGCAGCAGCCCTCCCCCCGAGGACCCCGAGCAGGCAAGGCAGCGCCACCAACCCCCAGCCCCGAGGTCAGCAAGCCCCAGGAAAGCCAAGCATCCACCCCCGGAGAGACGATCAAGGGAGGGCAGGCCGCCTGGCAGCCGGCGCAGTGAGCCCACACCCCTGGACCCGCCCGACCCCCACCCCCCCAGTGGGGCCAACATCCGCCCCCGGGCCCCAGGCACCAGGAGGCCAGCGACCCCACCCCCCAGGACAGAGGCCAGCCAGCGCCCTCCGGCGCGAGCCCCCCCAGGTACCCCCACGTTTTTGATAAATTTCTAACTTTTTTGTTAAAAGTTCTTTTTCCCCCAAAACGTGCAGCCTTTTCAAGTAAATGTACAATTCTTCTCTCTCTTTTTTTGTAAATCTGCATCCCTTTTTTCATGTGATTTTTTTTTTTAACTTTTGATGAAGTTTTGCATTTTTTTTAATCATTATTTCTTTTTTTTTTTTCCCCCCCTCTGGAGGGGAAACTCAGCCAAAAAGGGGACAAATGGCCTGTTGCCTGGGAAACAGTCACCCTTACCTATGCACATCCTTGCCTGTTGATCACATTGGACTGCTTATGGAGACCTGTGTCTGTTCCAGACCTGTTGACATGGACCGCAGAAGCTCTTCAGTCACGCCGCAGCCTTTCGAAGGTGTAAAGGTGCTGGACATGGAGGACACATCAGTGCGTATCTCATCGGCCATCTCATCTGGGCGTGGGCGGTGATAGAAGCGGCGGCGAGCTGAGAGGCTTTTAGCCGCCGGGTAGGTCAAACGCCTCCGTCGTGGTGGTGAAAGGGTGGTGTAAATCACTGTCTCTAATCAATACTCCTCTGAGGGTGATAAATGGGAGCTGGACAGACTGAGACGTAATCGAAGGAGAGCGTGAGGAGGGGCAAGGAGGTCGGGGATAAAACACAGGATCTGGAGTCTGAATTCACTGCTGCTCATTATCGTTAATTGTCAAATAACTCAATTTAAAGAGGGTTAAAATGGGCTGCAGTTCCACCGGTGTCCACTAGAGGCTATTTCCATCCATCCATCCATCCATCCATCCATCTTCTTCCGCTTAATCCTTTTTCTGGTCGCGGGGGAGCTGGAGCCTATCCCAGCATCTTTTGGGCGAGAGGCAGGGTACACCCTGGACAGATCGCCAGTCCGTCGCAGGGCCAACACAGAGAGACACACAACCATTCACTCTCACAGTCATACCTAAGGACAATTTAGAATCCCCAGTTTGATGCCAATTAACCCAACTTGCATGTTTTTGGCACGTGGGAGGAAACCGGAGAAATCCCAACATGAGTTAATCCCCATTGACTCAGATATTAAAATGTTCAATTTTTCAGGAGAAATAAACATGCTTACAGGCTGGTGCAGGAAATTACCTATATTGACCACAGTGTGTTTGTGAATGGTTGTACTATTCATCTTTTTTTCCTTCTGCAATATTAATGAACATGCCCTCTTTGACCAACAAATGGATGGCTTCATAGCTTAATTCCCACCCCTCTACTTCTGACAAGTAGGCTCTAACTTCGGAGTCAATGGCCACGGTTATGGGCAAAATTTCTTCAATCTGATTACTATTATTATTCAGATCAGAATTTTACTGTTTACATGGATCCTGAAAAAGCTGATCCGATTAGGACGTGCGTTTCCATGTGTCACACATTTGAACAGAATAAATCATTTTGACATGTGCACATCGACATTTCGACATTCCGAAAATAGTAGAAGAAGCAACTTCCGGTGTTAGCAAGCCCGGTTTCGTGTCGAAATGGACCCATATTGTGTTATTCAGACTGTACTTTTGCTTCTGCTGGTCTCCGTAATGAAGCTACAAGTTCATACTTCTGCATATGACGAACAGAGGGAGACAGCAGGACGATACAGACCAGTTTTGTTTTACTCCCGCTATGTTTTCCGCTAGCTGCTATAAAGGCAGAAATACGTCACGTCGACGTGTGGCTGGCATACAGACATGCGCGGTAAACATATTTTCTGCCCAACCTTCGAAATAAGTGTTTTCATGCGCACCATTTGAATTAACAATCAGCATAACCCACCCGTCTCAATCGGAATGAAATTTTGATCCTAATGAGTGTGATCGGGTCAGAATATTCAGACTGGTGTGTTTACATGAAGCATTTTTATTCCGATCAGGCTTTTAATCCGGTTACTTGTGTCCATGTAAACATGGTCACTGGTAAGAGATCCCTGTTGAGGTTTGCCATGTGATCTTTGTGCATTTTTAAAGATAACTTTCCAAATATGTTTGTATTCACCAGAACTGATAAACACACATAGATGAGGTTGAAATGAAAATAGATTATGTGAGGAGTTTTTGAGAAACTGCACCACTTTTGATGATATTAGCAATTTGATGTTTCCATGAGTTAAGGAAAAAAATTAGTCACGTGTCTTCTTCAGTATCTCTGTCTCACTCCATGTGGTTTGCATTTATTGGGATCCAGAAATAAACTGCGCTCAAAGCCTTGATCAGGTGTTGATGTGCCTTGGCGCCCTGGTTTCTGTCTCAGCACCCATAACAGCACCAAAGCTATTTTAAACATGAATAACAGCAGGTCCAGATTCACATCCTTCCACCTGTGTGTGCAGTCAGACACTTAGACCAGAAATCTACCAGAGCAGAGTGGAGCTACACAGTTATTCAACTAAAAGGAGAGGGCTCATTAAAGATTCCCTCTGACCCACTTCTGGTTAATGTACACTGAACAAAAATCTGGAGTGACATTTACTTAAAAAAAAAAAAAAAAAAAACTCAAGTATTTTCACTTAGAATTTCTGATAAAAGTTACTCAGGTTTTTTTTTTTTAAGTAAGTTTACTTAGTTCCAAAAGTATAGTTTACAAATGTGTGACCCGTGCTGGCAAAATGACTCACTTTTGGCTCTTTTCCATAGTCACAGTTCTTTTTTACTTGTTTCGATTCTCCACTACTTCTTTCTCCCTGGGTTGTTGATCCATTACAACCCTGTAAAGCCGCGTAAACTCAGTAGTGGGCGGGATTGAGGCGGCGCCACACTCTGCTGACGTCAAGCATGCGACCTATTCCTTCACAACAAAGAAAATGGCGGATTAGGAGCGGAGGATTTTCACGTTGCTTCTTCTCTGGCTTTTGAACACAATAAATGAATGTTTTTAACCGGAGAAGAGAGTTTTACAGGAGAAGACGACGTGCATTGAGAGAACACACGTTGGAGCAGTACCAGAGACTCGTTGTTGCCATTGGGGAATATCAAGCAGCGGAATATGAAGCGGAATATGAAGCAGAGAGCTTAATTACCCAGCACATCAGGCACATCAAGCACACGAGGAAACAGTTTTTGGTAATTTAATGCTTTCTATTGTCATTTTATCGTCATGTCATTGTTGTGTACAGCATTTTGATGTCGCCAGGTTATCAGTATTAATATGTATGCTGTGTGTGTGTTCTAGTTGGCTGCGTTGTTGCAAAATCAACGCTGCAGACCATGGACCTGGTCAGTAAACCGTAGCTCGCAGTGGTGGGAGAATATTGTCCCCAGCTTCTCAAGCACACCAGTGGTTGCAGAACTTCCGGATGTCCGAGGACACTTTCACTTACTTGTGCCACAAATTGCGTCCATGCATGGAGCCTCATTCATGTGCATACATATGTCAAACGTTTGTTTTTTAAATAAAATTTGGTGCACTTTTCATCTATGTCTCCTCTGTTGTCCCTTATTAAATGCTAAAACCTTGTAATTGACCTTGGAATTATATGTGGATACTCGTTATATTTCCAATTAATCATAGCCCTATTTTACTTACAAAATAATTTAAATTACTTTAAAAAAGCCAATTCAACTGTAGTAAAATTCTTGTTTTTGTGTATCATTTTCCCTTTGATAGTTATTTTTAAGGGATATGTGTTCAGGGATGGGAAATTACACGCTAAAACACCGTAGAAAATGACTGCAGAAAAATGCAGCAGCTGAACAACTCCCTTTTGGTTTGATTGAATTGCCAATTGACCTTGGAATTATATGTGGATACTTGTTATATTTCCAGTTAATCCTAGCCCACTTTTACTTACAAAATAATTTTAAAAATTTTAAAGAAAGGCAATCCAACTGTAGTGCCATTTTGCATGTTGAGTGTCATTTGAGTATCATTTTCCCATCTATTGATATTTATAAGGCATATGTGTTCAGGGATGGGTAATTACACGTTAAAACACCTTAGAAAAATGACTACTACAAAAAAGGCAGCAGCTAGACAACTCACTTTTGGTTTGATGGAATTGCAAATTGACCTTGGAATTATATGTGGAAAATTGTTATTTCCAGTTAATCCTAGCCCATTTTGTCTTACAAAATAAATTTAAAAATGTTAAAGAAAGTCAATCAAACTGTAGCACCATTTTTTATGTCGAGTGTCATTTGAGTACCATTTTCCAATCTATTGATATTTATAAGGGATATGTGTTCAGGGATGAGTAATTACACGTTAAAACACCTTAGAAAATCACTGCAAAAAAAAAAAAACAGCAGCTAGACAACTCACTTTGGGTTTGATGGAATTGTCAGTGGACCACGAAATTTTCTGATGAAACTTTTGTTATTCCCATTAAATACTGTGACATTGTCAGACTGGCCAACACCAAATTAGAATTTTATTTTTCAAACCCATGACACTTTGGATGTATTGAATCAGAAAATCATAGGTTTATCATATTCATGTCAATGTTTACAACTACAAAACTGTTATATTTGGGTTTACATGTATGGGTATTTTCCCTTTATATTATACTAGACTCCTTATAATGTATTGAAATTCTCTGAATTTGGAATGACGATAGAACATTCAATTTACATGTACTTACCTTTTACCTACTTCGACTTTTACCTTCATCAGTGTCTACTGCTGAATGTAAAGTACACCTGTGGCTCTGCTTACAATTTAACTTGAACAATGTACACAATTTAGAGAAATGTATACAGCCGTGATAATTTTTTATTAACTTTAACAATAACAATTACATTACCTTTAAAAATTGTGACACCTTTATGGATGAACAGCGGCATTTGGCTAATATGAGGCAATGGAATGTGTATGTAATTATTCGCCTTTCTTATTTAGTTATAACAGACAAACCACACTTTTATCCAAAAAAGTAACAATTTAATAACATTAGAAATATTCCCAAAACATGTTTAAAAACGGGGATTTTTCATTACTTCGACCAGACTGCCAAAATGGTTTAGGAAAACTCTGTTGAAAGAAGCCGTCTCGGTCAGCTCATCCCTTCTGAATGCTTCTTCCTTCTCCTGGGCTGACTGCAGGTTTGCTGCAAGCATTCGTAGCTCCTGATGGTGTCTTTCGCGCTGTTCGTGGAGCCGTTCGTGCTGTTCGAGCATCCTATCATGGGCCAGCATCTCAGGTTGTTATGAAAACACCCCTGCATCTAGTGTTTTTTTTAAACGTACAAAGACATTTTAAATTCCTTATTATGCATCTAAAGAAAATAACAATAATCACATTAAAAAAACCAGGTTGTCATTTTCAGTTGTGCCTTACCAGAACTTGCCCGGGACATGACGGTTACTGATGGAGCGGCCGATATTGCGGACAATGGTCTCGACACCGATTCTGGCCCCCAGACAGACGCCGGAGTGATTCTAGAAGGAAAATGCACACAATACAGCTCACCGACAAAGTGCAACATGTACAGAAAACACCAAACTTTTTAACCAGAATACAATAATAAGCTTCTTTCAGCGTTTGGTTTAAGTGAATACTGAAATAAAAGCGTGAAACTGCTACCTCACAGCAAGCTGCGGAGGTAGCCGGATATTAGCTGGCTAACCACCATCACTAACCATTGCCCACAATCGAAAAAACGTCTTTATTGCTTAAAAGAAGTGAGCTTTTGACCGAAAGGACCAATTGGCGAAAAGACAGACAATATTAAAACAACACTCACCGTCAACGTTTTCCAATTGCGTGTCCGTGTCGAGCACATTGTCTCTGCCATTGCTAGCAGGCCGATATGGCGTCCATCTGCTCGTACCATTTCCACTCCTATCTACTCGCACCACTGCGTCCGTTATGGTCCTTTATGGCCCGATAATTGCTCTTCATTTTTTTTCTTTTGGACATCGTTAACACAATTGTGAAGCCGCTCACCGTGGTTACTCGCTGAAATTACAAATGGCGGTTGTGTAGCTTCAACAGAAAACAGAAAACGGACACTTTGTGACGTTACGCACTGACCAATCAGCGGCTAGCAGTCGATTGACGTCAAATCACACCTCGATTTTTCTCGCTTGTCCCCTGCCCCTTAACTGGCATGAAAATCGTATCGGTTAAAGCGAGTAGGGTGCTGTGGAAAGAGCGAGAAAGTGAATAAAGTAAAAGTAAGTAAAGCTAAGGTGATACTTGTGGAAAAGTGCCTTTTGAGGAAATAACTGAGGTTATAGAGACTTGGGTGAGTCAGCAGACAGCGTCTCAGTGAGGATGCAGTGGTTAAACATAGGAGGACAATAGTCAGGGACATCATGGGGAGTTGGCAGGAAGAAGGAGCCGGGGGGTTTAAGGGGAATGTATTGTGATGTTAAATGTCATGCAGTGTGATGTGAAATGCCATGCAGATGTGAGATGAGCTGTTGGGCTTATAAGGAGAAACCGTGCTTGGCTGCTTTATGCTTTTTCTGTGTATGAATGATGAGAGAGTGTAATAAACTTCGTCTGTTCGTGAACCTGACTCCTCATTTCCCACACTCTCCACACTGGTGACCCTGGACGTATTATGGAACACGAGGCAAGAACCCTGGAGTCGGCCCGGACGGGAAGCCCCAGCAACGCGGCAAGCATCCCACAGACGGCCCGGACGGGAACCCCCAGCAACGCGTGCGCTGTTTCAGTCAAGCTACCGGACTTTTGGCAGCACAACCCGCGCTCTTGGTTCTACCACACCGAGGCCCAGTTTGCCCTCCGGGGAATAACGGCAGACGACAAAGTTTTACTATGTGGTTGCAGCGCTGGACGCTCGCACAGCTCAGCAGGTAGCGAGTCTGCTCAACCAGCCCCCAGCCCACGACAGATATGAGGCTCTCAAAGCTGCGCTGACCCGGCGCTACACGCTGTCAGACTGTGAGAGAGCAGAGAGGCTCCTGAGGCATTCCGAGTTAGGAGATGGTTCGGCTGTCGATCTGATGGAGAAGATGTTGGCGTTAATGGGCACGGACGATGGGCATTTTCTGTTTGCCCACCTTTTCCTCCGCAACCTTTCAACAGAGGCAAGAGTGGTTCTGGCCAATTCGCCGTTGCTGGCCGGGCGTGACTACCGTGCGCTAGCCCAGGAGGCAGACCGGATCATCCTCACCACCAGAGCGCTCACAGTCAACGCGGCGGTGTTGGAGCCCAGCGAGATGACCAGAGGAGGCGAGGAGCCACCGACGGTAGCAGCAGCAGGGGCCAAGGAGCGCCAGAGAGACACACTCTGCTTCTACCACCGCCGCTTTGGAGAGAACGCATGCAGATGTGCGCCACCGTGCCAATTCAAGCACTCGGGAAACGCCAAGGCCGGCAGTCGGTAGCAGCTGCGACCGCCGGCGAAGAGAACAAGCTGCTCTACGTGACGGACTCGCGCTCAGGGAGGCGTTTCCTCATAGACACCGGAGCCCAGAAGAGCATCATCCTGCCGACCTACGCCGACCGGCTGGCAGGACCTAGCGGCCCCAGGCTGGTGGCAGTAAACAGCTCGGACATTAAAACCTTTGGTGAGAGAACACTGGCTTTATCTCTACATGGCCGTACATACGAGTGGACTTTTGTCATAGCAGCACTGAGTTTCCCAATCCTGCATGCATGGTTTACTAGTTGATGTTGCTAACAGGCACCTGGTTAATGCACTGTCCTTTAACTCTCTCCCCTGTACAGCTCGAGGGGCCGGGCCAGTAACACAAGCCAATGTCACAGCTCTAGGCGGTAAGTTCCACACACTGCTCACTCAGTTTCCAGCACTCACAGTCCCGACGTTTTCGGCGGCCATCGCTAAACATGGGGTGGAGCACTTTATAACCACCACCGGGCTGCCCGTTTTTGCACGTCCTCGGCGCTTGGATGCAGCTAAACTGGCCATAGCGCGCGAGGAGTTTGCCAACCTGGAAAGGTTGGGCATCATCAGGCGTTCGAACAGCCCATGGGCATCCCCGCTACACATGGTCCCTAAGGCTGAGGGGTCGTGGCGACCGTGCGGTGATTTCCGCAGGTTGAATAACGCCACAGCACATGACCGCTACCCGATTCCCCACATTCAGGATTTTTCCGTTCATCTCACCGGAGCATGCATTTTTTCTAAAATAGACCTGGTCCGCGGTTACCACCAGGTCCCAGTGCGCGCGGAGGACATACCCAAAACAGCGGTAACAGCGTTCATCTTGTTCGAGTTTCTGCGCATGCCATTCGGATTAAAAGGAGCGGCACAGATGTTCCAGCGCATGATGGACGCAGTGTTACGCGATCTCCCGTTTGTGTTCATCTACCTGGATGATATCCTGGTAGCCAGTGCGTCCGAAGACGAACACGAAACCCACCTCAGGACGGTTTTCCAGAGGTTGGAGGAGCATGGGTTAATAATCAACCCGGCAAAGTGCCAGTTCAGCGTGACGGGGATAGATTTTTTTGGGGCACTGCGTCTCACCGGAGGGAGCGATACCCTTGCCCGACAAAGTGCGCGCTGTGGCGAACTTGCCCCGGCCTCAGAAGGTCAGGGCGCTGCAGGAATTTTTGGGGATGGTTAACTTTTATAACCGTTTCCTCCACCGCGCAGGTCAACTCATGCAGCTATTGTACGCCGGACTCAAGAGACGGAAACCCACGGATGGAGTCGAATGGACTCCGGAGCAAGAGCAGACGTTCTCTGAGGTTAAAGCAGCCCTGGCAAATGCCGCACTGTTGGCGCACCCAGACCCGGCGGCCCGGATAGCGCTCACTACCGACGCCTCGGACGTGGCTATAGGGGCCGTCGTGGAGCAAGGTGTCGCCGGTTCTTGGCAGCCACTCGCTTTTTTCAGCAGGGCTTTGTGCGACAGTGAGCGTAAATACAACGCGTTCAACAGGGAGTTGCTGGCTCTCCACCTGGCCATACGCCACTTCCAGTTCTGGCTGGAAGGGCGCAGCTTCACCGCTTTCGTGGACCACAAGCCGCTGATGTTCGCGATGGCCAAGGTTTCGGAACCATGGTTGGGCCGGCAGCAGTGACAGCTGGCCGCGATCTCGGAGTTTACGACCGATATTCAGCATGTGTCGGGTAAACTGAATGTGGCGGCGGACTGCCTCTCGCGTGTGGTTGTGGCCCTGGTCTGCGTAGGGATAGATTATACAGCCCTGGCCACAGAGCAGATTAGCGATACAGACGTGCGCGCGCTCCAGTCTGGACCAACAGGGTTAAGGCTGGACAGCAGAGTACTGCAAGACGGCAAGCCCCCCCCCCAATCTGCGACGTCTCCACGGGACGCCCGTGCCCGGTGGTCCTGGTCGCGTGGCGCCGCCGCGTGTTTGAGTCAGTTCACGCTCTGGCGCGCCCAGGAGTGTGCACGTCAGTCAAAATGGTGGGAGCGAAATTCGTGTGGCCAGGCCTGCGCAAACAAGTGAAAGAGTGGGCGGCAGCCTGCGTAGCATGCCAACGAGCCAAAGTGCACAGACACACGAAGGCTCCTTTGGAGCCGTTTAGTATACCGGCTAAAAGATTCGACCATGTTCACGTGGACCTCGTGGGCCCCCTCCCGCCGTCGCAGGGGTGCACGCACCTTCTGACAGTGGTGGACCGCACCACACGCTGGCCAGAAGCAGTCCCGCTGGCGGCAACCACGTCCGCGGACGTGGCGCGCGCTTTTTTGACAACATGGGTGGCGCGTTTTGGAATCCCATCGGACATCACGTCCGATAGGGGCCCTCAGTTTGTTTCCAAACTTTGGTCCGCGATAGCACGTAGCCTGGGTGTTGCAATTCACCGCACAACCGCGTACAACCCACAGGCAAATGGGTTATGTCACTGAAAGCAGCACTCGGGGCTTCGTTGACGGATGCAAATTGGGTTGACCGGTTGCCGTGGGTTTTATTGGGGTTGCATTCCGCACCAAAAGAGGATTTGGAGGCTTCCCCGGCTGAGTTGTTTTTTTCTCAGCCACTGCGACTGCCCGGGGAATTTTTGCCAGATAATCCCGTGCCAGACAACTGCCCATCTCAACGTTTGCAGCGTAGTGCAGACACAGGCACGCTCCCCGGCCTGGCCCACCACTGTTTTCCACGTGTTTTCGTGCCAAAAACTTTGAAGAACGCGGAGTTCGTGTTCGTCAGGCACGATGCCCACCGCCCTCCATTGCGCCCACCCTATGATGGCCCATTCAGAGTGCTGGAAACAGGGGACAAGCATTTTTTGTTAGACTTGGGGGGGGCGTTGGGAGAAAATATGCATAGACAGACTTAAGCCCGCCTTTGAAGTGGCCGACGAGCAAGTGCTGCTGGCTCGGGCCCCTCGGCGTGGAAGACCCCCACTGAGAACTCCCCAGGCAAACGATTCACCAGGACAGCCACGCGGGCAAAGCGGGGTCCCCCCACCTTCCCATGGCCCACCCAAAGTCAGACATGCTTCCAGCATCCCCCCGCCGGCACAGAAACCCCCGTTACAGCAGATATGGGAGGAGACTGAAGCCAAAAAGGCATGTGGACTGAAACTTTGTCTGGGGGGGTAGTATAGAGACTTGGGTGAGTCAGCAGACTGCGTCTCAGTCAGGATGCAGTGGTTAAACATAGGAGGACAATAGTCAGGGACATCATGGGGAGTTGGCAGGAAGAAGGAGCCGGGGGAGTTAAGGGGAATGTATTGTGACGTTAAATGTCATGCAGTGTGATGTGAAATGTCATGCAGATGGGAGATGAGCTGTTGGGTTTATAAGGAGAAACTGTGCTTGGCTGCTTCATGCTTTTTCTGTGTATGAATGATGAGAGAGTGTAATAAACTTCGTCTGTTCGTGAACCTGCCTCCTCATTTCCCACACTCTCCACAAGGTAACTTTTTTTTTCCATATTCTTTATTGAAAGACCTTCAAAATGATATTTAATTTGTAGGAAGTGCGCAAAAACGGACCCAGAAAATTATTTATCTGTTGTTCTTATTAAAGACAAAAATAGAAAGGAGATGTCTTTACCTTCTTAACATGTTTCGACTGTACACTGCAGCCTTCGTCAGAAGAGTCAGCTGATTTGTTTATATTTTGGCTAGGTTTAAAACTTGCGCTCCATCAGTCGGGAGATACGTCTTCCACCAAAACATATGTATTTTTAGAAAGTACGATTTCTAAGCTTTACAATAATACCAGCACTCAGGGGGGGGTTCCCGGGACTTGCCGTTAGCAAACACAGTCATGGTTTTTGACTTCTCCTGCCTGTAGGTCGTAATGACGCGGTGCGCATTCCGACTCATTTTGCCAGCCCGGGTCACATATATTCCAATAAAGTTTTCTAAGAACTTTATTTTTCAGGTAAATTTACTTATGCTTTGGTAGTAAATTTGACTCAGTTGTCCTTAGTTTATTAATAAACTTAAAAAATATTTATTTTCGGTGTTTAGTAATTTTTACTTTATATTGTCGCCCCCGACAGGCTGCTATGATGATGATGATATGTACATGATCATATATGAATATACTGTACTTTACCTTGTGGTGAGCCAGCACACTGCAGACTGACACTATTTCACTCTCAGCGGGGCTGGAGGAAACGGAGGACAATTTACATACGGACAGAGAGCCCCAGGGGGCAATCAGAACAATGGACTGTTGTGTATACATCCCTGGATGAGGGAGAGGACATCCGGGCGCCAGTTGGTCACGCTAATGATATGTATTGACTGATATGTATATCACTATGCTAATGTGCCATGCATTCTCTCTGTCTGTATAACGTGTGTAAAAGAGCTTGCTACACATGCCTCAGCAGCGCAGTAGCTCACCGAGCTACAAAGCGCGTTTCAATATGTTGGAGGAAATAAAACCTTGTACCCTTCCAGCTCGTCGCATCTCGCCTGTTCTATTACCTCCACACTGGTGACCTGACGAGAGAGAATGACCGTCTACTCCCTCTCACAGCGCTGTGGATTCCAGAGGACCAGAGAACGCCTGCATCCTCTTCATCCACACCGGAGCACGCTTTCTGGAGTGGGCAGCACTGGGACCGACACGCACCATGAACGGCGACACAAGCGAACCGAAGGAAGCAGCCTGAATGGGGAAGATCATCGGCACCATTTGCGTTGATTTCCACCAAGCTCCCCGACTCTGACTCACCTCCCAACAGCGGACTTTCTGCGCACAGAAGCCCCGTGCGCACACCGCAGGATTACGAGGACAGCGCAATTTCCAGCTATGTGGTCACTGTGCCAGGCGCGCGCCACGCACCAGGGACAAACCAGATCCAGACTTATACATCGTCCTCCACTGCTGCACATGCCCGAGAAACACAGCCGATCACCATCCTCGGAACCTTTAGGGCTGCTCACACACCTGAAGCAGACATGCAGCCCGCGCACGGGACTTTGTATGGGTTTCTCAGCCACGGCACACAACGGGAATTTAAACGATTGCTTTCCCCAATGACTTTAGGGCTGCTTCTGCACCTAAAGCCAAACCGCCAAGTCCCTCACACAGCTTCAGTTTTTTTTAAATTTTTTTTTTTTCACAGCCGCTACGCATCCTCAGGGAATTTGGTCGTTCACCTTCCCCACATCCTCTCAGGACTGAGCCGCAAGAGGAGTCAGAGACTTAATTTTTTCACAGCCGCTGCGGATCACCGCCAGGTTTACTGGGAAAGTCCCTCACCATTGCGGATCCACACGCAATTTTTGCACTGCCCAGACACCTTTGACGTCCCAGGCCGGCACTCACTTACTTCCACCCCCTCCCCCTTCTCCTCCACAGTGCTCTTCCCGCACCTCACTCCCTAAAGCCGGCCGATCGCCGGTTTGTTCCATTACGCATGACACGCACCGGCCCCGTGTGCCCACGATCCACGGCCGTTCAACGGTCTGGAACTCAGAGCGGAGCACACTGTCTTTTCCACCCCTCCTCCATCCCCCCCACGGACTGACATGCCCTCCGACACTCCTCTACAGCAGGACAGTTCTACTGGAGCTGGAGCCCAAATGACGGGGGGGGGGGGGGCGGTCACAGCCCCTTCTGAGTGTTATGGGGGGAGCCGTGTGGTGACCCAGCACACTGCAGACTGACACTATTTCACACTCAGCAGGGCTGGAGGAAACAGAGGACAGTTTACATATGGACAGAGAGCCCCAGGGGGCAATCAGAACAATGGACTGTTGTGTACACTACCGTTCAAAAGTTTGGGGTCACTTAGAAATTTCCTTATTTTTGAAAGAAAAGCACTTTTTTTTCAATGAAGATAACTTTAAACTAATCAGAAATACACTCTATGCATTGCTAATGTGGTAAATGACTATTATAGCTGCAAATGTCTGGTTTTTGGTGCAATATCTATATAGGTGTATAGAGGCCCATTTCCAGCAACTATCACTCCAGTGTTCTAATGGTACAATGCGTTTGCTCATTGCGTCAGAAGGCTAATGGATGATTAGAAAACCCTTGTGCAATCATGTTAGGTCTGCAATGCTGTAATTGCTGCAAATGGAGGATTCTTTGACGAAAGCATAGTTTGAAGGAAAAAATTATTATTTCAAATACAAATCATTATTTCTAACCTTGTCAATGTCTTGACTATATTTTCTATTCTTTTTACAACTCATGTTGGTAAATAAGTGTGACTTTTCATGGAAAACACAAAATAATTGTCTGGGTGATCCCAAACTTTTGAACGGTAGTGTATACACCCCTGGATGAGGGAGAGGACATCCAGGTGCCAGTTGGTCACGCTAATGGTATGTATTGACTGATATGTATATCACTATGCTAATGTGCCATGCATTCTCTCTGTCTGTATAACGTGTATAAAAGAGCTTTCTATACATGCCTCAGCAGCGCAGTAGCTCACCGAGCTACAAAGCGCGTTTCAATATGTTGGAGAAAAAAAAACCTTGTACCCTTCCAGCTCGTCGCATCTCGCCTGTTCTATTACCTCCACAGCCTCTACATTATTACAGATTTAATGCATTTAGCACATGCATAGTCATTTTCTCCAGGGCAATGTACGCAAGTCCTATCAAGCCATATGAAGACATACAAAGCCCAATAGAATCGGAACTTTCATGAGTTCGAGTGTACTTAGGGTTGCCACCTTCAATGCAGAAAAATAAGGGACCCTCCTTGCCCCACCCCACCCCAAGTTGATGTGCGGGGTGCCAGTTGTGGTTTATCATAACTTAATCATTGTTTAAATAAGTATTAACATAGTATTCATAGGCCAAAATTTGAAGTGCTTCTTTGACAGTGTTTATAACTTTCATGTCCATCCATCCATCTTCTTCCACTTAATCCTTTTTTGGGTCATGGGGGGGCTGGAGCCTATCCCAGCATCTTTGGGCGAGAGGCAGGGTCCACCCTGGACAGATTGCCAGTCCATCGCAGGGCCAACACAGAGAGATAGACAACCATTCACTCTCACAGTCATACCTAAGGACAATTTAGAATCCCCAGTTTGATGCCAATTAACCCAACTTGCATGTTTTTGGCATGTGGGAGGAAACCGGAGAAATCCCGGAATAAACCCACACAGACACTGGGAGAACACAGAGACCACTGTTGGTTGGGGGGTGGGATCGAACCCAGGATCCCCCAGCCAAGGGTGAGTTGCTGCGCTGCCGCAGTGCTAACCACTCCGCCACTGCGCTGCCCCAACTTTCATGTCAAAAATCAAAATGTTCCTCTTTACTACAAATGAAAGAACCCCCTCAAAAAAATCTGGATGTGCAAATAATAATTTACTTAACATTAGAACTGTACAACTTGTTTATCAACTTTTTTTCTATTTGTGTAGAGTACATCTTTGCAGTTGGCATTGTACTTGTTGTCTGTGATGCTGTCAAGCCAATCATTGAGTTCTTCCCACTCACGTCAGTACTTTTGTAAACGTTTACGTTTAACTGATGCACCAGGCAGCCTATCGGGACACGGTGCAGCCCTAAACATGTTGGTCTGTGAGAAGCCAGCAAGCCACTGCAGCTGCTGCTGAGCCCGCCTGGCTAGCTCTCCCTCAATCACTGTCGTGTGATGACTTCATGTGTGGTGCGTAAAAATAAACAAATCAACCAACAACTACTGTGAAGGAGGGCAACATGCAGAATGCAGAAGAGGTGATGCTGCGTTAAAGGCACCTACTAAATGCAGGACAAACAACTTATTTAAATGTAAAAAAAAGGACAATAGTGTAATTTACAGGACAGCTGGAAACTAAGTGTACTACAATGGTGTGAAAAAGTGTTTGCCTCCTTCCTGATTTCTCATTTTTTTATGTTTGTCACACTTAAATATTTCAGATCACCAAACAAATTTAAATATTAGACAAAGATAACACAAGTAAACACAAAATGCAGTTTTCAAATGAAGGTGTTTGTTATTAAGGGAAAAAAATCCAAACCTACATGGCCCTGTGTGAAAAAGTGATTGCCCCCTAAACCTAATATCTGATTGGGCCACCCTTTGCAGCAACAACTGCAATCAAGTGTTTACGATAACTGGCAATGAGTCTTTTATAGCGCTGTGGAGGAATTTTGGCCCACTCACCTTTGCTGAATTGTTGTAATTCAGCCACATTGGAGGGTTTTCGAGCATGAACTGCCTTTTTAAGGTCATGCCACAGCGTCTTAATCGGATTCAGGTCAGGGCTTTGACTAGGCCACTCCAAAATCTTCATTTTATTTTTCTTAAGCCATTCAGAGGTGAACTTGCTGGTGTATTTTGGATCATTGTCCTACTGGACAACCCAAGTGCGCTTCAGCTTGAGGTCACGAACAGATGGCCGGACATTCTCCTTCAGTATTTTTTGGTAGACAGCAGAATTCAAGGTTCCATTTACCACAGCAAGTCTTCCAGGTCCTGAAGCAGCAAAACAGCCCCAGACCATCACACTACCACCACCATATTACTGTTGGTATGATGTTCCTTTTCTGAAATGCTGTGTTACTTTTACGCCGGATGTAATGGGACACACACCTTCCAAAAAGTTCAACTTTTGTCTTGTCACTCCACAGAGTATTTTCCCCAAAGTTTTGGGGATCATCAAGATCTTTTCTGGCAAAAGTGAGACGAGCCGTTATGTTCTTTTTGCTCAGCAGTGGTTTTCATCTTGGAACTTTGCCATGCAGGCCATTTTTACCCAGCCTCTTTCTTATGGTGGAGTCATGACCACACTGACCTTAACTGAGGTAAGTGAGGCCTGCAGTTCTTTGGATGTTGCTGTGGGGTCTTTTGTGACCTCTTGGATGAGTTGTTGCTGCGGTCTGGGGGTAATTTTGGTCGGCCGGCCACTCCTGGGAAGGTTCACCACTGTTCCATGTTTTCACCATTTGTGGATAATCACTCTCACTGTGGTTCACTGGAGTCCCAAAGCTTTAGAAAGGGCTTTATACCCTTTTCCAGACTGATAGCTCTCAATTACTTCATTTCTCATTTATTCCTGAATTTTTTTCTGAATTTCTTTCCTTTGTCAGGCAGGTCCTATTTAATTGATTTATTGATTGAGAACAGGTGTGGCAGTAATCAGGCGTTGGTGTGGCTAGAGAAATTGAACTCAGCTTTCCAAAGATGTGATAAACTTTTAACAGGGGGACAATCACTTTTTCCACACAGGGCCATGTGGGTTTGTATTTTTTTTTACCCTTAATAATAAACACCTTCATTTAAAAACTGCAGTTTGTGTTTACTTGTGTTATCTTTGTCTAATATTTAAATTTGTCTGATGATCTGAAACATTTAAGTGTGACAAACATACAAAAAAATGAGAAATCAGGAAGGGGGCAAACACTTTTTCACGCCACTGTGTACACACACACACACACACACACACACACACACACACACACACACACATATATATATATATATATATATACACTACCGTTCAAAAGTTTGGGGTCACCCAGACAATTATTTTGTGTTTTCCATGAAAAGTCACACTTATTTACCACCATGAGTTGTAAAGTGAATAGAAAATATAGTCAAGACATTGACAAGGTTAGAAATAATGATTTGTATTTGAAATAATAATTTTTTCCTTCAAACTTTGCTTTCGTCAAAGAATCCTCCATTTGCAGCAATTACAGCATTGCAGACCTAACATGATTACACAAGGGTTTTCTAATCATCCATTAGCCTTCTGACGCAATGAGCAAACACATTGTACCATTAGAATACTGGAGTGATAGTTGCTGGAAATGGGCCTCTATACACCTATGTAGATATTGCACCAAAAAACAGACATTTGCAGCTAGAATAGTCATTTACCACATTAGCAATGTATAGAGTGTATTTCTGATTAGTTTAAAGTTATCTTCATTGAAAAAAAGTGCTTTTCTTTCAAAAATAAGGAAATTTCTAAGTGACCCCAAACTTTTGAACGGTAGTGTATATATATATATACAGTATATATATGGAGAATATAGAAAGGAGTAGGTCTGTTGTCATTTCACACACATATGTAACCAAATTAAATATTATCCAGTGCAGAAGTCAGTGTTTAGATAAAAGTCAGATAAAACTGAAACAGAGGAAATCCTTGGATCAGGTAGTTAGATGGTCCAGTCGTTTGCTTGGTGAGTCACAGCTGAGCCTGACATCCCTGTACACCAGACAAGTACAGAGGATGGCTGCCTCCATTTTAAATGATGACTCCCACCCTTTGCACTGCAGCTTTCAGCTTCTTCCCTCCAGACGGAGGTTTGCTGTCCCAAAAAGTAAAACCCAGCGCTACAAAAACAGCTTTGTCCCTGCTGCTGTCAAAGAGTTGAAAAAGCTATAAAAATATATTGTACATATTTTATATTTACTTATTTTGTATGATGTCACTTGGGTTCTAAATATTTTATTGGGTTTTAGACCTTTGAGTTTTTTAACCTCTGACTATTTTTTAACTTTTAACTTTAATATGACCCCTCTCTCTTACCTCTGGTTTCTCCCTCATCTCTTTGTCTTTTTATACCCTGTTTGATGGAGCCTTGAGTATTTTTATCATGTTTATAGTCAGCTTTATGTGTGCCTGTGTCTGTGTCTATGTTGAATGTAATTAGTGGCTTGTAAATATGGTTGTCACCGGACTGCAAAACAAATCTACCTACGGGTACAAATAAAGTAACCTGAACCTGAACCTGAACCTCTTTATACATTCCGGTCATCTGATGAGTAGGGTTAACTTCGCTTGCTTTTTTTTTTTTTTTGGCATTGTCAGATGAAATAATGAGTCCATCACCAATAAATCCAAGTCTAGCTTGTCTTTTTTTTTTTTTTAACACACGTGAAATGGCTTGTGGATGTTTCTGTCCAGGTGTGCCTTGCCCCTCTTGCCTAAAGTAGGAAATTCTTCCCATTATCTCCACCACACGTTAGTCCTTGTTCTGACATATGGCATAGAAATAGAAAATCTGGTAGTGTCTCCTCATAACCCTGTACTGTCAGACCATTATCTGTTAACTTTTGATCTTACTATTTCTATTTGGCTCCGAAAGAAAAAATATTACTAGAGTAGATGCCTCTCAGATAATGCTGTTACCAAATTTAAGCAGATTGTTTCCTCTATGCGTCAACACAACGGAGATAAGCTATGGAGAGCTTGCTCCTTCTGTAATTGATTGCATGGTAGATAGTGTGACATCTTCTGTGCATCAGAACCTAGGCATGGTGGCCCCCTTAAAAAAGAAAAAGTCTACTCGGAGATTTATAACTCCTTGGTTCAACACAGAAACGCGTAGCGTAAAACAGAAGGCTCGTCATTTAGAAAGAAATTGGCACGCCACTAAATTAGACGAACCCTATTTAGCTTGGTGAAATCAACTTCTAATTTATAAAAAACCTCTTAGGAACGCTAGAACAAGTTATTAATAGAAGAAAACAAAAATAATCCCAGGTTTCTTTTCAGCACTGTAGCCAGGCTGACACAGAGCCAGGACTCTGTTAATCCTAGCATTCCCTTAGAGTTTACTAGTCAGGACTTTATGAACTTCTTCAATAATAAAATTTTATCTATCAGAGATAAAATCAGTCAGGCTCTTCCCACCGTTAACTTAAATACATTAACTACTACAACTCCTTCAACTGATATCTGTTTGGATGAGTTTACCCCAATTGACCTTTTAGAGTTAGATAAAATAATTTCCTCATCCAAGCCTTCAACCTGTCTTTTAGATCCTGTTCCTACTAGGTTATTTACAGAAGTCTTCCCATTTATTGGTAGCTCAATTCTTAACCCTTTGAGTGTGTATGTTGCCAAACTGTGACATACCCCCTAGTGGTTAAGAGGAGTAAATATTTTTTGTCAATAAAATAGTTCAGATTTCCAAGGCTATAACTTGAAAGTGGTAAGATATAATGGCTTACTGTCAATTAGAAAGGTGTAAAATATGATCCAAAGTTTCAGATAGGAATAAATTTACATATCTAATTTGCATAATGTTGCGGCACCTCTTTAAATTCCATAACTCAGTCAAAACTGGACTTTGGACTTATTTACACAAAAAATGGATCAGTCTTTTGACACCGTTTTTTGTACAGATACCTCATCATCTTTTCTTCGAAGTATATGAACAAGAAATCAGTATTTAAAATAAACCCCAAAATTTCTCACTTACTTTTGACAAAGTCAGAGTGAGAAGGCAGGCGCAGTGCTGCGCTCTGCCACTAGGGGCACACAAATTCTCACACTCAAAGGGTTAAAATAATCAATTCTTCAGTAACATTAGGCCACACACTGAAGGTTTTTAAAACTGCCATAATTAAACCCTTACTTAAAAGGCCAATGCTGGATCCAGGAGTTTTCACTAACTATAGATCAATCACTAATCTCCCTTTCATTTCAAAAAATCTTAGAAAGAGTTGTTTCTATGCAATTATTTGACCACTTGCAGGGAAATGGTTTATTTGAAAAGTTTCAGGCTGGGTTTAGAATCCATCATAGTACTGAAACAGCTTTAGTGAAGGTCACTAATGACCTCCTTACTGCATCTGATAATGGACTTGTTTCTGTACTTGTCCTTTTAGACCTTAGTGCAGCTTTTGATACTATCAATCATAATATTTTACTTGATAGATTAGAACACCTTGTTGGACTTAATGGAACTTTGTTGCAGTGGTTTAGATCTTATTTATCTAATAGGTTTCAGTTTGTTCTTGTCAATAATGAGTTTTCTTCCAACTCAAAGCTCAGTCCTGGAGTTCCACAGGGAACTGTGCTAGGCCCTATTCTTTTTAGTTTATATATGCTTCTGCTAGGCAACATTATTAGAAAGCACTGTATACATTTTCATTGTTACTGTATGTAGATGACACACAATTATACTTGTCAATGAAGCAAGATGATAGTAATCAATTATCCAAGTTAGAGGCCTGCCTTAAGGAAATCAAAGCTTGGATGACTTGTAATTTCTTGTTATTAAATTCAGATAAGACTGAAGTCATTCTAGTTGGTCAAAAAAACTTAGAAATACTTTTCCAAATCAAACTCTTTGGATGCAATCACTCTTTCTCTTAATAGTTCTGTGATGAACATTGGAGTTATTTTTGATCAAGGTCTGTTTTTAATTCACATATTTAACTTGTTTCTAAGACTGCCTTCTATCATTTGCATAATATTTCCAAGATTAGGAGCATCTAGTCTCAGAGTGATGCTGAGAAACTAATCTATGCTTTTGTCAGCTCTAGATTAGATTATTGTAACTCTTTATTATCAGGCTGTCCGAAAACATCTTTAACCCTCTAACTGTCCCAGTCATAGCCAGATGTAACCCCTAGTGGTCAAGAGTGGTAAATATTTTTTGACAATAAAATAGTTCAGATTTTCAAGGCTATAGCATGAAAGTTGTAAGAGATAATGGCTTACTGTCAATTGGAAAGCTGTAGATTATGATCCAAAGTTTCAGATAGGAATAAATTTATGCATCTAATTTGCATTATGTCATGGCAGCTATATAAATTCCATAATTCACTCAAAAGTGGACTTTGGACAAATTTACACAAAGAATGGTTCTGCTTTTTGACACCACTGTCTCTACAGGGGTATGTTGCTATGCTATCTTCAAAGTATATGAACCAGAAAATCAATACAATGTAAAGAAACAAAACAAATGAATTTGTCACTTACTGGTGATGGAGGGGGGATTGCTCACTCACGTGACCAGTCTGTTTTCGTCCGTCGTGGTCATTATTTTGTGTTCTGTCAGTCATTTGCGCTCTCTCCCACATCTAAAAAGTCTTATGATTATCCCATGTAAATTTCTTTTGTATTCCATGGCTATTTTTGGAGTATGAAGCCATTTATGTGATAATGAATAACGATCCATGGCAGCCATATTAGCTTTCTGGGCTAAAAGCAAGAAAACAGGAGAAGGAAATGAATGAGTTCTTCTTCTTTAGTTTATTACATTCAATTCAATTCAATCCAACTTTATTTATATAGCACCATTTCACAACAACAGTCATCTCATAGCACTATAAACTGTAGGGGGAACCCCCACAGTTGCAGAAAGACCCCAGCAATCAGGCAATCCCCTGTGAGCAAGCACTTGGCGATGGTAGAGAGGAAAAACTCCCTTTTAACAGGAAGAAACCTCCAGCAGAACCAGGCTCAGGGAGGGGCAGTCATCTGCTGCGACTGGCTGGGGGGTGAGGGGATAGAGAAGATGAAAAGAACAGACATGTAGAGAGCAAACAGCACAATGGGGACTCAATCTATGGGAGAGAACAAACAAATGTTAATGACCAGCAAAAAAAATATTTCATTGAGAGTGAGGAAAGGAGTGAGGCCCAGTGCATTACTGGATGTCCCCCGGCTGACTAAATCTATTAGCAGCATAACTAAGGGAGGGTTCAGAAACACTTGATCCCTCCCTAATTGTAGGCTTTATCAAAAAGGTAGGTTTTAGCCCTATTCTTAAAAACAGAGGTCGAGTCTGACTCCCGAATCAAGATTGGCAGCTGGTTCCACAGGAGAGGAGCTTGATAACTGAAGGCTCTGCCTCCCATTGTACTTTTGGAGATTCTAGGTATTACAAGTAATCCTGCATTTTGGGAGCATAGTGCTCTGTTAGGATAATACGGTAGTATCAGATCTTATAAATAAAAAGGAGCCTGATTGTTTAGAGCTTTGTAAGTAAGAAGAAGGATTTTAAACTTAATTCTAAACTCTATGGGAAGCCATTGAAGGGAGACCAGAACCGGAGAGATATGATCTCTCTTTCTAGTACCTGTTAAAACTCTTGCTGCAGCATTTTGGATCAGCTGAAGACTTTTTAAAGATGTTTTAGGACAGCCTGATAATAAAGAATTCCAATAATCTTATCTCGAGCTAACAAAAGCGTGGATCAGTTTCTCAGCATCACTCTGAGACAAGATGCTCCTAATCTTGGCAATATTACGCAAATGATAGAAGGCAGTCTTAGAAACAAATTTAATATGTGAATTGAAGGACAGATCTTGATCAAAAATAATTCCAAGGTTCCTCACAGAGCTATTAAGAAAAAGAGTAACTGCATCCAAACTGAAAGTTTGATTTGGAAAGGAAATTCTAAGGTTTTTTGGACCAACAAGAATGACTTCAGTCTTATCTGAATTTAATAGCAGGAAACTACAAGTCATCCAAACTTTGATTTCCTTAAGACAGGCTTCTAACTTGGCTAATTGATTACTATCATCTGGCTTCATTGACAGGTATAATTGTGTGTCATCTGCATAACAATGAAAATGTATACAGTGCTTTCTAATAATGTTGCCTAACGGAAGCATATATAAACTAAAAAGAGTAGGACCTAGCACAGATCCCTGTGGAACTCCATGACTAAGCTTTGAGTTGAAAGAAAACTCATTATTTACATGAACAAACTGGAACCTATCAGATAAATAAGATCGAAACCACTGCAACGAAGTTCCATTAAGTCCAACATAGTGTTCTAATCTATCAAGTAGAATATTATGATCAATAGTGTCAAAAGCTGCACTAAGGTCTAAAAGGACAAGTACAGAAACCAGTCCATTATCAGATGTGATGAGGAGGTCGTTAGTGACCTTCGCTAAGGCTGTTTCAGTACTATGATGGATTCTAAACCCAGATTGAAACTCTTCAAGTAAACCATTTCCCTGCAGGTGGTCAAATAATTGCGTAGCAACAACTCTTTCTAAGATTTTTGAAATGAAAGGGAGATTAGAGATTGGTCTATAGTTAGCTAAAGCTCCTGGATCTAGCGTTGGCTTTTTGAGTAAGGGTTTAATTACAGCCGTTTTAAAAGCCTGCGGTACATGGCCTAAAGTTAATGAAGAATTGATTATATGAAGAATAAAGCTACCAATAAGTGGGAAGACTTCTTTAAATAACCTGGTAGGAATAGGGTCTAAAAGACAAGTTGAAGGTTTGGATGAGGAAACTATTTTGTCTAACTCACAAAGGTCGATTGGAGTAAACTCATCAAGACAGACATCAATAGAAGAAGTTGTAGTAGTTACAGTATTTAAGTTAACTGTGGGAAGAATCTGATTGATTTTATCTCTGATGGATGAAATTATATTATTGAAAAAGTTCATAAAGTCCTGACTAGTAAGCTCTAAGGGAATGCTAGGATTGACAGAGTCCTGACTCTTTGTCAACCTGACTACAGTGCTGAAAAGAAATCTGGGATTATTCTTGTTCTCTTCTATTAATGCAGAGTAATAACTCGTTCTAGCTTTTCTAAGAGATTTTTTATAAATTAAAAGATGATTTCTCCAAGCTAAATAGATTTCATCTAAATTAGTGGAGCGCCATTTCTTTCTAATTGACGAGTCTTCTGTTTTAAGCTACGAGTTTCTGTGTTGAATCAAGGAGTTAGAAATCATGATTAGACTTTTTCTTTTTTAAGGGGGCCACCAAGTCTAGAGTCTGATGCAGAGAAGCTGTAACACTATCCACCATGCTATCAATTACAGAAGGAGCAAGCTGTCTATAGCTTATTTCCGTTGTGTTGACACATGGCATAGAGGAAACAATATGCATAAATTTGGTAACAGCATCATCTGAGAGGTATCTACTGTAATAATATTTTTCTTTTGGAGCCAAATAGTCAGAAATAGTAAAATCAAAGGTTAACAGACAATGGTCTGACAGTACAGGGTTATGAGGAGACACTACAAAATTTTCTATTTCTATGCCATATGCCAGAACAAGGTCCAATGTATGGTGGAGGTAATGAGTAGAATTTCCTACTTTCTGAGAAAACCCAATCGAGTCTAATATTGAATTAAATGCCACATTAAGGCAGTCACTATCTACATCCACATGTATATTAAAGTCCCCTACTATAATTATTCTATCAGATTTCAGCACTAAATCAGCTAAGAAATCAGCAAATTCGGATAAAAATTCTGAGTAGGTTGATGGGGGACGATAAACTATGGCAAATAAAATTGGGTTTAACCTAAAATTGCTAAAGTGCCCAATACTGAGGACCAGGCCCTCAAAGGAATTATAACATGTTTTTTGCTTTACATTAGCTAGTAATTTGGAATGGTAAATTGTTGCTACTCCTCCTCCACGACCAGAACTTCTGGGATTTTGACAGTTTAAATAACCAGAGGGAGTTGATTCATTTAAACCAACATAATCCTCTTGACCTAACCAAATCTCTGTAAGGGAAATAAAATCAATCTGATGATCAATTAACAGATCATGGACTAACAGAGACTTGGGAGTTAGAGACCTAATATTTAATAAACCACATTTAATCTTTAAATTAAATGTGTAAATTAAATTAATACATGTCAGCCATGATTCCTCCCACGCGTGTCTGCCACCTTCTGAACTGGCAGATCAGTACAAATCGCCAGCTGGGGAGTTAAGGGATGTGAGAGTGAGCTGACAAGCACAGTTGCTGCGGTGTGCCACTGGGGGCGCGTGAAAACTAACAGTTAAAAGGTTAAAAAGTCTTCAGCTGATCCAAAATGCTGCAGCAAGAGTTTTAACAGGTACTAGAAAGAGAGATCATATCTCTCTGGTTCTGACCTCCCTTCATTGGCTTCCCAGAGAATTTTGAATTAAGTTTAAAATCCTTCTTCTCACTTACAAAGCTCTAAATAATCAGGCCCCTTTTTATTTTAAAGATCTGATACTGCCCTATCATCCTAACAGAGCACTACACTCCCAAAATTCAGGATTACTTATAATACCTAGAATCTCCAAAAGTACAATGGGAGGCAGAGCCTTTAGTTACCAAGCTCCTCTCCTTTGGAACCAGCTGCCAATCTGGATTCGGGAGTCAGACTTGATCTCTGTTTTTAAGAAAAGGGTTAAAATCTTCCTTTTTGATATAGCCTATAATTAGGGTGGGATCAGGTGCCCCTGAACCCCACACCAGCATAAAGTTTGTACACACCTACACATTTGTTTTCAATGGATAGAAGTGTCCAAACTTTTTACTGGTGCTGAATATTTTTTCCTTTCCCCTCAGTTAGCAATCATCACACTTTCCCACACAAACCTGACAAACAATATTCACATGGACCACACAACCCCAGGTAGAAGCAATTCTCATTTGCCTACATGGTGCTGATGTAAATTAACTCCCCCCAAGAAAGAAAGAAAGAAAGAGAGAGTTCTAAAGGAAGTGAACAACAAATAAATCATTCACAAACAAAGCTGTCAAATCCAGCTTTGTAAATCCTTTTTTTCTAAAAATCAAAGACAAATTACTTCTTTTATTGATGTCAGCATTGCTCTATAATTTAAACAGAAACACACTGTCTTCCTTAAACAACATTTCAATGCAGTCCTGCAGGAATTACCTACTGTTCTACAAGGTATATGTAAATCAGAATTTAGCTTGACTCTGGGAGCTTCATTAACAACATTAATAAAACACTGTTGACAGGTGTTTTGCAATAAAATACAATTTAATTAAAGACCCCCTATTATGCTTTTGAGGGTTTCCTCTTCATTTTTGTTCATTATATAGGAGTTTTGTTACATTATATGGTCTGTAAAGTTCACCAACAGAAACTGAGGACTACAAAACTCCCTGAAATGCCTTGTCATTACTTAACAGACATGATACAAACCTGTTCTATAGCTAGTCTTGGAGGAGAACCTCTTGTAATAACTTTTAATGCTTTAAATTATTTCACCCATGAAGGACCCAACAGGAGGGGAATGGGGAAAGGAGGTGTTGGGAGGGGGTAAAGAAAAAAGGAGAGGAACAGACAAAAAAGACAAACAAAACAACAACTAAAACAAACAGAAAACAGACTGCTTCTTCCACCAAAGAGGTCTCAACACGAGTCTGGTATCTGCACCTGCTAAAGGAAAGACATTTGTGTGTGTGCATCCCTGTGCATGTGTATGAGAGAGCACAAAATAAGTGTGTACATGTTAGTGGTTTGTCAGGAAACATACAAAGAGGGCGGCCGGTCGCAACAACCTCCCTCTCCACAAAAACCCTGAGCAAGCAGAACAACGCCACCAACCCCCACAGAGCACAAATGTCTGAAGCCAACAAGCCCCAGGAAAGCCAGGCATCTGCCCCAGGAGGAACAGCTGAGGGAGGCTGGGATGCCAGGCGGTTGGCACGGCTGGCCCACACCCCCAGACCCACCAATCCCCCCCCCCCCCCTCAGCGGGGCAGGCGCCGGGAGGCCAGTGCCTCCACCCCCCGGGCCAGAGACTGGCCCACGCCCCGGTTGCGAGCCCCCCCAGGAACCCTCACAGTGGGCCTGCCCCCACCCCAGCACCACGGCCGCACACCCTGGGGACCCCCACACCCAAAGAAGCCCCCCCCCATTCAGGGAGCCCACGCGGCCAAGAGGCACTGCCCCCTCAATCCAGCACCTCCCGACCAGCAGACAAACCCATTCCCACATATTCACACCCACATGGTCTCATACGCACCCACCCACCCACACACTCACTCACTCTGGCTCGTCACCCTCTCCCCCACACAATCCCGGACTTGCACTCCCAGACCTACCCACTCTCTCTCACTCCTGTACCAGCTCAATCTCACTCCCACTCACCCTCAGAGTCACCCACACTCACTCACGTTCATCCATACACGCACTCTCACTCGCACTCCGACCTACTCGCATCCATTTGTGCTCTCCCACACACACATGTAGCGTAACATTAGGTGTCACCTTGACTTAAAGACATGTCTTGTTTGCAAGCTAGCTATAGTTTACGGTGCTGACTCAAGTGAAAAAAAAAAATATTGATAACACTGATATTGACCATTAACAGTGCATTCACACCAAATGCAAAGCAAATTTTTCCCGTGATCTGAAAACATGTAAAGTTAATGCAAATACATGTGAATCTGTGCATTCGCATCTGAGGGATGTGGTTCCAATAGCTAATCAGTCTTGAGATTCCACTGTCACCAGAGTAAAAGTATCAACACTGGAGAGTAAACTGGTTTGAAAATGTGACTGCCACTCACCTGCAGACAGATGGACCAGGAGCTCTGCAGCTGAAACAGAGTGTCAGATAGATAAGATAAGATAAGATAAGATAAACTTTATTGTCCCTCAAGGGGTAATTTGTCTTGGGCTTGTCACCCGTGCTGCAACCACAAAATCCACACATACATAATGGATGTAGTACATAATAAATGAAATAAAACCCAATAATAATACAAGTACATACATACATAAATATACTGTATAAACAGCAGTCATTAAGAACAGGAGTTATAAGTGTCCCTGACTTATTTATCTGAGTTTAAAAGTTTTACTGACGTCAGGATAAATGAGTTCTTGTATCTATTGAACCTGCACTTGGGGACTCTGTATCTCCTCCCTGAGGGCAGCCGCACATATTCATTGTTTAGTACATGGCTCATGTCACTGATTATTTTTTGAGCTTGTCTACAGGCTGCCTGGTCGTGTAAGATCTGCATGGGTAAATACTCTAGTATTAGTAGTAAAATCCTAGTCAGGATTTTAGCCACCCACATACTCCTACTACAGATGTCCTAATAAGGGCTAGCAGGCTAGCACTGAAAACAACTGTCATCCAGGTGCAGTTTCTGGAGGAGGCAGTGACATTTTTCTAGCTGTGTGCTACACCGAATAATGTTGTAAACCTAAACATCATGGCATTTTGTGACATAATGTCTGGCTCAGGAAACACGCACACAGGCTCAGGGAAGGTTTAATAGCTTTATTCAACAAGCAGGTGTGTATGGATGGATGTATGAGGTATGGGTATGTGATGCGGGTGAACGCAGATGCACAGGAAACAGAGCAGTACGCCGTACAGCCAGGCAACCCTATGGAGAGAGCAGAGGATAAGAGTAAAGGGCACCACACCAAGACAGGTACAATGAGCGATGTGCTGCTTACTTGTAGGTGACTGGTGGCTGGCATTGGCCAAGGGAGAAGCCCGGGAGACAGCGTCCTGCTGAGCCAGTGATGACGATGAGGGAAGGGATGGCGATGACGGGGTTATCCGCCGCCAAGGGATCCACCTGTGCACAGGGGAGAAGACTTGCAAGGAGGTAAGGAGAATGATGCTTACGTGGAAGCGTAGTTCAGCTGACGTGGAGAGACGATCCAGCTGGGAGAGAGTGCCGATGCGAACAGACGGCTCCAGACTGCTGCACAGGGCTGCGTGGGCTAAATAGCCCGTGGCTGACGAGGTGCAGGTGTGCGCGCAGCTGAGGCGGGTGATGAGCGGCGAGTCGTGACAGTACTCCCCCCCCTAGCAGCGCCTCCTGGCACTGGCTTGTCCGGGTGCACCCGGTGGAACTCCGTGATGAGACTCCTGTCCAACACCAAGGAAGAGCGCACCCAGGACCTCCACTCAGGCCCGATTCCCTCCCAGTCCACCAAGTACTGCAGCCCGCGACCTCGGCGCCGGGAGTCCATGATGGAGGCGACTCTCCAGGCCTGATGGCCGCCGATCATCAGAGGCACAGGGGGCGCCTTGGGCGGAGGACAGAGTGGGTCAGCGACCACAGGCTTGATTTTCGAAACGTGGAAGGTGGGACATATACGGAGGGAGGGGGGGAGAGCCAAACGCACAGCCACCGGGTTGACAATTTTAGAGATGGTGAAAGGGCCAATGAAGCTTGGAGCCAGCTTCCTCTTCTCAGCCTTGAGGTTAACGTTGTGTGAGGACAACCAGACTCGTTGGCCCACCTGGTAGGCAGGGGCTGGTCTCCTGTGGTGATTCGCCGTCGAGCTGTTTTGCGCCGCCGTGCATAATAGCGCATCGCGCGCTCTGGTCCACAGACTCCGACAGCGTCTTAGGTGCACCTGGATGGAGGGAACGGCCAACTCGCCCTCCTGCTCAGGGAACAAAGGTGGGTCGTACCTCAAGGACGCCTTAAAGGGGGACATCCACGTGGCAGAAGACCGTGCCGTGTTGTGGGCATATTCCACCCAGGCCAGGTACGCACTCCAGGACGACAGGTTGGAGGAGGTGACGCAGCGTAGGGCAGCTTCCAGTTCTTGGTTGACACGCTCACACTGCCCATTGGACTGCGGGTGGTGACCGGAGGAGAGGCTCACCGTAGCCCCCAGAGCATTGCAGAAACACCTCCATACTTCAGAGACAAATTGGGGCCCCCGATCAGAGACGATTTCCACCGGTATCCCATGCAGCCTGACTACGTGCTGGACCAGAAGATCTGCCATCTCCCGCGCTGTAGGGAGATCCCGGAGCGGCACGAAGTGGGCAGCCTTGGAGAACCGATCCACGATGGTCAGCACGGCGTCGTAGGTGTTAGAGACCGGGAGACCAGTGACGAAGTCGAGGGCTATGTGAGACCAGGGACTGCCCGGGACCAGCAGGGGCTGGAGCAGACCCGCGGGGGGAGAATTAGCAGACTTGCCGGTGGCACACACGGGGCACGCCCGGACGTAGTTGGCGACGTCCTTCTGGAGGCCAGGCCACCAAAAGGAACGCTGGAGGAGATCCACTAGCCGGGAGACACCAGGGTGACAGGTGAGTTTGGAGGTGTGAACCCAATGAATGACCTCCCCCCTGACAGTCGATGGAACAAAGAACTTCCCTTCCGGTCCGCCGCCAGGATCCGGTTCGGTCTCCTGCGCCCTCCGGATCTTGTCCCTGATGGACCAGGAAATCTCCTCCACAACGCACGAGCTGGGCAGGATGGTATGATCCGGCTCCACCGGGGTCTCAGGGGCAAACTGCCTGGAAAGGGCGTCGGGCAGGCCATTTTTAGAGCCAGGGCGGTAGGTGATAGTGAAACGTAACCGGGCGAAGAACAAGGACCAACGCACCTGGCGGGCGTTCAGTCGTCTGGCAGATCTTAAATATTCCAAGTTCTTATGGTTCGTTAACACAACGAACGGCTGGGCAGCCCCCTCCAACCAGTGGTGCCACTCCTGCAGCGCGAGCTTGATGGCAAGCAGCTCCCTGTCCCCAACGTCGTAATTGCGCTCAGCCACAGACAGGCGCCGTGAGAAGAAGGCGCAGGGTCTCTTGACCCCATCGGTGGGCGATCGCTGGGAGAGCACCGCCCCCACTCCCGTATCACACGCGTCGACTTCGACCAGGCACTGCAGCGCGGGGTCAACCTGGGTCAGGACCCGGGAGGAGGAGAACTCCGTCTTCAATGCCTCGAAAGCCGCTGCAACCTCTTCGGTCCACCGAAAGGGGGTCTTGGGAGAAGTGAGGCGGGTCAAAGGGGCAACAATGGCGCCGAAGTTGGGGACAAAGCGGCGATAAAAATTGGCAAACCCAATGAACTGCTGCACCTGCTTTCTAGAGGTTGGCGTGGGCCACTCGACCACCGCCTTAACCTTCGCGGGGTCGGGAAGGACTTGATTGTGCGAGATTATGAACCCTAGGAAGGAAGTGGTCTTGGCGTAAAACTCGCATTTTTCAGCCTTAACATATAGCCTGTTCTCCAGCAGCCACTGTAGGACCCACCTCACATGGACCTGGTGTTCCTCCCGTGACCTGGAGAAGGTGAGAATATCATCCAGGTAGACGAACACGAAGAGGCCCAGGAAGTCGCGTAGGATGTCATTTATGAGGCGCTGAAAGACGGCAGGGGCGTTGGTCAGCCCAAACAGCATTACCAGATACTTGAAGTGACCACTAGGCGTCCGAAAGGCCGTCTTCCACTCATCCCCCTTCCGGATTCGGACGAGGTGATAAGCGCTGCGGAGATCCAACTTAGTGAACCAGGTCGCCCCCTGGAGGGAGTGGAAGGCGGTGTCCATCAGTGGCAGGGTGTAGCAGTCCTTCTCCGTGATGTCGTTTAGCGCCCGAAAGTCTATACAGGGGCGAAGGGAACAATCCTTCTTCGAGACGAAGAAAAACCCTGCGCCAAGCGGGGACGAAGAAGGGCGGATGATACCTGCATTGAGTGACTCCTTGATATAACTGTCCATGGCCTCCCGTTCCGGCGCTGACAGGCTGTAGAGACGTCCAGATGGCAAGGGGGCCCCGGGGCGGATGTTGATGGCGCAGTCGTAGGGCCGGTGAGGAGGGAGAGACATCGCCCTGGATTTACTGAACACGAGGCCCAGGTCGTGGAACTCCGGGGGCACCAGGGTGAGGTCCGGAGGCGCGGCGTCCAAGGCCGGAGGTGGGGAGGATGGGGCGCAAGCTGCGGACTGGAGGTAGGTGCCCATGCAAAAGGAGCTCCAGGCGGCAATTCTTCCTGTCTGCCAATCCAGCACTGGGTTGTGCAGGCGCAACCAGGGGTAGCCTAAGATGACAGGTGACAGAAGAGGAAAGGACATACAGGGTGAGGTCCTCCTGGTGATTACCAGAGATAATTACGGGGATCGGCTGGGTGCGATGAGTCACTTGCCCAAGGGGCGCACGGGAGAGGGTGATCAGACTGAGAGGAGCGGCCAGAGGGTGGCAGGGTATGCCCAATTGGGTTGCCAGGCTCTTAGAAATGAAACTTTGCTCTGCTCCCAAGTCCACCAGTGCGTGTGTGAGGTGCCCTGTGGAATTGTGACAGAATCGTTTGGGCAGCGACAAACTTGTGAGGGGATTCGACCGGTTAGAGTCCGCGAGACCCCCTACTGTGACTCGCGGACCTCCCCGTTTGGCTTCTCCGGACAGTGCTCCACAGTATGCTGATCACCCCCGCAATACATGCAGAGGCCCAGCTCCCGACGGCACTGTCTCTCCGCTAGGGGGAGCCTTGACCGGCCAACTACCATTGCCTCCGACTCCTCGGAGGGCTCTGGAGCGGGTAACGCCAGGGGGCGAGACTGGGGCATGCGGACGGAACCTACACGCGAGCGGCCAACTAACTTCCGCTCGGTGGTCCGTTCACGCAGCCTGTTGTCTAAGCTAATAGTCAGGGAGATTAGCTCTGACAGCCGTTCCGGAAGATCTCGGCTGGCCAACTCATCCCACAGACCAGAGTTGAGGCTGCGGAGGAAGATGCTACAGAGTGACGCCTCACCCCAGCCTACCTCCTCCGCTGCGACCCGGAAGTCAATAGCATAATCCGCCGCTGATCGGCCTCCCTGTTGGAGACCAAGGAGCCGGTCAGAGAGGACGCTATCATGCCGGGAATGATCAAAGACCTCGAGGAAACTCCGCACGAACTGGTCGTAGGAGAGGTTTGCGTAGCTGGGCTTCGACATGACGGCGAAAGCCCAAGCTAGCGCTCGCCCCTCCAGGAGATTAGCCATGTAACCAATTCGGCTATGGTCTGAGGGAGAATCCCCGGGAACGCGCAGAAACACCGACTTGCACTGCAAGATGAACCCCCGGGCTCCGCCGAGCTTACCGTTGAAGCGGGCGGGGGTTTGAATCGGCGTGAGTCGGGTTGGCATTCCCGCGGCAAGCTGGCCAGCCACGGAAGTGGCCGGAGCTGCTCCTCCCTGACGAGCAGGAGGGAACACCTGCTGGGGGTCCACACGGTCTAACCGGTGAGTAATGTTTGTTAACTGATTCAAAATCACCTGCTGTTGGTGGGCTATTAAATCCACCCGAGCCTCGAGGGTGGAGAGGCGGCGTGCGAGCCCGCTGTCTGCTGAGCCGCTCTGCTGGAGCCGTACTGACATAATGTCCGGCTCAGGAAACACGCACGCAGGCTCAGGGAAGGTTTAATAGCTTTATTCAACAAGCAGGTGTGTATGGATGGATGTATGAGGTATGGGTATGTGATGCGGGTGAACGCAGATGCACAGGAAACAGAGCAGTACACCGTACAGCCAGGCAACCCTATGGAGAGAGAAGAGGATAAGGATAAAGGGCACCACACCAAGACAGGTACAATGAGCGATGTGCTGCTTACTTGTAGGTGACGGGTGGCTGGCGTTGGCCAAGGGAGAAGCCCGGGAGACAGCGTCCTGCTGAGCCAGTGATGACGATGAGGGAAGGGATGGCGATGACGGGGTTATCCGCCGCCAAGGGATCCACCTGTGCACAGGGGAGAAGACTTGCAAGGAGGTAAGGAGAATGATGCTTACGTGGAAGCGTAGTTCAGCTGACGTGGAGAGACGATCCAGCTGGGAGAGAGTGCCGATGCGAACAGACGGCTCCAGACCGCTGCACAGGGCTGCGTGGGCTAAATAGCCCGTGGCTGACGAGGCACAGGTGTGCACGCAGCTGAGGCGGGTGATGAGCGGCGAGTCGTGACATTTTGGGGATTTAAACAGCAGATAGAAAGCAGCTGCAAAAGTTATGAAGGACCCCACTCCTCTGTAACTCGCTCATATGCAAATTTGCATTGTTTGCATTGAGCAGGCAATGCTACTACAACTGTGCAAAATTCTCTAGGAAGCATAATGAAATTTACTTTCCTGAAGAGGACCCCCAAATACAAATTATGCTTAGGGCCCCATGAAAGCTTGGGCCGGCCCTTAGTGCATCCAGAAAGTATTCACAGCGCTTCACTTTTTCCACATTTTGTTATGTTACATCCTTATTCCACAAAGGATTAAATTCATTTTTTCCCTGAAAATTCTACACACAACATCGCTTAATGACAATGTGAAAGTTTTTTTTTTTGAGATTTTTGCAAATTAAAAAAAAAAAAAAACCCTAAGAAATCACATCTACATAAGTATTCATAGCCTTTGCTCAATACTTTGTTGATGCACCTTTGGCAGCAATTACAGCCTCAAGCCTTTTTGAATATGATGCCACAAGCTTGGCACACCTATCTTTGGGCAGTTTCGCCCATTCCTCTTTGCAGCACCTCTCAAGCTCCATCAGGTTGGATGGGAAGCGTCGGTGCACAGCCATTTTCAAGCTCTCCCCAGAGATGTTCAATTGGCTTCAAGTCTGGGCTCTGGCTGGGCCACTCAAGGACATTCACACAGTTGTCCTGAAGCCACTCCTTTGATATCTTGGCTGTGTGCTTAGGGTCGTTGTCTTGCTGAAAGATGACCCGTTGCCCCAGTCTGAGGTCAAGAACGCTCTGGAGCAGGTTTTCATCCAGGATGTCTCTGAACATTGCTGCATTCATCGTTCCTTCTATCCTGACTAGTCTCCCAGTTCCTGTCGCTCAAAAACATCCCCACAGCATGATGCTGCTACCACTGTGCTTCACTGTAGGGATGGTATTGGCCTGGTGATGAGTGGTGCCTGGTTTTCTCCAAACATGATGCCTGGCATTCATGCCAAAGAGTTCAATCTTTGTCTCATCAGACCAGAGAATTTTGTTTCTCATGGTCTGAGAGTCCTTCAGGTGTCTTTTGTCAAACTCCAGGTGGGCTGCCATGTGCCTTTTACTAAGGAGTGGCTTCCGTCTGACCACTCTACCATACAGGCCTGATTGGTGGATTGCTGCAAATATGGTTGTCCTTCTTGACGGTTCTCCTCTGTCCATAGAGGAACTGTGAAGTTCTGATAGAGTGACCATCAGGTTCTTGGTCACCTCCCTGACTAAGGCCCTTCTCCTCCGATCGCTCAGTTTAGACAGCTGGCCAGCTCTAGGAAGAATCCTGGTGGTTCCAAACTTGAACAAAGTTTGAAGTTCCATTGATGAAGCCACTGTGCTCATTGGGACCTTCAAAGCAGCAGAAATTTTTCTGTACCCTTCCACAGATTTGTGCCTCGAGACAATCCTGTCTCTGAGGTCTACAGACAATTCCTTTGACTTCATGCTTGGTTTGTGCTCTGAGACGCACTGTCAACTGTGGGACCTTATATAGACAGGTGTGTGCCTTTCCGAATCATGTCCAATCAACTGAATTTACCATAGGTGGACTCCAAGTAAGCTGTAGAAACATTTCAAGGATGATCAGTGGAAACAGGATGCAACTGAGGTCAATTTTGAGCTTCATGGTAAAGGCTGTGAATACTTATGTACATGTGATTTCTTACTTTTTTATTTTTATTAAATTTGCAAAAATCTCAAAAAATCTTTTTTCACATTGTCATTATGGGGTATTGTGCACAGAATTTTGAGGAAAAAAATAATTTAGTCAATTTTAGAATAAGGGTGACATAACGCACGGCTCAGGAGACGCACACACACAGGCTTAGAGTAGTTCAAAGAGTTTATTAACAGCAGGAGTGAATGAGTGTGTGTCTGCGGGATGTAAATGTGTTGGTGATGGTGTCTGCTCCAGGCACAGAGGCAGGTGACCGTACAGCCGAGCAACCCTATGGAGAGAGTACAGGGAGAGGGTGACGGGCATACACCAACACAGGAGGGATTTATGGCGAGAGAAGGACTTACTTGGTGGGTCAGGACAGCTGGCACAACAAGGGGGCGAAGCCCGGAAGACAGCCACCTGGAGAGCTCTGTACAGCAGCGAGGATTGGGCGATGGAGTGGAGATGTCCGCCGCTGGGGAATCCACCTGTGCACAGGGGAGAAGACTGAAGAAAAGAGGTAAGCGATCTTCTTACCAAAATGGTGACGCTGAAGGGAAGTATGCTCACAACGGTGAGGGACGAAGTCTGACGGCTTCAGGCCGAGCCTCCGGGCGAGACGGCCTTTATCCCTCGCCGCTGATGATTGTCAGGTGCGTGAGCAGGTGGCGCCGCTGATGAATGGCGCGGCGTGACAGTACTCCCCCCTCTAGCAGCGCCTCCTGGCGATGGCTTATCCGGGTGCGCTCGGTGGAAGTCCGCGATGAGCGATGGGTCCAACACAAACGACGGGGGCACCCATTGTCGATGCTCGGGCCCATAGCCCTCCCAGTCCACCAGGTATTGCAACCCACGACCTCGGCGCCGGGAGTCCAGGATGGAGGAGACGGACCAGGCCGGATGGCCACCAATCATCCGGGGCGCGGGTTGCGCTGCAGGAGGAGGGCAAAGGGGGTCAGTGACTGCCAGTTTCACCTTCGACACATGGAAAGTGGAATGGATGCGGAGGGAGGGGGGAATAGCCACGCGCACAGCCACCGGGTTGATGATCCGGGTGATGGGAAAGGGACCCATGAATCGCTGTGCCAGCTTCCTCCTCTCGCCTTTTAATGTGACGTCCTGGGTAGACACATACACGAGTTGCCCAACTCTGTACGCCGGGGCAGGTCTTCTGTGCCGGTCCGCCACGGTCCTGTTGCGCTCCGCCGTGCGTAAAAGCGCATGACGCGCGGCAGCCCAGGTGGAGCGGAACTGCCTAAGGTGCGCCCTAACAGAGGGGACAGTCACCTCGTTCTCCTGCGCTGGAAACAGCGGGGGGTCGTAACCCAGGGACGCCTTGAAGGGGGACATCCCCGTTGCAGAAGAGCGGGCGGTGTTGTGGGCATACTCCACCCAGGCGAGATGGTTGCTCCAGGACGTCGGCTTGGATCTAGTAACACAGCGGAGCGCAGCCTCCAGCTCCTGATTGGTCCTCTCACACTGCCCGTTAGACTGGGGGTGATGGCCGGAGGAGAGGCTCACCTTGGCTCCGATGGCGTTACAAAAGGATCTCCAAACCTCGGATGAAAATTGGGGGCCCCGGTCCGAGACCACGTCCACCGGAATCCCGTGCAGCCTGACCACGTGTTGGACGAGGAGGCCCGCCGTCTCCAGGGCAGTAGGGAGACCTCGCAGGGGAATGAAGTGCGCCGCCTTGGAGAAACGGTCCACAATGGTCAGGACGGTGTCAAAGGAGTTGGAAACGGGGAGTCCGGTGACGAAGTCCAGTGCGATGTGCGACCAGGGCCTGCCGGGGACGGGCAGAGGCTGGAGCAGACCCGCTGGGGGGGCATTTCCCGACTTGCTGGTGGCACAGATTGGGCAAGCCCGGGCGTAGCGGGCTGCATCCCTCCGCAGGCCTGGCCACCAAAAGGACCGCTGGAGGAGGCTGATCATCCGAGAGGTGCCGGGATGACAGGTGAGCCGGGAGGTGTGGAGCCAGTGGATGACCTCTCCTCGGACCGCAGATGGGACGAACAGTCTTCCCTCCGGTCCGCCGCCAGGATCAGGTTCCACCTCCTGCGCCTTCCGGATCTTGTCTTCAATGTCCCAAGAGATGGCACCGAGGACGCACGACCTGGGCAGGATAGTGTGGGGCGTCTCCTCAGCCTCCACGGGGGTGAACTGCCTAGAGAGGGCGTCAGGCAGGCCGTTTTTGGAGCCCGGCCTGAAGGTGATCGAGAAGCGGAACCTGGCGAAGAACAAAGACCAGCGCGCCTGGCGGGCATTCAGGCGCTTGGCAGATCGTAAATACTCTAAGTTCTTGTGGTCCGTCAGGACCACAAACGGCAGGTCCGCCCCCTCTAGCCAGTGGCGCCACTCCTGTAAGGCGAGTTTAATGGCCAGGAGCTCTCTGTCCCCCACATCGTAGTTCCTCTCCGCCGGGGACAGGCGCCGGGAGAAGAAGGCGCACGGCCGTTTGGCGCCATCGTCAGGTGACCGCTGGGATAACACTGCTCCCACTCCCGTGTCCGATGCGTCCACCTCCACAATGCACTGCAGCGCGGGGTCGACCTGGCGAAGGACCCGGGAGGAGGAGAACTCCGCCTTCAGCGCCCTAAAGGCAGCAGCGACCTCTTCAGTCCACCGGAACGGGACCTTCGGGGACGTGAGGCGGGTCAGCGGTCCGACGATCGAGCTGAAATTTGGGACAAAGCGGCGGTAAAAATTGGCGAAGCCAACAAACTGTTGCACCTGCTTCCGGGATGCGGGAGTAGGCCACTCCACCACCGCCTTCACCTTCTCTGGGTCTGGGAGCACCTGATCTTGAGCGATGATGAATCCCAGGAAGGATGTGGTCCTAGCGTAGAATTCGCATTTCTCAGCCTTCACGTACAGACGATTCTCCAGCAGTCTTTGGAGGACCCGCCTCACATGGACCTGGTGCTCGTCCCTGGACCTGGAGAAGATAAGGATGTCATCCAGGTAGACGAACACAAAAAGGCCGATGAAATCCCGGAGGACGTCATTAATGAGGCGCTGAAAGACGGCAGGAGCGTTGGTCAGCCCGAACGGCATGACGAGATACTCAAAGTGGCCGTTCGGGGTACGGAAGGCTGTCTTCCATTCATCTCCCTCCCGGATCCGGACGAGGTGGTAAGCGCTGCGTAAATCCAGCTTGGTAAACCAGGTCGCCCCCTGGAGGGAGTGAAAGGCAGTGTCCATGAGGGGCAGGGTGTAACGGTCCCTCTCAGTGATGTCATTCAGCGCTCGGTAGTCTATGCAGGGGCGGAGGGATCCGTCCTTTTTCCCGACAAAGAAAAACCCTGCCCCCACGGGTGACGACGATGGGCGAATAATCCCAGCGCTCAGAGATTCCTTCAGGTATGTATTCATGGTCTCCTTCTCCGGCGCCGACAGGCTGTAGAGCCGACCAGATGGCAGGGGAGCCCCCTGGCGGAGGTTGATGGCACAGTCATATGGTCGATGCGGGGGAAGAGACATAGCTTTCGATTTGCTAAATACCATACCCAGGTCGTGAAATTCTGGAGGCACCAGTGACAGGTCCGGAGGTGCTGTATCCGCCACAGGGGGAGCCGCGGATGGGGAGCAGGCAGCGGACTGAAGGCAGGTGCCCATACAGAAGGTACTCCATGCCGATACCCCAGCGGACCTCCAGTCCAGGACAGGGTTGTGGAGGCGTAGCCAGGGATACCCCAGGATGACGGGCGACACAGAGTTGGGCAGGACGTAAAATACCATCTCCTCCCGGTGGTTCCCTGAGATGATGACTGGGACAGGCATGGTTTGGTGAGAAACTCTCCCAAGGGAGGCACGGGAGAGATGGACCAGGGAGATGGGGTGTTTTAATGCCTGACAGCGGATGCCCAATCGGGTTGCCAGGCCTTGTGAAATGAAGCTGCCCTCTGCGCCCGAATCCACCAGTGCGTGGGTGAGGTGCCCAGTGGGATTGTGGCAAAAACGGATGGGCAGCTTTAATTGAGTGAGAGAGTCTAACCGGTTGGGATCCGCGAGGCTCCCTACAGCGATTCGCGGACCCCGCCGACTGGCTTTCCGCGGGCAACGCTCCACAGTGTGTTGGTCACCTCCGCAATACATGCAGAGGCCCAACTCACGGCGGCGTTGTTTCTCCGCAGGGGAAAGCTTGGTCCAGCCCGTCACCATCGGCTCCGACTCCTCGGGGCACAATGCTGGCGGCGCCGCCAGGGGGCGAGCTTGGAACAGGTGCGGCGAGACTCCACGAGGGCGAGAAGAAGAAGACTTCCGCCCCGAGGAGCGCTCGCGCAGCCTGTTATCCAAACTTATCGCTAAGGATGTCAGCTCCGCTAGCGTCCCAGGGATATCCCGTCCAGCCAGTTCATCCCTCAGATCACTATTGAGGCTGCGGAGGAACAGGCCACAGAGGGAGCGTTCCTCCCAGCCCAATTCCTCCGCCGCTACCCGGAAGTCGACCGAGTAGTCCGCTGCCGACTGGCCTCCCTGCTGGAGAGCGAGGAGCCGATCGACCTGGACCGTCTCGGTTTGAGAATGGTCAAAGACCTCCAGAAAGCGCCTCACGAACTGGTCATAGGTGAGGGTGGCATAACTGGGCCTCGCCATTACGGCGTAGGTCCAAGTTAACGCACGCCCCTCCAGCTGTATCCGCCACAGGGGGAGCCGCGGATGGGGAGCAGGCAGCGGACTGAAGGCAGGTGCCCATACAGAAGGTACTCCATGCCGATACCCCAGCGGACCTCCAGTCCAGGACAGGGTTGTGGAGGCGTAGCCAGGGATACCCCAGGATGACGGGCGACA
Organism: Pholidichthys leucotaenia; assembly: GCA_020510985.1. Classification (NCBI taxonomy): domain Eukaryota; kingdom Metazoa; phylum Chordata; class Actinopteri; order Cichliformes; family Pholidichthyidae; genus Pholidichthys; species Pholidichthys leucotaenia. Next base: position 309,006,824 of record CM035840.1, on the reverse strand, counting down.
CAGAGTTGGGCAGGACGTAAAATACCATCTCCTCCCGGTGGTTCCCTGAGATGATGACTGGGACAGGCATGGTTTGGTGAGAAACTCTCCCAAGGGAGGCACGGGAGAGATGGACCAGGGAGATGGGGTGTTTTAATGCCTGACAGCGGATGCCCAATCGGGTTGCCAGGCCTTGTGAAATGAAGCTGCCCTCTGCGCCCGAATCCACCAGTGCGTGGGTGAGGTGCCCAGTGGGATTGTGGCAAAAACGGATGGGCAGCTTTAATTGAGTGAGAGAGTCTAACCGGTTGGGATCCGCGAGGCTCCCTACAGCGATTCGCGGACCCCGCCGACTGGCTTTCCGCGGGCAACGCTCCACAGTGTGTTGGTCACCTCCGCAATACATGCAGAGGCCCAACTCACGGCGGCGTTGTTTCTCCGCAGGGGAAAGCTTGGTCCAGCCCGTCACCATCGGCTCCGACTCCTCGGGGCACAATGCTGGCGGCGCCGCCAGGGGGCGAGCTTGGAACAGGTGCGGCGAGACTCCACGAGGGCGAGAAGAAGAAGACTTCCGCCCCGAGGAGCGCTCGCGCAGCCTGTTATCCAAACTTATCGCTAAGGATGTCAGCTCCGCTAGCGTCCCAGGGATATCCCGTCCAGCCAGTTCATCCCTCAGATCACTATTGAGGCTGCGGAGGAACAGGCCACAGAGGGAGCGTTCCTCCCAGCCCAATTCCTCCGCCGCTACCCGGAAGTCGACCGAGTAGTCCGCTGCCGACTGGCCTCCCTGCTGGAGAGCGAGGAGCCGATCGACCTGGACCGTCTCGGTTTGAGAATGGTCAAAGACCTCCAGAAAGCGCCTCACGAACTGGTCATAGGTGAGGGTGGCATAACTGGGCCTCGCCATTACGGCGTAGGTCCAAGTTAACGCACGCCCCTCCAGAAGATTCCCTATGTAACCAATCCGACTGTGATCCGAGGGAAAATCTCCGGGCACACGGTGGGACACGGACTCACACTGCATAATGAACCCCCGCGCTCCGCCGAGCTTACCGCTAAAGCGGGCGGGGGTCGGAATCGGTGTGAGCCGAACCGGTGCCACCGGAGCCGGCTGGACGGCCGCTGGAACAGCAGGAGCCGCGCCACCCTGACGAGCCGGGGGGAACGGCTGTTGAGGATCCAAGCGGCCCAACCGGTTAGTTAAATTCAATAATTGATTAAAGATCACCTGTTGTTGATAAGCTATTTGATCCACTCTAGCCTCGAGAGTGGAAAACCGGTGTGCGAGCCCGCCGTCCGCCGAGCCGCTCTGCTGAAGCCGTACTGACATAACGCACGGCTCAGGAGACGCACACACACAGGCTTAGAGTAGTTCAAAGAGTTTATTAACAGCAGGAGTGAATGAGTGTGTGTCTGCGGGATGTAAATGTGTTGGTGATGGTGTCTGCTCCAGGCACAGAGGCAGGTGACCGTACAGCCGAGCAACCCTATGGAGAGAGCACAGGGAGAGGGTGACGGGCATACACCAACACAGGAGGGATTTATGGCGAGAGAAGGACTTACTTGGTGGGTCAGGACAGCTGGCACAACAAGGGGGCGAAGCCCGGAAGACAGCCACCTGGAGAGCTCTGTACAGCAGCGAGGATTGGGCGATGGAGTGGAGATGTCCGCCGCTGGGGAATCCACCTGTGCACAGGGGAGAAGACTGAAGAAAAGAGGTAAGCGATCTTCTTACCAAAATGGTGACGCTGAAGGGAAGTATGCTCACAACGGTGAGGGACGAAGTCTGACGGCTTCAGGCCGAGCCTCCGGGCGAGACGGCCTTTATCCCTCGCCGCTGATGATTGTCAGGTGCGTGAGCAGGTGGCGCCGCTGATGAATGGCGCGGCGTGACAAAGGGCAGCACGGTGGCGCAGTGGTTAGCACAGTGGCAGCACAGCAAGAAGGTCATGGGATCAATTCCACCCTTGACCATCGTGGGTTCGATCCCACCCCCAGACCATCAGTGACCCTTCTGTGTGGAGTTTGCATGTTCTCCCCATGTCTGCGTGGGTTTACTCCAGTTTCCTCCCACATGCCAAAGACATTGCAGGTGAGGCTAACTGGCATCAAAACTGGGGATTCTAAATTGTCCTTAGGTATGACTGTGAGAGTGAATGGTTGTCTGTCTCTCTGTGTTGGCCCTGTGATGGACTGGCGATCTGTCCAGGGTGTACCCTGCCTCTCGCACAAAGATGCTGGGATAGGCTCCAGCTCCTCCGCGACCTGAAAAGGATAAAGCGGTAGAAGATGGATGGATGGATGAATTTTGGAATAAGGCTGTAACATAACAAAATGTAGAGGAGGTGGAGTGTTGTGAATACTTTTCAGATGCACTGTATTCCTTTACTGTTGAACATTTTAGAAACACAAGTTTCTTTTGGATAAATCTCATCTAATCTTATATCTTTATATTTTTAGAGACTTCAAATTAAGAGTCATCCACCATGACCACCAGTAGCTGGAGAGGAACTGATTCCTGGACAACAAAAGACATAAGAAAACGCCTAGACATGGACACACAAAACAGCCTGTAAATTGGACACTGTAAGTTCTGGGCAAACACAAATATTTGAGACGATGTAAAAGGGGTCCAGTTTCATTTTTGCTATCTCAAAACTGTTGTTCATGGGTATTTGAAATATTTAGAGAGAAAACTTATGAAAATTCAATTCTGCTTTGTGTATTTTTAGTTTTTAAACACTGTTTTAAGCATTTAAAATATATAATAATGACAAATAGTTGGCAGACTTTGAAATTTACACTTCTCCTGAAGAAAAACGCTAAATATTTTACACAAAGACCATTTTATGACATAGTTATTGACAAAAAATATTTTAAAAAATTACCAGGTAAACTATTATAATTACAGATGTAAAAGGGAAACAAAACCTTTATAAAAACAAATCTGAGAAACATTTTCCGGATAAAGAAAGAAATTTTAAGACATTCCACAGAATAAAAAACTAAACAGCATTCATATAGAAATGCTCCAGATTTTAAAGAAAAAAAGTCACATTTACAACAAAAAAGTTGCAGATTTATGATTAAAAAGTGGTGAATTTATGAGTAAAAAATACCAAATTCATGGGGAAAAAAGTTGCATGTTTACAAGAAAAAAAATTTAAATTTATGAGAAAAAAGTTGCAGATTTATGAAAAAGTAGCAAATTAATAAGAAAAAGTCACAAAAAGAAAAAGTTGCAACTTTACAACATTCATTCATTCATTCATCTTCTTCCGCTTAATCCTGTTCGGGTCACGGGGGGGCTGGAGCCTATCCCAGCATCTTTGGGCGAGAGGCAGGGTCCACCCTGGACAGATTGCCAGTCCATCGCAGGGCCAACACAGAGAGACAGACAACCATTCACTCTCACAGTCATACCTAAGGACAATTTAGAATCCCCAGTTTGATGCCAATTAACCTAACTTGCATGTTTTTGGCATGTGGGAGGAAACCGGAGAAATTCCAAAGTAAACCCACGCAGACATGGGGAGAACATGCAAACTCCACACAGATCACTGTTGGTCGGGGGCTGGGATCGAACCCAGGATCCCCCGACCAAGGGTGAGTTGATGTGCTGCCGCAGTACTAACCACTCCGCCCTCTTTACTTTACAACTTTACAACAAAAAGTAGCAAATTTATGAAAAAACATTGCACATTTAAAAGAAAGAATTTGCAAATTTATGAGAAAAGTTGTAAATTAACAAGAAAAAATAACAAATTTATGAGAAAAAATTTGTAAATTTATGAGAAAAACGTTGCAGATCAGTCCGCCAATGTCTCCACCGTTGATCGCCACCTAATCCACATAGCACCAGACCCCCATGATCCCTCCTGAAGGTGGTGAGCCCACTGGAGGGCGAACCCATGTAACTCCTTTGGGCTGAGCCCGGCCGGGTCCCATGGGTGGAAACCCGGCCACCAGACGCTAGCCATCGAGCCCCTCCCCCAGGCCTGGCTCCAGGGTGGGGCCCCGGTAACCCCATACTGGGCGGGGTACACTGAATCCTTGATCTAGAATTTATCATGAGAGTCTGTTGGATCGTTCTTAGTCTGGCCCTTCACCCAGGACCAGTTTGTCTTGGATGACCCTATCAGAGATAAATTGTCCCGGACATCATAGCTCCTGGGATCACTGGGGCACGCAAACCCCCCACCACAATAAGGTGACGATCCATGAGGGTTGGAGGGTGTGCTCCAACTTTAGAGGGATCACACTCCTCAGCCTCCCTGGGAAGGTCTATGCCAAGGTACTGGAGAGGAGAGTCCGGCCGTTGGTCGAACCTCGGATTCAGGAGGAGCAATATGGTTTTCGTCCTGGCCGTGGCACATCGGACCAGCTCTTTACCCTCTTGAGAATTCCCGAGGGTTCGTGGGAGTTTGCCCAACCAGTTTACATGTGTTTTGTGGACTTGGAGAAGGCATTTGACCGTGTCCCTCGTGGTTTTTTGTGGGGGGTGCTTCGGGAGTATGGGGTATCGGGCTTGTTGTTACGAGCTATTCGGTCTCTGTACGACCGTTGTGAGAGTTTGGTTCGTATTGCCAACACTCGGACTCATTCCCAGTGAGAGTTGAACTCCGCCAGGGCTGCCCTTTGTCACAGATCCTGTTCATAATTTTTATGGACATGATTTCTAGGCGCAGCCAGGGAATGGAGGGTGTCATGCTTGGTGACCACAGGATCTCATCCCTGTTGTTTGCAGATGATGTTGTTCTGTTGGCTTCATCCAGCAATGACCTACAGTTCTTGCTGGGATGGTTTGCCGCTGAGTGTGAAGCTGCTGGGATGAGAATCAGCACCTCCAAGTCCGAGTCCATGGTCCTCAGCCGGAAAAAAGTGGATTGTCCTCTCCGGGTGGGGACAGGCTCCTGCCCCAAGTGGAGGAGTTTAAGTATCTTGGGGTCTTATTCACGAGTGAGGGGAGAATGGAGCGATAGATTGACAGACAGATCGGAGCAGCATCTGCAGTGATACGGACATTGTGCCGGTCTGTTGTGGTGAAGAGGGAGCTTAGTTCTAAGGTAAAGCTGTCGATTTACCAGTCAATCTATGTTCCTACTCTCACCTATGGTCACAAGCTTTGGGCAATGACTGAAAGAACGAGATCGCGGATACAAGCGGCTGAAATGAGCTTTCTCCGTAGGATTGCTGGACTCACCCTCAGAGACAGGGTGAGGAGCTCAGTCATCCGGGAGAGGCTCAGAGTAGAACCGCTGCTCCTCCACATTGAAAGGAGCCAGTTGAGGTGGTATGGGCATCTGATCAGGATGCCTCCTGGACACCTCCCACTTGAGGTGTTTTGGGCATGCCCCTCTGGGAGGAGACCCCGGGGCAGACCCAAGACTCGGTGGAGAGACTATGTCTCCCAGCTGGTCTAGGAATGCCTTGGTATCCTCTCTGAAGAGCTGGAGCAGGTGGCTGGGGAGAGGGAAGTCTGGGCTTCTCTGCTTGAACTGCTGCCTCCGCGACCCGGACCTCTGGAAAAGCAGTAGAGGATGGATGGATGGATGGACGTTGCAGATTTAAAAGAAAAAATGACAAATTTATGATGAAAAAAGTTGCATATTTAAAAGAAAAAAGTTGCAAATTTGTTGGAAAAATGTGCAAATTTAAGAGAAAAAAGAATGCAGATTTAAAAGAAAAAAATGCTGATTTGGGAGAAAAAAGGTTCGAAAATTTCTGAGGAAAAGTTGCAAATTTTTTTAGAAAAAAGATGCAGGTTTAAAAGAAAGCTGCAGATTTAGAAAAAAAGGGTGAAAATTTGAGGAAAAAAGTTGTAGATTTATGAAAAAGTAGCAAATTAATAAGAAAAAAGTCACAATTTGATTAAAAAAGTTGCAACTTTACAACAAAAAGGTAGCAAATTTGCGAAAAAATCATTGTAAATTTAAAAGAAAACAGTTGTAAATTTATGAGACAAGTTGCAAATATACAAGAAAAAAATAGCAAATTTATGAGAAAAAAGTTACAGATTTAAAAGAAAAGGTTCGATCCCAGTCCCCGACCAACAGTGATCTGTGTGGAGTTTGCATGTTCTCTTCGTGTCTGAGTGAGTTTACTCCGGGATTTCTCCGGTTTCCTCCCACATGCCAAAAACATGCAAGTTAGGTTAATTGGAATCAAAACTGGGGATTCTAAATTGTCCTTAGGTATGACTGTGAGAGTGAATGGTTGTCTGTCTCTCTGTGTTGGCCCTGCGATGGACTGGCGATCTGTCCAGGGTGTACCCTGCCTCTCGCCCAAAGATGCTGGGATAGGCTCCAGCCCCCCCGCGACCCCAACAGGATTAAGCGGAAGAAGATGAATGAATGAATGAATGAATATTGCAAATTTATGAGAAAAAAGTTGTTATGTCTGCATATGGAGCCAAGGTCAAGGCCAGGTGTGGAGCTGAACACGTTTATTAATGAGGTACTATAGCACACAGATGCAGCCGTCGGGCAGAAGAGGTGGGAAAGAGACCGCCCCTCCTACCCACTGCCCTCTTACAGCCACCCATACCTCACAAATAAAAGTGTAAACTATGCACAACACCCCCCACCCCCCACCCCTTCCATCACAAAAGCCCAAACCCACACACACAATTCAGACCCACCCCAATTTGGACCCGAGTCACATATTAAAATTAACTAAGCAATGGCCTAACACAGTCACACCAAAATAACTTAAACTAAACATAACATCAAATTAATCCCCATGAACATATACATATCAAATCAGAAACCAATCATCAGAATATAACACATATAACCAATTCAAACATACATGCAACAGTCAACCTATATACAAAACGGCTGGAGGACAGATAAGCCTTGGGCCCCCTGGACCGTCCTTTCATCAGTCTACCCCTGGAAGCCGCAGCAAGTCATCTCGACACCGGTGCGCCTTCTTTTCCTCACCATCGAATATTTCACTTGACCAGGCCCACCACTCAGTCTCTTCCCGGGCATGCCGCAGCTCATTCGGGTGCCCCCACGAACCATCCGACAGCTGGGGAGAAGCTTCCTGCCATCTGGCCACAATGCACAGCCATCCCTAGTGCTCCTCCACCTGCCGTTTGGCCCAAAACTGCCGTGGTTTCATCACCCTCTGAGCCCAAATCCAGTCCGCAGCTCCCAGAGGGGTTTCTTTTGTTTGGCTTGCAGTGTTTCTGCTTGGCACATCGCTCTACCTTGCCAGCTGGTCCTGCCCTGACCTCTTTTAACTTTGCTGTGGCCATCGCTGTTGCGACCCCTTCCAGCCGAAATCCAGGAACAGATGGAGCCAGCCTCTCGATGTCGCCTGTCATCACAGGCGTCCCGCTGTACTGCCCAGTACCCTCATCCAGGGCGACTTGAGCTCTGGCACAGGGACCCTCCTGTGATGACCCTGCGTGATATTGGTCTTGCTCACTCTCCTGGGTGCCAGGCAGTTCCTCATCCCAAACTGCATCGTCTACCATGCCCAGGATTGAACGGTCCCACGTCTCGGCCGATTCGCACCGAGCCGTCAGTTCCAACATTTCCAGCATGGCCAGCCGTCCTCCTCCACAATCATAAAGCGGTGCCAGGGTGTCCTCAATTCTGACGTGCGGGGAAAAACATCTCACAGTCGTCCCATCCAACACGGAGCCCACCACTCCCGTGTTGATCTATAAAACCACTTCCAGCCCGTCCAACTCCATCAAACAGTACATGTGTCCGTCAGTGCACAGGGACACAGCATGGACAACCGTGAGGATGCGAGAGTCCTCTTTGTGCCATGGACCTCCTCGCTCGGATCTGTGGCATACCCTGGTGACATGAAGTAAGTGGCCACACGTGCCACAGCGCTCTGCTCTTGCCGAACAACCCTTAGCCTTCAAATGGTGCTTTGTGGACCCACAGCCCTCACCTTTGGGCTTTCCTGGGGTGGACCTTACATTCACAGCACTGGCGTCGTCCTCCACACTTCCTACGCTGACCAGGTCCACTGCATATATGATTGATGGTGATCCCAGATGTTGGTGTGACAAGCTCTCACTCAGCTCCCGTGACAGTTTGTCCGCAGCTTCCAGCAGATGAGCTAACTTGATGGCAGTGGGCAGCACCAATTTGCACGAAAATGTAAGCAGCTTCGACCAGATCATAGCGCCGTTGATATATTCTGCCAACTGGTCGCGAATCATCCCTTTCTCCAATAGTCCAAGCTGGCACCCACCGACCAACAGCTCCCAGTCTGTCACGAACCGCTGAATAGACTCGCCCACCTGTTGGCGGTGCTGTCGAAACCGAATCTTGCCAACCACGACGTTTTCCAGGGTGCGAAAATAGTGCACAATTAGCTCAAGCCCTTCATCAAAACTACCACAGTCACCCAGTGTGCTTAGAACACGCTGTTCCTCCACTCCAAAATTGTGCACCAACAACTCACGTGCCTTTCACTTCTCCAGCTTCCAAAGGTCCAGTGCCACCACGTACGCCTGGAAAACGGCGCACCACCTCTGCCATGAGACCGGTGGCTCCCCGGGGGGCTCTAAATCCGGCCGAATTTCAAACCTGCATGCTTCCATATCTTGTTTTAATCCACTTTTATCCTCGTTGCCAAATGTTATGTCTGTATATGGAGCCAAGGACAAGGCCAGGTGTCGAGCTGAACACAGGTTTATTAATGAGGCACTATACCATACAGATGCAGCCGTGGGGCAGAAGAGGTGGCAAAGAGACGCCCCTCCTGCCCATTGCCATCTTATAACCTCATAGCTCCACCTTCCGGTTCTGCCACCACCCGTACCTCACAAATAAAAGTCTAAACTATATACAACAGGTTGCAGATTTTTTTTTTTTTAATTGCAAACTTATGAGAAAAAAGCTGCTGATTGAAAAGAAAAAGTTGCAGATTTATGAGAAAGTGATGAAAACTTACGAGAAAAGCTACAGATTTAAAAGAAAAAAAATGGCAAATTTACAAGAAATGTTCCAGATTTTCAAGCTTTTTTTTGTTTGGTGCTTCAGTCTCATGTAACATGCTATTAAATGTTTCTGATGATACTGGGGAGGGGGGCAATTCACTCTTTTTTCCAGATTGGGGGGGTTTGATCTATGCCTATGCTTGGCTTCAAACAGAGTCCACCAGGTCTTGCTAGTGAGCTCAGTCTCAGCAAAAAAAGCTTTAAGAAAGGTCTGTAACTGCATTTTTTTTTCACTTTTTCAATTTCATTTTTTGACTTTCACTTTTAGAATCTGATCAACTAAGCCATACTTTAATCCCTAACCCTAACCTCACAGGAGCCTTTCATTAGTGGAGTGAAAAACAAAGTAAGAAAAAAAAAATCAAGGAAAAAAAAAATGAAGAAAAATGTCAGTGAGAGACGGGAGTCAAACTCGTGTGTTTTTGCTGAAAGATCTGTGTAAGCAACCGTCCACTATCCCCCTCACAATAACCAAATGAGCGCTGTTCTGCGCATGCGCGGTGAGGACTATGCGCAGTGAGTGAACTTGTAAAAACGGACCGAGGCACGTTTTTTTATTTAACGTGCAAATATACGTTTTTAGAGGGGTGGGAAAACGTTTATTAGATACGTTTTTTACTGAGACCAGGTTGCACTAGCAGTCAGCACATTCCCAGCCTGGAGAAATGCCGTCACATTAGGTGCTTTTGTGCTCGTGAACAGCCACTAGCGAGTCAGTTTGTAGCTGTGAAGCTTTAAAGATGACAGAACTCACAAATGAGCAAACGAGTCTGCACTCATGACAGACAACAGTTGGCCTGTTGTCCGCTTCGGTTGTCATGGTGAAGCTGCCGCCATTCTGCTGTCTCACTGTGTCATCCAGGAGCAAAATCCAAAGCAAATGCACCTCAGACAGGACGTCTGCGCTGTCCTCATGCTCGGCGTTGGCTGTGTTCACCCAAATATTTAGAAGGTTCAATCACCCAATATTCTGAGGGGTTTTTGTTTGTGAGCGAAGCACCCGCCATCGATGACTCGCTGTCGGCGTGCTAGAAAACCAAATCTTCTTTTCACCCAAACTGTGTCTCAAGTAGGCAAACTCGCTACATTTACAGTGCAAATGCAATGTTATCGGTCCAATTAAATCCCAGGGAGGTGAGCGTCTGCTTTTATCCTGCCTTCTTTCTGAGTTTAAAATGAATCTGCTGATAGATTCTGTGTCAGTGAAACATCGCCTGACACACACTGCATATGTGGCTTCAGTAGGTGACAGAGGGGGGATGAGATCCCCCCGTTAGCTAAATGACCAAAAATCATCCCCCTTGTTAACCTGCCTTTCCCCCATCTCTCTTCACAGGTGTAATAAATATCATCATAGTTACATATCATGTTACAGAATTGGAAAAAAAAAAAATGACTGAACCACCAGTTCTAGGCAGAAATGTTTTTTTTTTAAGCAGCAACTTTTTTCTCATAAATCTGCAACTTCTTTCTCAAAGCTACAACTATTTACTCATAAATTTGCAATTTTATCTGTAAATTTTCAATTTTTTTTTTCAGATTTGCAACTGCAAATCTGCAAAAAATGCTTCTTTTTTCCTTTTAAATTTGCAACTTTTTTCTCATAAATTGTCAACTTTTTTCTCCAAAATCTGCAACTTTTTTCTTTTAAACCTGCAGCTTTTTTTCCTCATGTATTTGTAATTTTTTTTTTCTAATGAATTTCTGACTTTTTTCTCAAAAATTTATAATTTTTTTTTTTCAAAAATTTGTGGCTTCTCAAAACTTTGCAGTTTTTTTCTCATAAATCACAAATTTATGAATCACATTTTTTCTTGTAAAGATGCAATTTTTTTCTTGTAAATTTTCATCTTTTTTCTCATAATTTTGCAACTTTTTTCTGATAAATTTGTGTCTTTTTTCTCAAAAAATTGTGGTTTCCTTGTCAAAACTGCAACTTTTTTCTCATAAATTTGCCTTTCTTTTGTAAATTTACAAAAAAAAATTGCTGAAAATGTTCAATTTTTTTCTCATAGGTTTGCAACTTTAAAAAAATGTGACTTTTTACTTGTAAATTTCCAAATTTTGCACATAAATTTGCTTTTTTTTTCCTTTCTCAAAACTTTGCAATTTTTTCTCATAAATCATAAATTCACAAATCATTTTTTCTTGTAAATTTTAATATTTTTCTCATAAATTTGCAGCTTTTTTCTTATAAATTTGTGACTTTTTTCTCAAAAATTGCAATTTTTTCTGTAAATTTTCAACTCTGTTGTATTGTCAACGCTCATCTGGATGCTGGTTAACTTTTTATTCTGTGTAATTAAGTCGTAATTTCTGACATTTCCAATTTTTAAACTGGCATCTTTTAATCAAATCTTTGCATCTTTAGTCTTGCAAATTTGTACCTAATTTATATTTATACATTTGTACCTCATGCTAAATTGGTGAATATCCCCCATCCTCCTATTGTTAAGAAATTATTATTGTTCAGAAATAACTAGTCTCCTTCTGGTTCTAATAAACTTGTCCAGAGAGACTTCGCTCATAGCTACAAGAGAAGACTGCTGAGTTAAGGACTGTATTGTAATGCGTTGAAGCACAGTACAGCATTAAAATGCCTAAATTGTTCTTTTATCTGTTCTTAACTCTGTTGCATTTGCTTTAAAACCTCTAGTTTTTAAGTTGCTAAGTTTTTTTTTTTTTTTTCCATTGGTAGCTCCAGCTACCATAATAGATGTGTAGTGAAATTTTCATCATATATCCCTTTCAAAAAAAGATTTTCAGGGACTAAAACTAAACTGGAACACTCAACAATACTCGAAGAACATTCCTGCGATGGAAAAGGTGATTCACAGGAGCGGGAGATTCAGCAATGGACGGCAGAAGAACATTAAGAACCAGAACCCAGTCCAGTACTGTATGTGCAGTACCTGATTATGCTACTTCAGTACAGTTGTAAGTATGTGAGTCCCTGCAGGCCGATCGTGATGAAGCCCCTAAGCTCATTAAAGAACTTCCTCCATCTGAGAATGTGAACGAACTTAACAAGCTTTATTTTTATCTGTGTGTTGTTCTGTGTCCGGGTTCCAACGTGCACATGTTCTAGTCTGTTTACCCTGTGTGTCTTCGTGTGTTTGTTCTCCAGGTTGGCCTGCAAAGCTCCCTGTCTCTTAAAAGGAGGCCGGACCGCGGCCCTGTGGAAGTGGTTCAGCCATCCCGCCTCTTTTGCTCTCGCCATTCGCGCCTCCTCTCCTACAGGAGTGGCGTCTCGGAGCATCTTAATCGTGCCGCTGACCAAACAACCAAATGAGAAAAGCAAATCTCTCCTGGCTGCTAGATTTACTTCCATCTCCGCCTCACCTCGCTCCCCGACCACTCGTTAGATTAGAGGAGCGGGTGGCGTCCTGCTGTGTCTCCTCCACATAAATCTGAAGCCTCACTCCACTCGCAGCTGTAAACCTCCTCCTTCTCCTCACATGGGTGAACTAATATTGTCCTATCTCAGAAATTTAACAGCCTTTTATTGTAAATTATGTCATTTGAATTTTGTTGTTAATTTGCAAGTTTTATCATTTAAATTTGGCACTTTATTGTTGTCATTTTCTTATTTTCTTGAAATGTATTACAAAGCAAAATTTTGTACTTTTACATGCAAAAATATAGTAAATGCTCCAGAGCAAAAATTGAGGGGACGCTATAGGTAGTCAGGGCCGGTGTTATGCTGAGAATTGCTCGCTTGCCGAGAACTGCATACGATGGGATGCAATTCTTGGCAAGAGAGCAATTCTCGGCATAACACCAGAAGCAAGATTATGTTTAGGGGCTCCTATCTTTATAATAGGGAAGAGTTCAAAACCTTCAAAACAAAAACTTTATGAAAACAAATGAGTCATTATCTGAATGAAGACAGAAAATTTAAGGCATTACATAGAATAAAAAAAAATTACCAGCAAAAAAAAAAGTTGCATGTTTACATGAAAGCATTGAAAATTTATGAGAAAAAAGTTGCAAATTTTTGAGAAAAGGTTGCAAATTTATGAGAAAAAAAATTGGAGATTTATTAGAAAAAGTAGCAAATTTATGTGGAAAAAGTTGCAGATTTAAAAGAAAAATAGTGCAAATTTAAGAAAAAAAATGCAATTTTATGAGGAAAAAGCCATAGATTTAAAAGAAAAAGGTTACAAATTTACAACAAAAAAGTTGCTGATTTATGAGGAAAGAAGTAGAGAATTTAGGAGAAAAAAATAAATTGAGGACAAACGTATGTTTACAAGAAAAAATGGAAATTTCATGAGAAAAAAGTTGCAAATTTTTGAGAAAATGTTGCAAATTTATGATAAAACATTTGCAAATTTATTAGAAAAAGTAACAAATTTACAAGAATAAATTACAAATTTATAAGAAGCAGGTTGCAAAGTTATGAGGAACAAGTTTGGAAATGTATTAGAAAAAGTAGCAAATTTATGTGGAAAAAGTTGCAAATTTAAGAAAAAAGTGTCAAACTTATGAAGAAAAAAGCTGCAGATTTAAAAGAAAAATGCAAATTTACAAGAAATGTAATTTGCAAGCTTTTTTTTACATTTAGCATTGGTGCTTCAAAGTCTTATGTCGTATGATATTAAAGGTTTATAGTGATATTGGGAGGGGGGAACAATTACCTGTTTTTTCCAGATTGGAAAAAAAACAACAACAAAAACCTAGATTTAGGTCTATGGTTTTAAAGTGAGGTTACCGATGTGTCCAAAACTGCAGAAAACACCTTGGAGGGTGAGTAGCATGTTTGCTAGCAATCTGTCTGTGCTAACAACACAAACATCATCATGACAACAGCATCACACAAAGTTATTTCGCTCACTTGGAAAAGTAACACTTTTTCACTTGGAAAAGTGAAGGGCCAGACTAAAGGTGCATTCACACCAAACACGAATGGGCGCAATTGTGGCACAATTACATTATAACTCAATGTAAACACGCGGACAGACATGAATCCCCCTTCTGAGTGAGATGCAGACAGACGAAGTTGCCTTTAAAACTTCTGCAGCTGTGTTCAACCTGCTGTGGAAATTCCCAAAATAACGTCATGCTTATGTTTATATTATCCAACCGGGGGCTCACCTGAAAATTTTGTCTCAAGCCTCCAAAAGTTCACAAGATGAGGGGTGTTTACATTGCTAGCTTGCTAGCTTGTCCATGACAGGAAACCATGGGTAAATAACAACGACATCCCGATTCAGCTGAAGGGCTCCTGGTCCTCTTGAGCCTCCAGATGAGTGAGCCAAATTTTCAAACTAGTTTTCTCTGCAATGGTGATACCTTTACTCTGGTGACGACAGAATCTCAAAGCTAGCAGCTAGCTAGCTAGCTAGCCTGGGACGCGAATGCGGGACTGCGCAAATTCGCGCGTACTCGTGTCTTCCCATGCACTTTGTATGGATTTGCACAGCCCATTCGCGTTTGGTGTGAACGCACCTTAAGAGCAGTCCAGTGGATCTCCATGAAAAACGTTACATCAAGAACCCAGTATATCTAAAGGAGGCATGTGGGTCCACCCTCCAGTGGGCTCACCACCTGCAGGAGGAATCATGGTGCTATGTGAACTAGGCAGAAGACCGGGCTACTCTGCCTTGATGCCCCCGTGCCCTGGATCCCTGGATAAGCGGTAGAAGATGGATGGATGGATGGATGGATGGAAAAGTAGCAGTGTGAAACCAAGCCTAACCAGACCAAATGTAGAGAATGGAACAAAAATATGAACCTTGGTGTGGACTTTCAGATGTGAAAACGCTATGAGTTTTTGACGTTGCTTAAATGTTTCCCTCATATATTTAAACTTTTTTTTGCATGCCAGAGCCAGCACATACATATAGTACAAACAGTGTTTAAGGAGGGTAGGAGTAGCCGGAAATTTTACTCAAGTACAAGTATTGTTTCCATATATTAATTACTCCACTATACACCAAAAAATTACTTAAGAAAGTATCTCCTAAAAAGTGACTTGGGGAGTAATGACAGTCACCAATTTGCATAGTCTTTTTTTTTCTAGGAAATTTTCAACCTTTTTCTTGTGAATTTATGATTTTATCATTTTTTTCCACTTACATTTGGCCTTCTCCAAGTGATTTTTTGAATTTGTAAAACTTTGAGAATTTTTGTATGTCTCCAAATATACGTAGGTCTGATTGTTCCCGTTTCGTAAATATGTGACTTTCCCCTCACCCTCATAAATGTGCTACTTTTTCACCAGTTTTTTTTTTTTTTACTTTTCTCTCTTTGCAAATTTGTGCTTTTTCCACCCCCAGTTTCACAAATTTTTGACTTTTCCCAACCTTGTAAATTTACAACTTTTTCTTCCAGTTTGGTAAATTATCAACTTTATCCTCTCTTTTAAATTTCAGATAGTTTCTGCCAGTTTCTGCCATCAATCGCCCTTCAGGGCAGAGAGGAGAGATCCACATGCTGGACTGCAGTTTGTGGTATTTATTAACCAGAACACAAATCCCAAACAGTGCAAAACAGAAAATCCAAACAGAAATGCAAAGCAGACTTACAGCGCACCAGAACAGGGCCAGGATTCTGGTGGAGACGATAACTGAGACTCTAGCAACGAGAAATGAAACTAACTGCCCTTAAATAAGGCTAGAAACAATCAAACACAAATAGTACCCGGTGTGAATGACATGAGCGGGCGGGGGAGAAAATAACAATCAGCTGTGAGTCATGAGTCACTCAGGAGGTAGAGCAGGTCGTCCAATAACCACATGGTTGGCGGTTCGAATCCCGCTCTCCCCAGATATCCTGCCGTTGTGTCCCTGGGTAAGACACTTCACCCCAATTGCTCCTGGTGGGTCTGGAAGCGCCATGTGAAGCAGCATGCCACCATCAGTGTGTGAATGGGTGGATAGCAGGATCTGTAAAGCGCTTTGGTCATCAAAAGATGAGAATAAAAGCGCTATGTAAGTGAGTGCCATTTACCATTTACCATGAGGAGAGGAGGCGGAGCTGACAGTTTGACAGGAGCTCCGCCCACAACCAGGGAGTGCCCCTGACAACTGTAGCTCCTGAGAGAGAAAGAAAGAGAAGACACTGGCAAAATTAAAGTGGAAACAAAAGACAACTAAACCCAAATATGTAAACAAGACGACACTGAACGTAAACAGGAAAATAAATCATACAAAGAAACAACTGTGAAAACAAACTAGAAATAACGTCACAGACAAATAACTCCAAAATACAATATTATACAAAAAAGAGACAAAGCACGGTGGAATCCCCCCCGTGCTCACACCGTGACAGTTTCATGAATCTTTGACTCTTCCTGCTTTGTAAGTTTGCAACTTTTCCCTCGTCCGTAAATTTGCAACTTTTTCCACCAGTTTTGTGTATCTTTCACTTTTTTTTTCCTTCTTTGAAATTTTGGTTTGTAAATTTGCAGCTTTTTTTTTAGATAGATAGATAGATAGTTTATTTCGAACACAAAAAATATAACAAAAAACAAGCAAATAGCAAATGCAATAAAGTTACCTGTTTACCCAATAAAGTTACAGTATACACTGTTCCTCTCACTTTAATACATTTCCAACTTCTCCTTCTGCATCTGTGATTCCCCTCCTCTGGAAATTTGCAACTTTTCCTCATCTTAGAAATTCCACTTTTTCCTTTCTCGCAAATTTGCACCCCCCCCCCGCTACCTCCAGTCTCAATTGGCAACTGTGATTGACGCCCTCCTATAAATTTGCAACCCCACCCCCCTCATTGTTACCTATTGCTCCCATCATAAATTGGAACTTTTATACATCCCAGCCAGCACGATCAAGTTAGATCTGGACTGTTTTATGGGTCCCATGTGGGTTTGGCCGTGGATTCCATGTGGGCCCCATCTGTGATTGCCCACATGGACTTTACCTGTTTACCATTTATCAAATTATTTTCTCATAAATTTGCAACTTTTTTTTTACTGTACTCATAAATTTGTTAGTTTTTCTTGTAAAATTGTTACTTTTTCTTGCAAATTTGCCAATTTTTCTTGTAATTTTGGAACTTTCTCGTAATCTGCCACTTTTTTACTGTAATCTTGCAACTATTTCCTCATAAATTTGTTCCTTTTTTCCTTGTAAATTTGTTATTTTCTTGTGTATTCACATAAATTTGTAACTTTTCTCTAAACTTTTAAACTTTTTATTTTTACTGTAAATTTACAACTTTTCCTCATAAATTTGGGACTTTTTCCTCATACATTTTCAATTTATTTGCTCATACATTTGCTACTTTTTTGTTAATTTGCAACTTTTTCTAAGGTGTTCCTCATAAATTTCTTACTTTTTTCTTGAAAATTTACTTAATTTTTTCTTGTAAGTTTGTGACTCTTCAAGTAATTTTACAAATGTTTTCTTGTAAATTTGCAGCTGTTTTCCCTTAAATTTTCACTTTTTTCCCCTCATAAATTTGTGACTTTTTTCTTGTAAACTTGTCACTTTTTTCTCAAAAAGTTGCTACTTTTGTAAATTTGTCACTTTTTTATTAGAACTTTATGAGAAACAAATGGGAAACTGCATGACCTTTGTGTGTAATTTTGCGTATGGCGCCAGCGTGACTGAAACCTGTTCACCCATGTTAAGCCCATGTGTGGCCAAGATGGGCTTAAAGCAGCTAAACAGATTACCTGCTGATCTGTACCACAATAAAGCATTTTCATTTCAGAAAAAAAGTGATGATAAAAACAAGTGCCATCCTGTCTGCCATCAGTTTGACTGCCACCAAGGGCCCCACGCTTATGCTTGCCCCGGGCTCCAGAATGACTAAATCCGCCCCTGCTCCCGCGTCCTATTCTCATCCTGCCCCCTCAGTGTCTGGCTTCTGTTTTCTGATTCTGAATTCCCTCCTTGGCTCTTAGAGAGGTGACGACGGAACAAAAACGGTGAGTCAACCCGCAGCGTGTGGAATATTTAACTCCACACCAGAACTCATAATAACGTGTCAGCGGGGCGTTATGAAGACCGTCTCATTAAGGCGGCTCATCTGATGTTGTGGCAGCTGATGGCGACTCTTCCACAGCTCCGCGGGATGAAGACGGGGCTCGTGTTACTGCTCCAGTGTGGAAATAAAGAGGTCCATAATCTTTTTTTGTGTTCCCATCATCCGGCTTTTGTCCACCGGATCGATCCAAAGCCGCTTTTTTCCCGGGGCCTTATCGTGGGAGGCCCAATCTAATTCGGCGGCGCAGCAATATCCCCACAAAGCAATATCAGCCTCTCTCTGCCATCATATCACATCCAGGAGAGGAGGGGCAATATTTCTCCTCCAGCGCTGGCCTTTTTCTTCTCTCCCCGCACTCCCGTTGGACGGAACAAAAGCACCGGAGTGGAGTGCTTCCCGCGCGGCGGTGGTGGCGGTGGCGTCCTGCGGGGGGAAATAGTTCCTCCGCACCATCTGTCATATAATTTGATTAATTAGCCGTCGGTGCCGGTGGCGCCCCCCGCAGTGGGACCGAGGGTCGGCACTCATCCATCCCTCCATCCCTCCGTCTGTCACGCACCATCTACTTGGACGCCGCTGATAACAATCTGATGAAACTTCAGATGAGGAGGTTTGTCAGCACTCCGACTCCCAGCTGGGCGCGGCCCAGATTAAATATTTTACCCAATTATTCACAATCCCATTGATTCCACCACCAAAACACTCGTGTGACGTGGCTGTTTAGCTCCAACAGGTCAAGATCATCAGCCAATCCACTTTGTTCTTTAAGGAGTTGAAACAATGTCAACGCTTCTCCAGGGGCCGGATATTTTAATAGGCTGAAGACAAACCGTTTCTCCAGAGTAAATACTGACCAGGACGCTATCAGTATTGTTGTAATTGGGGCTGTTTCCAGCTTTTTGGGCCCCGATGCAGGATTGTGTTTGGGGGGGGGGGGTGTTTTTGGAATAGGGAAGAGTTCACATCCTATCCACCTTATTCCTAGCCCCCATGATGCCATGAGTGAATTATCGGCACAACTTCCACTGCTATTTTGGAACATGGTGTTGTCATGGAAACAGGATGCTTTTCCTTATAAGAAAAAAAAAATGACTGGCATCAGAAATGTAGGAACACGACCTTCTGCACATCAGAATGAATAATATAATCACGCTACTCCCCACGACTATCGGGGGATGATGGAAGATGACCCTAAAACATGTCCTCGTTAGTTAGCTCCACTGCTAAGATGCTAACACTGCACACAAATAAAAGCACTGAGATGTATCGATGTCGCCACTGCAATAAAGTCGGTCACATTTTGTTAAATGATGTTGGAGATAAGCTAATTTACATTAGTGCACATGTAGAATCTAGTCGGAGCCACGAAGAATGATCACTGTGTTCTGTTGCTGTATTTAAATACTCCTGCTGCGTTAAAATGCTCATGCTGCTGTCATGCCATGAATGCTTGTTATTTAACTTAATAAGTCCAGACCTTTTTTGACATTTCAGTCCCTCCAGGACTTCACAGGATGTTTTTATGATTGTTGTGGCCCAAAAAGCCTGAATTTACAGGAGCTTTTTTAAAAAGTTGCAATAAAAGTTGCAATGTTTTTAGAGGGTTTTTTGCACTAAAAATTGTGGGAAGAAATACAAATTTTAAAGCAGATGGGCTTTTTTCTACAGTTTACTGCAATGATATTCTATAACACCACAAGAAAAGCACAGGATTGTCCAAAAAATTTTATCATATTAAACAGTGATTTGTAAATTAATCAGAAAGTTCTATACAGAAAAACTCTTGGGCAACAGCAAATACAGACTTTAACACAATATCCATTACAACAGCGAGCTCGCACTGAATGCATATTAAAGAGTATAGATTTGGAAATTACAGCAGGGAAAATAAGTATTGAACACATCAACATTTTTCTCAGAAAACAAATTTCTGATGGAGCTGTTGACCTGAGATTTTCACCAGATGTGTATGGTGTCTGAGAATTAGGACAACGGGGGCAGGAGCTGTACTGAAGGATGACTTTATTGCAAACACTGTTAACAGCATGTTAAAAATCATTTTGAATATTCTTTGTAGTACTTAACAATTACAACAATACAGCACACAGAACTTGGACCACCGGGAAGACCACCGGTTTACCCTGCACAACTGAGTGGATTATTCTGCCACTTCTGAAGCAGTCTTGCCCTGCTAAACAGTTTTCTGAAATCATTGCTGAGATTTTCAGTTCAGAGACCTCTGGCGAGCCGTCGGTGAGCATGGCCCTGGAGACATTGGGTGTGGTGGATCTGGTTGTCCTGCTGCAAATACCCAATCTGGGTCCTAAACTGGCTGGATTGGCTCTGGGGCAGCTGTCCTCGCCCTTTGCAGATGACTGGCATTCCATCTCAATCCATCAGCCAATTGGAAGGTGGCTGGTCCCAACTGTGTGACGATTCTCATCGGTGATGATGGGACCATCTGTGGGTCCAGGCATTCGGATCGTCGAACCCGAATCCATTTCAGCACTGCTAGCAGCGATCAGTTTGCCTGCACATGGCGTTGCTGTTGAGGTGGCGTGTCTTTCACGCCAGTGATAGGATGTGCCACCAGTTGGTATTGCCCCACTGGGTCCAGCTGGGTCACAAACTCTCTATCCTGCAACACTGTGGTAGCTCCTTGCTACTGACGCCGGGTGTGGATACGAGATGAGCCCGGTTTTTGCTCATTTTCTTCACTGTCTTCTCCCTGCGGTGTCAAGCATGGAGCGGCTGCACCCACATCTGGGTGTGTTACGCCCCCATCATCAGCAGCCAATAGAGCCCAAGTTTATTACAGATAGTAAAACCCAGTTCGTAGAATAGATCACACCCAGGATATTATCTCCATGTGTGGCTACCTGGAAGAAGAACGCTGGGAGGATTCTTGACCCGTAGCAAACCGCCAGCGATATGGTCCCTACTAAGCTGATGCGTGTGTGCCCATAGCCATACAGCTCCACTGGATTCTTCCCATTAGGATGGTTGTGGAAGAAATTTTTAACTGTAACCCAGTTCATCACTGACCTCACAGTGATGTTGTCCAGCAGCAACGGCCAGTCGACGTCATCTAACCTCACTGTGCACCACATGTACGCCATCCTGCCAGAGCCCACAGCATGGATGGTGGCTGCTGGTGATTCTTTTGGACTGGGTGGCAGGCTTGATGTCCGTCGTGACGATCGGCACACCTTGGCGAAGTGATTTAGCTTGCCGCAGTGGTTGCATCGCTGCCCCTTGGCCGGGCAGGATTGCGCTCTTTCTTGATGCGTCGGGGAGCTGCAGTTACTGCATGAATGATGTTTCACGGTGTTCACCTCATCGTCCTCCAAAAAGGTCATGGCGTGACCGGGTTCTTTTGCTGGTGTAACTGCATGTGCTAACAGGGCTCATAGTTGTGGCTCATCTAGTTGTGATAGCTTTTCGGCAGCCTCCAGCTGAAATGCCAACTCCACTGCCTTCGCCAACGGTAGGTCTCCAGGCACCATGATTAACTTTGCCCGCAGCCCTGGGTTACTGGTGTGCTCTGCTAGCTGGTCCCGTACCATTTTGTCCTCTAAATAACCAAACTCACATATGCTTGCCAGACGGCGGAGGTCTGCGATGTGCTGTTGGGTCGTCTCACCCATCCACTGTCAGTGCTGGCGGAAACAAATCCTCTTCACAAGCACACTTTCGGGCGCTGTGAAGTTTCCGGCCAGCAGCGCAATGCACTCCTCATATGTGTCCACCTGGCCTAAATTGTTGAATATCCGCTGCCCCTCAGCACCCAGGCTGTGGATTAGAATTGCTCGCAGCCTCAACTTGGCGTGTCTCTCCACGTCCATCGGCTACATGTAAGTGTGGAACAATTCAAACCAACGAGACCATGGGATGGACGGCTCACCTGGGGTTGGGAGGAATGTGGTGGTGGTGCTAGACACACTTTCATCTTCAGGAAGATAGTTAATTCTCCTCTGGAAGACCAGTTTACCTCATCGCCAATGTTGTGTCTGAGAATTAGGACAGCGGAGGCAGGAGCTGTACTGAACAATGACTTTATTGCAAACACTATTAACAGCACGTGCTACAGCATGCTAGCTAGTAAGCTAACCCCGAATAGATACAGGCTGGTGTTGGCATAGAGGCAGAGCGCAAAAGAGGCAGTCTCCTGTCATCAGTCCCCTAATATAGGCACGGTGTGACAATGTCATCCGTGCCTGCGCCTTCACGTCTGTGCTGACTGTTTTTAATATGGGAATATCTAACAATATTAGTAACATCCCAAGTCTTCTATGCATACAAAGAAATCATGGCAACTGTGTTCACAAAACAAGTAATATTTAATAAAGTGGAATGGCAAAGGGAATAAGTATTGAACACATGAAAAAAATGTGCAAAAAGGTATAGAGAGCCAAGAAATCAGCTGAAATCCATCAGAATTTAGCAAGCCATCCCATCCCCCATCAGTGAAAATTAATTTCAGCTGGTTAAGTCCTGTCTGATAGCCTTTTAAAACGTCTGTGAATATCAGATTATCACACTACAAAGAGCTCATGATGGGTAGAAGCAAAGAGCTCTCTCTAGACCTTTGCAACCTTATTGTTGCTGAACATAATGATGGCATTGGTTACAGGTGCATTTCTGAACTGCTGAGTGTTCCAGTGAGCACTGTTGGAGCCATCATTCAGAAGTGGAAAGAATATCATTTTACCATAAACCAGCCACAGGCAGGAGCTCCTCGGAAGATTTCTGACAGAGGAGTCAAAAGAATTATCAGATGAGTTATCCAAGAGCCAAAGACCACTTGTGGAGAGCTCCAGAAAGACCTGGAGTTAGCAGATACTGCTGCTCCAAAGAAAACAATAAGTAATGCATTCAGCCGACATGGGCTCACCTCGCAAGACTCCATTGCTGAAGAAAAAACATGTTGAAGCTTGTTTAAAGTTTGCCACACGACATTTTGGCAAGCTAATAAAATACTGGGAGAATATAGTCTGGTCAGATGAGACCAAAATTGAACTGTTTGGATGCCACACCACACAGCATGTTTGGAGGAGAAATGGCACTGCACATCCCATCATGGTGTGGGGGTGTTTTTCAGCACATGGTGTTATGTCCATAACCAGTATTCCAATAACGAGGCCGGAGGTGCAATAGAACTTGACTTTATTAAGTGACTCACAGTATTACAAGGCGCTCCTGTACAGGCAGAGGCGAAGGTCAAAAGAGACCATGCCTCTTCTGCATCAGCCCTTTATACTCAGGGTGGCGGCGGAACCAGAAAGGTGGAGCCACCACCCACATCACACAATAATACGTCTTATTAATACATAACCGCCCCCCCCCCCCACCTTAAAAGAACTCCAAAACACATGCACACTAATTAGGCCCTCCCAAGTTTAGTACCCGAGTCACACTCTAATGGCAAACAAATAAGGCAGGCCTATCCATGCACACAAACAACTAAAACTAGAGGGGGACAGGTGGACTACTGTCCCACCTCCACACGGTCAGACAGATTATTCTTCCGTCTCTAATAATAAAAGTCCATGAAATAAAATATAGCTGTGTTACTATTATAACATAAAACAACCCCAAAAACTTATATACATATAGGTAAACCATAATTCAACAATCAGTTAAAGGTCTGATGACACGATTCTGACTTCATCTAATTTTGCAACACATAATTTCAATATGACAAAATAGGTTGGTCTGTGCAGTTCTAAGTCAAATAGGCTTTTTCACGTGAATATCCGACATTTTTAGGAGCGCCACATCACAAATTGCGTCAGTGGCTGGAAACCCCCCCAGCCATGTTGTGACGTCAGCGACAGAACACAGCGCTTGGCTGCCAATTGTACACGCAGGATGGAAGCGATTGAAAACATCGACGATGGTTCCAGCACATGTAGTCTGGAATTGGTTTGTGTTGTCCAATCTTCAGGCGATTATAGTTCAGAAGAATGGGATGATAATGAAGAATCTGGGGGCATCAGACCTTATAGGTTTGAGCCGTGCCAAGCGGACATCGTGCCTAGCGAGTCAGACTCAGAGTGACGGTGGAGAGGCACACATGCCCGCCACAGCAGCAGCGAGAAACATATGCCGAGGGAACACCAAGTGTTATGCTTTTGTTACAGATATTTCAACAAATTATTTGTCCATAAATATAATTTATTTAAACCCAATTTTTCAATAAAATCATAGCAGTGTATTCTCTGTTCCTCAGGCATCGGGTCTATTATGTATTATCTTTTGAGTTCTTGTTGTTTTTGTTTTATATGTAGTTTATGTGCCGTTTTGAACCACTTTCAGGTGGGCACTGTCCAAGATTCGCCAGTCCGAACACATGTGCCCTCTCTCTTTGACAGTCAGCTGTTCATGGTTTGTGTGCATCACCTGCCGTGTTGTCAGCCAGCCAATATTGCCAACACTATCATGACGTGTTGGCCACTCCACACAGCCGTGGTTCTGTTGCACCCCTTGAAGCGATGGCGGCCCTGGGGCGCAACCGTGGTTAACACGTCTCCTCTCCATGCGTTCGCTGTGCGATGTCAGCCCCGAACGCCAACTGTAAGTGTTTCTGTTTATTTTTGTAAGTCTTCACCTTTTTGGGTACTGTTGTCATCGGTCTTATGTTCAATACAAGTGCTGTGGTGAATCCTGTGCCTAAATCTATTTCATCATGACCCTTCATGCGCTCTTACGCAGGGCACGGAGAGGGAGGATGAAATAACGAGTATTTACGTGTAGGGTTCACCACAGCACATTTAATACAGAAAGAGAGACAATTCCCAAAAAGGTGAAGACGTACAAAAAACACACTTACTGATGGCGTTAAGGGGCTGGCAGCGCCCAGCAAATGAATGAGAGGAGACGTTTTAGTCACAGGTGCACCCCACAGCCAGCATCGCTTCAAGGATGCACGAGAACATCTTTCTTCTTCCGGCTTTCAGAGAGAGCAGTCGCATTTTCACTCCTCTCCTCCTCCCGCCTCCCTGACCTCCCTGACTGATCCCAGCATGCTGCGTCTGTGTCTCGCTCCTTCTCGCGGATCTCAATCCAAACGGAAAAACGGAAAAAATGGAATTTCGGGCTTTAAATGCAATTGACACCACCTTTTCAACAGGAAATCGGGCCCGGGGGAGCCCAAATGTGTGACTCATGGGTCAATTGGAACTCATGTGTCTGTGTGATTCGACTAAAGATGCAGAAGACATCTATTTGTTTGGATATGATCACAGGATTTCTATTGTTTGGCTCCGGAGTTTTCCTAGTGTATCGGAAATTAAAGAAGTTGGAAGAGCTGGTCAAAATGCGGATCCCGGCGAAGCTCCTTCAACAATTCGACCAGTGATTTTAAGCCTGTGAATTGAATTAATTGTGATGCACAGAATCGCAAGAGAGTGGAAATTACTATGCTCCAAGTGACTGTGCTCATCAGGCCTTGATTCGGTGTCCTTGGGAACTCATTCCTCCAGGTGCAGAGATTTTGCAGGAAGGTGTTTTGGCTTCTCTTGGCTTCTCTTTAACCCTAACATTTAACAACAATTGCTGTTGTTCAGCAAGCCGGACTCTTCAAGGACAGCGCTATCATGTGTCTAATACAGAACTTTGCCATCTGGCATGCACGAAGAGAGAGAGACTCTGGGACATGCTTATCTGTGTTTTGAATACATGAACATAACAACCATCTGCCAGAGGCGCCCCTTTGTTGTACACCAGCAACTGATACATTCAACACTGCACTCACACTGATTACATGCTGACTACACACACTGGTCTCTCTTTGCTTGCTTTGTTTTTGTGTGGACCTGTATTGTGCTAATTGTGGAACGAGAGGGTTTTTTTCTATGTAATCACAATCTCGCTCATTCAATGAGCTTTATTTTGATAACTATGTTTTTTCTCTCTGCCCAATGTGTCATCCCCTCCCCTCTTCCCCTCTTTACCCCCCACTGTTTTGATGAGGCACCTTGTTATGGCTGCCGTGTCATTGTGATGCGCTTACATGAGCGTGCCAATGTCAAGTCAAATTCCTCGTATGTTTTTAACATGCTTGGCAATAAAGCTTTTCTGATTCTGATTCTGATTCTGATTCTGAACTACGGCAAACATGGAGTGACTAACACATCGTGAGAGTGCTGAAAATACTGGCAGACTAACAGCACAGATGACAATACTATGGACCAGCAGTGCGTGACAGGCAAGCGGCCGCTAAGTACACGCACTGCTGGTGATGGTGTGATGAGAAGCACCTGGGCAAGGACCGGGAAACATGATCAGCAGGATTTTTAATCAGCTGGTGATAATGATAGAGGGGATGTGGCCGGACCGGCAAACGTCAGCATGCGCTCACAGAAAGTAGGTCAAAGCTGTGCGTAAATCCATTAATCCTTCCCCTCCTCGTGCGCTCCTCCTGCGTAAAAGTGTAGGAGGAGCGCACAAGGAGGCTTATGACAGTTGGAGCTGAAGCGTATGATGTGGTCTTTCACGGCCTGCTGTTTATCTAAGCCTGCGACACAACGTGAAGGCATAGCCGTAAAATTAAAACAAGAAACCAGAGAAACTGTGAGCTACAAAGCTGCTGTCATTCCAGTCAACAACACCGGCATCCGTTATGTCACTTACGTCATGGTGGTGCCGCCCTTCATTCGGTGGGCGGCACCACAGTCCAGTCAGTGGCTGCGGTTTTTTGATGATAACTAGTTTATGCAGGCACGGTTGTAAATATTATATTGATCATCGACAATGAGTTTTGGGTTTACACAACATGCTAAAAGATGTCAAAATCATATCATCAGACCTTTAACATGCACATTCATGCCCCGCTACCATCATTCCCAATAATGCCACCCCAACCCGGGCAAACCCCACAGTAATACACACATCAAACATGGTGATACATACATTACTTGAGTTGTTGTTTTTGTTTTTTTTTTTTAAACATGGGCACTTGATATAGCAGTTCTGCATGAGAAACATATTAATTACGTAGCCCGGGTAATCACACTTCACACAACCCATCGTCCCTTGCTACTGTACAGTCTTGATGGAGAAGCCACCCCCCGGGGGACTCATCTGGCGAGTCCCACCCAGAGCTTCTTCATCTCTTCGCCCCTGGAGATGAGTTACGTCAGAGCCCTGACACCTCCTTCTCCCCGATAGCGCGCCGCAGTTCATTGGGATGTCTCCATGAGTCACCTGACAGCCGAAGGTACCCATCCTCTCAAACAGCCACCACCTTCAGCTGCCCCTGGTCTTGCCATCGCTTCCTCTTGCCATGGACTCCTCTCAGCCGAGCTTCCTCTCTGGGTCAAACCACATCACCGACTCCCAAAGGAGCTCGACTCAGCTTCCAAAGTCCGCAATGTCTCAATCAGGCCTCCACACCGGATCGTGCCACACCGGCGACCCTCCGCGAAGCCCGACTCAGCCCCCAGTGTTTCTGTGTGGCATGTCTGGCCACCGTCCCAGCCGGTCCTGCCCCGCTTTCTTTCTTTCTGAACGCTGGCGAAGCCGTTGCAGCCCCATGCTTCTTGGTATCGCCAGGCCGAACTCTGGAAGCAGAGGGAGCCATCCTCACAGCTTCACCCGCCGTCAAGGGCTTTCCACCGTGCCGCTTAGTTCCCTCACCTAGTGTAACTTGGGCCCTGGCACCGGAACCCTCCCGCGATGGCCCTGGGTGGTATTGGTCCTGTCTATCTCCCAGAATACTAGGCCATGTGTAGTCCCAAACCGCATCGTCCACCACTTGCAGAACCGGCCGGTCCCACAAACCACAGCCCAACGACTCCTCTCCGCTGTTGCTGGTGATTGAGAAGCCCAGTCCATAAAAAAGGTTGCAACCCATCACATTTGACCCATGCGCGGTTACCACGAACTACAGGCTGGACACCACCGCTGACTTGTACCTCGCCGTCAGCTCCAGCAAACCCACGATGGACAGCCTATTGCTGCCATACCCACACAATGGCATTGACAGACCTCTCACATGATGGTAGGGGAAAAAACTCCTCACAGTAGGCCAGTTCAACACGGACCTCACTGCACCCGTGTCCACCAATAACGGCACGTCCTCGCCATCCAACGTAACTGTTAAATACATACAGCCTTCTGTGTCGGGGAGACGGTGTGAATAACCGTAGGAGTCGTGGCGGGGGAATCCACTTCACGTCGCCATTCCCCTCTCTCAAATTTTTTACAGATCCTGGCGAAATGATTTAGGAGTCCACACTTGCCACAGCGTTGACCTTTTGCCGGACACTCTCTCGCCTTGTACTGGTGCTTGGTAGACCCGCAGCCAAAACACTTTGGCGATCCCAGGACGAACCTAATTTTTATAACAGTAGTGTATTCTTTTCTGTCTTCCACGCTGTCATAGCAATCTGGGTCTACAGCCTGCGGCGCTGATTGTGAGCCGGATTGCCCCAACTCTGTTCTCTCACCAAGGTCCCGTGACAGTTTATCCGCTGCTTTGAATTGCTGGGCTATCTCCACCGCTTTGGCCAACGTCAGTTCACCGGAACGTGTAAAGAGTCTTGACCGTGCTGCTGCACACAGCGTGTGCTCCGCCAACTGATCGCGGACCATTTCCTCTGCCAAGGTCCCAAATTGGCAACACCCAGCCAGTTGGCGCAGGTCAGCAACGTACCGCTGCATCGACTCTCCAGTCCGCTGGTGGTTCTGTCGGAACTGGATCCTCCTGACTATTACGTTCTCAGGGGTGTGAAAGTAGCACGCCATTAGCCCAACCACGTCCTCAAAACTGTCGCTCACCGCCCAATATACTGAGAATGTGCTGTCCCTCCATGCCAAGATTATGGACCAGAATCGTTCGTGCATGCCATTTCTCCAATTCACCGAGGTTGAATGCCACCAGATAATTCTCGAATGCGACAAACCACCTCTCCCACGGCACCGGCGGCTCACCGGGAAGCTCCAGAAAGGGCTGAATGCCTGAAACACCTTTATCCATGTTTTTATCCCTGTCGCCAAATGTTACGTCCATAATGAGCATTCCAATAACAAGGCCAGAGGTGCAGTAGAACTTGACTTTATTAAGTGACTCACAGTATTACAAGGCACTCCTATACAGGCAGAGGCGAAAGTCAAAAGAGACCGTACCTCTTCCGCATCAGCCCTTTATACTTATATTGGCGGCAGAACCGGAAAGGTGGAGCCACCACCCACATCACACAATAATACGTCTTATTAATACATAACACATGGTACAGGCAGACTTCATATAATTGAAGGAAAGATGAATGGACAGATGTACAGAGACATCCTTGATAAGAACCTGTTGCCATCTGCCAAGATGCTGAAGATGAAACAAGGGTGGACATTTCAGCAAGACCCAAACACACAGCCAAGGAAACTCAACTGCCTCCAGAGAAGGAAAATAAAGCTACTAGAATGGCCCAGTCAGTCACCTGACCTGAATCCAGTTGAAAATCTCTGGAATGAACTGAAGATCAGAGTTCATAGAAGACACCCATGGAACCTTCAAGATTTGAAGACAGTTTGTGTGGAAGAATGGGCTAAAATCACTCCTCAGCAATGCTTGTGCCTAGTTTCTCCACACAGTAGGCATCTGGAAGCTATTATTACCAACAAAGGCTTTTCAGCTAAATATTAAATGAATTTCCCCAAGCCTGTTCAATACTTATTCCCTGTGTCATTCCACTTTATTAAATATAACTTGCTTTGTGAACACAGTTGCCTTGATGTCTTTGTATGTATGTATTACTTGGGCTGTTACTGATATCTGGTGAAAATTTCAGGTCAGTGGCTCCATCAGAAATATGTTTAATGAGAAAAATGTTGACATATTCAGTACTTATGTTCCCGTGTATGGCAGTACTTTCATTTGAAAACTGCAGTGGTCCCCAACCACTCCATATTGAGTGCAGAGAAAAAAGAAATAATTTATTCTGTTGCTCTGTGTTGTATATCGAAGTCTGTGTTTTTCTGGAAAAAAAAAAAAAAAGTTAATATCTCTCTTCCCCTGCCTGACTCTTGCCAGTCTGTCTCTCTGCTGCACGTCTTGACACACAGTCATACCGGGAGGAAGGACTCTCCTTGGGGCTGCACATTGGTCCAAACCGGAGATTCACAGCTTTACAAAGCTCATTGACAAGATGTAGTAATGATTTTACCTCTAAAGATGCATAAAATGTTACAATACTGGATGTAGTGTTATATTAGCTCATTTATTTGTGGTTTTACGGGGTGCTTTCAGGCAGGCAAACTTTTTTCAACACAAACTTGGCATTTTGTACACGCAGTCAGGATGGAGAGGCAAGAAGGCATCCACCGGAGACGGAGGAAGGGACGGTGTGGGAAAACTTGCGGGTGAGTGTTTTTTTTTAATCACACACTGTTTTTACTGATGTGCTCCTTGAATACTCATGTAAACATGGAAGTGAGCGCAGTGCAGCAACTCATTTGATTGGTTAGACTGAGCATTTGAGCACCACTCAGGGACAAATTTGATTGATGAAGTTGACGAGGATGGCCCAAAACATCATGAAATCCTGGAGGGACTGACAATTGTTAGAAATTTTATTGCCCTATATTTTGTGATCATTTAAAATTAATTAATGCATGCTGAAGCAATGAATATTAAGTCTATACTGTACTGCAGTAATGAGCTAATGATAAGCTGATGGCATTATGTAATAATGATGCACTATATCGTTAAGCCTTACCTTCCCAGCACAAAATGGTTGAAAAAATGTTGAAAAGATGGCTTTGCCAACTGTCTAAAAAATATACAGATTTGTTTGAAAAGTGAAAGATTAAAAGCTATCTTTTTCATCATCATCATCATCATCATCATCATCATCATCATCATAGCAGTCTGTTGTGGGCGACAATGACTGTTTCATTTAGGGCTGATCAGATTCCTCCACACAGTTCTGTCCTTAGCATTCCACTGCCAGGAACTCCTGTCTATATCCAACTTCTTCAAGTTTCTTTTTACAGTGTCTTTAAATCTGAGCCTTGGTCTACCCTGATTGCGTCTGCCCTCGCATAACTGTGAGTAGAGTAACTGTCTTTTTAAGGTCGTTAAAAAGATGTCTTACAAGTCTGTATGGTTTAAATTTGGTTGGAAAATGAAAAGCTGCCTTTTTAAGATACATATGTAAATACTCTCCAACATCCTGATCCTTTTTGAGTTGTGTGTGGCACCTACACCAGCATCTTTGGGCAAGAGGAAGAGTACACCCAGGACAGATCACCAGTGCATCACAGCACCTGTTATTCCCAGCACCTTTTTCCTACAAGTCCTTACATGGGCCCTCAACAGACCAATCATAGAGGCCTATTAAGCGCTCAACACTGCTCAAATGACCAATCCTTGACCAAAGAAAAATACGAACATCCGTGCTGCTGGAGCTCCAGACGATGACGATGGTGATGCTGCTCTATTTTCACTAGCAGGTAATTTTATATTCCATATTTAAGCATAGTTAAGTGTTTAACCTTTTTAGCCAGTGCATAGGAGGTAAGATTGGTGTTTAGTTAGTTATTGTATGTGTGTGAAACTATATAGTGCTTAGAGCTATTACTTTGTTGCAAAAATATTCTCATTTATTTCTCTTGTGATTATTAACACATCTTTCTCTCTTTTCACACTGTAAAATTGTGTGCGCCATTGTTGATATATGGAAGTATTCTTTAATAGACAGGTGTGTTGCTTTTATGTGGTGTGTGCTGCTTTCACCTAAATTATAATTGTGCTAGTTGTGCTAAAAGGAATTGTTCTGGTTGTGCTAATTCTTTGTACAGCTTCAAATAATTTACAATAAAACACAAAGCTTTGTTGGCAAATGGTGTGGAGCAAATTGGTGCATATTTCATATTAAAAATGACATGGGGTGTTTATTTATTTTGTTTTTCTTAGAGAATGTATTGGTCTTCGCTTGTGAGTGGATTAATACGGAATGGATTAATTAGCAAATTTGCGGTTATGTTCAGTAATTAATGCTTCTTTAGGTGGCAACTTTTTACTCAGTGACATTGCGTAGTTTTGGAATTATGAGCCGAAGAATGCACGTCAAATTGTTACCAATGCAAAAAAAAAAAAAAATTCAAAACGTTTACAGACACAAAGTAATTCAGCTCGCAATTTGGTATAGCTTCGATTTTACAGGTGCACACGTTGATGGACATGTTAGGGAAGCACTCTTTGTTGATTTGCTGGATTTGGGTCTATATTGGAGAAGTATTAATGCCGAAATTCCAGTGGCGTAGCCAGGAATTTGTGAAAGGGAGGCTAAACCCCAACCACCACCACCATTCTGAACGTCCGGGGTGTTCGCCCAGCCCCCTGTCAACTACAGATTTCTTAACATTTTCAATGCAAACTACTCAAAAAACTTGCTCTTTATGTACATTTTTCTTTTCTTTTTTTCTC
Organism: Pholidichthys leucotaenia; assembly: GCA_020510985.1. Classification (NCBI taxonomy): domain Eukaryota; kingdom Metazoa; phylum Chordata; class Actinopteri; order Cichliformes; family Pholidichthyidae; genus Pholidichthys; species Pholidichthys leucotaenia. The sequence continues at coordinate 308,974,488 of CM035840.1, read as the reverse complement.
CCTTATTTCCCTTCTTTTTTTTTTGGCTACACCCCTGGAAATTGGATCTCGATTGTCATGTAAATAAACCATTGCAAACTAATGTTCACAATGATAAAAATAATAGTGTTTGTTTTATGCTCACTAGATCACTTTACAAGTTTCAAACCTTTAATTATACTGATAATAATAATTATGTACATGTTACATGCATATTGATTGTCAGTTTAATAATAACCAAAGGAAAAATAATGTGGTTTCAATATCTGAAGCAATATTATAACATTGTACACACTTAACATTTAATTGCCATGTAATAACAATTACAATAAAAAATGTACAAAATGTTGTATTCATGTATTGTAGTTGAGGAAGAGCAGGCCTGTGCAGAAGAAGAAGGAGAAGAGGAAGAAGAGGAAGTGCAGACTGAGGATGAGGGCATCAGTGTGGAGGATGAGGCTGCAGAGGACCCATTGACAGTGTCAATGTGCAGTACGCCGTTCTTTGAAGAGGAGCAGGTGAGCAAGAAGGCCAGTCCTGCCCAGCAGGACCTCCTGATGGACGGCCGAAAGCTACACCTGCCAGGGTTTGAGGAAGTTGAAAACCTTGCAGTGGCCTTCATCGAGCTGGCAGATGACAACGACAGGCACCCCGTACCTCCGGACAAGCGCCAGCGCATTGCTGCCCTGACCAGCTTGCTGCAAAAGCATGATAGGTGCTTGCGCAAGTTCGTGAAGAAGTACGAGTCCGGGTGAGGCTACACTCTGTTCAGCAGGTGCCTTGGGCCACCATCATCACTAGCCAGTGCAGCACAGAAAACAAAGTTTGCAATGTTCACGCATCAGCAAGCTGCACAAATCATTGAGGACTCGAGACTGCTGTACCTGCTGATAAAGATTCTCAAGAACAGGCCTCCTGTCAGCATGTCAATTTCACCAACAAAAGTTATTAGCACTGTGAAATCACAGTACCAACGCATCACTGATCGAGTAAGAGATGATCCTGTGTTGTGTACGCTAGACATTCCATTTCCTAACATCAACTCAAAATCAATTTCTAATTTCTTAATCCATGAGGACAAGAAAGCCAACTTGAAGGCGACAGTTGCTCCACATGTGACACCACACAGGAGACTGCTCTCTGATGTGTTGCTGCCAGAACCTGAGAGTTTCCCAGAGACAATTGTGACAAACAGGCCGCAGAGGCATTAGGCAGTTAATCCCCGTGTTACAGGAAAGCGACGCACAGAGAAACGAAAGTTGGTGATGCCTATGCCCAGTTCCAGCAGCGCTTCCAGAAACTGTGAGCCAAGTTACTGGAAAACTGCAGCTTTGGCAACGGCATCATCTGCTGCACAGATCCTGTTGGTGGTTCCATCTCAGCCACAGGGTCCGTTTATCACATTACAGCATAATGCCGCTGCTATAGGTACAAGTTTCTCTCTCCCACATCACCACCTGCTCGCATGGCATCTAAACCCGTTATGCCCAGCAGGTCTCTCAAGCCATGCGCAGCCTGCAGTGTGCCCAAATGTGGTGCCTTGTGCAAGAGGTACACTCCCTCAGAGGACAAGGTGGAAGACAGTAGGCAGAAAATTTTCACTTACTGCCCAACAACAAGAAAGTCCACAACCCCAGGATTCAATGATGTGTATGACAGCTATGAACATTTCAAGGCAGTGGTGGATGAATCTTTAAAAAATAAGTAATGTGAATAGTAGCCTCTCTCTCTCTCTCTCTTTATACTGTATATATATATATATATATATATATATATATATATATCATATTTACCATGTACTTGTATTTGAAATCAAATGTGAGATTTTTGTGGTTTGTGTAATACATTTCTATAATACATGCTTATCTAGTATCTGACATTATACTAGATAATGTACGGGGTTAGGATTTCATTTAGATGTAGATGTACACTGCATATCGATGTACAATGAGTGTAATTTTGCATGAAGTTTGATCATGATACACTTGTTGACCTTGTGTCTTTTCCATTCTGATTTGGACAAACTCAGAAATGTCCATAAGATAAAAGTTTTAATATATTTGCTTTTCTCATTTTCAACAAACAACTAGGATTAACACCATGGCAGATAAATTTATGTTCATTATATTTATTTATTAAAATAGATTAAACCAAATCAATTAAATCAGCATTTAAATTAGCAGTGCAATAGCTGCAATTGACAGCTGCAATTAATTACAGCTGCAATTACAAAATAGTAGTTTCATAATTTTCGCAAATTATGCTACGTCAATGAGGTTATTACATTCATATTAATATAAATGGCTGTTTGTTAGGCATTATACAATAGAATAACTGATAATTTATTAATTATGCATGCAATGACAATTATTATTTTCATAATGTCCTTAAAATTAATGTTTTTAGATTTAGTTTCTCTCCTATGCTAATCATCTCTATATGGATCAGGTTATTACATTCATATTACCATAAAGGGACGTTTTTTAGGCATTACACAATATAATTACTGATAATTTATTATTCACATATGCAATAGCAATTGATATTTACTTAAAATTAATGTTTTTAGATTTGGTTTCTCTCCTATGCTAATCAAAACAAGCGTCAGTTTGTCCTCTATACGAACCTGGATCCAGGACTGTGGAGACAACTCCAGGCTGGATCAGACACCAGGATATGTACCTGCAGGGGTCAAGAGCCATTCCCAAGCAGTCTACCATCCAAGTACTAACTAAGGTAGATCCTGCTTAGCTTTGAAGATCACACAAGACCAGGGCTGTCTGGGGACACCTGGAGCCCAAATTATGCACATCAATAAAAGGACACAACATGGAGAGAAATTAGTAGCATGTACTTGTATTCAAATAGTGCTTTTTAAGTGTATAGCGCAATAGCACTAACATTGGTTCAGATTGTTCCAGATATTATGTAACAAGCACTTTGCCAAATGTCGAACTTAAAAAAAAAAAAAAAAAAACAGTTAAAAAGCATGCATTTTTATAAAGCCCTTTTAACAAAAAATCCCAGTGGTTGTGAAAGTATATTTGACTTTTGAGAGACAAACCCCCACCACCATCACCAAATGCCAAAAACTATTTTGAGGATAAATTTGGGCCAAATCCTGTGGACTAAATAGCACAATTATCAGACATTTTTTGAACAATTTTTAACAACTTTTTTTTCTGATTAAACATGGTGTATGGTAGATGGACTAACACAGCCCAATTTTCAGCCGCTATTTGTGGGCTAAATTAAGGTTTGGACTGACGGACCTGATTTAGCCCAAAATACAATGTCTAAATTATGGCTTGTGCTGGCGGGGTAGGAAGCAAACTGGTAACTATTTTAATTTATTTTTAAATCACTTTAAAATGAGGATGTTTTTATTAGATTAGGCATACTGTTGCTACGAGAAACCATCAGACAATTAAATTAAAACAGATTATTGTGCAGTGAATACATGTTGCAGATATTTTTTCACTGATCAGGTTTAATTGTGTTTAGTGGTCTAAATGTGAGTGAGCTGGCTGCTGTTTAACATTTATTTAAAATGTGTTTAGCAAGCAGAGCAGCGTTTTCTCACACAGCTAAAAATAAGAGACTGTGTGGAAATCTAAGAGCTCGTGTGTCTCCAAATGTTTATTCACAATGAGACAAGAGGAACAAACGATGCAACAAATTAAAATCCTCCCACACTGTCTCTGACAGTAATTCTCATTATTTAGTGACAAACATTTACCTTCGTTTCTCCTGAGCAAACAACCTGAAGAAGTGTGTCTTCTGAGAATTACATTTTCTCTGTTACAAGTACCATCCATCCATTTTCTTCCGCTTTATCCTTTTCGGGTCACGGTGGAGCTGGAGCCTATCCCAGCACCTTTGGGCGAGAGGCAGGGTCCACCCTGGACAGATCGCCAGTCCATCGCAGGGCCAACACAGAGAGACAGACAACCATTCACTCTCACAGTCATACCTAAGGACAATTTAGAATCCCCAGTTTTGATGCCAGTTAACTTAACTTGCATGTTTTTGGCATGTGGGAGGAAACCGGAGAAATCCCGGAGTAAACCCACGCAGACACGGGGAGAACATGCAAACTCCACACAGATCACTGTTGGTCGGGGGCTGGGATCGAACCCAGGATCCCCCGGCCAAGGGTGAGTTGCTGTGCTGCTGCAGTGCTAACCACTCCACCACTGCGCTGCCAAGTACCGTAGTAACTATTTCACAGAGTTGTATTTGACAGAATATTGCAGGTTATTTTCTACTTTTTCTTGAGTACAATGATGATGAAAATCCTGCACTTTTATTCCTTTATTCTGGGCCTCCTCACCAGTGTTTGAGGACTCAAGTAGACTGGAGGCCGGTTTTTCCCGGTCTTGGCTTCGGCCTCATCTCGGGAGGGTAATGACTCAGTCTCATCCTTGGCCTCCAGACTTATGGCCCTTTTCCACTATTACCTACTCAGCCCTATTCGCCTCGACTCTGCTCGGTTTGTAGTTTTCCATGGTGCCAGGTACTTTTTTGGGACCTACTTCGATGAGGTTCCAACTGTGCTGATTCGAGCTGAAAATGTGACATCAACAGATTGCCGGCCACTGATTGGCCAGGGCGTAACATCAGTGGATGAGAGTGACATCTTCACAAGATTCAAAACCACCATTTGTAAATTGAGCCTTGAGTTTTTATTATTTCTGTGATAATCAACGAAATAAATGGCCACACACAAATCAACACCACCACAAAACACTCACTGTCTTCCCCGTGAGCAGTCATCAGCTTGGAGACCCCCTGGTATTTCATTTTGGAACGCTCTGCCAGCGCCGGGGCTGAAAAGTTCATAGACTGAAAAGTTCATATAGTGGTCAAATTTGACCAAATGTGGTTATTTTTCAACAGTCTCCCTGTCGGTGCACACAGTTCTTCCATCAGTGTTGCAGCGCTTGGATCCCTGCACTGTGATGATCAGGTGAGTGTGCTCCCCCTCCCCTCCTGTTTCTGTTTTTATGGCTCCGGAGTCATCTGCACACCTGCGTGGTTTGCTGCACCTGCTGCTGTCTGGGTCGCCAGCATATTTAAGAGCCAGTGTGTGAATGCTTCTCCACTGGACCATTGAGTATTGCTGCCAAGCAACAACTCAGTTAATCCTCGTCCACTTGACGGCCTGCCCCCCATCCTCTGGTGCTGCACTGTCGTCGTCGTCACCAGAGCTGATGGTCCTCGGCAGAGCTCATCTGACTCCAGAGGAATGCTGACATTGAGAGAGGGCGGGGGCCTGCATGTATTGTGGGTCCACTGACCACACGATATCAAAATGCCAATTGGACCAAAATCCTCCCAACCGTTTTGCACTCCTGGCCCTCATTCAGTTACTGGGGGCCGAGTGCAAAACGTCCACTCTGATTGATTCCAGAGCAGAGCAGAATTTCATTCACTTAGGTGTTGGTGTAAAAATTTAAGATTCCCACCAGGAACCTCCCGACACCATTGAATGTCTCGGCCCTATCTGGCAGCAGGATCACAGCGGTTACCTCACAAACTGAACCCATTTCTGTCATTTTGTCCGGTAACCACCGCAAGACCGTCCAGTTTTTTGGTCTTCCCCAGTCATCAACACCCATGATCCTGGGGTATCCGTGGCTCCATAAACACAACCCCATACTTAATTGGAGTCAGGGCTCCATTTCCTCCTGGAGCCCTTTTTGTCTCTCTTTGTGTCTCTGCTCAGCTGCATGCTCGCCCTCTCTCCCTATCTCCTCCCCTCCGGCTGAGTCAGTGGATCTCAGCTCCGTGCCCGAGGTCTGTCATGACTTAGGGGAGGTCTTTAGCAAGTCAAGGGCACTTTCTTTACCACTTCATCGGGCCTACGACTGCATTATTGACTGGGCGTGCGGCTGCCATCCAGCCAGCTCAACAGTTTATATGAGCCAGAGAGAGAGGCGATGGAAACCTACATCAAAGGCTACGGTCACACTGCAGCTTTTAATGCTCAATTCCGATTTTTTTGCACTAATGTGACCCATATCTGATTTTTTAATGACAGTCTGAACAACACACACATTTTTTCACACCAGAACCAGGCCACTTTCATATGTGGTCCTAATTCGGATACGTATCTGATATTTTCCAAAGCAACCTCAGTCTGAATGGTCATGTTGCATTTCATCCGACTCTTTCCTTATTGAAGTGAGACAGATGCTACAATTCTGCAGTGGAGGATGCAGCAAGCATGGCAGAGACAGCTGATTTGTGCTCTCTTTTTAATCAATTCTCTTCCCTTTATCACTGGATTGTAATTTTGTCAGCTGTGACTGCACAGTACTCCAAAATTTCGAAGGTGGGGGTGGAGTTTGAGGCTGAAACTGTCAGACAAGCAGGCTCACAGTAATGGCACATTTACTGGACGCTGTAAATTCCTTTTTCCCTGTAAAGGGCACACCGTGAATCCCGGCCAGTGTAATATCTAAAATGTAAAGTTAACCCAACATGACTGTGGAGTGGAATGGCCAGATAGAGGGATACAAGAGAGGGGAGTCTGTGGGGCAAGAGGCCTATTGTAATCGCTAGGATTATTTACTATTAACCTTATTTATCCTCTTAAAATTCCGGTGTTCCACCCATAGAATGTTTTACATTGGCTGGAAATTGCCTGGAATGCTCAGGGGTTAAACAGGTAATCCCACTGAGACACTGGGTCTCAATTCCAAGAGAGCTGTTCGATCAGTTCTGTCAAAGTAGAGCTGATCACAGCGATCATCTGGCATGTAGAGGAATGAAGCTGGTCTCATATTTATTTTGTGCATAATTATTTCAAAATGATTTTAACATTTATTTTGCTGCACTGCATCAAGGTGAAGAAGTTCTGTCCTCCTCAAACGTTCGGGGCTCATATTTACTTCTGTAAACACAACGCTGTGTGGGATGCTACATTTTCTTCTGCACATGCGGGTCAATTCATAGCTGTAGATCATTCACACTGGAGTCTGATGGGGGTTGCATTTAATTGCAATGTGAATGGCCACACAAAAAAATTTGATCTCAGCAAAAAAATCGGAATTGAACATTAAGACCTGCAGCGTGACCATAGCCAAAGACTCCCTCAGCACCGGCCTTATTTGTCCGTCATCCACCCCTCTGGGTGCTGGGTTCTTTTTTGTAGGAAAAAAGGATGGGACTTTGCGGCCATGCATTGATTACCGTGAACTTAACGCTATTACCCATAAGGATAAATACCCATTGCCCCTTATCAATTCAGCTTTTGAACTTGCATGTGTTCACCAAACTCGACCTCCGTAATGCGTACCATCTGGTTCGCATACGCGAGGGAGACAAGTGGAAGATGGCTTTTAAAACACACCTAGGCCAGTTTGAATACTTGGTCATGTCATTCGGGCTGACCAACGCCCCTGCCATCTTCCAGCGGCAATGATGTTCTTCGGGACATGGTGAACTAGATTGTTTTTGTTTATTTGGACGACATTGTCATTTCTTCACGCATGCTGGAGGAGCATGTAGTCCATGTCTGGGTTGTCCTGCAGCAGCTGCTGGAGAATCAGCTTTTTGCTAAAGCTGAGAAGTGAGTTCCCCACCAGCTCCACTTCTTTCTTGGGGTTCATTAGTGCCAAGGGCACGTTAAAGGCCGATCCAGCAAAAATCAAGATGTAGTAGACTGGCCTACCCACCAGTCCAGGAAGCAACTCCAACACTTCCTGGGCTTTGTCAACTTCTACCGCCGATTTATTCGTGATTACAGCGAGGTGGCACAACCTCTGACACAACTGACGTCTACCAAGAGTCCGTTCAAGTGGTCCGAGGCTGGTGAATGGGCTTTTGTGACCTTGAAAGGCCTCTTCACCAACACCTCATTTTGCCCAGGTTGACCCTCAAGTGCAGTTTGTAGTCGAGGTGGATGCTTCCGACTCGGGTGTGGGCGCTTTCATCTCCCAGCGCTCCAGCTCCGATCAAAAGCTCCATTCGTGCACGTGTTTCTCTCTGTGGCTGACGCCAGCCAAGAGGAATTACAACATGAGGGATCATGAACTGCTGGCTATTAAGTTGACGTTGGAGGAGTGGAGGTACTGGCTCAGTGGAGCTAGCCAACTGGTCAATGTCTGGACAGATCATAAAAATTTAGAATATCTTAGATCTGCCAGATGGTTGAATTTGCGGCAGGCATAGTGGGCCCTGTTCTTCCTCATATTTAGTCTCTCCATCTCGTACTGCCCAGGGTCCCGTAATGCCAAGGCTGATGCTGTCTCACACCAGTTCTCTTCCAATTCCTCCTCCTCCTCCTCTCTCTCTACAGCTGCTGCCTCTCCTCCGGAGACCATGCTTTGCTCTTCCTGCTTTCTTGGGGCCCTCTCTTGGGAGATCGAGCAGAGGGTCCAGCGGGCTCACTCCTCCAAACCTATCCCGGAGGGAGGCCTGTCCGACCAACTGTTTGTGCCCTCCTCCTTAACCCTAGAGCACTATCGCCGGGTGATTTTCACCCGAGCAAATGTATTTACATGATTTTCAATATGTTGCATTTTTCTGAGTGTCATGGGTCCCTGGGTAGCTTCACCATTGTTTTTGACATCTTTGAAGGTGTGGGTATTTCCCTACCCCAAAGCCCACTTTTTCCTACAGGCATGCTTTTGGGTGATTTTCACCCGGCAATAGTGAAAGAGGGTAAAGTACGTTTTGGGTGGATTTCACCAGGTGATGGTGTTAGTGTATAAAATCAGAACACTTTCGCTATAAAAAGTAACACCATCACTTTCGCCGGGTAATTTTTACCCAATATAATATATCCAACAAAAAGTACTTGTCATAAAAAATAGATCAAAATATGACAACACATGATAAATTAGAGTGGTTTTCTTTTATTTTCAACTGTGGCATGTGTAACAAAATGAAAAAAAAAAATGTCATAGAAGGACATGCTTTACTGAAAAATTAGGAATTCATGAACTAAAAATTCCTAAAAAAAAAAATAATAATGATACTGGAAACTTGGTCTTTGGTCCACCCATTCCTGGGACATGTGAGACTGCTTGTAAGGAATAGGTAAGTAAAAGTGGTCCTGGAATTTGCATGCTATCCTTATTTAGTGCAGTGGTTATGAATAAATATCACAAAGTGGTGATTTCAAAGGGAATTCATATGGTGAAAACAATATTTTAGTCAATTGGTCATTTTTACCCACTCAAAAAATACCATTTTTTGTTCCTCTCTGCTGCAGCTGTTCGCATGTCAAGGAGTCTGTGCCTTCACCAGGGAAGTCTCTCACATGTCCCAGGAATGGGTGGACCAAAGACCAAGTTTCCAGTATCATTCTTTTTTTTTTTTTTGTAAAGGGTATACAGGTCATTACAGCATTGCACTGTTTACATTTTCATCACGTTCCCTTATTTTTTGCTATTTGACAACAATGGTAGGATAATTATTACAACACCCCCTTTTTTTTTAAAGTGAAAGAAAAAGTTAAATTAAAGAGAATAAAATAAAAAAAACGAACAAACAAACAAACAGAACAGCAAAAAACAAACAAACAGAAAATTAAGTAATTAAAAGTAAAAGAGCATCTGAGTAGCGTTGGAACAAAGAGTGGGACCATTATTGAAATGGTATTTGTCAAAGATTAGATCTAATGGAAGACACATATGCGATCCAGGGTTGCCAAAAGTTCATGAACCCATCCATGTCCTGTCTCAGTGCGAATGTCAACTTTTCCATCGAGTAAATGTCTTGAATCACGTTAATCCAATCTTCAGGTGTAGGACAGTCCTTCAGCATCCATTTTTTAGTTAGGGCTTTTTTACTTGCCAATATTAAAACATTGATGACATAATGCACGGCTCAGGAGACACACACGCAGGCTCAGGGTAGATTTAACAGCTTTATTAACAACAGGGATGTGTGTGGCTGCGTGTCTGTGGAATAAGAATGTATTGGTGGTGGTGTCTGCGTCAGGCACGGGGGCAGGAGGCCGTACAGCCGGACAACCCTATGGGAGGAAGCAGAGGGAGAAGGGTAACGGGCACCACACCAATACAGAGGATAATGATGGTTAGCTGGCTTACTTGATTACGACAGGTGGCTGGCGTTGACAAGGGCGAGGCCCGGGAGACAGCGACCTGCAGTACCTGTGGCAGCAGCGTAGAGACAGCGGCGAGATGAGGAAGTCCGCCGCCGTGGAGGTCCACCTGTGCACAGGGGAAGGCTAGAGGAGAGAGGTAAGGGGAGCTTACCCAGATAATCTTTGCTAGTAGGTTTGAGATCCGTAGTAGCAAAAGGTGCCGAAGTTGAGAGACGGCTTCAGGCCGAAGCCCAGGGCAGAGTGGATTAAATACCTCGCCGCTGACGAGGAGCAGGTGTGCGCGCGGCTGGCGCCGCTGATGAGTGGCGAGTCATGACAGTACTCCCCCCTGTAGCAGCGCCTCCTGGCGATGGTTTTTCCGGGTGCGCTCGATGAAACTCTGAGATGAGGGACCGGTCCAACACCAGCGAGGAAGGCACCCATTGTCTCCACTCGGGTCCATAGCCCTCCCAAATCCACCAAGTACTGCAACCCGCGACCCCGGCTTCGGGCGTCCAAGATCTCAGTGACGGTCCAGGCCGGATGGCCACCAATCATCCGGGGAGCGGGGTGCGCCGCAGGTGGAGGGCAGAGGGGGTTAGAGACCACCGGTTTAATTTTGGAGATGTGGAAGGTGGGATGGATGCGGAGGGAGGAGGGAATAGCCACACGCACAGCCACCGGGTTGATAATCCTGGTTATGGGAAAAGGGCCGACGAATCGTTGGGCCAGCTTTCTCCTCTCACCCTTAAGGTTGACGTCCTGTGCGGATACCCAAACTTGCTGTCCCACCTGGTAGGAAGGGGCAGGTCTCCTGTGCCGGTCCGCCGTGGACTTATTGCGTTCCGCCGTGCGTAAAAGCGCATTGCGCGCCGTGGTCCAAAGGGAGCGACACCACCTAAGGTGCGCCTGGACAGAGGGAACAGCCAACTCGCCCTCCTGCGCGGGGAAAAGAGGTGGATCATAACCCAGGGATGCTTTAAAGGGAGACATCCTGATGGCAGAGGAGCGAGAGGTGTTGTGGGCGTACTCGACCCAGGCGAGGTGAGAGCTCCAGGATGTGGGCTTGGATGTAGTAACGCAGCGGAGGGCAGCCTCCAGCTCCTGGTTAGTCTGCTCACACTGCCCATTAGACTGGGGGTGATGGCCGGAAGTGAGGCTTACTTTAGCTCCCAGGGCGTTGCAAAAGGACCTCCAGACGTCCGAAGAGAACTGGGGGCCACGGTCGGAGACCACGTCGACCGGGATTCCATGCAGTCTGACCACGTGTTGGATAAGGAGGTCCGCCGTCTCCAAGGCTGAGGGAAGTCCACGTAGGGGCACAAAGTGGGCGGCCTTGGAAAAACGGTCGACGATGGTCAGAACTGTGTCAAAGTTGTTGGAGACAGGGAGCCCGGTGACGAAGTCTAGGGCGATGTGCGACCAGGGCCTGCCAGGGACGGGCAGGGGCTGGAGCAGACCCGCGGGGGGAGCGTTACCTGACTTACTGGTGGCGCAGACGGGGCAGGCCCGGGCGTAACGGGCGGCATCCTTCCGCAGACCTGGCCACCAAAAGGATCGCTGGAGGAGGTCGATCATCCGTGAAGCTCCAGGATGGCAGGTGAGCTTAGAGGTGTGGAGCCAGTGTATAACGTCCCCCCGGACGGCAGATGGCACGAAGAGCCTCCCTTTCGGTCCGCCGCCAGGATCAGGTTCCGACTCCTGCGCCCTCCGGATCTTGTCTTCTATGTCCCAAGAAACAGCCCCCATGACGCACGACCTGGGCAAGATGGTGTGAACAGCGTCTTCCGTGGCCTCCGGGGCAAATTGCCTGGAGAGGGCGTCGGGCAGGCCGTTCTTGGAGCCAGGCCTGTAAGTGATGCTGAATTTAAACCTTGCAAAGAACAGGGACCAGCGTGCCTGGCGGGCGTTCAGACGCTTGGCAGATCTTAGATACTCCAAGTTCTTGTGGTCTGTTAGGACCACAAAAGGCAAGGCTGCCCCCTCCAGCCAATGACGCCACTCTTGAAGTGCAAGCTTGATGGCAAGAAGCTCTCTGTCCCCCACGTCATAATTACGCTCCGCCGGGGACAGGCACCGAGAGAAGAAGGCGCAGGGTCATTTGACTCCTTTGGCTGGAGACCGCTGGGACAGCACCGCCCCCACCCCCGTGTCCGAAGCGTCCACCTCCACTATACACTGCAGCTCGGGATCGACCTGGCTGAGGACCCGGGAGGAGGAGAACTCCGTCTTCAGCGCCTGGAAGGCCGTTGCGGCCTCTTCAGTCCACCGGAGCGGGGTCTTAGGGGAGGTGAGGCGGGTCAGGGGCCCGACGATGGCTCCAAAGTTTGGGACAAAGCGGCGGTAGAAATTGGCGAACCCGATGAATTGCTGAACCTGTTTCCTAGAGGTAGGTGTGGGCCAATCCACCACCGCTTTAATCTTCGCTGGGTCCGGAAGCACCTGGTCATGGGAGATGATGAACCCCAGGAAGGAAGTTGTTTTGGCGTAGAATTCACACTTCTCCGCCTTGACATATAGACGGTTCTCCAGCAGTCTCTGCAGGACCCGCCTCACGTGGACCCGGTGTTCATCCCTGGACCTGGAGAAGATGAGGATGTCGTCCAGGTAGACGAATACAAACAGGCCGATGAAATCCCGGAGGACGTCATTGATGAGGCGCTGGAAGACGGCTGGAGCGTTGGTCAACCCAAACGGCATCACAAGGTATTCAAAATGACCGTTAGGGGTGCGGAAGGCTGTCTTCCACTCATCTCCCTCCCGGATCCGGACGAGGTGGTAAGCGCTGCGGAGATCCAGCTTAGTAAACCAGGTCGCCCCCTGGAGGGAGTGGAAGGCGGTATCCATGAGAGGCAGGGTGTACCGGTCCTTCTCTGTGATGTCATTGAGCGCTTGATAATCGATGCAAGGACGAAGGGAACCGTCCTTCTTTCCCACGAAGAAGAACCCTGCGCCTACTGGAGAGGAAGATGGTCGGATGATCCCAGCACTGAGCGACTCCTTCAAGTAGCTGTTCATGGCCTCCTTCTCTGGCACTGACAGGCTAAAGAGGCGTCCTGAGGGTAGAGGCGCCCCCGGCGGATGTTAATGGCACAGTCGTAGGGCCGGTGAGGAGGTAGAGACATCGCCTTGGACTTGCTGAAAACAGCACCCAGGTCGTGGAACTCTGAGGGCACAAGGGTGAGATCCGGGGGCGCGGTGTCCTGGGCTGTGGGAGGCGAGGACGGGGCGCAGGCAGCGGATTGAAGACAGGTGCCCATACAGAAGGTGCTCCACGCTGACACCTTCCCAGTCTTCCAGTCCAAGGCGGGGTTGTGGAGGCGGAGCCAGGGATATCCGAGGATGACAGGAGTTACCGAGGTGGGCAGGACGTAGAAAGAGATATCCTCCCGGTGGTTTCCAGAGATAATCACCGGAATAGGAGATGTTCGGTGGGTTACTTTTCCCAGGGATACTCGGGAGAGATTAACCAGGGCGAGAGGAGAGTCGAGGGGGTGACAACGGATGCCCAGTCGGGTTGCCAGGCTCTGTGAAACAAAGCTACCCTCCGCGCCTGAATCCACCAGTGCATGTGTGAGGTGCCCAGTGAGGTTGTGACAGAAGCGGATGGGCAGCGTCAAATGTGTGAGGGGATTTAACTGATTAGCGTCTGCGAGGCCCCCTACAGTGACTCGCGGACCTCCTCGTTTGGCTTCTCCAGACAATGCTCCACCGTGTGCTGGCTACCCCCGCAATACATGCAGAGGCCCAGGTCACGGCGGCGCTGTTTCTCCGCCAGGGGGAGCTTTGTCCGGCCCGTCACCATCGGTTCCGACTCCTCGGAGACCTCCGGCGGCGGCAACGCCAGGCGGCGAGCTTGGGGCAGGCGTGCAGAGGCGCCCTGCAAGCGAGAAGACTGCTTCCGCTCTGAGGCGCGCTCGCGCAGCCTGTTATTCAAGCTGATGATAAGAGAAATCAGCTCCGCCAGCGTCTCCGGGGTATCCCGGCCGGCCAGCTCATCCCTCAGACCAGAATTTAGGCTGCAGAGGAAGATGCCGCAGAGCGCCCGCTCTTCCCAGCCAACCTCCTCCGCGGTAACCCGGAAGTCGATCGCGTATTCGGCCGCCGATCGGCTCCCCTGTTGGAGTCCGAGAAGGCGGTCGACCTGGACACTGTCCAAACGCGAATGATCGAACACTTCCAGAAATTGTTGCACGAATTGGCCATAGGTGAGGGTGGTGTAATTGGGCTTCAACATAATGGTGTACGCCCAGGTGAGCGCACGACCCTCCAGAAGATTACCAATGTAGCCAATTCTGCTATGGTCTGAGGGAAAGTCTCCAGGGACGCGAAGGAACACGGACTCACACTGCATGATAAAACCCCGAGCTCCACCAAGCTTACCGCTAAAGCGAGCACGAGTGGGGATTGGTGTGAGCCGTGCTGGCGCACCCGGAGCGAGCTGGACAGCCACCGGAGCCGCGGGAGCTGCGCCACCCGGACGAGCCGAGGGGAACGGCTGCTGGGGGTCCAGGCGGTCTAATCGGTTAGTAATGACAATTAACTGATTTAATATCACCTGTTGCTGATGGGCTATTAAATCCACCCGAGCCTCGAGGGTGGAAAGACGGCATGCGAGCCCACTGTCTGCCGAGCCGCTCTGCTGAAGCCGTACTGACATAATGCACGGCTCAGGAGACACACACGCAGGCTCAGGGTAGATTTAACAGCTTTATTAACAACAGGGATGTGTGTGGCTGCGTGTCTGTGGAATAAGAATGTATTGGTGGTGGCGTCTGCGTCAGGCACGGGGGCAGGAGGCCGTACAGCCGGACAACCCTATGGGAGGAAGCAGAGGGAGAAGGGTAACGGGCACCACACCAATACAGAGGATAATGATGGTTAGCTGGCTTACTTGATTACGACAGGTGGCTGGCGTTGACAAGGGCGAGGCCTGGGAGACAGCGACCTGCAGTACCTGTGGCAGCAGCGTAGAGACAGCGGCGAGATGAGGAAGTCCACCGCCGGGGAGGTCCACCTGTGCACAGGGGAAGGTTAGAGGAGAGAGGTAAGGGGAGCTTACCCAGATAATCTTTGCTAGTAGGTTTGAGATCCGTAGTAGCAAAAGGTGCCGAAGTTGAGAGACGGCTTCAGGCCGAAGCCCAGGGCAGAGTGGATTAAATACCTCGCCGCTGACGAGGAGCAGGTGTGCACGCGGCTGGCGCCGCTGATGAGCGGCGAGTCATGACAATTGAATAAGTATTTATCTCCTCGTCTTTCCAGTGAGTCCGGTAGTAGACCCAAATACAAAGTTACAAAAGAAAAGGGAACTGTTATTTTGAATATTTTCCCCAATATTGTCTGTACATTGGTCCAATATTGGTGGATAACTGGGCATGACCAAAACACATGAAAATGATTTGCAGTCTTTTCACCACACAAGCGCCAACAGTTCAACCCCTTATGGGTAAATTTGTTTTGTGCAGGTGTTCTGAAAAATCTTACCAAATTTTTCCATCCAAATTCTCTCCACTGCAGGGATGAGGTACTTTTCCATTGCTGTTTATTTAGCTTTTCCCATATTTCCAATTGTAAAGTGAAATTCCCCTCTTTTTCCCATCTCTCTTTTATATATGATGTGTTGTCTCCTTTTAAGTCTTGAAGACCTTGGTATATTCTAGAAATGTATCTGATCCCTGGGATCCCTTTATATGCCATTAAGAAGACCTTAAGAACACTTGACTGGGCCCTTTCCAAATCCTCCTTTTTAAGTATATTGTTTATGTGGTGTCTAAGCTGAAAGAACCTGTAAAGATCTTGATTTATTAGACCTTGTTTTTTCAAATCTTCAAAACTTCTTAAAGTTTTCCCCTTAAAAAAATCGTAATATTTTATCAGCCCTTTCTCTTTCCACTCTTTAAATCTAGTGTCTGTTTTATTGGGGGTAAAGTCTTGATCATAGGCAATCCATTGCAGAAGTCGATAGGGCTCTTTAGCTTGATTCTCTCTGACTATCTTAAACCAAATTTTTAGCGGGGTCTCTATCCACGGGTTAGTGTTATTCAAGAGTTTAGGTAAGGCATCGTTCCCTATTATCGCCTGTAGGGGGATGTCACTTGTTATTTGGCATTCGATCTCCTTCCATTGTGCAGTGTAGACTGGGTTACATATCTCTATTAAAGTTTTAATTTGTGCGGCTTTAAAATAGTCCCTGATATTTGGCAGCGTGAGCCCACCTTTGTCTTTGTTTAGCTGTAAGGTTCTATATCTGATTCTAGGTCTCTTGCCCTGCCATATGAATCTTGAGATCCTTCTGTCCAGCTCTTGCCATGTTTTTTTGGGAGGTTCTACCGGTATTGTTTGGAAAAGGTATAGAAGACGTGGAAGTATATTCATTTTGACTGCTTCAATTCTTTGTGCAGTACCTAAGAATGGTATCATATTCCATCTTGCTAGGTCAGATTTTATTTTTGTCACCAGTGGATGATAGTTTAGTGTTATAATTTTGTTGAGTTGTTTCGGGATATTGACCGCCAGATATTTCATAGATTCCAACTCCCAGTTAGTTTTGAGTTCACTTAGTGAATAATGATTTGGGTCATAGTTGAATGTTAAAACTTGGGTTTTATGCATGTTTAATTTGTACCCCGATAAATCTCCATAGTCTGAAAAAACTGAGATTAGTTCTGATAAAGAAGTGTCTGGCTGCCCTAGGTATATTAAAATGTCATCAGCAAAGAGTGCTATTTTATGTTCCTTCTGACCAAGTGTAATACCTTGAATTTCTTGATTTTGTCTTATCCATTGGCTCAGAGGTTCTATGAAGATTGCAAAGAGCAGTGGAGACAGGGGGCAGCCTTGACGACATCCTCTTTCCAGCTCAAAAGATGATGATAAATTACCGTTAATCCTTATTTTAGCTGTTGGTTTTTTATATAATGCCTGTATAGTTCTAATGAAGTTGTTATGAAAATTGAAACTGGATAAGATTCTATATAGGAAAGACCAGTCATCCGAATCGAATGCTTTTTCAGCATCTAATCCCAATATGACTGCATTTAAGTTATATTTTTTTATATGAGGAATTATGTGTAAAGTGCGTCGAATGTTGTCTTGTGTCTGTCTTTGTCTTATAAAACCTGTTTGGTCTGAGTGAATTAAGTCTGTCAGTATGTTTTCTAACCTTTTGGCAAGGATAATGGTAAAAAGCTTATAGTCCTGATTTAATACACTGATTGGTCTGTAGTTGGAGCATTCTAGTTTATCCTTTTCAGGTTTAGGTATAACTGCAATGACCCCTTCTCTCCAGGAGGGGGGGATTTCCCCTGTGTGGAGGACATAGTTAAATGTTTTCAGGAGGAGAGGAGATAGTTGCTGTTTAAAGGTTTTGTACCATTCTGCTGTATAGCCATCTGCTCCTGGGGATTTGTTAGCTTTAAGTTTCATAATTGCTTTTTCCAATTCTTTAGGATGTATTTCTGACAGTAGTGTTTTATTTTGTGATTCCGTAAGTTGGGGAAGGTTTAATGTGTTTAGGAATGTCTCGGGTGCGTTTTTATGTTTTTTGTGGGAGTATAAGTTCTTTTAGTAATTTTCGAAGCTTTTAAGAATATCCTGAATTCTGAATTTTATTTCCTTTGATACTGGGTCTCTGATTTTGTAGATTGCTCTTTCTGTTTGTTGTTTCCTCAATTTATAGGCTAGTAATTTTGCTGATTTACTGCCTGCTTCATAGTGTTTTTGTTTCAGAAATGTAAGTTTCTTCTGGATTTCTATTGTGTAGCTCTCATTTATTTGATTTTTAATTTCTTTAATCTTGAGCGAGCCATTAGAATGAGTGTTGTCTTTGTGTTCTTTTTCTAGGTTCTTGAGTTCTGACTCTAGTGTGATTAGTTTTTCTTGTCTCAGTTTCTTTTGGGTTGCCAGTTTTGCAATAATTTTTCCCCTTATTACAGCTTTGCACGCATCCCACAGTATTAAAGGGGATACTTCTCCATTATCGTTTTCTTCCAAATATCTGAGAATATCTGATTCCAATTCATCTTTCAGTGGTCCTTTCAGGACATTTGAATTCAACCTCCGGGAAAATGTATTATTTGTGTATTTTTGGATGTTTAAGTCCATATAGATCGGACTGTGGTCAGAGAGATCCATCAGTCCTATTTTACATGTTTTTACTCTTCCAATGTCTCTATTAAACATAAAAAAGTAATCAATCCTTGAGTAAGATGAATGTGGCGTTGAATAAAAAGTATAATCTTTTACATTGGGGTTGAATTCCCTCCATACGTCACAGATTCCCATTTCTTTTAATAGCATCCGAGTTTTCCTATTTTTTTTTTTTTTATTTAAGTTTTTGTAAAGGGTATACAGGTCGTTACAGCAATGCAGTGTTTACATTTTCATCACATGTTCCCTTATTTTCTGATATCTGACAACATTGGAAGATTAATTCTTACAACACCCCTTTTTTTTTTTAAAAGTGAAAGAAAAAGTGAAATTAAAGAGAAAAAAAACCAAAAAACAAATAACAAAAAAAACCAAACCAGTAAAAAACAAACAAAAAGAAAAAGTAAGTAAATAAGGATAAAAGAGCATCTGAGTAGCGTTGGAACAAAGAGCGGAACCATTATTGAAATGGTATTTGTCAAAGATTAGATCTAATGGAAGACACATATGCGGTCCAGGGTTGCCAAAAGTTCATGAACCCATCCATGTCCTGTCTCAGTGCGAATGTCAACTTTTCCATCGAGTAAATGTCTTGGATCACGTTAGTCCAATCTTCAGGTGTAGGACAGTCCTTCAACATCCATTTTTTAGTTAGAGCTTTTTTGCTTGCCAATATTAAAACATTGAATAAGTATTTTTCTCCTCGTCTTTCCAGTGAGTCCGGTAGTAAACCCAAATACAAAGTTACAAAAGAAAAGGGAACTGTAATTTTGAATATTTTCCCCAATATTGTCTGTACCTTGGTCCAATATTGGTGGATAACTGGGCATGACCAAAACACATGAAAATGATTTGCAGTCTTTTCACCACACAAGCGCCAACAGTTCAATCCCTTATGGGTAAATTTGTTTTGTGCAGGTGTTCTGAAAAATCTTGCCAAGTTTTTCCATCCAAATTCTCTCCACTGCAGGGATGAGGTACTTTTCCATTGCTGTTTATTTAGCTTTTCCCATATTTCCAGTTGTAAAGTGAAATTCCCCTCTTTTTCCCATCTCTCTTTTATATAAGATGTGTTGTCTCCTTTTAAGTCTTGAAGACCTTGGTATATTTTAGAAATGTATCTGATCCCTGGGATCCCTTTATATGCCATTAAGAAGACCTTCAGATCACCTGACTGGGCCCTTTCCAAAACCTCCTTTTTAAGTATATTGTTTATGTGGTGTCTAAGCTGGAAGAACCTGTAAAGGTCTTGATTTATTAGGCCTTGTTTTTTCAAATCTTCAAAACTTCTTAAGATTTGCCCTTTAAAAAAATCGTAATATTTTATCAGCCCTTTCTCCTTCCACTTTTTAAATCTGGTGTCTGTTTTATTAGGAGTAAAGTCCTGATCATAGGCGATCCATTGCAGAAGTCGATAGGGCTCTTTAGTTTGATTCTCTCTGACTATCTTAAACCAAATTTTTAGCGGGGTCTCTATCCACGGGTTAGTGTTATTCAAAAGCTTAGGTAAGGCATTGTTCCCTATTATCGCCTGTAGGGGGATGTCACTTGTTATTTGGCATTCGATCTCCTTCCATTGTGCAGTGTAGACTGGGTTACATATCTCTACTAAAGTTTTAATTTGTGCGGCTTTAAAGTAGTCCCTGATATTTGGCAGCGCGAGCCCACCTTTGTCTTTGTTTAGCTGTAGGGTTCTATATCTGATTCTAGGTCTCTTGCCCTGCCATATGAATCTTGAGATCCTTCTGTCCAGCTCCTGCCATGTTTTTTTGGGAGGTTCTACCGGTATTGTTTGGAAAAGGTATAGAAAACGTGGAAGTATATTCATTTTGACTGCTTCAATTCTTTGTGCAGTACCCAAGAATGGTATCATATTCCATCTTGCTAGGTCAGATTTTATTTTTGTCACCAGTGGATCATAGTTTAGTGATATAATTTTGTTGAGTTGTTTCGGGATATTGACCCCCAGATATTTCATAGATTCCGACTCCCAGTTAGTTTTGAGTTTGCTTAGTGAATAATGATTTGGGTCATAGTTGAATGTTAAAACTTGGGTTTTATGCATATTTAATTTGTACCCCGATAAATCTCCATACTCTGAAAAAATTGAGGTTAGTTCTGGTAAAGAAGTGTCCGGCTGCCCTAGGTATATTAAAATGTCATCAGCAAAGAGTGCTATTTTATGTTCCTTCTGACCAAGTGTAATACCTTGAATTTTTTGGTTTTGTCTTATCCATTGGCTCAGAGGTTCTATGAAGATTGCAAAGAGCAGTGGAGACAGGGGGCAGCCCTGACGACATCCTCTTTCCAGTTCAAAAGATGATGATAAATTACCGTTAATCCTTATTTTAGCTGTTGGTTTTTTATATAATGCCTGTATAGTTCTAATGAAGTTGTTATGAAAATTGAAACTGGATAAGATTCTATATAGAAAAGACCAGTCAACCGAATCGAATGCTTTTTCAGCATCTAATCCCAATATGACTGCATTTAAGTTATATTTTTTTATATGATGAATTATGTGTAAAGTGCGTCGAATGTTGTCTTGTGTCTGTCTTTGTCTTATAAAACCTGTTTGGTCTAAATGAATTAGGTCTGTCAGTATATTTTCTAACCTTTTGGCAAGGATAATGGTAAAAAGCTTATAGTCCTGATTTAGTACACTGATTGGTCTGTAGTTGGAGCACTCTAGTTTATCCTTTTCAGGTTTAGGTATAACTGCAATGACCCCTTCTCTCCAGGAGGGGGGGATTTCCCCTGTGTGGAGGACATAATTAAATGTTTTCAGGAGGAGAGGAGATAGTTGCTGTTTAAAGGTTTTGTACCACTCTGCTGTATAGCCATCAGCTCCTGGGGATTTGTTAGCTTTAAGTTTCATAATTGCTTTTTCCAATTCTTTAGGATGTATTTCTGACATTAGTGTTTTATTTTGTGACTCCGTAAGTTGGGGAAGGTTTAATGTGTTTAGGAATGCCTCGGATGCGTTTTTATGTTTTTTGTGGGAGTATAAGTTCTTTTAGTAATTCTCAAAGTTTTTAAGAATATCCTGAATTCTGAATTTTATTTCCTTTGATACTGGGTCTCTGATTTTGTAGATTGCTCTTTCTGTTTGATGTTTCCTCAATTTATAGGCTAGCAATTTTGCCGATTTACTGCCTGCTTCATAGTATTTTTGTTTCAGAAATGTAAGTTTCTTCTGGATTTCTATTGTGTAGATCTCATTTATTTGGTTTTTAATTTCCTTAATCTTGAGCGAGTCAGTAGAATGAGTGTTGCCTTTGTGTTCTTTTTCTAGGTTCCTAAGTTCTGACTCTAATGTGGATAGTTTTTCTTGTCTTAGTTTCTTTTGGGTTGCCAGTTTTTAAATAATCTTTCCTCTTATTACAGCTTTACATGCATCCCACAGTATTAAAGGGGATACTTCTCCATTATCGTTATCTTCCAAATATCTGAGAATATCTGATTCCAATTCATCTTTCAATGGTCCTTTCAGGACATTTGAATTTAACCTCCAAGAAAATGTATTATTTGTGTATTTTTGGATATTTAAGTCCATGTAGATCGGACTGTGGTCGGAGAGATCCATCAGTCCTATTTTACATGTTTTTACTCTTCCAATGTCTCTATTAAACATAAAAAAAATAGTCAATCCTTGAGTAAGATGAATGTGGAGTTGAGTAAAATGTATAGTCTTTTACACTGGGGTTGAGTTCCCTCCACATGTCACAGATTCCCAATTCTTTTAGTAGCATCCGAGTCTTCCTGTTTTGGGTGTTATTTTGATGTGGGGAATTACCAGAAGGATCCCAGTATGGATTCAGTCTAAGATTGAAGTCCCCACCACATATCACTAAACCTTGAGCTTTAGTTATCATTAGGTCGAATACATTTTTATAAAATTTCCAGTTAGCCCCTGGGGGAGCATACACATTCAGCAGGGTGATATCTTCTCCCTCTAGCCGCCCAGTTACCAAACTGTATCTCCCTTCTTTATCTTTGTGTTCTGATTTTTTTTCAAATGTAATTTTGGTTGATATCAATGTCGCTACTCCCCTCCTCCTCCCTGATTTATATGAAGATGAAGAGATCATTTTAAACCCTTGTCTACTGAGTTTATTGTGTTCCACGTCTGTTAGGTGGGTTTCTTGTAAAAGTATTATTCCTGCTTTGTCTTTTTTCATTTTGCCTAGAATCTTGGATCTTTTAACTGGATTCAGGATTCCTTTTACATTATATGAAATTATTTTGGTTACACCCTGTTTCTCCATTGTGTTGTTTTGTTTAGTATAACTGTGTGGTGGCCCTCTTTTGTGCTACTCAGAAACTGAAAGAACATTAAAAACAAGAAAAACATTAAGAACATAGTGTAAAAAACTTTAAAACAAAAAGCTGTTATAAGAACTTCCTGAGCTGAGGTCTTTTTAAAGACCCTGTAAGAGCCTTGATGGAGTGAAGGCTCTGAGGGAAATTCCTCAAACTCTGTTACGTGTTGAGGGCCCTCTCTTACCACTGAAAGTAGTCCCATGCTTTTAACGTGAGTTTCAGAACCCAATCCAAACTTGTAATGATTTTTTTTTTTCCTTTTATGCCTAAACCCTGTGAAATTGTGTGCACCCTCCCACCCCCATCACATCAAACATTCACGCAAAAACAGTATTTGTTAGTATGAGGAGAACATGTGGATTATTGTCACATTTCTATTTTAACAAGTTTTTTTTTTTTTTTAATTACAAAGACTTATTTGTTTCAAATAATATGATTGTTCCATGAAATGTTTTACCACATGCTGAATATGCATCTCCTTTAATGTTTGTTACCTTGTATGAGGGGGGTTGGATGTGCGGATTGATTCAAGAGAAAAGGAAAAAAAAAAAAAAAAAAAAAAAAAAAAAAAGGTCGCTATTCCAACCTGAAAACGGATAGTTTATCCGCGACGCTCTGGTGCTGGGTTTCCCGCTGCTGGTCCGTGGATTTTGAGGGTCTTTGTGTTGTCCATGTTTGCGCTTTGATCTTCTCACTCGGGTCTGCTGCGGGTTTAAATACCGTTACCGGGAGCCCTCTTTTCGCCATGTCAGCTGTTGCTTCTTCCGCCAAATTATAGAGACACGTTTCATCGCCGTAGAAGACCCTTAACTTCGCAGGAAATGGTGTCTGAAAGGGCAATTTCTTCTCTCTTAACACCTTTTTCGCGTCATTGTATTCCCTGCACTTTTTAAGGACCTCCGGGGCGTAATCGTGTTCCACGTAGACTTTTCTTTCCTGGTGCATAAATCCTTTTTTCTGCCAGGCCAGTCTTACAACCTCTTGTTTTATTTTGAAATTGGAAAATCTTACCAACACCGAACGTGGGGGCGCTTCCGCCGCCGGCCTAGCGGCTAATGAACGATGTGCCTTTTCTATCTTCAAGTCGGTGGTTTGTGGAATATCCAATTTCTCTCTTAGTAAGGATTCCACGCATTCTGCCATTGAGTTAAAACCATTTTCGGTTCCTTCTATCAGACCATGAATTCTTATGTTGTCTCTTCTTTGTTTTCCTTCTTGGTCGGTTAGCTTAGCCTCTATAGCTGCTTGTCTTTTGCGTAGGTCTAGCACAGAATCTTCGAGCACTTTTATTCGATCTTCTGTTTCCAAGATTCGGTTCTCGGCCTGGTCCACTCTGCTGTTTGTCCTTTTCAATTCTTCTCTGAATTCCCGAAATTCGGCCGTAACATCTCGGCGAAATCGTCGTAGCTCCTCAAATAGTGATTTCAGGCTAACCCTTTTGTTAGCTATCACCAGTTCCTCGTCTTCTGAACGGAGATCTTCCAGTTCAGATTCTCCGGCCGATACGTGTCCTGGCCTGGAGAATTTCAGTTTCTTCTGTTTTCCTTTAGACATGATGATTTTGTCTTTTGATTTTCACTCCTCCAAAAATCCGTTAAGTTTGATTTTCAAGGTGTTATCCTGGATTGGGTCTGAGAGCTTCAGTGTTAAGCTGCAGTCGCCATGGCGTCCAGACCGGAAGTCCCCGAGTTTTCCTATTTTGAGTGTTATTTTGATGTGAAGAATTACCTGTTGCATCCCAGTATGGATTCAGTCTTAGGTTGAAGTCTCCACCACATATCACTAAACCTTGGGCTTTAGTTATCATTAGGTCGAATACATTTTTATAAAATTTCCATTTAGCCCCTGGTAGTGCATATACATTCAGCAGGGTGATATCTTCTCCCTCTAGCCGCCCAATTACCAAACTGTACCTCCCTTCTTTATCTTTGTGTTCTGATTTTTTTTCAAATGTAATTTTGGTTGATATCAATGTCGCTACTCCCCGTCTCCTTCCTGACTTATATGAAGATGAAGAGATCATTTTAAACCCTTGTCTATTGAGTTTAGAGTGTTCCACGTCTGTTAGGTGGGTTTCTTGTAAAAATATTTCTGCTTTGCCTTTTTTCATTTTGCGTAGAATCTTGGATCTTTTAACTGGATTCAGGATCCCTTTTACATTATATGAGGCTATTTTGGTTACACCCTGTTTCTCCATTGTATTTTCTTATTTAGTATAACAGTGTGGTGGCCCTCTTTTTTGCTACTCAGAAACTGAAAGAACATTAAGAACATAAAAAACATTAAGAACATAGTGTACGAAACTTTAAAACAAAAAACTGTCAAAAAAACTTCCTGAGCTGGGGTCTCTTTAAAGACCCTGTAAGAGCCCTGATGGAGTGTAGGCTCTGAGGGAAATTCCTCATACTCTGTTACGTGTTGAGGGCCCTCTCTTACCCCTGTAAGTTGTCCCATGTTTTTAACGTGAATTTCAGATCCCAATCCGAATTTGTAATGATTTTTTTTTTTTTTTTTTATGCCTATACCCTATGAGATTGTGTGCACCCTCCCACCCCCATCACAGCAAACATTCACTCTAATACAGTATTTGTTAGTGTAGGGAGAACATGTGGGTTATTGTTACATTTCTATTTTAACAAGATTTATTTTTTTTCCTTTAAATTAAGAAGACATTTGTTTCTAATGCTATAACTGCTCCATGAAAGGTTTTACCACATGCTGATTCTGCATCTCCTTTAATGTTTGTTACCTTGTAGGAGGGGGGATGGAAGTGCAGAATGACTGAAAAGAAAAAAAACAAAAAGGTCGCTATTCCTTCCTGGAACTGGAAAGCTTATCTTTGTAGCTCTGGGGCTGGGTTTCCCGCTGCTGGCCCGTGGATTTTGAAGGTCTCTGAGTGGACCACATTTGAGTTCTGATCCTCTCGCTCAGATCCGCTGAGGGTTTAAACACCGATACCGGGAGCCCTCTTCTCGCCATGTCAATTGTTGCTTCTTCCGCTGAATTATAGAGACATGACTCTTCACCGTAAAAGACCCTTAACTTCGCAGGAAATGGCGTCTGAAAGCGTAGATTCTGTTCCCGTAGAACCTTTTTGGCGTCGTTATATTCCCGTCGCTTTTTAAGAACCTCCGGGGCGTAATCATGCTCCACAAAGACTTTTCTCGCTTGATGCATAAATCCTTTTTTCTGCCAGGCCCATCTTACAACCTCTTGTTTTATTTTGAAATCGGAGAATCTTACCACCACAGAACGTGGGGGCGCTTCTGCCGCTGGCTTTGCGGCTAATGCACGATGGGCCTTTTCTATCTTCAAATCGGTGGTTTGTGGAATATCCAGCTTCTCGTGTTGTAAGATGTGTCTCTTTTATGTATTTAGACAGGACAGCTCAGTGCGTGAACGTGAGTGAGTGCGTGCGCGCAGCCAAGGCGCGCCCCAGGGGTGTGTGGAATGGCCCCGACGAGTGAACGGTGTGTATGATTTTGGGCGGATGAGAGACAGAGAGCGAGGCGACCGGAGCGGGTAGAAATCATTGGTAATAACAGTGCAGTCTGTAAATAAAGCCCCAACGCTTCAGCAATACGGCCTGTGTCTCTGTGTACCACCATATCCTGTTTAACAAGAGTGAGGTTTTACTCGGGAGTTGACCCCGGAGGAAAAAGCTGCCTCCGGCCCTGGAGAAGACAGATCTCCCCTGCGTCCCCCAACCACGGTTAGGAGACGAGAAGCAGAAACGGTTAACACTGGCGACCACGAAGGGACTCTCACGTTGTTAAGAGGGTGGTGAGTACCGAACGAAAAGGACAGTGGCAGCTGGGCCGAGTGACTGTGATGGCAGCTAAGCTAATGAGACATGGCGGCCGCTCGCTATCCCGCCGATACCTACGAACAAGAAACTAACTGCTCAAACCCGTTCATGTCGCTGGCTAATCGTCAGGAGTGCAGACGAGGTGCTGTGAGGGCTCATGAATGTCGGGCTGAGACGAAGTGTGGACATTGTGGCCCATTTCTGTGTGATGAGAGCTGCGCGGGCGCACCTGTTGATGGAGAGGATTTGTTCGCGCCATTCGGCAGCCCCGCTCAATTTGCCACCGGCTGTGGACGGGGACCCAGCAGACCAGGACCTCAGCCTGTACAACCTGTTCGCTACCGCCTCCAGTGATGGCCCCAGCAGTTCCCGGCCGTCCACTCCACCTGCTAATGCCCCCAACGTGATCAGGTCTCTTCCACCCATTCCTTCCCATGTGATATTTGGCCATGGTGGGGGTGCGGTGGGAGAACCACGCCATCAGGCTCAGCACGTATCACGGCCCAAACGTCGGCGCAGAGGACCGGACCGTTACGGGGACTGGGTTACTGAGTGAGCCAACTGTAGCAGTTCCTGTTTGCACTAGAGACTCTCCAGTTCACATTTTTGGACTCTAGTCTGGTTATAATGTTCTATATGTTTGTTTGAAAAAAAAAAAAGCTGAAGTGACAATGCTTTCATATACCCACCTGCACTTGATTCCATTTGAATGTATTGTATTTTGATTAGTTAGACAGTATTACTCCCGGTCGCCTAGAAATAGATTTTAAAGTATAATGTACCTCCTTGTTTAATTAGAAACAATGGTATTCCAAGTATTTGTCCCTCACGTTTTCACTGCCAAATGAGCTAGTTTTACCACTGCATAGACACTCGTAACCTACCTACCTATTTGAATCCCTGTTATATATAGGACACTGCTACTGCTACTGCTAGGCGTACAAATGTAGAGAGTGTGTACCAATTTTATATGGTTTGGATGGAATGGAATTAATATTAATTGCCAGTCCATGGTGGGGGTAGTGTTGTAAGATGTGTCTCTTTTATGTATTTAGACAGGACAGCTCAGTGCGTGAACGTGAGTGAGTGCGTGTGCACAGCCGAGGCGCGCCCCAGGGGTGTGTGGAATGGCCCCGACGAGTGAACAGTGTGTATGATTTTGGGCGGATGAGAGACAGAGAGCGAGGCGACCGGAGCAGGTAGAAATCATTGCTATCAACAGTGCAGTCTGTGAATAAAGCCCCAACGCTTCAGCGAAACGGCCTGTGTTTCTGTGCACCACAATATCCTGTTTAACAAGAGTGAGGTTTTACTCAGGAGTTGACCCCGGAGGAAAAAAAGCGCCTCCGGCCCTGGAGAAGACAGATCTCCCCTGCGTCCCCCAACCACGGTTAGGAGACCAGAAGCAGGAACGGTTAACACACGCATTCCGCCATTGTGTTGAAACTATCTTCAGCTCCTTCTTTCAGACCGTGAATTCTGATGTTGTCTCGTCTTTGCCTTGACTGTTTTTTGTGTAAATCCAGCATAGAATCTTCAAGCACTTTTATTCTTTCTTCAGCTTCCAAGATTCGGTTTTCGGCCTGGTCCATTCTGCTGTTCGTCCTTTTTAGTTCCTCTCTGAATTCATGAAATTCAGCCCAAAATCGTCGTAATTCATCAAATAGCGATTTCAAGCTAACCTTTCTGTTAGCTAGGTCCAGCTCCTCGTCTTCTGAACGGAGGTCCTTCGGTTCAGATTCTGCGGCCGCTGCGCGTCCTGACCTGGGGAATGTCAGTTTCTTCTGTTTTTGGTTAGGCATGGTGTTTTTGTCTTTTGATTTTTATTCTTCCAAAAATCCGTTAAGTCTGATTTTGAAGATGTTTTCTTTGGATTGGGTCTGGGAGCTTCAGCGTTAAGTTGCTATCACCATGGCGTCCAGACCGGAAGTCTCATTATTTATTTTTTTTGTTAGGAATTTTTTTGTTCATGAATTCCTAATTTTTCAGTAATTTTAGAGCATTTTATAGGGGTCCTCCTATGACATTTTTTTTTTCATTTTGTTACACATGCCACAGTTGAAAATAAAAGAAAACCACTCTAATTTATCATGTGTTGTCATATTTTGATCTATTTTTTATGACAAGTACTTTTTGTTGGATATATTATATCGGGTAAAAATTACCTGGCGAAAGTGATGGTGTTACTTTTTATAGCGAAAGTGTTCTGGGGTTAAGCAGTGAAATTAAATGTCAAGTGGGGGTGCACCAGCTTTTTTGCCTGCCATCCCAGGATCTCACGGACTGTCGAGCTGCTGCAATGGGTGTTTTGGTGGCCTATGCTTAGAAGGGACGTGCAGGAGTATGTGAAGGCCTGTCACATCTGTGTGACCAATAAAATGGACTCTTCTCCCCCAGCCGGCCTCCTTCATCCCCTCCCGGTTCCAAGTCGTCCCTGGTCCCATATTGTTGTGGATTTCAGAATCAGAATCAGAATCAGATTTATTGCCATTGTTCATGTAGTACACAAACTAGGAATTTGTCTCGGTGCCATGCTGCAACATTAAAAACATGAAGAGATAAAGAGATAAACTAAAAAAACTAAAAGACTAAAAACATGCAATAAGTGTAGAATAATAAGTAATAATAATAATAATGAGTAATACTAGTCAAGGCAGATTTAAATAAATTAGCAAGTAGCAGATAATATGGGGTACCACAGTGCAGTCAATAATGCAACAGAAAAACAGTGATGAACGACATGAGCTGCTGTATATAGTGCACAAGAGTCAATAAGTCACTTAATGTTCAGCAGTCTGATGGCAGAGGGAAAAAAGCTGTTCATGTGCCGGGAGGTTTTAGTCTGAATGGACCGAAGTCTTCTACCTGAGGGGAGGGGGGCAAACAGTACGTGACCAGGGTGTGAAGGATCGGCTATGATCCGGCCTGCACGCCTCCGGGTCCTGGAGATGTACAGGTCCTGGAGAGATGGGAGCTTGCTGGGCCTTTTTGATGAGGGAGCTGATGGTTGGCTCCCATTTGAGGTCCCGGGTGATGGTGGTGCCCAAGAAGCGGAAGGAATCTGCAATGGTGATGGGAGAGCCTGTGATGGTGAGGGGGGGCAGGGGGGTTGTGACTTTCCTGAAGTCCACAATCATCTCCACTGTCTTCAGAGCGTTCAGCTGCAGGTTGTTGTGGCTGCACCAGGACACCAGCTGGGCCACCTCTTTCCTGTAGATGGACTCGTCGCCGTTGGAGATGAGCCCGATGAGGGTGGTGTCGTCCGCAAACTTGATCAGCTTAACAGACTGGTGGGAGGAGGTGCAGGAGTTGGTATAAAGGGAGAAGAGTAGGGGGGAAAGTACACAGCCCTGGGGTGATCCGATGCTGATGCTAACAGAGTCCGAGACAGACTTCCCCAGCCGCACATGCTGCCTCCGGTCCGTCAGGAAGTCGGTGATCCCCCTGCAGAGGGAGTCAGGCACGCCGAGCAGGGACAGCTTGTCCTGGAGCAGAGTGGGGCGGATGGTGTTGAATGCGGAGCTGAAGTCCACAAACAGGATCCTGGCGTAGGTTCCCGGGGAGTCCAGGTGCTGCAGGATGGAGTGGAGGGCCAGGTTGACTGCGTCGTCCACAGACCTGTTGGCACGGTAGGCAAACTGCAGCGGGTCCAGGAGGGGAGTGGTGATGGACTTGAGGTGAGACAGGACCAGGCGCTCAAAGGACTTCATGACTACAGAGGTGAGCGCTACAGGTCTGTAGTCGTTAAGTCCAGTAATCCGTGGCTTCTTGGGGACAGGGATGATGGTGGAGGATTTGAGGCAGGTCGGCACGTGGCACAGCTTAAGGGAGGTGTTAAAAATGTCTGTGAAGACAGGAGCCAGCTCTTTCACACAGTGTCTCAGGGTGGAGGGAGACACTGTGCTGACGAGGTGTCAAAACGGGCGTAATGTTGGGACAGTTTTTGACAAAGGGCTTTGTCATCCTGACCTTTAGAAGCCTGAGGCTGATAGTTGGTGATTTGCCTCAGTCCTCTCCACACAGAAGCCGAGTCATTAGCAGTGAACTGCTGCTGGAGTCTCTCAGAATACACAGATTTAGCTCTCCTCAGCTCTCTGTTAAACCGATATTTAACCTCCCTGTAGCAGTCTCTGTCTCCACTTTTCAACACAGCTTCCTTCTCCTTTCTGATCTGTCTGAGCTTAGCAGTGAACCAGGGCTTATCATTAGAGTACCTCACCCTGGTGCGCGATGGGAGAATGCTCTCCTCACAGAAGTTGATATATGAGTTCACAGTGTCTGTGTACTCATTAAGATCATGTGTAGCTCCTTTAAACATGCCCCAGTCAGTTATTTCCATGCATGTGTTCAGTTTCTCTCCAGCTTCACTGGTCAATTTCTTCGTGGTGGTCACAACAGGTTTAGTGAGTTTCAATCTCTGTCTGTATGTGGGAATGAGGTGGACCATCACGTGATCAGATAATCCAAGCGCAGCGTGGGGAACAGCGCGATATGCGTCCTTCACTGTGGTGTAACAGTGATCCAGCGTGTTATTTCCTCTGGTTGGACATTTAATAAACTGTCTGTATCGGGGGAGCTCGTGACTCAGATTGTTCTGGTTAAAGTCGCCCACCACAATAACCAGGGAGTCTGGAAAATTCCGCTCCGCATGTAGGACGTGATCTGTGAGCGCGCGCTGGGCCTCGCGCGCGTCCGCGTCGGGAGGGGCGTACACAGCGATCAAAACAAATGATGCGAACTCCTGCGGGGAATAAAATGGCTTGCAGTTAACAGAGAGAAATTCTAGATCGGGAGAACAGTGTTGTGAAACCACCGTTACATCAGAGCACCAGCTGCTGTTAATATAGAAGCACACTCCTCCTCCAATAGACTTACCGGAGAGCTCTGTGACGCGATCAGCACGAAACAGCTGAAATCCCTCGAGGATGATCGCGCTGTCCGGTATGTTCCCTTTAAGCCAGGTCTCAGATAAATAGATGACAGACGAGGAAGCGAGGTCCTTAAATCGCATCAGCAGTCTTAATTCTTCTACCTTGTTCAAGAGAGAATTGGCATTGGATAAAAATATGCCAGGCAAGGCTGTTTGCGTGCCTCTCCTTCTCAGCCGAGCGAGAATCCCCCCTCGCTTTCCTCTTTTTCGCCATCTTTCGTTACGAGCCTCCCTCCATCTCAGGGTAATTCAGTCATCCTTACCATCATTGATAGTTTTTCCAAAGCCATCCACCTAGTTCCCCTCCCCAAATTGCCCTCGGCTGTGGAAACGGACAATTTGCTGACCCTCCATGTCATCCGCCTGCATGGGATCCCCATAGACACTGCCTCTGACCGAGGTCCTCAGTTTACATTGGTAGCACTGTCCTGGTTATGTAGATACTTAAAGAACAGATATCAGTATGCATGTGTTGGTAGCAAAAACTCACAGTGACTGAAGGTTACTTGTGGAGTTCCACAGGGTTCAGTTTTGGGGCCATTGCTATTCAATATGTATATAAATGGTATATGTAAAGTTTCAGAAAAATAGATTTAATACTGTTTGCAGATGACACTAATTTATTATGCAGTGGAAGCAATTTGGAACAACTTTTGGATACACTCGGAAAGGAATTAGGAAAGCTCAAACTGTGGTTTGATTCAAACAAATTAACACTCAATTTAAGTAAGACAAAATTTATAATTTTTAACAACCATCTAAAAACTCAGTATCTAAACTCAGTGTAAATGGTGTAGAGATTGAAAGGGTATCTGAAATTAAATTTCTTGGAGTAATAATTGATCATAAACTGTGTTGGAAGTCACATATTAATTATATCAAAGGTAAAATACCCAAATCAATTGCAATACTACACAGAGTGAAATATTTGCTGAATTAACCCACACTATATACTTTGTATCATTCATTAATACTCCCATACATGACATATTGTACTGAAGTATGGGGAAATACATATAAAACTAGAAAAGCACTCGGAGAGCGCAAACCTCCGCCAAGCGCCACAGTTCCCCCCATACAGTGTTTAACATCATAAATATTAATCCTACATTTATTTTGTCTAACTTTATAGATTCCTTGACCATGAAAAAAATGCCATTTGCAAGTGGCATATATTATAGCTATACTGTGATGCTTGTTTTGTTTTTGTTTTTTTTTCCAGACGGTGATCCGGATCACCACCAAAATCTAATCATCTGTAGGATACCCCATTTCTGACAATCTGTGAAAATTTCATGAAAATCCGTCCATAACTTTTTGAGTTATCTTGCTAACAAACAAACAGACAGACAGACAGACAGACAAACCAACGCTGATGAAAACATAACCTCCTCGGCGGAGGTAACAAACATATATCCAGTCTTTATGCTCCAGAAGAGAGCTATTCGAATAATAATTAAAAAAAAAAGCTGCTTACAGGGATCCAACAAACCCACTTTTTCTTAAATTAAAAGCTCTAAGTTGAAAGATCTGGTTGATTTTAAAACTGCAGTTATAATGTTTAAAGTGAAGATTCTATCACTGCCCGCAAATATCCAAAAGTTGTTCCAAATAAGGGAGAAATAATATAATTTCAGAGGAACATGCATTTTTCAAAATCCTTCAGTGAGAGCTACCACCAAGCAACACTGTGTCTCAGTGCAAGGAGTCAGACTGTGGAATGCTTTTGGACCCGAATTAAAATCATGTACAACGCTTGGACAATTTAAACAAAAACAAAAGGAAGAAATACTCCAAACATATATACAAAACGACATGTAAAATCACACAAGGATTATCATATCCAGTCTGTGTTGTGCTGTTGCTTAGTTTTTTGTCACGTTTTGTCTTAGCTTTGTTCTGATTTGTAATCACTTTTATTTTATTTTGTTTTTGAAGTCTTAGCTGGAACATGGGTGGGCAACGTAAGCTGCGGCTTAAGCCATCACCCATTTTAACTTATGTTGAATTGTATAATCTGAGGAGTTATTGTTTAACTTGTTTAATTTTATTGTTTAATTTGTTTAATTTAACCTTGTTGGATTTTTTTCCCTTTGTTATATTATTCTGTTAATTTCTTTTAATCTTTTAATCTAATCTATCCAAAATAAAGATTCATTCATTCATTCATTCATTCATTCATTCATACATTGCACGTTTGGAAAGTGTTTTGTCGTTCCCTGGGTGCCACTGCCAGCCTAACGTCAGGATACCATCCCCAGAGCAACAGTCAGGTTGAACGTGGCAACCAATCCTTGGAGGCCACCCTGAGGTGCGTGGCATCCTGTAATCCGACCACCTCGAGTCGAGTACGCCCACAACACTGCCGTCTCCTACGCTACTGGGCTGACGCCTTTCGAGGCCTCGATGAGGTACATGGTTTTATGTACCTCGATGAGGTATATATACAGTAGGGAAAAAAAGTATTTAGTCACCCACCAATTGTGCAAGTTCTCCCACTTAAAAGATGAGAGAGGTCTCCAATTTTCATCATAGGTATACCTCAACTATGAGAGACATAATGAGAAAAAAAAAATCCAGAAAATCACATTGAAGGATTTTTAATGAATTAATTGGTAAATTCCTTGGTAAAATAAGTATTTGGTCACCTACAAACAAGCAAGATTTCTGGCTCTCACAGACCTGTAACAACCTCTTTAAGAGGCTCCTCTGTCCTCCACTCGTTACCTGTATTAATGGCACCTGTTTGAACTCGTTATCAGTATAAAAGACACCTGTCCACAACCTCAAACAGTCAGACTCCAAACTCCACTATGGCAAAGACCAAAGAGCTGTCAAAGGACACCAGAAACAAAATTGTAGACCTGCACCAGACTGGGAAGACTGAATCTGCAATAGGTAAGCAGCTTGGTGTGAAGAAATCAACTGTGGGAGCAATTATTAGAAAATGGCAGACATACAAGACCACTGATAATCTCCCTCGATCTGGGGCTCCACGCAAGATCTCACCCTGTGAGGTCAAAATGATCACGAGAATGGTGAGCAAAAATGCTCAAAACCACACGGGGGGACCTAGTGAATGACCTGCAGAGAGCTGGGACCAAAGTAACAAAGGCTACATCAGTAACACACTACGCCGCCAGGGACTCAAATCCTGCAGTGCCAGACGTGTCCCCCTGCTTAAGCCAGTACATGTCCAGGCCCGTCTGAAGTTTGCTAGAGAGCATTTGAATGATCCAGAAGAGGATTGGAAGAATGTCATATGTTCAGATGAAACCAAAATAGAACTTTTTGGTAAAAACTCAACTTGCTGTGTTTGGAGGAGAAAGAACACCATACCTACTGTGAAGCATGGGGGTCGAAACATCATACTTTTGGGCTGTTTTTCTGCAAAGGGACCAGGACCACTGATCCGTGTAAAGGAAAGAATGAATGGGGCCATGTATCGTGAGATTTTGAGTGAAAACCTCCTTCCATCAGCAAGGGCACTGAAGATGAAATGTGGCTGGGTCTTTCAGCATGACAATGATCCCAAACACACTGCCCGGACAATGAAGGAGTGGCTTCGTAAGAAGCATTTCAAAGTCCTGGAGTGGCCTAGCCAGTCTTCAGATCTCAACCCCATAGAAAATCTTTGGAGGGTGTTGAAAGTCCGTGTTGCCCAGCGACAGCCCCAAAACATCACTGCTCTAGAGGAGATCTGTGTGGAGGAATGGGCCAAAATACCAGCAACAGTGTGTGAAAACCTTGTGAAGACTTACAGAAAACGTTTGACCTCTGTCATTGCCAACAAAGGGTATATAACAAAGTATTGAGATGAACTTTTGTTATTGACCAAATACTTATTTTACCGAGGAATTTACCAATTAATTCATTAAAAATCCTTCAATGTGATATTCTGGATTTTTTTTTTCCTCATTTTGTCTCTCATAGTTGAGGTATACCTATGATGAAAATTGGAGACCTCTCTCATCATATATATATATATACAGTATATATATATATATATATATATATATATATATATATATATATATATATATATATTAGTGCTGTCAAAATATCGCGTTATTATCGCGTTAACTCAAGCGCCTTTTTAATGGCGAGATTTTTTTTAACGCGAGATTAATGCTGTGACCGTAGTTTTTCATAAGCACAGTGTACTGGCTGTAATACCACGCACGTACACATGGTGGCGGAACGAAGGATACGATTTCAAATATCAAACAAAGAAGAACCCAACGACTAAAGCGTGCGGCACTGGCGGCACTAGTCAGCCACAGTAATGGACGCACCAGGGACACTTCTGAACGTAAAGTTTACATTTAAAATAGGAAAGGATGGTTTGATCGATAAAACTAAAGTTATTTGCACTTATTGTCGATGTGAACTTAGCTACCATCGAAGCACATCCAGTTTAAAATACCATTTGATGGCCAAACACACCAGTGATGTAGCTTCGCCTCCTCCGCGTCAGAACCAAACAAGTTTGGATGGCTTCCGACAGCGGCCCATGGATGCTGCTACTAAAATGAAGCTAACAGCTGCCATAGCTAAGTGGGTGGCTACGGCATGCAGGCCCGTTAGTATTGTGGAGGATGAAGGTCTGGCCGAGATAATTCGCATCGCATCCAACGACTGGACCTACGAAACTCCTTCCAGAGCTACTATCATACGCCGGATAGAAACGTTGTTTGAAACGGAGAAGTCCCAGTTACAACAGGCATTGGGGCAGACAGAAATAGTCGCGCTAACGGGAGATTACTGGACGTCACTTGGCAATGACAACTACCTCGGGGTCACAGCACATTATTTCACCCCACAGTGGAAACTTCAGTCCCATGCTTTGACTGTTATGAAGACAGAAGAGAGGCACTTCGCTGATAATGTTGCAGAGCACTTCATGAATGTAGCCAGAGAGTGGGGCATCGAAAAGAAAGTTGTTTCACTGACCACGGATAGTGCACGCAATATGATGGCTGCAGCCAGAGAGCTCCCCTTTGAACACCTGCCGTGCATCGCACACAGCGTGCACCGAGCAGTCACGGTTTCTCTGCACAATAGCCCATTCGACAGCGCATTGGCAAAATGCAGAAAACTTGTGGGACACTTTAAACACAGCCCAACGAATGCCCTGGAACTCGAGCGGCAGCAAATCGCACACAACCAGAAAGAAGAAGCGCTCACGCAGGAGGTAGCAACAAGATGGAATAGTACCCTTGAAATGATAAAGCGTGTCAACCGGAATATTGAACCTCTGACAGCTGCCCTGGCCCTACACTCAACCAAAGTCACCATGCCAACAGCAACGGAGCTGGAGAAAACAAAGAAGCTCGAAGCTGCGTTGGAGCATTGCAGGTAGGCCTAATTATGTCTTGTAGCCTATATCTGATTCTTTAACAATTAAAGTAGATCTGTGTCAAGACAGAAACATTAGCACCTGTCTCACCCAACGTAAAATACCACCCTGTGGCATGTTTTAGATGGGCCATCTCTATGTGTAGACTGTTTATTTGCTTCATTTTACTCAAAGTGTAGCTCGTGATTATCTGTATATTTTTTCTGTATTTTGACATAATCAGTGACTGTTTCAATAGCTATGATTCCCTGTGTAACTTAACAACAGAGAAGGCCAGGAAGCGCCCAAGAGGCTAGGTTTTCAGCACTTTCCGCCCTAAAAACGCATTTGGTGGACACAGGCCCTAATGTCTGCCTGTCGGTATCACCTCTCTCCCTTCAACTGTGTGTGTTTGTCCCGCACAGCACTGTAAATGGGTAATGTGTGTGTGTGTGTGTGTGTGCGCAGGAACACATGTGATTCCTCATATCCCCTCCCATCACTGTAACTGTAGGTTATCTATCAGGTGTCCGTATGTGTGTGACAGAGTTTTGTGAAAGAGCTTTTGTATATTGTTGCAGATATGTGACAGATCTTCTGGGTGGAGAGAAGTTTGTTTCTTGCTCTGTGGTGATGCCAGCATTATGCCACCTGTCCCGAGTAATGGAAGTCACTGAGGACGACCCAGCGTACTTGATCAAGTTCAAGGAAACCTTTTCAGCGGATATGGAAGGTCGCAAAGAGAAGTTGAACATCGCATGGCTCAGGGTTGCTACAGCACTCGACCCAAGGTAAGATATTCATTCTACATTCTTCTCAGTATTTTGTTTGTCTTAAGCACCACTTTGTTTTGTGGGTTGGTTCTCTTCAATATCCATTTTTTTCTTCTGAATCTGGAATAGAGATTAGGTCAATGTTTTGTTTTACTAGCGCCTTTGCTTGTATGGCAATAACGTTGATATTTTTTATTATTTCATTTCAAGGTTTAAGGACCTCAAGTGTCTGAGCAAACCTGACCGGGTTGTCGTGTGGGATTCCATCTGTGCCTTACTCCAGCAGCAGGAGAAGGGGAGACCAGCAGCACTGGATGACCAAAGCATGCCTGAGCCAGAGAAGAAGAAGCCAGCTCTCATGTTTGCACAAGAATCTTCCTCAGATGAAGAGGAGGACACCGTGGAACGCTGCATTGAGCGCTACAAGGCAGAACCTATGATTGGCATTGAAGACTCTCCACAGGAATGGTGGTCCACACATAAAGCGTCACACAGTGAGATGGCCTCCCTTGCATGAAAATACTTAGCAACGCCTGCCACGTCAGTACCATGTGAACGATTGTTTTCACTGTCTGGACATGTCGTTCAGAAAAAACGATCTTCCCTGTTGTCTGAAAATGTCAATAGGCTTGTCTGTTTGAGCAACTGGCTCAAAGACAGAAAGTAGGCCTTTAGGTTGACTCACCTGTTACGTGCTAGCAGTTACATTATGTTCATGTTCAAGAGGCTGTGTTGGTAAGTTTAAAACTGCAGCAGTTGGGCTACTATACAGTCATTAGACTGTACTACTCCTCTCAGGGGACACTCTCCTCTTGTTTTCATTTTGTATTTAAGGGGCTGCTTTTGTGCCTATATATTTTTTATTTGTATGTATCTTTTTTTATCGCAGATATCAGTGGCAGGGTTACTAAACTAATGAAAAGGAAAAAAAGAAAACATTTTTTTATTTTCAGAGTAATATGTCCTGTTTTGTTTTCTCGGTCTAATACGGAAGATATGGATGCTTTGCAATGATAATAATAATAAAAAACATTTGTACAAAGCAAGCCCACTCACTTTTTGTGCTGTTAAGAGAATTACAATGGTTTTTCATGAGACAAAAATACGCAACTAAAATGTGATTAATCATGAGTTAACTATGAGATCGTGTGATTAATTATGATTAAATATTTTAATCGCTGGACAGCACTAATATATATATATATATATATATATATATATATATATATACAATTCAACTTTATTTATATGGCACCATTTCACAACAACAGTCATCTCATACCACTTTTAACTGTAGGGGAAAACCCCCAACTTGCAGAAAGGCACCAGCAATCAGGCGATCCCCTGTGAGCAAGCACTTGGTGATGGTGGAGAGAAAAAACTCAATTTTAGCAGGAAAAAACTTCTAGCAGAAATAGGCTCAGGGAGGAGCAGTTATCTGCTGTGACTGGCTGGGGGGGTAAGTGGAAAGAGAAGAAGAAAAGAACAGACATGTAGAGAGCAAACAGCATGACGGGTACTCAATGTATGGGAGAGAACAAACAGATGTTAATGATCAGAAAGAATATTTCACTAAGAGTGAAGAAAGGAGTGAAGCCCAGTGCATTGTTGGAGATCGCCCAGCTGTCTAAACCTATTAGCAGCATAACTAAGGGAAGATTCAGGGTCATCTTATCCCACCTAACTATAGGCTATGTCAAAAAGGAAGGTTTTAACCCTATTCTTAAAAACAGATCGAGTCTGACTCCTGAGTCTAGATTGGCAGCTGGTTCCAAAGAAGAGGAGCCTGATGGCTGAAAGCTTTGCCTTCCATTGTACTTTTGGAGATTCTAGTTATTACAAGTAATCCTGCATTTTGGGAGCGTAGTGCTCTGTTAGGATGACAAGTTACTATCAGATATTTTACATAAAAAGGGGCCTGATTATTTGGAGCTTTGTAAAGTCAGAAGGATTTTAAACTTAATTCTAAATTCTATGGGAAGCCAATGAAGGGAGGCCAGAACTGGAGAGATGTGATCTCTCTTTCTAGTACCTGTTAAAATTCTTGCTGCAGCATTTTTGGATCAGCTGAAGACTTTTTAAATATGTTTTAGGACAGCCTGATAATAGGGAGTTACAATAATCTAATCTAGAGCTAACAAAAGCATGAATTAGTTTTTCAGCATCACTCTGAGACAAGATGCTCCTAATCTTGGCAATTTTACACAAATGATACAAAGCAGTCTTAGAAGCAAGTTTAATATGTGAATTAAAGTACAGATCTTGATCAAAAATAACTCCAAGGTTCCCCACAGAACTTTTAAGAAAAACATTAACCACATTTAAACTAAGAGTTTGATTTGGAAAAGTATTTCTAAGGTTTTTTGGACCAACTAGAATGACTCAGATTTTCTGAATTTAATAGCAAGAAATCACTAGTCATCCAAGCTCTGTTTTCCTTAACACAAGCCTCTACTTTGGCTAATTGATTACTGCCATCTGGTTTCATTGACAAGTATACAGTGGTGTGAATAAGTGTTTACCCCCTTCCTGATTTCTCTTTTTTTTTGTGTTTGTCACACTTAAATGTTTCAGATCATCAAACAAATTTAAACATTAGACAAAGATAACACAAGTAAACACAAAATGCACTTTTTAAATGAAGGTGTTTATTATTAAGGGTAAAAAAAATCCAAACTTTCATGGCCCTGTGTGAAAAAGTGATTGCCCCCCTGTTAAAACATAACTAAACTGTGGTTTATCACATCTTTGAAAAGCTGAGTTCAATTTTCTAGCTATTTCTAAAGTTTTGGGACTCCAGTGAACCACAGTGAGAGCCATTATCCACAAATGGCTAAAACATGGAACAGTTGTGAACGTCCCAGGAGTGGTCGGCCAACCAAAATTACCCCAACAGCGCAGTGACAACTCATCTAAGAGGTCACAGAAGACCCCACAACAACATCCAAAGAACTGCAGGCCTCACTTTCCTCAGTTAAGGTCAGCGTTCATGACTCCACCTTAAGAAAACGACTGGGCAGAAATGGCCTGCATGGCAGAGTTCCAAGACAAAAGCCACTGCTGAGCAAAAAGAACATAATGACTTGTCTCAGTTTTGCCAGAAAACATCTTGATGATCCCCAATACTTTTAGGACAATACTCTGTGGACTGACGAGACAAAAGTTGAACTTTTTGGTGAGTATCCCATTACATCCGATGTAAAAGTAACACGACATTTCAGAAAAGGAACATCATACCAACAGTAAAATATGGTGGTGGTAGTGTGATGGTCTGGGGCTGTTTTGCTGCTTCAGGACATGGAAAACTTCCTGTGGTAAATGGAGCCATGAATTCTGCTGTCTACCAAAAAATCCTGAAGGAGAATGTCCGGCCATCTGTTCATGACCTCAAGCTGAAGCATACTTGGGTTCTGCAGCAGGATGATGATCTAAAACACACCTGCAAGTCCACCTCTGAATGGCTTAAGAAAAACAACATAAAGACTTTGGAGTGGCCTAATCAAAGTCCTGACCTGAATCTGATTGAAATGCTGTGGCTTGACCTTAAAATGGCAGTTCATTCTTGAAAACCCTTCAATGTGGCTGAATTACAACAATTCTGTAAAGATTTGGCCAAAATTCCTCCACAGCGCTGTAAAAGACTCATTGTCAGTTATCACAAACGCTTGATTGCAGTTGCTGCTGCTGCGGGTGGCCCAACCAATTATTAGGTGTAGCGGATTTATGGGTTTATATTGGTACAAGTATTAACGTAAATATGAATGGGAGTAGGAATGAAGATTTATTTTCATTACACTCAGATCCTCGTAGGGCACCAGTCCAGATAATGGACAATTTTATTAACAATTCTTTATTTGTACCATTTATGAATCAGTCTAAAAAAACAAAACAAAACAAAACAAAACAAAAAAACCCTTCTGAGTTCTTGTCAGCTGATAATCAAGAAGATGGACATGAAATCAAACAATAACTCCCATATGTCTTTCAATGGTTTAATAAGAAATGTCAGAATAGGTTAACACATTTGAATAACTTTAAAACAGAGAATTCAGCATGTATTATGGACATTATAGACTATTACTGAGTTACTTATGAATCAAGCATTTGTGGAGCCAAATAAACCATAGTTTAATTTGTCAGTATACTGGAAATTGGAAAACCATAAAATAGCATTGGTTAAGAAAAGTGGATGCAATTTTATGAAGAAAGTGATGATTAACTATTTATAAAAATGGAAAATTGCTGTTACTCCAAAAAGAACGTAAATTAATGAAAGGGCAAAATGCATTTTGAAATTCTGATGGGGCTTTGCATGAAATTAAGTTTAAATAACTTATACCAGGAATATTCTGAAGAATTAAGTTTAAATTAAACAACATACCATCCACCACAGAGTCATTGCGTCCCAGTAGGTAGCAGGCGGTCCACGTGTGGATTCTGTTAATAGAAAGGCTGATAGACAGATTCTCCCCCAAGGCCGTGCTCCTGAGATCGCAATTGGGCTATTCTTTAGCAAGCTGGGCGAGGTATCCTCTTATGCACTGAAAAAGAATTGGTTTATTATACAAAGTCCCATCAGAAATTCGAGGCAAAAACACCACAAATCTGTTTCTTCCAATGTTGGTGGTTTAAATGAGTTAGTTTAAGCTTAAAAGAAAAATCAAGCAAAATATTCTTGCGTGGTAATTTAAAGAAAAAATGATTAAAATAAGGGAAAGTGAATTTTAAAGCAAAGAAACAGGGTTTTCACAGAGCATGGGAGGCTCTGGGCCTTTCTTGGAAGAGAGAAAAAAATGGGAGAGCAGAGACGTCTGCTCCTTATAGCTTGACCAACACCCCAAAACTGAAACAAAGGAAAGTTTTCCCTAAGTGTGGCAGAATCTCACTGAATTTCATGAAATCTGAGCTGGCCCAATTACATTGCTTCTTTTTCCCTCAGAAGTCATAAACTTGACCTAAAAAGGGACATGCAAGGGAGCCTGGAGCCCTATTGGTCATTTAAAGTCCAGCTCTGGTTTCCTAAAGAAAGAGAGGAGGGGGAAGAGACATTTGATATGAGAAATGAGACTCCTAAAGTATGTGTGCTAAATAAAGCATAAATTCCTTCAACTTTAGTGACTAAGATATTCTACTCAATTATAAGGGATCATACAATGTCTCTGCATTGTAACTGTAATTAATTTGTGACAGCAAACATGCAAAAAAAAAAATATTCCTGAAAATAAAGCAACACATAGGAAAACATATCAATAAAAGCATTTGAAACCACATTGTCCATCCCAATAGTTCAGCCAGGTCTTCAGTAGTGGATACTGCCTTGAGAGAAAGAATATGAAATAATTTATTTGTCCATAATGCACAAATTCCACTGCAAAGTGAAAAATATTAAATTTCCTGATTTGTCCACCAGATGGCACCATGAAACTGTCTGGTTGTTTACTGGAGAATCTTGACTCCCACAAGTCTGGATTATGTCAACCATAAATCCTTCAATTTGAAACATTCATTCGCCAAAGAGCAGAAAAGGGAGAATGACTAAGTCTTGGAGAAGGGATTAACTTCCACTTTATGGCTGATGGGTAGTGTCACAACTCTGGTCCTTGGATGGGAGAAGCAGTTCATGACCAGACTTTTGAGTTGAAACAATTTTCCTTCAGCAAAGAATGATTTTATAGATTGGAACTCAAGGTCGCGCTACATAGGTTTAGTGGGCAATCATTTTTTTCACACAGAACCATGTAGGATTGGATTTTCTTTCCCTTAATAATACACCTTCATTTAAAAACTGCATTTTGTGTTTACTTGTGTTATCTTAAGATAAGATAAGATAAGATAAGCCTTTATTAGTCCCACAAAGGGGAAATTCCAGGATTGCAACAGCACAGGGATAGCAACACTCAGAGCAACAATCAGAAGGCAAGAAAAAAAACAAGCAAGCAAGAGCAGCTAATATACATATGTACATATTACTATAAAATATATATATACACACACACACACACAGACACACAGTGCAGAGCATTGTAGCTGGATGGAATAAATATATGAATATATGAACACACAGTGCAGAGCATTGTAGCTACATGGAATAAATATGTAAATATATAAACACCCACAGTACGGAGCATTGCAGCTAGGTGGAATAAATATGCAAGTATATAAACACACACAGTGCGGAGCAATGTAGCTAGATGGAATAATATGTAGATATATAAAAACACAGTGCGGAGCATTGTAGCTAGATGGAATAAATATATAGATATATAAATATAAACACACCCAGTGCAGAGCATTGTAGCTAGATGGAATAAATATGTAAATATATAAACACACACAGTGCAGAGCATTGTTGCTAGGTGGGATGAAACAGCATAACCGTCTATTTAGTTATCCTACATGGTATGATTATGTGCCCATACATATTCTCACCCTCCACAGCGACCGGTATGTTCCTAGTTGTATGCCGGAGAGGACCATTGTGTAAGTCTATTGCATCTTTTGCATTCAAAAAAACTATTAGTTTGTTACGTCTTTTTGCTATCTCTGCAAGCAGCCCTGCTTAGGTTGTACAGTCTGACAGCCGTTGGTAGGAAGGACCTACGAAACCTCTCGGTTGTGCACCTGGGATGATGTAGTCTGCTGCTAAATGAGCTCCTCAGTGCATCCAGTATGTCCTGCATAGGGTGGAACTCGGACTCCAGCAGAGATGACAGTTTAGCCACCGTCCTTCTCTCTCCTATCTCCTCCATCGGATCAAGGCGCTGCCCCAGGACAGAGCTAGCTTTCTTTTTTTCCACAATATCTTTATTGAACCTTTTTTTTTTTTTTTTAACAAACATGATACAAACAATCAAACACTAACACTAAAGTACTACAAAAAAAAAAAAAATACCCTAAAAACACCAACAACCACCAACAAAATCAAGTCTTCAACAATGCTCCTCTGTTTAGTCTAGACAATCCAATACATTAGTATACATATTATGTTCACCAGTTTGGAATTTACAAGGTCCACACACATCATTCACCTTCTTCTTCAAGAGTTATGTTTAAATTTTTTACATTATCAATAAAAGGTCTCCATATATTCTCAAACACAATTTCCTTTGATTTCAGTATATATGTTATTCTTTCTAATGGAAGGTTTGTTAACATCTGTCTTAACCACTGAGTCACATCTGGTCTATGAGTCTTTTTCCATAATAGTGCAATACATTTT
Organism: Pholidichthys leucotaenia; assembly: GCA_020510985.1. NCBI lineage: Eukaryota > Metazoa > Chordata > Actinopteri > Cichliformes > Pholidichthyidae > Pholidichthys > Pholidichthys leucotaenia. Next base: position 308,929,910 of record CM035840.1, on the reverse strand, counting down.
TTGGCATTAAGCAAACTGAGGTCTATGAATGTTCTTTCACTTTTATTGAAATTATGCTTTTCTGGGTACAGACCCAACAAAAACAGTTTAGGATTCAATATGATTTGTTTTGAGATTATTTTTTCAATTGTTACCCTCACCTCCTCCCAAAACATTCTTATTAATCTACATTCCCATAAACAATGAAATAGGGTTCCTTTACTTTCCATGCATTTTGTGCATGTATCTGGTATATTTTTGTTATATCTATTTAACTCCTCCGGTGTAACATACATCCGCATTAACCATTTGAAATGTATCAATTTAAGGCGTGCATTTATTGATTTGGTTTGAGCTTCTGTACAAGCCAATTCCCATTGTTCCTCTGAAATTTCAATTTGCAGATCTTCTTTCCAGTAGTTTAATCTTTTCAGTGAATTTTCACTTGAAGATAGTGTCAATGAGTTATAAAACTCTGAAATAATACCCTTTCTTTTACTATCTTTCATCATCATTTTTTCCAAGGATGAATAAATAGGTCGAGTGAGAGCTTTATTTTGATTTGATCGAATAAAGTTTCTAAGTTGAAGATATTTAAAAAAATGTGTTCTATTGAGATTAAATTTGATCCTCAGCTCTTCAAAAGACATTATGTTGTCTGCACATGGCAAATATAAATCCTGAATCTTTTGTATCCCTTTTAAATTCCATACTTTAAATACAGCGTCCACTCTCCCTGGTTTAAAATATTGATTACCCCATATTGGACTAAATTGTGACAATAACTGTGGTTCTTTTAAATAGTTTTTAGCTTCACACCATATTTTGATCATATGCTTTACAAATGGATTTTTAACTTGTTTTTGTAATTTTTTTGCCGAATCTGAGTATATGAATATGGGAAGAGGTAAAGGTAAATTGTATGATTCCATTTCAGTCCAGTGAGGGAGATCATTTGATGAAAAATAATATGTCATAGACCTCAGTTGTGCCGACCAATAATACAACATAAAATTTGGACATTTCAGACCTCCACGATCAAATGGTAAATATAATAAAGACAAACGTAATCTAGCCCTCCTGTTGTTCCATATAAATTCCACTAACTTTTTTTTTATTCTTGAGAATAGATCTAAAGGTGGTGATAAGGGAATGTATTGAAATAAATAAAGTATTTTAGGTAAAATATTACTTTTAAGTATATTGATTCTCCCGATCATCGACATTGGTAGTGACATCCATCTCTGAGTTAACTCATTGATATCTGACATTAAGGCTTCATAGTTGACACTGGCGACTGATTCTAGCTTAGGCATAATTTGGATTCCTAAATATTTAAACTGATTTACAACATTGAATTGATTTACCTCAGGGGCTGGGTAATTTCTCTGGGTCTCATTTAGCATTAATATTGAAGATTTAGTTTTATTTATTTTATATCCTGATATTTCCCCAAAATTCTTTATTAAATTCAACAAGGTTGGAATTGATTTTTTTAGATTCGACATAAACAAAATTATATCATCGGCGTACAGGGAGATTTTATGTTCTGTTGGTCCAACTTTAATTCCATATATTTGTGAATGTAAACGTATCGCTATCGCTAAAGGTTCAATTGCCATAGTAAACAGTAAAGGTGAAAGTGGACAGCCTTGTCGACATCCTCTATTGATTTTTATTGGTTTTGAAATATTGTTATTTGTTAGGATTTCTGCTGTAGCATTATTGTATATTATTTGAACCCATTTTATGAAATTATTTCCAAGTCCAAACCTTTGTAGGACTTCAAAAAGAAAGGGCCATTCAACTCTATCAAAGGCCTTTTCGGCGTCCAATGATAGGAGAGCTGTATCCGGTGCTTCTTTATTAAAATAAATAATATTAAATAGTCTTCTTACATTATGGAAGCCTTGTCTACCCTTTATAAAGCCATTCTGATCTCGATTAATAATATTTGGTAAAATTTCTTGTATTCGTCTTGCTAAAATTTTACAGATTATCTTAAGGTCGGCGTTTAATAGGCTTATTGGTCTCATATTTTCACATTTATTAGAGGGCTTACCTGGTTTTGGCAACAGTATAATTAAGGCATTATTTATGTATGATGGTAAATTATTATTTTGAAATGCTTCTAAAACCATTTCCAAAAAAGGTTTTATTAATTTATTCTTAAATTTTTTATAAAGGTCAACTGGAAGACCATCTGGTCCTGCACTTTTTCCTGATTTCATATTATCAATGGCTAGCCCAACTTCTTCTTGACTAATTTTAGACTCCAATATCTCCCTGTTTTCATTTGGAATACACGGTATAGATAGTTCGTTCAAAAACCCATTTAGTTTTGTTAAATCAGGTTCATTTTTGGTATCATATAATTTTTCATAGTAATCTCTAAAGGCTCTATTAATTTCTAAAGGATCTATAACTACCTGTCCCTTACTTATAATACTGGTAATTGGTGTTTTAATTTCCAATTGTTTAATCTGCCATGCTAATAATTTTCCTGATTTTTCACCTTGTTCATAAAAAGATTGTTTCAATCTTAGAAGACTCGAGGCAGCTCTATTCGCTGATTTTTTGTCGTATTCAGCTCTCAAAATCAGTAATTCATTCTCCAACCTTGGGTCACTTCCTGCATACACTTTTTCCTGAAGACTTTTTATTTTATGTTCCAGTTTAGCTCTCTCCTCTCGAGTCTTCTTAGATTTTGATCCTGTATAACTAATAATATGTCCCCTAATAAAAGCTTTGAAAGCCTCCCACTTTACACATGCTGATGTTTGTGTAGTATTGATGTCAAAGAACTCGTCTGTTTTTCTATATACTTGACAAATTCCTCATCCTGAAGCCATTTATGCTGAAATTGCCATCTACCTGATTCCTTTGTCAATTTTTTATCTACATATATTAGACAACAGGGTGCATGATCAGAAATAACGATGTTATCATAAAAGCAGTTTTGAATCTTGGACCTTAATTCTGTGGAAATCAAAAAATAATCAATACGTGACAATGTCTTATAGGTACTGGAATAACAAGAATAGGCTTTAACTTGTGGTTTCATTTCTCTCCATATATCTAACAATCTCAATTCTTTCATAAAATGATTAATAGTCATCCTACATCCAATGTGCGTACAATCCAGTCCTGTTGATCTATCCACACCTGGATTCAATGTACAATTAAAATCCCCTGCTATTATATGTTGCCCTGTAAGTGATGATAAGATGAGAAATAAATTAGCAAAGAACTTCTGATCATCTATATTGGGACCATATAAGTTCACAAGATTTATATTTTCTAATAGCAAAGAACCTTGAATGATTACATATCTTCCAAATTTGTCTCCAATTACATTTTTCACCTGAAAAGGAACTGATTTATGTATGAGAGTCATAACTCCCCTGGCTCGGGATGAAAATGAAGAGGTGAATACACTTCCCTGCCATCTACTCGTAATTCTTTTAACATCCTCCTCTATCAGATGAGTTTCTTGTAAAAACACAATTCTTGAACCCATGTCCTTTATTTTATTCATAACTTGTTTAAGTTTTTTTAAATTTTGTAGACCTCTGCAATTCCATGAAGTTAAATTAAGATTAACACTTTGGTCCATGATCAATAGAGAGTTTGGGATTACCTTGCAGTGTAAACATGCTCATACAGAGAAGCAAAAACATGAGTGGTTGAACATTCATCCTACAAACTACACACAAACAAATTTCCCCTTCCCACACTTGTGGCAAACCCCCCAAAATCAAAAGAAAAATTCTGTCTCCCGATATAGCCATCGACTGTTCCACACCCACGGGGAACAGCCTAAGCCACTCCTTCTTCATCCTCCCAATCACCCTAACTCTACTGCTTTTAATGACGTAACATTAACTCTCCTCTGTAGTTTTCCAACTTAACTCCAAAATTTTTAACAACTTTGTACATCATAGTTTTTTTTTTTGTTTGTTTTGTTTTTGTTTTGTTTTATTAATATATAATACAATCTATATTTTGTAAACTAACTATTTACTTCAAGTCAGTCAGATGCCTGTGCAAATGCTTAATTATTCTACCTTATATTTTGTTCATGCTTAGCTCCCACCAGTCTCTTCTTCTTCTTTGATCTTCTTGATGAACTCCTGCGCCTCCTCTGGGGTCTTGAAAATGTGGGTTCTGCCCTCATACGTGGTCAGCAGTCTCACAGGATAGATTACACCATGACGAATCCCAAGGTTGCGCAGCTCCTTACGTACGGGATCAAACTGCTTCCTCAATTGCTGGATTCCTGTGGCCAAATCTGGGTAGAACCGCACCTGCTGGTCCTGGTGTTTAATCTCTCCTTTAGCACGTGCAGCGTTGAAGATCTTCATCCTGTCTCTGTTGCTAAGAAACTTCATAATTAAGGTCCTCGGCGGTCCCTTATCTCTCCGTGGGCCAATACGATGTGCTTTTTCCAGAACCACTGCTGATTGCAACTCCTCGCTGCCCAGCACCTCCGGAATCCACTTTTCCAGAAAGGAACATACGTCCCGACCTTCTGATTCCTCTGGAAGACCCACCAGCCTCAAATTATTCTGTCTCGACCGAGATTCCAAATCCAAAATATTATCTTCCAGAGATTTATTTTTTTTTTCCAAAGTGCGCACCTTTAATTGAAGACGGGTGATGTCATCTTCAGCACTAGCGAGACGGAGCTCCATCTGCGCCGTTCGTTCTACACAGTCACCCAATTCCTTTCTTATTCCTTCCAACGCTGTCATAATCCCATCAAATCTAGAGGAAAAGTCCGCTCTCATTGAACTCATGGCAGCCATCAGCGCATCTGCGCCATTCCCCGCAAACATCGCACCGCCGCCAGCTTCCTCCGCCATATATGGAGTTTTGTTTGCTGCGTCACAGACCTGAAAGTCCGTTAATTTGGACTGTTTCGGCGGCTCGCTTTTTCCTTTTCCTGGTTTTCCAGCCTTAGGCTTCGCCGACATATCCTCGCCCAAATGCTGGGATACGTTCTGTCCCAAATGAGAGAGTTATTTGCCGATTTTTTTTTCTCCAGGAGCAGAGCAGAGCGAGACACGTCCGTCCTACGTGGCAGCCATAACCGGAAGTCCAGAGCTAGCTTTCTTAATCAGTTTGTTCAGTCTCTTCCTATCGGCTGCAGTAATGCCACTGCCCCAGCAGACCACTCCAAAAGTGATGGCTGATGCCACCACCGTGTCATAGAATGACTTCAGCAGCGCCCCTTGTACACCAAAAGACCTGAGTCTCCTCAGCAGGAACAGCCTGCGCTGTCCCTTCTTGTAGAGTGCGTCAGTATTGTGTGACCAGTCTAGTTTATTGTTCAGATGAATACCCAGGTACTTATAGGATGTCACCATCTCGATGTCTGTTCCCTGTATATTTACTGGTGCTGTGAGGGGCTGCCCATGCCTGCGGCAGTCCACCACCAGCTCCTTAGTTTTCCTCGCGTTGATCTGGAGGCAGTTCCGATGGCACCAGTCCACAAAGTCCTGGATAAGCCCTCTGTACTCAGCTTCATCTCCGTTGGAGATGAGACCAACGATCGCAGAGTCATCAGAGAACTTCTGTAGATGGCAATGTGTTGTGTTGTGTGAGAAGTCCGCAGTATAAAGAGTGAACAGGAAGGGAGCCAGCACCGTTCCCTGGGGGGCCCCCGTGCTACTGATGATCGTGTCGGAAACACAGTCCCGGGTTCTCACAAACTGAGGCCGGTTCGTGAGGTAGTCCAGGATCCATGATGACAGGTGCTGGTCCACCCCTGCGCGCAGCAGCTTGTCCTTCAGGATCATCGGTTGGATGGTGTTGAAAGCACTGGAGAAGTCAAAGAACATGATCCTCACCATATTCCCGGGCTTCTCCAGGTGGGACAGAGAACGGTGAAGGAGGAAGATCACCGCATCCTCCACCCCAATGCCATGCTGGTAGGCGAACTGGAGTGGATCCATCGCTGGTTCCACCAGGGGGCGGAGATGAGCAAGGAGCAGTCTCTCCAGGGTCTTCATCAAGTGGGACGTCAAGGCCACCGGTCTGTAGCTGTTCAGGTCTTTGGGGTGGGAAGTTTTTGGTACAGGTACCACACAAGATGTTTTCCACAGCTGTGGTACCCTCCCCAGTTTCAGGCTGATGTTGAAGATATACTGTACGTCACAATCCCACACAGCTGGTCTGCACAGGACTTGAGGAGCTTTGCGCTGATGCCGTCCGGTCCCGACGCCTTCCTCGCCTTGATCTTCCTCAGCTCCGTCCTCACCTGGGTCTTGGTCAGGGTCAGGATGGGGGGCTGTGTGTTGGGAGTGGGGGGGGTGTCGGTGGAGTGGGGAGTGGGCAGCAGGACTTGATTTCTTAGAGGCAGCAGTGGTTGTTGTGCAGACAGGGGGGAGGGCGGTTGTTCAAATCTATTGAAAAACAGATTCAGGTTGTTCGCCCACTCCCTGCCCCCCGTGGCCTGGGGGGAGGTATTCTGGAGCCCCGAGATGGTTTTGAGGTTTCTCCAGACCCCGCTGATGTCGCTCTGTTGCAGCTTGTCCTCCATCTTCTTCCTGAAGCTGTCCTTGCCTTCTCTGATCTTTCTCCTCAGCTCCCTCTGTACGGACTTCAGCATCTCCCTGTTCCCCGACCTGAAGATCCTCTTCTTCTCTCTCAGAAGTGTTTTTATCTCAGGGTTGATCCAGGGTTTGTTGTTTGAGTGACGCCGTATGGTCTTGGTGGGAACGGATTTGTCCACACAGAAGCTGAGGTAGCCCGTGAAGGTGTGAATGAGGCCATCGATGTCGTCACCATGTGGATCGCAGAGCTGCTTCCAGGCAGTGGCTTCAAAACAGTCCTTTAGAGTGTCCATTGTCTCCTCAGACCATAACTCCACAGTATGCATGGCCATCTTTGTCTAATATTTAAATTTGTTTGATGATCTGAAACATTTAAGTGTGACAAACATACAAAAAAAAAATCAGAAGTCAGGAAGGGGGCAAACACTTTTTCAAACCACTGTAATTGTGTGTCATCTGCATAACAATAAAAATATATGCAGCGCTTTCTAATAATATTGCCTAGTGGAAGCATATATAAACTAAAAAGAATAGGGCCTAGCACAGATTCCTGTGGAACTCTGTGAATGAGCTTTGAGTTAGAAGAAAACTCATTACTGACATGAACAAACCGGAAATTATCAGATAAATAAGATTTAAACCACTGCAATGAAGTTCCATTAAGTCCAACAAGGTGTTCTTATCTATCAAGTAAAATATTATGATTGATAGTATCAAAAGCGCTAAGGTCAAAAAGGACAAGTACAGAAACAAGTCCATTATCAGATGCAATAAGGAGGTCATTAGTGACCTTCACTAAAGCTCTTTCAGTACTATGATGAATTCTAAACCTTGATTGAAACTCTTCAAATAAACCATTTCCCTGCAAGTGGTCAAATAATTGTGTAGCAACAACTCTTTCTAATATTTTTGGAATGAAAAGCAGATTAGAGATTGGTCGATAGTTAGCTAAAACCCCTGGATCCAGTGTTGGCTTTTTAAGTAATGGTTTAATTACAGCAGTTTTAAATGCCTGCAGTACATGGCTTAATGTTAATGAAGAACTGATTTTTTTGAAGAATAGAGCTACCAATAAATGGGAAGACTTCTGTAAATAGCCTGGTCTGGTACAGGGTCTAATAGACAAGTTGAAGGCTTGGATGAGGAAATTATTTTGTCTAACTCTAAAAGGTCAATTGGAGTAAACTCATCCAAACAGATATCAATTGAAGGAGTTGTGGTAGTTACTGTATTTAATTAACAGTGGGAAGGATCTCACTGATTTTATCTGTGATAGATGAAATTTTATTATTGAAGAAGTTCAGTCCTGACTAGTGGGCTCTAAGGGAATACTCGACTTGAAATAGTCCTGACTCTTTGTCAGCTTTGCTACAGTGTTGAAAAGAAACCTGGGATTATTCTTGTTCTCTTCTGTTAATGCAGAATAATAAGTTGTTCTAGCTTTCCTAAGAGATTTTTTATAAATTAGAAGTTGATTTCTTCAGGCAAGATAGAGTTCATCTAATTTAGTGGCACGCCATTTTCTTTCTAATTGATGAGCCATCTGTTTTAAGCTGCGAGTTTCTGTGTTGAACCAAGGAGTCAGAAATCTCTGATTAGCCTTTTTCTTTTTTAAAAGGGCCACCATGTCTGAAGTCTGATGCAGAGAAGCTGTAACACTCTCTACCATGCTATCAATTACAGAAGGAGTAAAATCGCCATAACTTATCTCCGCTGTGTTGACACATAACATTGAAGAAACAATCTGCTTAAAGTTGGTAACAGCATCATCTGAGAGACATCTACTGTAGTAATATTTTTCTTTAGGAGCCAAATAGTCAAAAATAGTAAAATCAAAAGTTAACATATAATGGTCTGACAGTACAGGGTTATGAGAAGATACTACCAGATTTTCTATTTCTATGCCATATGTCAGAACAATGTCCAATGTGTGATGGAGATAATGGGTAGAATTTCCTACTTTCTGAGAAAACCTCATCAAGTCTAATATAAGATAAGATAAGATAAGATAAGCCTTTATTAGTCCCACAATGGGGAAATTCCAGGATTGCAACAGCACAGGGATAGCAACACTCAGAGCAACAATCAGAAGGCAAGAAAAAACAAGAGCAGCTAGTATACATATGTACATATTAATATAAATATGTATATATAGACACACAGTGCGGAGCATTATGGTTGGTGGATGTGCAGCAGAAAGTCTAAGCTCTCTCTCCGCGGATGCGGCCGGCCAGCTGGATGTCTTTGGGCATGATGGTGACCCTCTTGGCGTGGATGGTGCACAGGTTGGTGTCCTCGAAGAGACCCACCAGGTAGGCCTCGCTGGCCTCCTGCAGAGCCATGATGGCGGAGCTCTGGAAGCGCAGGTCCTGAGCGATCTCCCTCACCAGGCGCTGGAAGGGCAGCTTACGGATGAGCAGCTCCGTGGATTTCTGGTAGCGACAGATCTCTCTCAGAGCCACGGTACCGGGCCTGTAACGGTGAGGCTTCTTCACTCCACCGGTGGCCGGAGCTCTTTTTCGAGCAGCCTTGGTGGCCAGCTGCTTCCTGGGGGGCTTTTCCTCCAGTAGATTTATGGGCGGTCTGCTTGGTTCTTGCCATCGCTCTTTATTATTCTGTCTTATATTTCTTGCATGCCACCTAAACTCCAGCCCGGCACCCGCGTCGTTTAGCTTCAGTTTCTCCCTGTATGTCGAGTTTCTCCGTTAGCATCGGGTGGCGGTTGAGTGCTAGCTAGCTCTTCCCTGCTGTATCATCTCCTGCTGTAAACAGAGGCTCCGTCCGCCGACTCGGGAGACCTTTGGGGTGATCTGTGTGTCCGTGATATACATAGAGTGAAAGGTGTGCCGGATCAAAAAGTTATCACCGGATCAGAAAGAAGAAGGAAGATAAAAAGACTCAGAATTGAGCCGCTGTTGCAAAAGGCAGCCAACTCGAATATTTAAAATAAATGCCATATTAAGGCAATCACTATCTACATCTACATGTATGTTGAAGTCTACTACTATTATTATTCTATTCAATCTAAGTACTAAATCAGCTAACTAAGCAATTCAGATAAAAACTCTGAGTAAGCTGTGGGAGGACGATAAACTATGACAAAAAAAAAAGGGTTTAACCAAAAACTGCTAACATGCCCAATACTGAGGACCAGGCCCTCAAATGAATTATAAAATGCCTTTTTTTTTTTTTGTTTTACATTAACTAGTAATTTGGAATGGTAAATTGTTATATAGGACATACTGTATATACAGTTGTGTGAAAAAATTTGGACACCCCTTAAATATTCAGTTCTTTATTAAGAAATGTTCACATATCTATGTCTAACCTTGTTTTTGTTTTTATTTGCATTTTTTTTACATTGATTCTAACCATTGTAAGTGGGAATGAATATGGGGGTGTCCTAAAAAAGATGGGAGGTGTCCTAATTTATTCCTCACTATTTGTTTAGAATTACATTTTACAGAAAATTTGAAAAAAAAAAGTCTTTAATTTATTTTTATTTGTTTAGTTGTATTACATGAATCTCCCAGTATTTTTAACACTGATATTAAACTAGTGCATACCTGTGCATGCTCGTGCATACCCGTGCATGCCCATAGAAAGCAAGTGTAAGCAAACATTTCTGCATGCCCGTAGAAAGTTATTGTTACCATGGCAACGGCAACTATGGTGAAACCTGCCTTGGATGATTGACGTCACCACTCGCTTGTTGATGCCTGCCTTTGATCTGTGATGTCTGCCTTTGATCTTTGATAATGTCATAGTGAGCGCTATGATCATGAGTAATGCCTGGCTTTGATTTTTGATGATGTCATAGCGAGTCCTATGATCAGGAGTGAAGCCTGCCTTTGATCGCTTTGCAAGTCCTATGATGTTTTAGTGAGTCCTATGATCGTGACATCATGACATCGTGACAGAGATTTCTTGAATTGTATATAGAGTGATGTGAAGTGATATTCCTTGTCTCCAGGGCATAGGTCCCAGCCCACATCCTCGCTTTAAATTGGGATTTTCTGTATTTCATCCATCCATCCATCCATCTTCTTCCAACCTTATTGTTATTATCCTGGGTTGCTATTATTGTTATTATATCAACATTATTATTATTATTATTATTATTATTATAATTATTGCCTTGGTCTTGTCTCCCCTCTGGTCCCCTGTGTGTGATTATCTGTGCAGCCCCACCCAACCCGTTTTCTATAACGATGCCCTGCCGTCTGTGTTTGTCCCTGCTTGTTGCTTCTTCTCCTGCTTGTTACCATTCCGTGTTATGTTGATTACCTGTGTCTATATATCTTTTAACGAGTCCTGGGGTCTATATGACGTCATACAGACATCCTGTAGAGATCATGGAAACATCAGCCTTACGGTTTATCTGACGTCATATAGAGTACGGTTTATCTGACATATAGACAGTCATATGATCGCCGACATAGGACATCATGCAGACAGGCTGTCCTATGATGTCCTACAATTGTGACACACTGACAGGCAGACACACACACTGACAGAGATTTCTTGAATTTAGAGTGATATATTCATATGTCCAAATATGTTAAAACACACACACACACACACACACACACACACACACACACACACACACACACACACACACATGCTTATACAGGGTGTCCTAATTTTTTCACATAACTGTATATAAGACAAAGGATGTTGAAGATGGAGCTCCCAGGCAGGAGGAAAAGAAGAAGACCACAGAGAAGATTCATTGGTTGATAAATCTAGCTTCAGACCTGATGTTAGCAAGCAGAATGGAGGGAAGGGGTGTTCTATGGGGGTTTAACTTTGCCGTCATCCCACTCAGTCTGCCCCTCTTCTGCTTTCTGTCCATATCCATAGTACCTAATACCATGGTATTTACAAAATTCCATTATGAACTCAAGAGTCGCATACGGTACTAACTTAGCTTTGTTATGCTGCGACTTATCTGTTAAACTATGTAGTCTAAATTGATCATTAGCCATTGAATGTCTGGGTAGCACACTCAAGCCAGATTAAACTCTTAAATTCCCTCATGGACTTTATTGCTCAATTTATGAAATTTTAAGACTGTTTTAGCTCTGCTCCAAGTCTCATCATCCCCACAGAGCTCCTGGGTGTATTCCAGAGATGCCCCCCTCCCCTCTCTCAACCCCGCAGATTTTTTATGCCTAGGCATGAGGAGCTGAAAGAACAAAGGGCTTTCTACAGGCATCGGGTGCTGTGACTGTCCCACTGAAGAAGAGTTCCAAAGAAGCTTCTGACTTTGTCTACATTGTGGTCATAAATGCTTATGTGCATTCTCCATCCATCCATCCATCCATCCATTTTCTTCCGCTTAATCCTTTTTGGATTGCAGGGGGGCTGGAGCCTATCCCAGCATCTTTTGGGCGAGAGGCAGGGTACACCCTGGACAGATCACCAGTCCATCGCAGGGCCAACACAGAGAGACAGACAACCATTCACTCTCACAGTCATACCTAAGGACAATTTAGAATCCCCAGTTTTTGATGCCAATTAACCTAAAGCATGTTTTTGGCATGTGGGAGGAAACCGGAGAAATCCCAAAGTAAACCCACGCAGACACGGGGAGAACATGCAAACTCCACACAGATCACTGTTGGTCAGGGGCTGGGATAGAACCAAGGATCCCCCGGCCAAGGGTGAGTTGCTGTGCTGCCGCAGTGCTAACCACTCTGCCACCGCACTGCCCAATATGCATTCTCTTAATTACGAATTCTTAGAAAAACCATGTAGAAATGCGTTTTAGGCAACTTGTGCCTAGTTTTGTGATAACTAAGCATTTCTAAAAAGTCAAACCAATCTCTGCTCCCCCCTATTCTTCTTTCAACTGGAGCAGGCTACTTTGCATAAACAGGGAAACATCCCATCTGGGCGAGCAGGCTTACACATGGGGTCGAGAGTTAGCCATGCCAATCCCTGACTGATGAGATCACTCAGGACCACCCCTGTGTGTTTGTCAATGCATTTGGTCCCCTTGAGACCAGAATTCACTCTCTTTTCCTTTCTGGCTGTCAGCGAGAGAGAAGCTCCTCTCCCTCTGCTTGGCCTTTGGGCCTCCAAGCCTTCCATACAGCTCTCAGTTTTACCCAAGGTAAAATGAAGCCTTCTCTTTGTTCCCAACATGCTTTAGCCACTTAATACTTTTGAACTTTTCGTTAAAGTTTGCCTCTTTCTTGTGAAAGCAGTGAACAGTTGAAGTTAATACTCATTCTTTCTTTGTTTTCTAAGCAACCCAAGTTTTGATTTTTCTTTAACTTTAATTTTTCTGTAACACAAGCGTAGCCACACATTTTAGCCCATCCCTAGCTAATCCAGTTTAAAGCTTTCTTCTGGGTTGGCCTCCTATGTCCAATGCTGTCCAAGCGGGCACTCTATTGCTCCATGGAGACGTAAGTGCGCTTTGAGTGGTCTTTGTGACTAGAAAAGCGCTATATAAGTGCAGGTTAGTTAGTAGTTAGTTAGTAAGTAAAGCCAAGCTGTGGGCCCTGGGCTGGGCCCCCACCTCACAGATGATTCCTATGTCAAGACCTCCTGGGCACAGAACTACAGAGAAGACCCCTTACACCAAGGCCCATCTCCAACCCAGATTGGACAAAGCAAGGCTACCAAAGCCTGATCCTCTAGCGCCTGTGACCCCCTGAGGTTTGACCATTCTGTTCTGTGTTGGTCTGAGTCTCTTGTGAACTCAGCCACTTCAAGAAAGTGAGACAACCAGTGGAATTAGTTTCAGGGACATACTTATTCACCTCAGCCATAACCTTTTCTGTAATCACCATTCCTTTTCAAGCATAATGTAATCTGTTTTTTTTCTTCATAACAATTTTTCCTTTTTGTTAGCTTTGTGTTATATGTAATTTTTGTCATTATTATCATTCCACTAATTCCACATTCTGCGACACAATCACATTCCAGCCTTATTTCACATATACAAGACCTGTAAATATTGCTGTTTCTTCATATATGCAAAATTACCACTGTTCATCCTACCTTTGGTTATTTCTTCATCTTACAAGCTATACAGATGTCTATTGTCACTTTGGTTTTCTACATTAACCTCTTGAACTCCGGTGTACCGCGGGCGGACACGTCTCTGCGTCCTAGAGCGCACAAGGGCGCTGAAAAAAAAAAACTGCATTTCCGTTCTTCCACTACAGACACAGCCACGAACAGAAAGCCAAAGGAGTGCTTTGATTGGTTTAGATGTGATTGACCTCTCATTCGACTAATAAGAGCCTTGAATTGGGTTTCTGAAACCTTGAAGAACCAATGACTGAAAACCTAGCAAGAAGGACCCACCTACCAACGGCTGTGAATACAGCCAGCCAATTGAAGCACAGAAGTTCGAAAGCTGTTTTGTGTAAGGCTGGGTGACACACAGGCATTCGCCAGTCTTTTTTTCTTACTACTGTTCTTATTTGTTTTGAAAAATCGTTCGCCAAAACCACAATCATGGAAGCGCAAAACCGCAATAATGGAATTATGGTTTGACCGGGTCGCGTGACCAGAACCACAAGTCCGTAACAAGCGGACCAGTGTCATGTTCGGCTGACAATAAGGAAGAGAAGTTCGCCAGCAACTTTGCTGTTGTGGACAGGTAAGTGTTATAAGCTAAATTATTCTTTATCCCTGAAAATTGTAATCCAAATGACTTTTGACCGATCGGTAAATTACAACTGTGCGTTATCGCAACATGACGGACCCGGACCGCAGCGGTCCGGGTCTGTCATGTTGCGAACGGCACCGCCGTCATGTTGTGAATGCCCCTTCCCCCCGCTACTCTTCTGTAGTGGATTGCAGATATATTGCAGATATTTTAGTCCAACTGTGCGTAGTAGACCGCGGCGCACCGTCACCGCTTTCCATCATGTAGCGATGGGCGATGTCCGTCCTCTGTAGCGGGGGGTGGGGGGGGGGAGTTGTTATCTTCTACATTACAAATATTTTAGTATAATTTTTAGTGCACTGTAGGTTATTTTTTCTTGTTAAAAAAAAAGCCACACATTTTTTACGTGGCATGCTTCTTTGTGTGTGGGGGCTTGTTTGTTCATTCATTCATTCATGAATGAATAAACAACCCCACCCCCCACCCCCACCCCCCCACACACACAGCCCTTCACCTTTCATTAGAGCCCAAGATGAATGTCAAGTGGCTCTCACTCTTGTGGGGTTTGACCAGCAGTTTCCCCCACTTGAACGGGATGCTTGCTTTGGAAGATAGAACTGGAAATCACTCAGTGACCAAGACTCAGCTTTTCCTTTTCTTTTATTTTTTGTAAAGTCATCAAGGCCAAGCACAGGCCAAGCACAGGCACAGCCAAGCACAGGCCAAGCACAGGTGAAAAACCATCTCCTTCTTCCTTGCTTGAAACAAGCTTTAGTCCTGCAGTCTTTTCCAAAGTCCAAAGTCTCCAACCATTTCTCTCACACACTGCTTACACTCCACTGCCCTGTGAGTAACTGTCTCCAAACTCTCTTAATCACCAGATCATTCCCACCTGGTGCAATCAACCAACTGCTCTCAGGCTGGGAAGCACACCCAGATCTAAAGCACTAAGGCAGAGAGGGTGTGGCCTGCAGCTCAGCTCAACACCTCCCACTCGATCTTCCCACGGAAACCGCTGGAAAGATCGCACACAAAATCTAGTGGTCAGAGATTTCCTCCTGGGCCTCCTGCCTGCTCCTCCACTGGCATCAGGACCACCAAACGTCGGACATCCCGGTGAAGAATTATGGACTGAAGGTCCCTCCGAATGCTGGAGGCAGGATGCTTGGATGCTGATGTTGCAGGCCTCACCTCAGGAACACAGGAGCTTGCCACAACTCTAACATTCACATCTCGTACAATGCCTCTGGGGTCTGGGTTGACACTGATGACTCTCCCAAGCTTAAAATGACCCCTTAATGCATTCTGGTCACACAGCCAAACAATATCTCCAACTGCAACGTTCCTCTGTATGGTGTGCCATTTACTCCTCACGAAGAGATTAGGACCGGCAAGTTGGCTCCAGGAGCTCCAAAATTTATTTACCTGGTGCTGCATTTCCTGAAGTCTCTTATAGGGATAGCTTGCGAAGTTGAATGTTTTCTAGTCACCACTTGATGATGCTCGTCCCAACAAAAGTGTATTGGATGTAATGTACTGCACAGTGTCTTCATGGCTCTGCACCCTGGCATCAATGGGACGCTCATTAGAAAGATTAGCGGCTAGCTGAAGTGTTGTCTGAAGTTCGCTGTAACTGAGCCCTGAGTCTCTTCCCAGACTCTGGAATGCCTTCTTCACAATCCAAACAGCTGCTTCAGCAGAGCCATTTTGATGAGGTGAATCAACTGGCTGGGCTTTCCAATGTCAGTCAGTTCCATCTTGAGCTGAAGTCTCCTCCACAGCAGACCTGTTGAGGCCATCCAAAAACTGATACAACTCTTTCAGAACAGGCTTGGCACCGACAAAATTGGTCCCTGGATCGGACCAAATCTTCTTAGGATGCCCTTGAATTGCTGTAAACCTCTGATAAGCCATCAGAAAGCTTCCAGTCGACATGGTGTTGACCAGCTCTGTGTGGATTGCTCTACTGGCCATACAGCAGAATACGACTCCCCAAACCTTCATTGTGACTCTCTTCCTCACATCATCTTTGACCAGATAAGGTCCAAACAGGTCAACTGCTGTGAACTCAAATGGGGATGCTGGCCCAGTTCTCTCTTGAGGCAGATCACCCATCACTTGCTGGCATCTTCTTGCTTTGGCTTTCTTGCAAATCACACAGTTTTCATTGACTTTTTGAGCAATTCTTCGTCCATTGATGACCCATGTTCTCTTTCTCACCTTCAACAGAGTTGCAGTCACTCCCTCATGACCCTTGCTGTGAGCTTCACGAACCAACAGAGTTGCGACCCAGGCACTGTAAGGTATGAAGGGGACACCAACTTTGTCTTCATTAAAAGCCTGGACTCTCCCACCACAAACCAGCAGCCCAGTTTCTTCCTCTTTGAAGACTACCAGCCTGCCTATTGTGGTAGTTGGAAAAGTCACACCCTCTTGTGCAGCAAGGAAAAGGTCTCTTAAAGCATCTTGGCGCTCTGTTGCAGTAATGACCCCGGCTGATGAAACCGCCTCCCACTTTGGGGTTCCCAGGATCTTATTTTTAGCTGCAAAGCATTTTGCTGCCCTCCAGACCCGAGCGACTGTCTTAACCAGGTGAGTCAAATTGCTGAACCGTCCTTCATCCATTAGGTTTCGGACAGCAGCGCCAGCAGGTGGCCTCCGACGCTCCGGATCTGGTGGCTCTTCCTTCACCTGAGCTCTTGTGAGTGCAGCAACAAATGATTTCTTCTGCATTTTTCCAACACTCTCTCTGGCAGTGGCTGATATATTCTTTGCAGACTTAATTGGCCACTCATCAGCTGGTAGACTCAAGAACTCTGGTCCTTGCTGACATGGTGAATTTTCAGCCAAATCTTTTGGACCAGCCCCGCACATGATGATATCAGCAATGTTCAGTGGTCCAGGGATCCACCACCAATCCTGAAGTTGTGTGCTGCTTTGGATTTCTCCAATCTTGTTGGCGAAAAAGGTCTGAAAGCCATAGCTGAATTGCACCAAGAACTGTTTGGCTGTCAACAAAGTGATACTATTGCTTGACTTGAATTTGGCTATGTTGCTCAAAGTACTTCTTCAACCGGGCAGCAAATACTGCTCCACAAAGCTCTGCCTTGCCTACTTCCCCCTTATGGTCTAAAGGAGTTAGTTTAGCTTTAGACTCCACCAGCCTCACCATACAACCTTGGTCACAGGCCCACCGCAAATACAGGACGGCACCATAAGCATGCTCGCTGCCATCAGAGAAGGTGATTGCATTAGGTTCAGCCAATGTACCCACTGGCGTCAGAGCTCTGTGAAACTTGACCTTACTCAGCTGGGCATATTCTTCAAAGAGGCTGATGGCATCTTCTGTGAGCTTTCATGATAGCGCAAGGTCCCAAGTATCTTTGATGGTGCTGCACTTGGGTTTGGCCTCCTGAAATGTTTGCCGAACCAAAATGGTCCCTTTCTGCTTTACAGGCATCGTCAGACCAATCGGGTCATACAGTCCAGAAACTTGGCTGAGTAACTCTCGTCGTGTCAGTGGGTCTGGCGTCTGGGCTCTCACCTGCTCCAATTGAAGGTTCTTGCTGAGTATCATTTTCCTCTTCCTCTTTGAGAAATTTATCCCAACCATGACATAAAGCTTATCATCCTCCAGGGAGTAGCCAAGGCCAAGAGCTTTATTGTCCTCCTCTTTGAGCTGATTTGGCAGGATCTGCTCTACATTTTCTGTAATGACTTTGAGCTGGTCTAAGTTGTCATGAGAGGTTAACAAGTCATCGACATAGCTGTTCTCCTGCAGCACTCGACGCTCTTCCTCAAGATGGCTGAACTGAGGGAGATTAGCCGTCTCTCTCATGGCGAGTTGAGCAATACAACTTGCTGGCTTATCTCCAATGTTAACTCTCATGACTGCATATTCACTCAGCTCCTCCTCTTCAGAGCCACGCCACAGGGACCTATGCAAATGCACCTCTTGGTCTTCCAACCACACTGAATTGTACATTTTCTTTATGTCTCAGAACTGACAGCACGGATGGAATTGAGGACATCTGGGCCTTTTAGCAGGAGATCATTGAGACTCACCCCTCTGCACTTTTGACTACTGTTCCAGACCAGTCTCGCCGGAGTTGTAATGGAGTGTGGGTTGGGTGCGATGAGGTGGCTGATGTACCGTACTGGACCAGTCCATGCATAAACGATGTCTTTAGGCAACTTCATTGCAGCCCGGCGCTCGACCATCTCATGAATTTGCACAGCATAGGCAGCCTTCCACTCTGGCTCCCTAGCCAGCTGCCTCTCAGTCCTGAAGAATGTGACCTCAACTGCACACCTGTTGCTTGGTAATGAGGCTGGATCTGCTACCCAGGGGTACTTGGCGTGCCAGTGAGGTCTCTCACTGTGATCATCAGCAGCTACATAATGTGAGGCCACTCTTTACCACCTCCAGCTCCCCTTCTTCAGCGAGGGTCATTTCCTTGCCACCTGGCTGGCAGTTCCCACAGCGACAGCCCCCACATCTCGGGATGCAACCAGCGCCAATACTATCCCATTTCCACCACTCGAGGAAGTTGGAAGTAGTAGCTGCATAGCTAGACTGATGAGGTTGGATGGCAATTGAGGCTTGCTGGCTTTGTGGAGGATAAATGGGGACTGTGCAGGTATGTTCTCCATACTTTACAGCAGCAGTTCTCATAGACCTTGCGAAGTGCGTTCTTGATGTGTAGGCTGATACAGTGACCTCTTCAAACAGCTCAGGATGAGTGCCCACAACTGTCTTTCCCATTGGTCCATCCCACAGCACAAGGTCCCCCACTGTGCAAATCTTCTGCGGAGCCAGCTGACCCTCCTTGTGACTTACAAGGAGCTGGATCTCTCTTGGTCTTACCAGGTCACTGAGCGGGACATCTGGGAAGAATTCTTGCAGTTTTTTGGCTGACACATGTCTGTGGATATCTGTAATGCTGTCTAAGCCGTAGCAAATCAGCTGGTGGGACTTGACAGTACCTCTTGAGGTGTTAATACGAATTTTCAGGAGGTACCGCTTTGTTTTGACATGGATTTTCATGCCTCCTACACCATGGACCACAAGCGTGATGTCTTCACTTCTAAGATTAAGCCGACCTGCTGCCTCATGGGTGATATAATTGGTGTCAGAAGCTAGGTCGATTAGGGTCCCAATTTTCTGCCCAGCATTAGCTGTTTCCTCCAGCAGCATCATGATGACAGGCCACTCCACTCTCTGCTAGAAGACCTGAGTGACTCTTTGCGACATGGGAGGTACTTACTGCTGTGTTGCAGAATGTGTCCCGGCATTGTTGGGCTAATTCAGGTGAGAGCTTTCTGAAGAATTCTTCCTGGGCCTCGGTGTAATTCCTCTTATTGCCACCTCCCACTGTACTGCCTTTGCTCCTCCTCTGGGCCGTGCTGCCTCTGGATGCTCCAGCATTGGGACACAGATAGTAGTGATGGTCTGTGGCTCTTCTGCCCTCACACTCAGGATTTTTGCACAGGAATGAAGTCTTGCAGTGATTGTCGTCATCATGGACCTCCAGACATCTCCAGCAGGCTCCCAGCTTTTGCACTGCATCCTTCTTCTCTGTGAACTTGAGCACACGGAACTTTTTGCAGAAGTACAGCTTTTTCTTATGCTTGATGTCCCCACAGACAACACATCCTGAGAGATGGTCACTTGACAGGTTTGAGGCTCTGGTTCTGGCTTGCCTTTGCTCAGATCGGGTCTCTTTCCTTGGCGGCTCTTCATCCTTCAATTGATCCAGCTGCTCATAGATGCTCTCTTGACTCTTGAGGAAGGCCAGAAGACTGTCAAAGCGCTTCTCTGGTTCGGCACTGATCCTGTCAGCTGCATAGAGAAGCCACTCTTTCTTCAACGCATCAGGAAGCTTGCTTTCAACTGACTTTGTCACCAGAGGGTTTTTTAAAGCACCAGTGTCACCAAGGTCACTCAGGTCTTCAAGGGCTTTCTCAACAGCTTGGATGAGCTCAACAATTTTCCTGGGCTGGGGACTTTTGACAGCTGGAAGTCTCTGGAGCTCCTCAACTTTTTCAATAGCGATTGCAGTTTGGCTTCCAAACCGGTTCTCCAGGACACGAAAGATGTCATCTGCTGTACTGTAGGTCATCAGCCGAAGAGCTCTCATTATTTTCTCATCCAAACTGTCAAGAAGCTGGAACTTTTTGACTTCCTTTGACCCGGTGGGTTCTCCTTGCCTCTGAAGGGCCTCCCAGTCTCTTTTCCAACGATGAAAGTCTCGCCTGATGCCAATAAACTTGGGGAGGGAGGTTGGCTTCAGTCTAATGGCTGATGTTGGGTAGCAAATGGAAGCTGCACTCACAACTCTTTCGGCATCTTCTTTAGCTTT
Organism: Pholidichthys leucotaenia; assembly: GCA_020510985.1. Taxonomy (NCBI): domain Eukaryota; kingdom Metazoa; phylum Chordata; class Actinopteri; order Cichliformes; family Pholidichthyidae; genus Pholidichthys; species Pholidichthys leucotaenia. Next base: position 308,909,379 of record CM035840.1, on the reverse strand, counting down.
TGCTTGAATAAACTCTGTTTTTCTTGACACCAACTGAAGAATGGACTGCTCAAGCTCTCGTACACGCAGCTGGAAGTCTTTCTGCTCAACAGGAGGGGCCCAACACTTCCACTGTGTGTATAGCTCTTTTACCCACTTAACCAGACTTTCCATGTAATCAAACATGAAGTCAAACACCTCCTTATTTCCGCCGGGTTCAGAGGAAATCACACTCTTTACCTTCTCCTGTGCAGCTTTTACCGCCATCATCAGTTCCTCCTCTCCAAAGTTGGCCCAAAGTGTCTTTTGGATGAGGTCCTTCAGCTCATTCAGTTTCATCTCACACTCACTTGCAGTTTTCCCAATATCGGCCTTTTGCTGCTCGCTCAACCCGGGAATTTCTTCAGGATCTGCATCCAACTCCGCCTCTGCAAGGTACTGGGCCTCCACATCGTCATTGGCTTCCATGACTTTGTTGGCCTCAACTATGAGTTTTTTGAAACTGTCTCTGAGCTCCTCCTCGGACATTATGGCGTGCATTCGGACAATGTTGTTGGCCAGCCGGGAAAATTGCCGCTTCGCAGCTGTCCTGTTGGCTTTAAGCTGCTCCAGTGACTTTGAGTCAGCCATCTTCTTTTCTGACAGGATTGAGTAAGGTGCTGTTCAGTGTGTTACCAGGCCTCTGGACTACCAGACCTGGCCGGTTGCTGTTCTGGGTTCTCTGTTCCAGTCTCTACAGCGGTTTTTCACTGTCAAGTGGCTCTCACTCTTGTGAGGTTTGACCAGCAGTTTCCCCCACTTGAATGGGATGCTTGCTTCGGAAGATAGAACTGGAAATCACTCAGTGACCAAGACTCAGCTTTTCCTTTTCTTTCCTTTTATTTTTTGTAAAGTCATCAAGGCCAAGCACAGGCCAAGCACAGGCCAAGCACAGGCAAAAAACCAGCTCCTTCTTCCTTGCTTGAAACAAGCTTTAGTCCTGCAGTCTTTTCCAAAGTCCAAAGTCTCCAACCATTTCTCTCACACACTGCTTACTCTCCACTGCCCTGTGAGTAACTGCCTCCAAACTCTCACCAGATCATTCCCACCTGGTGCAATCAACCAACTGCTCTCAGGCTGGGAAGCACACCCAGATCTAAAGCACTCAGGCAGAGAGGGTGTGGCCTGCAGCTCAGCTCAACAATGAAGCTTCTATATTGAATCATTCAAAAGTTACAGGCGTTTTTCCAAACTGTGCCATTTGGCACAATTTGGCACAGTTCAAAAACGCCTGGGAACAACCTAAGAAAAAAGCTGTGTAATATATTCATTTTTTGTGGTATTGTTACAAAATTTTGACCTCAGCTGGATAATACTTGGTTCTACATTTCTGTTGCATTTTCCAGCCAGTATCTGAAGCTGTGTGTTATTTGCAAGCATTTGTATCCAAAAAAACACCCAGGCAAAATTTATTTTCTTCAAGTTCAGTATGTTTAGATGACTGTTACTCAGTGGCAGGAGTACTTAGAGAGATTATGACTGTTTTGCCAAAAAATTCAAAGTGTTTTCTTTTAAATGAGACCAACCCCATGAAGATGCTGCAAAGGGTTGAAGAACAGCTTTTGATTTACTTTGGGTACGTTATTTTTTGGCATTTTTAGGGAAATTGACCAGAGTGTAAGGGGTTAAGATAGCTAAAATGTTCACAGGTGTACTTTTCTCTATCCAGACTGTAAGGGAAGATATAAATATTTAATAAATAATAAATGTGATCAGGTATGAATTATTTAATTTATATTGATGTATTGGAATCTGAGCTCAAATCTCATTTCATATACATCAGAAAAGTTAATAACACTCGTAAGGGGCACCAGCTTCTCTCTTTAAGAAGCAATTTGATCTTTAATTTCACTTTATACCTGTTTGATCACTCAATAAATTAATCAATATTCAGTCTCAAAAATTTTCCATGAATTCGATACCTGGGCTTGAAACAGACTCAGAATGAAATAAATTCCCAACAACTTCTCCCATTTTTAAATATTTATTAAATGAAATGATTAACAGACATTGTAGTAATTTCATTAATCATAAAATCAATCTTGTAAATGATAGATTAACAATGTCAATATTTTCGGAACCAGGGTTAAACTGAGAAATGAATTTCTATCAGTTTGAGTTAACAGATTATAAAAAAAAAAAAACCCACAAATTTATGGAGAAAGTTTACTAATTATGAAAAGTCCTACATTAATCTTAAGAAAATAAAAACGGAATTTTAATGAAAAGAAGAGTTATGTTAAGGGATTCTTAATTTGCATCTGATTAGATATACAAATTATTACCGAACCTCAGACGTTAATTCAGCAGTGGAATTAAAGTTTGCAGCTCACGTGCTCCTCGGTCGATGGTTCGGTCGTCGTCCTCAGCCCAAGATTTCGTGGATGTTAGGGGAAATATCTGCCCGCAGATATTTCAGGGTCCACAGTTCGACCTTTAAATTCAAGCGGTCGAGGGGGGCTGGATCTTGGCCGTATGACCCACAGTTGAAACTGGGTTAGATGACTTTTCTTCAGCGTGTGAGGAACAGCCTTGATTCCTCAGCTGCACGTGACGTGGAAGCTGCGTCTTCTCAAGAGGTCTTCGATAATAATTAAAAGATATCTAATCCGATCTCAAATCAAAAAGGCTTCGGACTTTAGATAAAAATAGCAGCTTCTGGTGGGTGCTTGGTCAAGAAAAATATTATAAAATAAAGTCAAGATTAAAGTTTACATATAAACAAACGGTGGTTTTACAGAAAGTTTAACAAAGAAAAAGTGATGAATAAAAATTGGAGTTTAACTCCGATTAAGAATTGAGCTCAAAGAAATAGGAATTCCTAGGCATTTAAGAGAAAAAGAAAATACAAAGTTACATAAATTACGAGTTATCTGCTCTGCGTTCAGAAAAGCGTGTTCAGACGGTCCTTTGTTCTTCCTTGCTGTGTGTAGACAATGGAGGAGATCAGAAAAAAGGGATGACGAAAAGAGCAGGCGAAAAGAGAGTCCGGAGCAGGAGAGACTGAAGCAGGAGTCTCTCTCCTTTATATAAGCTCTGTTGAGTTTCGCGGGCTTCCGGCCTGACCGGAATCTCAGCCAATGAGCATCCTTCGTGGGCGGGCTCGATGAACTTTTAGTCCAATGAACAAACAGTCTATTGTTTAGAGCGCTTTGGGAGGAAGAGTTGTCATGCAGAGATTGGCTGTGGGAGTCACATGGTTTTAGAGGCAAAACTTTGATACATACTGGAAGTTAACATTTCCCTTTATGTATTAAACTAAGATAACTTTAGTGATTAGTATAAATTATAAGCAGTGCTTCTAAATCAACATGCAGGAATAAACATTCATATAAACATTAACATGCATATATATAAAATCACAGATTAATGCATTTCACACATTATTGATTTTCCACATCAAAAACATCAGCGTCCATCTGCATTTTCATAGTTCTGAAAAGAATGAAGGTTTGGAATCGAGTTTGTAACAATGTACTTTAAAGTTCACTAGTTAAATCCAGCGTTTCCAGAGTTTAAGGAAATTAGCTGAGTCGTGGATCTGTTGCATGTTTTATGGGGGCAATAAAAGTGAAGCCGGACATTGGGGAAATTCCTTAGGCTGGTTTTAACAAAAGAAGGGGGATTTCAGCTGTGGCCTGGAGGAAGAAAATCCATTTTTTTTTGTGTTATTCCTGGATGAAACAAAATGTCTTTAAGCAGAAAAATAATTGTTGCTGAGCCAAAGTGAGATGATGCTACAGTCCCCCCTCTGGTATCAATGGTGATGTTGATTCAGCGTTGATAGCAATCCTAGGCATCAAATCCCAATTTGGCGAGGCTTGATCCAAATGCTGAACTAAAGTTCTGATGTCGATAAGTCTTAAGCTTGTAAACAGTGTCTATTCCAAAGTGTAGGTCCTTAAATTTGGTTTTCTGAAAAACTTCTGGAAATTTCAAAAATAATTTTGGCATGACCAAATATAAACATTGTATAATTGTCTAGGATATACTAAAGTTCTGTATAAGCCTGTAAAGACTTAAAAATTCTGGGTACAAAAAAAGTGAACTAGAAGTATGTGGGTTTTGACATACTTGATATGTTTTGGGTTTGCTGAAAAATATCTATTCAATATTTCAAAAACAGTTTAAATGTGCATAAATTCTAAATGTACAAAGGATTATTTGTATATACCCAAGCATGTATCCAAAAATCTTAGTCAAAAGCAAAAATAAAATTCTTTCATATTTGAGGTAGATTCAGACTAATCAATATTGAGGTGACTCAAGGAGGTTCAAATTGAACTTGTTTAGTTAGACTAAACCATGGTTCCACAGATGTCCAAATCATAGGGTGTTTGAGGCTTTTGTTCGGAAAAACTGAGTGGGCATAGGATGTCGTTATCATTCTTTGGATGGCAATGAGAAGTAAATTTGGATTTACTGCAAAAAGGATATGATGAGAAAGCATATTCATTGTTAAAGCGTTAACTGAAAAGCTAATGTTTCTAGCTACTTCTGAGAGTAACATAGACATTGGCTGTGTGTGAGTATAGTCAACCTTTAACACAAAGAGCAAAGAGTTCAAGACCTTGTTGAGTTTGATTGAAGCTTCGGAGCAAGCATTCAAAACCAACACAGTGTCTTGTAAGATTTTGGTAACCATTTGTGGTTTGACAACCTGGCGTTTCGGTTTAGCGGTGTTGACCGAGTTAACAGTGGGCATGCTAAGGTTAACTAGAGGCTCTAATGATGAGGCTGTTATTAAGAATCCATCCGAGGATCTTTGACCTTTCGTTTTGGCTTGGCCCAATTCTGACTGGGTAACAGTGGGTGTGATTGCTAGGCAGATGGCTAAACTGGTAAACAGGAGGGCCATCATCTCGGCAAACAAAAGTGAGTGGTTTTGGATCTTAATCTTCTTGTTGATCTTTCTTTAGATACCTGGTTGGCAAATGAAAATTCCTCTTAGAGGTGGAATGATTTCTTTTTGATGGATGTACTTTATTGATCCCAAAACTGGGAAATTACAGAATAGAGCTTAAGAGATTCAACTCTAAACCTTGTGCTTGTTTTTCACCTTTGATGGGAGTTTTAAGATTATTAGCTCAAGCTAATGGTGTTGAATGTCTTGTGTATACTATTTGGTAATAGTAAGTTGATTGAAGTTTATTAGATTTTACAGAGGTCTTTGAGCTTAGTTTAAGGGCTAATTTGGTTTTAATATACCCTTTCCTTTCTGAAAGTTTTGATGCAGTTAACTGATTGGAGAAATTTGACTGAGTGTACCTGAGGCTAGTAGTTAGCTACAGTTATTTCTCAGACGTAGGTTTGATTTTAATCTTATTTATGGACTTACTTTGACAGTGTTGTACCCGACAAGTCCCATGGGGTTTTAGTAAAGGTTACTCTGATTTTGGTGAGCCCATTTGAAAATGGGGTCCTGGGTTTGGCACTTGAGTGGCCAAAGTTTGTTGTTGACAATGTGTGGATTCATCCACTTGGGCAGGAATTTAGGAGTGATTTTCCTTTCCTGTAAATTTATTTCAGGTGTTTGCGGTACAAATGTGGGGTGGAAGATCTTGTCCCCCCTTCGCAGTTTGTCATGCAAGAGTTTTTGATCGTTGTACGCTTTGTGTCGTTTGGCAAATCGGTCCGAATGGTTTTGAAATACAGCCTTGGGAGCTTTGTATGTCGTTTTGACACTTTTGTGCTCTGCAGCTGGAATGTTATGGGCATTGGCAGTCATCACCCCCCTCTGGTTTCGAGGAACACTGAGCGGTGGCGATGATGGTTCATCGGAAGCATGAACAGGAGTGCCATTGCATAGCTGGAGAGAAGATTGTGTTGCATGAAGTGGTTTCAGTTTTGGTATGTCAAAGGGTTTAGATGTGGGTAGCACATGTACCGTTTTATCCGACCGGTGTTTGACGGTTTTATGGATCATTTGTTTGCAAGGTTGAGTGAGTGTGCGCCTTGCGTTTGTAAAAGTTGGGTTCGTTGTCACAAAAACTTGAGGTTTCAGAGGGTCTAGAGAGCCGGTTGGTGTGGCACTTGTGACCATGCAGGCCTCATGGGCGGGTGGGTGGGTTTCAAAATGTGACACCACCATTGAATCATGGGTATCAAGGGTTTCAAGAGGGCCGTTTGGGGTTTTCTGCTCGGCCATTGAGTTTTCAAGATCATTTGAGTGTTTGGCTTGACCTTGTATTTGAAGGTGACTTTTGACTTCTTGAGGACAGTACTCACCTTGGTCTTGGCAGTCGCTTTCAATCGGTTGCAGTTGTTCCAACAGTGTTAGTTGTGTGAGACTTGGGGTGTCCAAAGTGTTCAGAACAAAGCACTGTGATTCAGTTGTTCTTGTTGGGTCAAATGGGTGAGGGTGTTGCATTTGAGCCCATAGTTTGAGGTTCTTGAAATCAATCAGTGGCTCAAAACGGTTCAGTAGGTCTTTGCCAACAAGCAATGGAATGGCGTCAAGTTTGGACACATAAACCGGATGTGTCAAGGTCATGGGTCCAATGGACATGTTTAGTAGTGATACGCCCAACAGGGTTGTTTTAGTGAGCGCATATGGTCGCACAGCTAATGAACAGGGTTCCAGTTTCAAATGTTTGTTAGCGCGGTTAGCGGCTACACGTAGTTTGTCAAAAAGGGTGTGTGACATGAGCGTGATGTCAGCAGCGGTGTCTAAAACAGCGTCCTGACACACCATGTCTTCAAGGGTCAGTGGAAGGTAGAATTTCCGTGCCACCCCCCTCTCGTTTAAGTCGCATAGGAATTGTGGAACCGCTGGTTCGACACAGAGTTGCGACATGTTAGAGGAGTGGTCTGTGACCTGTGGTTGGGCTGCCATGACAGCACTGGACTGTGTTGAGTCCTTTGGTCCTTCCTCATTTGCATGAGGGATTTTCTTCTTGCGTTTCCTTCGTTTGGAACGCTTGTTTTGAGTTGGCACAGCTGATATAGCTAGAATGTTAGCAGTTTTATTCTCTTTGTTGCTTTGAATCTCTGCTAGGAGGTGTTGGGCAATTTCAATAGCTTCTCTACTGAATGTAGGAGTTTCTTCTTCCTTCCAAGGTTTGTGATAGGTCTCTGCTTCTGAGCTTCTGTGATGGGATGGAGACCATTTGTCGCGGTTACGCGTGTCTTCGTATTGGTATCTGTCATCATGGTAGTCCGTATCGCGTTCTCGTGACCTATCCCGTGGATATGGTCTACGACGGTAGTCGGGTTTTCGCAGAGTTGGTCCAAAGTGATATCCAGAGGACCTAGTGTGGTTGTGACCTTGATGAGGTTGGTTGGAAAAATGCTTCGGCTGTTGATGTACTCGTGGTGTAAGAGGTGGAGAAGAGCGAGGGGCTCCTTCCAACTCCAAGGTGTTAGATGCATCGCTAATAGCTAGCACAGTGGCAAGCTCAGCGTGCTTGTTGCGACTTTGTTGCTGTTTTTGGAACGCATAGTGTGCAAACTCTCTCAGCTGACTTATTGAGTTTGACCTTGGGTTAGCTGTAACTCCCAGGTAATGACTCACAGTGGGATGGAGGTTTTGGATGAAGAGGGTCTTGAAATTGTGATCTTCTTCCATCCCTGGTGTATTTTGAGATCCAAAATATGCAAGTAGGAGTCTCTGGTAGTAGGCTTGTGTTGGCTATGAGCGTCCTTGCTTCACGGCTAGGGCTGCGGTTAGCCCTGCCTGTAGGCAGTCGTCGGAGAACTCCTTTTCGATGGCTTCGCGGAGCAGCGTGTAATCTGCTTTGATGTTTGTCGGCTGTCTGTCTATGAATTTTGATACTGACCTATTAGATGTTAGTTTAATCAGATAGATGCGATCGTCAATTGTAGCATCGGGGTGCTTACGCAGGTAGTAATCAATGTCCTGTAAATAGACTTTGGCATCAGGTGAACCCGTAGGTCCTGGATCAAATTTGGTGATATTTCGCGCGATCTTGTCAAGGTCGCGATCTGAAGGGGCACACGCACGCTGTCCATGCGGTCGTCCGTATTCGAAACGGGAATCGGGTGAGGGAGCGCTGTGGATGTCCCGGTGTTCATGTCTTTCCTTTAGGAGCAGTTGACATTCCTTGTAGTCCTTCTTCACATTTTCAAGTTGACCTTCAACTCTTCTGAGTTCCTTCTTTGTGTCTTGAAGGGCATCTTCAAGTTCATTGTTGTCTTGGTGAAGCACGTCATTGTTATGCATCAACCGTTTCTTTTCTGACTCTACACGGTCCAAATCTTGTAATGCTTCATCCAGTTGGTTTTGAGTTTTGTCATTCTCCTCTTGAGATTGTTCCAAATTTTCCTTCAGTGTTTCATTCTCTTCTTGGAGGGATAAGATCGTTGTTTGTTGATTTGCTAGCTCGTTCTCGGCTACCTTTAATCTTGCGACTAATGTTAGTGCAAACTTACCTAACACACTGGTGAGGTCCTTGCCTTCTGGTGGTTTTTCAGTGTGTTCATTCAAAAGTTCTTCAGTGAGTTGCACCAATTCTTCGGGCTGTGTTTCCTTGACCCCTGTTGTGAAGCTAGAAATTAAATTAGAAGTCCATGCTTCCAATGTTGTTTGAAGGTCATCCAGTTTGGTAAATTGGTCGGTTGTCTGATGACTCGTCATGTTTGACCGTTATTTAGCCTTTTTAAAAAAAAAAAAAAAAATTCAACTGGTTGATTATTCTTAAATTTGTTCGACAAGGTTTAACCTTGAGATTTTTATGTTACAACTGCAATAGTTGAAAGTTCCTTTAGAATTTGTTTCAACTTGTAGGCTTGCAGGATGGGAAATAGAATTTTGAAATTATTTAGAAATGTAGAAATGCTTCAATTAATTCGTTCGTTGAAACTGTATTGATAAATAAAATTGAATTGAAATTGGATTGAATTTGTTTGGCAAAACAAAACTGAAATTTCAATTGTGTGGATTGACTTCCTTCCTTTGATTTTCAAGTCTAGTATTGGAATTTGTCATCAATAACTAGCTTTGGGATTTTGCAAAATGTCACTTTGAAATTGAGGATTTTATTTACAAAAGAAATCCAAAAGCAAAAGAGGCTAAATGCTTTAAAGATTTAAGATTATAAGTTTCCACTTTCTTTTAAAGTTAAGGCTTTCCTTTGGTTTTATTTGTTAAAGCCTATTTTCCTTTGAAGCATTAAATGTTTAAAATATTTACAAATTAGAAACAAGTGAATTGTTTGAGTATTTGGTGTCCAAGGATTTCTTAGGATTGAAGCCAATATTGATCTTTCTTGATTGTGATCTATAAATTTCTTATTTACAGAATAATCAATGTTTGCACCTTTCTGACTTTTCTTTTAAATCCTGGGAAAAATTTGAAAATTATGCAGGTTGGTTAAGTGTTTTTCTTTTCCTGTAGAGAAAACATGAATCAGAAATGACACAATGAGTTTAAATAACACCTAGAGCTTCGCTTAAGTGTTAATTGCTTAATGTGGTTTCCTAAATTTGAGAAAAAGGAAAAATTTAAATATTCACTAAGTCTGTAAATTTGTTAAAATGCACAGGATTTAATCCTACTTTAATGTTACTCTTGAGTAAACATCAGCATTAGAATCCTTAAGCTAAAACTGGGTTTCTGTGGGAAGGGAATCACACCATATCACATTTAAAAACAGCAATATAAGCACACATATAGCTTCAAAGTTTGCAACTTTTTGCTTAAAAGTGTGTAAATATGTTTGCTTTTAGCTTAAAAGATTATAATATGTGGTTATATAAGTGATTAAATACAATAGAGGTGTTTGTATATGTTCCTGCTATAGGTATCTATGCAATGAGTGGGATTTCACCACTGAGAAAAAACTTTCAGAAGCCAACAGGTCCTTTTCCTTTTATTCTTGGCATAAAAGTTTGGATTAGTGTTAAATTTAGTTTATTCCGAATAATATGAATTGCTTTGAAGTTACTTTGAAGACTTAATTTGGTTATAAATTGTCTTTAAAGATTATAAGTTTAAATAAAAATTGCAGTCCCTATGTTTCACCACAAGATGGAGGCAGTTTTCGTCTGCACTTCCAGAAGAGGAAACCCAATGACATCACAAGGAGTCAAGGATCTCTACTCAAAATGGCGGCTACAGGGAACTCTACCTAGACTTAAGATGGCGTCGCTGAGCCGATCTACACATGTGCAGTTTTTTCATGCACAGCTTGACGGTCACGTGCGCGACTGAGCGGGCACGTGCCACGTGGATGCAGCTCAAGCTTCAGTCCATAAAACCACGCCTTGCTTTCCAAAGGCGGGAAAACTTTGGTCTCCCTAAACTTTATTCAACAAGTTTATACAATGGTTAATTCAATTAAATCCCCCCAAGGGTTTGCTTCGCCTGTGGGGTGTTGAAATAATGGGGAAAACAAATAGGATTTCTTCGCTATTTTGTTCCCAGGCCTATTTTAATTATTCAGCGTGTAATCATGTTTAAGCATGCATTAAACAACAAAAAAACTAAAAACTGACTAGAGTGGGGTCTCTTCACCCCCACCTTCTCTTGGTCAGCAGACACACACACACACACACACACACAGTAATCAGGGGGGCGAATTCACCCCTCCCCCTCGTGACACAGAGACAGAGACAATAGACTGGCTGCAGACAAATGAACCACCTTTGTGAGTTAAAATTGACCAAAATCCCACACAGCTTATGTATTAATTTCTTTCCGAGTCTGTGTCATGTCAAGTTCAGCCAGGCCTTCACACGGGAAGCACCAATAATATGTAAGGGAAAATATAAATATTTAATAAATAATAAATGTGATCAGGTATGAATTATTTAATTTATATTGATGTATTGGAATCTGAGCTCAAATCTCATTTCATATACATCAGAAAAGTTAATAACACTCGTAAGGGGCACCAACTTCTCTCTTTAAGAAGCAATTTGATCTTTAATTTCACTTTATACCTGTTTGATCACTCAATAAATTAATCAATAATCAGTCTCAAAAATTTTCCGTGAATTCGATACCTGGGCTTGAAACAGACTCAGAATGAAATAAATTCCCAACAACTTCTCTCATTTTTAAATATTTATTAAATGAAATGATTAACAGACATTGTAGTAATTTCATTAATCATAAAATCAATCTTGTAAATGATAGATTAACAATGTCAATATTTTCGGAACCAGGGTTAAACTGAGAAATGAATTTCTATCAGTTTGAGTTAACAGATTATAAAAAAAACCCCACAAATTTATGGAGAAAGTTTACTAATTATGAAAAGTCCTAAATTAATCTTAAGAAAATAAAAACGGAATTTTAATGAAAAGAAGAGTTATGTTAAGGGATTCTTAATTTGCATCTGATTAGATATACAAATTATTACCGAACCTCAGACATTAATTCAGCAGTGGAATTAAAGTTTGCAGCTCACGTGCTCCTCGGTCGATGGTTCGGTCGTCGTCCTCAGCCCAAGATTTCGTGGATGTTAGGGGAAATATCTGCCCACAGATATTTCAGGGTCCACAGTTCGACCTTTAAATTCAAGCGGTCGAGGGGGGCTGGATCTTGGCCGTATGACCCACAGTTGAAACTGGGTTAGATGACTTTTCTTCAGCGTGTGAGGAACAGCCTTGATTCCTCAGCTGCACGTGACGTGGAAGCTGCGTCTTCTCAAGAGGTCTTCGATAATAATTAAAAGATATCTAATCCGATCTCAAATCAAAAAGGCTTCGGACTTTAGATAAAAATAGCAGCTTCTGGTGGGTGCTTGGTCAAGAAAAATATTATAAAATAAAGTCAAGATTAAAGTTTACATATAAACAAACGGTGGTTTTACAGAAAGTTTAACAAAGAAAAAGTGATGAATAAAAATTGGAGTTTAACTCCGATTAAGAATTGAGCTCAAAGAAATAGGAATTCCTAGGCATTTAAGAGAAAAAGAAAATACAAAGTTACATAAATTACGAGTTATCTGCTCTGCGTTCAGAAAAGCGTGTTCAGACGGTCCTTTGTTCTTCCTTGCTGTGTGTAGACAATGGAGGAGATCAGAAAAAAGGGATGACGAAAAGAGCAGGCGAAAAGAGAGTCCGGAGCAGGAGAGACTGAAGCAGGAGCCTCTCTCCTTTATATAAGCTCTGTTGAGTTTTGCGGGCTTCCGGCCTGACCGGAATCTCAGCCAATGAGCGTCCTTCGTGGGCGGGCTCGATGAACTTTTAGTCCAATGAACAAACAGTCTATTGTTTGGAGCGCTTTGGGAGGAAGAGTTGTCATGCAGAGATTGGCTGTGGGAGTCACATGGTTTTAGAGGCAAAACTTTGATACATACTCCCTTTATGTATTAAACTAAGATAACTTTAGTGATTAGTATAAATTATAAGCAGTGCTTCTAAATCAACATGCAGGAATAAACATTCATATAAACATTAACATGCATATATATAAAATCACAGATTAATGCATTTCACACATTATTGGTTTTCCACATCAAAAACATCAGCGTCCATCTGCATTTTCATAGTTCTGAAAAGAATGAAGGTTTAGAATCGAGTTTGTAATAATGTACTTTAAAGTTCACTAGTTAAATCCAGCGTTTCCAGAGTTTAAGGAAATTAGCTGAGTCGTGGATCTGTTGCATGTTTTATGGGGGCAATAAAAGTGAAGCCGGACATTGGGGAAATTCCTTAGGCTGGTTTTAACAAAAGAAGGGGGATTTCAGCTGTGGCCTGGAGGAAGAAAATCCATTTTTTTTTGTGTTATTCCTGGATGAAACAAAATGTCTTTAAGCAGAAAAATAATTGTTGCTGAGCCAAAGTGAGATGATGCTACAAGACTTTAGAATCACAGTGTCAAGAACTGACACCCAGCTTATGAGACTGATCAAATAATTGCTAATTGAATTATTAATTAATGCTAAACTTATTAATTGCCAAATTGCTAAGCTTAATTAATTGTTCATAGTCCTCACCACTCCAAATGGTGGGTGGTGCCCTATCTAGTGCTATAATGAGGTAATAATAATAATAATAATAATAATAATAATAATAATAACTGTCAGTTATTAATTATTAATAATCATATTCATATAATGGCCTTGTCAATGCTACAGTCTGGTACTATCAAGAGGCAGTGCCACTACAACCAGGAAGAGCACTGTTTCACTGTTGTTTTGTTTTTATGTAGGTGCTGTCCTTGCTTTTTTCATGTGTTTTGTTACATGTGCAGTGTTGATGTCTCTTGAATTTATGTGTTTTACCTGCCCAGGGACTGCAGTTGAAAATAAGCCAATTGGCTAAACTGGTACATTTACAGAAATGTTTATGAATGTGCATTGTCCCTGTAAAATTAAACCATTAAAAATAAATCACCAGAAAAGAAGAAGTTCTGTGAGGCCAATAATTTTAAATAATTTTCATCCATCCATCCATTTTCTGCCACTTTTCTGGAGGTCTGGGTCACGGAGGCAGCAGCTCAAGCAAAGAAGCCCAGACTTCCCTCTCCCGAGCCACCTACTCCAGCTCTTCACAGAGGATCCCAAGGCATTCCCATGCCAGCTGGGAGACATAATCTCTCTAGGGTGTCCTGGGTTTGCCCCAGGGTCTCGTCCCAGTGGGACCTGCCCGAAACACCTCAAGTTGGAAGCATCCTGATGCAGACTCTGATCACTTGGAGGAAGGAGAGGAAGGAGATGAGAAGATGTAGGAAGATGTCAGGTCAGATCACATGCCCTGTCAGGTCAGATCACATGTCCTGTTCATATGCCCAAACCACCTCAACTGGCTCCTTTCGATGTGGAGGAGCAGCAGCTCTAGACTGAACTCCTCATCACATCTCTAAGGGTGAGTCCAGCAATCCTACAGAGATAGCTCGTTTCAGCTGCTTGTATCTGTGATCTCATTCTTTTGGTCCTTACCCAAAGCTTGCAACCACAGGTGAGGGTAGGAATGTAGATTGACCAGAAAATCAACAGCTTTGCCTTAGAACTCAGCTACCTCTTCACCACATCAGGCCGGTATGTCTGCATCACTGCAGAAGCTGGTCCGATCTGTCTGTCAATCTCACGCTCCATTCTCCCCTCACTCGGGAGTGAGACCCCGAGATACTTAAACTCCTCCACTTGGAGCAGGAGCTTGTCCCCGTCCTGGAGAGGACAATCCACTCTTTTCCGGCTGAGGACCATGGACTCGAATTTGGAAGTGGTGATTCTAATCCCAGCCACACTCACTAGAATACATCCCAAGACGTGTAGGTCGTTGCTCGATGAAGCCAACAGGACAACATCATCTGCAAACAGCAGAGATGAGATCCTGTGGTCACCAAAAATTTCCATTGATTTTTAAAAATATAGTAATTGATCTACTGTAATTAATTACATTACCATGTTAATATTCCCAAAACTAGTATAAATACAGCATATCTTGCTGACTCGTTTAGTACATGTAAGCACAATCATGGAAAGAGCTGACTTGAGATTTGTCCAGAAGACAATCATGGACATACTAGTGGTGTTGGACGATTAAAAATTTTAATTGTGATTAATCTTTTGGAATGTTGAGTTAATCACAATTAATAACACGTTAATCGCATGTTTTTCCATACAGATACAGTGTGCCTTAAGTTGGTAATTTTTCAAGTTTGTCATTTTGTTGGGAACATGGGAGTGGACAAAAATGCCTGCAGGTTTATTAAAGCTCTCAACATATCCAAAATGGCAAAAACTATCCAGAATATTCTCCAAAAAATTGTTAAAAGTAGACTGCATGTGCAAACAATGGACTAACAGGGCTCATTAACGTCACTGCAACACAACTCAGCATCCAACCAGCCAGCAGCCAGAAATGGAGCTTGCTCTTTCTCCCATAGCAAACACCCACAACTTTTAAGCAGATCAACACAAAACTATGGACCTTGTGTGTCACAACAGACACATTTTCCTTTTTAGCAGAAAAATTACAAACATAAACAAACAACTATCTTGCCCGTGATGACACCCCGCCATGCAGCAAAAACGGCGGGAGAGTGAATGGACATTACAAACACAGCTTGAGAATTTTTTTAGACTGGTACTCACCTACCAACAGTTGGACCCAAAGCTATGAGGATGAAAACAGGTGAATTTCTGTCCGTGTCAGCTGCTTGAGGTCAGCTACAACCTAGCATGGAGCTACTAGCCAGCTAACCAGCTTCCACAGAAGAAGAACACCCCAACATTCAGGTAAAGTTTTGGAGGAGGCTGTAGTAATTATCCAGGTGAGAGCTCCGAGAGATATCGTTGTAAACTTAAACATGACAGCACTTTGGGGATTTCAATTGCTGTAATCCAGCTTGTTTGACTTTGCAATGTCTGCATGGCACGCACAGTGCTTGTGGCCAGAGCGGCTTTGGTATGGAGAGCCGCTAGGTCAAAAAGTACTGTTTGTGCTTTCTGCTGTTAATGGCCATTAACTGCAGTAACAAAATTTATCGCCGTTAATGGGGGCAAAGCGTTAATGGGTGATTAACGCGATAACACCAACACCACTAGGACACACTCCACAAGGAGCGTAAACCAGAGAAGGTCATTGCTAAAAAGGCTGGCTGTAGAGTGCTGCATCGAGGCATGTTAATGGGAAGCTGATTAGAAGAAAAACCTGTGGTAGAAAAAGTGTCACGTAAGGAGCTGCAACCTCCAGTAGGCACGGTAGAATAAATGGACTCAGTAGTGCAGGCAGAGCTCTAGCGTAACATGATTTATTTAAAGGATAACTTAAAAGAAACAAACAACAGCATGGGGGCTGAAAACAACAAAGGACACATTTGGCAAAAACTGTCATGACTGATAAGATAATTCAGCCCACGTGCGAGGTGCAGCAACAAAGAGACAATCAAACTGTACACACGTTTGAATATTTTTATTAAATAGCAAATCTGCACTGCTAGAGAACAGTGACTCGCCAGAGGAAAGAGCCTGTGGAGAGAGAACGAGAGCTGTGAGCAGAGGAATGGAGTAAGGGAAAATGGGCGAGCCAAATTACCACTTATGTGGGCTCCGAGGGAGAGCCGGCAGGACTCCAGCAGGGAATAGACGAACCAGCAGGGTAGGGGAGAGTTGGTGGAGCCTGGCCCGGTGGAGGTTACCGTCGTGAAGGATAAAGTGGCAGGAGAGCGCGCGCAGCCCCCAGTGACACACTCGCACGATGGCAGCAACCTGCACAGTGGAATAAAGCACAGAGGTTAATAATTTCTTTACCAGTGTAACGTTGACTTGCTGTCGCAGTGGCAGTATATCCAGACAAGCCAGCGTTGAATCACTGACGGATGCTTCCTTAAGTACGCTGGCTGATGAGAGGGCGCAGGTGTGTCCTCCTCCTCAGGTGTGATGATGAGCTGAGGAGAAATGAATGGGAAGGAGGGGACGTGCTCTCACCGCCCATGACATTAACAGGACAAAGGGTACCGGCAGGAAACAGTGGTTACAACATTAATGATGCCACACCAGAACACAAACTCAGACAGACATAATTAGGGTGAACAGATAATCAACAGATGTAAGACAACTGGGAAACAATCAAGGCCAAACAGTAACACATGTGAGGGAAAGTGGCTATGAGCACGGGAAACATGAGGGCCTGGGAACGATAGGTAAACAAGTACTGGGGAAACACACAAGACTTATACAGAAGACCAAGGGGGGACACAGAGAACAATAACAACTGGGTCGACGGGGACGACACAACAGACTAAGGACCGGGGAGCACAACAACAATCACAGAGCACTCAGGGGAAGCACAGAAGGCAAATAATGCAGACAATAGTCATAAATAATCACAGAGAGAACAAAAATGAGCATAAAGTGTGGCCATGATCCTAATATCAAGACCATCTGAGAGACAGAAAGCACACCAGCAGATTGGACCAAAGGCCTCATTGTGAAGTTGCCAAAGAAAGGAGAACTCAGCAACTGTGATAACTGGAGGGGCATCACCTTGCTCTCTATTCCAAGCAAAGTATTCTTTCAAGTCCTGCTGAAAAGAATGGATAAAGCAACTGACACCAAGCTTCGTCAAGAGCAAGCAGGGTTCAGGAATGGACATGGTGTGGTGACCCACCACAACCTACGGGACAGGCAGAGCGCTCAGCTTGAGCAATCAACAGAACAATGACATGTATGGACTGATATCAATATGTAGATGTGCCTTGCAATCCCTTTTGTCCTACAGCTCCAGAGCAGAGAGGAATTCCGGCGCCAGTAATCCTGCTATTGATATGTGTGACTCTCATGTAAATGTACCATGCATTCCTGCTGTACTGTGATGCTAATATGCCATGCATGCATTGTCTGTGGCTGAGTATATAAGAGCTCTCTCAAGTGCTTGTTGCTGACTTAGAGACGCAGGGCTCACTCCGGCGCGCTGCCACAGCGCTGAGTGAGCCTCGTGATGGAGGATGAATAAAGCACCCTTTTAACCTTCAGTTCGCCGTGTCCGCCTCTACTTATTTGATTCTTGCCTCCATACTGGTGACCCTTATTTGTAACCCCCACACTGGTATCTCTGAAGAAAAGAACACCCTGACGACAAACGAACGCAGCCCCCGACGGTGACTCCGACCACGAACGAACGCAGCTGCCTGACGCGAATGGACTGCCTTCCCTTCTGCCACACGGGAGACCTCGACGCAGAACCAACACCAGGCGAACTCCCCGGAGATCATCCACGACTGGGAAAGCTGCAGAAAGCGTCATGGTGCGACCCTCGCCTGAGATCTAGGACCTCCACGCTGGGACCTGCCGAGGGACAAAGAACGTCTGCTCCCGCTCACCGTGCTGTGGATTACAGAGACAGAGGATCGCTCACATCCTCCGAATCCACACGAGCGCACACGCACCTCATCCTCTCTCCATGACGGCGACCTCCAGGGCTGGACGGAGAACGCAGCGCATGGACCAGAATGCACCATGACCCGGCACGAGCGAACGACAGCAACAGCCCAATCAGGGAAGACCATCGGCGCCGACGACGCTGATTTCCAGCAAGCTCCCTGACCCTGACTCACCTCTCGACAGCGGACCACCCACGCACCGAACCCCCGCACGCACACCGTGGGGTTACGAGGACAGCGCAGCTTTCAGCTATGTGGTCACTGCGCCAGGCGCGCGCCACACACGGGACAATACCGGCTCCACAGACTGCCATCGTCCTCCGCCGCTGCACATGCCCGAGAAACACGGCCGACTGCCATCCTCGGAACCTTCAGGGCTGCTCACGCACCTGAAGCAGACGCACAGCCCGCACACAGGACTTTGTATGGGTCTCAGCCACGGCACGCAATGGGAATTCAGCTGTCTGCTGTCCCCGATGGCTTTAGGGCTGCGCCCGCACCTAAAGCCAACCTGCCAAGTCCCTCAGCTTTTGTTTTTTCTCACAACCGCTACGCATCCTCGCAGGACTGAGCCGCGAGAGGAGTCAGAGACACGTTAAATGTGGATCTCTGCCACGTTTAACGGGAAAGCCCCTCAACATCGCGGATCCACATGCAATTTTTGCGCGGCCCGGACAACTTCGCCGTCCCGGGCCGGCACTTGCTACCCCCCCCCACCTTCTCCTGCACAGAGCTTTTCCCGCAGCTCGCTTCCAAAGCCGGCCGATCGACGCCTCTGCCCCCTGCTGAGCCCTCTGGGGGGGAGCAGTGTGGTGACCCACCACAACCTACGGGACAGGCAGAGTGCTCAGCTTGAGCAATTAACAGAACAATGAGATGTATGGACTGATATCAATATGTAGATGTGCCTTGCAACCTCTTTTGTCCTACAGCTCCAGAGCAGAGAGGAATTCCGGCGCCAGTAATCCTGCTATTGATATGTGTGACTCTCATGTAAATGTCCCATGCATTCCTGCTGTACTGTGATGCTAATATGCCATGCATGCATTGTCTGTGGCTGAGTATATAAGAGCTCTCTCAAGTGCTTGTTGCTGACTTAGAGACGCAGGGCTCACTCCGGCGCGCTGCCACAGCGCTGAGTGAGCCTCGTGATGGAGGATGAATAAAGCATCCTTTTAACCTTCAGTTCGCCGTGTCCGCCTGCACTTATTTGATCCTTGCCTCCACACTGGTGACCCTTATTCATAACCTCCACAATGGATGCATTGATCAGATCTTTGCTCTTCATAATATCATTGAACAGTACATAGAATGGAATACTCCCCTCTACATAAACTTTGTAGATTTCAAGAAGGCATTTGAGAGCATACACAGGGAGAGCCTTTGGAAGATACTACGGTGCTACAGAGTCCCTCAGAAGACTGTTATGGCGATCAGCAGATTCTTCAATAAGTTTGAAATGTAGCAGCACCCTGTCCAAAGCATTTCCTGTAGAATCAGGTGTCCGTCAAGGCTGTATATTGTCTCCTGCGGCATCAGCTTCTCCTCAGGCTAATTCAGGAACTCACTCTTCATCTTAAAGAAACTCTAACTCAAGGTCTGGTCAAGAATTGCTGTTTTTCTTCATCATCAGGACCCCAGTGTAAACAATTTTCCTTTGTAGAGAAACCCGATAAGATGAAGAAGAGACAGCAATTGATGCCCCCGAGGACACAGTCCATGGACGGACAATTTTTTTCACACATAAGGGGTTGTTCAGAACTCCTTATAAAAACTCCTTATACAAAGATATAGAGTGATGATAATCAAGTCTGTGGCGGTAATGCACCTGTAAGCTGGTTGCCAACCACCAATCAAATCTAAAAGAAGAAGAAGAAGAAGAAGAAGAAGAAGAAGAAGAAGCAGAAGAAGAAGAAGAGGAAGAAGAAGAAGGACTTGCTTTTAAAGGATTAAGTGCACCATAAAACTTCTGGAGTTCCCTCCAACCAGACAGTTCATGCTGATAGTATCCGTTTGTACCAGGAACTTTTTTTTTTTTTTTAAGTCATAAAGTTCTCAAAGTTTACCCCTTTTCCTGCCAGGTCTAGGCTGAGAGAATTCAATTCAATTCAATTCAACTTTATTTATATAGTGCTATTTCACAACAACAGTCATCTCATAGCACTGTCAACTGTAGGGGAAACCCCCACAATTGCAGAAAGATCCCAGCAATCAGGCAATTCCCTATGAGCAAGTGCTTGGCGACGGTGGAGAGGAAAAACTCCCTTTTAACAGGAAGAAACCTCCAGCAGAACCAGGCTCAGGGAGGGGCATCCATCTGCATGGTGGTGCAGTGGTTAGCACTGTGGCAGCACAGTTTACCCTCAGCCGGGGGATCGCGGGGATCGTGAGATCATGGGTTCGATCCCTGCCCCCGGCCAACAGTGATGTGTGTGGAGTTTGCATGTTCTCCCCGTGTTGCGTGGGTTTACTCCGGGATTTCTCCGGTTTCCTCCCACATGCCAAAAACATGCAGGTTAGGGATAAGGGGCGCTTGCACACGCAGCGACCAGCAGCTGGTGGCTTGTCACCAGACTGCAAAACAAATCTACCTACGGGTACAAAATAAGTAATAATAAAAAAAAATAATAATAAAAAAAATCTGCTGCGACTGGCTGGGGGATGAGGGGATAGAGAAAATGAAAAGAACAGACATGTAGAGAGCAAACAGCACGATGGGGACTCAATCTATGGGAGAGAACAAACACATGTTAATGACCAGCAAAAAAAAAAAAAAAAAAAAAAAAATCATTGAGAGTGAAGAAAGGAGTGAAGCCCAGTACAATTATTGGAGGTCTCCCGGCTGTCTAAACCTAATAGCAGCATAACTAAGGGAGGGTTCAGAAACACATGATCCCTCCCTAATTGTAAGCTATATCAAAAAGGAAGGTTTTAACCCTATTCTTAAAAACAGAGATCAAGTCTGACTCCCGAATCCAGATTGGCAGCTGGTTCCACAAGAGAGGAGCTTGATAACTGAAGGCTCTTATCTGCCCCCCCCCCCCATTGTACTTTTGGAGATTCTAGGTATTTCAGGTAATCCAACATTTTGGGAGCGTAGTGCTCTGTTAGGATAATAGGGTAATATCAGATCTTTTAAATAAAAAGGGGCCTGATTGTTTAGAACTTTAAAAGTGAGAAGAAGGATTTTAAACTTAATTCTAAACTGTATGGGAAGCCAATGAAGGGAGGCCAGAACCGGAGAGATATGATCTCTCTTTCTAGTACCTGTTAAAACTCTTGCAGCAGCATTTTGGATCAATTGAAGACTTTTTAGAGATATTTTAGGACAACCTGATAATAAAAGAGTTACAATAATCTAATCTAGAGCTAACAGAAGTGTGAATCAGTTTCTCAGCATCACTCTGAGACAAGATGCTCCTAATCTTGGCAATATTATGTAAATGATAGAAGGCAGTCTTTGAAACTAGTTTAATATGTGAATTGAAAAACAGATCTTGATCAAAAATAACTCCAAGGTTCCTCACAGAGCTATTAAGAGAAAGAGTAACTGCATCCAAGCTAAAAGTTTGATTTGGAAATGTATTTCTAAGGTTTTTTTGGACCAACAAGAATGACTTCAGTCTTATCTGAATTTAATAGCAGGAGATTACAAGTCATCCAAGCTTGGATTTCCTTAAGACAGGCTTCTAACTTGGCTAATTGATTACTATCATCTGGCTTCATTGACAGGTATAATTGTTTGTCATCTACATAATTGAACACTTTCATCCTCCACAGAACATCCATAAACTCATGCCAGATCCTGGGGGCGTGTTCAGGTCACCTAAAAATTAGCTACAGCTAAACAGTACCTCCTAGTGGACAGCTATGGAATATGTTCATTACAATCTGGGACTTTGTTACTTATTCTGAACATTAACTCTTTTTCAAGTTTACATTCCTCAGGAATTCTAAGGACACTGTGAAGATGATCTCCTTTGTGTTGGACAATAAGGGTTTGCAATAATTCATTAATCCTTGATTTAAATGTGATTGCATGTCTTAGGAATGCTTGTTTTTTACATGAATGTTATTCAAATGAATGTTAAACTTATTAGTTACAGTATAAATGCTAGTCACTGAATATTAGTCTTGAGTCCCTGAAATTAGAATAGAGGTTATATTAAGTATATAAAATGAATTACATAGGAAATGTATGATTGTCTTCTGAAACTGGTAAGTCATCTGACTGTATCAGCCAACCACAGGCTGCCCTGGTTAGATGACGCCCTTCCTTTCATTCTACTGGCCGGCTACAGACAAAGAACTGTTCCCTCATTGGACAAAAGCCCATTCAAACTCCTCTTTATGAAAGATAACTGGTCTGTCTTGCTGCCAGTCATATGTTTATGACTCAGGAGCGCGCTTCAGTTAAATGCAGACAGAACTGCCCTGGCAGTCAGTCTAGTTAGTTCTGTGAGTCTGTTCATTTCTGTGAGTTGCTTTTGTCTTTGTTTGTCTGAACCTTGTCAAGTCCTGTGCTAGTTTTCTTAAATTGTCTCTTGTAAGCGAGCTCACCTCTCTGTGGAAGTCAAACTTCCAAAAAGCCTTTTCTTCTTTGCCTCAGAAGCCGTGCTTATCCTACTGAACGTTTTTTCTTGGACTTTTTGATTTTTCCTGCCTTTAAAGTGGACTGATAGAGATTTTGGACATTTCTGTTTTCCCTACGGAGAAGAACTCAGACCTCGTGGGTGAAACTGCCTAAATACATTTTCCTTCAGCCTTTGGGGTTGTCCTATGTGCTGTGGACATCTAAATTGTCGGACTGGTTGTCAAAAGATGTCACGTCTGCTCCTGAAGCCCCGTTCATCCTGCTGCTGGCTATGCGCCACATGCTCCGGGAAGCCCCCAGCCGAGTCTATGCTTCTCTCAGCTGTGAACAACTGGAAAGATGACTGGCAGTTGCTTTATCCTGTTTGCCACCTTACTGGTGTTTGTGATTGCCGCTGGAAATCAGCTGACCCGGCTGTGTTTGTAAGCGAGACTCCCACTTTACTGTCTGCTGGGTTTAAACGAGATGTCCCAAATACCAATTATAATTGAACACGACCAATATTTCATGGTATAATTAGTCCACCAGCCATAGGACAAGCTAAAAACTGAAGTAAAATTCCTATTCTCTTTTCGGTAACCTCCGTTCATTTTTGTCGATTAATTCAGAAGTTTCCTTTTTCAGTCAGCTTATGTAATTTTTCCCCATAAAATTGCAGTCACTTTTATGTATGATTTTGTTAGTTACCTCAGCCTTCCATTGCATTACAGTTGAAATATAAAATCTGGTTTCCTCTTGGTTCCACAAAGGTTTAACTGTAGCTTTTATGCTCAGGAATCCATTAACAGTTGATGTGATATTTGACACCTATTGATCATTTGAACCTGCTTACAAATCAATTGAATGCAATGTCATGTAACCTGAATTAGTTTCATTAATAAACTTGTAAACGAGAGAAGTTGTAATTGTTTTCTGTTGCATATACGCTTTTCTAAGTCACTGCATCAAAGAACTCATGAATTGTTTGAGACTGATTGTTTGATTGACTGATTGATTGATAAAATATGAGGATTAATCATTAACCACTTGCACTCCGTTGTTCCGCGGGCGGGCAAGTCTCTGCATCCTAGGACGCACGAGGCCCTCGTGCGCACTCGGACGCATAGTCCAGATTGTGGTGATGTAGGTGGTGTTGGCGTCCACGCGCCACTGAAAAAAAATCTGCAGCCACAGCCGCGAACAGATTAGTTCATCTGATTGACCTCTCATTCGACTAATAAGAGCCTTGAATTGGGTTTCTGAAACCATGAAGAGCCAATGAATGAAAACCTAGGAAGGAGGACCCGCCTACTGTGAGTGCAGGATCCAATTGAAGCACAGAAATTCAGGCTGGGTGAAAAGAGACTTACTGCTACAGCAGATGAAAACAAAGGACGCTGGACGAATCTGCTACAGACCCCGCAGCATGGAGACCACCCACAAGTGGGACCTGCACTCATTCCAGCAGAATAGACGTTTAGGATTCTCTTCCATCATCATAGACCGACGGAGGCCGACGACAAAGGTCGTAAATCATTCACCAAAACCGCAATATTGGAATTATGTTTTGATCGGGATCCACGAGCGGAGCAGCGTCGCGTTCGTCTGACAATGGGGAAGAGAAGTTCGCCAGGACTCTGCTGCTGTGAAGAGGTAAGGTGTTATAAGCTAAATTATTATTTCTCCCTGAAAACTGTAATCCAAAAATGACTTTTGACCGATCGGTAAATTACAACTGTACTGCGCACGAAGTATGAAGTGCGTGCGCCGCGATAAACGGTTCATTTGCTGCGTTCGGACTGTGAACGCCCCCCCCCCCCACTGCAGAAGAGGAGCGGGGGGGGGAGTGTTCACGGTCCGAACGCCCCCGGTCTGCGGGGGGAAGCATATGAGTCTATTCCTTCATGTAGCGATGGCCGTCTTCTGTAGCGAGGGGGGGGGCAACCCCCCCCCCACACACACAGTAGCGGGGGGGGGAGCCGCTGTGAAAACATGCAAGGAGTGTAATCCGTCATGTAGCGAGGGCCAAACTCCGTCTTTTGTAGCGGGGGGGGAGGGAAACAACCCACACACACACACACACACACACAGCCCTGAATGTGACCTTTCATTAGAGCCTAAAATGAAGATTCTACATTGAATTATTCAAAAGTTACAGACGTTTTTCAAAACTGTGCCATTTGGCACAATTTGGCACAGTTCCAAAACGCCTGGGAACAACCTGAGAACAAAGCTGTGTAAAATATTCATTTTTTGTGGTAATGTTACCAAATTTGGATCTCAGCTTGATAACACTTGGTTCTACATTTCTGTTGCATTTTCCAGCCGGATCGGACAGCTGTGTGTTATTTGCAAGCATTTGTATCCAAAAAAACACCGTGTCCAAATTTATTTTCTTCAAGTTCAGTATGTTTAGATGACTGTAACTCAGTGGCCGGAGCACGTAGAGAGATTATGTTTTTTTTTGCCAAAAAATTCAAAGTGTTTTCTTTTAAATGAGACCAACCCCATGAAGATGCTACAAAGGGTTGAATAACAGCTTTCGATTTACTTTGGGCACGTTTTTTTTTTGGCATTTTTAGGAAAATTGCCCGGAGTGCAAGGGGTTAATAAATCATCCAAAATTGGACTGGTGCCCCGTTCTGATTAGAGTATTCATCTCATAATTTGTGTTTGTGGAAGAATCAAACATCTTCCTGCACACCTACTTCTAACTCAATTAAATAATCCTCATAAATTATCACCCTTATAATTAAATATTACTACACTCCTATACTATTCTTAGTCACAATTGACTGGATAATTAGGTCAATAATAGCTGACAAACCAAGAGGCATACAGTGGACTCAAACAACACAACAAGAAGACCTTGATTTTGCAGATGATTTGACCCTGGTGTCCCAAAATCAACATGACCTACAGGACAAGACTGACAGGCTAGACAGATATGCCAAATGGACTGACCTATACATCAGTTCCACCAAGACTAATGTCATGTTTATCAACCCTCCAAAACCAGCACAAATCAAAGTCAACCATCAATAGCTTGAGGAAGTGGAAGGCTTTGTCTATCTGAGTAGCACCATAAGCAAAGACCAAGGTATCACCAAAGACATTAGAGCCAGAATGGCAGAAGCTCAGAACACCTTTTCCACACTCAAGAACATTTAGACGTCCAAACTGTACTAAATCAGAACCCAGGTAAAGATCAACAATAACCATGTTAAGACCGTGTTGCTGTATGGATCTGAATGTTGGAGTATTGTTAAGAGAAACATTCAGAGACGCTGCATTTCATAACAACTGTGTGAGAAGGATCTGTCAAATCTTTTGGTCAAACAAGATCACTAATGAGGCGCTGTACAAAAAGACCAAATGCAATATCATCATCCCAGAGATCAAAAGATAATGGCGCCGGAAGGAGGGCGACTGTACCAGCAGCAACTCTCTCGTGTCTTTGTGTTTTTATCTGCTTATTCTTATATATAGTGTGTCTCTTTTTTTAACCAGGGCTCGGTAGGAAGATTCGGATTAACGACTAAACCAAGTTTTTTTTTTTCTATTTTAGCCCGGTCTTTCGCTTATTTTTTTCTCTTCCTCGGGCAATGGAGATCAACAGAGGTGGGGCGGATGCATTGTTTACACACGCGACCAGCTGTTCACGCTGAGGAGGCCGGCGCCTGGAACACTGCGGCCGGCAGTGTAGCACCTCATCCCACTTGAGCTTAGGAGGAAATGCCATGGAAGACGGGCTGGAGCTAAGATGAGGAGGAGAAAGCATAAGCCGGCTGTACCCATGATCATCACTGGGAACGTGTGATCACTAGGGAACAAAACAGATGAGCTTACAGCACTGGTCAGGACGCAAAAGGAATATCGTGAGTGTAGTATCATGTGTTTCACAGAGATGTGATTACACTCACAGATCCCGGATGTTAGCACACCGATACCTGGCTTTAAGACTATTCGGGGGAACAGAGATGTGCTAAGTAGCAGGAAAAAAAGAGGGGAGGAGGATTGGCACTTCTTGTGAATGAAAGGTGGTGTAATCCTGGACACATTTATGTGAAGGAAAAGCGATGCAGCCCGGACATTGAACTGCTGGCTGTGAGTATGCGACCTTATTAAATGCCATGAGAAATGACGTGTGCTTTGGTAATTATTTTCTATGTCCCTCCATCAGCTGACGCAGTGGTGGCCTTTGATGTCATCAGCTCCACTACGGCCACATTACTGGAGAAGCACCCAGATGCATTTATGGCTATCACGGGTGATTTTAGTTATGTCTCACTGGGAAAAACATTACCAAACTTTCACCAGTTTGTTGACTGTCCCACCAGAGAAAATAAAACACTGGATTTACTGTATGCTAATGTTAGAGATGCATACAGTGCCACAGCTCTACCCCTCATTGGCAAATCGGATCACTGCATGGTCATGTTATCACCCAAATACGTTCCCCTTGTGCAAAGGCAGCCTGCTTATACACAGACTGTGAGGAGGTGGACACAGGAGGCTGCTGATGCACTGCAGGATTACTTCGAGATGACAGACTGGAGCGTACTCTGTGAACCACATGGGGTGGACATAGACAATATGACTGACTGCATCACAGAATACATCAGATTCTGTGAAGACCCGACCATGCCAGCTCAGACTGTACACTATTTCCCCAACAACAGACCATGGGTCACCAGTGACCTGAAAGTACTTCTGAACAAGAAGAAGAGAGCTTTTAAGTTCAGAGACAAGGAGAAGCTTAGGAGAGTGCAGCATGAGCTGAGAGATATGCTGAGGAGGAGGTGCAAGGACAATTAAACCTGCAGGCAGGTGTAAACGGGCTTTCGCCCCCCGCGCGACCGCGGAACCCGCCGCCCGTCCTCCCTCGCTGGCTCGGAAAATGTGCCGTCATCACTGCATGGGCTGCATGAATAATAAAGTAAACCATTTGACACAGATCTTTCTGTGAGCAGTAAGTGGCACTATCCCTTTTGTCAAATCTTTTTATGTAGGAGTGCGCAGATTTGGACTAGTGCCGATTCTTTATGCAAAGGAATTTGGCAAAAACCTGCAGTGGCATCTAGCTTTGAAAAAATTCTAGCTCCAGCTAGTTTAGCGAGCGTCTCATCGACTGCAGGGAGGATGTGTCTTTCTCTGCACACGTTGTCATTTAGGTGGGTGAGGTCGACACATATAGGGATTTTTCCGTTTGGCTTTGGTACTACGACCATTCTGGAGCACCACTCAATTGCATCTTCTATGGGTGAAATAACTCCCATTGCCTCCATCCTATTCAGCTCCTCTTGAACTTTCCCTCTTAATGATAGAGGCAAGTGGCGTGGCACCGCTAGGGCAAATGGAGTGGCATTCTCTTTCAATTTAATCCTATATTCACCCTCTAGCTTCCCTAAACCAGTAAACACTGTGGGATATTGCTTCACATAAGCATTCTCTGTTGCAATGGCATCTACTTGACTAAGCAAGCTGAGGTCTTGTATGGCTGGCAAGCCAAGTAGTGGAATAGCTAACCCTGGGACAACATACACCTGCTGCTTCACAACAGAGCCCTTGTAGCTCATGTCGGCGGTGAAGCATCCCTATACTGCGATAGGAACATTGCTTGGTCCACACAGTTTTTTGCTTGGAGGTGAAAGTTTCCCGTGCAGCTTTTCAGAGTACATGTGTTTTGGAATGGCTGTCACTGCAGCGCCGGTGCTGGCCATTTACTCCAATCAACTTCTTCCACGCAGATTAGGTGGAGATGCCGTAGTCATTGTGCCCAAAAACAATGTCTCCAAACTTTCACTCATGTCCCTCTGCTGAAGTTCCTCCACTCTCATTTTTGTTTTACACAAAGCAGCAAAATGGCCCTTTGTCTGACATTTCTTGCAGTCTGCATTGCGAGCAGGACATTCTTTAAATGAATTTCCATGTGCTTTTCCACACCTGCCACATCTGGCAGGCACAGAACACAGCAGAAGTGTGGTGGACTTGCAGGCAGCCAGAAGAGCTGGATGACATGGTTGCCTGTGATAACCAAAACTGTGAAATTCAGTGCTTCCATTTAGGATGTGGGGGACTCTGAAGCACCAACCCCACAGCAGCTGTGGTTTTGTGACGTGCGCATTAGAGTAGTGCTGTAGCATGAGACAGTTATGCGCTATAACATGGTAGAACAATGATACATATTGATCATGCATGTCAGTTTATATTCTTGTATTGTGTCATGGTTATGGTTACAGTTTTGCATCTTTGAAATAAAGAGCTGCAGTTTGTAAGCCATTGTGTACTTTATTCCAAAAATTGTTACAAAGCAAGCAAGTGTATTTATATAGCACATTTTGTCTGCTTATGTCAAAAAGGTGTGCAATATGTTCAAGAGGCAAATTAATCCACAAATGTATCTTAGTTAAAAGGAGAATTTGAAATTGGGAAATTTTAGGGACTGTTCGGGGTGGGACTATTATCCACTGTCAAATATTTAGTGAAAATCAGAAAAAGTTTGTCCAAGATACAACTTTCCGAAATTTCATGGCGTGTAGTCAACCGTCACCATGGCAACACACCATGGCAACACTTGGCAACACACCATGGCCAGGGCAACACTTCCCTGTAAGTTATGTGTTGTCCACCAATATTGGACTACATATGACAGTGACCTCAACATATGTTGAAAAATTGAGACCTCCAAGACCTTCCCACCCCTCCCCATAAGCTCACGGATTGAATGGCGAGGAGGGCGTGTCTATGTTAACATGTTTGATGTTATACTATTGTTGATGTTCAGTTATTGTCATGGCTGTGTTCTGATGAATCTCAGAAAATTTCACATCATTCTGCCCAGCCGCTTGTGAGTAATAAATGAAACATTTTTCAGCAATTCTTTCATTAACCACTACGTGGCGCTACATCGGTTGTCAGGTATTTTGAGGTCATTGCGTCCGCGGTGGCACTATTTTCCTTCATGGAAAGTTTTGTGGACATGGGACCAGTTTTGGCCGAGTTACAGGTGGTTGAATTTTAAGGGGAGGAGTCAAACTTCGCCATGGCGCCCTGGCCACGCCTTTTGAGATTTTGACTTAATTTATATAACTTTTAATGGGCAATGCCTGTAGATGCCCCCATGTAAAAATGAGCTCAATTGGATCTGGAGCTTGAACACTACCTGCTGGCCATTTACTCCAATCGACTTCTTCCACGCACATTAGGTGGAGGTGTCATAGTCATTGTGCCCAAAAGCAATGTCTCCAAACTTTCACTCATGTCCCTCTGCTGAAGTTCCTCCACTCTCATTTTTGTTTTACACAAAGCAGCAAAATGCCCCTTTTTCTGACATTTCTTGCAGTCTGCATTGCGAGCAGGACATTCTTTGAATGAATTTCCATGTGCTTTTCCACACCTGCCACATCTGGCAGGCACAAACTGATCAAGAAAGCTAGCTCTGTCCTGGCGCAGCGCGTTGACCCAGTGGAGGAGATAAGAGAGAGAAGGACGGTGGCTAAACTGTCATCTCTGCTGGAGTCCGAGTTCCACTCTATGCAGGACATACTGAATGCACTGAGGAGCTCATTTAGCAGCAGTCTACATCATCCTAGGTGCACAACCGAGAGGTTTCGCAGGTCCTTCCTCCCAACGGCTGTCAGACTGTACAACCTAAGCAGGGCTGCTCTTAGAGATAGCCTAAAGACGTGACAACCTAATAGTTTTGAATGCAAAAGACTTATACAATGGTCCCCTCCGGCATACAATTAGGAAAATACCAGTCGCTATGGAGGGTGAGAATATGTATGGGTACATAATCATACCATATAGGATAACTAAGTAGACGGTTGTGCTGTTTCATCCCATCTAGCAACAATGCTCTGCACTGTGTGTGTGTTTATATATTTACATATTTATTCCATCTAGCTACAATGCTCCTCACTGTGTGTGTTGAAGCACGCTGGTCGGCATGGAAACAGTTCTGTACTATCTACATGTACTGTCAATCAGGCCTAGTGATTCCTTCATGTATTTTTTTTTCTGCTAGTGAGAGAAAAAGAGAGAAAAAAATTTTCAGCAATTCTTCCTTTTAAAAATAGGGGCGCTAAAACTTTTGTTTGTTATTTTTATATAAACATGTTTGGTGCAGGACTAATATCAATCGTCAAAAATTTAGTGCAAATTGTTGCAAGTTTGCTCCATGTATAAATGTCCGTTATTGCAATGCAATGAGTGGGTTTCCATGGCAACTGTGCTTATCGCAGGACAAAAGTGACTTCCACCAAAGGTAGTCCAATGCACTCTGAGGAACCACTGAAAAGGTCATGTCATCGTGACTACTGGTCTTTGTGCAAAATTAGAAACAATTTTGTGCAGTACCTCATGTCAGCAGTAGGTGCAGGTGTGACAGTTTTGTGAATATTGATATACAGACACGTTCAGAGTGGGATCAGTATGATTTGTGCAAAGATTTTTCCAAATCAGGCGAGAATTGTCTGAGCTGTAACTGTCATGTTTTGTTTGGTGAGAAAGCCACTGAAGAACGGCAGTTGCCATGGAATCAGTTCTGAATCAGTTCAGTTCAGTTCTGTACTATGTGCATGTACTATCAATGAGCCCAAGTCATTCCTTCATGTAATTTTGTTAAGCTGGTGAGAGAAAATTTAAAAAAAAAACAGTCGTCAGTAATTTTTCCTTTAATCATTAGGGGGTGCTATGAGTTTTGTTTATTATTTGTATATAGACGAGTTTGTGGAAGGGACAATATTGATCGTATAAAATTTGTTGCAAATTGTACAAAGTTTGTCCATTTTACAAGGGTCTAATGTTGTTACCACTAGGCGGCGCTAAAACTTTTGTTATTTTTTTTGGAGTGTTCAGGGTGGGAGTCTTATCGATTGTCAAAAATTTGATGAAAATCAGACAAAGTTTGTCCAAGATACAACTTTCTGAAATTTCATGGCGAGTAGTCAACCGTTGCCATGTTGCCATGGCAACACTTCCCTGTAAGTTATGTGTTGTCCACCGATATTGGACTACATATGACAGTGACCTCAACATATGTTGAAAAATTTAGACCTCCAAGACCTTCCCACCCCTCCCCATATGCTCATATATTGAATGGCGAGGAGGGCGTGTCCATGTTAACACGTTTGATGTTATACTATTGTTGATGTTCAGTTATTATCATGGCTGTGTTCTGATGAATCTCAGAAAATTTCACATCATTCTGCCCAGCCGCTTGTGAGTAATAAATAAAACAGTTTTCAGCAATTCTTTCATTAACCACTATGTGGCGCTATATCGGTTCTCAGGTCTTTTGAGGTCATTGCGTTCGGGGTGGGACTATTTTCCTTCATGGAAAGTTTTGTGGACATGGGACCAGTTTTGGCCGAGTTACAGGTGGTTGAAGTTGTAAGGGGAGGAGTCAAACTTCGCCATGGCGCCATGGTAACACGTTTGACGTTATACTAATGTTGATGTTAAGTTATTATCATGGCTGTGTTCTGATGAATCTCAGAAAATTTCACATCATTCTGCACAGCCGCTTGTGAGTAATAAATAAAACAGTTTTCAGAAATTCTTTCATTAACCACTATGTGGCGCTATATCGGTTCTCAGGTATTTTGATGTCATTGCGTTCGGGGTGGGACTATTTTCCTTCATGGAAAGTTTTGTGGACATGGGAAAAGTTTTGCCAGAGTTACAGGTGGTTGAAGTTGTAAGGGGAGGAGTCAAACTTCGGCATGGCGCCATGGCAACACTTCCTTGTCAGTTATGTGTTGTCCACCCAAATTGAACTATATATGACAGTAACCTAAGCCTATGTTCCAAATTTCATGACTCCAGGACGTTCCCACCCCTCCCCATAAGCTCACGGATTGAATGGCGAGGTGGGCGTGTCCCTGGTAAGACGTTTGATGTTATACTATTGTTGATGTTCAGTTATTATCATGGCTGTGTTCTGATGAATCTCTGAAAATTTCACATCATTCTGCCCAGCTGCGTGTGAGTAATAAATCAAACAGTTTTCAGCAATTCTTTTGTTAACCACTATGAGGTGCTATATCGGTTGTCAGGTATTTTGAGGTTATTGCGTCCGCGGTGGCACTATTTTCCTTCATGTAAAGTTTTGTGGACATCAGACAAGTTTTGGCCGAGTTACAGGTGGTTGAATTTGTAAGGGGAGGAGTCAAACTTCGGCATGGCGCCCTGGCCACGCCTTTTGAGAGTTTGACTTAATTTATATAACTTTTAATGGCCAATGCCTGTAGATGCCCCCATGTAAAAATGAGCTCAATTGGATCTGGTCCCTAGGACAAGTGTGTTAAAATGCAAGGTGTGATTTTTTTTCAGAATTGGAGGTGGGGCGACTTTGAGGCAAGATGGCGGCCTTCCTGTTGGCGGTGGGTATAGGCCACAATGATGTTTTTTGCATGTGTTGAGGTGATTCACACCTCACCCAAATTTGATGTGTCTACGGCAAAGTTTCTGGTCTCCAGTCTCCATAGACCTTGTACGTTTGACCCCACCCACAAAAATGAGGGGTGGGGGGGCACATATTTTTTCCAGTTTATCGAATTTTTTGCCCGGTCAGAGGGGTTTGCCAAAAAAAATCGCGTTTTGGTTAACGTTCAGAGGGTGAAAAATGCGATCATTTAGGCAGAATAATATAGAAAAAAAATAAACGGTAGCAGATACAATAGGGCTTTCGCCGACTGACGTTGTCAGTGGCTCAGGCCCTAATTATAGGAGGAAGTTAGAGGATAAACTCAGGCAAAACAATGCTAAAGATATGTGGATGGGAATGAAACAAATAACTGGGTGCAAGGGGAGAGTCAGACATCTGGGAGCCAGGAGAGAGCTGATGAACTGAATCTGTTTTTTAATAGGTTCAACTCACTGTCTGTCACCTCCACAACACAGCCAGGCCCGCACACACACCCCTCCCCTCCACCCTCCTGTCACCCCCACAACACAGCCAGACCCCCACACACCACTCTTCCCCCCACCCTCGTGTGCAGCAGCCCTTTCCATCCCCCCCCCCCCCCGGGAGACACCAGGCCCCTCCCTCACATCACTGTGACTACAGACCAGGTTAAGAAACAGCTGGAGAGACTCTGTCAGTGGAAGGTGGCGGGCCCTGATGTCATCTCCACCAGGATCCTGAGGACCTGTGCCAATCAGCTAGCTCCGGTACTGAAACACCTGTACAACCTGAGCCTGAGTCGGGAGTACCAGTGCTGTGGAAGACGTCCTGCCTGGTTCCTGTCCCCAAGAAGTTATCTCCATCGGACCTGAATGATTATCGACCAGTTGCCCTCACATCTCATGTGATGAAGGTCCTGGAGAGACTGGTCTTAGCCCACATGAAGCCGCAGTTGAAGACATGGCTGGACCCTCTGCAGTTTGCATATCAGCCCCATTTAGGAGTTGAAGAAGCTCTCATCTATCTGCTGCAATGAGCCCATCTGCACATGGATGGCGAAGGAGACACTGTGAGAATCACATTTTTTGATTTCTCCGGTGCCTTTAACACCATCCATCCACTGCTGCCCGGTGAGAAGCTGCGGGTGATGGGGGTCGACAGCTCTGTGATCTCCTGAATTACTGACTACCTGACAGGCAGGCCACAGTTTGTCCAGCTGGGCAGTGTTTTGTCTGACGTGGTGGTTAGTGATACGGGAGCTTCACAGAGGACTGTGCTCTCTCCTTTTCCCTTCACCTTATACACCACTGACTTTCAGTACAACACTGAGTCATGCCACCTGCAGAAATTCTCTGACGACTCAGCTGTTGTTGGGTGTATAAGAGGGGGAGAGGAGGGGGAGTCCAGGGCACTGGTAGACGGATATGTGGAGTGGACAGAACAGAATAACCTGAGGCTGAATGTCAGCAAGACCAGAGAGAAAGTGATTGACTTCAGGAAAAAGAGAACGTCTTGTCAGCCATTGCAGATTAGGGGGGAGGATGTGGGGGTGGTCGAGGACTGCAAATATCTGGGTGTCAGGATCAGCAATGGGCTGGACTGGAGATCCAACACCGATGCTGCGCACAAGAAGGGGATGAGCAGACTCTACTTCCTGATGAAGCTGAGATCCTTCAACGTGTGCAGCAGGATGCTTTAGCTTTTCTATCAGACCCTTGTCGACAGCGCCATCTTCTTTGCTGCTGTCTGTTGGGGTAGCAGTATCAGAGCCAGCGACACCAACAGACTTGGCAAGATTATCAAGAGGGCTGGCTCTGTAATTGGTCTCAGGCCAGAGACCTTTGAGACAGTGGTCGAGAAGAGGACACGAAATAAACTGCGATCCATCGTGGACAATCCTGATCGCTAACTATGCAGCCATACTGCACCTAACAGTCTAATTGGTACCTTACATCTCACTCTGCTCCTGAAAGTCCTGCATTGCACAGCGGGTATGAATCATGTGTCTAAATGGGTCACCATCTATTCAGCTATGATGTAGATAGACTTTTTTTTATGTAGTAGCGTTAGTTTTCCTTTCCATGAGTAACCCCTTTGTCTGGCATGCGTGTGCTTCTGTAGTTTGGTTTTCTGCTGTCATGCTGCTGTTACTCTGCAATTTCCCACTTTGGGCTCAAAAAAAGTACATCTATCTATCTATCTATCTATCTATCTATCTATCTATCTATCTATCTATCTATCTATCTATCTATCTATCTATCTATCTATCTATCTATCTTTCAGAAGACTCAAGTGGTTAGGCCATGTACTCTGAATGGACCATGATTGCATCCCACAAATAGCTCTCCACTGGAAACCTCAAGGAAAGCATAGACCTTGATGCCCAAGAACAACATGGCGAAGGACTGTTACTGCAGAGCTGGAAGAGGTGAGGTATTCATGGCCACAGGTTCATGCGATGGCAGATGACTGGGAGACATAAATAAGCACCATTGCAGCCTTATGTCCCACCTTGGATCAATAGAGTATAAGAAGATTATCCTAAGACCATGCCCAGATTATGACAAAAAAGTGCATGAGCAACTTGAGAGGACTGTCAAGAAAAATGGATTTAAGAAGCTTCATAAGGAGTGGATGTCTTCAGAAAACAGGTTACAGCTGTTCTGTTTGTAATACTAAGCCACTCCTGAACCACAGACAGGGTCAGAAATGTTGTAATTGGGCTAAAGGAAAAAAAAAAAAAAAAAAAAAAAAGATCTGTACTGTTGCTGAGTGGTCCAAAGTCCTCTTTTCTGGTGAAGGCAAATTTTGCATTTCATTTGGAAATAAACGTCCTAGAGTTTGGAGAAAGAGTGGAGAAGCACAGCCCAAAGCGTGACGGATCCACAGTCTGTGATGGTTTGGGGTTGCCATGTCATCTGCTGCTGTTGGTCCACTGTGTTTCATCAAGTCCAAAGTCAACGCTGCTGTCTACCAGGAAATTTGGGGGCACTTCATGCTTCCATCTGCTAAAAAAGCTTTAATTAGGCTAACGCATAAATTGAGAATGCTCATATTTAATCAACTTAATGGATGGGATGCTACTAATATCAACATTAAATGATCCCCAGCCTGAGGACACTGCCCACGTTTGCACCAGAAGATGCGTGTGAGCCGTGTTTTTTTTTTTTCATTCTTTTTTGAAGCAGCGTCGGCCCGGCGCATTCCCCCTCCACCCCCCACCCCACGGGAGGAAACACACGCTCTCAGATCAGCATCACCTGCTCAGACACGACAGGTCGGCGGCTCTGGAGACCACCCCGTCTCCGACATGGTTTCAGCTGATTGCAACATTCTTCTCTTATTAATGTGTCTTTTATTTTGGCGACGGGGTAGCAGTCGGCCCACCTCCCTCCCCGCTGGAGAGGGTTGGCGCTCTGCGTGCCAGTGGCTGTGAAAAACAGCACATTTTTCATTAACAGGATTACCGTCCAACAATAAAAATACAGAGAAGTGTGTGTGTGTGTGTGTGTGTGTGTGTGTGTGCTGCCAGTGAATTTAATCACTAACCATTCCCTCTTTTCTCTTCCGCTGCCAGGACGTGAGAGCCAATCAGCCTACTCCAATATGTGCAGCGCATCCGTGCCAGAACTGATTGAGACTTGAACGAGCGGCGAGGGCTCGGCGGAGGAATGTTCTGGCAGCCTGCGGGGCGAAGGCGTCCGTTTTGTTTCCCGCTTTAACTAATTCAGCATCTTTCTCCTACAAAAAAAAAAAAGAAAAAAAAAAAAAAAAAAAAAAAAAAGGCTCTTCACACGCTGGACGGAGATGAAATGATTCACCTCCCGAGCCCGAGTTGTTCCAATTGCCACCTCGTTCACCTGCTCAATAAAAACACAGAAATCGCTTTGTTGTGTTTCTTCCTGACAGCGGAGTTCGTCTTTGTTGTTCGGCAGTTTAAAAAAAAAAAATCCATAAAGACTGAAAAAGGTAGAACATGTTGACGATCAGAGTCAATTCACCAAAAGCCTTTTTTTTTTCCCAAAGATTCATTTCATCCACATGAGTCCTGCTTATTAAAGTGCCGCAAATCGCTTCGGTTTAACGTTCAGCTGCTGCTTTTTAAGTGTCTATTTATAACAACACAGATGAAACCAATATAGTTCCTCTAATTGGTTATAATTGTTTTATATGAGACAAAACAACACAAAAAAGAAAAAAAATAATCTTTCACAGATAATTAAAAAAAAGCCTCAAAACAACGACAAAGAAAGTGGAAAACTCCAAACGACCATAAGAGAGTAAAAACCATCAACAGTGGCAGTTACCGAAACAGAACTCACAGAGACACAGATGCAAAGGTTTTGTATTTTTACGGGTTATGGCAGTTCTCAAAGTGATCTGACCTACAGGGGAAGGAGAATACAAGATGTGACGGCGAGGTTCATGTTATATTATTATGTTTTATGGCTGAAGGAGATGGTGGTAGCCAAGCCCTTTTCTGAAGAAGATGAGAACCGATTCAGATATACGAAGAATGAGTAACTGTGTTGTCCACTTACAGGAGGTGGTGACGGGGAACAGGTGAGAAGTACTCACAGCCAGAGTTGGTGTTTGGACCACTGATATGGAGTTCTTTTGTGGTGAGTATGGAGATACCCCAGGCCCGGGGACTTTCCTAAGATGACAGGGTTATTTAATGTGCAATGTTTGATTCTTACTTGTATTTCCAGGTAAGCGCAGGCAGAGGAAGTCCAGAATAGGAGGGTTAATGAGAAGCACAGAGGAGAGGCACAAAAGAATTTCCAGGTAGGTAATAATCAGTGTTGGAGGTCTCAAGTCAGTTTTTCCCAGCCTCGTCTCAGGAGGTAATGACTCAGTCTCATCCTGCGCCTCGAACCCTGTGGCCTCAGTAAGTCAGCTGAGGCCAGCTCGAGGCCATGCAAGTTAAACATTATTTTTTTATTTCTCTATATTCAATTCTCTTTAAATGATTTTCAGATATTACTTTTTGATGAATATGAATCAAAATCCATCTCATAATTTCAGGAAATGCAACATTTTTTATAATCTGACAACCCCCCCTCCCTCGCTGCCCAAGATTTGGTATCACCCAGCCTGTTCTTTCCTGGCGCCTCGCAGTCAGTCGCTGACTAAACCAGGTTTGATAGTTTCAAAAATGAACATTACATTCCTCATTATAAAAGAAACCTTTATATTTTGTCCTGTTTCCTAAACAAATCTCCTCATAGATGGGGGCAGTGTCCTGCCCCTCCCCTGACAGGTGTGTGCTGTGCTGCTCCACAGAGTTCATGAGGAGGAGCAGTTTGCTTCTGTGTATGGTCAGACTTGGTACTTTAATGTTACCCCAACTTGTGAGTGTGTTCTGACCATTTTGTAATTGTTTTGTAGAAATAATTGACTAATAATATTGTTGAAGAGTCTATGATGCTCTTTGGACATTTCACAGATTCACCAGTTCTCTGTTCTGATTATCTCAGCTGCAGCCTGCGGCACACTCACAGAGACCTAAACACACATACTGTACTTATTCATATAACGGAACCAGTTGGGGACGGGTTCAGAGCCAACTTAAGTGTAACGCTTTCAAGCTACAGCTACAAGATATTATGAAGATCCAAATCACTGTTTAGCCCTCCTTGCCATGTTTTTGCCTTTGACTGCAGTCCGTATCATCAGCTGTCCACACGTGCAAGACAGAAAATGGCAGAGTAATAACCCAAGGTATGCCATTCTGGCTAATTAGCCTTTGGCTTTGAGAATTATTACAAGTACCTAGAAGTGTACAAACAAACTGCTTATTGTTAACAACTAGGATAACAATTAGACACCAAGACAGCGATGTCTAACTTCATCTGAAAGCACCTGGACAGGTGAGTGTGCTGAAGCTAACCTTTAGCTAATGCTAAGTCAAATTAGATCACATTTCAAAACAAAACAGAGTAAAAACAGACAAAAACAGAGAGGAGAAATTAAGTTGAGGACTCTGTGAATAATTTTTGGGCTGATATATGAATAAACATGCATGATAGAGAATGTTTTACTGTTTTTATACATATTGCTCTGTTTTTTAAAACGTACTGACTAGCCTATGAGCTAAGTTTAACCCCTTGCACTCTGGTCAATTTCCCTAAAAACGCCTAAAAATAACATACCCAAAGTAAATCAAAAGCTATTCTTCAACCCTTTGCAGCATCTTCATGGGGTTGGTCTCATTTAAAAGAAAACACTTTTAATTTTTTGGCAAAACAGTCATAATCTCTCTAAGTGCTCCTGCCACTGAGTAACAGTCATCTAAACATACTGAATCTGAAGAAAATAAAGTTTGCCTGGGTGTTTTTTTAGACACAAATGCTTGCAAGTAACACACAGCTGTCAGATACTGGCTGGAAAATGCAACAGAAATGTAGAACCAAGTGTTATCAAGCTGAGGTCCAAATTTTGTAACAATACCACAAAAAATGAATATATTACACAGCTTTTTTCTCAGGTTGTTCCCAGGCATTTTTGAACTGTGCCAAATTGTGCCAAATGGCACAGTTTGGAAAAACGTCTGTAACTTTTGAATGCTGAAACATAGAAGCTCCATCTTGGGCTCTAATGAAAGGTGACACACAGGGCTGTGTGTGTGTGTGTGTGGGGGGGGGGGGGGTGTTTATTCATTCATGAATGAATGAATGAACAAACAAGCCCCCCACACACAAAGAAGCATGCCAAGTAAAAAATGTGTGGCCTTTTTTTTACAAGAAAAAATAACCTACAGTGCAATAAAAATTATACTAAAATATCTGCAATGTAGAGGATAACACCCCCCCCCCCCCGCTACAGAGGAGCTCGGCGCACAAAAAACGGTCCGTCAACAGTCTGTCATGTGGCCATGATGCACCGTTGTAATTACCGATCGGTCAAAAGTCATTTTTATTACTATTTTCAGTGATAAAGAATAATTTAGCTTATAACACTTACCTGTCCACAACAGCAGTGTCATTGGTGAACATCTGTTCCTCATTGTCAGACGAACATGAAGCTGGTTCGCTTGTTATGGACTCGTGGTTCTGGTCACCCGACCCGGTCAAACCATGATTCCATTATTGCGGTTTTGCGCTTCCATGATTGCGGTTTTGGCGAACGATTTTTCAAAACAAATAAGAACAGTAGTAATAAAAAAAGACTGGCGAACGCATGTGTGTCACCCAGTGGCTTACACAAAACAGATTTTACGCACGGGATGCACGCGTTTCAATCGTCGAACTTCTCTGCTTCAATTGGCTCGTTGTATTCGCTGTCGTTGGTAGGCAGCTCCTTCTTGCTAGGTTTTCAGTCATTGGTTCTTCAAGGTTTCAGAAACCCAATTCAAGGCTCTTATTAGTCGAATGAGAGGTCAATCAAATCTAAACCAATCAAAACACTCCTTTGGCTTTCTGTTCGCAGCTGTGTCTGTACTGGAAGAACGGAAATGCAGCTTTTTTTTTTTTTTCAGTGCGCACTAAGACACACAGTGCGCACTGAGATGCACTAGGACGCAGAGACGTGACCACCCGCGGTATCCCGGAGTGCAAGAGGTTAATTTGACGTTTTTCTCAATTTTTACATGTTTAACTTTTAAAAATGCCATAACACGTGCTTAGGCCTCAGTTTTATAGCCTTTTAGTATTTTGTGTAAAGCTTTACAAAATATCTGTAAGTGAACAATCTGATTTTTCCTCCACCAAGGAGGTTAAGTTTTTGCCTGCGTTGGTTTGTTTGTCTGTCTGTTAGCAACATTACTCAAAAAGTTACGAACGGATTTTGAATAAATTTTCAGGAAAAGTGTGTAATGGCATGGAACAGATGATTAGATTTTGGTGATGATCTGAGATGATCTGAGAGTGCATACCTCCACCAAGGACTTTCTTTGTATTTGTGCAGTAGGGTTACACAAAAACGGATGGATTTGGATGAAATTTCCACCAGAGGTGGTTCTTGGGCTAAAGATAAACCCATTACATTTTCATGATGATCTCAGAATCCATACCTCCGCCAAGGCTCTTATCTTCTGACAGAGTGTTAGCAACAATACTCCAAAACTTGAACTTGGGTCAGGTTTCTACCCATCCTGAGATACAGTAGGTCTGCCTGCTCATGATCTAACGCATGAGTTTTGGTCGCTTTCAAGAGATGGCGCCAGCCAGAGTGATCTTGAACTTGTAGTAGGGCCTGGGCTGGAGTGAGCCCAAGACACCAGCTCTAGGTCATCCTCATAGGTCTTTATAAGGTTATTCCTAAATTGGCCGACACCTTGGTTTCCATGAGTGAGGATCCAGTCTACCAGTAATCTTGGGTACCTCCCGCTAGGCATTTGCGCTATATGACCATAGTACAGCATCCGGGAGTATCTGATGAAAATGGCTAGGGTACAACAACTTGCTCTGCTTCTTGGATTGTCATGATGGATTATCAAGAGATCCATGGCTCTCTTGACAATCCATCCAAAACTACTGGATGAATTTGGATGAAATTTTTACCAGAGGTGGTTCTTGGGCTACAGAGGAAGCCATTACATTTTGGAGATGATCTGAGAATGCATACCTTCGCCAAGGCTCTTATCTTCTCACAGTGTGTTAGCAACAATACTCCAAAACTAATGGACAGACTTTGATACAATTTTCACCAGAAGTGGCTCTAGGCCTACACACAAACCCAGTACATTTTAGAGGTGATCCATGAGGGATGGAAGGAGCCTTGGCAGAGGTATGTGCTCTCTAAGTGCTTTTCTACTTTTCTACTTTTTCACCCCCCCAAAATCAAATGTTTTGGTTACCCTGGCTATGGGCACACAAAGGTTGTTGATGTCACACACTGCCATGTCTCAGACCCAGCCACTTACAAACTGGTTGTAAGATTCTATACCTTTGTGGGAGCTTAACTGTTTCAGAGTGTAAGCACTCGTACTGTACAGTAATAAATTAAAGACAGGTGATGCTAGCTCACTTCTCCATGTCTTTTGACCAGTTTTGCTTTGGAATGAGATTGGGGGCCTGCTTCTCCAAGTTGTTTTGACTATTTTGATAATTTCTGAGAAGCGATCAGCTTTTCTCTCTCAAGCCAATTTGGTCTTTATGTTGTGTTAATGACAGGGTGTGGTGTCCTGTGTTCATAATGTCTTTGCAGGCTGGATAACTGTTACCCTTCTAGCTGATTAAATCACAAACCTGTCCTTAGTTCATCTGCCTGATGAGAAATAGCCACAGAGTGAAGTAGTGACATGATATATTAATGAATTAACATTTGCACTGTCAGAATAAAAGTGTTAATTGCCGCAATTGATTAATAACAAAATAAAATGAGTTAAGAATAATGGTGGTTAATCACAGGTGACCCGACTAAACCTGACCTGGATCACCTCAAAAGTCTTATGGGTTCACCTGTATCCTAACAGCGACCTCTGGTCAAAATTTCTTCAAAAAAACGGTAAGTAGTTGTTTTATAATTCTGCTCACAATCAGACAAACAAATAGACAGACCCTGTGTGTGCTCTCTGAGTGTCCTCTAGCTCAGACTGCATTATATTCTTTATATTTGAAATAAAATGTGTATGCAGTGTATCAGTCCACACAGATAAAGATGTCACATTGCTAATTAAATATGGCTTCAAGTCAAAATAATTGTAGAAAACTGAGGGGAAGGTGTGCAAACTCAGGTTGGAATTCTGAAGCCATACCTTAATGAGACAGGATATATCTAACAAATTTAAATCTTAAACATGTATTGTGCTAATCATTTCTGTAAGTTAGTTGTTGATTTGATCATACCTACCAATGTTTATAAGCTTTTTCACATAATTACACCATGTTATAAAATATTAACTCGACAGTCATCCACAATGCCACATATTCGTTAGACTGTAACAATGTGCTACGACCGCTCTTTAACAACTTGCCCCATCATTGCTACTTTGTTTCGACATCACCGGGAAGGAACCCTGTACTGCTTACCGCTAGCGCTTTCCAGCTGGCTTCCAGAATATTACTGAATTCAGGAATAGTTTTGCTGCAAACGGGACTAAAAGTTTGCAGTATGAATACACACATCAGTGCATTCTTCATTAAAGCTGTGGTTGCCTGCATCAACTTTCAGCTTAAGGCTCTTCATGAGCACAATTTTTTGTGCTTGAAATATATTCAGAAGGCCTTTCTCCTACCAGTGTTCTGGTACTGCACGTGACAGTGATGGACAGTTAGACAGCCTCATAAGTATGAAGCCTAAAGTATCGCAGTTGCCCCCTAGTGGCTGGCTGCAGTACAGGTAATATGAGTCTGTTAACACTGACAAAGGCAAAAAAACACAACATAAAATTGGAGGGAAACTTATAGTATATCAAATAATAATATATTACTTATAAGATACAGTATTAATTTTATTTTTACGAGAGCATCTTTCCTTGATGCAGATGACGTATTTCCAGGAGACCTAATTAGGTGCTTATAGGAGAAGTTTTTCCAGGGGTTAGGAAATTGAAAGAAGCGACAATGAGGAGTGACAATGAGGAGTAAGTCAGATGTCCTTCCGACTCCTCTCGGCGTCTGTTTGTCACACTCCTCTTTTGAACTCGTCTTTCTGCAGGTTGCATCACTCAGATGTGAAGCAGATAAATGAATCATTTTTTTGTAGAATTGTCAGAAACTGCCATCGCTGTTCTGTGTGTGTCTTCCATATATTAGATTAGAAAACACTGCTCTAAGTGAATCCCAGCTCCCAGCTGTAGAAACTGAACATATTTACCAGATTAAGCTTTCCTGCTGTTTACACACATGTGACTGTCAATCATGTCAAAGACGATTAAAGGGAAGTGAGTATGCACCCAGCTCTTCTTCTCTTGGTGCCGCTGATCTGACACGACAGGTAAATAGGCGGTGGAACGCTCAATGGCACAGGCATAAGATTGAATATATTTTACAGGATTACTGTGATTGTATTGCAATACTAAACTCACTTCATGCCGACTGCTGCTCGTTTTGGGTAAATGTGTGAATAACGTTTCAGTCCCGGCTGACGTGAAACCAACCCAACACTCATGATTTGATTCTATTGGATTTTTCTTCTGTTAAAAACACTCATCAGAGCAGACTATTGATCCGTGCAGGTGGAATAATGTGGTGAAGGATTAGAGCAGAGATTGTTGTATTGACACTGAAAAAAAAGTTTTTATTAAAAGAAAGAAGTTTTCTTAAGCGGAGAAAGAAGACCAATGTGATCACAGACTAATCTTTCTGTCGTTGTTCGTTAAAGATTTCCCCTGACTCAT
The DNA here is from genome assembly GCA_020510985.1 of Pholidichthys leucotaenia. Taxonomy (NCBI): domain Eukaryota; kingdom Metazoa; phylum Chordata; class Actinopteri; order Cichliformes; family Pholidichthyidae; genus Pholidichthys; species Pholidichthys leucotaenia. The sequence goes on along the minus strand of CM035840.1, from coordinate 308,865,296 downwards.
TTCCCATGGACTGGGAGGAACCAGACTTGGCAGAGTTATTAGTCTTTCTCTACAAGGGTCACGCACTTCTCCCATCACTTTATGCAGCAGTGGAGACCTCACCTGTGCATTGTTTCCTCTGGCTTAAAGACATTGGCGCGGTGGCAACATATTTTTCTGTGGGGGATGGGGGTTGGGGGCACAGAAAACACATGACACTATTGTAACTGGAATATGTTAATTTTATACGATTTTTTTTTTAAAATTTTGCACAGTAACTTTGCATATTGAACTTACAATTTGAAGTATTGTACAACCGAGGTTTGAATGTTGGAATATTGGGCCAGTTGGGGTCCCACCCAGACGTCCTGTGTTTGGACATTTTACTGGTGTTATCCTTCTCTCCTTCCTCTGCTCTCACCTCTCCTGGAGCCTCTGCCTGAACACTTTCCTCCCCTTGGCTCCTCTCTTCTGTCTCATCTTGCCCTCTCTGAGCTCTGTCGAATTCATGTTCTCTCTCTGTCTATGGGGGTATACAAACAGGTTAGAAAATAAAAAGTGACATGTTTTGTCCTGCAGGATTTTTTTTGTCATGTTTACATGAATGACAAAAATATGTGTATTTTTTGTATTTTTATTCTAGTGTTTCTTTTTTCTACTGAGAGTAGAGAAGGAAAAAAAAAAAACCATTCATAATAGTATTTTTACTCATGCATACTTAAATTGTATAATCAGAGGTGGGTACAGTAGCCATAAATTCTACTCATGTAAAAGCAGTGCTTTGAAATTAATAATTAAAAGTAGACAACCAAAAATTTCTAGTAGAGTTAAGAGTACAAAGAGCACCCACCTAAAAACTTGAGTAATGCCTTCAGTCTTGAAGGTTGGAGGTTTCTCTCCAAAATTTATAACAATTTTCTTATAGTTTTCTACTTTTTTCTGTAAAGTTATCCAAATTTGAAACCATTTTCCTCAAATTTGTAATTTCCTCTTGTAAAATCAACTTTTCTTGTGCATTTGAGACTTTATTAAAAAGTTTGTGGATTATTTTATAGCTAATTTTTGTCTACAGTGGTGTGAAAAAGTGTTTGCCCCCTTCCTGATTTCTCATTTTTTTCTATGTCACACTTAAATGTTTCAGATCATCAAAAAAATTTAAATATTAGACAAGGATAACACAAGTAAACATAAAATGCATTTTTTAAATGAAGGTGTTTATTAATAAGGGGAAAAAAATCCAAACCTACATGGCCCTGTGTGAAAAAGTGGTTGCCCCCTACACCTAATAACTGGTTAGGCCACCCTTAGCAGCAACAACTACAATCAAGCCTTTGCAATAACTGGCAATGAGTCTTTTACAGCACTGTGGAGGAATTCTGGCCCACTCATCTTTACAGAATTGTTGTAATTAAGCCACATTGGAGGGTTTTTGAGCATGAACCGCCTTTTTAAGGCCATGTCACGGCATCTCAATCAGATTCAGGTCAGGACTTTGACTAAGGCACTCCAAAGTCTTCATTTTGTTTTTCTTAAGCCATTCAGAGGTGGACTTGTTGGTGTGTTTTGAATCATTGTCCTGTTACAGAACTCAAGTGTGCTTCAGCTTTGAACAGATGGCCGGACATTCTCCTTCAGGATTTTTTGGTAGACAGCAGATTTCATGGTTCCATTTACCACAGCAAGTCTTACAGGTCCTAAAGCAACAAAACAGCCCCAGACCATCACACTACCACCACCATATTTTACTGTTGTCATGATGTTCCTTTTTTTTCTGAAATGCCGTGTTACTTTTACGCCAGATGTAATGGAACACACACCTTCCAAAAAGTTCAACTTTTGTCTCGTCAGTCCACAGAGTATTTTCCTAAAAGTCTTGAGGATCATCAAGATGTTTTCTGGCAAAACTGAGACGAGCCTATATGTTCTTTTTGCTCAGCAGTGGTTTTATCTTGGAACTCTGCCATGCAGGCCATTTTTTTTCCAGTCTCTTTCTTATGGTGGCATCATGAACACTGACCTTAACAGAGACAAGTGAGGAATGCAGTTCTTTGGATGTTGTTGTGGGGTCTTTTGTGACCTCTTGGATGAGTCGTCGCTGTGCTCTTGGGGTAATTTTGGTCGGCCGGCCACTCCTGGGATGGTTCACCATGGTTCTATGTTTTTGCCATTTGTGGATAATGCCTCTCACTGTGGTTTGCTGGAGTCCCAAAGCTTTAGAAATAACTTTATAATGTTTTCCAGACTGATAGATCTCAGTTACTTTGTTTCTCATTTGTTCCTGAATTTCTTTGGATCGCAGCATGATGTCTAGCTTTGGAGGATTTTTTGGTCAACTTTGCTTTGTCAGGCAGGTCCGATTTAAGTGATTTCTTGACTGAGAACAGGTGTGGCAGTAATCAGGCCTTGGTGTGGCTAAAGAAAATGAACTCAGCTTTCCAAAGATGTGATAAACCACAATTAATTTATGTTTTAACGGGGGGAGGGGGGATCACTTTTTCACACAGGGCCATGTAGGTTTGGATTTTTTTTTACCCTTAATAATAAACACCTTCATTTAAAAACTGTATTTTGTGTTTACTTGTGTTATCTTTGTCTAATATTTAAATATGTTTGATGATTTTAAACATTTACTGTAAGTGTGAGAAACATATAAAAAAATTGAGAAATCAGGGAGGGGACAAACACTTTTTCACACCACCGTATTTTTTAAAAATAAAATTAGTTTTTAAATTATTTGAAAATAATTATTATAATAATTATTTGAAAATAAATCAGTTTGAAACAGACTGTGGTAATTGTTTTACTTTTTCCTTATAACAATTTACATTTTTGACCATAATTTTGCAGAGCCAGAACAGAACAATAATTTAACTCTTATTTCAAAGAAAAAAAAAATGTATTTAATGAAATAAATTAACTTAAATAACCAAAGATGCACTTTTTTCTGTTAAAGTATTTCTATATATTTGTAGGGGTTTTATTGTTGGTTTTTTTTTTTTTTTTAGAAATCTCCTCACCACCCAGACAGCAGGAAATACCTCCCTTATTTTAAAATCTAAACGTTGGCACGTTTAGTTTGTCTGAAGGCTGCTGACAGATTAAAGTCATTGACTTCGTGAATTTCGGTCATCTTAATTTGCCAGGTACATAATAATGAACATAAATTAGTTAATTAATATTAACTAAGGTAAAGGTAAAAACAGTTCCTTTTCATTCTTGTCTGAAATAGGTAAAATAAGAAAACTAATTAAATAGAAGACGAAAGGAGTTTGAAAATGTATTACCTTTTAAGGCAAAATGGCAGCCTCTTTCCTCATAAATTTGTGACTTTTTTCTCTCATAAAAAAAAATCCAGTGCTTCCTGTAAATTTATGTCTTTTTAAGATTTTTTATTTTTGTGTGTGTGTGTGTGGGGGGGGGGGTTTCCAATTCAAATCCGCAAAATTTTTCATATTTCTGGCATAAATTTTCTTGGAAATGTCTGACTTTTCCCCCAGTTTCGTAACTTTGTCACTTTTACCTATCTTGTAAATTTACGATTTTTTTTTTTTACCCCAGTATCATAAATTTGTGACTTTTCCCCATCTTATAAATTTATGACTTTTTCCCCGAGTTTTATAACTTTCTCACTTTTACCCATCTTGTAAATTTGTGACTTTTTTCTGTCTTTTAAATTTGCAACTTTATCCTTCAACTTCGTGAATTTGAAAATGTTCCCTATTTAGTAAATTTGCAACTTTTTCCCCCAGTTTCGTAAATTTGTTTCTTTGTCTCATTTTGTACATTTGCCACTTTCACCCCGTTAAGTAAATTTTCAACTTTCACCCAGTGTCATACCAGCCAACTATCTAACAAGTATCTTAAATATAAACAACTTAACATTAGCACTTCCACTGAGATACAGTGCATCCAGAAAGTATTCACAGCACTTCACTTTTTCCACATTTTGTTATGTTACAGCCTTTTTCCAAAAGGCATTGAATTAATTTGTGTCCTCAAAATTCTACACACAATACCTCATAATGACAACATGATAAAAAGAATTTTTGAGAATTTTGCTAATTTATTTAAAAAAAACAAAACAAAAAATAAGAAATCACATGTACGTAAGTATTCACAGCCTTTGCTCAGTACTCTGTTGATGCACCTTTGGCAGCAATTACAGCCTCAAGTCTTTTTGAATATGATGCCACAAGCTTGGCACACCTATCTTTGGGCAGTTTGACCCATTCCTCTTTGCAGCACCTCTCAAGCTCCATCAGGTTGGATGGGAAGCGTCGGTGCACAGCCATTTTCAGATCTCTCCAGAGATGTTCAATTGGATTCAAGTCTGGGCTCTGGCTGGGCCACTCAGGGACATTCACAGAGTTGTGCTGAAGCCACTCCTTTGATATCTTGGCTGTGTGCTTAGGGTCGTTGACCTGCTGAAAGATGAACCGTCACACCAGTCTCACGTCAAGAGAGAGGAGGAGCAGGTTTTCATCCAGGATGTCTTTGTATATTGCTGCATTCATCTTTCCCTCTATCCTGACTAGTCTCCCAGTTCCTGCCACTGAAAAACATGCCTAGAGCATGATGCTGCCACGACCATGCTTCACTGTAGGGATGGTATTGGCCTGGTGATGAGCGGTGCCTTGTTTCCTCCAAACATGATGCCTGGCATTCATGTGAAAGAGTTCAATCTTTGTCTCATCAGACCAGAGAATTTTGTTTCTTATGGTCTGAGAGTCCTTCAGGTGCCTTTTGGCAAACTCCAGGTGGGCTGCCATGTGCCTTTTAAGAAGGAGTGGCTTCTGTCTGGCCACTCTACCATACAGGCCTGATTGGTGGATTGCTGCAGAGATGGTTGTCCTTCTGGAAGGTTCTCCTCTCTCCACAGAGGAACGCTGGAGCTCTGACAGAGTGACCATTGGGTTCTTGGTCACCTCCCTGACTGAGGCCCTTCTCCCCCGATTGCTCAGTTTAGACAGCTGGCCAGCTCTAGGAAGAGTCCTGGTGCTTCTGAACTCCTTCCATTTATGGATGATGAAGGCCACTGTGCTCATTTGGACCTTCAAAGCAGCAGAAGTTTTTCTCTACCCTTCCCCAGATTTGTGTCTCAAGACAGTCCTGTCTCTAAGATTTACTGACAATTCCTTTGACTTCATGCTTGGTTTGTGCTCTGACATGCACTGTCAGCTGTGGGACCTTATATAGACAGGTGTGTGCCTTTCTAAATCATGTCCAATCAACTGAATTTACCACAGGTGGACTCCAGTTAAGCTGAAGAAACTTCTCAAGGATGATCAGTGGAAACAGGATGCACCTGAGCTCAATTTTGAGCGTATTATCTGTGAATATTTATGTACATGTGATTTCTTAGTTTATTTTTAATAAATTTGCAAAAAATCTCAAAAAAAACCTTTTTTCATGTTGTCGTTATGGGGTATTGTGTGTAGAATTTTAAAGAATAAAATTAATTTCATCCATTTTGGAATAAGGCTGTAGCATAAAAAAAATGTGGAAAAAGGGAAGCGCTGTGAATACTTTCCATATGCACTGTATTAGAAATTCACCACCAAATGTGAGCAGATTTGTTTTGACCCTCTGACGTGAGCAAACCTCCCCTTCCTTCCCAAACACCTGGGCCGAGCCGAGTCAAACCGGCCGACATGTTTTATTCATCGGAGGCCGTCACCATTCCCTTGATGGCGTCCAGCTCGTACGACGTTGTGACAGGGACGAAAGCGGCTGCCGGCTGCCTGTCTCATTGGCCCACTCATCCTGATAAGGTTTGGTAAAAAGGTCTAAACGGCGGTGACAGGTGTCGGCCTGCAGACTTCACTTTACATCACTCTCCTGTTAACTTTCTCCTGTTGTCTCTCTCTCCCTATTTGTCGCTCTGTCTCGGTCTCATTCCCGCTCACTCTTCCTCTATCTCATCTGCCTTTCATTTCGTTTTTTTTTCTTTTTGTTGTTTTTTTCCTCCTTCTCCTGATTGTTGTGGCCCGCAGCAGCACTATTGTCATTGTCGAGCAGGAAAAATAAACTACATTCTCGGCTGTTTTCTTTCTTCTCTTCATCTTGCCACAGTTTTGCTGGCATGCTTAAGGGATTAGATTATTTTGGTGTGACATCCTCAGCTTCTCTTTACTGTCTTTTCACAAAAAGCTCTCCAGAGGAGGAGGAGGAGGAGGAGGAGGAGGAGGAGGAGCCGCAAATCTCTGTTTTCACTCAGGCACTTGTTCCGCGTGGTGTTCGCGTGTTCTTTGGAAATATATGACAATATTGACGCTGACAGAGGGAGAATCTTAACTGCAGCGCTGAGATCTGGAGGAGGATCAAGAACTGAATTGTGTTACTTAGAGCATCAGATGCCGCTGCCGGGGGCTGCCAAAGCTAACCTCCAGTCTGTCAATTGATTTCCAGTCTTAGAGCGGAGTCACTTTATCTCTGTGAAAATCAGCTCCGAAGTCGAGAATTTGGTGGCACTCCTTTATTTAAAAAAAAAACAAAAGTTTTCAGAAAACAGATGCGCCAGGATTATGGCGATAGAGACCATATGTGAGCACAAATTTGTCTCAAGTCAAGCGCGTAATATGTAGCCGCATCTCAGGGTCCGTCTCCGTCATCGTTAGGGTTAACGGAAGGAACCCAAAAGCAGGCACAAGACACAAATATATACATATTTTTTTAAGATGGGATGGTGGCAAGTTCGTGGTTTCCCAGGCAGAGAACAGAGGGCACATGCCCCCCCAACCTAGAAAAGATAGAGACTCCCCCCCCCCCTCCAATATCATCATAAAGCAGTCCCTCCAGGATTTCACTGAATGTTTTTATGATTGTTGCAGCCCAAAAGGCCTGAATTTGCAGGAGCTTGTTGAAAAAGTTGCGATAAAAGCAACAATGTTTTGAGAGTTTTTTTTTTGCACTAAAAGTTGTGGGAAGAATTACAAATTTTAAAGCAGATGCTTTTTTCCATAGTTTACTGCAATGATATTCTATATAACAATACATGAAAAGCGCAGGATTGTAAAACAATTTCCCATTAGACAGTGATTTGTAGATTAAGCAGAAACTTCTGCTATACAGAAAAAAACTCTTTTGTGCAACAGCAAATACAGACTTTAACACAAAATCCATTACAACAGCTAAATTGCACTGAATGCATGTTAAGGAGTATAGACTTGGAAATTATTTGCAGCACCTTCATTTGAAAACTCCCTACGGTTCCCAACCACTCGATACTGAGCAGAGAGGAAAAAACAAATAATTTATTCTGTTGCTGTGTATTGTCTATCAGAGTCTGTGTTTTTCTGAAAAAAATTACAGACAATATTCTCTCTCTTTCCGTGCCTAACTCCTACCTGTCTGTCTATCTTCTGTGCGTCTTGACACACTCCTGTCTCATCAGACATTCACCCTTCATTGGGGGGAGGGGGGGGGTGTCCATGGCCAGACTGGAGATTCACAGGTTTAAAGCTCATTGACAAGATGTAGTAATGATTTTACCTCTAAAGATGTATAAAATGATCAAATACTGGCTGTTGTGTTAGATTTGCTCGTTTGTTTGTGGTTTTATGGCATCTCTCTTAATGTGTGCTCCCACGACGGGGTGCTTTTGAGGCAGGCAAACATTTTTCAGCACAAACCCAGCACTTCATACACACGGTCAGGACGGAGACATGGTGAGACGTCCACCAGCAGACGGAGGAAGGGATGGTGTTGGAAACCATGTGTTTGTTTTTTTGTTTTTTTTTTTTAAATCACACTTTTTCACTGTTCAGTCACACTGTTCCTGGTAAGGGGGCTCAGCAGCAGTTAATTACCACCACTACTGAGCTCTCTCCACCATTATCTGCTGCTATTTCTGCTGCCACTGTTTCCATCCCTCCATCATCACCTGCATATCCTCCTGTGTCCACTCATGTGTTTTCTGAGCGTTTGCCAATACTGGGTGGCAACCGGATCATCTGCGAAGAGCCCACAGTTCTTAAGAACTCAGAGGTCAGTGCTCCCCGGCACCTCCCAGCTCCAGTACCAGCTCCAGCTGCTGACGAGGTGCACGCTACAGCTCCAGCTATTTCTGAGGAGCCCATTCCTGTTCTGCCGAGGTGCATGCTCTGGTTCCTGTGGCTCATCCAGAGGAGGTCACCCCAGTAGCAGTGGACCAGGAGCTCAGACAAGTACTTTTATTTACTTTTTTAACATCAATTGTAGTTAACCCTTTGAGTGTGTATGGTGCAGAACTGCGACGTACCCCCTAGTGGTCAAGAGGGGTAAATATTTTTGTCAATAAAATAGTTCAGATTTCCAAGGCTATAACTCGGAAGTGGTAAGAGAAAATGACTTACTGTCAATTAGAAAGATGTAAAATTTGATCCAAAGTTTCAGATAGGAATAAATTTATGCATCTAATTTGCATAATGTTGCGGCACCTCTTTAAATTCCATAACTCAGTCAAAACTGGACTTTGGACTATTTACACAAAAAATGGTTCAGTCTTTTGACACCATTTTTTGTGCAGAGGTACCTCATCATCTTATCTTCAAAGTTTATGAACAAGAAATCAGTACAATTTAAAAAAAAACAGAAATTTCTCACTTACTTTTGACAAAGTCAGAGTGAGAAGGCAGGCGCAGTGATGCGCTCTGCAACTAGGGGCACACAGATTCTCACACTCAAAGGGTTAAGTCTTGCCTAGCCCCTGGTGATTGTGGTGACGCCTCACTCACTCCCTACCTTTCCTCCCTGTCCAAGGTGGCTGGGTCAGGAAAGGAGTCGCAGGAGAACCATGCTCCAACCGTTATCTCAGAGGTCGGTGGACCTCCACCCATCATCCCAGAGGTCAGGAGACCTCCGGCTGTAGCTTTGGGGGTCACTGATCTCCAGCTGTCTCATTCAGAGGTCAGCCCCCTCCAGCCGTCTCCTCCATAGGTCAGCACGCCTCCACCTCCCGTTTCGGAAGCCGGTGCACCACCACTGGGTTTTCCTAGGGTCAGAACTCTTCAGGTGCTCTCCCCGGAGCAAGGAGAGCCAGTATTGTTACCTCCAGAGCAAGAGACTTCTATGTTAATGTCTGTGCAAAGAGCACCACTGTTACCATCTGCTGAGCTCACAGATTCCATGTTGTCATCTCCAGAGCTTAAAGGTTCTTTGTTTTCTTCTCCAGAGGTTAAAATTTCTGAGAGTAAAGTTTTCATGCCATTTTCCGCTGAGTATGTTGCTTCTGTGTTATCCTCTGTTCAAGGGGCTTCTCATGTTGTTACCTTCACAGCGAAATGTGCCCATGGTGTGATTTTCAGAGCAAAGGGCTCGTGTGTCATTTTCAGAGCAAAGGGCTCCTGTATTATTTTCAGAGCAAAAGGCCCAAGTTTTCTCCTGTCTTGTGGCCCATGGACTTTGGTAGGCCACCCAACGCACTGTGTTCATCCGTCTGGTGGCACTTGGACTTTGGGAGACCACCCAGCACACCTTGTTTTGTTTTTGGGGCCTTGGATTTTGGATTGCCCCCACAAGCTGGGTTTGGTGTTTGGACTGTGCGTGGGGAAGGTGTTTGTTTCTGCCTGCCTGGCAATTTCCCCCACCACTCACCCTGGGAGGGTCATTTTGTGTTTGTTTGGGGTCGTCTAGAATCCGCCCTTAAGGAGGAGGGCCCTATCATGGGGGGACATGTGTGCAAACATGTCCCACGCGTTATGTTTCCCTTCAGTGACCATTATTGTTATTCTGCCCTTGCCTTTAGTTACAGTTCTTTCTGTGTATTATTATTATCACCCCTTATCCTGTCCTACTCATCATTTTAGGTTTACTTATGGTGACAGCACTCTCATTTTACTTCTGTTCCTCATTATTGGTCCTTTTGTGTTGTAATTATTCATGGCTGTATTTGATTGTGCTAATCACCACCTGCCATACATGTTCTGCACTTGCCTCACTTTCAGTGTGGTGATCTACTGTTAAGTTCACTGTGTAGTTGACTGTTTTGTTTCTCCACTTGGTTTGGCATGTCATACGTTATCTCTATGTTAGCTTCTCATGGTTTAGTTCAGTCTCATTTTTTCCTGCCGTGCAGTTGTGTTAATTTTTCCAACCTCATGCTGCATTTACTCTTTGTTATTTTGCAATGAATTATGTTTTCTTATCTCCATGTGATTGTTTCCTCTCCTTCGTCCTGTAGGGGCACACATAACAAAACTGGAGTAATGGCGTTCAACCCCATTAAAGTCAAAAAGAAAATAACAAACTAGTCCATCCTGTTTGAAACCTTGCTGAGTCTAGAAGTTTAAAAGTTTAATAATTAGGCGTCAGAATGAAAATTAAAAGATTTTTTTTCCAGTCCAAAATAACAGTTTACAAATGCTTTAAGTTACAGTAGAGGAATGTGAGTCTTCACTACACATACAGTGAAATATTTAAGCTGTTTTAATTTATATGTGATGATTATGGTTATCTTTTTTAAATTAAATTACAAATCATGGTATTCTAATTTACAGAGATGCACTAATATTCAGAATGAAGGCTTATTACTATGACAATAATAGAGAAGATGAAAAAGAATAAGCTACTCATGTAATTCACTCATTTACTGGCAGTTAACACGTTACCAGCAGAACTGAAACAGCTCAGCTGTCAGCAAACATCATTCAAGAGAGATTATTTTCCAACAGGTAATTTTAGCACATGCTAACAGTTTAATCAGTTTTCTAAAGCTGAGGCATTCGCTCATTGAAAATAAGAAGCGCTAACTTTACTTGCTAAAAACTCACTAACTTTACCAGTGCTATGTTTAGAAGTAGCCCATTTTCAGTCATTCTTCACCAGGGCGGAACGCTGCAGAAGTCTGCTGACAGGTGGCCAGAGACAGGGAACCTGAGAGGAGGAGGGGGTGTGATATGACAGTTACACTTTCTGTCCGTCACTCAATATAGTCTGTGTCGTACCTCGGTACACGTCTGTACTGTACTGTGGGTGCTGTACCGAAAAATGCAAATACAAGTACTGTTACACCCCTAATATATATATGTATATATCCAGATTTTTTTTTTCAACATTTTAGAGGGTTTGAATTCTTCCCTATTACAAAATCTTGCACATTGCTCCCCAAAACCCAGGAATGGCCCTGATGACAATAATACTGTTAGTGTCGCCTTCAGTAGAAAATATCTGGTTTATTGTGCCCTCCCCTTCCCAACAGTGACATGAAATATCCATGCATGAGAGGTGCTGTGTGCTGGCAGGCAAATGCTTGGACCCCTAGGCCAGAAGCCCCCCCCCCCCCCAAGGTCTGACCAACTTTGAATCACTGTACAGTGACAATGTGAAGAGTTTGCAGTGACAGTGGTAGGCCTGTGCAAAACTCCCTAAAGGAGCCCCACCTCTCGCTCTTGCAAGTGCATGTCTTATGTAAACAAACAAGTGAGAGCGGCAGTTATCTGTCAGGCAATAACAAAAGAAAGAACAAGAACAGCATTTTACACTGAACAGGAACTTTAAATAGAAGTTAAACCAGTTAGGGGCAGATTTACTAAGTCAGTGCAAATTAGCGAGTGTGCAAATTAGACAGAGTGCCTCATGGAGTGGCCAATTTTTGTCAGTGCAAAACAACATGCAAAATTATGAACACAGACGCAGTCACTTCATTTCAATAATGACCACCCATCCACCAAGAGCACCACATAATTGCGCACAGGCACAGCTGATGAGGAAGCAGGTCATCAACACAGGCGCAGCCTGTTTGGAGGAGCATAATATATAAAGCTTTTTTTATTAATTTTGTTTAAGCGCAAACCCCACTAATATAATTTGTTTTTGGTCATTATATTTCAAATTTTAGATTTTCATTTAACATGGACAACTTTTTTGTTTAATATGTATGAATGAAGCATTTGTATCTAATTTAATAAAGGACTACTCATGAATAAATTGATTATTTAACCAACATGTTTATTTTATTAACACTAGAACCATCAAGATGGTCTGATGGAGACTCTGGGGTTTTATTATGTGAATTACTTTGTTTTAACAAAATCTACAGGTCTCGTAGTTCACAGCTTTTTATAAATGCCATTGAGTTATCGTGTTGCAATTTCGGGGAATGTTTCTTTGGATCTGTGCACTCTTTTTGTTAATAATCTCATTGTTGTTTTCCTCCTATATTGTGTATCCTGAACTGGGAGAGAGAAATAGAGAGAAGAAGGTGTCACACGTGGCTCTAGGGAGCCACGCAATAAGAGAGCCAAGGGAGAGCCAGTCAGTTGTGATGTTTAATAGTGACAGGGGTAAGGGATGAGGAAAGCACAGATGCTCATACATAGTTACACTCATGGGCAGTACAGCAACAGAGTTAACAGTTAATAAGGTGGTGCTCCCAAGGGATTCGCTAAGACTAGTAGAGGGCTTGCGCCGGACATGGGGGCACAGAGGCACAAATACTTCTTACGGGAAAACACTTATGAGAGATGCTGGATGATGAGACAAGGGCTGGCACCGGACGAAGGGGCTCCAGCCTAGTAGTGCTTATGTCGCAGCGCCGAATGATCGTGGCTGCTCCTCCTTATACTCATTAGCAGCGCCCCAGCTGATGAGGATTAATTGGCCCCAGCCGTCCCGTGACACTGACAGCTGGGAGCCAGCTGAGGCGCTGCCCAATGAGAGGCAGGGATAAAAGGAGCATGGGCTGAGCGCTGAGCCGGCGTCTCACCCCATGGTGACAGAGCCTCCCCCTCACGGTCGGGCTCCCGAACGACCAGGAACATCCCAGCCCCCCCCCCCCCCCCACCTAGGGTGGGCGGAAGGGAGGCAGGACCGGAGGGGAAGATGCAAAGGGAAGGACAAAACAAAAAAAACCCAATGGACAATGTAGGGTCGCAGGGCAGAGAGAGGAAAAAACCCAAACACAATACGTTACAAAACAGGGAAAAATTAACCCAGGGCACAGATGAGGAGAAAACTGAGCAGGACACAGGTTACGCTCTACTCAGATAACACAACGTGTAGCCCAGGGCAAGAAAGGGAGGAAAAAAAAAAACCCAAAGAGGTAACAGGACAAATAAAGCAATTACAGAGTATGGTTAAGGGGGAACGAAACACACTACTCCATAACGCACTCCTACAAAGCTAAAGATAAAATAAGGGTGATGAAAGACGCTGAGTACGGGTGGCAGGGAAAACAATACACAGCGCCATTTACAAAGAGGGACACCCAAGGAAATAACGGTGACAGGGTAGGAACAGGATGAACATGAGGGAAAAAAAATGCTGAGTACGGTTTACAAGGGGGAGAATGCAATACACAGCACCAAAAAAAAACGGGGGATTACCTAGAGGAATAAAGGTGACAGGATCATAGGATAACAATAAGGTAAAATGCTGAGTACGGTTATAAGGGGAAAAAACACGATACACAGCACTAAATACAAGGGTCACCTAGAGGGATAATGGTGACAGGAGCACAGGATAATGATAAGATAAAAATGCTGAGTGTGGTTAATAAAAAAAACACTACACACAGCACAAAAACATATATTCCCCTAACGGACAAGGAAACTACACCCGAGTGACCTCAATAATAATAAAAGAAGTAAAGGACACCCGAGGAGACGGCAGGCAGAGTCCAAAACGGCCGGAATTGTTCTGGTAATCTCCCCGCCTATTGTCCAGTTGGCAACCCGGGGAAGAGATAATGTTCGGGCGGCCAAGTCCAAACCCAAGTTCCAAGAAACTAGGCCACCGGTAGCCGTGCCAGGCCACCCAGCAACAATACAGTTCGTCGGGAGGTGGGACCAGCTCGCCGAACCAGAAGACTTGCAGGTCGAGCCGTCGACCCGCGTCACTCAACCACCAGGACCGTTGAGACGGGCGAAGGGTCAGAGTGGACCCCGGAGGAAGAGGCTTAGGGGAGAGCCGATGATGAGGTAGACTAGCGTCAGGCTGCAGGGGAACAGCCACCTCCCCACTGGACCTGGACAACACTGGGGTGGCACCCGCGTCGGACCCCGATTGGGTCTGAGGTGAACCCACGCTGAACGCCGCTGGAGCAGCACCTGCGTCGGACCCCGATTGGGTCTCGGGCGAATCCACGTCGAGCACCGCTGGAGCAGCACCCACGACGGACCCCAACTGGGTTGGCACCGCACCAGAACCGACCTTCAACACTGAACCTGGACCCCACAGCACCACGAGGAACGACAACTCCTCGCCGGTGACCCTGGGAGGAGGCTCAGAGGAGAAAACAGAACCGGGGTCAGGATCACTGGCAGCGCCAGAACCCGGCGGAATGAGCTCAGATGCAGCGGGCGGCTGCACCCGGCTCATCCCCCCTAGAGACAGGCTAAAGTGCTCAGAGAAATAGAGGGAGAAAAGAGAGAGGAGCACTCGCCTGATCTCGGGTTCCGACGCCGTCCAGGACTGCGAAGATCCAGGATCCGTTGTCCGGAGGTCGTTGTCAGGCTCCCATTCGGCTGCGTTGGGCCCCGCAGCCAGAACGATGGTCAGCGCAGCTTGAGGTTCCTCCAGCGCAAGTAGCCACGCCGACAGTCCACGCGGCGTGATGGTAGGAGAACCTCGTCCTGCTGGACCGAACCGCACCTCCGTGGAGACCCAGGGACACTTGGTCGTCGGCGCAGACTCCACACAGCAGTCGGTCTTCCTCCTGTGCCCACAACGTAGCTGCGGAACCGCAGGCCCTCTCCTCGTCCCACCACGTTGACCCGGAGCCGGGGAGCGCTCGGCGGAGAGAGACACAGAGGATGCAGGATTAAAGGAACAGGTTACAGCAGGTGGTGGGAGTTCAGGGAGCTGCGAACCCCAAACTCCACCTCCAGGAGTGTGACAGAGCAAATCATTAAACTGATGTAAATAAACTGAGACTTGCCTGCCTCCTGGAGGTTGGGTGGAGCCTGCTGCGGTGAACATTGCTTCCTCCTCTCCCCGCCAGGCGATAACGGAGGACCCCCTGGGAAATCGTCTGGGGACCGCTCGCGTCGTCTCCAGGAGAGGGTTCACCAGGCCGGGATTCCAGGCACACACAGCAGTCGGGGAGCGCATCGAGGAGGAGGGGGTATCAGCCGGGGTGAGCCAGCCCGAATGCCCTGGAGTGACAGCGGGGGAATGAGGCTGAGGGAACGAGGCTGTAAAATCTCCACACTGACTAGGCGAAAAGGTGACAGCTGCGTGGGAGGAGAGGTCCTGGTGGGAGCCCAGAACTGGATCTGGACGGGGTTCATGCTGAGGTGACTTGGCGAAGTGATGACGGCTATTCCCAGGGGACGAAGCGAGGGGGGAACCCAGGAATCGCCGCTCCTGATCAGAGACCGAGGCGAGGAAGGCGTTGAGCTTGAGAAAGCTTTGCTGCCCTGGAGTCCTCTCCACCAATCTCACTGCCGCCGCCACGTGCCTGCAGATGGTGAATGGATGCACAACGGGAATCGCGTCAGCCGCTCGGTCCCAGACGTAACTGCTGTCAGCTGCGGCTCCATGGGGGGAATCCCGAGTGACGTGATGCAGAACGGGGGAAGCCCTCTGGGTGGCGCGAACTCCCGGGCTGGAATGGCAGCAGGAACGGGGTCCCGAAGTGGGGGGCAACGTCATCCACTTCGGCGTTCTGCCGGGGTTTCCATCCAACCCGCGGAGCTTCTCTCGCTGTGTGTCCATGGCGTCAATCCTGGCACTGACCTCAAGATGGAATAAGGAGCGAGTTAACTGTCCAGGAGATCCTCAGCACGGCCCGGATGCCAGGGTCTCGCGTTGGAGGCGTCGTGCAGGGTGAAGAGCGTCCTGTCGACAGCCCCCAGGATGGACCTCAGCTCGTCGCCCTGGCACCGGAGGTGACTCCTGGGAAACGGCGTGCTAACGGCGCTAACACCCGGACAGGAAGGTACAAGTCCAAACCATTTACGGCCGCCGGCAACTCATTCTGGCTGCGACATACTGTCACACGTGGCTCTAGGGAGCCACGCAATAAGAGAGCCAAGGGCGAGCCAGTCAGTTGTGATGTTTAATAGTGACAGGGGTAAGGGATGAGGAAAGCACAGATGCTCATACATAGTTACACTCATGGGCAGTACAGCAACAGAGTTAACAGTTAATAAGGTGGCGCTCCCAAGTGATTCGCTAAGACTAGTAGAGGGCTTGCGCCGGACATGGGGGCACAGAGGCACAAATACTTCTTACGGGAAAACACTTACGAGAGATGCTGGATGATGAGACAAGGGCTGGCACCGGACGAAGGGGCTCCAGCCTAGTAGTGCTTATGTCGCAGCGCCGAATGATCGTGGCTGCTCCTCCTTATACTCATTAGCAGCGCCCCAGCTGATGAGGATTAATTGGCCCCAGCCGTCCCGTGACACTGACAGCTGGGAGCCAGCTGAGGCGCTGCCCAATGAGAGGCAGGGATAAAAGGAGCATGGGCTGAGCGCCGAGCCGGCGTCTCACCCCATGGTGACAGAAGGAACTGAATTACCGTTTTATGCACAGCAAAAAGAAATACTGTAAGAATGTATAGAAATAAGGATAAAGAAAATTGGCAATGTGAAAGATTTTGCTTCAAGAGCGAGAAGAAGCTGATAGGGAAACTCCAGATCCGAGTCTAATGTCTGTAGAAAAGAAAAAAAGAGTCATTATTGGCAAACACCACCTGTATGTCCACTGCAGGTATAAGGGCTCCTGTATGTATCCTATTTTATGGATACAAATTCATGTCGTAGGCTATATACAGAAAAACAAACAAAATTAAAAAAAAAAAAAAAACTGCTGGCTGATGTCCAGTTCAGCATAACACTGATCTCTGTGAGACCGTTGATATTCATATAATCTGTTCTTCTGTCATCCCACATAAAGTCAAGCACAGAGAGAAGCTTCTGCCATGCGCCCTTGGTTCTTTCCAGTGTCTCCTGGCACCAGCGATCACTATCATGTCAGGCGCAGATGAATTAAGACAAGCTTTTATTGGGCGTTAAATCCTGGCGCATTTATCAGCAGACTGACAGCCACAAACCTTAGTAAATCACCTTGTGCCAGTCATTTTAATACTCCCCTTCCTCAAATTTGCGTGTTGACATGACAACTCCCACAAAAACATATACAATGAGGCCAGGTGCAAAATTAGCATAGTTCATGCATTTCTACCACAAATTCTGCCCTGCACCCTTTAGTAAATCTCAACAGTAGTTTTTTAATGCCAAACAGGGTTTTGTGATGGCGCAGCATGTTAGTAAATCTGCCCCTTAATGTCAAATAACAATTTTTCCTTCATAAATTATTGTATAATTTTAGCTAAACTTGCAACTTTTTCTTGTAAATTTTATAACTTTTCTGTAGAATTGGCTCTTTTGTTATGTAGATTTTTTTTTTTTTTTATAATCCTTTATTAGTCCCACAGTGGGGAAATTACCAGGCATCCACCTGGCCTTTACCGTTCACACACACATTCACACCTAGGGCCACATCAGAGCCCCCAGTTAACCTAACTTGCATGTTTTTGGCCTGTGGGAGGAAACCGGAGTACCCAGGGTAAACCCACGCAGACACGGGGAGAACATGCAAACTCCACACAGAAGGGTCACCGATGGTCAGATGTTATTTTTCATGTAAATCTGGCACATTTTCCTCCTTTATGTACCACTTTCATCACATAAATTGACAAAAATAAGACACAACACTCGACAAATTAAAAATCATTATTGATATTCAACAGCTATCTACCATGTGACTGACCCACGTACTGAGATCACCACAGTGTTTTCTGGCCCCAACAGAGCAAAACAAAGCGTGGCTTTAATTTCCCCTGCGGCCCTGGCGGGCCGACAGACATCAGGATTCAAACTCCCATCACCACTTGAAGGATTATGCGCCCAATCAAATTCACTACTGTTATTTAATCCAGCTGGTGGTGGAGTGAGCATCGAGGAAGCAGATGAAAGGAAGAACCGCGTGTTTGCGTTTGGCGCTTTGACCTGCTTCATTTGTATCTGCGGGAATCTTAATAAGAGCACACAGAGCTGAAGAGGAGCACAGCGGCCAAGCGCGGCGTCTCACTCTAATGACTAATAACCGCTGGAATCAAAAGGTCGCGGCGAGGAAAATATGAAGATCAGAGTGAAACACGGCGGCGTCTTTGTTTAACTCTAATTCACAAACAAGCAACAGAAAATTCATTCTGGCTGTGATATTTGTCGACCTTTACAGAGAGATCAGTTTTCTCAGGGGAGCATTCATCGTGCGGATGACTCCATCACGGCCACCAACAGAAATTTAAGGCCACGTGTACATGACACTTTTACTCCAAACTGTCTTTTACAGGGTGGCTGGCTGTGCGTACTGTGCTGGGATTTTGGAGGTGTGAAAGTGTAAAGGTTTGTGCACGGGAAAAATGGTAACGGTGACATTGGTGTCACAGGAGCACGAATGGGACATAACCAGTGGGTGATTTAAGGGGGGATGGGAGGGGATGGCATCCCCCCTGTTAGCAAACTGACCCCAAGTCATCTCCCTGGTTTAGCTGCCCTCCCCCCCTCCCCGTAAAATAGTCCAAGGACAGGTTAACTACATGTTCTCAAGTAGCATTTTTCTTCTTACAAAACCGTGCTTTTGACTTTAAGATAAGACAAGATAAGCCTTTATTAGTCCCACAATGGGGAAATTCCTTTATCTCCCAGATTTGTGAATTTGCGAGTTTTTCCCTCAGTGTTATGAATTTGTAACTTCTTTCCATCTTGTAAATTTGAGACTTTTCCTCAAAGTTTCATAAATTTGCGACTTTTTGCCATCTTGTGAATTTGTGACTTTTCTCCTCAGTTTTGTAAATTTGACTTTCTCATCTTGTAAATTTGTGATTTTTCTTCTCAGTTTCATAAATTTGTGACTTTTCCCCAGCTTGGAAATTTGTGACTTTTTCCTCATCTATCTATAAATGCAGCAAATCTCCGTCTGTGTGTGTGTTTGTCTGTCTGTTCCACGGATATCTCTTGAACCATTTGTGAGACTGGCCTCAGATTTTAATCATGGTTTCCCGAGGTTACGAGGGTGTGCATCGCCAAATGTGGAGTTGCTCAGTCAAAATATGTAATTTTTTATCAGTGAAAGTTTAGCCACAGCTTTATCTCATGCCCAGGCTTCTAGGAGTGTGGGCGGGGTTTGGTTTCAGATTGACTGCTACTGATTGGCTAATACGTACATTATGGCATCAGTAACCACAGCGCCCTGTTTGCAAAACAAGGAAGCAAAATGCAACAAATTTGACTAGAAAAAGATAATACTTAAGATTTAATACTTAAAAAATTATGCCATAAAGTTGCTGTGATTGCATAGGTCTAATGGATAATTTGGCATGGAGAACACGAGGGGGGGTTGGAGCAACAGCTGAACCGCTGGGACCACGGGTAAAGCAACAGCCGAGACTCCCATTAACCTGGCAGGCTGAGCTTGGCTCCCTACAAAGCACTGTGATCCACTGGTTCAGCTGCTGCTTCTCCCACCAGTGTCCAACCAGCTGCTCCATGATCGTTCACGGGGACGCACGCCCAGCCTGCCCCAGTCAGCGGTACATGGGGCTCCCTTTACAGCCTGACTAGGATACCTGTTTAAGACTGGAATACTTGCTTTCTACAGGCACAATGGCACTCCTCTCGGTGTGCTTGCACAATTATTAAAAGTTAATTATAAAATGTTAATAACTGTGGAGCAGAATGCCCAGATCAACTGCATATCATATGTGGCCACATACATGGTTTAACTAAATGACGACCGTCACCAAACTAGATACAAAAACGCTCAATAGCTCATAAAAGATCACACAAATAAGTGATCTGTGTCACGATTCGTTGCCATTTTATAGGCAGCAGAGAGGAGAAAAGCCGAAAATGCTGGATGAAGCTATGCTTGTTTTTTTCATAAATGTCCAGTGATAATTCCAGTGAATAAACAGGAGCAAACAACAGGCTACAGCAGGTACTTACAGAAATGAAACACTAGAGTGAACCGTGCTCTGGAGCAGGAGAAACAATACAATGCACCGACAATACACAGGAGTGCAGACAGAGCTTAAATAATACCAAACCAAATGATCACAGTGGCCCTGCAATGGACTGGCGATCTGTCCAGGGTGTACCCTGCCTCTCGCCCAAAAGATGCTGGGATAGGCTCCAGCCCCCCCCCCCCCCGCGACCTGAAAAGGATTAAGCGGAAGAAGATGGATGGATGGATGATCACAGTGATTACTGGTGCGAGTAGGAGTGAGTGTGTGTAGAGTTGATAGAATGCAGGTGTTAATGATTGTGTGTGTGTATGTGTGGGTGTGTGGCAGAGAGCAGGAATGAGTAGCCTGGATGAGAGGAAACAGGTGTGTGAGTGGATGCATGTAGGAAAGAGTAGGTGTGAGTATGTGTGTGCGTGTGTGTGAGTGTGACAGACACAAATGATAATAATAGGCAGCTGGCACGAACTGGCAGGGAGAGGAAGGCGTGGCTGTAAGCTGGCAAGGAGCCAAGAACCAGAGGCTCCTGCCAGCAGTAAATAAGGAGACCAACAACACAGGAGAAAATGCAGCCACACATCATGGAGCTGGATTGGAATCCAATCCAGTCCATGACAATCTGTCAAAAAAAATAGACAAGCGGTTCTTAAACAGTGGTTAACATTGGATGTCCCATTCATTTTCAGTTATTCTGTAATTAATATTCACACAATCAAATAAATCTCAGTTCAGTCTCTTTCATATTTGTCAAAGTCTAACATGTGTGATTGCCTACATATAGGCTACACCTCTGTATTCCACTTTCAAACATAGCTTACGCAGCCAGACACGACCTGGCTCAAAAGCACGCTAACTGATGGCGATTAAAAAAAAGTTATTTTCAATAAAATGAAAAAAAAAAAGATAATGCATGGCGTGTGCTTTTTTCCTGAGGCTGATTTGTGGTTCCAGTGATCAGCTGATTGGATCCACCCTTTTTTGTTTTTTTACCAAAGGTATAAAAAAAAAAAAAAAAGATGGGAGGGAAGGCCCTCCAACCTTTGCTCCACAAATGCCATGTCAACCATATGCTGGATAAATTTTCAGCATGGGGCACATATTTTTTCCAGTTTACAAAATTTTTCACCCAGTCTGAGGTGTGTGTGGAAAAAAAAATGCATTTTG
This sequence comes from Pholidichthys leucotaenia, assembly GCA_020510985.1. Taxonomy (NCBI): domain Eukaryota; kingdom Metazoa; phylum Chordata; class Actinopteri; order Cichliformes; family Pholidichthyidae; genus Pholidichthys; species Pholidichthys leucotaenia. The sequence goes on along the minus strand of CM035840.1, from coordinate 308,844,202 downwards.
GTTAACGTTTAGAGGGTCAAAAATGCGATAGTTTAGGCGGAATAATAATAATTATAATAAATAATCTTTTTGCATCAATAAAAAACAAACACTTACAATAGAGTTACAGTGCTGAGTCTTTGCCAGTCAAACCATCAAGGTTCAGATCATTTGGCCTCAGTATCATCCCAGCGCGACGATATAAGCACCGTCTCAATCTTAGCATTAAAGTTTTAAAAAAACCTTTTAATAACAAAATGTTGCTATAATATAAACTGATGCACTACAATAGGTCTCAAATATTTGTAAATGTGTCCTGTTATAGTACTGCATGAGTTTATTGATGATACACAGAAGAAATTCAATATTACACTGAACTCCATCACTGAACAAGCACTGCAAGATGGCTCCCTCCGTTGGCAAACGTCTGCTCATTCTGCTCCCGAATGCCAACTTTTCTCCTTTTTTGCACAGTTGCTGTTCTTTTTACGGTGCATGGAGGTCATGCACTGTTAACATGTGACCGACAGACACTACTGGATATCGCCAAGTCAAGCAGCCACACGGAGTTTACTGGTTTTATACCACCCGCCCTGCAATGCATCTTCCACCCCCGCGGTGACCCTCAGCACCCCCAGGAAGGCCCCGAAGTACTGAGCCCACATGAGCATGCTGACCCGAAGACAGCTTGTCGGAGGCAGGGCCAAAGGAGAAGCAAGAGAGGAGGGATACATGCTAGGCTAAAGGCTCACTCCAGCTGGCCACTGCTACCCAGTCTCTTAATGGCAAATGTTTGGTCTTTGGAAAATAAGCTAGATGAATTAAGAGCAAGGATTGAAGACCAGTGGGAGACAAGAGAGTGCTGTACCCTAATTTTCTGCGAGACCTGGCTTTCAGATAGAGTCCCAGAGAGCGCTATGCAGCAACAGACCCACTCAACACACCGGGCAGACAGAACAGGAGACTGGTAAGATGAGGGGTGGGGGGGGGGTGGGGGGGTTATTTATAAACCACTCGCGGTGTGGAGATGTACAAACCATCTACAAGCGCTGCTCGCCCAACGTGGAGTTTTTACTGCTGAAATGCCGTCCCTATTGTTTACCTTGGGAATTTACCGCTATGTTTTTGCCCACTGCATAGTACTATTATCCACAGAGCAACTACACAGTAGCGCTAAACAAACTCCATGACGTCATCAGCGCAATAGAGACGAAACATCCTGATGCTGTTTTTATTGTTGCTGGTGACTTTAACCAGTGCAATTTACGGACCGTACTCCCCAAATAATACCAACATGTGGACATTCCCACCCGCAATAAAAGCACATTGGATCATGTTTATTCCTACATAAGTGGTGCCTACAGAGCCCCCGCAACCTCCGTAAATTTGTGATTTTCCCCCTCAGTTTCAAAATTTTATGACTTCTTCCCAGCTTGTAAGTTTGTGACTTTTTCTCATCTTGTAGATTTGTGACTTTTCCCCTCAGTTTTTTAAATTTCTGACTTTTTCTCAATTTGTAAATTTGTGACTTTTCCCCTCATTTTTATTTATTATTTTTTTTAAATTTGTGACTTTTTCTCATCTTGTAAATTTGTGATTTTCCCCTCAGGTTCATAAATTTGTGACTTTTTCTCAACTTTTGAATTTGTGACTTTTTCCTCATCTAGGACATTTAGGCTGGATTCTCATTCAAGATGGCGACCGGGATGGTCACACTTTTTCAGTGCTGAGACAAAGTCACTGACAAAGTCACTGATTTTGCCATTAAAAGTGGCTGGCCTGCAGCGATCGGCGCTCGTGGCGAACACGCACGGGCTGAATTGCCACCTCCGTTGGATTGCCCTTTAATCGCCTTTCTCCAGCGACTTCCTGCGCCTTCCTGAAGCAATTGCTAAGCTAACACTAGTTAGCTTAATGCTACCTGAAGCGATTGCTAAGCTAACACCAGTTAGCTTAATGCTGGCACCAGTCTCTAAATAACTAACCTACAGCGATCGGATATACCTCCGGTGGATTACCCCTTTGATCGCTTTTATCCGGCCACTGTGAGTAAACTGACCAGCGATTCCAGCGCTTCCTTGTGATTCACTGATGTGCCCTACCTGAAGCGATTGCTAAGCTAACGCTAGTTAGCTTAATACTGGCGCCAGCCATTCCACCTAACACCAGCCTGAATCAAAGCCCAGCTGCGAGGCCCAGCGGAGATACTACCAGGCAGGCGGCTATTTGTTGACGGGGCTCAGCAGAGATTTCACCCAGGCAGACGGCGGTAGGCGGCGGTGCCCAGCGGAGGACTTACCGTGACTGCAGCGGCGGTGTGCGACGAGACTACCCGAAGCGATTGCTAAGCTAACGCTAGTTAGCTTAATGCTGGCGCCAGTCATTCCACCTTACACCAGCCTGAATCGAAGCCCAGCTGCGAGGCCCAGCGGAGATACTACCAGGCAAGCGGCTATTTGGTGACGGGGCTCAGCAGAGATTTCACCCAGGCAGACGACGGTAGGTGGCGGTGCCTAGCGGAGGACTTACCGTGACCTCAGCGGAGCTCGGTGGCAGCGGCGGTGTGTGACGAGACTCGGTTGGAGGAGCGGGACGGGAGACCAGTTACGGCGACTATGAGCAACGAGACCAGCAACGGAAGGGGCTAGTTGGCTAGCTGAGGCCCAGCTGGATTCGAGGACGATCGGATCAGATTCTGGCGATATAAGCAGAATTTATTTTACTATCCGCAGATTTTCTTTTTCCTTCTTTCCAAGAAAGACTGAAGATGGCTGCCACCGGATTAAAAAGTGGGCTGATGGGCACCACTAATAAGCCTTCTCTACTTCTCTACTTCCTCTTCGTTTTGTCTTTGTGTGTCTGGACCTGCAACAAGAAGGATTTTCCGACAAACTCAACCAAAGGTGAAGTTAAAAAGTTTTATCTGTATGGATTTGGGCTTGGACATCTCACCCTACACTCTATGTGGTCTTTAAAAGCCCTGAGCAAAAACTTCCAAATTAAGGCAAACATGGCTGTTAAGCAAAAATCACAATATGGCAGAGGATATACAATTAAAGTTCTGTTAGTTCTGCTACTTCTGGCAGGAGATATTCACCTTAACCCTGGACCTGCCACTATTAAACAGCAGACCACTGGGTTAGCACAAAACCGAGCTGTACAAAAGCAAAAACAACATTTATTTTTCCAAACTTTTAATCATGCACGAGTTCTTTGGGACACCAAGGCTAAACCAAAGGGGATCCTCGGCGGTCATTTAAACATACGGAGCATAATCCCCAAAAGAGATGAGATTTCGGTGTTGCTGTTGGACTCAAATCTGGACTACCTTTGTCTCTCAGAAAGCTGGCTACACAGTAACATAGACACTAATATGATCAATATTGTGGGCTACCAGTGTTTTAGAAAAGACAGGCAGGTAGGGAAGGGAGGAGGTGTTTTAATTTACATCAAAGAGAAATATAAATGTCAACTGGTTGATTTGAATACTTCACTTGAATGTTTAGCTGTTAATGTATGTCTCTCTCCGGTAATGAATTTCAACATTGCAGTAGTGTACAACCCACCGTCACACAACTCTTCCTTTTATAATGAATTAAGTGTTCTGGTTAAACAACTTGAGAAGAACAGAGAAACAATAATTCATGGTGACTTTAATATCAACTGGTCTGATAAAAAAGACAAACAAAAACTGAAAAGCCTCATGACTAAATTTAATTACCAGCAAATCATCAAAGGACCCACCAGGATAACCAAACAATCGAGAACACTTATTGACATGGTATTTACTAATAAACCAGAACGAATAACCAGAACCTATAATCTTGTAACTGGTCTCTCAGATCATAACATGGTTCTTGCTGTCAGGAAACTTACTAAAAAGCGACTACAGTATTTTGGGGGAGTCGATATTGACAAATCAAATTTTATTATCCCCAAATCAAAAAATGAGGAGTTTGAACATTACTTAGAGAATCAAAATTGGGAGCAGCTCATGGCAACATGTGAAGTAGATGATTGTTGTAATTTTATAACTGCAACAATCACAAAGTCTATAGAAAAATTTTCAAAGCAAATTAAAAGTAGACAACAGAAGATTAGCCTACTATGGTTAAATAATGAAATAAGAAAACTTATGAAGAGGCGAGACTATGCACTGAAAACATCACTAACCTCCAAACTACAAAATGATCACCTTGTGTACAAAAGTTTAAGAAATAAAGTGGTACATGAGCTGCGAAAATCAAAAATATCTTATTACAATAAACTGATAGATCATGCAAAGGGTAACAACAGTTCCCTATGGAGGCATTTAAATAACTTAACTAATAAAAAAAAACGATCAGAAGGGGGTAAAGGAACTTAGAATCAATGGCAAGACCGTCAGTGACAAGGCTACTTTGGCAAATGAATTTAATTCACACTTTGTGGGCTCTGTGGAAGACTTAACAAAAATTTTTGTGCTGCCAAATGTGCTCAACAACACAAATTCCATACTTCCAACAGATACTTTTCACATCGATGAGGTAAATGAGAAGTTAATTGCTGGTATTGTTAAAACACTGTCAAACTCAAAAACTAATGATATCTACAATATGAGCACCTCCTTTCTCAAAATGCACAGCAAAATATTAATCAAACCACTGACTCATCTCATTAATCTCTCCATTAGGTCTAATACATTTCCATCTGGCTGGAAAAAAGCTGTCGTCATTGTCATATAATGTGATATTTATATGTGGTGTGTCTTTAAGACTGTGGTGACGTCACAGGTCAGAGTTGACCTTCACCGAGTGAATAGATATGAAAATGGCGATGTGTTGATGTTGCCACCTGTTAATGTTCCTGCTCCTAGTTTTTAAAAGAGAACTTTGTTGAAACCACTATTCGTGTGGACCTCAGTTCTTTACATGGTGTCAGAAGTGCTTGACGGACGCTCTGCTTCAGTAAGATGGCCTTGTTTAATCCCCCGGAAAGTTTTCCTTTTCATCGTCCAAATGAATGGGCGGGCTGGAAAGAGCGCTTTCTGCGTTTCCGGACGGCTACAAAACTGAATAAAGAGGACGGCGAAATTCAGGTCAGTTCACTGATTTACGCCATGGGCCCCGAAGCTGAAAACATCTTCAAATCATTCTCATTTACTGAGGAAACGGATCAAAAGAAGTTTGACGTTGTGTTAGGAAAATACGACGAGTACTTCTGTCCCAAACGGAACGTGATCCATGAGCGCGCTTGTTTTCACCAGAGGCTGCAGCGGCCCGGTGAGAAAGTGGAAATGTTTATCAGAGCCCTTTTTGAGATGTCAGAACACTGTGACTTTGGTGTAAAGAGAGATGAACATATCCGTGACCGAATTGTTGTGGGCATCCTTGATAAAGAGCTGTCACGTAAACTGCAGATGATGGCTGATCTAACGCTTGCCCAAACCATTCAAACAGTTCGCCAGTACGAGGAGGTTGTCCTCCAGGTTCACCAGCAGGGGGAGGCACACGCCACGGTGCAGGAGATCCAGGGAAAAACAGCAGGCAGAGGAAGATCTCCATTTAAACCAAGGAAAGGAAAAAGTGGAGAGCAAAAAGACTCATGGTGTGGAAGATGTGGAAAATTAAAACACAGAGATCCTGAAAAGTGCCCAGCCATGAGGTCAACATGCAACAAGTGTAAAAAGGTGGGTCACTGGGAAAAGAAATGTCACAGTAAATCAGTCAGAGAAGTCACTGAAGAGACAGTTTCCCAGACACCATTTTTTTTGGGCGCAGTCATAAAAACAGACAGAAATGATGACCCATGGACCATACAGCTTACAATTGGAACAACACCAGTCAATTTTAAAATTGATACGGGTGCAGATGCAAACATTATGGGACAAAAGACATTTAACGAACTAGTTCCTAAGAAGGAATTAGAGCCATCTAATGTCACACTGTGCAGCCCGGGTGGTCAGTTGGACTGTATAGGGAAATTTCAAGCCTTCACAGAATACAAAGAAAAACCATATACTTTTCCTGTGTATGTCATCAGTGGCAATAATGCAAACAATTTGCTGGGCAGAGACACAGCAATGTCGATGGGGCTTGTGAAGCGTGTCGAAGAAGTAGACAAAGCATTTGGTGAGCATGGAACACTTAAAACAGAACCAGTTAAAATCCTGTTAAAAGAGAATGCTCAGCCATACACAGTGCACACTGCCCGTCGTGTCCCTTTGCCACTTTTGCAGAAGGTTAAAGAGGAATTGCAGCGTATGGAGGAGAATAATGTGATTGAAGCTGTGATTGATCCTACAGATTGGTGCGCGCCAATGGTACCAGTCCCAAGGAAAAATGGAAAAGTGCGGATCTGTGTCGATTTAAAGAGGTTAAATGAAGCTGTACGAAGAGAGAGGTATGTTCTCCCTACTGCAGAGGAAATCACTGCAAAACTTAGTGGAGCAACCACATTCACATCATTGGATGCTGCCTCCGGGTTTTGGCAGATTCCTCTCCATCCAGAAAGCAGTAAATTAACAACCTTTATCACACCCTTTGGGAGATATGCATTCAAACGTCTTCCATTTGGGATCACAAGCGCTCCTGAAATTTTTCAGCGCAAAATGACAGAAACCCTCAACGGCCTGGAAGGCGTGGCTATCTACATGGATGACATACTGGTGTACGGCGACACTCCTGAACAGCACGACCAGCGTCTCAGCAAGGTACTGGAAAGGATCGAGTCAGCCGGACTTAAACTGAACAGAGAAAAATGTAAGTTTAGACAAAACAAGCTTCACTTCTTGGGCCAAGAAATTGACAAATCAGGTGTGAGACCCGACCCTGATAAAGTCAAGGCAATCCGCGAGCTCCCTTCACCACAGAACGTGCATGACCTCAAGCGTGTCCTAGGCATGTTTAACTACCTAGGGAAATATATCCCAAATCTGTCGACAGTGGGCCAGCCACTATATGAACTGTTGAAATCCAAGTCAGTGTGGATGTGGGACCATTCTCAGCAGGAGGCATTTCAACGCATCAAAGACATTCTGTCTACTTCTCCAGTTCTGAAATTCTATGATGTGAATCGACCTACTGCCGTATCAGCCGATGCCAGCAGCTATGGTATAGGTGGAGTACTACTGCAACTGCACGATGGAAACTGGAAACCTGTGGCATACTGCTCACGTCGTCTGTCAGAGGCCGAGACTAGATATGCACAGATAGAGAAGGAGTGTTTGGCGAGTGTCTGGGCATGCGAGAGATTCGAGAAGTACCTCTGTGGTCTGGAAGATTTTAAGTTGGTTACAGATCACAAAGCCTTGGTGCCTCTCATGAACAAAAAGGACCTGGACAATGTGCCAATACGGTGCCAAAGGCTACTTATGAGACTTATGAGGTTCAAACCGACAGCCGAATATGCTCCGGGAAAGACCATGGTAGTAGCTGATACACTCTCAAGAAGTCCACTACAGTGCGTAGAAAACGAGACCGATACTCACTCTGATGTAGCGTGCTACATAGCAGCAGTTATTGATAACTTGCCAGCTACTACACATAAAATAGACACTATAAAGACCGCTACAGCAGCTGACTGTAACCTACAGTTGGTGTTGTGGTACATCAAGTCAGGATGGCCAGAATACATAGGCAATGTCCCAGCAGCTATCAGAGACTATTTTCCCATTAAAAATGAACTGTCTGAATGCGATGGAATTATCACCAGAGGAAGCCGCATGTTGATTCCGGATGTGCTCAGAGCAGACATCTTGGATCGAATACATGATGGACATCAAGGTCTGACAAAATGCAGAGAGCGGGCCTGCACATCTGTGTGGTGGCCTGGCATCTCATCTGAAATCAAACGCAAAGTCCAGTCCTGTCAGGTGTGTCGTGAGATGAGACCAGCTCAGCGAAAAGAGCCTCTCTTGTCAACCCCTCTACCTGATCGACCCTGGAAGAGACTTGCTGTTGACCTGTGTGAGCATAACAAGCACACTTACCTTGTTGTGTCAGACTATTTCTCTCGGTTCCTCGAGATACTTCATCTGCCAGTAACCACTGCTTCTCAGATGATCTTAAAGCTGAAGGCAGTGTTCGCGAGGTTTGGTTGTCCAGATGTGGTTGTATCTGACAATGGGCCTCAATTCTCTTGCCAAGAATTTAAAAAGTTTGCAAGGGAGTTTGACTTTTTGCACATCACCTCAAGTCCACACAACCCCCAAGGAAACGGACATGCAGAGAGGGGAGTTCAAACAGCAAAAAGAATCTTAAAGCAGCAAGATCCTTTGCTCGCCCTCATGTGCTTTCGATCAACGCCCTGCACCACCACAGGCGTGAGTCCTGCAGAGCTACTTATGGGTCGAAAGATCAAAACAACTCTTCCTACACTCGAAGTGAATCTTCAGCCCCGATGGCCTGATCTGGAAGTCGTCAGGAATAAGGATGCAATGGAGAAACAGAAACAAGCATTCTACTTCAATCAGCGCCATGGAGCTAAACCCCTACCTTCGTTGAAGCCAGGAGATTCAGTCCTCACAAAGCTGGACCATCAGAAATCCTGGAAAACACCCGCTGTTGTCACAGGAGAAAGCAGCACACCTCGCTCCTTTCTTATTGAAACACCCCAGGGAGCAACTTTGCGACGCAACCGCCGTCACTTGCAACATGATCCTGAATCAGCCAGAGAGATACACTCTTCAGCTCCAAATGACCTGCAGCCAGAGATTGTCGATCAGCAGCCTGAAACTGCAGCTGCTGCTGACACTATTTTACCAGAATCCAGTGTCAAACCGCCAGACCAAAAGCAAGGACTGTTGTTTACCCGGTCTGGTAGAATGATTAAACCTGTGCAAAGACTAGATTTGTAGAAAAAAAAAAATGAATGAAAAAATAGAGAAATTCACGTGTTCACTGTGATAAGTGTGGTTATATGTGGTTCAAGGATTAAGCCATGGGCTGTGGGGAAGGGTGAAATGGGAATGAAAAATGTTTGAACTGAAAATTGTTTTGTTCTGAAAAAAAAAAAGCTAAAAAAGGGGGAGATGTCATATAATGTGATATTTATATGTGGTGTGTCTTTAAGACTGTGGTGACGTCACAGGTCAGAGTTGACCTTCACCGAGTGAATAGATATGAAAATGGCGATGTGTTGATGTTGCCGCCTGTTAATGTTCCCGCTCCTAGTTTTTAAAAGAGAACTTTGTTGAAACCACTATTCGTGTGGACCTCAGTTCTTTACAGTCATACCAGTTCATAAATCAGGCAGTAAAGACGATATATGCAATTACCGCCCAATCTCTATCTTACCAGTCCTATCTAAGGTTCTTGAAAAAGTTGTAGCTACACAGCTGATAGACTACTTACAAGACAGTCAACTTCTTCATCCACATCAATTTGGTTTTAGACCAGGATACTCAGCAGAAACAGCAAATTGTTGCCTTATTGAAAACGTCAAACAGTCCTTGGACAGGGGTAATGTGGTAGGAGCTGTTTTTCTAGATCTCAAAAAGGCTTTCGATACTGTAAACCACAGTTTGCTTTTATCCAAAATGGTATCTTTTAACTTCTCCCCAAATACATTAGAATGGTTTGCATCTTATCTCCAGAATAGAGAACAGTGTGTAAAAGTTCACCAGGATAAATCCTCATTTTTAAACAACCGCATGGGTATCCCACAAGGGTCCATTCTTGGTCCTTTACTTTTCAGCATTTTTATTAATGACTTGCCGTTACACTGCTCAGCTGCAACATGCCAACTTTATGCAGATGATGCAGTTATTTACACAGCTGCCAAGACTCCAGCACAGGCTGCAGATGTACTGTCTACAAGTATGGTTGATGTCCAAGAGTGGCTCCTCAAGAACCATCTATTGCTGAACCTTCAGAAAACAGTCTCAATGTGCTTTTCAATCAAAAAATGTAACCTGCAACATTTTAAAGTTAATATACATGATCATGACATCAGTTTAGCTACAGAATTCAAATACCTTGGCATTGTACTAGATCCTCAACTCAAATTTAATCTTCATATAAAGAAAATTTCAAAAACAGTAAAAAAAAATCTGAACTGCTTTAAATTAATTAGATATTACATACCTTACGAAGCAGCTGCACTGTATATGCATTCTATGGTTTTTTCTCATATATCATACTGTTTGACAGTCTGGGCTCAAGCAGCCCCTTCCACAATAAGACATATAGGTTCATTATATAATCAAACCCTAAAAATCTTGGACAAAAAGCCCATTAGGTGGCATCACTGTAATGTTTTAAAAAAATACAACCTATTGAGTTTTGAGAACTTCATTGACCTCTGTCTTCTGAAATTAATGTTCAAATGTTTCCATAAATCAGCACCCGAGCCACTTGCTGGTTTCGTCCAAAGACAGGACAGCAGCAGAGCCACCAGGAGTTCTGTTAACAATAACTGTAAAATATTCCACCGCAGAACCACATTTGGACAAACAGCTTTCTCTATAAAGGGCAGTCACATCTGGAACACAATGCCAAATGAAATTAAAATAATAACGGACTTTAAAACATTCACTAAAAATGTTAAAAACTGGCTGAAAAATAAACAAGAATGTACTCATGTATGAATTAATTGTCTGCAAAGTGAGAGTGAATGAAGGGAAGGAATAAATGTGTTTGTTTATAGTGAGTGACGGAGGGAGGAAGGCCTGAAATAGGCAAATGTGAGTTATGTTATATGTGTTAAATGTGAGTCAGGCTGTTATATTTGTGTATTTATAATATTTATAATATTTATGTTAAATGTGAGTCAGGCTGTTATATTTGTGTATTTATAATATTTATAATATTTATAATTGTGTATTTATAATTTTTCTGCATTGATGTATGTGGTTATTGTGTATATTTTTTATCTTGATTCTTTTTTCTAAAGCCCATCCAGGGACAAGAGTTGCAAATTAGCTAATAGCTATACACTCTATGTGCAACACATCAGATTGATTGTCTTTGATTAATTGTCTATGTTTATTGTGCTGTCCCTGTCAAATAAACTAATCTACTACTACTACTATCTTGTAAATTTATGATTTTTTCCCTTCAGTGTCATAAATTTGTGAATTTTCCCCAGCTTGTAAATTTTCGAGTTTTTCCTTATGTTGTAAATTTGTGAATTTTCCCCTCAGTTATATAAATTTGCAACTTCTTCCCATTTTAGAAATTTGAGACTCTTCCCCCCAGTTTCATAAATTTGCGACTTTTTGACATTCTGTAAATTTTTGACTTTTTCTCATCTTGTAAATTTGTGAATTTTCCCCTCAGTTTCATAAATTTGCAACTTCTTCCCATCTTGGAAATTTGAGACTTTCACCCCCAGTTTCATAAATTTGTGATTTTCTCATTTTGTAAATTTTTGGCTTCCCTTCAGGTTCCTAAATTTTTTACTTTTACCCATCTTTTAAATGTGTGACTTTTCCCCTCAGTTTCATAAATTTGTGTCTTTTTCCCAGCTTGTACATTTATGAGTTTTTCCCATCTTGTAAATTTGTGACTTTTTCTTCATGTTGTAAATTTGTGATTTTTCCCCTCAGTTTCATAAATTTATGACTTTTCCCCAGCTTGTAAATTTATGACTTTTTCCTCATCTTGTAAATTTGTGACTTCTCCCATCATTTTTTAAAAAAAATTTGTGACTTTTTCTCATCTTGTAAATTTGTGATTTTTCTTCTCGGTTTCATAAATTTGTGACTTTTTTGTCATCTTGTAAATTTGCTACTTTTTCCTCATCTGGGAAATTTGTGATTTTTCCCTTCAGTTTCATAAATTTGTGAATTTTCCCCAGCTTGTAAATTGGTGACTTTTTCTCATCTTGTAAATTTGTGATTTTCCCCTCAGTATCATAAATTTGTGACTTTTTCACATCTTTTAAATTTGTGACTTTTTCCTCATCTTGTAAATTTGTGATTTTTTTCCCATCAGTTTCATAAATTTGCAACTTCTTCCCATCTTGGAAATTTGAGACTTTCCCCCTCAGTTTCAAACATTTGCAACTTTTTGACATCCTGTAAATTTGTGACTTTTTCTCATCTTGTAAATTTGTGACTTCCCCTCAGTATCATAAATTTGTGACTTTTTCACATCTTTTAAATTTGTGACTTTTTCCTCATCTTGTAAATTTGTGATTTTTTCCCATCAGTTTCATAAATTTGCAACTTCTTCCCATCTTGGAAATTTGAGACTTTCCCCCTCAGTTTCAAACATTTGCAACTTTTTGACATCCTGTAAATTTGTGACTTTTTCTCATCTTGTAAATTTGTGACTTCCCCTCAGGTTCCAATTTTTTTTTACTTTTCCCCATCCTTTAAATCTGTAGCTTTTCCTTTCAGTTTCATAAATTTGAGACTTTTTGCCATCTTGTGAAATTGTGACTTTTCCCCTCAGGTTCGTAAATTTGTGATTTTCTCATCTTGCAAATTTGTGATGTTTCCTGTTTCGTAAATCTGTGTCTTTTTCGCGGCTTGTACATTTGTGAGTTCTTCTCATCTTGTTAATATGCTACTTTTCTCCTCAGTTTTATAAATTTGCAACTTTTTGCCATCTTGTAAATTTGTGACTTTTCCCCTTTGTTTCATAAATTTGTGATTTTTCCCCATCTTGGAAGTTTGAGACTTTTTCTCATCTGGTAAATTTGTGAATTTTCCCCTCAGTTTCATAAATTTGCAACTTTTTGGCATCCTGTAAATTTTTGACTTTTTCTCATCTTTTAAATTTGTGACTTCCCCTCAGTTTCCTAAATTTGTTACTTTTCCCCATCTTTTAAATTTGTGACTTTTCCCTCAGTTTCATAAATTTGGTGATTTTCTCATCTTGTAAATTTGTGATGTTTCCTCTTTTTCATAAATTAGTGTCTTTTCCCCAGCTTGTATGTTTATGAGTTTTTCTCATCTTTTAAATTTGTGACTTTTTCCTCATCTTGAAAATTTGTGATTTTTCTTCTCAGTTTCATAAATTTGTGACTTTTTGTCATCTTGTAAATTTGCTACTGTTTCTTCATCTGGGAAATTTGTGATTTTTCCCTTCAGATTCATAAATTTGAGAATTTTCCCCAGCTTGTAAATTTGTGACTTTTTCTCATTTTGTAAATTTAACTTTTCCTCATCTTGTAAATTTGTGATTTTCCCATCAGTTTCATAAATTTGTGACCTTACCGTACGTTCTCTCATGCACACAAGCAAGGTATATATACATATTTATACTTTATCATTTATGTGACCCTAATGTCCATTTGCAGCCAGGGATAAAACCTGCCCGGAGGCCCCAGGTAGCCCCACGGCATGTGTGCCCCTGGCCGCCGTCTGCCCACAGGGTCGAAGCCACCTGCCCCGGCGAAAATGTCTCTTCCCGCAATTAGCTTCTTCACCTCTCTGGCCTCGCAGTGCTGCTGTCCAATGTGCCGTCCCTCTGTGTCCACTGGACTGCTCCCGACCACCTTCGACACCGCCATCCTGGCACCAAACACTCCGGCACCCTGTGGCCGCACTCCGGGGAAAGCCAAAGCTCACTCATTGGCGCTGCTCAGCGCCTCACAGTAATACCCAGCACCCTCATCCAGGGCACCCCACTGCGCTGCCACCTTGTCCAGCTGCTGCTGCTCACCCTCGGGGCTCTCGGCGTCATCCTCACCGACGTCGTTCTCCAACCCAGGCACCTCGCCGCTGCTTCCAGCACTCTCGTTCTAGGCGTTCCGCTCCGCTGTTTGTCCAACTGCCGCTGCTCTTTCCCAGAGCTTTCATCTTCACACTTGTCGGTGACACTCTCCGACCTGGGCACCTCGTCGCTGCTCCCGGCACCCTCAGTCCAGGTGCCCCTCTGCGCCGTCTCCGCGCCCGGCTGCCGCCAATCTTCCCCAGGGCTCCCAGCCTCCATGGACCCGCTCTCCCACTGCCTAGCCTCCAGCTGCGGGGATGACTCCTGCTGCTCCCCCTCTCCACCGTCCTCGCGCACCATGCTGTCGGACCCATCAGCGCTATGGTCTCACACCATGCGGAGCTCCCTGACTGGCTCGCCATCTTTGATGACCAAGGACTCTCCCACTCATGGCTCCAGTCCCACCTCGAGGTCTAAGTGGCCGCCCGTAGCCTGATTTTGGCACGAAGTAAGCTCCTCAGCTAGCCTGTCCATAGCCATAGACTTGGTCGCTAACTTCCTGAAGCTAACTAGCGCAATTGGTCCTGGCGCCAACAGTTTCATGACCTGCAGCCTCCTGGTCCTCGTCTGCTCAGCAACGTGCTCGGCCAGCCGCTCGACAGCATCCTCATAGCACTCCACTGCGTCCAGTGTACCGAGGATTCTCTGGCCTTCCGCGCCGAGATTGTGGGCCAGGAGTGCCCACCGTCATCTCCCATTAAGCCTATGGAAGCCCAGCGCCCTGATGTAATCCTCAAACGTGGCCCTCCACTCTGGCCACAGGATCACTGGCTCTCCCACGCGTTCCAGAAATGGCGCCAGTGGTGGAGGCAGCCAGCATGGTCCCATTAGTCTCCTCGTTGCCAAATGTTATGTATGTGAAAGGTGGGAGTCGGAGTCTGTCTTCATGCAGCTAATCACAACTTTATTATTGAGCACAGAACTATATACACAGTGGGCCATGCCCGCCTGACGTCACCCTGTGGGCGGATGCGGCATCATACACCACCACACAACACACTGGTGGCTGAGAGGACCTATGGCATTTGCGTACTCTGCTTTGTAACAGCTGTGCCTCAGAGCAAGACTTCTGTGAAATACCTGGCCCAGTTTCTTTTTCCTGTTTTTTTCTCTTACTTTTAAACTGCTACAAAATCCTAAATGTGGACTTAACCTGCAGCTTAAACTCATGCAAATGATGGCAACACATTTTCGTGGGTCATCTTGACTCTAATTAACTACATCTACATGCACACCATATTTCATAGGGTCCATATTCTGCTTAAGGTTACACTCCAGATAAGCTAGTTTACATACGCAACAGCTATGGGAATATTCCAGTTTACACGTGAATCAGCACATTATGAATAAATCAGCGATATACAGTACATTGGCAGAGGTGGAGGTCAAAACGCAGGCATGATTCTTTTCCAATAGTAATTCCCATCCCATCCGGTGAATATAAGCATTCTTTCTTTGACATTATATTGCCTTTTTGAGTTTATTCTATATCACAATTTAAAGAAAACACTTGTGAAATCCCAGGAGAGCTGATCAGGCACCAGCTCTTCAATCCGAACCATCACAGTAAACGGTATTACTCTTGCAATGACTGTAAAGGATTGCATTATCTTTGTTTGTTCCAAGATACTGTATAAAATCTGCCCACACCATTTTGACTGTGAACATTTCTGCTGAACTCTTGCATGAAATCTTCCTCTTGATCAAGAATACTCAGAAAAGACATCTTTGACTCTACCTTATTTAAACACCAAATCTGTCATGAACCGAGCCGGTGTTGTCCTTCAGGCTCAGTTCTGACCGTTTGCTGTGGCTCAGGTGCGGTATATTTGTGTGTTTTGTTATCTTTTGAGTTCTTGTAGTTTCTATGTCTTTTGTTCTTTTCTTTTCCATACCTGTAGCCACCGCTCTGGCTGGCAGCTGTTAGGCAGCCGCCTTGACCTACATTCATGTGGGCATTGTCTAACACTTGCCGGTCCGACCACGCCCCCTCTCTCTTGACAGCCAGCTGATTCCTCTCCGTTAAATGCCTTTTCCGCACCTCGCCCAGGTGTACCCAATTTGTGGGGCCAGCAATGCTTGTACTTAAGTGGCCTTCGCCAGTCAAGCATTGCTGGACCAATGTGTGTGTATATTCCTATGGATGTGTATTGTCATAATGATGTATCATCTAATGAGGGAGCCGGGAAACCCATGGTCGCTACTCCCCTCAGTGTAGTTACCTGTTGTGTGTGCTCGTTGGTTTGACTTGGACTACTCAGACTGCTCGTGTTCTGTGAGTACATACTGTTCACGTTTCCCCTTGCAGTCTAGCTGCTACGCCTTGGCACTGTTGCCCAGTATCAGTCTCCCGAGCCTGCAGCGCGTCCTGGAGGACTTTGAGTTAACCTGAGTGATTTATGTTATTTTGCACTGTCTGCATTGTGGCCACGGTACACTGTGGTCTTCCCACTGCACGTTTATCGTGTGAGTCCCTTTAGTGTACACTGTTGCCTTTTTGTAAGTTTTTATTTTGGAACTGTTTGCCTTTCATGTTAATAAATGTGGTTGTGATGTAAACTGTGTGTAAGTCCATTCCTCCTTCCCCTCCTCCGTGCATTGTGTAAAAGCGTGCAAGGAGGGTTGTGACAAAATCAACAAGGGACATTTATTAATATCAAGAAAATCCACGACAACACCCTACTTGGATACAACTATTGGCCACACTCGTTAGCGGCAGCTCTATTATTACGGACCTAGACTCTTAGTATTATGCTGGATTTAACTTTAATAGTTGCTTGACCAGCTGAATGCCACTACCTTCATAGCCAGATTGGGCCTACATTGCCAACAGTAGGTCTGTTCTTGATGCTTACTTTGACTTTGATTTATAATACTGCTGAGGTAAGTGAAAAGTTCAACGGTTTCAACCTGGCTGTTGACTCCAACAATGAGTGGTGTTTGATTGGTATTGCCCACCTTCATTGCCTCGGTCGTCTCCGTATTCACACGTAACCCTGCTTTTCCAGCATGCTGTTCTAAGTTCTAGGTCATGCTCTATATGCCATGTTTGTTCTCTGCCAATAGGGCAATGTCATCAGCAAAATCCAGGTCTGCCAATAGGGAGTAGTCCCTTTCTATCGCCCTTTGTCGTTTTCTATAAGACAAAGTGAATTACCAGTAGGAACAAGAACGATGAAATGATGCACTCTTGTCTTACACCTGTGTCAACATTAAATAAGTCAGTTGTACCCATTTCCAATCTGAGAACTGGCACCTTGAGTTTGCATAAAGGTTCTTGAAGATGTTTGCGGAGTATTTAGGTATACTACATACCAGAGTGATCTTCCAGAGGGATTTCCTATGGAGGCTGTAAAATCCTTTTTTGACGGCCCTAAAATATAGTGTCAGCTGTGTTTGGGGTTCAAGACATTGGTCAATAATGTTTTGAAGAGGGAAGATTGTTCTGTGCATTAGCGATTGTTGCGCAAAGCTAGCTTGTTCTTTGGCAGTAAAGCAGTCGACAGCATAGTTCAGCCTCTTTAGCAGAAAACATACCAGGGACAGACTGGCGCACGATGCCACACGAGTTATTACAATTTGAAAGGTTGCCTTTCTTTGAAAGCTTCACAATCAATTCTTCTTTCTAGTCCCTTGGAACCTACTCATCCTCCCAGCAGTGGTTCATGATCTTGGTAAGCATTTTGACTGTACTCTTTCTACCATGCTTGAGTATCTCTGCTGTGATTTCATCCATTCCTCCTGCTTTGTTGTTCTTCAATGCCTTGATGGGCTGAGCGGTTTCTTTCTTCGTGATTGGTCCCTCACAAACATCTTGGCCCTCTGCTGGTTCTTCTGTATGAAAGTCAAACATGGTGTCTGGGGCTAGTTGGTGACATAATGCACGGCTCAGGAGACACACACGCAGGCTCAGAATAGGTTTAACAGTTTATTAAACAACAAGTGTGTGTGTGGCTGCGTGTCTGTGATATGTGGATGTATTGTTGGTGGCGTCTGTGTCAGGCACGGGGGCAGGAAGCCGTTCAGCCGGACAACCCTATGGGAGAACCTGATTTGCTGGTGGCGCAGACGGGGCAGGCCCGGACGTAGCGGGCGGCGTCCCTCCACAGACCCGGCCACCAGAAGGAGCGTTGGAGCAGGTCGATCATCCGGGAGGACCCAGGATGGCAGGTGAGCTTAGATGTGTGAAGCCAGTGGATGACCTCCCCCCGGACAGTGGACGGCACAAAAAGCCTCCCCTCCGGTCCGCCGCCAGGGTCCGGTTCCAATTCCTGCGCCTTCCGGATCTTGCTCTCAATGTCCCACGAGACGGCCCCCACAACGCACGACCTGGGCAAGATGGTGTGAACAGCGTCTTCTGACGCCTCAGGGGCAAATTGCCTAGAGAGGGCGTCAGGCAGGCCGTTTTTGGAGCCAGGCCTGAAGGTGATGTTAAAGCGAAACCTGGCAAAGAACAAGGACCAACGTGCCTGGCGGGCATTCAGACGTTTGGCAGATCTTAAATATTCCAAGTTCTTGTGATCGGTAAGTACCACAAACGGCAGGGCAGCCCCCTCCAGCCAGTGACGCCACTCCTGAAGCGTGAGCTTGATGGCAAGGAGCTCTCTGTCCCCCACGTCGTAATTACGTTCCGCCGGGGACAAGCGCCGAGAGAAGAAGGCGCAGGGCCGTTTGGCCCCGTTGACAGGCGACCGCTGGGACAACACCGCCCCCACCCCCGTGTCCGAAGCGTCCACCTCAACGACGCATTGCAGCGCGGGGTTGACTTGGCTGAGAACCCGGGAGGAGGAAAACTCCGCCTTCAGCGCCTGGAAAGCAGCTGCGGCCTCTTCAGTCTGCCGGAATGGGGTCTTAGGGGAGGTGAGGCGGGTCAGAGGACCGATGATGGCTCCAAAATTTGGGACGAAGCGGCGGTAGAAATTGGCAAACCCAATAAACTGTTGTACCTGCTTCCTTGATGTAGGAGTGGGCCACTCTATCACCGCTTTAACCTTCGCTGGGTCCGGGAGCACCTGGTCATGAGAGATGACGAACCCCAGGAAGGACGTAGTCTTGGCGTAGAATTCACATTTCTCCGCTTTAACATATAACCTGTTCTTCAGCAGCCTCTGAAGGACCCGCCTCACATGGACCTGGTGCTTGTCCCTGGATCTGGAGAAGATGAGGATATCATCCAGGTAGACGAACACAAACAGGCCGAGGAAATCCTGGGGGACGTCATTAATAAGGCGCTGAAAGACGGCTGGAGCGTTGGTCAACCCGAACGGCATAACCAGGTATTCGAAATGACCGTTCGGGGTACGGAAGGCTGTCTTCCACTCGTCTCCCTTCCGGATCCGGACGAGGTGGTATGCGCTGCGAAGATCCAGCTTAGTGAACCAAGTCGCCCCCTGGAGGGAGTGGAAGGCGGTGTCCATTAGGGGCAAGGTGTAGCGGTCCTTCTCCGTGATGTCATTGAGGGCGCAGTAGTCAATACAAGGACGAAGGGAGCCGTCCTTCTTGCCCACGAAGAAGAACCCTGCACCTAATGGAGATGATGAGGGGCAGATGATTCCAGCACTCAGCGACTCCTTCAAATAAGTGTTCATTGCCTCCTTCTCCGGCGCTGACAGGCTGTAGAGGCATCCCGAGGGTAAGGGTGCCCCCTGGCGGATGTTAATAGCGCAGTCGTAGGGCCGGTGTGGAGGAAGGGACATCGCTTTGGATTTGCTGAAGACCATGCCCAGGTCATGGAACTCCGAGGGCACCAGGGAGAGATCCAGAGGCGCGGCGTCCTTGGGAGAGAGAGGAGAGGACGGGGCGCAGGCAGCGGATTAGAGGCAGGTGCCCATGCAGAATGAGCTCCAAGTGGACACCCTGCCGGTCCTCCAGTCCAAGACAGGATTGTGGAGGCGGAGCCATGGGTATCCAAGAATTACAGGTGTTACTGAAGATGGTAGGACATAGAAGGTGATGTCCTCCCGGTGATTTCCTGAGATGATTACTGGGACAAGGGTCGTCCGGTGTGTTACTTTTCCCAGGGAGACACAGGAGAGATTTACTAGGGCGAGAGGAGACTCGAGAGGGTGGCAACGGATGCCCAATCGGGTTGCCAGGCCTTGTGAAATGAAGCTACCCTCCGCGCCTGAATCCACCAGTGCATGCGTGAGGTGCCCTGTGGGATTATGGCAGAATCAGATGGGCAGCGTCAAATTCATGAGGGGACTCGACCGGTTAGAATCTGCAAGGCCCCCTACAGTGATTCACGGACCCCTAACCGGCTTCTCTGGACAATGCTCCACAGGGTGTTGACTGCCTCTGCAGTACATGCAGAGGCCCAACTCCCGGCGGCATTGTTTCTCCGATAGATGGAGCTTTGACTGGACTACCGCCTTCGCCTCCGACTTCTCGGAGGAGTCTGGTGGTGGCGACGCCAGGGGGCGAGCTTGGGACAGGCGAGACGGGCCTCCCCATGAGCGAGAAGCAGACTTCCGCTCTGAAGACCGCTCTCGAAGCCTGTTATCCAAACTAATCGCTAGTGATATCAGCTCCGAAAGCCTCCCCGGAATGTCGCGACCAGCCAACTCATCCCTCAGACCAGAGTTCAGACTGTGGAGGAAGATGCCGCAGAGCGAGGGCTCATTCCAGCCAACCTCCTCCGCGATGACCCGGAAGTTGATCGAGTAGTCTGCAGCTGACCGACCTCCCTGTTGGAGGCAGAGAAGGCGATCAACTAACACACTATCCCGACGACTATGGTTAAACACGTCGAGGAACTGTTGCACGAATTGGCCGTAGGAGAGGTTGGCATAGCTGGGCTTCGCCATGACGGCGTAAGCCCAGGTGAGTGCCCGCCCCTCCAGGAGGTTTCCCATATAGCCAATTCAGCTGTGGTCTGAGGGAAAATCCCCAGGGACGCGGGAGAACACCGACTCACACTGCATGATGAACCCCCGCGCTCCGCCGAGCTGTCCGCTGAAGCGGGCGGGGGTCGGAATAGGTGTGAGCCGGGTTGGCGACCCGGGATCAGTCTGACCGACCACCAGAGCGGCAGGAGCTGCACCTCCCTGACGAGCCGGGGGGAACGGCTGCGGGAGGTCCAGGCGATCTAACCGGTGAGTGATCTTAACTAATTGATTCAGCATCACCTGTTGCTGATAAACTATCAAATCTATTTGAGCCTCGAGAGTGGTGAGACGGCGTGTGAGCCTGCTGTCCGCCGAGCCGCTCTGTTGAAGCTGTACTGACATAATGCACGGCTCAGGAGACACACACGCAGGCTCAGAATAGGTTTAACAGTTTATTAAACAACAAGTGTGTGTGTGGCTGCGTGTCTGTGATATGTGGATGTATTGGTGGTGGCGTCTGCGTCAGGCACGGGGGCAGGAAGCCGTTCAGCCGGACAACCCTATGGGAGAAGCAGAGGGAGTAGGGTAACGGGCACCACACCAATACAGGAGATATGATAGTGACAGCTGGCTTACTTGGTCTGGGCAGGTGGCTGGCGTTAATCAAGGGCGTAGCCCGGTAGACAGCGACCTGGAGCGCCTGAAGCAGCAGCGAGGAGATGGTGGCAAGGGAGCGTTGTCCGCCGCCGGGAAATCCACCTGTGCACAGGGGAGAATGCTGGGAGGAAAAGGTAAGGGATGCTTACTTCTTATCTTGCTTTGACGAAGGGGGTTCCTTGCAGCAAGAGTAGCCGATGGGATCAGACGGCTTCAGGCCGAAGCCCAGGGCAAGGTGGCTTAAATCCCTCGCCGCTGATGAGGCGCAGGTGTGCGCACAGCTGGCGCCGCTGATGAGCGGCGAGTCGTGACAGTTGGTACATTATTTCCTGAAAGTTCTCCATCCAGTGTAGATCTTGTTCATCAGATGTTATTAAAACTTTCCCATTGTTGTCCTCCACAGGCACATTTTAATTTTTCCATGCTCCAGAGACCAACTTTTGTTCAATTCAATTCAATTCAGCTTTATTTATGTAGCACCATTTCATAACAACAGTCATCTCATAGCACTTTCAACTGTAGGAGAAACCCCCACAATTGCAGAAAGACCCCAGCAATCACGCGATCCCCTGTGAGCAAGTGCTTGGTGATGGTGGAGAGGAAAAACTCCCTTTTAACAGGAAGAAACCTCCAGCAGAACCAGGCTCAGGGAGGGGCAGTCATCTGCTGCAACTGGCTGGGGGGGGGGGGGTGAGGGGATAGAGAAGATGAAAAGAACAGACATGTAGAGAGCAAACAGCATGATGGGGACTCAATCTATGGGAGAGAACAAACAGATGTTAATGACCAGCAAAAAGAAAAAAAAAAAATCATTGAAAGTGAAGAAAGGAGTGAAGCCCAGTGCATTATTGGAGGTCCCCCGGCTGTCTAAACCTAATAGCAGCATAACTAAGGGAGGGTTCAGAGACACATGATCCCTCCCTAATTGTAGGCTATATCAAAAAGGAAGGTTTTAACCCTATTCTTAAAAACAGAGATTGAGTCTGACTCCCGAATCCAGATTGGCAGCTGGTTCCACAAGAAAGGAGCTTGATAACTGAAGGCTCTGCCCCCCATTGTACTTTTGGAGATTCTCGGTATTACAAGTAATCCAGCATTTTGGAAGCGTAGTGCTCTGTTAGGATAATAGGGTAGCATCAGATATTTTAAATAAAAAGGGGCCTGACTGTTTAGAGCTTTGAAAGTGAGAAGAAGGATTTTAAACTTAATTCTGAACTGTATGGGAAGCCAATGAAGGGAGGCCAGAACCGGAGAGATATGATCCCTCTTTCAAGTACCTGTTAAAACTCTTGCTGCAGCATTTTGGATCAACTGAAGACTTTTTAAAGATGTTTTAGGACAACCTGATAATAAAGAGTTACAATAATCTAATCTAGCACTAACAAAAGCATGGATTAGTTTTCAGCATCACTCTGAGACAAGATGCTCCTAATCTTGGCAATATTACGCAAATGATAGAAGGCAATCTTAGAAACAAATTTAATATGTGAATTGAAAAACAGATCTTAATCAAAAATAATTCCAAGGTTCCTCACAGAGCTATCAAGAGAAAGAGTAACTGCATCCAAACTAAAAGTTTGATTTGGAAATGTATTTCTAAGATTTTTGGACCAACAAGAATGACTTCAGTCTTATCTGAATTTAATAGCAGGAAATCACAAGTCATCCAAGCTTTGACTTCCTTAAGACAGGCTTCTAATTTGGCTAACTGATTACTATCATGTGGCTTCATTGACAGGTACAATTGTGTATCATCTGCATAACAATGAAAATGTACAGTATACAGTGCTTTCTAATAATGTTTCCTAACGGAAGCATATATAAACTAAAAAGAGTAGGGCCTAGCACAGATCACTGTGGAACTCCATGACCAAGCTTTGAGTTGAAAGAAGACTCATTACTGACATGAACAAACTGGAACCTATCAGATAAATAAGATCTAAACCACTGCAACAAAGTTCCATTAAGTTCAACATAGTGTTCTAATCTTTCAAGTACAATATCATAATCGATAGTATCAAAAGGTGCACTAAGGTCTAAAAGGACAAGTACAGAAAAAAGTCCATTATCAGATGTGATAAGGAGGTCATTAGTGGCCTTCACTAAGGCTGTTTCAGTACTATGATGGATTCTAAACCCAGATTGAAACTCTTCAAATAAACCATTTCCCTGCAAGTGGTCAAATAATTGCGTAGCAACAATTCTTTCTAAGAGTTTTGAAATGAAAGGGAGATTAGAGATTGGTCTATAGTTAGCTAAAACTCCTGGATCCAGCATTGGCTTTTTGAGTAAGGGTTTAATTACAGCAGTTTTAAAAGCCTGCAGTACATGGCCTGAAGTTAATGGAGAATTGATTATTTGAAGAATAAAGCTACCAATAAATGGAAAGACTTCTTTAAATAACCTGGTAGGAATAGGGTTTAAAAGACAAGTTGAAGGCTTGGATTAGGATTTTTTTTTTTTTTTTGTGTAACTCTAAAAGGTCAATTGGCGTAAACTCATCCAAACAGATATTAGTTGAAGGAGTTGTAGTAGTTATTGTATTTAAGTTAACGGTGGGAAGAGTCTGACTGATTTTATCTCTGATAGATGAAATTTTATTACTGAAGAAGTTCATAAAGTCCTGACTAGTAAGCTCTAAGGGAATGCTAAGGTTGACAGAGTCCTGACTCTTTGTCAGCCTGGCTACAGTGCTGAAAAGAAACCTGGGATTATTCTTGTTCTCTTCTATTAATGCAGAATAATAAGTCGTTCTAGCTTTCCTAAGAGATTTTTTTTTTTAATATGTATAAATTAAAAGATGATTTCTCCAAGCTAAATAGATTTCATCTAAGTTAGTGGAGCACCATTTTCTTTCTAAATGACAAATCTTCTGTTTAAAGCTACAAGTTTCTGTGTTGAACCAAGGAGTTAGAAATTTCTGATTAGACTTTTTCTTTTTTAAAGGGGCCACCATGTCTAGAGTCTGATGCAGAGAAGCTATAACACTATCTACCACGCTATCACTTACAGGAGCAAGTTGTCTATAGCTTATTTCCGTTGTGTTGGCACATGGCATAGAGGAAACAATCTGCATAAATTTGGTTACAACATCATCTGAGAGGCACCTACTGTAGTAATATTTTTCTTTAGGAACCAAATAGTCAGAAATAGTAAAATCAAAGGTTTACAGACAATGGTCTGACAGTACAGGGTTATGAGGAGACACTACCAGATTTTTTATTTCTCTGCCATATGTCAGAACAAGGTCCAACGTATGGTGGAGATAATGGGTAGAATTTCCTACTTTCTGAGAAAACCCCATCAAGCCTAATATTGAATTAACTGTCATATTAAGGCAATCACCATCTACATCTACATGTATATTAAAGTCCCCTACTATAATTATTCTATCTGATTTCAGCACTAAACCTGCTAGGAATTTGGCAAATTCGCATACAAACTCTGAGTATCGTAACTTGATGGTGGACGATAAACTATGGCAAAAAAAAAAAAAAATGAGTTTAGCCTCCTCCTCCACCACCAGAGCTTCTGGGATTTTGACAGTTTAAATAACCAGAGGGAGTTGATTCATTTAAACCAACATAATCCTCTTGTAATCGCTGTAAGGAATATTAAATCAATCTGATGATCAATTAACAGATCATGGACTAGCAGAGACCTTGGAGTTAGAGAGCTAATATTTAACAAACCACATTTAATTTTTAAATTATGAGGAGGAACAGAGGCCAAATCATTCAATTTCGAAGCTTCATGTTTAATTTGAGTTTTTCCAACTTTTTGTTTGATCACTGTGGGATGCATATACATTATATTTTTATTTACTTTGAAGAGAGCAGACAATGATCTCTGATGGGGAAGACAGGGGCTAAGCTGATCCATTAATAACAAAGCAACCAGTCATCATCTGTTGGGGCTGGGGTCATAGTCACCATATTTGTAGTCCTTTCAGTGTTTCTACCCAGAACACAGCTGGTAATGCAGGCCAACTTTGCAAATTTTTTTCTTGTTAGTTTGTAGAGTTTTTTCCCTGTAAAATTTAATCTATTTTTCTCAGAAATTTACAACTTTTTACTCATAAATGTATGATTTTTCTCTTGCAAATTTGCAACTTTTTTCTCAAAAATTTGCAACTTTTGTTTCATAAATTTGTGACCCCCCCGTAATTTTTTTTTTTACTTTTTTCTCAAAGATTTGCAACTTTTTTCTCATAAATTTGTGATTGTTCTCTTGTAAATCTGCAACTATTCCTCATATATTTGTGATTTTTCTCTTGTAAATTTGTAATATTTTTTCTCATAAATTTGAAATTTTTTTCGGTTGTAAATTTTCAACATTTTTCTCATAAATTTTTCTCATGAATCTGCAACTTTTTCACTAATAAAATTGCTTTTTTGTCCTTTAAATTTTCATCTTTTTCACATTAAATGTTCTAATTTTTATCATTAATTTGCAGCTTTTTCCTCATGAATTCAAACTTTTTTCCTGTTAATTTGCAACTGTTTTGTCACAAATTTGTGATTTTTTTTCCCTGTAAATTTTCAACTTTTTTCTCAAAGATCTGCACATATTTCTTGTAAATTTGCAACTATATTCTCATGAATTTATGTTTTTTCTCATGTTAATCTGTAACTATTTTTCATATATTTGTGACTTTTCTCTTGTAAATTTATACATTTTTTCTCACAAGTTGCAACTTTTTTCTCATAAATTTATGATTTTTCTCTTGAAAACTTGAAACTTTTTTCTCAGTTTTGCAAATATTTTCTTGTTAATTGAAAGGTTTTTCCTTTAAATTTTCAACTTTTTCTCATAAATTTTCAAACTTTTTCTCATGAGTTTGCAATTGTTTCTCATAAAATTGCAAATTTTTCCTGTAAGTTTTCAACCTTTCTCTCATGAATTTGCTATTTTTTTCAAATAAATTTATTATTTTTCTCTTTAAATTGTTCAACTTTTCTCTCATAAATATTATCTGCAACATCCATCTGTATTCTGGCTGAATTTTTTGTTCTGCATGTTTAAATTGTAATTTTTTACTTTGATTTTTAAATTGTTAGCTTTAATCATATTTTTGCACTTATTTTCTTCCAAATTTACACCTAATTTACATTTACAGATTTTATACCTTGCAGTGCATCTGGAAAGTATTCACACCACTTCACTTTTTCCACATTTTATGTCACAGCCTTTTTCCAAAATGGATTAAATTAATTTTTCCTCAAATTTCTACACACAATACCGCATAATGACAATGTGAAAGAAAAAGTTTTTTGAGATTTTTGCAAATATATTAAAAATACTAAGAAATCATATGTACATAAGTATTCACAGCCTTTGCCATGAAGCTCAAAATTGATTTCAGGTGCATCCTGTTTCCACTAATCATCCTTGAGATGGTTCTGCAGCTTAACTGGAGTACACCTGTTGTAAATTCAGTTGATTGGACATGATTTGGAAAGGCACACACCTGTCTATATAAGGCCCCACAGTTGACAGTGCATGTCAGAGCACAAACCAAGCATGAAGTCAAAGGAATTGTCTGTAGACCTCTGAGACAGAATTGTCTCAAGGCACAAATCTGGGGAAGGGTACAGAAAAAATTCTGCTGCTTTGAAGGTCCCAATGAGCACAGTGGCCTCTATCATCCAGTTCAATTCAATTCAATTCAACTTTATTTATATAGCGCCATTTCACAACAACAGTCATCTCATAGCACTATCAACTGTAGGGGGGAACCCCCACAGTTGCAGAAAGACCCCAGCAATCAGGCGATCCCCTGTGAGCAAGCACTTGGCGACAGTGGAGAGGAAAAACTCCCTTTTAACAGGAAGAAACCTCCAGCAGAACCAGGCTCAGGGAGAGGCAGTCATCTGCTGCAACTGGCTGGGGGGTGAGGGGATAGAGAAGAAGAAAAGAACAGACATGTAGAGAGCAAACAGCACGATGGGGACTCAATCTATGGGAGAGAACAAACACATGTTAATGACCAGCAAAAAAAAAAAAAATTCTTAGAGAGTGAGGAAAGGAGTGAGGCCCAGTGCATTACTGGAGGTCCCCCGGCTGACTAAACCTATTAGCAGCATAACTAAGGGAGGGTTCAGAAACACATGATCCCTCCCTAATTGTAGGCTATATCAAAAAGGTAGGTTTTAGCCCTATTCTTAAAAACAGAGATCAAGTCTGACTCCCGAATCCAGATTGGCAGCTGATTCCACAGGAGAGGAGCTTGATAACTGAAGGCTCTGCCTCCCATTGTACTTTTGGAGATTTTAGGTATTACAAGTAATCCTGCATTTTGGGAGCGTAGTGCTCTGTTAGGATAATACGGTAGTATCAGATCTTTTAAATAAAAAGGGGCCTGATTGTTTAGAGCTTTGTAAGTAAGAAGAAGGATTTTAAACTTAATTCTAAACTCTATGGGAAGCCAATGAAGGGAGGCCAGAACCGGAGAGATATGATCTCTCTTTCTAGTACCTGTTAAAACTCTTGCTGCAGCATTTTGGATCAACTGAAGACTTTTTAAAGATGTTTTAGGACAGCCTGATAATAAAGAATTACAATAATCTAATCTCGAGCTAACAAAAGCGTGGATCAGTTTCTCAGCATCACTCTGAGACAAGATGCTCCTAATCTTGGCAATATTACGCAAATGATAGAAGGCAGTCTTAGAAACAAATTTAATATGTGAATTCAAGGACAAATCCTGATCAAAAATAACTCCAAGGTTCCTCACAGAGCTATTAAGAGAAAGAGTAACTGCATCCAAACTGAAAGTTTGATTTGGAAAGGAATTTCTAAGGTTTTTTGGACCAACAAGAATGACTTCAGTCTTATCTGAATTTAATAGCAGGAAATTACAAGTCATCCAAGCTTTGATTTCCTTAAGACAGGCTTCTAACTTGGCTAATTGATTACTATCATCTGGCTTCACTGACAGGTATAATTGTGTGTCATCTGCATAACAATGAAAATGTATACAGTGCTTTCTAATAATGTTGCCTAACGGAAGCATATATAAACTAAAAAGAGTAGGGCCTAGCACAGATCCCTAAAATCCATAAATGGAAGAAGTTTGAAACCATCAGGGCTGTCTGGCCATTTAAACTGAGTGATCGGGGGAGAAGGGCCTCAGTCAAGGAGGTGACCGAGAACCTGATGGTCACTCTGTCAGAACTCCAGTGTTCCTCTGTGGAGAGAGGAAAACCTTCCAGAAGGACAATCATCTCTGCAGCAATCCACCAGTCAGGCCTGTATGGTAGAGTGGCCAGACAGAAGCCACTCCTTAGTAAATGGCACATGACAGCCCTCCTGGAATTTGCCAAAAAGGCACCTGAAGGACTCTCAGACCATGAGAAACAAAATTCTCTCGTCTGATGAAACAAAGATTGAACTCTTTAGTGTGAATGCCAGGCATCATGTTTAGAGGAAACAAGGCACCGCTCATCACCAGACAAATACCATCCCTACACTGAAGCATGGTGGTGGCAGTATCATGCTGTGGGGATGTTTTTCAGCGACAGGAACTGGGAGACTAGCCAGGATAGAGGGAAAGATGAATGCAGCAATGTACAGACACATCCTGGATGAAAACCTGCTTCAGAACGCTCTTGACCTCAGACTGGAGTGACAGTTCATCTTTCAGCAGGACAACGACCCTAAGCACACAGCCATGATATCAAAGGAGTGGCTTCAGGACAACTCTGTGAATGTCCTTGAGTGGCCCAGCCAGAGCTCAGACTTGAATCCAATTGAACATCTCTGGAGATATCTGAAAATGGCTGTGAACCAATGCTTCCCATCCAGCCTGATGGAGCTTGAGAGGTGCTGCAAAGAGGAATGGGCCAACCTGCCCAAAAATAGGTGTGCCAAGCTTGTGGCATCATATTCAAAAAGACTTGAGGCTGTAATTACTGCCAAAGGTGCATCAGCAAAGAACTGACCAAAGGCTGTGGATACTTATGTACATATGATTTCTTAGTTCTTTTTATTTTTAATAAAGTTGCAAAAATCTCAAAAGAAAACTTTTTTCACGTTGTCATTATGGGGTATTGTGTGTAGAATTTTGAGCAAAAAATGAATTTATTCCAGTTTGGAAAAAGGCTGTAACATAACAAAATGTGGAAAAATTGAAGCACTGTGAATACTTTCTGGATGCACTGTATGTTAAATTTGTATATACTCCCATCCCCCTTGTTATAAAGTACTAAATTGCCAACAGACAATAATTGTCAAGACAAGAACTTCATCACTTCTGTTTCTAGTGGACAGTCACCCACTACATGTGCAACGTGTTACTGTCTCTTCTTTCTAAATTAACTTTTTGTGCTGGACCGAGTTTCGATTTCTTTTCCTCCTGGTGTTTGTAACTCTCCTCTCTGTAATCAGTTTTGTTTCCCACCATCTCGCCATGAGGAAGCAACAGCTCATGTAGTGCCCTAATAAGTGAGAACGGAGGAAATAAAAGGCAGAGGAAGTGTGGAACATGTCTGAGATCAGAGCAGAACCTTATTGTTTTAACCTTCACCACAGGAGCCCTCCGACAGGCCGCTGTTGTATGTGTGTGTGTGTGTGTTATAGTCGCAGTGAGAGGAGACATGAGGCTGACGAGAGAGAAACGAAGGTGAACGCAGAGAGTCAGGCAGCAGGAAGAGACGCGGCCGAAAGGTTCTTCTGTGATCACTGTGGCAGCTCCGAAAGGGCAGGAGGATCACAGTGTGTTTGTGCTGCCGTATGTGCGTTTCTCTGGGGTCTTCATTACAGCATGTACACAGCCCAGCAGAAGAGCATCACGCTGACAGACGGGAAAGCCTTTCATCCGATTCTGCTGAAACAAACCAAACTCATTTGAACGCTTTAGTTTTGGCCATCAATAATCAGTAAGGCCACTCGAATGCGGTTCCCCCATGGCCACTCTCACGCGTTGCTCGGTAACACCCACAATGTGTCGGGATGTAAATAATCACTATAATATGTCAGCAAACTCCGGAGCACCCCTCAGCAGACATTTCATAAAATAGTTATTATGGCACTCTTCACTCACTTTGACTCAATTTTCTTTAATTTGTTGATTCAGTCGTATCTGCCGCAGCAAAAATCTGTGCAATAATGTGTTTGTGTTTTCCTTATTAAGAGTTCCAACTTTATTATAGTTTTCCTTGCACGTTAGGGTGGAGAAACTGGTCCAACTGTCATTTGTGCTTACGCCCCAAACAGTGGTTTAGTGTTCCCACCCTTTCTGGAGTCTCTGACTGGCCATCTCATTGAGACTCTATTGTCCCACTGGGGACAGACGCTGTATATCAGGTTTCTTCCTTTGACACTGAGACTGTGGCCTGTCAGGGTCAGTTCCATGAGACAGCTAGGCTCTGTACTCCTACAGAACACTCTCATAACTATTATCTTTATTAATTCTGTGATATAAAATCTGCCCACACCATTTTGACTGTGAACATTTCTGCTGAACTACTGCATGAAATCTTCCTCTTAATCAAGAATAAATAATACAGAAAGACATCTTTGACTCTGCACTCACTTTCATTCACCAGATCAACAAGGGACATTTATTAATATAAAGAAAATCCACAACAGGACGTAAAGGTATATGCGGACGACAATGGTGAAACCCAAGTGTGACCGGGAGGAGCAGCATACCTGTTCTGAACCTGAATGGTGCTCAGTTGTGTTGCAGCCAAGACTTCACCAAGACCAGAGTCCCAAAACCAACACATGACAAATCCAAGAGTACAGTATATATTCATTTCACTTAGGAAAAAGCTGAATAATAAAATAAAATGAAAACTTTTGTCAGAGAAAATTCTTCACAACAATATGTAACTGAGCAAATTGTCTTTTTTTCCTTTGCTTGACAGAACTCACATTATCAAGTGATCCAGTTTATCCACATGGGTAGAAATGTTTTAGTTTACCACACATAGTTAATACTTATAGGTCTAATAAGTGACAGAAGTATAATTTGTCACTTTTTTTTATGTGTCTACATTGCATCAGTTCTTTATTTGGCAATCCACTTGCTCTTATTTTGAAGAATTGCAAGACAAATAGTAGCTTATGGAGAAAGGAAACAGGCGAGGCAACGAGTTGAACGACACATGAACTTTATTCCTTCTCCAACATAAGGCACTTTTCCACTAGTATCGCCATAGCTTTACTTACTTCTACTCTATTCACTTTCTCACTCTTTCCACAGTACCCAGCTCGCTTTAACCAACACTATTTTCGTGCCAGTTAAGGGGCAGAGGATAATGAGAGAAAGCGAGGTGTGATGTGACGTCAATAGACTGCTAGCCGCTGATTGGTCAGGGCGTAGCGTCACGAAAGCGGCCGTCTTCGTTGAAATCTTTATGACCGCCATTTGCAATCACGGACTAACTCGGTCACGGAGTAAATACGATATTAATACAGACAGCGTTGTAGGTTTTGCGGAAATCTACACCGTGGTCCAACGAAGAGGTGCAGAGTTTTCTCTGCTTGCTGGCAGATACACAGTCAGAGGACTGACCCGGACCCTACAGATGACTGCACAGAATAGAACCATACTACTGACAAGCTGAAGACGAACGTGAGAGAACCATCGATGGTGAGTGATTTGTAATATTGTGCATGTGTTCGCTTATTTATCCTGTTGGTGGTAAGCTCACTTTTGAGCCATACAGCCCTGTTCTGTGCTGGCTAACTCGTTTTAGCTAACGAATTTTGGCTAGTAGCTAGCTAATACCAACTGCTGATTCGCGCTTGTTTTCTCCTAAATATTTGCTTGTGAGAGCAAAACGATGAAATATATCAATCCTGGTTATAGTCCTGGTTTTTGTTTTGTATTGCACTTTAGTGCTGCGCATTAAATTGTGTGCGATTTAATGCTAGAATGTGTTTCCACATGCCAGGGTTTAGCCTCCCTGTTTATAGTGGATACTGGTGAGACCACAGGAGCCGAAATCTCAACAATATAAAAGTGCTTTTTCAAACCAGTGATTTATAAAGTCATTCATATAATTTTCTATAGCGTCAGAAAGAGAAATCCATATATTATATCGATTCATTACACAGTGATATATTTCAAGCATTTATTTATTTTAATTTGGATGATTATGGCTTACAGCCCCTGAAAACCCCAAATTCAATTTGGCAAAAAATTAGAATATTACATAAACTTTAAAAAATAGTTTTTAAATAGAAATGTTGGCTGCTGAGGTGTTGGTTAATATGGGCTGTAGCCATAATCATCAATATTAAAATAAACACTTTCAATATATCACTGTCCCTGTAATGAATCTATATATGGGTTTCACTTTCTGAAATGAGTGACAAAAATATTTAACTTTTTCATGATATTCTAATTTTTGAGATGTGCCTGTGTAAGTGTTGAACTTGCTTGAAAAAACTAACCACCATCCATTTCTGTTGTTTGTCTAGGCAGGAGGGAATCAGCCACTCAACAACGGACGTCGCCACTGTGGAAATTACTGAAATCCTTTGCTTTTATAGGTAAAGTGTCAAAACAAAATTAGCACAATTTCCACTTAATATAAAAAGGAATGAACTGAGATTTATTTGATTGTGTGAGTATTAATTACAGAATAATTGAAAAAGACTGACATTCCATGTACCAAATAATTCATAATTTTTATGGACAGGATTTCTAGGCGCAGCCAGGGAATGGAGGGTGTCATGCTTGGTGACCACAGGATCTCATCTCTGTTGTTTGCAGATGATGTTGTCCTGTTGGCTTCATCCAGCAATGACCTACAGCTCTTGCTGGGACGGTTTGCCGCTGAGTGTGAAGCGGCTGGGATGAGAATCAGCACCTCCAAGTCCGAGTCCATAGTCCTCAGCCGGAAAAAGGTGGACTGTCCTCTCCGGGTTGGGGACAGGCTCCTGCCCCAAGTGGAGGAGTTTAAGTATCTTGGGGTCTTGTTCACGAGTGAGGGGAGAATGGAGCGAGAGATCGACAGATGGATTGGAGCAGCATCTGCAGTGATGCGGACGTTGTACCGGTCTGTTGTGGTGAAGAGGGAGCTTAGTTCTAAGGCAAAGCTGTCGATTTACCAGTCAATCTACGTTCCTACTCTCACCTATGGCCACGAGCTTTGGGTAATGACCGAAAGAATGAGATCGCGGATACAAGTGGCTGAAATGAGCTTTCTCCGTAAGATTGCTGGACTGACCCTCAGAGATAGGGTGAGGAGCTCAGTCATCCGGGAGAGGCTCAGAGTAGAACCGCTGCTCCTCCACATTGAAAGGAGTCAGTTGAGGTGGTATGGGCATCTGATTAGGATGCCTCCTGGACGCCTCCCACTTGAGGTGTTTCAGGTACGTCCCACTGGGAGGAGACCCTGGGGCAGACCCAGGACTCGGTGGAGAGACTATGTCTCCCAGCTGGTCTGGGAACGCCTTGGTATCCCCTCTGAAGAGCTGGAGCAGGTGGCTGGGGAGAGGGAAGTCTGGGCTTCTCTGCTTGAACTGCTGCCTCCGCGACCCGGACCTCCGGAAAAGCGGTAGAAGATGGATGGATGGATGGATGAAAAAGACTGGCGCATCAACTGTAAAATAAACCACTTGTTAATGTATTTATTTTTTTTGTCTGATCACTTGTGTGATCCTTTGTGAGTTATGTTCATAACTGTATCTTTTGGGGAATGGCAGTTGTTCAGTCATCAATATAATTTACTTTATATGTGTAGTTTATAGTCTATCATCAATAAACTCATGCAGTAACAGGCCACATTACAAATATTTGAGACCCATTGTAGTGCATCCTTTTATATTTTAGCAATAAAAGTACAAAACACCACCCACACTTGAAGCCAGGGCAAGAAGAGACACTTTTACATTCAAGACAAACTTTTATTGATAAAAACTCCATATTTTGACTGAGCGACTCCATACTCTGTGATGCACACCTTCAGTTACAGTACTATATTCCATTCAAGTGAATGTATTAATTCATTCTGATTGCTGAGGCCACAGTAAAAACAGATGATTTTAAATGTAACTCAGCCCTTGTAAAATCGACTTTACATCAGTGCAGCTACATGAAAATTGTGGTTAAATACAACAACGAAGTACTTTATTGTCACATTGGAATTGGAATCGCTCCTGTTTTGTTTTTCTTTTGAATTCTTGGATGGAATATGGTGGGCAATATAAGCTGCAGCTTCAGCCATCACCCATTTCAGATAACCTATGTTGAACTGTATCATCAGAGGAGTTATTGCTTAATTCGACCTTATTAGATTTTTTTTTCCCCCTTTGTTATATTATTCTATTTTCTTTTAATCTATCCGAAATAAAGATTCATTCATTCACATTCCACCACTGGCTTTTAGCAACAAGTGTATTTCCCAAATATGTTTTAAACTTCCTTTCTTTAACCACCACCCATTTCTGTCTTTTGTCTAGGCAAGAGGTAAACGATCGATCCAACCCAAACTGGACCTTGCGTCACTATTTACAGAGATGCAGGCCTAAGATCTGCTGATCTGAGACCAGTGTGAGCTGCACATCCCAGCTGCTGAGTGACCCAGTCTTACAGTTTGAGTTTTGCACATTCTGAATAATCTGGAATTTGCTGCTGATTGTAATAAACAATTTAGTGACTTATGTGTTTGCATCATGATTTCTGTTTTTGTCTGTTAATACACTGGTTGGAAAAGAGTCAATAGTACAAACCATTAATGGGTGACCTTGAAAATAATGGCCCATTTTTAAGAAATTTATGTCACATGGTGGTAACCTTCACATATAAAAAAGAGACATCTGCAAAAACTTCAGAGGTTTGTCAGTGCAATACTACATGAATGCATGTATAGTACATTGTTGATGCAGAGAATATATATTTCTACAGTATATGTATCTAGTAAATCAAGCATTTTCCATGTAACCTTGTGACTGCATTATTTTAATTACTTTTAATCCTAGATCAAGTTTGTTTTGGCCTAAAATGCATCATAACTGTCAAATACATCTTATTAGCTGCAACATGCCAACTTTATGCAGATGATGCAGTTATTTACACAGCTGCCAAGACTCCAGCACAGGCTGCAGATGTACTGTCTACAAGTATGGTTGATGTCCAAGAGTGGCTCCTCCAGAACCATCTATTGCTAAACCTTCAGAAAACAGTCTCAATGTGCTTTTCAATCAAAAAATGTAACCTGCAACGTTTTAAAGTTAATATACATGATCATGACATCAGTTTAGCTACAGAATTCAAATACCTTGGCATTGTACTAGATCCTCAACTCAAATTTAATCTTCATATAAAGAAAATTTCAAAAACAGTAAAAAAAAATCTGAACTGCTTTAAATTAATTAGATATTACATACCTTACGAAGCAGCTGTACTGTATATGCATTCTATAGTTTTTTCTCATATATCATACTGTTTGACAGTCTGGGCTCAAGCAGCCCCTTCCACAATAAGACATATAGGTTCATTATATAATCAAACCCTAAAAATCTTGGACAAAAAGCCCATTAGGTGGCATCACTGTAATGTTTTAAAAAAATACAACCTATTGAGTTTTGAGAGTTTCATTGACCTCTGTTTTCTGAAATTAACGTTCAAATGTCTCCATAAATCAGCACCCGAGCCACTTGCTGGTTTCATTCAAAGACAGGACAGCAGCAGAGCCACCAGGAGTTCTGTTAACAATAACTGTAAAATATTCCACCGCAGAACCACATTTGGACAAACAGCTTTCTCTATAAAGGGCAGTCACATCTGGAACACAATGCCAAATGAAATTAAAATAATAACGGACTTTAAAACATTCACTAAAAAGGTTAAAAACTGGCTGAAAAATAAACAAGAATGTACTCATGTATGAATTGATTGTCTACAAGGTGAGAGTGAATGAAGGGAAGGAATGAATGTGTTTGTTTATAGTGAGTGACGAAGGGAGGGAGGCCTGAAATAGGCAAATGTGAGTCAGGTTGTTATATTTGTGTATTTATAATATTTATAATTGTGTATTTATAATATTTATAATTGTGTATTTATAATCTTTTTGCATTGATGTATGTGGTTATTGTGTATTTTCTTTATTTCTTTTCTTTACTTGATTCTCTTTTCTAAAGCCCATCCAG
This sequence comes from Pholidichthys leucotaenia, assembly GCA_020510985.1. Lineage (NCBI taxonomy): Eukaryota > Metazoa > Chordata > Actinopteri > Cichliformes > Pholidichthyidae > Pholidichthys > Pholidichthys leucotaenia. The sequence goes on along the minus strand of CM035840.1, from coordinate 308,807,988 downwards.
GGACAAGAGTTGCAAATTAGCTAATAGCTATACACTCCATGTGCAACACATCAGATTGATTGTCATTGATTAATTGTCTATGTTTATTGCACTGTCCCTGTCAAATAAACTTATCTATCTATTATACCGAACTCAGTACTGTTTACTTTTGAATATACATTTTGTGGCTAATATAGTTATTAACCTGGTGATCGAGTTGTGACAGCTGATCATTTTTTGCTATGACAACATCTCAGACTCAGTGCAGCTGAAGCAGGTACGTCCATTATGTCTCTACAGTCCATGATTTTCACGCAAATCAGAGCATTTTTTTCCCACAATATTTTTATTGAACCTTTTTTTTTTTTTTTTTTTTTACAAACGGCACACACAGTCAGACACTAACACAAAAGTAATTTAAAAACTAAAAAGAACAATAACAAAATAAAAAAAGAGTAATAAAAACAACAACCATTCACAAAAACAAGTCAACAACAATGCTCCTCTGTTTAGTCTAGGTAATCTATTACATAAGAAAACATAATATACATTCACCAGCTTGGAATTTGCAAGGTCCACACATATCATTCACCTTCTTCTTCAGACGTTATGTTTAATTTCTTTACATAATGAAAGGTCTCCATAGATTCTCAAACACATTTTCCTTTGATTTCAATATGTATGTTATTCTTTCTAGTGGAAGGTTGGTAACATCTGTCTTAACCACTGAGTCACATCTGGTCTATGAGTTTTTCCACAGTAATGCAATACATTTTTTGGCATTAAGCAAACTGAGGTCTATGAATGTTCTTTCACTCTTATTAAAGTTATGTTTTTCTGGATACAGACCCAACAAAAATAGTTTACGGTTCAGTGTGATTTGTTTTGAAATTATTTTTTCAATTGTTAACCTCATCTCTTCCCAAAACATTCTGATTTTTCTACATTACCATAAACAGTGAAATAGGGTTCCTTTACTTAGATCAGAGCAATTTTTTGCACAGGAAATAAACCAGACATTCTTAAGCTCTACAACCACTGATCGTTTGTGAAGCTGTGCTGACATCAGTGACAGGCTGTATTGACATCAATTGACAGGCTGTATTGTATTGCGTGTTTTACGTCACTGGAGTGTGGCACCGCCTTGCTGTAAAAAAATCCCACCCACCCCAGGCGTACCCAGCTGTAATGGAAACAGAACTGAACCAAGTAGAGTAGAGTAGAGTAGAGTAAGGCCGACTGGGTACTAGTGGAAAAGTGCCTATACTGTACAGTAAAAGCAAGCCCAGGTCTCTGTGCACTCTCCTTTTATACCTTTAATTCCATGCATTGAGACCCGGACCTTCCGACCATAATACATTGTTTGGAACAAAGACCTGTGTGGGCAGCACGGTGGTGCAGTGGTTAGCACTGTTGCCTTACAGCTAGAAGGTTCCTGGTTCGAATCTCCAGGCTGGCAGGGGTAGGAACCTTTCTGTGTGGAGTTTGCATGTTCTCCCTGTGCTGCGTGGGTTTACTCCGGGGGCTCCGGTTTCCTCCAACAATCCAAAGACATGCATGTTAGGTTAATTGGCTGTTCTAAATTGTCCCTAGATATCTGTTTCCTATAGGCTCTTAGAATAGAGGGTTAGTACTCGTGAAAGCACTTTGAGTGGTCTTTGTGACTAGAAAAGCGCTATATAAGTGCAGGTTAGTTAGTTAGTTAGTGGCACATTAACGTAACATCATGCCGGCACCGCTTCTCACACCCTTCTTCTTCCAGCAGCTCCGGTGTTCTCTCCTCTCCCCGGGGGGCGAATAGTCCTTACTGTCCCGTCTGAGGCCCCCCGGTGACCTTCCTCCTTCAGTTCATTGTTCCCCCTTTCACTAGCTGCCTTCTGTGGGTGGAGAATCCCCCACCCATACCACCACAAGCTCTTATTTTCAAAGTTTGTTCGCTAAGTGAGCCTGATTTTACACCTGCAGAGTTGAGACTGGAAATGTTTATCTTCTCCTTGCCCCCCCCCCCCCCCACACACGCACACACATTTCCTGTGCTTAAAGTGGGCTTACTTTTATTTTGTTATCTTCCTTTGTCGGGGGGGCGGGCCAGCCACACTGAGCGCCCAGCAGTGCTCAGCAGCGGCAGCTGGGGAAAGTATGAAGTTTACTGCACATACCGTGTTAACATGACAAATACATGAACATGTGCGATACAACCATTTTCTGTAAAGTGGGTGGTCAGATGTACCAATACAATGACTATATTCGGTAAATCACCCAGCACTAAGCCAAGCCAATATGAGAACCCGAGCACAAACCGGCATGTTAGCGCATTTGCGCTATCCATACAGCTGGGGTGAAACTACAAATGACACTTCGCCTAGTAGACGGTAAAAGTGAAGTATACACACAACTGTGGACACACCTCAACGCACCTGAGATTTTCACCATATATTAGTAACAGCCCAAGTAATCCACACATACGAAGAAATCAAGGCAACTGTGTTCACAAAACAAGTTATATTTAATAAAGTGGAATGACAAAGGGAATAAGTATTGAACACGCTTGGTGAAATTCATATTAATATTAAGTAGAAACGTCTTTGTTGGTAATTACAACTTCCAGATGCCTCCAGTATGGAGAAAATAGGCACAGGCATTGCTCAGGAGTGATTTTAGCCCATTCTTCCACACATACTGTCAAAGCTTGACCGTTCTGTAGGTGTCTTCTACGAACTCTGAGCTTCAGTTTGTTCCATAGATTTTCAATTGGATTCAGGTCAGGTGACTTACTGGTCCATTCTAGCAGCTTTATTTTCCTTCTCTGGAGCCAGCTGAGAGTTTCCTTGGCTGTGTGTTTGGGATCATTGTCTTTCTGAAATATCCACCCTCGTTTCATCTTCAGCATCTTGGCAGATGGCAATAGGTTCTTATCAAGGATTTCTCTGTACATTTGTCCATTCAGCTTTCCTTCAATTTTTCAAAATTCAAGATTCAAAGATTTTATTTGTCAATACTACTATACGTACAGGGCATACTGTCATGATCCGAGCGCTGATCTCGTCCGCGCTCGGGTCATACGTCATCTCCTGCAGGCTTGACAGCAGTGAGTACCTTCTGGCTCCCCGGGCTCTTATTATGACAGCGCTCGGGGGAGCTTCCTGCTGTCAAAGCCTGCCAGCTGTGGTGCATTCAGGGCTCATTAGCGGCCGGCATTTAAAGCGGTCGCTGAATGCAGCCCGATGCAGCAGTCTCCGTCGAATCTCCCTGTGTTTTGACATCGAGCGAGCGTTCCTCGTCTCGGACATCAATATTCCTCTTTGGTTCCTCATCTCCGATCATCCCCCGTCCTTATCGGGAGTTGTAAGTGTGCTTGCTCTGCCTTACAGTCTCTGTCCCTAGTCATAGTGTGTTTTAGCCCACCGTGGCTTATTACTTTGTCACTTTGTGTTATCCTTCTGTTCCTTTTTCCTCTAATAAACATCATTGCAAACTCACCAGTGACTTGTGGCATCTTATGGTGGCTCGTGAGGGCCACCGTGACAGTAGACTGCTGCCAGGGAGCCTAAACGGAGGTGCCACACCGAGACGCCATTCCTGGTGAGTTTTGCATTTGGACTGTGCTCCTTCCTGTCTGGGTACCATGTGCTGGAAGCATGCCGTCGCAGAGGGTCCGCGCTCAGAGTTAGAGCAACGAGCTGGCGGACGCCCTTGAATACGTCGATGAGACGCTCATCGCTGCCTCCCTCCTCGACTTCCACAGCGATGTGCGCTGGTACCTGGACTGTGCTGAGGATGTTTTAAATCATCTTCCCCGCTACGCCGACCACCCAGAAGTCAGCGTGCGGAGGGATGACATCACCGCACAGCGCGAGATACTCCGCATGGTGCAGGAGGACTACGGGGGTAAGCAGAGGAGGAGGCATCCCGTTCCCCGCTTTGGGATCCCGTTCCTGCCCTCGATCCACTCCGAGAGTTCGTGCCACCCGGGGGTCATCGAAGACATCAGCGCCCCGGCCAAGATAACCCTCAGCCAAAATCCCATCCGGATCCTGTTCCGGGTCATCAGAGGAACCCTGCCTCCCAGTCAGCTGCTCCTTTGGAGTCACGTCAGGAGGGAATCCCCGCAGCCTCTCCCCCCAGGCCACCTGTTCCCGCTGTCCCGTCAGCTCGTCATGCCCGGATCGTCTCGGCTGTCGCCCCCTCCTCTGTGACATCACCTCCTGCTGCAGAGAGAGTTCAGAGTCCTGTTCCGGCGAGCCCCGTCCCAGGTCCATCGAGAGCGGCTCCCCCTCGTCCTCCCAGGGGGCCCTATGTCACCATCCGGCGGGGAAACGGAGGAGCAACGCCCGCTACAGCAGGCACCATCCTCCCTCCGGGAGACAGGCAAGTTCAAGTTCACTCTTCTCCTCATTATTGTGATTTGCCTTGTCTGACTCCTGGGGGTGGAGTTCGGGGTTTGCAGTCCCCCGAGCTCCCACCACCTGCTGTAGCTTGTATTATTAAACCTGCTTCCTCTGTGTCTCCCTCTGCTGAGCGGTCCTTGATGCCAGGCCAACGTCGCCAGATGAGGAGGGGGCCTGTGGTTCTAGAGAGCCTGGTTCCGGTCCCGCAGCCACACTGTGGGTGGAGAAGGAGAGCGGACTGCAGCATGGAGCCTGCGCCGACGAAGAAGCGTCCCCGGGTCTCCACAGACGAGCGGTCCGGTCCAGCGGGTCGAGGGTCCCCAGCCATCACGCCGTGCGGGTCGTCAGCGTGGATGTCAGTGCCGGAGGGTCCTCAGGCTGCAGACACCATCATGCCAGCTGCGGAGCCTGACGTAGCTGAGTGAGAGCCAGAGGACGATCTCCTCCCATCTGAGCCCGGATCGTCGGAGTCCTGGACGGCGTCGGAACTCGATATCAGGCAAGTGCTCTGTGTTGTCTTTCTCTTCTTCATTTTAGAGCATTTTTGCCTGTCTCTTGAGGAGGCGAGCCGGGTGCAGCCGTCCGCTGCGTCCGAGCTTGTCTCGCCGGGTTCTGGCGCTACCGGTAATCCTGATCCCGGTTCTTTTCTCTCTCCTGAGCCTTCTCCCAGGGTCACCGGTGCGGAGCTGATTCTGGTTGCTGTGCCAGAGGCTTCGGGTTTAGGGTTGGAGGTCGGTTCTGGTGCGGCGCCGACCCAGTCGGGGTCTGACGCGGGTGCAGCCGTGACCCAATTGGGGTCCATCGCGGGTGCAGCTGTGACCCAATCGGGGTCCATCGTGGGTGCAGCTGTGACCCAATCGGGGTCCATCGCGGGTGCAGCGCCAGCTGAATCCAAGGTCGGTAAGGGAGCTGCAGATCCCCTGCCACCAGACACTGGACTGGCTTATCTTCTTCATCATCGTCGTCCTCGTCCTCAGGATCAGCATCACAGCTCATCTCCACCGGGGGCCATTGGGGTTCCGAATGCTCCGCCCGGCTCTCCCTCATCTTCCGCCTCTCCAAGGAGGCCGCCTTCTACTTCCCCCCTATGGTCCTAGTGGCTGTGTGATGCGGGTCTGCCGCCTGGCGAGCTGTTTCGCCGGTTCGGCGTTCTGGGTCGGCCACCCGACGAACTTTTCCCCCCTTTCGGCGATCGGGCCTGGCCGGCAGAGGAACTGTATTCCCGGGCATGGGACTGGGGTAGGCCGCCCGAACTGTCTCTTTTCCCCCTGCCTGTGATGTGGACGCTAGATGCAGGGCAGCCCCCCGAACTATTGGCCCTCATGCCACAATGCTAGGACTGCCGTCATCCCGAGTCTTCATTTTCATTGGTTCTGTAACCTTTTGGGATGTGCGGGGGGGTCTTGTGTTTGTAACTGTGCATCTCACCCTTTCCTAGTGGGTGTTTTTGTTCATTTTTTCTCTGTTAAATGTCCATACGCTGCCTGTAATAGTTGGTGTTTTGTTTTCCCTGTCCTAATTATTCCTGTGTTCCTTTTGGAGTATAACGTTTTTCATTGGCCGTACTCTGATTGTCTTGTTTATCCCCTGTTCCCTCATGTTTTTTTTTTCTCTCCTTCATTTGTGATCTGCCTTTGTCAGGGTTTTTTTTTTTGCATCTTGGAAACATTGTATTTTCTGTTTTTTCCCTGTGATCGTCTCCCCTATGTTCTACCTTGATCATAATTTGTGCATGGGAGTGTCGTTTTTTTTTTTTTTTTCTTTTTTCTTGTCTGCCTGCGCGCTCCTGTTGTCATTATGTTTTTTTTTGGTCTTTGCTGGTCCGCTCCCCCCCTGGCCTGCTCCCCCTTCCACCCACCCTGGGTGGGGGGGGGTGCTTGGGTGTCATTGGGTGTTCAGAGCCCGCCCTCGAGGGGGAGGTACTGTCATGATCCGAGTGCCGATCTCGTCCGCGCTCGGGTCATATGTCATCTCCTGCAGGCTTGACAGCAGTGAGTACCTTCTAGCTCCCCGGGCTCTTATTGTGACAGCGCTCGGGGGAGCTTCCTGCTGTCAAAGCCTGCCAGCTGTGGTGCATTCAGGGCTCATTAGCGGCCGGCATTTAAAGCAGTCGCTGAATGCAGCCCGATGCAGCAGTCTCCGTTGAATCTCCCTGTGTTTTGATGTCGAGCGAGCGTTCCTCGTCTCAGACGTCAATATTCCTCTTTGGTTCCTCATCTCAGATCGTCCCTCATCCTTATCGAGAGTTGTAAGTGTGCTTGCTCTGCCTTACAGTCTCTGTCCCTAGTTATAGTGTGTTTTAGCCCACCGTGGCTTATTACTTTGTCGGTTTGTGTTATCCTTCTGTTCCTTTTTCCTCTAATAAACATCATTGCAAACTCACCGGTGACTTGTGGCGTCTTATGGTGGCTCGCGAGGGCCACCGTGACACATACAGGAGAATTGAAATGGTGTTTCTCTCTCTCTCTTCAGTGGTGTGCACAATATAAAAAAAGAAAAAGGAATAAGGCTGGAAAAACAACAGCAGTCTACAGTATCTCACAAAAGTGAGTACACTCCTCACATTTTTGTAAATATTTTATTATAACTTTTCATCGGACAACATTGAAGATATGACAATTTGATACAATGTGAAGTAGTCAGTGTATAGCTTGTAAATTTGCGTAAATTTGCTGTCCCCTCAAAATAACTCAACACATAGCCATTAATGTCTAAACCGCTGGCAACAAACGTGAGTACACCCCTAAGTGAAAATGTCCAAATTGTGCCCAAAGTGTCAATATTTTGTGTGGCCACCATTATTTTCCAGCGCTCCCTTAACTCTCTTGGGCATGGAGTTCACTAGAGATTCACAGGTTGCCATTGGAATCCTCTTGCACTCCTCCATGACGACATCATGGAGCTGGTGGATGTTAGAGACCTTGCCTCCTCCACCTTCCATTTGAGGATGCCCCACAGATGCTCAATAGGGTTTAGATCTGGAGACATGCTTGGCCAGTCCCTCACCTTTACCCTCAGTTTCTTTAGCAAGGCAGTGGTCGTCTTGGAGGTGTGTTTGGGGCGGTTATCATGTTGGAATACTGCCCTGCTGCCCAGTTTCCAAAGGGAGGGAATCATGCTCTGCTTCAGTATGTCACAGTACATGTTGGCATTCATGGGTCCCTCAATGAACTTTAGCTCCTCAGTGCTGGCAGCACTCATGCAGCCCCAAACCATGACACTCCCACCACCATGCTTGACTGCTGGCAAGACACACTTGTCTTTGTACTCCTCACCTGGTTGCCGCCACACATGCTTGACACCATCTGAACCAAATACGTTCATCTTGGTGTCATCAGACTACAGGACATGGTTCCAGTAATCCATGTCCTTTGTCTACTTGTCTTCAGAAAATGGTTTGCAGGCTTTCTTGTGTATCATCTTGAAAAGGGGCTTCCTTCTGGGACGACAGCCATGCAGACCGATTTGATGCAGTGTGCGGCGTATGATCTGAGCACTGACGGGCTGACCCCCCACCCCTTCAACCTCTGCAGCAATGCTGGCAGCACTCATACGTTTATTTTCAAAAGAAAACCTCTGGATATGATGCTGAGCATGTGCACTCAACTTCTTTGATCGACCATGGCAAGACCTGTTGTGAGTGGAACCTGTCCTGTAAAACCGCTGTATGGTCTTGGCTACCGTGCTGCAGCTCAGTTTCAGGGTGTTGGCAATCTTCTGATAGCCTAGACCATCTTTATGTAGAACAACAGCTCTTTTTTTTTAGATCCTCAAAGGGGTCTTTGCCATGAGGTGCCATGTTGAACTTCCAGTGACCAGTATGAGACAGTGTGAGAGCGATAGCACCAAATTTAACACACCTGCTCCCAATTCACACCTGAGACCTTGTAACACTAACAAATCACATGACACCGGGGAGGGAAAATGGCTAATTGGGCACAATTTGGACATCTTGACTGAGGGGTGTACTCACTTTTGTTGCCAGTGGTTTAGAAATTATTGGCTATGCGTTGAGTTATTTTGAGGGGCCAGCACATTTACACTGTTATACAAGCTGTACACTGACTACTTTACATTGTAGCTAAGTGTCATATCTTCAGTGTTGTCCAATGAAAAGATATAATAAAAATACTTACAAAAATGTGAAGGGTATACTCATTTTTGTGAGATACAGTATGTACAGTAATGCTACATGATAATGTACATGAAGTCTGCCTGTACCATGTGCAGAAAAACACCCCCACACCATGATGGGATGTGCAGTGCTATTTCTCCACCAATCAGGCTGTGTGTTGTGGCATCCAAAAAGTTCAACTTTGGTCTCATCTGACCAAACTATGTTCTCCCAGTGTTTTACTGGCCTGCCAAATGTTGTGCATCAAACTTTAAGTGAGGTTTAACATGCTTTTTCTTCAGCAATGGAGTCTTGCGAGGTGAGCAGGCATAGATCGGTTGAGTGCATTACTTATTGTTTTCTTTGAAACAGCAGTACCTGCTAACTCCATGTCTTTATGGAGCTCTCCACAAGTGGTCTTTGGCTCTTGGCTTAGTGTTCTGATAATTCTTTTGAATCTTCAGAAATCTTGTGAGGAGCTCCTGGTCATGGTCGGTTTATGGTAAAATGATATTCTTTCCACTTCCAAATGATGGCTCCGACAGTGCCTACTGGAACATTCAGCAGTTTAGAAATGCACCTGTAACCAATGCCATCATTATGTTTTGCAGCAAAAAGGTTGTGAAGGTCTAGAGAGAGCTATTTGCTTCTACCCATCATGAGTTCTTTGTAGTGTGGCAATCTGATATACACTGACCATTTTAAAGACTATCAGTCAGGACTAAACCAGCTGAAATTAATTTGCACTGATGGGGGATGGGATCGCTTCCTAAATTCTGAAGGATTTCAGCTGGTTTCTTGGATTTCTATGCCTTTTTGCACCTCTTTTTCTTCATGTGTTCAATACTTGTTTTGTGAATAAAGTTGCCTTGATTTCTTCTTATATATGGATTACATGGGTTGTTACTGATATCTGGTGAAAATCTCAGGTCAGTGGCTCCATCAGAAATATGTTTAATAAGAAAAAAGTTGATGTATTAAATACTTATGTTCTCCACTGTATATACAGTGGTATGAAAAAGTGTTTGCCTTTTACTGATTTCTCTTTTTTTTTTTTGTATGTTTGTCACACAAATGATTCAGGTCATCAAACAAACTTGAATATTACACAAAGATAAGACAAGTAAACACAAAATGCACTTTTTAAATGAAGGTGTTTATTATTAAGGGTAAAAAAAAATCCAAACCTGCATGGCCCTCTGTGAAAAAGTGACCCCCCCCCTTCCCCATTAAAACATAAATTAACTGTGGTTTATCACATCTTTGGAAAGCTGAGTTGAATTTCTCTAGCCACACCCAGGGCTGATTACTGCCACACCTGTTCTCAATCAAGAAATCACTTACACAGGATCTGCCTAACAAAGGGAAGTAGACGAAAAGATCCTCAAAAGCTAGACATCATGCTGCGATCCAAAGAAATTCAGGAACAAATGAGAAACAATGTAATTGAGATCTGTCAGTCTGGAAAATGTTATAAAGCCATTTCTAAAGCTTTGGGACTCCAGCAAACCACAGTAAGAGCCATTATCCACAAATGGCGAAAACATGGAACAGTAGTGAACCTTCCCAGGAGTGACTGGCTGACCAAAATTTCCACAAGAGCGCAGCAATGACTAATCCAAGAGGTCACAAAAGACCCCACAACAACATCCATAGACCTGCAGACGTCATTTGCCTCAGTTAAGGTCAGTGTTCATGACTCCACCATAAGAAAGAGACTGGGCAAAAATGGCCTGCATAGCAGAGTTCCAAGACGAAAACCACTGCTGAGCAAAAAGAACATAAAGGCTCATCTCACTTTTGCCAGAAAACATTTTGATGATCGCCAAGACTTTAGGGAAAATACTCTGTGGACTGATGAGACAAAACTTGAACTTTTTGGATGATGTGTGTCCTATTACATCCAGTGTAAAAGTAACACAGCATTTCAGAAAGGGAACATCATACCAACAGTAAAATATGGTGGTGGTAGTGTGATGGTCTGGGGCTGTTTTGCTGCTTCAGGTCCTGGAAGACTTGCTGTGGTAAATGGAACCATGAAATCTGCTTTCTACCAAAAAATCCTGAAAGAGAATGTCTGGCCATCTGTTCGTGACCTCAAGCTGAAGCGCACTTGGGTTCTGCAGCAGGCCAATGATCCAAAGCACACCAGCAAGTCCACCTCTGAATGGCTTAATAAAACAAAATGAAGACTTTGGAGTGGCCTAGTCAAAGTCCTGATGAGATGCCGTGACATGGCCTTAAAAAGGCAGTTTACTTGTGTTATCTTTGTATAACATTTAAATTTGTTTAATGATCTAAAACATTTAAATGTGACAAACATACAAAAGAAAAAAGAGAGAAATCAGGAAGGAGGCAAACACTTTTTCACACCACTGTATATATACAGGGGTGCACATAACTTTTTTGGTCTTGTTCTCCTTATAGAATCTGAGGTTCTTGCTTGGTCCTCTTTTTTTTTTCTTTACCCACCTCACAAAATAGAGGAATATGTGGGTAAAGTAACATACATTTTAATTTCAACTAAAAATGAATGAAAACATTAGAACAAAATGTCTGTTCTTTAAAGCTCCATAGTATGTAACTTTCTAATTAAGTGACTGCGCTTCAAATACTGAAAACTAAATGTACAAATGTCTGATTTTCAAACAATGAAAACCAAATGAAATGACAGCTTTTTAAGCAATGACAACAGTTGTTGCTATTAAAAAGCACGGAATGATTCTCAAGAATAATAAGCAGTCCCACAGTTAACTCCAAGCCTTTTGAGAGGCGGAATATCCTCCTCATATGAACGCATAGGACGTGTATGTTTCACTTTGTGAAAGGCCAACAGAAAATGTTGTTCTTCATTCAGTTTGTCTTGCCATCTGTCGAGCGGACCAATCGGCCTTTGACCCTGGCTGCGCCTGCGAGCAATATCAATCTCTTGCACTACTTTCCGGTGCTCTCTACAATTTGCATGCTAATCAAAAGCTGGATGAAGTTTTTAGTACCTGTATAAAAGATGCTGTTTTAATCCACCAGAATGGTATTTTCACAGCATAGATTGCACCACATCCTGGGGCGGGCGTCATTTGTTGAAATCCAGCTGACCCCCTGCAGCCACTTTTCTGAGAACGCACGCTTCTTTGTGGTTCAGGTTCAGTCTGTTGTTTCTTTGGAGGAGGAACACCAAAATAATTGCTTAACGGAGCTTGCTTCTTGGACATTTTAATGAAAGGAGAAAATCCTAAAAGCAGTTGTTCATACTCTGCACTGCAGTCCAATGTTAAGAATTTATCTGTCTCTAGATACGCAAATGCACGTTACAGCATTTGATGTGGTGGGCATTGCTTATTTTGATTGCACCTGCGCACCACTTATGTGTACACCTGTGTATATATACGGTGGGGCAAAAAAGTATTTAGTCAGCCACCAATTGTGCAAGTTCTCCCACTTAAAAGATGAGAGAGGTTTCCAATTTTCATCATAGGTATACCTCAACTATGAGAGACAAAATGAGAAAAAAAAATCCAGAAAATCACATTGAAGGATTTTTAATGAATTAATTGGTAAATTCCTTGGTAAAATAAGTATTTGGTCAATAACAAAAGTTCATCTCAATACTTTGTTAAATACCCTTTGTTGGCAATGACAAAGGTCAAACGTTTTCTGTAAGTCTTCACAAGGTTTTCATACACTGTTGCTGGTATTTTGGCCCATTCCTCCATGCAGATCTCCTCTAGAGCAGTGATGTTTTGGGGCTGTCGCTGGGCAACACGGACTTTCAACTCCCTCCAAAGATTTTCTATGGGGTTGAGATCTGGAGACTGGCTAGGCCACTCCCACTCCTTTGTTGCCCGGGTGGTGTGTTTGGGATCATTGTCATGCTGAAAGACCCAGCCATGTTTCATCTTCAATGCCCTTGCTGATGGAAGGAGGTTTTCACTCAAAATCTCACGATACATGGCCCCATTCATTCTTTCCTTTACACGGATCAGTCGTTCTGGTCCCTTTGCAGAAAAACAGCCCCAAAGCATGATGTTTCCACCCCCATGCTTCACAGTAGGTATGGTGTTCTTTGGATGCAACTCAGCATTCTTTCTCCTCCAAACACGACAAGTTGAGTTTTTACCAAAAAGTTCTATTTTGGTTTCATCTGACCATGTGACATTCTCCCAGTCCTCTTCTGGATCATCCAAATGCTCTCTAGCAAACTTTAGACGGGCCTGGACATGTACTGGCTTAAGCAGGGGGACACATCTGGCACTGCAGGATTTGAGACCCTGGCAGCATAGTGTGTTACTGATGGTAGCTTTTATTACTTTGGTCCCAGCCCTCTGCAGGTTATTCACTAGGTCCCCCCGTGCGGTTCTGGGATTTTTGCTCACTGTTCTCGTGGTCATTTTGACCCCACGGGGTGAGAACTTGCGTGGAGCTCCAGATCGAGGGAGATTATCAGTGGTCTTGTATGTCTTCCATTTTCTAATAATTGCTCCCACAGTTGATTTCTTCACACCAAGCTGCTTACCTATTGCAGATTCAGTCTTCCCAGCCTGGTGCAGGTCTATAATTTTGTTTCTGGTGTCCTTTGACAGCTCTTTGGTCTTGGCCATAGTGGAGTTTGGAGTCTGACTGTTTGAGGTTGTGGACAGGTGTCTTTTATACTGATAACGAGTTCAAACAAGTGCCATTAATACAGGTAACGAGTGGAGGACAGAGGAGCCTCTTAAAGAAGAAGTTACAGGTCTGTGAGAGCCAGAAATCTTGCTTGTTTGTAGGTGACCAAATATTTATTTTACAGAGGAATTTACCAATTAATTCATTAAAAATCCTTCAATGTGATTTTCTGAATTATTTTTTTCCTCATTTTGTCTCTCATAGTTGAGGTATACCTATGATGAAAATTGGAGACCTCTGTCATCTTTTAAGTGGGAGAACTTGCACAATTGGTGGCTGACTAAATACTTTTTTGTCCCACTGTGTATATATATATATATATATATATATATATATATACACACACACACACACACACACACATACATACATATATATATATATATATATATATATATATATATATATATATATATATACAGTCATGTGACTGAGGTGAGGTGAATTAGGACACAGCATCGTGTAAATATTCAGTTCTTTATTAAGAGATGTTCACATATCTATATCTAACCTTGTTTTTGTTTTTATTTGCATTTTTTAAAATTTATTTTAGCCATTTTAAGTGGGACTGAATGTGGGGGTCTCCTAAAAAAGATGGAGGGTGTCCTGATTTATTCCTCATGATCTGTTAAGAATTACATTTTACAGAAAATTTGAAAAAAGTCTGTAATTCATTTTTAATTGATTAGCTGTATTACATGAACCTCCCAGTATTTTTAACATTGATATTAAATATCCATATGTCAAAATATGTAAAAAAGACACACAGGCGTATGCAGGGTGTCCTAATTTTTTCACATGACTGTATATACATATGTATGCATGTGTGTGTGTGTATATATATATATATATATACAGTATATATATATATATATTTTTTTTTTTAACTTTTGAACGGTAGTGTATATATATATATATATAGCTCCAAAAATAAAAGGAACACTTTGAAAACATCAGATTTTAATGGGAAAAAAATAAGCTGGATAGCTACACTGATATGGACTGGATAATGTGTTAAGAATGAAAAGATGCCACATCTTTTGATGGAAATGAAAATTATCAACCTACAACCTGCAGAGGGGTGAATTCAAAACACTCCAAAACTTACTCAGATTAAAAAGTGTTCCTTTTATTTTTTTGAGCAATATATATATATATACACTACCGTTCAAAAGTTTGGGGTCACCCAGACAATTATTTTGTGTTTTCCATGAAAAGTCACACTTATTTACCACCATGAGTTGTAAAATGAATAGAAAATATAGTCAAGACATTGACAAGGTTAGAAATAAGGATTTGTATTTGAAATAATAATTTTTTCCTTCAAACTTTGCTTTCGCCAAAGAATCCTCCATTTGCAGCAATTACAGCATTGCAGACCTAACATGATTGCACAAGGGTTTTCTAATCATCCATTAGCCTTCTGAAGCAATGAGCAAACACATTGTACCATTAGAACACTGGAGTGATAGTTGCTGGAAATGGGCCTCTATACACCTATGTAGATATTGCACCAAAAACCAGACATTTGCTGCTATAATAGTCATTTACCACATTAGCAATGTATAGAGTGTATTTCTGATTAGTTTAAAGTTATCTTCATTGAAAAAAAGTGCTTTTCTTTCAAAAATAAGGAAATTTCTAAGTGACCCCAAACTTTTGAATGGTAGTGTGTATATATAAGATAAGATAAGATAAGATAAGCCTTTATTAGTCCCACAAAGGGGAAATTCCAGGATTGCATCAGCACAGGGATAGCAACACTCAGAGCAACAATCAGAAGGCAAAAAAAAAAAAAAAACAAAAAAAAACAAGCAAGCAAGAGCAGCTAATATACATATGTACATATTACTATAAAATATATATATACACACACACACACACATACACACAGTGCAGAGCATTGTAGCTGGATGGAATAAATATATGAATATATGAACACACAGTGCAGAGCATTGTAGCTAGATGGAATAAATATGTAAATATATAAACACCCACAGTACGGAGCATTGCAGCTAGGTGGAATAAATATGCAAGTATATAAACACACACAGTGCGGAGCAATGTAGCTAGATGGAATAATATGTAGATATATAAAAACACAGTGCGGAGCATTGTAGCTAGATGGAATAAATATATAGATATATAAATATAAACACACCCAGTGCTGAGCATTGTAGCTAGATGGAATAAATATATAGATATATAAATATAAACACACCCAGTGCAGAGCATTGTAGCTAGATGGAATAAATATGTAAATATATAAACACACACAGTGCAGAGCATTGTTGCTAGGTGGGATGAAACAGCATAACCTTCTATTTAGTTATCCTACATGGTATGATTATGTGCCCATACATATTCTCACCCTCCATAGCGACCGGTATGTTCCTAGTTGTATGCCGGAGAGGACCATTGTGTAAGTCTATTGCATCTTTTGCATTCAAAAAACTATTAGGTTGTTACGTCTTTTTGCTACCTCTGCGAGCAGCCCTGCTTAGGTTGTACAGTCTGACAGCCGTTGGTAGGAAGGACCTACGAAACCTCTCGGTTGTGCACCTGGGATGATGTAGTCTGCTGCTAAATGAGCTCCTCAGTGCATCCAGTATGTCCTGCATAGGGTGGAACTCGGACTCCAGCAGAGATGACAGTTTAGCCACCGTCCTTCTCTCTCCTATCTCCTCCATCGGATCAAGGCGTTGCCCCAGGACAGAGCTAGCTTTCTTAATCAGTTTGTTCAGTCTCTTCCTATCGGCTGCAGTAATGCCACTGCCCCAGCAGACCACTCCAAAAGTGATGGCTGATGCCACCACCGTGTCATAGAATGACTTCAGCAGCGCCCCTTGTACACCAAAAGACCTGAGTCTCCTCAGCAGGAACAGCCTGCGCTGTCCCTTCTTGTAGAGTGCGTCAGTATTGTGTGACCAGTCTAGTTTATTGTTCAGATGAATACCCAGGTACTTGTAGGATGTCACCATCTCGATGTCTGTTCCCTGTATATTTACTGGTGCTGTGAGGGGCTGCCCATGCCTGCGGCAGTCCACCACCAGCTCCTTAGTTTTCCTCGCGTTGATCTGGAGGCAGTTCCGATGGCACCAGTCCACAAAGTCCTGGATAAGCCCTCTGTACTCAGCTTCATCTCCGCTGGAGATGAGACCAACGATCGCAGAGTCATCAGAGAACTTCTGTAGATGGCAATGTGCTGTGTTGTGTGAGAAGTCCGCAGTATAAAGAGTGAACAGGAAGGGAGCCAGCACCGTTCCCTGGGGGGCCCCCGTGCTACTGATGATCGTATATATATACTGTATATATATATATATATATATATATATATATATATATATATATATAAGTAAAATCACATTTTAAAGGACATTCAGTACACAAAATACATATCACGATGTCTATTGTGTAACACAATATAGAAAAATTATATTGCCATGCATTTTTGGAGCTATATCGCCCAGCCCTTGCTCAGGTCTTGTGTCTTTTCATAACATCACCCAATATGACTGGCTGTACAGTTTTTTGATAATGCAGTGCATTCTGACTGGCTTTCCATCTGCCCAAGCATCCATACACCCTGCTTAGGTTGTACAGTCTGACAGCCGTTGGTAGGAAGGACCTACGAAACCTCTCGGTTGTGCACCTGGGATGATGTAGTCTGCTGCTAAATGAGCTCCTCAGTGCATCCAGTATGTCCTGCATAGGGTGGAACTCGGACTCCAGCAGAGATGACAGTTTAGCCACCGTCCTTCTCTCTCCTATCTCCTCCATCGGATCAAGGCGTTGCCCCAGGACAGAGCTAGCTTTCTTAATCAGTTTGTTCAGTCTCTTCCTATCGGCTGCAGTAATGCCACTGCCCCAGCAGACCACTCCAAAAGTGATGGCTGATGCCACCACCGTGTCATAGAATGACTTCAGCAGCGCCCCTTGTACACCAAAAGACCTGAGTCTCCTCAGCAGGAACAGCCTGCGCTGTCCCTTCTTGTAGAGTGCGTCAGTATTGTGTGACCAGTCTAGTTTATTGTTCAGATGAATACCCAGGTACTTGTAGGATGTCACCATCTCGATGTCTGTTCCCTGTATATTTACTGGTGCTGTGAGGGGCTGCCCATGCCTGCGGCAGTCCACCACCAGCTCCTTAGTTTTCCTCGCGTTGATCTGGAGGCAGTTCCGATGGCACCAGTCCACAAAGTCCTGGATAAGCCCTCTGTACTCAGCTTCATCTCCGCTGGAGATGAGACCAACGATCGCAGAGTCATCAGAGAACTTCTGTAGATGGCAATGTGCTGTGTTGTGTGAGAAGTCCGCAGTATAAAGAGTGAACAGGAAGGGAGCCAGCACCGTTCCCTGGGGGGCCCCCGTGCTACTGATGATCGTATATATATACTGTATATATATATATATATATATATATATATATATATATATATATATAAGTAAAATCACATTTTAAAGGACATTCAGTACACAAAATACATATCACGATGTCTATTGTGTAACACAATATAGAAAAATTATATTGCCATGCATTTTTGGAGCTATATCGCCCAGCCCTTGCTCAGGTCTTGTGTCTTTTCATAACATCACCCAATATGACTGGCTGTACAGTTTTTTGATAATGCAGTGCATTCTGACTGGCTTTCCATCTGCCCAAGCATCCATATTTGTAGTTTTCTTACAAAAAAATTCTTTCATTATAAACATTTTTTTGTCTCTGTAATAATCAGACCTTGTGATGTTTTCATCTTTTTTCTTTTACTAATAAAAGATGATTATCTGTTTGTTTATGGCCTTATCCTCACATACACATGTATTTTAAAAAACACAGCTGTTTATATGTGGTTTTTTCCATTTTAGTCACACTTAAAACACAGTTTTTGAGATCTAAAGATGATTTTTTTGAAAAACTACTTCCAAGGTGAAGACCTGCACCACCTTCGGCAGCGACATTTACACACTGGATAAAAATTGTCATCGGGTGTTTCAATGGAAAGGATGAGCAAAGGTTGTCTTGCAATGTTAGCTTTGTTAACAGGACTTTTTACATGTTTACTAGTGAATCTCTGTATGCTATAATATTGTGGAAAAGGTTAATTGTTTTAATATATTTCAAAAAGATAAACTTTTATATATTCAATATTGACTGTACAGAGGTTGCAAATTTCATATACTTTCCTGAAGAAGCTGTTGAAAATATTAGGAAATTCATGATTAATTAATTAAGAGGCGGCGCGGTGGTGGAGTGGTTAGCACTGTGGCAGCACAGTAACTTACCCTTGGCAGGGGGATCCTGGGTTCGATCCCAGCCCCCGACCAACAGTGATCTGTGTGGAGTTTGCATGTTCTTCCAGTGTCTGCATGGGTTTACTCCGGGATTTCTCCGGTTTCCTCCTACATGCCAAAAAAACATGCAAGTTAGGTTAATTGGCATCAAAACTGGGGATTCTAAATTGTCCTTAGGTATGACTGTGAGAGTGAATGGTTGTCTGTCTCTCTGTGTTGGCCCTGCGATGGACTGGTGATCTATCCAGGGTGTACCCTGCCTCTCGCCCAAAGATGCTGGGATAGGCTCCAGCCCCCTCCCCCCCCCCCCCCGCGACCCAAAAAGGATTAAGTGGAAGAAGATGAATGAATGAATGATTAATTAAGCATATTAATCACAATAAAAATGCTCATATCGCTCTGAATTAACAGTTGATTATAGTACTGAGTGAATGTGTAGGACATGACATGTTTGAGGTTTTAATTGAGTGTGACGCTGACACCTACTTCATTGCAAGTGAGGTGGTCAATGACCCACCTCGCTTGCGAGGTCATTCAGCTCATGTCATCTGGCGCGGGTAACCAGACAACAGTGGCAAATCGACTCATATTGGGTTTGAGTGGATTGCTGGGTTAGATTGAAAGAGGTCAACACAAAGTAAATTTTTCACCGGGCACAATTACATGTTAAGTCAATGTAAACATGCAAATAACACAAATTCGTGTCCAAGGGAGCTGGTCACAATAGCCTTGAGATTCCGCTGTCACCAGAGAAAAAGTATCAACACTAGAGAGTAAGCTAGTTTGAAAATGAGACTGCCACTCACCTGCAGACAGATGGATCTGAGCTCTTCAGCTGAGACAGTGTGTTGGGAGTTTATCCACCCATGCACTCCTGCTACGGCAGTGCTAACGAAGGCTAGCAGGCTAACAGTGTAAACAACTGTCATCCAGGTGCAGTTTCTGGAGGAGACAGTGACATTTTTTGAGCTATGTTCCCTGCCGGCTAACGTCATAAACCTAAACATAAGACGTTGTGGGGATTTCCACAGCAGATAGAAAGCAGCAGTAGAAGTTATGAAAGAAACCTCTCCCCTCTGCAACTCACTCGGATGCAGATTTTCATCTTTACATTGAGTTTAGATGTAAACATCCAGTGGTCTTTTGGTTGATTGGCTTTCCGCATCTCAAGACCTACAGAGCATACACAGAGGTTGTGGTCTCCACTTTGTCTCTGTTTGGTCTTGACTTGGTCTCGACCCCTAAAGCAGCACTATGTTACTTTCTTGTTTCGGGTAGGAACACTGAAAAGATAATAACTATGGCAACTATGACCTCAGTCCCAACACCCATTCACAGGGAATCTTGGAAACGCTTGCCCTTCAAAAATGATTGCATCTTTGTCAAGAAGTGGAAGTCAAATTGTGCAAGGTCGGGGGAGTCAGGACTTCATAGCTGCAGGACCCTGCTTCTGGGCGACATGGGAGTTGTTGTTTTGCAGCAGGAAGACACCTTTGGTCAACATACTGCACCTTTCAATTTTTGATGGCCTTCTGCAATTTCTGGAGTAGTGAAGCGTAGTAAGTCCTGGAAATTGTGGTACCCTTTGCCAGGAAATCCATCACCAATACTCCATGCTGGTCCCAAAACCATGAACTTGCCCGCTGAGGGTTGGACCCCTGAGTTATAAAGCTTCCATTGCTTAGGCTGGGCTTTCGTCTCTGGATCATAATAATCCACCCATGTTACTTTCAAGGACAGGAACCTGATGACGGTTCTGTTTCAACTGGCTCCATAATCACACCTTACTCCACCTTAGCACCTGTAAAAGAGAAACTCTTAGGTGTTCAGAGCTCCAAATTACCACCTACAGAGATATGTGTTGTTACACACACATGTGCAAACTGGAAGTGGGTCAGGGGAAATCTTTAATAAGCAGCCCTCATAATAATTTTCCTTCTCCTTTTTTAATTCTCTGCAGATCTGAAGATGATTCAATATGCTTACATGTACTTTTGTCTGATATATCCTATATAATAATAGCACAGACAGCCTCTGTCTATCTGCAGTATCAGTCAAAGGGCATTCAAGGATGATAGGATGCTTATACAGTTTCAAATACTAGTGCCTGTAGAAAAAGTCAGAAGTCTTTGTAATCTACTGCACAATCAAGCATTTTTGTGTTTTTGGAGATTCATCTCATGCAGCCTCTACCCTACAAGGTCACTCTGAGGTACAGCTGTGCAGCAGGCAGTCACCATGCTTAATCAGCATCTGTATATGGAACACATGTCAAGTTCATGGATTCCCTCTGGTGGCATGTTTAAACATTTTCTGTATTGGAATGCCTTATACTGATTTTTATATCAACAGACGGGCGGCAGCATTTTGTGCAGTCTGTGATCGTCTCAGTGATGACTGGTTTGAACATTTCTGAGATAAAAAAAAAGGTGCAAATATGTGATAAAAAAAGCTGAAGATTTGCAAGAAAACAGCTGCAAATGTATGAGAAAAAATGTTTTGAATTTATGAGAAAAAAGTAGCAAATTTACATTAAGAAACTGCAAATTTATGAGAAAAAGTTTAATTTTTATAAATTTGAAACTTTTCTAATAAATTTGTAGCTTTTTTTCTCATGAATTTTCAATTTTTTTCCCTCAGTATTTTCAACTTTTTGTCTCATAAATTTGTGACTTTTTTCTCAAAAACTGCGACTTTTTTCCTGAAAATTTTCAACTTTTTTTCTTATAAATTTTTAACTATTTTTATTGTAAATTTGCAACACTCATCTGGATTTTGGTTACATTTTTATTCTGTGTAACGAAATTGTAATTTGCAACTTTTTTTAATTTTGAAATTGGCATCTTTTATCCTATCTTTGCACCTTTATTCTTGCAAATGTTTGTAATTTGTATTTAATGTACATTTATGCATTTGTACAGTAACAAATCGCCTACTGCTTAAAAGTGCTTTTTCTGTGCTGTGATGGGCTTTAAAACCAGACTGGAATTTCCCAGAAATGTCATCAGATCATTGTAGGCCTCTGATAAGGCTGGGTGATTTGGCTTTTAAAATGTATCACGATACATTTAGGGTTTTATCAGGATACACGATGCATATCACAATATTTTGAGATCTCCTCCAAACCACTGTATAAATGTAAATGTAAAACCTTTGCATAAAATAACACCAACATGATAACAGAAACAAACTCATGTATTGCTTTTTTTTTTTTTTAAATTGCATACAAAAAGGGCAGATAAAATCAAATTAAATTTAGCAAACTTTATTGAACCAGTCAGGCAGTCCCTCTCATAAATTTGCAACAAATCAGAATAAATAATGGTAGACCTTCCTATTATGGTCTGTAATAAAACCAATAAAGCAAAAACAACAGGAAAAAGGACTCAACACATTAAAAAGTGCATTTAACAAGAATTCTAGAGAAATATATTTTAAAACCAAATGAATTAAAGTCCACTTTTTCCTGTTTGGTCATGTTTTTAACAATAAGGGCCATGTCTTAGTTATTATTTGTGACTGCAGTTGTGATCTCTTTCCATTTTGCATTTTTGTTGTATGGGATGAATTTTCTAAATGAAGAAGCCGTAGAGTTATTTTCTTAGGGCTGGCTACTTTATTTTATTTTTATTTTATTTTATTTTATTTTTTTGTAGAGGCTACCTGGGATGTTGAGAGTGGATTTTAATACATTCTTCACATTGTAGTGGATGACATCTCAAGTGGTGAAACAAATTAGTTATATTGCTACCTTTAAAGGGGTCATTGACTGAAAAATGGTGTGTTTGTAGGTTTTAGCTCTCTCAAATGTGTCAACTGGTCACGTAATTAGCCAAAAACTTTCAAAAACAGTCAATTCTCTTTAAAAAAAATATGCAGACTTTATCTCATTTTTGTCATGGATGGCCCTCACGAGCCATCAATAAGATGCTATATATCAGCTGGTGAGTTTGCACAGTTTATCAAAGGAAAGGATAAATGACAAAATAACGAGCCACGGGGGGCTAAAACACACTATAACAATAACTCAGGCTATGGCAAGGAAGAACAGACTCACAATGAAATACACTTACAATAATAGATGAAAGGTAGTTAACATCTGACCAGGGAAGCTCAGCGAGGAACGCTCGACGATGTCAGACGAGGGGCTGTCCGACGAGACTGCAGCGATGCTCGGCCCTCAACTGATCCCTTAAATAGGGCTCAGGATGGGACAGCTGATGGCAATTGCTAATGCAGCTCAGCTGTCAGAGAGCTTCGCTCTGACAGCCGGAAGCCCCTCCGAGCGCTGTCACAATAAGAGCTCGGAGAGCCGTCGGGGACACACACATCAGCTGGGAGAAAAATACTGCATGGCCCAGCATGGACGAAATTGGCGCTCGAACCATGACAATTTTGCTCTCTCAGAAACGCCAGAAACATTTTTGACTTTTCTGTGGAAATCGTGTACGTCACGTTAAGAAAAAGCCAACCCACTGCCGTCCTTGAGACCAGCTCACTGCTCTATTATTGGCCCACCTAGCTGTCTGTCATGTACTGTATGTCCATTATGTTGATGAAGGGATGCTAAAGGTAGCC
This sequence comes from Pholidichthys leucotaenia, assembly GCA_020510985.1. NCBI lineage: Eukaryota > Metazoa > Chordata > Actinopteri > Cichliformes > Pholidichthyidae > Pholidichthys > Pholidichthys leucotaenia. Next base: position 308,784,975 of record CM035840.1, on the reverse strand, counting down.
TATTAGCCCCAGAGCTATTACCCCCAATCTAATACCAGGAAGCTCGAACCAAGCGTGGCTTATACTATTTTCTTCATGTCTTAGTCACCGTAATAACCATCCCTGTTACCACCTGGTTTACTCTGGCCCATCTCTGTGTGGTTTCATCGTGATTCTATGGTGGATAAGTTTAATAATAATAATAATAATAAGTTTATTTATAGAGCACTTTTCACCCATACAGGGTGACTACTACTGGCCCAGGACCAGGGCTACTGGCCGGTGTTATGCTGAGAATGGGAGGGGGGAGTCATCGGCATAACACCGGTACGAGTGAGCCGGTGCGGAATCATGACAAAACCACTGAGAGATGGGCCGCAGTGACATGAGGCATACCGCCGAACCAGATGATAACAGTGATGGCTATTAGGGTGACTAAGATCTGAAGAAAATAACAAAATAAACCACACTTACAGCAACTGTCCTGGTGACAGTGTTAGCTCATTGGCTAATAGGATACCTTTAGCCTTTAGCTGGCCATGCGAGCCACAAGCCGGTACAGGGCAGGTGATCCGCCACGGAATCACGACGAAGCCTTCGGCTCGTTGCAATCAAAATGTCCTGGGACCAGATGCTGCTGGCTGGAGGCTACTGGCTCCCCCATCGCCCTCCGTGGGCAGCCTAATCGCTCCAGCTTTCAGCTGGCCGTGAGAGTAGAGTGGAGTCCCACAGAGCCACACTGCCCTTTGAGATCCCTTGACTCAGTACTATGCCTCAGGTCACGGCAATCGGGGGAACTGTCAAGTGCATGGTGCAAGTAATTTGTTGTGTTTGTTGACAGGGTGGACTGACATGACCACCATCAACTGTGGATCAGTGAACCAGAGCGCTGCTCATCCGAGCTGGGAGGCTATAATGGCTAACTGACATAAGAGGGAGGGCAAAGCTGAAATGGTGAAGGATGGTTCTGAAAGTACAGTCTGGTACAGAGCATCTTTACCCTGTATTTAATGTTATGTTTCTGTACACGGTCCCTGACAAATAAACCAATAAACTAAACTAAAGTGGCAGGCCTTAAATCAGAGCTTTTAAAGAAAGCCAAAAAAAAATAGCTTCAATAAGAAAATGTGAACAAAATATGTCACAAACATTTCATTAAGACATGTCTGAGCTATTAAAATGTAGAAAAAGTGCAGTTAATGACCCCTTTAATGACAAGAGCTTTTTGACATATTTTGCACAAAACTGTATTTTGTTCAGTCTCTACCTTGTGAAATCCAAACCACTGCCAGAAAATGGAGTCAGTGCTTTTTTTTTTCCTCCTTGGAATGATCTTGTTCAGTTCTGATTCCAATGCAGCCAGTGTGTGTCACTTCACCTTTTTCCCTCTCCATGCACTTTGCCAGTGTTGCTCGATTGTGCATATAAAACAAGCATCTCTGCTCCACAAAAACAGGCTCAAAAGAAGCAGTTTCAAAAGAAAAAAAATTGCAAGAAAAAAAAACAGACCTGGCAATGACCCTGATATGAAACACAATGTAGAGGGTGACTGAGCTGAGGAGTTCAGAGGATAGGAGAGGGAAGTGGAACTTCAACCGGACAAATAAATGCTGACAGTTCACACTGCCGTGACAATTCATTCTTAATATCCGCAATAAAGGCATTCTAGGTATTGTGCATAGTAGAATGTATGGATATAACAAATATACAGTGGTGTGAAAAAGTGTTTGCCCCTTCCTGATTTCTCATTTTTTTGTATGTTTGTCACACTTAAATGTTTCAGATCATCAAACAAATTTAAATATTAGACAAAGATAACACAAGTAAACACAAAATACAGTTTTTAAATGAAGGTGTTTATTATTAAGGGAAAAAAAATCCAAACCTACACGGCCCTGTGTGAAAAAGTGATTAAAAGTGATTGCCCCCTAAACCTAATAACTGGTTGGGCCACCCTTAGCAGTAACAACTGCAATCAAGCGTTTGCGATAACTAGCAATGAGTCTTTTACAGCACTGTGGAGGAATTTTGGCCCACTCATCTTTGCAGAATTGTTGTAATTCAGCCACATTGGAGGGTTTTCAAGCATGAACCGCCTTTTTAAGGTCATGCCACAGCATCTTAATATGGATTCAGGTCAGTACTTTGACTAGGGCACTCCAAAATCTTCATTTTGTTTTATTAAGCCATTCAGAGGTGAACTTGCTGGTGTGTTTTGGATCATTGTCCTGCTGCAGAACCCAAGTGCACTTCAGTGCACTTCAGCTTGGGGTCACGAAAAGATGGACGGACATTCTCCTTCAGGATTTTTTGGTAGACAGCAGAATTCATGGTTCCATTTGCCACAGCAGGTCATCCAGGTCCTAAAGCAGCAAAACAGCCCCAGACCATGACACTACCACCACCATATTTGTTGGTATGATGTTGGTATGATCCTTTTCTGAAATGCTGTGTTACTTTTATGCCAGATGTAATGGGGCACACACCTTCCAGAAAGTTCAACTTTTGTCTCGTCAGTCTACAGAGTATTTTCTCAAAAGTCTTGACAAAACTGAAACAAGCCTTTATGTTCTTTTTGCTCAGCAGTGGTTTTCATCTTGGAACTCTGCCATGCAGGCCATTTTTGCCCAGTCTCTTTCTCATGGTGGAGTCATGAGCACTGACCTTAACTGAGGCAAATGAGGTCTGCAGTTCTATGGATGTTGTTGTGGGGTCTTTTATGACCTCTTGGATGAGTTGTCGCTGCGCTCTTGTGGTAATTTTTGTCGGCTGGAAACTCCTGGGAAGGTTCACCACTGTTTCATGTTTTTTGCCATTTGTGGATAAATGCTCTCACTGTGGTTCGCTGGAGTTCCAAAGCCTTAGAAATGGCTTTTAAACCTTTTCCAGACTGATAGATCTCAATTACTTTGTTTTTCATTTTTTCCTGAATGTCACTGGATCACAGCATGATGTCTAGCTTTTGAGGACCTTTTGGTCTACTTCATTTTGTCAGACAGGTCCAATTTAAGTGATTTCTTGATTGAGAACAGGTGTGGCAGTAATCAGGCCTGGGTGTGGCTACAGAAAATGAATTTAGCTTTTCAAAGATGTGATAAACCACAGTTAATTTATGTTTTAACAGGGGGGGGAATCACCTTTTCACACAAGGCCATGTAGGTTTGGAATTTTTTTTTACCATTAATAATAAACACCTTCACTTAAAAAGTGCATTTTGTGTTTACTTGTTTTATTCAGTCATCTTCTTCCACTTAATCCTTTTTGGGTCGCGGGGGGGCTGGAGCCTATCCCAGCATCTTTGGGCGAGAGGCAGGGTACACCCTGGACAGATCACCAGTCCATCGCAGGGCCAACACAGAGAGACAGACAACTATTCACTCTCACAGTCATACCTAAGGACAATTTAGAATCCCCAGTTTGATGCCAGTTAACCTAACTTGCATGTTTTTGGCATGTGGGAGGAAACTGGAGAAATCCTGGAGTAAACCCACATAGACACGGGAGAGCATGCAAACTCCACACAGATCACTGTTGGTCGGGGGCTGGGATCGAACCCAAGATGCCCAGGCCAAGGGTGAGTTGCTGTGCTGCCACAGTGCTAACCACTCCACCACCGCGTCGCCTTGTTTTATTTTTGTCTAATATTTAAATTTGTTTGATTATCTGAAACATTTGTGTGACAAACATACAAAAAATGAGAAATCAGGAAGGGGGCAAACACTTTTTCACACCACTGTATTCGGTGTATTGCCCAGCCCTAGTCTATGATTGTTCAAAATGTTCAGTTATATAAAGGAAAATAACATGAACACAAAGCTGTAAATGAGATGTATAAACGTGGATAAAATAGCGCAGAGAAAAGATTTTCACACTCCAAAAGTTTCAGCTTCGGCTGCTGTGTGGACTTTTCTACTTTGGATAGATGAGCTGCCTGCACCTGTTTTAAATGGAACTTCCAAAAGAGCAGAGCTTCCATGCAAATGTTCCCTTCTTTATGATTTCTCTCTCAAAACTTGATGATATATGATGATGGTACGAAGTATCTGCACAAGAAGAAACAAGATGACATTTTCCCCAGCATCCATGTGTGCGAACATCTGGAGCATGTACGGCGCTTTACCGTGACGCATGCTGCAATTGGTTTGTTTGCTGACGCCTCCCTCATGCTCTGACCCGCTGCATCACTCTTTATGTTTCTTTACCTCCCTCGTTTATCTCCCACCCCCACCCCACCATCGCTCCTCTGAAACAGCTTCAGCTCTTCGGTTCAGGTCACCATCAGCAGTTTTACAGCAGATTAACTAATGAGTCAACTTCAGCTCGCTCCTCCGCCTGCTCAGCCATCTGTGGTCTGTTTATGGAGGAGTCGCCTGCCAATGCTGACAGATGATACTTGATTCTGATTGGCTGAGGGCTGGGCATCGTTTAGTGGCAGGAGTGAAGCCTCCTAATGAGCAGGCTGAATTGATGCCTATGTGGATGCATGTGTTGACCTCCTGACCCCTGTCAGTGGGAGGATGTATAATATTAATATTCAGACCTGAAAACACTCACAGCTCCCACAGGATGAACCTCGCTCATGTTAACAATGTTTCCTGTGAACTTTGGGGGCATTTCTGCTGCTGGAAACAACGTGGTTAAGCTGCAGCTGGGAGAACGTGCAGGAGGAAGGAGATGAAGAACATCAAAATGCATCCTGGAAATTCTCAGAAAATGAGCTGCTCCATTTGTAATAGGGAAGAATTCAAACCCTATCAAATGTGGAAAAAAAAATGCATCTGTATGTGTGTGTGTATATATATATATATATATATATATATATATATATATATATATATATATATATATACGTATATATACGTATATACTGTATATCTATTGTGGTGACACTAAACACAGCGGGGAGACATTCCTCTGGGACATTCTTCTGGAGCTTTCCTCACAGCCAGCAGTGAGCTTGGAGGAAGCAGAGGACAATTGACACACGACCAAAACAACCACAGGAGACAGTCAGATGGTACTGAATCATGCGTCTTTGTATCAACCAATGTCATGCTAATCATGTGTATTGACCAATGGTAGTAGATGACAATTGATATGCTAATGTTCCATGCATTCTCTCTGTATGTATAACAGTATAAAAGAGCTGCTGTCCCTCATCTCTCTCTCTTACACTCTACTCTCATCACGACTAACCGGGCTCCAGCGTGGCCGCTGGGGCTAGCAGGCTGTACTCATGTTAGAGGGTAAATAAAGGATCTGTGCTGATCTACACTCGTGCCTCGCCTCCACATCCTTTCCTTCGCACCCTCTACAATGTATATATATATATATATATATATATATATATATATATATATAATTTGACATTTTGACTCAATTTATACAATTTTTAATGGCCAATGCCTATAGATGCCACCATGTAAAAATGAGCTCAATCGGAGCAGGTCCCTAGGACTAGTTCGTTCAAATGCGAGGTGTGACTTTTTTCCGAATTGGAGGTGGGGCAAATTTGAGGCAAGATGGTGGCCTATATATATATACAGACGTGGACAAAATTGTTGGTACCCCTCTGTTAATGAAAGAAAAACCCACAGTGGTCACAGAAATAACATGAATCTGACAAAAGTAGTAATAAAAAAAAAATTCTTTGAAAATTACCCAGTGAAAATCACACAGTGCTTTTGAATTGTGGTTCAACAGAATTATTTTAAAAAAACAAACTCATGAAACAGGCCTGGACAAAAATGATGGTACCCTTAACTTAATATTTTATTGCACAACCTTTTGAGGCAATCACTGCAATCAAACAATTTCTGTAACTGTCAATGAGACTTCTGCACCTCTCAGCAGGTATTTTGGCCCACTCCTCATGAGCAAACTGCTCCAGTTGTCTCAGGTTTGAAGGGTGCCTTCTCCAGACAGCATGTTTCAGCTCCTTCCACAGATGTTCAATAGGATTTAGATCAGGGCTCATAGAAGGCCACTTTAGAATAGTCCAGTGTTTCGCTCTTAGCCATTCTTGGGTGTTTTTAGCTGTGTGTTTTGGGTCATTATCCTGTTGCAAGACCCACGACCTGCGACTGAGACCAAGCTGTATGATACTGGGCAACACATTTCTCTCTAGAATACCTTGACAGTGTCACAACTCCCTCTTGCCTGTCATCTGTTTCAGCGGCGCGCACACCTGTGCCTCATCAGCCTCCGACTATTTAACCCGCTCTGCCTGGAGCCTCGGCCTGGAGCTGTCTGTTTGTCTACGCTCCCAACTCCAGCGCACGACCGTTCCTTCCCGGCCTGCGCCTTCGTTCTTCACGCATGTAAGATGTTATTTCCTTACCTGCTCTCCAGTATTCTCCCCTGTGCACAGGTGGATCCTCCAGGCGGCGGATTTCCCTCTCCCTCGCCTCATCCTCGCTCATCCCTTCCTCGCATTGCCGAGCGCGCATCTAGGCGCTGTCCTCCAGGCAGGAGACCTGCGGCTAGCCAACGCCAGCCACCTCGGCACCTGCAAGTAAGCCACACACTGAGTGTTAACCCTGCGGGGTGGAAACCCTTCACTCACCCTTGTCTTTGCTCTGCCCTTAGAGTTGTCTGGCTGCACGGCAAACTGTTCTGCCCTCAGCGCTCCCTGTCCTCCTGCAATCCATCCACATCTCACACTCACGCATCCAAACACCTGTTGCTGTTCAATAAAGCTGTTGAATCACACTCGAGCCTGTGTGCGTGTTCCCTGGGCCTAACATTATGTCAGTTAGTCTTGAGATTTCAATGTACCCAGCACAGATTCAAGACACCCTGTGCCAGATGCAGCAAAGCAGCCCCAGAACATAACAGAACCTCCTCCATGTTTCACAGTAGGGACAGTGTTCTTTTCTTGGTATGCTTCATTTTTGCGTCTGTGAACACAGAGCTGATGTGTCTTGCCAAAAAGTTGCAGTTTTGTCTCGTCTGTCCATAGGACATTCTCCCAGAAGCTTTGTGGCTTGTCAACACGCAGTTTGGCAAATTCCAGTTTGGCTTTTTTATGATTTGTTTTCAACAGTGGTGTCCTCCTTGGTCGTCTCCCATGAAGTCCACTTTGGCTCAAACAATGACGGATGGTGCAATCTGACACTGATGTACCTTGACTTTGGAGTTCACCATGAATGTGTTTAGAGGTTGTTCTGGGCTCTTTTGTTACCATTCGTATTATCCGTCTCCTCCTGCGGCCACGTCCATGGAGGTTGGCTACAGTCCTGTGGATCTTAAATTTCTGAATAATGTGTGCAACTGTAGTCACAGGAACATCAAGCTGCTTGGAGATGGTCTTATAGCCTTTACCTTTAACATGCTTGTCTGTAATTTTCTTTCTAATCTCCTGAGACAACTCTCTCCTTTGCTTCCTCTGGTCCATGTTTAGTGTGGTACACACCATGTCAGCAAACAGCACAGTGACTACTTGTCACCCTTTAAATAGGCCGACTGACTGATTACAAGTTTGTAGACACCTGTGATGTTAATTAGAGGACACATCTTGGTTGAACATGTCCCTATGGTCACATTATTTTCAGTCTTTTCTGGGGGTACCATCATTTTTGTCCAGGCCTGTTTCATGAGTTTGTTTTTTAAAATAATTCTGTTGAACCACAATTCAAAAGCATTGTCATTGGTTAATTTTCATAGAATTTTTATTTATTACCACTTTTGTCAGATTCATGTTATTTCTGTGACCACTGTGGGTTTTTCTTTCATTAACAGAGGGGTACCAACAATTTTGTCCACATCTATCTATCTATCTATCTATCTATCTATCTATCTATCTATCTATCTATCTATCTATCTATCTATCTATCTATCTATCTATCTATCTTAAATTTATTTATATATAAATTTAAGTTATTTTATATATACACTACTGTTCAAAAGTTTGGGGTCACCCAGACAATTATTTTGTGTTTTCCATGAAAAGTCACACTTATTTACCACCATGAGTTGTAAAATGAATAGAAAATATAGTCAAGACATTGACAAGGTTAGAAATAATGATTTGTATTTGAAATAATAATTTTTTCCAGATACTCAACCTGTTCAAAGGAAGGTCAGTTTTATAGCTTTTCTAACCAGCTAAACTGTTTTCAGCTGTGCTAACATGATTGCACAAGGGTTTTCTAATCATCCATTAGCCTTCTGAAGCAATGAGCAAACACATTGTACCATTAGAACACTGGAGTGATAGTTGCTGGAAATGGGCCTCTATACACCTACGTAGATATTGCACCAAAAACCAGACATTTGCAGCTAGAATAGTCATTTACCACATTAGCAATGTATATTAGATATTAGAGTGTATTTCTGATTAACGATTAACCTGCATTAGTTTAAAGTTATCTTCAGTGAAAAAACAGAGCTTTTCTTTCAAAAATAAGGAAATTTCTAAGTGACCCCAAACTTTTCAACGGTAGTATATATATATATATATATATATATATATATATATATATATATATACAAATTTAAACTATTTATAATTTATATATAAATTATTTATTTATATATAAATTAACTAAATAAAAAAAATTATGTATAAATTATTTATTTAACTTAAATTTATTTATATATAAATTTAACTTATATATATATATATATATATATATATATATATATATATATATATATATATATATATATAACTTAAATAAAATAAAATTGGATCACTATCTAGACAAACTTTAAAAATAAAATAAAAAATAACCATTGCATAGGATAAAAATTTAACCAACATCCATGCTTAATGAGAAAAAATTAGCAAAATAATTGGGAAAAAGTTGCAAATTAACAAGAAAAACCTTTAAAATTTGCATGACAAAAGTTGCAGATTAATGAGAAAAAGTAGCAAATTAATGAGAAAAAAGTTGCAGATTAATGAGAAAAAAGTAGCAAATTTAGGTGAAAAAAGTTGTAGATTAATGAGAAAAAAGTTACAAATTTATCAAAAGAATATCCCAAATTGTTCCAAATTAATGAGAAAAATAGCAAAATAATGAGGAAAAAGTTGCGAATTTACATGAAAAAGTTGCAGATTATGAGAAAAATAGCAAATTAATGAGAAAAAAACTGCAACATTAACGAGAAAAATGCTGCAAACTTCCCAAAAAAGATGCAGGCTTTTGAAAAAAATGTAGCAGATTACTGAGAAAAAAAGTCACAAATTTATGAGAAAAAGTTACAAATTAATGAGAAAAAAGTTGCAAAAAAGCATTAAGAGGAGAAAATTAATCTTAATTATAAGCACAGGGATAAAATCTTTTAATAGTCACCCACATCACAAAATACTCAACTTTGACTTCACAGCCTCGTCTTGTCAGTCACTTTCTGTTTAAATACAGGCTAAACGAACTTTAACAGAGCGTTCAATAATTGTTTTTTAATGACAAGCTGTGTTCATTCTGCATGTTCGCCCTCACTTTATTTCCACTCCTATGATCAGCAGAAGCTAATAACGGGTGTTGCTGCTTCACTCTTACTTCCAGCTAACTCTGCACCTTAATGATGTACTGCTCATTGTCAGTGTTTAATGTTGCCTGACAGGTGGTGATGAGTTAACAGAGGTGTGTTTGTGTTGCAGAAGACAAACAATCAGCAGGTCCAAAAGAAACACCACAGCCTATTTTTACCGAAAATAGTTTTCATTTTGAAAAGGAAAAAACTATAATTACAAAAAAAAACAAAAGTGTCTTTTGTCTTTTGTTTGGATAACAACAAAGAGAAAATTATAACCTGATTTTCACTGATATTGTAAGGCAAATTTTATATTTTCCACTCTTATGTAATTTGTATTTTTTAATCGTAGCAATTTGTATATTTCTCCTTTTCTCTGTCTGAAGAAACTGGTCTCTCTTCTTTAGGATATTGCCTGTTGTAAACCAGTCAAGGGGTTGCAAGGTTTATTATCCATTATGGGGAGAGCTGGAAGGGGTTGACTGGTTTCCTGTGTGGTGCTTGTCTGTCACTGATTAAAGGAAGAGAGATGTATATGTGGTTGCGTATCTTATACAAGATTAAACCAGACTCCATGACAATATGTTTTCCAAGACAAAATGTATAAATATAAACCCTGTGATTTAGGACTATATTATAGCAGTCAAGTCAAAAGCGTGGTGCCAATGGTTCAAAATTAATTAATGGCCTCATCCAAGTCTGTTGCCGTTGTCCTAATTCTCTTGATTCTTCAGAGGTGTGTTTTGGGTTAAAACCAAACATGTTGAGGCAGCATTTAGTTTTCATGCTCCTCACATGTGGAACAAACTATCAGAAAGCATCAGGGCTGCTGAAACTCACAACTGCTTTAAATCAAGGTGAAAAGCTTTCCTATTCACCACTGCCTTTCATTTAGGGCTGGGTGATATACCAAATATATTCGTTGTATCGGTACGTTTGGCCGCCCTTGATACATATTTCATTATATCGTCCATATTTGAATATTTATCACATTAATATGAGCTGCCGCTGCAAGACAGGTCTGTCTGCAGCTTGGCCACTGAAGTCTGAAAGCGGAAGCTCTCTAGTTCAGCGCGGCTGCCCCGCCCCCCTGTGTCCTTACAGGAAAAATCTAAACTGCAGCAAGCAGAGATGAAAAGGAAGATAACAGAATAAATGTAGGCTCACCTTAAGCACAGAAAACGGGAGGAGCTAGGAGAAGATAAACATTTTGAGTCTGAACTTTGCACGTTTGTTCTCTACGTGAATGAACATTCAAAATAAGACCTCCTATCTGGTCTTGCAATCCTTCAAAAAAAGAGCGAGTGGCTCGTCAAATAAACAACTGCTGTAGACACATGAAAAAAAAATAAACGATACATTATACTTCTGTCACTTATTAGACCTCCAAGTATTAACTATGTGTGGTAAATTGAAACATTTCTGCCCATGTGGATAAACTTGATGTCAGTTCTGGTAAGCAAAGGAAAAAAACACTTTGCTCAGTTACATAATGTTGTGCAGAATTTTCTCTGACAAAAGTTTTCATTTTATTTTGTTATTCAGCTTTTTCATAAGTGAAATGAATATATATATATATAAATTTCTAATAAAAATGAAAGTAAAACCAAATTTTCAAGGGCATTCGGTACACAAAATACATTTTGCGATATGTATCGTGTATTGCAATATAGAGAAATCTGTATCGAGATACATTTTTTTAGGTATATCACCCAGCCCTACTTTTAGTAGAATAATTGTTCATCTCCCTAAATGCATGGTAACTTTTATTTTTTGTACTTTATCTGTCTTATTCTATTTCAAATTGTTTCTGTTTCACTTTAATTTAGTTCTTAGTTTGCATTTAAATTCTTGTGTTTTTCTTTTACAACTTGCTATAATGCTTTAATGTTTGATGTAAAGCACTTCGGATTGTGTTGTACATAAAACGTGGTATACAAATGAATGTGCCTTGTCTTGGGTCTAACATGCAATAACCCAGTCAGCATGGCTCCTGTCCTCGGTGTCTACTAAAACACGTTGCGGAAGGGTCCCCAGTGCAGAACATCCAAACAACCTCGACATGTTCCATACACGTCCCTTACATGACGGTCGGTAATGAATGCAACCAAACCTTCATGCCCATGTGGGCCCCACCAAAGGTTAATCTGGGCTGTCTTATGGGTCCCATGTGGGTTTGTCCATGGATTCAATGTGGGCCCCATCTGTGTTTGCCCACATGGACTTTACCTGTTTACCTATTTTCAACTTATTTTCTCATAAATTTTCTTTTAAATTTGTGATTTTTTCCCCTTATTTGATATGTTTTTCTTGAATGTTTAAAACTTTCTCATACCGGACCAAATGTAGGCGATGTACCAAAAACTTTAGCGCAGACTTTCAGGTGTGAAAACGTCCTTAAACTCTCTAAAGAGAAATAGTTGGCCATAAAGCAGACAGACCCTCTGCCCTCTGAAATCAGCTCACGACCTTTAAAAGGACGCCAAATCAGCCGAGCCGCTCAGGAAGCCTGAAGGTAAGCGGGGGAGAAGATGTACTGTCCTGCCATCACAGGTGTGTGTATGTGTGCATGTCTGTGTGTTTGCTTTATTTAGCAGGTGCACTTTCATCAGATCCCCTCTGAACGGGAACAGCTGAGCGAGCAGAAACACGAGGAGACCCAAATAAGCTCAATCAACATGCCTCATAATATTTCATATCTGCACTTGTGTGTGTGTGTGTGTGTGTGGGCGTATGTGTGTGTCTGTGCGTGTGTGACAGAAGCCCATTTTTCAGAACCTCCGCTCGTCACCCACGGCGAACTCCGTGGGGGTCACCCTGGACGAGTGTCACGGTGCCTTTGGACAAACTGGGACGACTAAGCGGCTTCCCGCTTTCATCGTCCTCACAGCTGCCGGTTTCCTTCCGTTTCCAGAGCCGCTTCTGGCTACAAAGCAGAGTACGCAAATGTTACGGGCCCCCTCAGCCGCCAGGGCGTCCCCCCAAGATACAAGTTCAGCCTTAGTGTCTTTTGAGGGAGAATTAAAATAAACTTAAACTTTTTCTCACAAATTTGTCATTTTCTTGTAAGTTTAAAACTTTTTTCTCAAAAATTTGTTGCTTTATTCTTGTAAATTCATTATTTTCCATCATACATTTGTAAAACTTTATAAATGTTTGAATTTTTTCCTGTAAATTTGTGACTTTTTTCATGCAATTTTCTCTTGCAGATTTACAACTTTTTTCTCATAAATTAGCTACTTTTTTCAGTGAAAATTTGCAGCTTTTTCTTGTTAATTTTACACTTTTTCTAGTAAATTTGAAACTTTTTTCTCATTAATTTGCAACTTTTTCATCATAAATAGAAAAATTCTCATAATTTTTCCACATTTCTCTTGTGACTTTTTTCCTGTAAATTTGTGACTTTTTTCATGCAATTTCCTCTTGCAGATTTACAACTTTTTTCTCATAAATTAGCTACTTTTTTCAGTGAAAATTTGCAACTTTTTCTTGTTAATTTTACACTTTTTCTAGTAAATTTGAAACTTTTTTCTCATTAATTTGCAACTTTTTCATCATAAATAGAAAAATTCTCATAATTTTTCCACATTTCTCTTGTGACTTTTTTCCTGTAAATTTGTGACTTTTTTCATGCAATTTTCTCTTGCAGATTTACAACTTTTTTCTCATAAATTAGCTACTTTTTTCAGTGAAAATTTGCAACTTTTTCTTGTTAATTTTACACTTTTTCTAGTAAATTTGAAACTTTTTTCTCATTAATTTGTGACCTTTTCACCATAAATAGAAAAATTCTCATAATTTTTCAACATTTCTCTTGTGACTTTTTCCCTGTAAATTTGCCCTTTTGCATAAATTCTCACTTTTTTCTTGTAAATTTGCAACACTTTTGACATAAATTATCTACTTCTTTCGGCATAAATGTGTGGCTTTTTTCTTGTTAAATTGCCATGTTTTTTTTTTCATAAATTGATGACTGTTTTCTTGTAAACTTCTCTCATAAATTTGCAGGTGTCCAACATTCAGATGCATGCTGGTTAAATTTTTATCCAGTGTAATGTTCAACTTTTTTTTCTGTTCATCAAGACAAAGACTTTACAGTTTTAAAGCATTAGAACTCTTCTCCATTCCAGAAACAGGGGCACCCCAACTCAATCTTACTCAGGGCCCCCAAAAAGCTAGAAACAACCCTGTGTACGTAAAAACTAGTCCCCCACCACCACCACCACCACCTCTGAGCCCACTTCAGAGTGTTTTTTTAATTCTTTCTCATCATTAAAACTCTCACATGGAGCTGGTGACTTTCTAATTGGCCTCCTGCGGCTCCATTAACGCAGCTTTAGCAAACAACACAAAGCTAATCTCTTATTCAATTCTCACCCTGGAGAATCCCCGCAACATGGCGAACCTTTTGTTCGTCACGAGTGAGCCGTGTCTCTATTTTGTTCTCTCTTTCATCAAATCAAATCTTGCAAAGTACTTTATGCAGAAAAACCCCACAAACACGAGAGCACACAAAGGCCCCATTATCGGGACTCAGGTAGGAACTTGAAGCAGAAGCAGGAAGAAGCGTTGTTTATCTCGAGCGTTGTCAGTGCCGCCACAAGCAGCTGATCCCTGCTTTTTTTTCATGACCTGCTGTTTCTTTTGCCAGATCTTTCAAGACCAATAAGCAAATCTACCACTGAAAATAGGCCCAAAACCAGAAGCATGAATTCCAAAAAAAAGGAAGCCCAAGCAATAAAACCCTGAAATTGCCAGTTTCTCAATTTGTAAATATTTTATTTTATTTATTTTTTTTTGTTTTGAAGCTTCTGGTAAATTCACAGTTCAGTTAATTTTCTTACAGTGCAGATGATAACGAACTAGTTTTAAGTCTAAATGTTACCTTTTAAAAGATTCCTCTTTCTGCGTAGGATACTGTATAGTCCACCTGTGTGCGCCTTCCTCCACTCCTGCATGTTCCTCTCTCTTTTTGAAATATGTACTCGCTCCAGCTACTTCCAACTTTTGAGCAAAACCCACAACCATCTGTCCTTCCACATTTCTGTCCTTAAACTAGTACCTCACGGAACGGCAAATGCTGACAAATTTTTGAATTTGCCAATATTTCTGACAGATATTCATGGAAATCAGAATCCACCTGTCGTTGGGGACAAGTAGCAGCATTTGCACCACTGTTTGTGAAAGAGTTTGCGAACGACAGTTGGCAAACATTAGAGAATGTTAGCAAATGTTAGCGACGGTGTTTGTAAAGATTAGCAGCTATTTGCCACTCTCTTGCCACTGTTTGGGAACATTTCGGACATTTTGCCAACTTCAGGTAAAATACCAGGTGAATGTCAGGTGAATCCTGGGCCCTGCCAAATAAAAAGGGTGAGCCCACCCGTTTAATCAGAGTTTGTAAAAGGCTGCACAACTTTTCACCAAGTTTATATCAAAATAAACAGTTTTTCTTGTGGTGGAAAAATTTTCAAAATTTTTCTGCCACAAGAAAAACTGTTTGTGACAAATTGTTTCTGTTTGCTACCATTGGCGAACCACTGTGCAACCTTTCATGAACCCCGATGAAATCAAACTCACATCACAGCGTTCATGAACGTTCCTTAGCATTTGCCGCTCCCTGAAATATGGCCTTAAATGTTCTTGGACAGTTATTAGTGTTCAAAATGAACTTGAACTTTTTTTTCCTCATAAATTTGCTACTTTCTTGGATTGTGGATTATCTTTTTTTGTTAATTTGCAACTTTTTTTTTTAGAAATCTGCAGCATTTGTTCTCATAAACTGACAACTTTATTCTCATAAATTTGCAACTTTTTTCTTCAGAAATATGCCACTTTTTTAGTAAATTTGCAAATTTTTGTTCTGAATTTACAACTTTTTCATAAATTTTCAACTTTTTCTTCATAAATTTGTAACTTTTTATACATTAATTTTCAAAAATTTTCTTGTAATTCTGAAACTTTTTTCCTCAGTAAATTCACAACTCTTTTTTTTTTTATTGTGCGTTTGTTTTGTTCTCCATGAATTTGCATCTATTTTCTCAAAAGTTTTAAACTTTTTGGGGGTCTTTTTGGAAATTTGCAACATTTTTTTTCTCATAAGATGACAATTTTTTTCTCATAATTTTGCTATTTTTTTTTCTTCAAAAAAACTACATCTTTTTTGAGAAATTTGCAGTGTTTTTCAACCTTCTTCTGGTAAAGTTGCAGCTCTTCACATAAATTTTCAACTTCTATCTCAAACATTTTGAGCTATTTTCTTGTAAAAAAATAGCTCTACTGGGATACTGGGAAAGTTAGATGAGCTAGCGGCTATCTCCCGTTATGATAGCACATACCGGGAGTGCTCTCTCCTTTTGTTTACTGAGACGTGGCTAACTGAACTAGCAGCAGATGCTAACATTGAGCTGGAGGGTTTTCACATGATACGAGCTGACCGAACACCAGACAGTGGCAAGGCTAGGGGCGGTGGAGTGATAATGTATGTTAACAACAACTGGTGCAGACCGGGACATATCACTGTTAAACAACGACACTGCAGCAAAGACATTGAGTTGCTAGCTGTTAGCATGAGGCCTACATATCTCCCGAGAGAACACTCACACGTGATCTGCATTGTTGTTTATGCAAATCCGACGGCGAACGCTGGGACAGCACGTGACGTCATCCATTCAGTAACCAGCAGGCTGCAGACAGAACACCCAGATGCTCTTCTCCTCATCTCAGGCGATTTCAACCATGTTTCACTGTCTCCCATTCTACCCACGTTCACCCAGTATGTCACATGCCACACTAGAGACAATAAAACACTGGATTTATTCTACGCAAACACTAAGGAGGCGTACACCTCATCACAACTCCCCCCACTCGGGAGATCGGATCACAACTTGGTTCATCTCCGGCCGGTGTACAAACCCCTAGTGCACAGACAACCTCCGGCCATGCACACTGTGGAGTTATGGTCTGAGGAGACAATGGACACCCTAAAGGGCTGTTTTGAAGCCACCGCCTGGAAGCAGCTCTGCGATCCACATGGTGAGGACATCGATGGCCTCATTCACACCTTCACGGGCTACCTCAGCTTCTGTGTGGACAAATCCGTTCCCACCAAGACCATACGGCGTCACTCAAACAACAAACCCTGGATCAACCCTGAGATAAAAACACTTCTGAGAGAGAAGAAGAGGATCTTCAGGTCAGGGAACAGGGAGATGCTGAAGTCCGTACAGAGGGAGCTGAGGAGAAAGATCAGAGAAGGCAAGGACAGCTTCAGGAAGAAGATGGAGGACAAGCTGCAACAGAGCGACATCAGCGGGGTCTGGAGAAACCTCAAAACCATCTCGGGGCTCCAGAATACCTCCCCCCAGGCCACAGGGGGCAGGGAGTGGGCGAACAACCTGAATCTGTTTTTCAATAGATTTGACCAACCGCCCTCCCCCCTGACTGCACAACAACCACTGCTGCCTCTAAAGAAATCAAGTCCTGCTGCCCACTCCCCACTCCACCAACACCCCCCCACTCCCTACACACAGCCCCCCATCCTGACCCTGACCAGGACCCAGGTGAGGACGGAGCTGAGGAAGATCAAGGCGAGGAAGGCGCCGGGACCGGACGGCATCAGCGCAAAGCTCCTCAAGTCCTGTGCAGACCAGCTGTGTGGGATTGTGACGTATATCTTCAACATGAGCCTGAAACTGGGGAGGGTACCACAGCTGTGGAAAACATCTTGTGTGGTACCTGTACCAAAAACTTCCCACCCCAAAGACCTGAACAGCTACAGACCGGTGGCCTTGACGTCCCACTTGATGAAGACCCTGGAGAGACTGCTCCTTGCTCACCTCCGCCCCCTGGTGGAACCAGCGATGGATCCACTCCAGTTCGCCTACCAGCATGGCATTGGGGTGGAGGATGCGGTGATCTTCCTCCTTCACCGTTCTCTGTCCCACCTGGAGAAGCCCGGGAATATGGTGAGGATCATGTTCTTTGACTTCTCCAGTGCTTTCAACACCATCCAACCGATGATCCTGAAGGACAAGCTGCTGCGCGCAGGGGTGGACCAGCACCTGTCATCATGGATCCTGGACTACCTCACGAACCGGCCTCAGTTTGTGAGAACCCGGGACTGTGTGTCCGACACGATCATCAGTAGCACGGGGGCCCCCCAGGGAACGGTGCTGGCTCCCTTCCTGTTCACTCTTTATACTGCGGACTTCTCACACAACACAACACACTGCCATCTACAGAAGTTCTCTGATGACTCTGCGATCGTTGGCCTCATCTCCAATGGAGATGAAGCTGAGTACAGAGGGCTTATCCAGGACTTCGTGGACTGGTGCCATCGGAACTGCCTCCAGATCAACGCGAGGAAAACTAAGGAGCTGGTGGTGGACTGCCGCAGGCATGGGCAGCCCCTCACAGTACCAGTAAATATACAGGGAACAGACATCGAGATGGTGACATCCTATAAGTACCTGGGTATTCATCTGAACAATAAACTAGACTGGTCACACAATACTGATGCACTCTACAAGAAGGGACAGCGCAGGCTGTTCCTGCTGAGGAGACTCAGGTCTTTTGGTGTACAAGGGGCGCTGCTGAAGTCATTCTATGACACGGTGGTGGCATCAGCCATCACTTTTGGAGTGGTCTGCTGGGGCAGTGGCATTACTGCAGCCGATAGGAAGAGACTGAACAAACTGATTAAGAAAGCTAGCTCTGTCCTGGGGCAGCGCCTTGATCCGATGGAGGAGATAGGAGAGAGAAGGACGGTGGCTAAACTGTCATCTCTGCTGGAGTCCGAGTTCCACCCTATGCAGGACATACTGAATGCACTGAGGAGCTCATTTAGCAGCAGACTACATCATCCCAGGTGCACAACCGAGAGGTTTCGTAGGTCCTTCCTACCAACGGCTGTCAGACTGTACAACCTAAGCAGGGCTGCTCGCAGAGATAGCAAAAAGACGTAACAAACTAATAGTTTTTTGAATGCAAAAGATGCAATAGACTTACACAATGGTCCCCTCCGGCATACAACTAGGAACATACCGGTCGCTATGGAGGGTGAGAATATGTATGGGCACATAATCATACCATGTAGGATAACTAAGTAGACGGTTATGCTGTTTCATTCCATCTAGCAACAATGCTCTGCACTGTGTGTGTTTATATATTTGCATATTTATTCCATCTAGCTACAATGCTCAGCACTGGGTGTGTTTATATATTTATATATCTACATATTATTCCATCTAGCTACATTGCTCCGCACTGTGTGTGTTTATATACTTGCATATTTATTCCACCTAGCTGCAATGCTCCGTACTGTGGGTGTTTATATATTTACATATTTATTCCATCTAGCTACAATGCTCTGCACTGTGTGTTCATATATTCATATATTTATTCCATCCAGCTACAATGCTCTGCACTGTGTGTCTGTGTGTGTGTGTATATATACTGTATATATTTTATAGTAATACGTACATATGTTTATTAGCTGCTCTTGCTTGCTTGTTTTTTTTCTTGCCTTCTGATTGTTGCTCTGAGTGTTGCTATCCCTGTGCTGTTGCAATCCTGGAATTTCCCCGTTGTGGGACTAATAAAGGCTTATCTTAAAAATAGAGATTTTTCTAATAAATTTTTACCCTTTTTATTAAATTCACAAATTTTAAAGAAATTTTCCACTTGTAAATTTAGAATTTTTTTTTTATGTTCACACCTCTGTTCTAACGTTGCAACTTTTTTTCTTGTTAGTTTGAAACATTTTTTCTTGGAAACTTAAACATTTATTGTGAATTTTTTTTTTTAATTGCAGCTTTATTCTTGTGAATGGCTTTTTCTTCTAATAAATATAGGGCTTTTTTCTTTAAATTTGCATCTTTCATATGAAAACTTGATTCTAGGTTTCTTCTGCATTTCAAAAATAGGGGCCCCAATCACAATCTTCTTTGGGGTCCTCCAAAAAGCTGGAAACAGCCCTGTTTATAAGTTTACAAGCTACAAGTATACAAGTGAGAAAAATGTTGCAAAATTTCAGGTTTTTTAAGAAAAAAGTAGCAAATTTATGAGAATAAAGTTGCCAATTTATAAGAAAAAACTTTCAAAGTTAAAAAAAGTAAATTCTTTTTTGAGGAAGCAAGTTGCAAATTCGCAAGAAAAAAAAACTATTTCACAACAAAAAAGTAGCAAATTTATTAGAAAAAATGTTTTAAAATTACAATATTTTTTTTTAAATGTTTGTGTAAAAACTTACAAATTTATGAGAAAAAAAATTATATTTAGTGGAAAAAGTTGAAAATTTATGAGAAAAGTTGCACATTTAAAACAATAAAGTTGCAAATTTACCTAAAAATTTGTAGGTTTTTGAAGAGGAAGATTGCAAATTTACAACACAAAAGTTGTCAATTTATGAGAAAAAAGTGTTGCAAATTTAAAAGAAAAAAATTATAAAATTTTTGAGGGAAAAAGCAAATTTACAATTTTAAAAAAGTAAATTTAGAGGGGAAAAATCTCAAAATTACAAGAAAATGTTTTAAAATTTATGTGTAAAAAGTTGCAAATTTATGAGGAAAAAGTTGCAAATTTACGAGAACAAAGTTGCCAATTTACGCGAAAAAAACTTTCAAAGTTAAAAAAAGTATTTTTTTTTTTGAGGAAGCAAGTTGCAAATTCGCAAGAAAAAAAACTCATTCACAACAAAAAAGTAGCAAATTTATTGGAAAAAAGTTTCAAGAATTCTTTTTTGAAAATGTTTGTGTAAAAACTTACAAATCTATGAGAAAAAATTTAAATTTATTGGAAAAAGTTGAAAATTTATGAGAAAAGTTGCACATTTAAAACAACAAAGTTGAAAATTTGCCTAAAAATTTGTAGGTTTTTGAATAAGAAAGTTGCAAATTTACAATACTAAAGTTGTCAATTTTTGAGAAAAAAGTGTTGCAAATTTAAAAGAAAAAAAATATATAAAATTTTTGAGTGAAAAAGCAAATTTACAATTTTAAAAAAGTAACAAATTTACAGGGGAAAAATCTCAAAATTACAAGAAAACATTTTAAAATTTATGTGTAAAAAGTTGCAAATTTATGAGGAAAAAGTTATAAATTTACGAGAACAAAGTTGCCAATTTATGAGAAAAAAACTTTCAACATTAAACAAAGTCATGTTTTTTGAGGAAGCAAGTTGCAAATTCGCAAGAAAAAAACTCATTCACAACAAAAAATAGCAAATTTATTGGAAAAAAAGTTTCAAAATTACAAGAATTTTTTTTTTTGAAAATGTTTTTGTAAAAACTTACAAATTTATGAGAAAAAAATTAAATTTAGTGGAAAAAGTTGAAAATTTATGAGAAAAGTTGCACATTTAAAACAACAAAGTTGCAAATTTACCTAAAAATTTGTAGGTTTTTGAATAAGAAAGTTGCAAATTTATGACATAAAAGTTGTCAATTTATGAGAAAAAAGTGTTGCAAATTTAAAAAAAAAAAAGTATAAAATTTTTGAGGGAAAAAGCAAATTTACAATTTTTAAAAAGTAGCAAATTTGCAAGGGAAAAATCTCAAAATCACAAGAAAATGTTTTAAAAATTTATGTGTAAAAAGTTGCAAATTTATGAGAAAAGTTGCAAAGAAACTTATCAATTAAGATAAGATAAGATAAGATAAGATAAGATAAGCCTTTATTAGTCCCACAACGGGGAAATTCCAGGATTGCAACAGCACAGGGATAGCAACACTCAGAGCAACAATCAGAAGGCAAGAAAAAAAACAAGCAAGCAAGAGCAGCTAATATACATATGTACATATTAGTATAAATATATATATATATATACACACAGACACACAGTGCAGAGCATTGTAGCTGGATGGGATAAATATATGAGTATATAAACACACAGTGTGGAGCATTGTAGCTAGATGGAATGAATATGTAGATATATAAACACCCACAGTACGGAGCATTGCAGCTAGGTGGAATAAATATGTAAATATATAAACACACACAGTGCGGAGCAATGTAGCTAGATGGAATAATATGTAGATATATAAACACACAGTGCGGAGCATTGTAGCTAGATGGAATAAATATATAGATATATAAATATAAACACACCCAGTGTGGAGCATTGTAGCTAGATGGAATAAATATGTAAATATATAAACACACACAGTGCAGAGCATTGTTGCTAGATCAGAATCAGAATCAGAATCAGCTTTATTGGCCAAGTATGCACAACACATACAAGGAATTTGACTTTGGCTAAAAACTTGCTCTCGTTGTTCAGGTGGAGGATTTAAATAAGATTTAAATAAGGATTCAATGACAACAGAGTATGTACAGTAAATTACAGTCTGTCCACGTTTCTATAAAAGGATGCATATGCAGTTATTTACTCAGACTAGCCACACTTTGCAGAAATATATGAAAAAAATATAGAGTCATACAGTATTTCAATGTGAACTCAGATTCAGTGATATAATGTGAATGAAGTAAAAAGCAGTGTGAGAGTTATGTGCAATGTAATAATGGATGAAAAGTCATGAGTACAGCAACAGGTAGGACTAGGTGAATGTTAGGAGTTCATCAGAGTGATGGCTTGAGGAAAGAAACTGTTCCTGTGACGGGTGGTTTTGACCTTCAGTGATCTGTAACGACGACCAGAAGATAGAAGTTCAAACAGTTTGTGGCCAGGGTGTGACGGGTCAGCACAGATGTTTCCCGCCCGTTTCCTGGTTATGGACCGATATAAGTTCTCAGTGGAGGGTAGGTCGGTACCAATGATCCTCTCCGCAGACTTAATGATCCGCTGCAGTCTGGTCTTGTCCTGTTTAGTGGCAGATCCAAACCAGACAGTGATGGAAAAGCAGAGGATAGATTGGATGATGGCGGTGTAGAAGACAACCAGCAGCTCCTGAGGCAAATCAAACTTCTTGAGCTGACGCAGAAAAAACAACCTCTGCTGGGCCTTTTTCCGGACAGTGATGATGGGATGAAACAGCACAACCGTCTACTTAGTTATCCTACATGGTATGATTATGTGCCCATACATATTCTCACCCTCCATAGCGACCGGTATTTTCCTAGTTGTGTGCTGGAGGGGACCATTGTGTAAGTCTATTGCATCTTTTGCATTCAAAAAACTATTAGGTTGTTACATCTTTTTGCTATCTCTGCGAGCAGCCCTGCTTAGGTTGTACAGTCTGACAGCCGTTGGTAGGAAGGACCTGCGAAACCTCTCGGTTGTGCACCTGGGATGATGTAGTCTGCTGCTAAATGAGCTCCTCAGTGCGTTCAGTATGTCCTGCATAGGGTGGAACTCGGACTCCAGCAGAGATGACAGTTTAGCCACCGTCCTTCTCTCTCCTATCTCCTCCACTGGGTCAAGGCGCTGCCCCAGGACAGAGCTAGCTTTCTTGATCAGTTTGTTCAGTCTCTTCCTATTATTAGATAATTATTAGAAAAAATTCCAAAGTTTGAAGAAGAAAGTTGAAATGTATAAAAAAATTATCATAAATTAAATAAATAAGATACATAGAGGCTAAATAAAATAAATAAAAACATGAGCTTTCTTCCACATTAAAGAAAAGGGCCCCCAATCACAATGCTGAATAGCGTCCAAAAAAGCTAAAGACGGCCCTGTTTACAAGTTAATTATACATGGAACTGCTGATATGATATAATGGGGAAGAAGAAGACGAAGAAATAAAACCACACAGCAAATAAGGAATTGGGGAAGGAAGTGAAGGGAGCAGCGCAGCGGCCTCTGGCAGCAGAAGCTGTAATCCTCCCTTTATTCGCTGCCACACAGACCCGTGTCAGACGCCACTTTACCGCCTCTCCACCTTCAGCAGTGGGTCACTAGCTAATGCAGAATTACACACCAGCCGCCGTGAAGGGTGGGGGGGAACCTGAGGGGATTTTTCGTGGGAGTCAATGGGGATCGCCGAGCTTTAATGGAGGTCGACAGCGAGGACGGTCAGAGAATCCTGGAGTTGCGTTGAACCATGCGAGGTTAACTCCGAGAAGAAGAGCAAGCCCCCCCACCCCCCTCAATGCTAATCCTCCAAAAGCTGTTTTCTAGCAAGGATTAGTGCCAGCGAGAACACGGCTTAGAGTAAGGCGAAGAGTCGAGATGAGAAATCAAATACAGGTGCAGGTCTACGCTGAGGATCATGTGGAGGAGGAGGAGGAGCAGCAGCTGGTGTTAACATCTTTCAGGGTGATATTGTTAGAATTCAGGCCAGTGCTGACTCGTGCAGAATGAGAGTGATGCTCAGTGAATCCTCTAACCCAGAAACCAGAGTCAGGGCGCTTCGTGGACAACCGTGTTTTTGTCTGGAAATGAAAAAAGCAAAATTAGGAAATATGATATAGTACATAGAAAAACTGAATGGTTTGTTTTCATTTTTGAAAAGCTATAATCCAGAAACATGCAGCAATATTAACAGTCAGGTAGGCAGTGTTAAGATTGATATATTAATTTTCCTTCCAAATTTACATTGTTTTTACCCTTCGTCAGTGTTAAGACTCATATCACCTGTACTGCAGCCAGCCACTAGGGGGCGACTGTGAAATTTTAGGTTTCATATTTGTGAGGCAGTCCAGCTGTCCATCACTCTCACGTGCAGTGTTGTAGTTTGTGGAAAACGTGGCAGCAGAAAGGTCTTCTGAATATGTTTCAAGGATGAAAAGTGGCACTCTCGAAGAGTCTTAAGCGGAAAGTTGATGTGGGAAACTGCAGCTTTAATGAAGAATGGACTGATAAGTGTGTATTCATAGTGCCAGTGTTTAGAAATGCTGTACCTGTGTGTTTCATTTTCAACAAAACTATTCCTGAATTTGAAAATATTCTGGGGGGCAGATGGAAAGCTCTGGTGGGTCAGATGTGGGCCGCCAGTTGACATTTATTGGGCTAGACTAAGAGAGGTCCACTAGATTTCCAGGAAAATTGTAAAAACAAAGTTTTTTTTTTCCTTCAAAACCATTAAACTTCTGGGGGGAAATTTACAATTTTTTTTCTCAGAAATTTTCAACCTTTTCTCTAAAATTGATACATTTTTGTAAATTTTTGACTTTTCTTGAAAACTTGCAATTCTCAGAATTTTTTTTATTTTTTTCTCTTAAATTTGTTACTTTTTTCCAATAAGTTTTCCATTTTTTCTCATAATTTAAAAAAATTGCAAAATTTTCTTATAAATTTACATCTTTATTGTAAATTTGCAGCATTCATAGGGATGCTGCAAATTTAAGTGGAAAAAAAAATTGTTCTAAAAGTATGAATTAATTTAATACGCCTTCCCCCTCTCCCCCTCCTTGGTTGTAGGTCGAGGAGGAGGAGGGGGAAAGGCGTGTTAGGAGGGAGAGAGAGAAAAGGAAAGGTAGAGCTGTGGAGGTGAGAGTAGGGACTTTAAATGTAGGGACTATTACTGGTAAAGGCAGAGAGTTGGCTGATATGATGGAGAGAAGAAAGGTAGATATACTGTGTGTTCAAGAAACCAGATGGAAGGGAAGCAAGGCTAGGAGCATTGGAGGTGGATTTAAACTGTTCTACCATGGTGTAGATAGGAAAAGAAATGGAGCAGGAGTAATCTTGAAGAAAGAGTATGTGAAGAGTGTTCAGGAGGTAAAGAGGGCATCAGACAGGATCATGAGTTTGAAGCGAGAAGATGAAGGTGTGATGTTGAATGTTGTCAGTGCGTATTCCCCACAAGTTGGATGTCAGATAGAAGACAGAGAGGAATTCTGGAGTAAGTTGGATGAAGTGGTAGACAGTGTTCACGGGGTGAGAGAGTGGTGATTGGAGCAGACTTTAATAGACATGTAGGTGAAGGAACAGAGGTGATGAGGAGGTTCTGGGTAGGTATGGTCTTAAGGAGAGAAATGTGGAAGGACAGATGGTTGTGGATTTTGCTTAAAGGATGGAAATGGCTGTGGTGAACACATACTTCAAGAAGAGAGAGGAACATAGGGTAACTTACAAGAGTGGAGGAAAGTGCACACAGGTGGACTACATCTTTTGCAGAAGGAGAAATCTGAGATAGGAGAATGCAAGGTGGTGGCAGGGGAGAATGTAGCTATACAGCATCAGATGGTAGTCTGTAGGATGACTTTGGAAAGCAAGAAGAAGAAAACTGAAGGCAGAGACAAAGGTTAAGTGGGGGAAGTTACAGAAGGAAGAAGGTTGCACAGAGTTCAGGAAGGAGTTGATACATGCTGTGGCTGGTAGGGAAGAATTACCAGATGACTGGGAAAGTACAGGAAAAGTATTGAGGGAAACGGGTGTCACGGAGTGGGCCGGGTCTCATGCCCTCATCCTCATTTATTACTGTGTTATCTTGTCTTCAGGGCATGGACCTCTGCCCTTGCCCTCGTTTTAAGATTCATTTTGAAGTTTTCTGTATTTCATTCTGAATACTATCTTTATCCTGGTTTGCCATTATTATTATTCTGTTTTGTATATTTATTTTTCCATGGGTTAGCTTCTTAGTCTATTATTATTATTACTATTATCATCTTTATGTGTCACGTTCTTGTCTCCACTCTCACTGTTCATGTTTTGTGCATCCTCTGCCTATGATCATCTGTGTAGCCTTGCCTGTCCTGTGTTTGTGTGTCCGTTGGTCACTCACTGTGCTCACCTGTTCAGTATTATGTTTGATTACGCCTGTGTCCATTTATGTCAAGCCCCAACCTGTGTTTCCTCATGTATGTTGTTAATCATGCCTGCGTGATCAACACGCTTCTGTTTTGACCTGTATCCTTGCCTGATCCTGCCTGACGTTAGTGAGTTTTGTTACAGATCCTGATCTGTCATTTTTTGTGTTTTTTCCGAGCTGCATCCATCTGGCCAGATCTTCAATAAATCAATCGCCAAACTTGAAATACTGCGTTTGGGTCCAATTCAACTCTCACCGTGACAGCACGACACACATCCAGTGGACCCAGCGTATTTAAAGTTTCGGGAGATAGGCCTTGATGAAAGGGAAGCCTGGGTGGCAACCAATACTGAGGTCTATATCAAGGATGCCGGTACCTCCAGCATGCCGGAGGAAGCCCTCCGCTGACTTGAGATCACTCAGGAACTGAGTGAGATATTCCCAGCTCTTCGACAGTTCCCTCAGCTCATCAGTCTGCATGATTTAAGCATGGACATGCAGACTGATGAAATTGTTACCAGCGGAGGTGCCGATGGAGGAAGGACCGCATCCATCTGGGAGAAGACGTGGTCGTCGCCGGCGCCATAGTGCACAGCGGCCCTGCTTCTCATGCCTGGCGAGGGTATACGAGGCTTCCGTTTCCTCCTTCCACCCACCACCAGCACAACATCATCAGGCATCCTCCCCCCATCTGACAAGTTCCAGCTTCTTCTGGGATGACTCACTGGAAGGATCAGTGGCAGCAAAGCGGGAATACAGGCAAGTACCCATTCATTTTTTTACATCATTTAATGAAGGGTCTTGTCTGATTCCCAGTGGGGAAACTCGGCTGCGGCTGCCTCCCGCTGCTGAATTCTCTCCACCCCACTCTGCATTAAACTCTGCTCCCCTGTCCATCCACCCATCCTCACCTGCATCTCCTGTGTCTGATTCTTTTTTTTTTGTGAGAGACTGGCAATACTGGGAGGAAACTGACTAGTCTGGGATGAGCTGGCTACCCCTGAAGCTCTTCCAGCTGTAGCTACCTCCAGGAGGGGGTTCCATGCATCTGTAGCCCTCAGACCTGACCTCCCACCAGTTGCTGTTTCAGTGTCAGGGCTGCATGAGGCTTATCCAGTACTAGCACTGTCGCTCTCCACCTCCAGTACCGGCTCCCCGTCACTTCCCAGCACCACCACCAGCTCCAGCTCTTCTCTGGACAGCAACAGCTGGTCATGAGGTGCGCATCACAGTTCCAGCCATCCCCGAGGTGCACACAACAGTTCTGGCCATCCCGAGATGCACAACACAGCTCCAGTCATCCCTGAAGTGCACACAACAGCGCCGACAGTCCCTGAGGTACACACAACAACTACAGCCGTCCCCGAGGTGCACACAACATCTCCCACTGTCCCTGCGGTGATCACAATAGCTCCTGCTCTCTCTGAGGCACACACCACAGCTCCAGCTGTTCCCATAGTGCAGACTTCAGTACCTGCTCTGCCCAAGGTCCACGCTCTGACTCCTGTGGCTCACCCTGAAGAGGTCACCCCAGCAGCAGAGGACGAGGAGCTCAGGCAAATGCTTTTCTTTGCTTTTATAACATCAATACTAGTTATCATATTCATTTCCACTGCTATGCAGATGACATTCAGCTTTATATCTCCACTAATCCTAACTCCACCCTCCCACCTTCATCCCTTACTGACTGTCTCTCTGTGATAAAGTCCTGGGTCACACTCAGTCTCCTCAAATTAAACAGTGATAAAACAGAAACGTTAATTGTCGGCATGAAATCCACTCTAACCAAATGTTCCAGCTTCAGTGTATCATTGGACAATTCTTTTATCTCTCCATCCCCTCAGGTTAAGAGTCTTGGTGTCACCCTCAATAGCATGCTTCCTTCACATCTGGTGGTTAGTGATATGGGAGCTCCACAGTGGATTGCGCTCTCTCCTTTTCTCTTCACCTTATACACCACTGACTTTCAGTACAACACCGATTCATGCCACCTGCAGAAATTCTCTGATGACTCAACTGTTGTTGGGTGTATAAGAGGGGGAGAGGAGGGGGAGTACAGGGCACTGGAAGACAGATTTGTGGAGTGGACAGAGCAGAATCACCTGAGGCTGAACGTCAGCAAGACCAGAGAGATGGTGATTGACTTCAGGAAGAAGAGGACACCTTCACAGCCATTGCAGATTAGGGAAGAGGATGTGGAAATAGGTGAGGACTACAAATACCTGGGTGTCATGATCAGCAGCGGACTGGACTGGAGATCCAACACCGATGCTGCGCATAAGAAGGGGATGAACAGACTCTACTTTCTGATGAAGCTGAGATCCTTCAACGTGTGCAGCAGGATGCTGGAGCTTTTCTATCAGACCCTTGTCGCCAGCACCATCTTCTTTGCTGCTGTCTGTTGGGGTAGCAGTATCAGAGCCAGTGACACCAACAGATTTGAGAAGATTATCAAGAGGGCTGGCTCTGTAATTGGTCTCAGGCCAGAGACTTTTGAGACTGTGGTGGAGAGGAGGACACTAAATAAACTGCGATCCATCATGGACAATCCTGATCACCCCCTCCACTACACTGGAGAGACAGCGGAGCACTTTATCCAGCAGATTGCTACAGCTTTGCTGCTGAATGGTTAGGTACAAGAAATCTTTCCTGCCACATGCCATTTCACTGTACAATAACTCACTCTGATGTTGTACTCTGATCATAACTATGCTACCATACTGCACCTTACAGTCTAATTGGTGCCTCACATTTCACTCTGCACCTGATAGTCCTGCATCGTACAGTGGGTATGATTCATGTACCTATACGGGTCACCATCTATTCATCTATGATGTATATAAGGTTTTAGCAGCTTTACTTTCCATGGGTAATCCCTTTGTCTATTACACTGTGCGTGTTTCTGTCAGATGATTGTCTACTGAGATGCTGCTGTTACACTTTTAATTTCCCAGTTTGGGATCAATAAAGTACATCTATCTGTCATCTAACCCGGTTAGCATACGTCCATCGCCGCAACATCAACTGCTTATGCCCCCCTCACATCTCATACCGCTGCCATCTTGGTTCACAGTCTTGTTACATCTCATCTTGACTACTGCAATTCCCTCCTGTTTGGTCTTCCACAGAAAATTTTCCATAAATTACAACTGGTATAAAACTCAGCAGCTTGTATCATCACCAGGGCCCCATCTATTCATCACATCTCTCCTGTTCTGCAGCAGCTTCATTGGCTCCCAGATGCGTTCCGAATACAGTATAAAATACTATTACTCACCTACAAGGCCATCCACAATCTTGCCCCTTCATATCTCTCTGACCTCTTCCACATCAGTATACCTGCACGCGCCCTTAGATCCTCTTCTTCCATTCATCTCACTGTTCCCTCTGTTCAGCTCACTACCATGGGTGGCAGAGCATTCAGCTACTTGGCACCAAAACTTTGGAATACACTCCCTCCTGATCTCCGCAACACTGATTCTCTCTCACTTTTCAAATCTAAACTTAAAACCCATTTGTTGAGGCTTGCTTATCAACCCACTGAGTTGCATTCTTTTCACCCTGAGTTGCAGTCTTTTGTTTATGTTTTATGTTTATTATAATATATTTTATTCATTTTTTTATGACTGTAAGGTGACCTTGAGTGTCATGAAAGGCACCCATAAACAAAGTGTATTATTATTGTTATTATTATTATTTGCTTAGCTCCTGGTGTTTTTGGTGACACCTCACCCTGCCTTTCTCCCCCACCCAAGGTAACTGCAATGGGGGAGGTTCTCCAGGCTGTCGGGGATGGATGCTCCCACACCATCCGTCCATGAGGTCGAGTAGTCATCTCCACCCATCATCCAAGAGGTCGAGCAGTCCGCTCGACCCATCGCCATCCAAGAGGTTGAGCAGTCCGCTCCACCTGTCGCCACCAAGAGGTTGAGCAGTCCGCTCCACACATCATCATCCAAGAGGTTGAGCAGTCTGGTCCACCCGTCATCGTCCAAGAGGTTGAGCAGTCCGCTCCCCCCGTCATCATCCAAGAGGCTGAGCAGTCCACTCCACCCATAGCCCAAGAGGCCAGCATGCCTCCAACTGTTGCCCAAGAGGCTGGCGTCCCTCCACCTTTTGTTCCAGAGGCCGGGGTCAGCATGATGCAGTAATTGGCCACAGAGCATAGGGTCCCCCTGTGTTTTTTTGGTGAGCTCTGTGTTTCTGTGGCCACTGTTCCACGTTGTTTGCGGGTTTGGTGGCCTTAAGACACTGGCAGGCTGCCAGACTGGCCCTGCATTATGGTCTGGGGGTCCCTGGACTGGGGAAGCCCCCCTGACCCACATTGTTCTCTGGTCCAAGGGCCTGTGGACTTTGATAGATCCCCTGACCCATTGTTTTTGTAGTCAGATGGCCCATGGACTTTGGTAGACCACCCAACCCGCTTTGTTTTGGGTCTTGGGGCCTTGGACTTTATTTGGCCCATGAACTGTGTTTGTTTTGGACATTGCTGTGGGGGCATTACAGTTTGTTTTGGCCCACCTGGCCTTGTACCCCCACCACCCACCCTGTGCTTTTTTTTTTTTTTTTGTGTTATCCTGGGGTCATCTGGAAGCCGCCCCTTAAAGGGGGGTACTGTCAGGATGTGGGCCGGGTCTCATGCCCTCATCCTAATTTATTATTGTGTTAGCTTGTCTTCAGGGCATGGTCCTCTGCCCCGCCCATCCTGTGACTGTGATTAATCCCTGTTGTCTCTGTTTGTCACTGATGGTGCTCACCTGTTCAGTATTATGTTTGATTACTCCTGGGTCCATTTATGTCAAGCCCCGATCTGTCTTTCCTCATGTGTGTCATTAATCATGTCTGCATGATCAGCATGCTTCTATTTTGACCTGTATCCTTGCCTGTTCCTGCCTGACATTAGTGAGTTTTGTTACAGCTCCCAAGCTGTCATTTTTTGTGTTTTTCCAAGCTGCGCCTGTCTGGCCAGCTCTTCAATAAATCAATCACCAATCTTTAAATACTGTGACTGGGTCCAATTCAACTCCCACAGTGACAGGAGAAAGGTATGTGGTGTATCCAGTGGACAGGGGAAAGAAGACAAGGAGACTTGGTAGTGGAATGACGGGTTACAGGAAAGTATTCAAAGGAAGAGGATGACAAAGAAAAAGTGGGAAATTCAGGTAGATGAAAGGTTTGAACCAAGGTGCATGGCAAAGAGAGAGGTGGCAAAGGAAAAGGAAAAGGCATATAGTGAGTTGTATGAGAGGATGGACACTAAGGAATGAGAGAAGGACTTGTATCGGTTGGCTAGACAAGAGATCAAGCTGGAAAGGATGTGCAGCAGATTAGGTTGATTAAGGACAGAAATGGTTATGTACTAACAAGTGACGAGAGTGTGTTGAGAAGGTGGAAGGAGTACTTTAAGGAGCTGATGAATTAAGAAAATTAGAGAGAGAGGAGGATGGATGAAGGAAAGGTGGTGAACAATTAAATCCCGAGGATTATGAAGGCAGAAGTGAGGGCAGCTGTGAAGAGGATGAAGAATGGAAAGGCGGCTGGTCCAGATGAAACACTGTACCTGTGGAGGTATGGAGATGTTTAGGAGAGATGGCAGTGGACTTTTTTAATCAGATTGTTTAACACAATCTTGGAGAATGAGAGGATGCCTCAGGAGTGGAGAAGAAGTGTTTTGGTACCAGTTTTCAAGAACAAAGGTGATGCTCAGAGCTGTAGTAACTACAGAGGCATAAAGTTGATCAGCCAACCTATGACGACATGGGAAAGAGCTGTTGATGCCAGGTTAAGTGGAGAGGTGGCAATCAATGAGCAGCAGTACAGTTTCATGCCAAGAAAGAGTACTACAGATGCAATATTTGCTCTAAGAGTGCTGATGGAGAAGTATAGAGGTCAGAAGGAGCTGCACTGTGTCTTTGTGGATCTAGAGAAAGCATATGATAGGATACCAAGAGAGGAAGTGTGGTACTGTATGAGAACGTCAGGAGTGGTAGAGAAGTATGTGAGGCTGGTGCAGGACATGTATAAGGACAGTGAGACAGTGGTGAGGTGTACTGTAGGAGTAAGCGATGGATTCAAGGTGGGAATGGGATTGCATCAGGGATTGGCGCTGAGCCCCTTCTTGTTTGCCATGGTGATGGACAGGCTGAAAGATGAGGTCAGGCAGGAGTCTCCGTGGACCATGATGTTTGCAGACAATATTGTGATCTGTAGTGAGAGTAGGGAGCAGGTGGAAGAGAACCTGGAGTTGTGGAGTTATGCTCTGGAGAGAAGAGGATTGAAAGTCAGTAGGGGCAAGACAGAATACATGCATGTGAATGAGAGGGAGACATGTGTAATGGTGAAGATGGAAGGAGTAGAGGTAGTAAAGGTATGTAGATGAGTTTAAATACCTGGGGTCAACAATCCTTTTGAAATTTGCATGAAAAAGTTGAAATTTAACAAATGTTGCAAATTTGGAAAAAAACAACTGCAAAAATACTAATTATAATATAAAGTGCAACATTTACTAGAACAATGTTACAAGTTTACAATAAAAAAATTGTAAGTTAGGGGGGAAAAATTACAAATTTACATGAAAAAAAGTATTTATGTTAAAAAGTTTAACCTTTTTTTTCTGGAAAAGCTGTAACTGAACACAAAAATGCGGAACATTTGCCAGAAAAATACAGGAAAAAAGTTTGATATTTATATGAACATCAAAAACGTTGCAAATTTTCAAATTCATGTGAAAAAACACTAAAATGTGAAAATTTATGTGGAAAAAAATAATGTGAAAAGTTTTCAATTTTACTAGAAACATTACAAGAAAAAAATGTTTGACATTTGTATGAAAAAGCAAAAACAAATTTGTAAATTTCATTCTATGTAATTCAACATTTTGACCCAAGATTATTTTTCAAAGGTTTTTGCTGAGAGGGGAGAGGTTTTTCCTTATTCTAAAGGGTTTGAACTCATGTCCATTACAAAAATAAGGACCCCAAACACAATCTTGCATAGGACCCCCAAAAGGCTAGAAACGGCCCTGCTGGAGTTTGATTTAGACAAAATGAGGAAGCAGGAAACACAGACAGACTGGATCCTTAAAATAAATCAGTTTATTATTAAACCGGTCCAGAACAGCTAACAGCTGCGTGTACAGGTGTGTGTCAGGCTTCTGTCTACATGAACACATCAAACTACTGTAGCTGTTATTAATATCATTCATTTAATTTCAGCTACAACTTTCATCCCGTGTTTGTCAGGAATCCTGTGAACCAGCAGCTGCTCTCTGATGATTCTTCATTTTAAACCTGATGTTGCAGAACGTGAACGCAGCACGCCGTTACACACAAACACGCTCACCCGCGTTCATGGAGCCGTGGAGCCTCATTTTACCGTGTCAATGCTGGAATCAAACAGCCTCACCCCCTTCTGTGTTTGCCACTGAGGGATAAATGGGAATTTTTTTCCATGTTATTATACAGTATTTTTCTTCACTAAAAATTGTTTCCTCTGCCAAGGAGGTAATGTAATCGGAGTGGTTTGTCTGTCTGTCTGTCTGTCTGTTAGCAGGATGACACGAAAACTACAGGATGGATTTGGATGAAATTTTTACCAGAGGTGGTCCTTGGGCCAGAGAGGAACCCATAACATTTTAGTGATGATTCAGGAATGCATACCTCCACCAAGATTCTTAGCTTCTCACAGTGTGTTAGCGAGAATCTTTCAAAACTAGTGGATAGACTTTGATGCAATTTTCACCAGAACTGGCTCGTGGCCTGCACATGAACCTATTACATTTTGAAGGTGATCCATGAGGGATGGAAGGAGCCTTGGCGGAGGTATGCACTCTCTGAGTGGTTTTCTAGTTTTTAAATGCAATTATTTTGACACAAGCACCTTTTAAAACTTAAATTTTCAATCAAATTTCTTGTTTTTCCACACAAATTTTAAACTTAATTCATGCAAATTAATCCTTTTTTCCACATAAATTAATATAGTTTTTAATTCAAATTTCTGACTTTTTCATGGTGTAGCCACTCAAGCCTGATTGAACTCTGCAATTCCCATCTCATGAACTTTGTTCTCTCCATTTATGAACTTTTGAGATTTTAACTTTGCTCCCGGTTTCATCACCCCGCAGGATCCAAGCAGTTTCTGGGTACATTTCACGACCCCCTTACACCCCCCCCCCCCCAACCACACAGACTTTTCATGCCAAGGTGTGAGGAGCTGAGCAAAGGAACTGCTCAAATCTCAGGGGTTGAGACTGCAGCCACTGAAGAAGAGAGTTCCTGAGAAGCTTCTGACACTGCATTATTTGTGTGTCATATATATTTGTGCATGTTTTTATTCACTGAATTCTCATAGAATGAGCAAATATCATATAGGAATGTTGTTGTAGACTGACTTCTGTAATTCCCATCTAGTTTTGTGCCTAGCTTTGTGATAATTAAGCATTTTGGAGAATTCAGTCTAAACCAGTGTCCCCCCCCCCCCCTCAAAATTTAAAACTTTTCACTTAAATAATTTTTTTCTCCTAAATTTTCACTTTTTTTGAACCTAAATTAAAAAAATGCAACCTTTGTCAATTTCTACCCTTCACATAAATGAATTTAAAATGTTTTTAATACATGTAAAACATGTTTCTACTTGAATTAAGATTGTCAAAACAAAAATTTCCACAAATTTTTCCAAGTTTTTAAATTTAAATTTATGAATTTTGCAAACAATTTTATTCACATAAATTCATGATTTTATTTTTTTCTAGTAATTTTCCAGGATTGTTTGTTTGATGTTTTTTTGTTGTTGTTGTTGGGTATTTTTTTTGCAAATTTCCAACATTTTGGTTAAATTTAAACTTTTTTCGTGAAAAATTAAAAACTTTAAATACAAAACTTTTTTCCCATCATTTTGCCACTTTTTACACATAAAGTTACAACAAATAACTTTTTTCTAGTAAATACTATAGTTTTTTATTAATTTCTACCCATTTTCTGCTAAATTTGCAACTTTTTAAATTTTAACTTGTAGTGTTTTTACAAATGAATTTGAACATTTGCAACTTTTTTTGAAGTTCAAATAAATATCAATTTTTTTCCTGAAATTTTCTGGCACATGTGCAACATTTTTGTTTTCAGTTACAGCTCTTCAGAAAAAAAAAAATGTAAAACTTCTTTGCATATATATGTTTTTTCAAGTAAATTTGCTATTTTTTGTCACCTAACTTTTTAGTGTAAACTCTAAATTTTTATTGTAAATTTGTAACATTGTTATAATAAATGCAAAAGCTTGGTGCCTGGACTCAGCTAAACTGACCATAGTGCACGAGGAGTTTGCCAACCTGGAAAAACTGGGCATCATCAAGCGCTCGAAAAGCCCCTGGGCTTCACCACTGCACATGGTCCCAAAGGCTGATGGCTCGTGGTGACCTTGTGGTGATTTCCGCAGGTTGAATAACGCCACAGCACACGACCGCTACCCAATTCCGTATATCCAAGATTTTTCGGTGCATTTGGCGGGGGCACGCATTTTTTCTAAAATAGATTTAGTACGCGGTTACCTTCAGGTTCCAGTGCGCGCTCAGGACATACCCAAAACAGCGGTAATAACTCCTTTCGGGCTTTTTGAGTTTTTGTGAATGCCTTTTGGACTCAAGGGAGCGGCGCAGATGTTCCAATGCATGATGGACGCGGTCCTGCATGACCTCCCTTTCGTGTTCGTCTATTTGGATGACATTTTGGTAGCCAGCACGTCCGAAGACGAACACGAAAGCCACCTCACGGCAGTTTTCCGGAGGTTGGCAGAGCACGGGTTAATAATTAACCCAGCGAAGTGTCAGTTTGGGGTGGCGCAGATTGATTTTTTGGGGCATCGCGTTTCGCCAGAAGGAGCGGTCCCCCTACCCAATAAAGTGCGTGCAATAGCAAATTTTCCCCAACCTCAAACGGTCAAAGCGTTACAGGAGTTTTTGGGAATGGTTAATTTTTATAACCGTTTCCTCCCCAGCGCAGCGAAGCTCATGCAACCATTGTACGCTGCACTAAAAAAACAAAAACCCACGAATAAAATCGAATGGTCTCCTGAGCGGGAGCGCGCATTCTCTCAAGTCAAATCAGCCCTGACAAACGCCGTTTTGTTGGCACACCCAGTTCCAACAGCCCGCATGGCGCTCACCACTGACGCGTCCGATTTAGCCGTAGGGGCGGTCGTTGAACAGTATGTAGCTGGGGCCTGGCAACCGCTCGCGTTTTTCACCAAAACCTCGCGCGATAGCGAGCGCAAATACAGCACATTCGACAGGGAGTTGTTGGCTCTGCACTTGGCCATCCGCCACTTCCAGTTCTGGCTGGAAGAGCGCCGTTTCACCACATTCGTGGACGACAAACTGCTGACTTTCGCGATGGCCAAGATTTCGGAACCTTGGTCGGGCCGGCAGCAGAGAAAGCTGGCAGCGATATCGGAGTTTATCACCAATATCCAGCATGTGGCAGGTAAATATAAGGTAGTGGCAGACTGCCTCTCACGTGCTGTGGCGGCTCCAGACCCCGTGGGGGCAGACTCTGCAGCCATGGCCGCGGGCCAGGGTAGCGACGCGGAAGCGCGCACAGCCCCGGTCCGCGTAGGGTTAGATTATGCAGCCATGGCCGCGAAGCAGGTTAGCGATGCGGACGTGGGCGCGCTCCAGTCTGGACCAACAGGGTTAAGGCTGGAGTACAGGGTGCTGCAAGATGGTATGCCCCCCCTAATCTGCGATATCTCCACTGGACGGCCGTGTCCGGTGGTACCAGCTGCGTGGCGCTGCCGCGTTTTTGACTCTATCCATTCGCTGGCGCACCCGGGGGTGCGCGCATCGGTCAAAATGGTAGGAGAGAAATTTGTATGGCCGGGGTTGCGCAAACAGGTCAAAGAATGGGCGACAGCCTGCGTAGCTTGTCAGCGAGCCAAAATACACAAACACACTAGAGCTCCTTTGGAGCCTTTTCACATCCCGGGCTAAGCGCTTTGATCATGTGCATGTCGACCTGGTAGGCCCCCTTCCGTCGTCACAGGGGTGCTCACACCTTTTGACAATGGTGGACCGCACCACTCGTTGGCCGGAAGTGGTCCCACTGGCATCAACCACAGCCGAGGAGGTGGCGCGCGTGTTTTTAATAGCGTGGGTAGCGCGTTTTGGAGTTCCGTCGAACATAACGTCCGACAGAGGTCCTCAGTTTGTGTCCGAGCTCTGGTCAGCGATGGCCCGCAACCTGGGGATAATGGTCCACCGCACTACCGCGTACAACCCCCAGGCTAACGGTTTATGCGAACGTTTCCATAGGTCATTGAAAGCAGCCCTCAGAGCGTCACTTACGGATACAAATTGGGTAGACAGGCTACCATGGGTTTTATTGGGGTTGCGTTGTGCACCTAAGGAGGATTTGCAAGCCTCCCCAGCTGAGTTAGTTTTTGCACAGCCTCTCCGGCTGCCCGGGGAATTTCTCCCGGATAATCCTGCGCCAAATTGCCCCCCCGCTCAGCGGTTGCAGAGCGACTCGGGATCAAACACGCTTCCTGGCCCGGTTCATCACAGCTTCCCACGCGTTTTTGTGCCGAAAGCTTTAAAAAATGCGGAGTTTGTTTTTGTCAGACATGATGCCCATCTCCCAAACTTGCAGCCACCGTACGATGGACCGTTTAGGGTGCTGGAAACAGGAGAGAAGCATTTTTTGCTAGATTTGGGAGACAGAAAGGAGGTAATTGGTATTAACAGGCTCAAACCCGCTTTTGTTCTGGCGGATGAAGCTGTGCAGTTGGCGAGGGCCCCCCGTCGCGGCAGACCCCTTAGAAGGCATTCTCCAGAACACCCACAGAGATTGACTAACAGTTCTAATCCACAGGCAACAGTCCCACAGCAGGAGGACACTGCAGAGGCAGTAAAGCCGGCTTACAGCAAATACGGCAGAAGACTTAGGCCTAGGCAACGGGTGGATTGATATGTAGTAATGTTATTATGTCATGAATCTCTAGTTATGATTGTTCCATTTTAGACGTTTGGGGGGGGGGGTCATGTGGGCAACATATGTTGGTTACATATGCTCCACAAATATATTGCTGTGTGTTTATTGTATTGTGTGCTGCACGTCTCAAGGAACAAAGGGACTGAGCCTCCGTGAGGTAACGGGAGAGTGTGAGGTTTGGCCTTTGTTTCAAGGAGACGACCTGGAGAGATTTCCGGACCACCGGAGACTAAGGGACGATGGTGTGAAGATCAGAGGAGTTACATTGTGACTGGGATTAAGTACCATGTGACTGTATGTTTGATTAAACACCATGTGACTGCAGTTTTGATGTCCGGGGTATAAAAGACAGATGTGAGATAATTCATCCTTTTTTTCTGCTTTGAGATTTGTTGGAGTATGTGATTGTGAATAAAGCTGAACCTGAGGAATAAACTCAGTCTCATCCTTTCGCACATTCTCCACAATATGAGTATATAAACACACAGTGCGGAGAATTGTAGCTAGATGGAATAAATATGTAGATATATAAACACCCACAGTATGGAGCATTGCAGCTAGATGGAATAAATATGTAAATATATAAACACACACAGTGCGGAGCATTGTAGCTAGATGGAATAATATGTAGATATATAAACACACAGTGCGGAGCATTGTTGCTAGATGGAATAAATATATAGATATATAAATATAAACACACCCAGTGCGGAGCATTGTAGCTAGATGGAATAAATATGTAAATATATAAACACACACAGTGCAGAGCATTGTCGCTAGATGGGATGAAACAGCACAACCGTCTACTTAGTTATCCTACATGGTATGATTATGTGCCCATACATATTCTCACCCTCCATAGCGACCGGTATTTTCCTAGTTGTATGCCGGAGGGGACCATTGTGTAAGTCTATTGCATCTTTTGCATTCAAAAACTATTAGGTTGTTACGTCTTTTTGCTATCTCTGAGAGCAGCCCTGCTTAGGTTGTACAGTCTGACAATCGTTGGTAGGAAGGACCTGCGAAACCTCTCGGTTGTGCACCTGGGATGATGTAGTCTGCTGCTAAATGAGCTCCTCAGTGCATTCAGTATGTCCTGCATAGGGTGGAACTCGGACTCAAGCAGAGATGACAGTTTAGCCACCGCGCTTCTCTCTCCTATCTCCTCCACCGGGTCAAGGCACTGCCCCAGGACAGAGCTAGCTTTCTTGATCAGTTTGTTCAGTCTCTTCCTATTGGCTGCCGTAATGCCACTGCCCCAGCAGACCACTCCAAAAGTGATGGCTGATGCCACCACCGTGTCATAGAATGTCTTCAGCAGTGCCCCTTGTACACCAAAAGACCTGAGTCTCCTCAGTAGGAACAGCCTGCGCTGTCCCTTCTTGTAGAGTGTGTCAGTATTGTGTGACCAGTCTAGTTTATTGTTCAGATGAACACCCAGGTACTTGTAGGATGTCACCATCTCAATGTCTGTTCCCTGTATATTTACTGGTGCTGTGAGGGGTTGTCCATGCCTGCAGCAGTCCACCACCGGCTCCTTAGTTTTCCTCTCGTTGATCTGGAGGCAGTTCCAATGGCAACAGTCCACGAAGTCCTGGATAAGCCCTCTGTACTCAGCTTCATCTCCATTGGAGATGAGGCCAACGATCACAGAGTCATCAGAGAACTTCTGTAGATGGCAGTGTGTTGTGTTGTGTGAGAAGTCCGCAGTATAAAGAGTGAACAGGAAGGGAGCCAACACCGTTCCCTGGGGGGCCCCCGTGCTACCAATGATCGTGTCGGACACACAGTTCCGGGTTTTCACAAACTGAGGCCGGTTCGGGAGGTAGTCCAGGATCCATGATGACAGGTGCTGGTCCACCCCTGCGCGCAGCAGCTTGTCCTTCAGGATCATCGGTTGGAAGGTGTTGAAAGCACTGGAGAAGTCAAAGAACACGATCCTCACCACATTCCTGGGCTTCTCCAGGTGGGACAGAGAACGGTGAAGGAGGAAGATCACCGCATCCTCCACCCCAATGCCATGCTGGTAGGCGAACTGGAGTGGATCCATCGCTGGTTCCACCAGGGGGCGGAGGTGAGCAAGGAGCAGTCTCTCCAGGGTCTTCATCAAGTGGGACGTCAAGGCCACCGGTCTGTAGCTCTTCAGGTCTTTAGGGTGGGAAGTTTTTGGTACTGGTACCACACAAGATTTTTTCCACAGCTGTGGTACCCTCCCCAGCTTCAGGCTCAGGTTGAAGATGTACGCCACAATCCCACACAGCTGGTCTGCACAGGACTTGAGGAGCTTTGCGCTGATGCCGTCCGGTCCCGACGCCTTCCTCACCTTGATCTTCCTCAGCTCCGTCCTCACCTGGGTCTTGGTCAGGGTCAGGATGGGGGCTGTGTGTTGGGAGTGGGGGGGGGTGTTGGTGGAGTGGGGAGTGGGCAGCAGGACTTGATGTCTTTAGAGGCAGCAGTGGTTGTTGTGCAGTCAGGGGGGAGGGCGGTTGGTCAAACCTATTGAAAAACAGATTCAGATTGTTCACCCACTCCCTGCCCCCCGTGGCCTGGGGGGAGGTATTCTGGAGCCCAGAGATGGTTTTGAGGTTTCTCCAGACCCCGCTGATGTCGCTCTGTTGCAGCTTGTCCTCCATCTTCTTCCTGAAGCTGTCCTTGCCTTCTCTGATCTTTCTCCTCAGCTCCCTCTGTATGGACTTCAGCATCTCCCTGTTCCCCGACTTGAAGATCCTCTTCTTCTCTCTCAGAAGCGTTTTTATCTCAGGGTTGATCCAGGGTTTGTTGTTTGAGCAACACCATATGGTCTTGGTGAGAACAGATTTGTCCACACAGAAGCTGAGGTAGCCCGTGAAGGTGTGAGTGAGGCCATCGATGTCCTCACCATGTGGATCGCAGAGCTGCTTCCAGGCGGTGGTTTCAAAACAGCCCTTTAGAGTGTCCATTGCCTCCTCAGACCATAACTTCACTGTGCGCATGGCCGGAGGTTGTCTGTGCACTAGGGGTTTGTACACCTGCCGGAGATGAACCAAGTTGTGATCCGATCTCCCGAGTGGGGGGAGTTGTGATGAGGTGTACGCCTCCTTAGTGTTTGCATAGAATAAGTCCAGTGTTTTATTGTCTCTAGTGTGGCATGTGACATACTGGGTAAACATGGGTAGAATGGGAGATAGTGAAACATGGTTGAAATCGCCAGAGATGAGGAGATGAGCATCTGGGTGTTCTGTCTGCAGCCTGCTGGTTACTGAATGGATAACGTCACGCGCTGTCCCAGCGTTCGCCGACGGATTTGCATAAACAACAATGCAGATCACGTGTGAGTATTCCCTTGGGAGATATGTAGGCCGCATGCTAACAGCTAGCAACTCAATGTCTTTGCTGCAGTGTCGTTGTTTAACAGTGATATGTCCCGGTCTGCACCAGTTGTTGTTAACATACATTATCACTCCACCGCCCCTTGCTTTGCCACTGTCTGGTGTTCGGTCTGCCCGTATCATGTGGAAGCCCTCCAGCTCAATGTTAGCATCTGCTGCTAGTTCAGTTAGCCACGTCTCAGAAAACAAAAGGAGAGAGCATTCCCGGTATACGCTATCGTAGCGGGAGATAGCCGCTAGCTCATCTACCTTTCCCAGTAACGACCGTACATTCCCCATGACAATAGATGGAAGCGAGGGTCTGTACCTTATATTTTTAGTCCTCCGCCTTACTCCAGCCCGGCAGCCACGGCGTTTTCACCTCAGTTCTCTCGGTATGTCGAGTTTTTCCGTTAGCACCGGGTGGCAGTTGAGTGCTAGCAGCTCTTCCCTGCTGTATCGTCTCCTGCTATAAACAGTGGCTCCGTCCACCGGCTCAGGAGACATTTGGGACGATCTGTGTGTCCGTGATATAAATGGAGTGAAAAAAAACGGATCAAAAAGAGAGAGGGAGGGAAAAAAGACTCAGAATTGAGCCGCTGTTGCAAAGGGCGGCCGACTCGTGTGGCGCCGGAAGAAGTTTGTGAGGTATTTTTAACACCTCCATTTTTAACACCTCCCTTAAGTTATGCCACGTGCCGTCCTGCCTCAAATCCTCCACCATCATCCCTGTCCCCAAGAAGCCACGGATCACTGGACTTAATGACTACAGACCTACTAACTAACTAACTAACTAACCTGCACTTATATAGCGCTTTTCTAGTCACAAAGACCACTCAAAGCGCTTTCATTAATACTAACCCTCTATTCTAAGGGCCTATAGGAAACAGATATCTAGGGACAATTTAGAACAGCCAATTAACCTAACATGCATGTTTTTGGCATGTGGGAGGAAACCGGAGAAATCCCGGAGTAAACCCACGCAACACGGGGAGAACATGCAAACTCCACACAGATCACTGTTGGCCGGGGGCTGGGATCGAACCCACGATCCCACGATCCCCACAATCCCCCGGCCAAGGGTAAACTGTGCTGCCGCAGTGCTAACCACTGCGCCACCGTGCAGCCCCTGTAGCGACCTGTAGCGCTCACCTCTGTAGTCATGAAGTCCTTTGAGCGCCTGGTCCTGCCCCACCTCAAGTCCATCACCACCCCTCTCCTGGACCCGCTGCAGTTTGCCTACCGAGCCAACAGGTCTGTAGACGACGCAGTCAACCTGGCCCTCCACTCCATCCTGCAGCACCTGGACTCCCCGGGAACCTACGCCAGGATCCTGTTTGTGGACTTCAGCTCCGCATTCAACACCATCCGCCCCGCTCTGCTCCGGGACAAGCTGTCCCTGCTCAACGTGCCTGACTCCCTCTGCAGGTGGATCACCGACTTCCTGACGGACCGGAGGCAGCATATGCGGCTGGGAAAGACTGTCTCTGACTCTACTAGCATCAGCACCAGATCACCCCAGGGCTGTGTACTTTCCCCCCTACTCTTCTCCCTTTACACCAACTCCTGCACCTCCAGCCACCAGTCTGTCAAGTTGATCAAGTTTGCGGACGACACCACCCTCATCGGGCTCATCTCCAACGGCGACGAGTCCGCCTACAGGAGAGAGGTGGCCCAGCTGGCGTCCTGGTGCAACAATAACAACCTGCAGCTGAACGCTCTGAAGACAGTGGAGATGATTGTAGACTTCAGGAAAGTCACTACCCCTCTGCCCCCCCTCACCCTCTCAGGCTCTCCCATCACCACTGCTGATTCCTTCCGCTTCCTAGGCACTACCATCACCAGGGACCTCAAATGGGAGCCGACCATCAGCTCACTCATCAAAAAAGCCCAGCAGAGGATGTTCTTCCTGCGGCAGCTGAGGAAGCTCAAGCTACCCACCAAGATGTTAGTGCAGTTCTACACAGCCATCATCGAGTCCATCCTCACCACCTCCATAACCGTGTGGTACGCAGGAGCCACTGCCAGGGACAGACTAAGGCTGCAGCGCGTCGTGCGCACTGCTGAGAAGGTGATCGGCTGCAAGCTCCCATCTCTCCAGGATCTGTACATCTCCAGGACCCAGAGGCGTGCTGGCCGGATCATAGCCGATCCCTCACACCCTGGTCACGTACTGTTTGCCCCCCTCCCCTCTGGTAGAAGACTTCGGTCCATCCAGACTAAAACCTCCCGTCACATGAACAGCTTCTTCCCCTCTGCCATCAGACTGCTGAACACTAAGTGACTTATTGACTCTCGTGCACTATGTACTGCAGCTCAACCAGACTCATGTCAATCATCACTGTTTTCTTCCTGCATTACCGACTGCACTATATAGTTCTCCACAGTATCTGTTGCTCGCTAATATATTTTAACTGCTGACCAGTATCACTTACTCTTATTCTACTCTGGGGTGGGAAGTCTTTGGTACGGGTACCACACAAGATGTTTTCCACAACTGCGGTACCCTCCCCAGCTTTAGGCTCAGGTTGAAGATGTGAACATGTCTCCCCTTTGGTCCACACCCTTCTTCCATCGGTGTTGCAGTGCTTGGATCCCTACAATTGAAAAATAAACCACATTTGGTCAAATTTGGCCACTATGTGTCATGTCTGTGCGTAAATGTGCAAACACAAATGAATTAATATGAGCCCAAACGCTGGTGAAGTTTAACGTGTTTATTAACAAAGGAAAATGATGTACAAAATGTCCATAACACTGTCCGATGAGTAGCAATGATGGTATGGTGAAGGTGACCAGTTACAAGCTCTATAGGTAAGCCCCACGCGCCCCAGGGTGGAACTGGCAGCGGAGAAAAAGGGCAGAAATTAATAGAAGAGAAGACTTACATTGATGTCGGAGCGGAATGGCTCTGGAACAACAACACTAGTAGTCCATGGAAGAGCGAGCCAGGTCAACCCAAAGAGACTGACTGATGCCAATGCACTGAGTGTTTCCACTGCCGGCCAGAAATACCCCCAGATACTAATGAGCGGCAAGTGGAAACGGGTGCATGGCAAACAGAGTGGATGAAATAGTATGCATGAGTGTCTGGTGTGTGTGTGTGTGTGTGTGTGTGTGTGTGTGCGCGTGTATGTGTGGAACCCCAGGTGATGGCAATAGGCTGATAGGTGTCTGGCAGAGAGAGGTGAGAGGAGGGCTGTGGCTGAAGACTGACAGATAAACCAATAATCTGCTAGCTGAAAAAGATAATCAAAGGCTGAAGCCACAGGTCATGAAATGGGGCAGGAAACGCCAGCCCCATACATGACAGAGCACCCCCCCAAGGGGTGGATACAAAGAATACCTGCCCCCCCCCCCAAAAAAAAAGCACCATCACAACAACCCAGGGTGGGAGGTGGGGGTAAACAGATCAGGAGTGCATTAAACAACAAGAA
Source organism: Pholidichthys leucotaenia (assembly GCA_020510985.1). NCBI lineage: Eukaryota > Metazoa > Chordata > Actinopteri > Cichliformes > Pholidichthyidae > Pholidichthys > Pholidichthys leucotaenia. The sequence continues at coordinate 308,740,103 of CM035840.1, read as the reverse complement.
AATCATATAACAAGAAACAAAAACTCCCAACCCCAGCTAAAGTCCCACAGCCCACGAACGGCCATTAGTTCAGGGGGCCGGCCAAAGTCCCAGGGCCCACGAATGGTCTTGAGTTCAGGGTGCCGGCCAAAGTCCCAGGCCCGCAGGACACGCATCAGGCGGCCTGCCAGAGAAAGTGGGCCATCTGACTCAGAGATCCAGTCCTTCAGGTGACCTACCTGCACAATTAAGCCACCAGGGCTGACGGGACAGATGAGGCGGCGGCCTACCCACTGGGAGAATCAAGGGTGGGCAGCCAGACCAGAGAAGGAGGACCCCAGCGGCAACTGGTGGCAGGATCCGGTGGACCATAGGGGTACCCCACAGCAGAAGGAGTAACACCCAGCAGGCCTTCAGAAGAAATGAGGAGACCCTGGTGTCCCCAAACGGACTAGCGGACTCTTGGTGGTCCTGGCGAGGGACTGGAGCTCGGTTGTACCTACGGTGGACCCAGGCTGGGCCATGGCTGCACCCGCGGTTGTCCCGGCCTGGGACAATGTAGCACCAGCAGTTGCCCCTTCCCGGGACCTCATTGCTCCCACGGTGAGCCCCGACTGGACCTTCATTGCACCCACGGCAGACCCCGACCGAGCCATGGTTGCACCCATGGTGGAGTCCAGCTGGACCCCTGCTGCAACTGTGGTGGACCCTGACCGGGCCATGGTTGCACCCAATGCCGCCTTCACTGTGGACCAGCCAACCCTCACGAGCACCTGAGCAAGTAGGCGATCAACCACGGGCACCCTGAACTGGAGCAGAGCACCCATGATGACCACCTCAGTGGGGACGGCAGCAGCCACAATGACCTCCAGTGGCTAACCTGGATCCTTGGGCTCGTCCATGACATGGATCCCTTTCCGGCGACCCTAGAAAAGGACTCGGATAGAGAGGAAGAAGGGTCAGGGTCGCCGGCAGCGGCGGAGCCCAGCGGGGTCGGTTGCACCTGGCTCTCCTCACCAAAAGCTAGGCAAAAATGCTCAATAATTGAAAAGAGAAAAACAAAGGAGAGCACTTGCCTTAGCTCGAGCTCCACCGCCGTCCAGTACTCTGACGATCCGGGCGATGTTCCCACGGGCTCAGCCTCCTGGAGGTGCAGCTCAGGCGCTGATTCTGCTGTGGCAGCCTCCACAGCAGGCATGATGGTCTCTGTAGTCACTTGGATCCCAGCGTGTCCTAACCCACGCTGTGGACTCCTCCGGCATGGCAGCTGGAATCTGGTTCACCGTTGCTACAGGGAAACAATCCTCCCAGACCTCTGGCTCCTCCTGGTCCTGATGGTTAGGCTCCGGCACCGGCGTGCATTCATAGAGGACAGGAAAGCGCATAGAGAAGGCTGATGAACCACTCTTGACAGCAGCAGGTTGGGAGAACTCAGGGAACTGCTTACCCTGAGCCTCCCTACCAGGAATCAGGCAAGACATTTCATCATTAATAAGAGGAGAATGAAAATTAACTTACCTGTTTTCCTGGATAATGACGTTCGCTGCTGCTGTAGTTTGGGCGTCATCACCCGTCCGTCTGGGAGAGGCAGTGCTTGGCCCTTCAATAGGCCCCTTGGCAGCTGCCCTTCTCGCCACAGAAACAGGAGCCACCGGTGAGGAAAATAAACGTCCCTCAGCCGTCTGCCAATACACCGAAGAAGAGGACCTCACTGCGGATGTAGAGGAGAATCTTGTGGACCGGACATGTGAGTGAGGATCCGCTGTGGGGGTCACCGGGCTCAGTGTAACAAAGGAAGCAGTTGGCGGGGCAGGATTATTTCTCCGAGAATCCGGAGCTGGATGACATTGACACCGCTGACCTGGGGGTGGCCACGTACAAGTTGGAGATGACATGGAGGGAAAGATGGAAGCCGACCGAGAAGAGCGTCTTTGTTTTGGCTTGTTGTGGCTCGCCCTTCTCACCAGGTCAGGAAACACCCGCTCGAGTGCGCAGACAGAGGATAGCAGCTCGGCATATTGAGGGTAGTTCCAGAGACCACGGTGAGCCCCCAGAATCCTTAACGCCCCATTCAGGCAGTACATTCGTTCACCGGGGCTGTATGCATCCTCGGCGTCACACAGGAACTCTCGGATGCCCTCGGCTGTCCACTCCTCCTCTGCGCTGGGACGTCTTGTAGCCCGTCCACTTCTGCCGGTGTGGAAATGGCTCATCGGGGATATCATGCTCCAGAGCAGGTAGGGAAAAACACAAAAAGGTGACTAACACGTTTTTTCACTGCTGGGCTCTTTGTGGTATTGGCATACTGTCAAGTCTGTGCGTAAATGCGCACACACAAATGAATTAATATGAGCCCAAACGCTGGTGAAGTTTAATGTATTTATTAACAAAGGAAAATTATGTACAAAATGTCCATAACACTGTCCGATGAGTAGCAATGATGGTATGATGAAGGTGACCAGTTACAAGCTCTATAGGTAAGCCCCACGCGCTCCAGGGTGGAACTGGCAGCAGAGAAAAAGGACAGAAAATAATAGAAGAGAAGACTTACATTAATGTCGGAGCAGAACGGCTCTGGAACAACAACACTAATAGTCCGTGGAAGAGAAAGCCAGGTCAACCCAAAGAGACTGACTGATGCCAGCGCACTGAGTGTTTCCACTGCCTGCCAGAAATACCCCCAGATACTAACGAGCAGCAAGTGGAAACGGGTGCATGGCGAACAGAGTGGATGAAACAGTATGCATGAGTGTCTGGTGTGTGTGTGTGTGTGTGTGTGTGTGTGTAACCCCAGGTGTTGGCAATAGGCTGATGGTTGTCTGGCAGAGAGAGGTGAGAGGAGGGCTGTGGCTAAAGACTGACAGATAAACCAATAATCTGCCAGCTGAAAAAGATAATCAAAAGCTGAAGCCACAGGTCATGAAACAGGGCAGGAAACACCAGCCCCGTACATGACACTATGAACTTTTCAGCCTGTAGACTTTCCAGCCCCCCCCCCCTCCCGGAAACATTTGGTCTTTTTTATTTAAATTCATAATTTTTAGCATTATTTTTCCCACATACATTTGTGATTATTTTTTCCCCGGAATATTACATAATGTTCATATGTATTAATCCTTTTTTATACAAACATATAACCTTTTTATTTTAAATTTCCATCCATCTTCTACCACTTAATCCTTTTTGGGTCACGGGGGGGCTGGAGCCTATCCCAGTATCTTTGGGCGAGAGGCAGGGTACACCCTGGACAGATCGCCAGTCCATTACAGGGCCAACACAGAGAGACAGACAACCATTCACTCTCACAGTCATACCTAAGGACAACTTAGAATCCCCAGTTAATGCCAAGTATCCTAACCTGCATGTTTTTTGGCCTGCTGGAGGAAACCGGAGTACCCGAAGTAAACCCACGCAGACACGGGGAGAACATGCAAACTCCGCACAGAAGGGTCTCCATTGGACAGAGGGTGGGATAGATCCCATGACCTTTTTGCTGTGCTGACACAGTGCTAACCACTGCGCCACTGTGCTGCTTGTTTTAAATTTATGAGTTTTTTTTGTATTTTCGTCATAATCATGTTTCTGCCTCTCTCTACCCCGTCGTCTTTTTCCTCGGACATGTCAAACCTCATAAAACCCTCTGAGATGTTTCTCTTCAGGGACCGTGAAAACTCACTTTAGCATTGCAGCGCTAAAATCAAACTGCCTGGGTCCCTTTTGTCTTTTCCCACTAAGTGATGGTGAATAATCACAGGCTTTAAAAGAGTCGTCCAATCAGAGCCAACGTCTAATGGCGACAGGTTGACAGGTTGAAGGAAATCCATTTTGATGAATTAAGCTCCTCTCAGGAGTGTTTTTCATGTAGGGTTTGTGTCCATGTCGCTCAGCTTCTTGTACATCTAAAAGCACCCACGGCTGACGTGTGACTGCAGAACAAGGACCAAATCCACCATTTTAGATGAAACGCTCTGAGAACCCGTTGAATTTAGATGAAGCTTAAACTGTAAACTGGTGAGAAATGGGATGCTAATGAGGCTGATGCAGAACGGACTTTAATCTTCTCTTAAAAATCAGCCTCACTTTAAATCACTGAGCAAGGACAGGAAATATGTAAACATGCAAAGATGTAGATGTGTAGCTATTCTGTATTCATATGACAGTGTGAGTTATTATTACACAGTGATTTAGAATGGAAGCAGTCCCATTGAAACCTGGATCCAACAGTGCTGCTGATTAAACTTACAAATGATGGTAAACATCTTCTGACAAAAATAGTCACTTTAATTTTTTTTTTTAAATTTATTGTCCAATAATATCTGTCTTCAGTGAAATGCTGTATAAAACCCAGTAAAATGCACAAACCCCAGTTATAAAAACAGAATACAATGATTAAAAAAAAATCAACATACAGTATATTCAATTTAATGCCCTACAAAGACAAAGACAAGATATGTAATGTTCAAACTGTTAAACTATTGTTTTGGGGTTTTTTGCAAATATTCACTCATTTTGAATTTGAGGCCTGTAACACTTCCCAAAAAAGCTGGCACAGGGGCAACAAAAGACTGGAAAAGTTGAGGAATGCTCAAAAAAAAAAAACACTTTTTGGAACATTCCACAGCTGAGCAGGTTAATTGGAAACAGGTGAGTGTCATTGATTTATTACTAGGCGGCACGTGAGAAAACAGCGGCCTCTCTTCTTAGTATTTAGTGTGTTTAGTTTTGTTTAAATTATGTTTGAGTGCATATTCATGTGCTTCATGTCCACATATGATGTTGTGCACAAGCTACAGTTGCCACAGCCTTCTTGAGATAAGGAATATGGTCAAACATTACATCTTGGACCATAGCATTACAGAGGAACTCCGTGGCCTCGGACTTCTCCACCAGATTTCCACATCCCCGGACTCACCTACTGCGTCTCATCTTAAGTGGAGACGCCGTAGACGGTGTGAGAGGAAACGGAAGCGAGGTAGGCATGGAGGGATCCAAGATAAGATAGCTGCTAGCCCACACAGACTCCCAATTCCTTCCCTCATTCTTGCCAACTTACGCTCACTAGACAACAAAATAGATCACATACAGCTCCTGAGATCCACAAAACATGATGCATGGAGCTGCTGTGTTTTTTATCTTTATGGAAACATGGCTAAATGCCAATATCCCAGACTCTGCTATTCAGCTAGAAGAGCTAACATGCCACCACACTGATTGAGTGTTCATGGAAGGAGGGAAAACCCGAGGAGGAGGGGTGTGTGTTTACACCAGTGGCGCTTGGTGCCGAGACGCTACTGTTCTGCACAAACACTGTTCTCCATTGGTGGAGTTTATGATTATCAAATGCCGACTGTTCTACTTACCGAGAGAAATTACATCTACCCTGCTAGTCACTGAATACATCCTGCCCACCACCACCAGCAAGAGGAGTGAAGCACTAAATGAACTCTATCAGGCCATAACTGAGACACAAACAACGCATCCAGATGGATTTCTCATCACAGCAGGAGACTTCAGCCATGCAGATTTAAAGGCCCTTCTACCAAAAATACACCAACATGTGGGCTTTCCAACAAGAGGTGACAACTTGCTGTACACAAAATGGTAAATGGCATTCACTTATATAGTGCTTTTATTCTCATCTCTTGATGGCCAAAGCGCTTTACAGATCCTGCTATTCACCCATTCACACACTGATGGCGGCATGCTACCTAACATGGCACTTCCAGACCCACCAGGAGCAATTGGGGGTGAAGTGTCTTGCCCAGGGACATAATGGCAGGACACCAGGGGAGATCGGGATTCGAACTGCTAACCATGTGGTTATTGGACGACCGGCTCTACCTCCTGAGCCACTGCCGCCCCTCAAAAGAGAGCATACAAGGCTTCCTCCTCCCCCACCTTGGTCTCTCTGATCACGTCAACATCTTGCTAAGGCCTGCATACGGACCCAGAGTGAAACCCATCAGACCAACAAAAAAAACAGGTACGTGTGTGGCCAGAGGGGGCATCTGATTGTCTGAAAGACTGCTTTAGCACCACAGACTGGGGCATTTTCAAGCATGCAGCCACCCATAGTGAACACACAAATATAGACTACACTGAGGTTGTTGTAGCATACATAGCTACATGCATCAATGATGTCACCCACTGCAAAACTGTCACTGTTCATACCAACCAGAAGCCATGGATGACAGGAGAGGTTCACAGGCTCCTGAGGGCTCGAGATGCAGCCTTTAGGGCCGGTGACACCACAGGACTAACAACAGCTAGGGCCAACCTGTCCTGTGGAATAAAGGAAGAAAAATGACAGCACAGAAAGAACATATCTGGCTACTTCAGCAACACCAGAGATGCACATTCTCTCTGGCATGGCATACAGACCCTCACCAACTACAAACCTCCACCTCAGACCTGCGCGAGTGACATCACACTGCTTAACAGCCTAAATGACTTCTTTGGCCGCTTTGAAGCACAAAACAGCACATCAGCACAGAAGACCACTCCTCCCCCAGACAAGCAGTCTGGATCCAGCCAGCAAGAAGAGGACCCTCTTGAGGATCAACCCACGCAAGGTAGCTGGACCAGACAACATACGTACAGTACCAGGTCACATTCTGAAGGCCTGTGCAGAGGAGCTCAAGAACGTCCTGGCTGACATCTTCAACATCTCCCTGAGTCAAGCTGTTGTCCCCATGTGCTTTAAAACTGTAAACATAATACCAGTCCCAAAGAAACGCATCCCATCCAGCTACAATGATTACTGGCCAGTATAAGATAAGATAAGATAAGATAAGCCTTTATTAGTCCCACAACGGGGAAATTCCAGGATTGCAACAGCACAGGGATAGCAACACTCAGAGCAACAATCAGAAGGCAAGAAAAAACAAGCAAGCAAGAGCAGCTAATATACATATGTACATATTACTATAAAATATATATATACACACACACACACACACACAGACACACAGTGCAGAGCATTGTAGCTGGATGGAATAAATATATGAATATATGAACACACAGTGCAGAGCATTGTAGCTAGATGGAATAAATATGTAAATATATAAACACCCACAGTATGGAGCATTGCAGCTAGGTGGAATAAATATGCAAGTATATAAACACACACAGTGCGGAGCAATGTAGCTAGATGGAATAATATGTAGATATATAAAAACACAGTGCGGAGCATTGTAGCTAGATGGAATAAATATATAGATATATAAATATAAACACACCCAGTGCAGAGCATTGTAGCTAGATGGAATAAATATGTAAATATATAAACACACACAGTGCAGAGCATTGTTGCTAGGTGGGATGAAACAGCATAACCGTCTATTTAGTTATCCTACATGGTATGATTATGTGCCCATACATATTCTCACCCTCCATAGCGACCGGTATGTTCCTAGTTGTATGCCGGAGAGGACCATTGTGTAAGTCTATTGCATCTTTTGCATTCAAAAAAAAACACAAAACTATTAGTTTGTTACGTCTTTTTGCTATCTCTGCGAGCAGCCCTGCTTAGGTTGTACAGTCTGACAGCCGTTGGTAGGAAGGACCTACGAAACCTCTCGGTTGTGCACCTGGGATGATGTAGTCTGCTGCTAAATGAGCTCCTCAGTGCATCCAGTATGTCCTGCATAGGGTGGAACTCGGACTCCAGCAGAGATGACAGTTTAGCCACCGTCCTTCTCTCTCCTATCTCCTCCATCGGATCAAGGCGTTGCCCCAGGACAGAGCTAGCTTTCTTAATCAGTTTGTTCAGTCTCTTCCTATCGGCTGCAGTAATGCCACTGCCCCAGCAGACCACTCCAAAAGTGATGGCTGATGCCACCACCGTGTCATAGAATGACTTCAGCAGCGCCCCTTGTACACCAAAAGACCTGAGTCTCCTCAGCAGGAACAGCCTGCGCTGTCCCTTCTTGTAGAGTGCGTCAGTATTGTGTGACCAGTCTAGTTTATTGTTCAGATGAATACCCAGGTACTTGTAGGATGTCACCATCTCGATGTCTGTTCCCTGTATATTTACTGGTGCTGTGAGGGGCTGCCCATGCCTGCGGCAGTCCACCACCAGCTCCTTAGTTTTCCTCTCGTTGATCTGGAGGCAGTTCCGATGGCACCAGTCCACAAAGTCCTGGATAAGCCCTCTGTACTCAGCTTCATCTCCGCTGGAGATGAGACCAACGATCGCAGAGTCATCAGAGAACTTCTGTAGATGGCAATGTGTTGTGTTGTGTGAGAAGTCCGCAGTATAAAGAGTTAACAAGAAGGGAGCCAGCACCGTTCCCTGGGGGGCCCCCGTGCTACTGATGATCGTGTCGGAAACACAGTCCCGGGTTCTCACAAACTGAGGCCGGTTCGTGAGGTAGTCCAGGATCCATGATGACAGGTGCTGGTCCACCCCTGCGCGCAGCAGCTTGTCCTTCAGGATCATCGGTTGGATGGTGTTGAAAGCACTGGAGAAGTCAAAGAACATGATCCTCACCATATTCCTGGGCTTCTCCAGGTGGGACAGAGAACGGTGAAGGAGGAAGATCACCGCATCCTCCACCCCAATGCCATGCTGGTAGGCGAACTGGAGTGGATCCATCGCTGGTTCCACCAGGGGGCGGAGATGAGCAAGGAGCAGTCTCTCCAGGGTCTTCATCAAGTGGGACGTCAAGGCCAACGGTCTGAAGCTGTTCAGGTCTTTGGGGTGGGAAGTTTTTGGTACAGGTACCACACAAGATGTTTTCCACAGCTGTGGTACCCTCCCCAGTTTCAGGCTCATGTTGAAGATATACGTCACAATCCCACACAGCTGGTCTGCACAGGACTTGAGGAGCTTTGCGCTGATGCCGTCCGGTCCCGACGCCTTCCTCGCCTTGATCTTCCTCAGCTCCGTCCTCACCTGGGTCTTGGTCAGGGTCAGGATGGGGGGCTGTGTGTTGGGAGTGGGGGGGGTGTCGGTGGAGTGGGGAGTGGGTAGCAGGACTTGATTTCTTAGAGGCAGCAGTGGTTGTTGTGCAGACAGGGGGGAGGGCGGTTGGTCAAATCTATTGAAAAACAGATTCAGGTTGTTCGTCCACTCCCTGCCCCCCGTGGCCTGGGGGGAGGTATTCTGGAGCCCCGAGATGGTTTTGAGGTTTCTCCAGACCCCGCTGATGTCGCTCTGTTGCAGCTTGTCCTCCATCTTCTTCCTGAAGCTGTCCTTGCCTTCTCTGATCTTTCTCCTCAGCTCCCTCTGTACGGACTTCAGCATCTCCCTGTTTCCCGACCTGAAGATCCTCTTCTTCTCTCTCAGAAGTGTTTTTATCTCAGGGTTGATCCAGGGTTTGTTGTTTGAGTGACGCCGTATGGTCTTGGTGGGAACGGATTTGTCCACACAGAAGCTGAGGTAGCCCGTGAAGGTGTGAATGAGGCCATCGATGTCCTCACCATGTGGATCGCAGAGCTGCTTCCAGGCAGTGGCTTCAAAACAGTCCTTTAGAGTGTCCATTGTCTCCTCAGACCATAACTCCACAGTGTGCATGGCCGGAGGTTGTCTGTGCACTAGGGGTTTGTACACCGGTCGGAGATGAACCAAGTTGTGATCCGATCTCCCAAGTGGGGGGAGTTGTGATGAGGTGTACGCCTCCTTAGTGTTTGCGTAGAACAAATCCAGTGTTTTATTGTCTCTAGTGTGGCATGTGACATACTGGGTGAAAGTGGGCAGAATGGGAGACAGTGAAACGTGGTTGAAATCGCCTGAGATGAGGAGAAGAGCATCTGGGTGTTCTGTCTGCAGCCTGCTGGTTACTGAATGGATGACGTCACGCGCTGTCCCAGCGTTCGCCGTCGGATTTGCATAAACAACAATGCAGATCACGTGTGAGTGTTCTCTCGGGAGATATGTAGGCCTCATGCTAACAGCTAGCAACTCAATGTCTTTGCTGCAGTGTCGTTGTTTAACAGTGATATGTCCCGGTCTGCACCAGTTGTTGTTAACATACATGATCACTCCACCGCCCCTAGTTTTGCCACTCTCTGGTGTTCGGTCAGCTCGTATCGTGTGAAAACCCTCCAGCTCAATGTTAGCATCTGCTGCTAGTTCAGTTAGCCACGTCTCAGTAAACAAAAGGAGAGAGCACTCCCGGTAAGTGCTATCATAACGGGAGATAGCCGCTAGCTCATCTAACTTTCCCAGTATCGACCGTACATTTCCCATGACAACAGATGGAAGGGAGGGTCTGTACCTTATATTTTTTGTCCTCCGCCTTACTCCAGCCCGGCAGCCGCGGCGTTTTCGCCTCAGTTCTCTCGGTATGTCGAGTTTTTCCAGTGGGACCGGGTGGCGGTTAAATGCTAGCAGCTCTTCCCTGTTATATCGTATCCTGCTATAAACAGTGGCTCCGTCCACCGGCTCAGGAGACATTTGGGATGATCTGTGTGTCCGTGATATAAGTGGGGTGAAAAAAAAAAAAATCAAAAAATGGAGGTATCACTTACCTCCATCATAATGAAGTGCTTCTAGTGGCTGGTAATGCAGAACATGAAGTCCACCCTGACTCCCTCCCACGACCCATCTCAGTTTGCATACAGGTAAATAGATCCACAGAAGGCGCCATCTCTGCTGCTCTCCATCCAGCCCTCACCCACCTGGACTCAAAGAACTCCTACGTGCGAGTGCTGTTCTTGGACTTCAGTTCAGCATTCAACACAATCATCCCCCAGCACCTAATATAAAAACTCAGTTGCTTGAGACTCAAAACCTCTCTCTGTAACTGGATGCTGGACTTTCTCACAGGGAGGCCACAGAATGTGTCGGCAGCAACACCTCCAAGATCATCACACTGAGCACAGGAGCCCCACAAGGGTGCGTGCTCAGCCCGCTGCTCTTCACCCTGCTGACCCATGGCTGCATACCAGCCTACGACACCAACCACATCATCATATTTGCAGACAACACGATGGTGGGGGGCCTCATCACAAACGAGGATGAGTCCAACTACAGAAAGGAGGTGAGCCAACTGGTCCAGTGGTGTAAAGACAATAATCTCTTCCTGAACATGGGAAAAATCAAGGAAACTGTGGTAGACTTCAGGAGAGGACACACACAGCATCCCCCTCTGATCATTGATGGAGCAGCTCTGGAGAGGGTGAGCAGCACCAAGTTCCTGGAGATTCACATCTCTGAGGACCTCTCCTGGTTTAACAACACCACATCACTTGCCAAGAAGGCTCAATCTCACCTCTATTTCCTCTGCAAAGCATGAGTCCCACCCACCATCATGTGCTCATTATACTGGGACACCACTGAGAGAATCCTCACCAGCTGCATCACTGTGTGGTATGGAAGCTGCACTGCCTCCTGCCGGAAGACTCTGCAATGCACAGTGAACGTAGCCAGCAAGCTCATCGGTGCCCCTCTGTCCTTCCTCTCGGACATCTACCACACCCGCTTAACCTGCAGAGCCATCAACATCGCGGGCAACAGCCTCCACCCCTCACACTCCCTTTTCAGCCTTCTGCCCTCAGGGAGAAGGTACTGAAGCCTCCAACCCCACTATACGAGACTGCTAAACAGCTTTATTCACCAAGCCATCAGGACCCTGAACGCTGCCCACTCCCCGCCTTCCCCCATCACCCCCTGCCCCTGGACTGTAACACACTCACCCAGACAATAATGCTACCTGCTGTTTGCACAGAAAGACTCGGCACACTAACAGTACTAGATCTGCTGCTGTATGTCTGCATCTTACTGAAACCATCTGCACAAATGCCATACCTGCTGCTGTCTGTCATTGCAAAACTGATCATGTGCATTCCAAACTGGAATGCACATGATCTGCACCTCCACAACTGCACTGTCTGCACCTCCACAACTGCATTGAATTTGCAATATGAGTATTACGGTATTACTGTATATAAGATTGCTGCGTTTTATCTTTACTTGCACTACGGGTAGCATTACTATACGTAGACTGCTGTTATTGTTTTCATCCTTAAACCTTTTTCTTATACTGTATATTACGCACATCACTAACAGAGAGAGAAACAGCATTTCAATTCTCCTGTATCTCCTGTACATATTGAAGTATTGACAAATAAAATCTTTGAATCTTGACTCTTTGATTGGGTGTAAAAGGAACATTCCCAAAAGGCTGTCATTCACAAGCAAGGATGGAGCAAGGTTCATCATTTTGTGAACAACTATGTGGGCAAATAGTCCAACAGTTTATGAACATTTCTCAATGTACAGCTGCAATTAATTTATGGATTTTGTCATCTACAGTCCATATTGCAGAAATTTCTGCATGTAACATTCTGTAACTTTAAATGCTCGTGACCTTTGATCCCTCAGGTGGAACTGCATTAAAAACTGACATTGTTCTGTAAAGGATATTACCACATGGGCTCAGGAACACTTCAGAACTCCACTGCCAGTTAACACAGTTCATCACTAAATCTGCAAGTGCAAGCCAATACTATGCAAAGCCAAAGCCATATATCAACAACACCCAGAAAATGGGCCTGAGCTCATCTGAGATGGACTAATGCAAGGTGGAAAAGTGTGCTGTGGTCTGATGAGTCCACATTTCAAATTATTTTTGGAAATCATGGGTGTCGTGTCCTTCAGGTTAAAGAGGTTGAATCTCATACTACTGTTTATTGAAGGGAATCAGAGCCAGGACAATGATTGATTTATTTCATGTTATGCTCAAGACATACTGTACCTCTGAATAATTAAGAGCATTAGGACAGCCTCTTTACACATACTTTGTGCAAAATTAGATTTGGTGCTGCTTTAATAGTGGAATGAGCTCTGTGCCTCAGACAATAAACGGCTTTCTGAATAGTGCCCATTTCTGTTCAGTGCCCATTTTGCGCATAGCCACAAATAACCATTCTGCTCTGTTCTCCAACCTGAAGCATTTTGTAGCCTTACCAGCCTATCATCACCCATCCTTACCACACATCTATTTCATGTTTGTTGGTGGTAGCACAACTAGTAAAAACAGCTTTCCAAGGGGTTAAGGTGGGCCTGATTTCCTCTTCCTCCTTCTTTGCTTGCCTCTCTAAACACGGCTTTGGGCAGCAGTCCTCTGCAGCCATGAATTATGGCGTTGGAGGGTGTGGAGAGCAGCTTCCACTTGTCATCTTCTCTGCTGCTGTAAAGCCAAGCTCGACAGGAGTTTGGCAACTTGCAGCACAAAGATGGGGAAAAAAAGGGGGGGGGCAAAAAAACTAAATAAGAGTGAGAAGAGAGGAGGAAGAGGAGAGATCAAAGCCACCTGGGATGCTGAGATAGAATTTAACAAATGATGTACATGGCGAGCATGCCAGCAGGAAACAAACCTGCTATCAGGGATTAGAGCCAGGAGCTGAGCCTTTCAACAACTTCCTTTCAGCCTGAAAGGAAGACACAAAGGATGCTGGGAGTTTGAGCCAGAGGAGTTGGATGCCATGAGAAGGATAAGGCCATGTCCATCAGGAGGGGGCAAAAAACGAGGAGCAGAGGGTGTCAGATTACAGACAGCCGCTAACAGGAGTAAACGGCAGTGGCAGAAATGTCATTTAAACACCTGTTTGATGAAAGCAAAATGAGAAATGATGTCATGGGCATGGGCGTAAATCATGGAGGTGGGGGCATGACCCCTCCCCCAGCCTGGAAAAAGAGCAAACCCCGCCCCACCAATTCCTCCCAAACTTTTTTATATCATGCTACATAACAGAAAAAAAAAAAATGCATCTGAAGCCCCAATTTTAAATCTACAACTTTTTTCATGTAAATTTGCAATTTTTTTTTAAATTTTCAATCGACACCCATTTTCTTGTAAATTTGTTTTTTTTCTTGTAAATCTGCATTTTTTCCCCCCATAAATTTGCAGCTATATTCCCTTAATTCTGCAACTTTTTTTTAAATTGTAAATTTACACTTTTTTTTTGTAAATTTGCAACTTTTTTCTCACATATTTAAAAACATTTTTCTCATAAATTTCTCACGTTTTGTTTTTAGGGTTCAGAGGAGCTATGCTGTGAGAAACCTATTGTTTTTTGTTCTGATTATTCTTTCTTCATCTTGTTTTTCTCCACTAACAGTGTATGGGGAGCAAAAATGGGAATACATGACAACTGAAAATTTCATAGTCTGATCAGAAACTCTCCCCACACTACTCAGAGACAAAACATCAAGGCACTGCATAAATATAGGTGGTGCTGTAATTAACAGTTTTATGTTTTTGCAAATATCTTGATAACAGTTGAGCTTAGACTAAAAATTCTTTCATCATTCTATTTGCTGAAACCTTCCACAACTTTTTGTCAAAGGTGGCAAACTCTGAAAATGACCATATTTTCAAAAATGTGCAAATGAACTCCTTCTAGTTATCAGTCAGTTAATCAGAGATCCTGTACAGACATTGATAATGAAAAGTTGTTAAAATTATCCAGAAATGTCAATCCTTTTTGATTTTCAAGGCCAATCAAGTTTTACAGTTTCTCTTTGGTATGTAGTTTTGGGTTTAACTCCAGATATACTGACTAAAATATGATGAGCAGTGCGGTGGCGCAGTGGTTAGCACTGCACCAGCACAGCAACTCACCCTTGGCCATGGGATCCCTGGTTTTGATCCCAGCCCCTGACCAACAGTGATCTGCGTGGGTTTACTCCGGGATTTCTCCGGTTTCCTCCCACAGGCCAAAAACATGCAGGTTAGGTTAATTGGAGACTCTAAAGTGGCCCTAGGTGTGAATGTGTGTGTGAATGGTTAAGGGATAGCGTCGTATTGTGGCTGCTTCATCCATCCAGGTGGATGCCCTCAATTTCCCCTCTGGGGATCAATAAAGTATACAAAATCCAAAAAAAAAAATAATGAAACTTCTCACTCCTAACCACAACAGCAATTTTTTTTTCAGCAAAACACCAAATTTCATGCAATTCTGTTAATGTTCCAAAACTCATGTTGATATCTGGCACCAATGTTGTCTTGTCAGTCAGGTTTTTTTTTTTTTTTTTTTTTTTAAAGTGACCAACCCAAAGCAGTAGTGTGGTGCAGGGGTTTAGATAATTGTCTGTCATGCAGGTGGCCGGTTCCAAGGTTGTCATAGCCAGGAGCGGCACAGGGGTTAAGCTGGGGTTAAGCTCCCAGTGCTCATAAAATGCTCCTTACGGCGTGCGTCTCAAAAAGCCTCTGACAACTAAGTCCAACTCCTAGCCTGCCCGTGTGGTTTAGTCTCTAAGCCCGGCGGAACTGCTTTTACTAATAGGAGAAGGGGCGAGGGCGGATCTCTGGCGCCTTAAAACCAGATGCTTCGGGTAGATGGTGGCTCGTCAACCTGGGAAGGTAGCCCATCTAGGGGAAGGTAAACCCTGATTTCAAACCTCCGCTGCCTTGCGGCACACCCGGTCACGGGAAAGGCTTCGGGAGTCAACCCTGAGGAAAAATCCGGAGTCAGAGCCCCTAAGGCAGTTCTCTGTTGTGCTCAACATCGTTCTGGCAGCTCCTGCGACGGCGCTGGTGCCAAACTGTAGCAGCCCTGCTGTTCCTTTGGATTCATCAGTGACGTGGAGAGGGGGGACATGCTGCATGGGTAACATCTTGTCCTCCATATCTTCCTGCCCAAGCTTGAATCCTACCAACGCCCAACGCTGGAAGGTAGAACACCGGTGCGCATTGACCTGTTCAGCCACAGGCGGTGCTGTTCCAGCAGAGTAGACGTTTAGGATTCTCTTCCATGGTCATCATAGACCGACGGAGGCCGACGATGCAGGTGGCCTGTGTTCAAATCTTTCTGAAAATGTGTTATTCCTCTAAAGTGCAACATACCTCTTCTGGGCATTTGAAAACAATATATAGTGCACATTAAGTTTTAAATGCTGCATCACTGCTCCTGGGAATCCTTTCAATTGAACATTTATCATTTGAGAAAGAGTGAAGACTAAAAGCAGTTGTGTGGTGTTGTGGTGAGTGCTTGAAAAGCAGGAGATCCTGGGTTTGAATCTTGCCAGGGAGATTTTGTTCTTCTGACAAATTATTTTGATGGTACACCAAGATTTGACTGAATGAATTTCACTTCATCCATAACCTGAGTGCACCCACATTGCTTTTAACAGCTCTTTTTTTGCGTGTGTCATTACTGAGCAGAGAGTAGATGTCATCTCAGTTTGTGGCCTTGGTCCCAGCAGCCAATCACAGGGCATGACTTTAACTACCAACAACAAAAAGCCCTGTGATTGGCTGATGGGACTGGGGTTGTGGTTTCCATGGTTGTGGCCTTTTCAGTGTTCCTACAACGAACAAGAAAGTTACAAAATGCTGCTTGAAAAACTGAGAGCAGACCTTTGGTTTTAAATGCTGTTGCTAAGCAATACAAGACCTAGAAGTCCACACCTGCTTGAAACCCAATGATCAATGCTTGCGACTATATTTTCTTCTAAATTTGCAACTTTTTTCTTGTGAAATAGTAACTTTTTTCTTTTAAATCTACAACGTTTTCTTCTAAATTTGCAGCTTTTTTCCTCATGAATTTGCTATTTTTTTTCAGAAATCTGCAATTTCTCAAGTAAATTTGCAACTTTTCTCATAAATTTGCAGCACTTCTATTGTAAATTTGCAACTTTTTTCTCATATATTTAAAACTTTTTTCTCATAAATTTGCAGGTTTTTTCTAGTAAATTTGCAACCTTTTTCTGGTAAATTTCCAACCTTTTTCTCAAACAACTGGGATGTCGAGCTGGAGCAAAGCGACGCGTGAGGAAGACAAGGTACAAGCCCGTTCTACCATCTGTTATTATGGGAAATGTGAGATCGCTGGTTAAGATGGATGAACTAGCAGCTATGTCCCGGTATTCAGAGAGGTTTGCATCATGCTATTCACTGAAACATGGTTAACAGAGCTAACGATAGATGCTAACATTGAAATGGAGGGTTTCCACTTAATACGGGCAGATCGGACACTAGATAGCGGCAAGAGCAGAGGTGGGGGACTGGTAATGTTTGTGAACAACAGATGGTGTGATCCTGCACACATCACGGTTAAAGAACAACACTGTAGTAAGGACATTGAGTTGCTATCCATTAGCATGTGACCGTCATACCTCCCCAGAGAGTTCCCACACACCGTTGTGATTGTTATTTATGTACCCCCCTCCGTGAGCGCTGAGACAGCATATGACACCATCCACACAGTCACCAGCAGACTACAGATTCGGCACCCCACTACTCTCCAGCTCATCTCTAGTGATTTTAACCATCCTTCCCTGTCCTCCATTCTGCCCACTTTTACCCAATATGTCATGTGCCACACCAGAGACAATAAAACACTGGACTTATTTTATGCAAACACCAAGGAGGCATACACTTCAACAACCACCCCCACCCTCCCCGGGAAGATCTGATCACAACCTGGTTCACCTCCTGCCTGTGTACAAACCCCTGGTACACAGACAAACTTCTGTTACCCGCACAGTGAAGATATGGTCTGAGGAGGCGGAGGATGCTCTGAAGGACTGTTTTGAATCCATTACGTGGGAGCAGCTCTGGGATCCACATGGTGAGGACATCGATGGCCTCACACACACCATCACAGACTACATTCACTTCTGTGTGGAGAACACTGTACCCAACAACACCAGATGGTGTTTCTCAAATGACAAACCCTGGATCAACCCTGAGATAAAGGCACTGCTGAAAGAGAATAAAAGGATCTTCAGGTCAGGAAACAAGGAGGAGCTGAAGTCCGTACAGAGGGAGGTAAGGAGGAAGATCAGAGAGGGTAAGGACAGCTACAGGAAGAAGATGAAGGAAAAGCTGCAGCAGAGTGATATCAGTGGTGTCTGAAGAGGCCTCAAAACAATCTCTGAACACCAGAATACCTCCTCCAAGGTCGGGGGGGGGGGGTAGGGAGTGGGTAAACAACCTGAACCTGGTCTTTAACAGGTTTGACCAAACGCCCTCTTCTCCGCCTACCAACCAAACCACTGCTGCCTCCACCTTCATCTAGTCCCGCTGTCCACTGGCATCCCTCCAACCTCCCTCTTACATCCCCTGCTGTTTTACCCCTCACAGACCCAACATCCCTCCCTCCCAGCACACAGCCCCCCTGCCCCAGCCTGATGCTCACTAAGACCAAGGTGAGAGCTGAGCTGAAGAAGATTAAGGCGAGAAAGGCTGCAGGTCGGCATCGGCTCGAGGCTTCTCAAGTCCTGTGCAGACCAGCTGTGTGGCATCATGGAGCACACCTTCAGTCTGAGCCTGAAGCTGGGGAGGGTACCACAGCTGTAAAAACATCCTGTGTGGTACCCGTACTGAAGACTCTGCACCCCAAGGACCTGAACAGCTACAGACCAGTGGCCCTCACGTCACACCTAATGAAGACCCTGGAGGGCTGCTCCTCACCCACCTCCACCCCCTGGTGGGACCAGCGATGGACTCACCTCAGTTTGACTACCAGCATAGCATCGGGGTGGAGGAAGCAGTGATCTTCCTCCTACATCGTTTCCGGTCCCACCTGGAGAAGCCTGAGAGCACTGTGAGGATCTTGTTCTTTGATTTCTCCAGTGCTTTCAATACCATCCAACCAGGGACAAGCTACTGTGTGCAGGGATGGACCAGCACCTATCATCGTGGATCCTGGACTACGTCACAGACTGGCCACAGTTTGTGAGAACCCAGGACTGCGTGTCTGACATCATCATCTGGAGTACCCCACTTTCCCCCCAAGAAACAGTTCTGGATCCCTTCCTGTTCATCCTCTACATTGCTGACTTTTCACACAACACACTGTCATGACGTATTAAGTTTTGACAGCTCAAGTGCACGATGCCAAACACAGGAAGGAACCACACAGAAGGGCACGCTTGACAGAGAATTATTGTCTTCTCCCTCCAAAGTTAATAAAAATATAATGTATAAGCATCCCAAAGTGATTAAACAAAAAGTTGGTAAAACTCAAATTAAACATGAAGCCTCTAAATTTAATGATCTGGCGTCTGTTCCTCCTCATAATTTAAAAATTAAATGCGGTTTGTTAAATATTAGGTCTCTTAACTCCAAAGTCTCTGCTAGTCCATGATCTGTTAATTGATCATCAGATTGATTTAATATCCCTTACAGAGACTTGGTTAGGGTAAGAGGATTATGTTGGTTTGAATGAATCAACTCCCTCTGGTTATTTAAACTGTCAAAATCCCAGAAGTTCTGGTCATGGAGGAGGAGTAGCAACAATTTACCATTCCAAATTACTAGTTAATGTAAAGCAAAAAACACGTTATAATTCCTTTGAGGGCCTGGTCCTCAGTATTGGGCATTTTAGCAATTTTAGGCTAAACCCAATTTTTTTTTTTTTTGCCATAGTTTATTGTCCTCCATCAACCTTCTCAGAGTTTTTAATCCAAATTTGCCGAATTCTTAGCCGATTTAGTGCTGAAATCAGATAGAATAATTATAGTAGAGGACTATACTGTAGGACTATACTACATGTAGATGTAGATAGTGATTGCCTTAATTTGGCATTTAATTCAATATTAGACTCGATGGGGTTTTCTCAGAAAGTAGGGAAAGTACTCATTATCTCCACCATACACCATGGCATAGAAATAGAAAACCTGGTAGTGTCTCCTCATAACCCTGTACTGTCAGACCATTGTCTGTTCACCTTTGATTTTACTATTTCTGACTATTTGGCTCCTAAGGAAAAATATTACTACAGTAGATGCCTCTCAGATGATGTCGTTACCAAATTTATGCAAATTGTTTCCTGTATGCCATGTGTCAACACAGCGGAAATAAGCTATAGACAGCTTGCTCCTTCTGTAATTGATAGCATGGAAGACAGTGTTACAGCTTCTCTGCATCAGACTCTATTCTTGATGGCCCCTTTAAAAAAGAAAAAGTCGAATCAGAGATTTCTAACTCCTTGGTTCAACACAGAAACTCGTAGCTTAAAACAGAAGACTCGTCATTTAGAAAGAAAATAGTGCTCCACTAATTAAATGGAATCTATTTAGCATGGAGAAATCATCTTTTAATTTATAAAAAATCTCTGAGAAAAGCTAGAACGAGTTATTATTCTGGATTAATAGAAGAGAACAGGAATAATCCCAGGTTTCTTTTCAGCACTGTAGCCAGGCTGACAAAGAGTCAGGATTCTGTCAATCCTAGCATTCCCTTAGATAAGATAAGATAAGATAAGATAAGCCTTTATTAGTCCCACAACGGGGAAATTCCAGGATTGCAACAGCACAGGGATAGCAACACTCAGAGCAACAATCAGAAGGCAAGAAAAAAAGCAAGCAAGCAAGAGCAGCTAATATACATATGTACATATTACTATATATATATACAGTATATATATATATATATACACACACACACACACACACACACACACACACACACAGACACACAGTGCAGAGCATTGTAGCTGGATGGAATAAATATATGAGTATATAAACACACAGTGTGGAGCATTGTAGCTAGATGGAATAAATATGTAGATATATAAACACCCACAGTACAGAGCATTGCAGCTAGATGGAATAAATATGTAAATATATAAACACACACAGTGCGGAGCAATGTAGCTAGATGGAATAATATGTAGATATATAAACACACAGTGTGGAGCATTGTAGCTAGATGGAATAAATATATAAATATAAACACACCCAGTGCGGAGCATTGTAGCTAGATGGAATAAATATGTAAATATATAAACACACACAGTGCAGAGCATTGTTGCTAGATGGGATGAAACAGCACAACCGTCTACTTAGTTATCCTACATGGTATGATTATGTGCCCATACATATTTTCACCCTCCATAGCGACCGGTATTTTCCTAGTTGTATGCCGGAGGGGACCATTGTGTAAGTCTATTGTATCTTTTGCATTCAAAAAACTATTAGTTTGTTACGTCTTTTTGCTATCTCTGCGAGCAGCCCTGCTTAGGTTGTACAGTCTGACAGCCGTTGGTAGGAAGGACCTGCGAAACCTCTCGGTTGTGCACCTGGGATGATGTAGTCTGCTGCTAAATGAGCTCCTCAGTGCATTCAGTATGTCCTGCATAGGGTGGAACTCGGACTCCAGCAGAGATGACAGTTTAGCCACTGTCCTTCTCTCTCCTATCTCCTCCACCGGATCAAGGCGCTGCCCCAGGACAGAGCTAGCTTTCTTGATCAGTTTGTTCAGTCTCTTCCTATCAGCTGCAGTAATGCCACTGCCCCAGCAGACCACTCCAAAAGTGATGGCTGATGCCACCACCGTGTCATAGAATGTCTTCAGCAGCGCCCCTTGTACACCAAAAGACCTGAGTCTCCTCAGTAGGAACAGCCTGCGCTGTCCCTTCTTGTAGAGTGCGTCAGTATTGTGTGACCAGTCTAGTTTATTGTTCAGATGAACACCCAGGTACTTGTAGGATGTCACCATCTCAATGTCTGTTCCCTGTATATTTACTGGTGCTGTGAGGGGTTGTCCATGCCTGCGGCAATCCACCACCAGCTCCTTAGTTTTCCTCGCATTGATCTGGAGGCAGTTCCGATGGCACCAGTCCACGAAGTCCTGGATAAGCCCTCTGTACTCAGCTTCATCTCCATTGGAGATGAGGCCAACGATCGCAGAGTCATCAGAGAACTTCTGTAGATGGCAGTGTGTTGTGTTGTGTGAGAAGTCCGCAGCATAAAGAGTGAACAGGAAGGGAGCCAACACCGTTGGGGGGCCCCGTGCTACCGATGATCATGTCGAACACACAGTCCCGGGTTCTCACAAACTGAGGCCGGTTCGTGAGGTAGTCCAGGATCCATGATGACAGGTGCTGGTCCACCCCTGCGCGCAGCAGCTTGTCCTTCAGGATCATCGGTTGGAAGGTGTTGAAAGCACTGGAGAAGTCAAAGAACATGATCCTCACCACATTCCCGGGCTTCTCCAGGTGGGACAGAGAATGGTGAAGGAGGAAGATCACCGCATCCTCCACCCCAATGCCATGCTGGTAGGCGAACTGGAGTGGATCCATCGCTGGTTCCACCAGGGGGCGGAGGTGAGCAAGGAGCAGTCTCTCCAGGGTCTTCATCAAGTGGGACGTGAAGGCCACCGGTCTGTAGCTGTTCAGGTCTTTGGGATGGGAAGTTTTTGGTACAGGTACCACACAAGATTTTTTCCACAGCTGTGGTACCCTCCCCAGCTTCAGGCTCAGGTTGAAGATGTACGTCACAATCCCACACAGCTGGTCTGCACAGGACTTGAGGAGCTTTGCGCTGATGCCGTCCGGTCCCGACGCCTTCCTCGCCTTGATCTTCCTCAGCTCCGTCCTCACCTGGGTCCTGGTCAGGGTCAGGATTGGGGGCTGTGTGTTGGGAGTGGGGGGGTGTTGGTGGAGTGGGGAGTGGGCAGCAGGACTTGATTTCTTTAGAGGCAGCAGTGGTTGTTGTGCAGTCAGGGGGGAGGGCGGTTGGTCAAACCTATTGAAAAACAGATTCAGGTTGTTCGCCCACTCCCTGCCCCCCGTGGCCTGGGGGGAGGTATTCTGGAGCCCAGAGATGGTTTTGAGGTTTCTCCAGACCCCGCTGATGTCGCTCTGTTGCAGCTTGTCCTCCATCTTCTTCCTGAAGCTGTCCTTGCCTTCTCTGATCTTTCTCCTCAGCTCCCTCTGTACGGACTTCAGCATCTCCCTATTCCCTGACCTGAAGATCCTCTTCTTCTCTCTCAGAAGTGTTTTTATATCAGGGTTGATCCAGGGTTTGTTGTTTGAGCAACACCGTATGGTCTTGGTGGGAACGGATTTGTCCACACAGAAGCTGAGGTAGTCCGTGAAGGTGTGAGTGAGGCCATCGATGTCCTCACCATGTGGATCGCAGAGCTGCTTCCAGGCGGTGGCTTCAAAACAGCCCTTTAGAGTGTCCATTGCCTCCTCAGACCATAACTTCACTGTGCACATGGCCGGAGGTTGTCTGTGCACTAGGGGTTTGTACACCGGCCGGAGATGAACCAAGCTGTGATCCGATCTCCCGAGTGGGGGAAGTTGTGATGAGGTGTACGCCTCCTTAGTGTTTGCGTAGAATAAGTCCAGTGTTTTATTGTCTCTAGTGTGGCATGTGACATACTGGGTAAACGTGGGTAGAATGGGAGATAGTGAAACATGGTTGAAATTGCCTGAGATGAGGAGTGTGGCAGCATGAAATAATAAGCAGTGAACTGAGGTTTAAAAGTGGGTTTTATTTCATTCCGCCATCACAGAACTCACTCTAGCGCCGTGCAGGCGCGCCGGAGCGAGCTCTCAGGCTCTCAGGCAATGCGTGTAGTCAGAAGCAGTGGTCAGAGAGAGAGAGTTACAGAGCGATATGCAGTTTAAATACCCCACTACAGACAATACATGAAAGGCACATTTGCATCACAGTACAGAGCAGGAAGCATGAACACCTGCATTTGAGTCACACATATCAACAGGATACTGGCAAGAGCTTACTAGTCAGGACTTTATGAACTTTTTCAATAATAAAATTTCATCTATCAGAGATAAAATCAGTCAGATTCTTCCCACCGTTAACTTAAATACAGTAACTACTACAACTCCTTCAATTGACATCTGTTTGGATCAGTTTACTCCAATTGACCTTTTAGAGTTAGACAAAATAGTTTCCTCATCCAAGTCTTCAACTTGTCGTTTAGACCCTATTCCTACCAGGTTATTTAAAGAAGTCTTCCCATTTATTGGTAGCTTTATTCTTCAAATAATCAATTCTTCATTAACTTTAGTCCATGTACCGCAGGCTTTTAAAACTGCTGTAATGAAACCCTTACTCAAAAAGCCAACGCTTGATCCAGGAGTTTTAGTTAACTATAGACCAATCTCTAATCTCCCTTTCATTTCAAAAATCTTAGAAAGAGCTGTTGCCATGCAATTATCTGACCACTTGCAGGGAAATGGTTTATTTGAAGAGTTTCAATCTGGGTTTAGAATCCATCATAGTACTGAAACAGCCTTAGTGAAGGTCACTAATGGCCTCCTGATCACATCTGATAATGGACTTGTTTCTGTACTTGTCCTTTTAGACTTTAGTGCAGCTTTTGATACTATCGATCATAATATTCTACTTGATAGATTAGAACACCATGTTGGACTTAATGGAGCTTTGTTGCAGTGGTTTAGATCTTATTTATCTGATAGGTTCCAGTTTGTTCATGTCAATAATGAGTTTTCTTTCAACTCAAAGCTCAGTCATGGAGTTCCACAGGGATCTGTGCTAGGCCCTATTCTTTTTAGTTTATATATGTTTCCGTTAGGCAACATTATTAGGAAGCACTGTATACATTTTCATTGTTATGCAGATGACACACAATTATACCTGTCAATGAAACCAGATGATGGTCCAAAAAAACCTTTCGAAATACCTTTCCAAATCAAATTTTTAGTTTGGATGCAGTTACTCTTTCTCTTAATAGCTCTGTGAGGAACCTTGGAGTTATTTTTGATCAAGATCTGTTCTTCAATTCACATATTAAATTCGTTTCTAAGACTGCCTTCTCTCATTTGTGTAATATTGCCAAGATTGGGAGCATCTTGTCTCAGAGTGATGCTAAGAAACTGATCCACGCTTTTGTTAGCTCTAGATTAGATTATTGTAACTCTTTATTATCAGGTTGTCCTAAAACATCTCTAAAAGTCTTCAGTTGATCCAAAATGCTGCAGCAAGGGTTTTAACAGGTACTAGAAAGAGAGATCATATCTCTCCGGTTCTGGTCTCCCTTCATTGGCTTACCATAGAGTTTCGAATTAAGTTTAAAATCCTTCTTCTCACTTTCAAAGCTCTCAACAATCAGGCCCCTTTTTTTATTTAAAAGATCTGATATTACCCTATTATCCTAACAGAGCACTACGCTCCCAAAATGGTGATTACTTGTAATGCCTACAATCTCCAAAAGTACATTGGGGGGCAGAGCCGTCAGTTATCAAGCTCCTCTCTTGTGGAACCAGCTGCCAATCTGGATTCGGGAGTCAGACTTGATCTCTGTTTTTAAGAATAGGGTTAAAACCTTCCCTTTTGATATAGCCTACAATTAGGGAGGGATCATGTGTTTCTGAACCCTCCCTTAGTTATGCTGCTATTAGGTTTAGACAGCCGGGGGACCTCCAATAATTGCACTGGGCTTCACTCCTTACTTCACTCTCAATGAAATATTTTTTTTTGTAAACATCTGTTTGTTCTCTCCCATAAATTGAGTCCCCATCATGCTGTTTGCTCTCTACATGTTTGTTCTTTTCATCTTCTCTATCCCCTCACCCCCCAGCCAGTCACAACAGATGACTGCCCCTCCCTGAGCCTGGTTCTGCTGGAGGTTTCTTCCTGTTAAAAGGGAGTTTTTCCTCTCCACCATCGCCAAGCACTTGCCCATAGGGGATCGCCTGATTGCTGGGGTCTTTCTGCAATTGTGGGGGTTTCCCCTACAGTTGAAAGTGCTATGAGATGACTGTTGTTGTGAAATGGTGCTATATAAATAAAGTTGAATTGAATTGAATTAATAGCAAGATCCAAAGTGCACAGCTACAGAAACAGTCACTCGCCAGAGGAAAAGACCTGTGGAGAGAAGACGAGAGCCATGAGCTGAGGAGTAGAGTAAGGGGAAATGGGCAAGCCAAATTGTCACTTGCTTTGGAAATCCAGAGAGGACCAGCAGGATCCAGCGGAGAATAGACGAACCAGTAGGATAAGGAGGGGAAGTTAAGCTGATGGTGCCTGACCGGGTGGATGAGATTGCTGAAGGACAGTGTGGTGGGGCAGGAGAGTGCGCGCAGTCCCGGTGACACACCTACATGGTGGCAGCAACCTAAGGAAGAGAAGAGAATAAAGGTTAACGGTGTGTTAACGTTTAAACTTGTTAATTGCTTGCCTGAACACAGGCAGTATACCCAGACGAGCCAGCGTTGACTGCGCGGAGGAAGCCTCCTTATGTACGCTGGCTGATGAGCGGGCGCAGGTATGTCTTCTGCCTCAGGTACAGTGATGAGTTTGAAGAATGTGAGACCGGAGGGGAGGGGCATGCTCCCGCCGCCCATGACACACACCACACTGCCATGTACAGAAGTTCTCTGACAACTCTACAATTGTCAGCCTCATGGTGAGCTCCCACTGCCCATGACAGGGCCCCCCCCCCTTCTAGAAACGCCTCCTGGCGGTCTGGGGGACTTTTCTGGGTGAGCATGAAGAAAAGCCCGGAGCATCCCTTTGTCCAGTATCAGTGATGAGGGAGTCCAGGATTGTTCCCCCGGGCCGTAACCCTCCCAGTCGACGAGGTACTGTAAGCCCCGACCCCGGCGGCGAATATCCAGAATCCGCCGAACTGTGTAGGCGGGGTGGCCGTCGATGATGCAGGGAGGGGAAGGCAGCTTGGGGGGGGCAACGGGGACTGGTTGAGAGGGGCTTGATGTGACTGACGTGGAAGGTTGGGTTCACCCGTAGGGATGGGGGCAGCTGGACCAATGCGTCGTTAATCACCCGGGACATAGGATAGGGCCTCAAGGAATCTGGCTAGCCACCAGCCAGAGTTGCTGTTCCACGACGTACTTGGGGGCCAGAACCCGCTTCCGGTCAACAGTGGCCCAGGTGTGTTCCATGGCATGGGCCAGGGCAGCCTGAGTAGATCTCCAGACATGCCGGCAGTGCCGGGAGAGGGCCCCTATGGATGGAACCAAAACCTCCCTCTCGGCCACAGGGAGAAGAGGCAGCATGTACCCCAACAACGCCTCAAAGGGGTCAGTCTGGTGGCGGAGGACACCGCAGAGTTCATGGAATACTCCACCCAGGTCAGGTGTGTGCTCCAGGACGAGGGATTATCGGCTGCTATGCACTGCAAGGCAGCCTCCAGGGACTGATTAGCGCTCTCCGCCTGCCCATTACTCTGGGGATGATTTCTGGACGAGAGGCTCACAGTAGTTCCTAGGGTCTGGCAAAAGGTCCTCCAGACCTGGGATGTAAATTGTGGACCCTGTTCAGACGCAATGTCGATAGGGATGCTGTGGATTCAGATGACGTAAGAGAATCCCAGCTTGCTGTCTTGTCTGCATTGCTGTTCTTCTGGCTGAATCTTGATCCAAACGAAAAAAAATGGATTTGGTGAGCGGCTTTAATAAAATTAACAACATTTTACATAAATTCGGGCCAGGGGGAGCCCCTATGGAGAGACCCATGGATTGGAATGCATGTGTCTGCATGATTCGACTGATGATGTGGAAAACATCTATCTGGTTTGGCTTTACGATCACAGGATTTTCTGCTGATTGGCTCTGGAATTTTCCTGGTGTATCGAAAATTTAACTGGAAGAGCTTATCAAAAGCGGTCCCGGCATAGCTGCTTCTTCAACAATTCGACCAGACGGGGGAGTGCACTAACTAACGGCAATGACTAACATGGAAATTACCATCTGGCATGCACTGTAGAGGGATGGACTCTACCGGACATGTTTACCCATGCTTTAGAAGGGAAACATCTGGAGTCGTTTTTGGTGCCTCCAAGGAATGGATTTAAAGCCTATGTATGGAAATTATGAACACAGGATTGCAAGAGATGAAAAAATTCTATGCTCTGAGTGATCTGTGTCTATCAGACCTTGAATTCGGTGCCCTGTTGATTATTTTCCTCCTGGATTAAAACAAAACAGAAGATTGTGCTTCTCTTCATAAACATTCTGGGGCTGCATCTGAACTCTCAAGGACAGTGACTGGCTCAGGAAATTTCCATCTGCCATGCTTCAAGGACATGCTTCCGAGTTTCAGACACTAAGACATAACATCTCGGCTGGGAGAGATTTTGCTGCCTCCAGTAACTGATAAACACCCACCTGCATTCAACATACACGAACACACTGATTCAAATATACTGAATTACACCCATCCATTCAGTGATCCTCTCTGACTTTTGGTCTTTTGGTTTTTTGTGGTTGATTGTTGCTCTGTGCTATTGAGAGATTTTTTTTCATTGTAATCATAATCTGCTTAAATATTCATAAGCTGTATTCTGATAACGAAGTTTTTTTTCTCTCCTCCCCCATTGTGTCGTTCCCTCCCCTCCCCTCCCTTTCTTATCTATCTCTGTTTGATGAGGCGCCTATTATGGCTGCCGTGTCGTTGTGTCGCGCTTGCACGCGCACCAATGTCAAGTCAAATTCCTCGTGTGTTTTTTACATGCTTGGCAATAAAGTTTATTCTGATTCTGATTCTGATCTTGGCCGGGTCGGCAATCAGCTCCCCCTCAGCCACGATGAAGCCCAAGAAGGTGGTGGATGTTGTGGAGAACTCACACTTCTCAGCTTTAACGTAAAGCTGGTTCTCCAAGAGCCATTGTAAAATGGCCCTTATGTGGACCTCATGTTCCTCTGGTGAGCGAGAGAAGATAAGAATATCATCAAGATAGACAAACACAAATTGATATAGCATATTGCGAAGGACGTCATTTATTAACCGCTGGAAGACGGCGGGGGCGTTAGTGAGCCCGAATGGCATCACTAAGTATTCAAATTGGCCCTGGTGTGTTTTAAAGTCTTCCACTCATCGCCCTCGTGAATGCGGACCAAATGATATGCATTTCTAAGGTCTAACTTGGTGAAAACCCGTGAGAGCTGAAGGAACTCGAACTCTGAATTGATCAATGACAGAGGGCACTTGTCCTTGATGGTAATAGCATTGAGCTCCCGGTAGTCAATGCACGGGCGCAACCAGCCATCCTTCTTCCCGACGAAGAAGAACCCGGCCCCGAGAGGAGCTGAAGATGGCTGAATAAGGCCAGTGTTCAGAGACTCCTTAATGTACTGCTCCATCGCCTCTCTCTCTGGGCCAGAAATGCTATACAGCCGGCTGAACGGCAGCCTTGCCCCCAGGATGAGGTTGATAGCACAGTCATAAAAGCGGTGAGGCAGTAGCAACAAAGCTCTTGACTTGCTAAAGACCTCGGCCAAATCATGATATGCCCGAGGTACGAGGCTGAGGTCCGGCAGCTCAGTCAAAGAGGGAGGAACCGACAGAGAAGGGGAGCGTTCAGCTGAATGCATACAGTGGGCCATACAAAATGGGCTCCAGGCAGAGATGGTATTTTTGGCCCAACTGATCATTGGGTTATGCCTCTGGAGCCACGGATAACCTAGAAACACTGGGGATGATGAAACTGGAAGAATCAGGAACGATAGTTCCTCCCGGTGGTTCCCAGAAAGAAGGAAGGATATGGGCACCGTGCTAAGATCGACCACCGCGATCTCACAGTCAGATATGGCTGTGATTCTCTGATCACTGGGCAATTTGTATGTGGGAATGCCCACCTGCTTCATGAAAGCAGCAGACACGAAATTACCCTCCAACCCCGAATCAATCAGTGCCATTACCCTCCTCTCGACTCCCAGCAACTGTACGAGGGCTGAAATTGAAAAATTACCTGGGGGAGTAGATTTGGTCCCGCCCGCCAGACCCCCATGGTTACTGACGGGCCATGTCTTTTGGTCGCTGGTGGCACTCATCCAGACTGTGGTTAGATAAATCGAGTACATGCACGTGCCAGCCCTCCACCTTCGCCGGCGCTCCTCATCGGTTAGGCACCGAGAGAGTGCCATCGGATCAGGCTAAGAGCCGGTGCTGCGAGTGCCAGTAACCACAGCGGATACACGCTCGGCGCACAGACAAGGGCTGGGGCCGCGCTTCTTCGCACGCTCACGGTACCGATTGTCCAAATCCACTGCTTGATCTATGAGGCCATCGAGCATCTCCGGGACAAGGTGGACCGCCAGATCATCACAGAGTTGGTCGTTCAACCCACGGAGGAATGCGCTGCGTAACACAGTATCGTTCCACCCCGAATCAGACGCCACAACCCGGAACTCCACCGAGTACTCAGCCGCAGACTGGGTACCCTGGCGGAGGGTCATCAGGCTGCTCATTACATTGCCCTGACTTTCGGCCAAACGCGCCAACACTTTCACTTGCGCCAAACGCGCAAGTGAAAGCGGCCACAAATTGGTCAAATGTCTAACGGCACCCTTCGGGGTTGTCTAGAGTGGACTGAGCCCACTCCAGGGCTCGATCCCTGAGCAACAGAGTGAAAAACTGGATCCTAGCAACATCCCCTGATACTCCTCCCCAACCTGCTCTAGGTACATTTGCACTTGGAGAAGAAAAGCCTTACACTTCCCCACCTCCCCCGTGTATGGGTAAGGCATGGGAACGGAGGTCGTACGGCGCACCATAGTGCGCGGAGCAGGCTGAGGGGGCGCAACCGTGGGATGTACTGCGGACCACAATGTCATCATATTGGATACCTGCTGCATCAGCACAGCGAGCAGCAACTCAATTGCCACTAGACGACTCCTGCGGTGAGGCACTGGCTGAGCTACTGTCCTGGCTGGCTTGTTCTGTCATGACGTATTAAGTTTTGACAGCTCACATACACAATGCCAAACACAGGAAGGAACCACACAGAAGGGCACGTTTGACAATTTTATTAATAGTAAGATCCAAAGTGCACAGCTACAGAAACAGTCACTCTCCAGAGGAAAAGACCTGTGGAGAGAAGACAAGAGCCGTGAGCTGAGGAGTAGAGTAAGGGGAAATGGGAGAGCCAAACTGCCACTTACTTTGGAAATCCAGAGAGGACGGGCAGGACCCAATGGGGAGTAGATGAACCAGTAGGATAAGGAGGGGAAGTTAAGCTGATGGTGCCTGACCGGGTGGATGAGATTGCTGAAGGACAGTGTGGTGGGGCAGGACAGCATGTGCAGTCCCGGTGACACACCTACGCGGTGGCAGCAACCTAAGGAAGAGAAGAGAATAAAGGTTAACGGTGTGTTAACGTTTAAACTTGTTAATTGCTTGCCTGAACACAGGCAGTATACCCAGACGATCCAGCGTTGACTGCGCGGAGGAAGCCTCCTTATGTACGCTGGCTGATGAGCGGGCGCAGGTATGTCTTCTGCCTCAGGTACAGTGATGAGTTTGAGAATGTGAGACCGGAGGGGAGGGGCATGCTCCCGCCGCCCATGACACACACCACACTGCCATGTACAGAAGTTCTCTGACAACTCTACAGTTGTCAGCCTCATCTCTAACGGGGGTGATGCAAAGTACAGAGGACCTATCCAGGACTTTGTTGCCTGGTGACTATGGAACTGCATCCAGATCAATGCAAGGAAAACCAAGGAACTGGTGGTGGACTGCCGCAGGCAAGGACACCCCTCCCCCCCCCCCCACACACACACAGCACCGGTAAGCATCCAGGGAACAGACATTGAGATGGTGACATCTTACAAGTACCTGGGTGTTCATCTGAACAATTAACTGGGCTAGTCACACAACACTAATGCACTCTACAAGAAGGGACAGCGCAGGCTGTACTTCCTTAGGAGACTCAGATTTTTTGGAGTGCAAGGGGCACTCCTGAAGACCTTCTTCTATTTGGTGGTGGCATCAGCCATCACATTTGGAGTGGTCTGCTGGGGCAGCGGCATCACAGCAGCCGACAGGAAGAGACTGAACAGGCCGATCAAAAAAGCTAGCTCTGTTCTGGGGTGCTACCTCAACCCAGTGGAGGAGATAGGAGAGAGGAAGATGGTTGCTAAGCTGTCATCTCTGCTGGACTCTGAGTTCCACGACATGCAGGACATGCTGAACACACTGAGGAGCTCATTTCGCAGTAGGATGAGTCATCCTTGGTGCTCGAGGGAGAGGTTCCATAGGTCCGTCCTACCTGCTACTGTCAAGACTTTACAATCTAACCAGTGCTGCTCATTGAGGCCATATTAAAGGTCACAATTTTGCACTGTAGAGATTGTCCCCTCCACTACTCAACTTATACAATTACAATTATTATTGAGGGTGACAACAACACTTTTCATTCAACTGTGAAATATACTGTCTGTGTATGTCTAAGTTTAAGTTTAATGTTTATTTGAAAGGGACACTAAATACTAATGAACATTAATACAAATGTAAGTATGCCAGATTTAGCAATACTGCTAATTTGCAACTGTAGTCTCCCGGTGGGTCACAAAAACACTCAAGCAAAATATTTATATATTGCCAGTAATTTAACTAACTGTAATGCTGTTAATACCATCTAATGGCAATGCTCCTGCACTGTGTATATAACTGTGTACATATGCACAGAAGAGAAAATAAATATTAAACATGCCAACATTTTCCTCATTAAACATATTTCTGATGGAGCCATTGACCTGAGATTTTCACCAGATATTGTCACAAACCCCTGTGCACCATTACACGGTGCATGAGGGAGGGAATGAAAAGCCCAGTCGCAGGAGTAGAGAGTGCCATGTTTATTACAGTTCACAAAATGACAAGTCCAATAATCACCACGTACAGTTCAGTTAAACCATATAAGATTATGGAGAGGTGTAATGACAGGATTGGCCACCAAACATACAGGGTGCCTGCCGAATGCTCTACAGCCTGGTGAATATGGAGCCTAGTGCTGTAGGGCTGCGTTAGGCACAAAACAGGAAAGGCGAGCAGCCTAGTGCTGCAGGGCTGCTAGCACAAGAGAAAAGGCTAAAGACACTTATGGCCCTTTTCCACTAGCCCCAGTCGGCCTTACTCGACTCGACTCGCCATTACTCGTTTCGGCCTCAGTTGTGTTTCCATTGCAGCTGGGTACAGCTGGGGTAGGTGGGATTTTTTTTACAGCAAGGCGGCACCACACTCCCGTGACGTAAAACACGCGACCCAAACAAAACACAACATGGTGGCTGTACAAGGCGACTCCTCGGTCTGTGGCTTTTTGTCACCATAAATGCCAAAAAGGACCGCCAGACAAGGGTACAGGCAGTGAGACGAAACACTCTGGAATAGTACTGCAGCTTCTGGGAGAGCCGAAGACGTGAGGATACAAACTCGATCATATATGACGGTAAGCAAATGGTTGCTAATGCTAGTTTGCTATAAGTATGTCGTACTACACTGTAATGTCTGCAAGTTATCGCTGTTAGGTACTAAAATATGTATGCTGTGTGTGTGTGTGTGTGTGTTTCAGATGGCTCTGTTGTGGGAAAATTACCGCTTCAAACGGTTGGTCTGGCGTTCAACACAGCCTGTCACTGATGTCAACACAGCCCGTCACTGATGTCAACACAGCTTCACAAACGATCAGTGGTTATAGAGCTTAAGAATGTCTGTAGAAACGTTTATTTCCTGTGCAAGAAATTGCTCTGATCTGCGTGAAAATCATGGAGAGACTGTTGAGACATCATGGATGTAGCTGCTCCAGCTGCACTGAGTCTGAGGTGGTGTCATGGCAAAAAATGATCAGCTGACACAACTTGATCGCCAAGTTAATAACTATATTAGGCACAAAATATATATTCAAAAAGTAAACAGTACTGAGTTAGGTATAATAAGATATATTTGACAATTATGATGCATTTTAGGCCAAAACAAACTTGATCTAGGATTAAAAGCAGTTAAAATAATGCAGTCACAAGGTTACATGGAAAATACTTGATTTACTAGATACATGTACTGTAGAAATATATATTCTCTGCATCAACAATGTACTATACATGTATTCATGTAGTATTGCACTGGGAATTGCACTGACAATAAACCTTTCAAGTTTTTGCAGATGTCTCTTTTTTTCTATGTGAAGGTTACCACCACGTGGCACAAATTAAATACTAACAGATTGGAAAAGCTGTCTAAGAACAATCCAGCAGTTTGAGAAATCACTTTTGGTTTGGTGTAAGTCTGTCAACAGAATTATGAACCATAAAGCAGTTTGTGTTAAAATGTTAAATCCCATTAAACCCTAACCCAGGGGTTTCCAATCATGTGTCATGGAGTCCAAGACCCTGCAGGTTCTCTCTTCTACCCAGTCTCTTCAGCAGGTGTTCTCACTGATCTGCAGTCAGTGGGAGAAATTCAGTGGAATCTGCTGTTGAAGACACTGGTTGGAGGTAAATCCTGCAGGGTCTTGGCCCTCCATGGCACATGATTGGACACCCTGCCCAAACCCATTATGATGAAGAACAGATGCTAATATGGCGCAGAATTCCTCCATATACTGGTACTGTCACTAAAGTGTGCAGAGTCTTCTGCAGTGGCACATCCAACAATACAGTCTTCAGTTAAAATAATTGTTTTGGTTACTTTTTTCTTAAAAACGAGCCATTATTTTCAAAGTCACCGATAAATGGTTTGCACTGTTGACTCTTTTCCCACCGGTGTCTTAACAGACAAAATAGAAAATCATGATGCAAACACATTATTACAATCAGCAGCAAATTCCAGATTATTCAGAATGTGCAAAATTCTAACTGTAAAAAAAACAAAAAAAAAAACTTAGAATGGGTCACATACGCTGGCCATGCTGCCTCACTGAGAAGCAGCTGGGATGTGCCACTCAAGCTGGACCCGGTTCAGCAGATCTTAGGCCTGCATCTCTGTAAATAGTGAGGTAAGGTCCAGTTTGGGTGGATCGTTTCCCTCTTGCCTAGACAAAAGATAGAAATGGGTGGTGGTTAATTAAAGCAAGTTTAAAACATATTTGGGAAATACACTTGTTGCTAAAAGCCTGTGGTGTAATGTGAATGAATGAATGATCTTTATTTCGGATAGATTAAAAGTAAAGATTAAAAGAAAATAGAACAATATAACAAAGGGGAAAAAAAATCTAACAAGGTCAAATTAAACAATAACCCCCCTGATTATACAGTTCAACATAGGTTATCTGAAATGGGTGATGGCTGAAGCTGCAGCTTATATTGCCCACCCATATTCCATCCAAGAATTCAAAAGAAAAACAAAACAGGAGCAATTACAATTTGAATGTGACAATAAAGTACTTTGTTGTTGTATTTAACCACAATTTTCTTGTAGCTGCGCTTCAGTAAAGTAGATTTTACAAGGGCTGGGTTATGTTTAAAATCATCTGTTTTTACTGTGGCCTCAGCAATCAGAATGAATTAACACATTCACTTGAATGGAATCTAGTACTTTAACTGAAGGTGTGCATCACCGAGTATGGAGTCGCTCAGTCAAAATATGGAGTTTTTATCAATAAAAGTTTAGCCACCGCTCTGTCACTGCTGTGTCACTTCTTGCCCTGGCTTCAAGTGTGGGTGGTGTTTAGTACTTTTATTGCTAAAATATAAAAGGATGCACTACAATGGGTCTCAAATATTTGTAATGTGTCCTGTTACTGTATGAGTTTATTGATGATAGACTATAAACTAAATTATATTGATGACTGAACAACTCCCATTCCCCAAAAGATACAGTTATGAATATAACTCATAAAGGATCACACATGATCTGACAAAAAAATAAATACATTAACAAGTGGTTTATTTTACAGTTGATGTGCCATTCATTTTCAATTATTCTGTAATTAATATTCACACAATTAAATAAATCTCAGTTCAGTCCCTTTTATATTAAGTGGAAATTGTGCTACTTTGGTTTTGGCACTTTACCTATAAAAGCAAAGGATTTCAGTACTTTCCACAGTGGCAAGGTCCATTGTGGGGTGGCTGCTTTTCCTTTCCTCTTGCCTAGACCAACGACAGATATGTATGGTGGTTAGTTCAAGCAAGTTCAAAACATATACAGGCACATCTCAAAAATTAGAATATCATGAAAAAGTTCAATATTTTTGTCACTCATTTCAGAAAGTGAAACCCATATATAGATTCATTACAGGGACAGTGATATATTGCAAGTCCATACATCCATCTTCTACCGCTTTTCCGGAGGTCCGGGTCGCGGAGGCAGCAGTTCAAGCAGAGAAGCCCAGACTTTCCTCTTCCCAGCCACCTGCTCCAGCTCTTCAGAGAAGATACCAAGGCGTTCCCAGACCAGCTGGGAGACATAGTCTCTCCACCGAGTCCTGGGTCTGCCCCGGGGTCTCCTCCCAGTAGGACGTGCCTGAAACACCTCAAGTGGGAGGCGTCCAGGAGGCATCCTAATCAGATGCCCATACCACCTCAACTGACTCCTTTCAATGTGGAGGAGCAGCGGTTCTACTCTGAGCCTCTCCCGGATGACTGAGCTCCTCACCCTATCTCTGAGGGTGAGTCCAGCAATCCTACGGAGAAAGCTCATTTCAGCCGCTTGTATCCGCGATCTCGTTCTTTCGGTCATTACCCAAAGCTCGTGACCATAGGTGAGAGTACGAATGTAGATTGACTGGTAAAGCGACAGCTTTGCCTTAGAACTAAGCTCCCTCTTCACCACAACAGACCGGTACAACGTCCGCATCACTGCAGATGCTGCTCCAATCCGTCTGTCGATCTCTCGCTCCATTTTCCCCTCACTCGTGAACAGGACCCCAAGATACTTAAACTCCTCCACTTGGGGCAGGAGCCTGTCCCCAACCCGGAGAGGACAATCCACCTTTTTCCGGCTGAGGACCATGGACTCGGACTTGGAGGTGTTGATTCTCATCCCAGCCGCTTCACACTCAGCGGCAAACTGTCCCAGCAAGAGCTGTAGGTCAGTGCTGGATGAAGCCAACAGGACAACATCATCTGCAAACAACAGAGATGAGATCCTGTGGTCACCAAGCATGACACCCTCCATTCCCTGGCTGCGCCTAGAAATCCTGTCCATAAAAATTATGAACAAGATCGGTGACAAAGGGCAGCCCTGGCGGAGTCCAACTCTCACTGGGAATGACTCCGACCGAGTGTTGGCAATACGAACTAAACTCTCACAACGGTCGTACAGAGACCGAATAGCTCGTAACAACAAGCCCGATACCCCATACTCCCGAAGCACCCCCCACAAAGATCCACGAGGGACGCGGTCAAATGCCTTCTCCAAGTCCACAAAACACATGTAAACTAGTTGGGCAAACTCCCACGAACCCTCAAGAATTCTCGAGAGGGTAAAGAGCTGGTCCGATGTGCCACGGCCAGGACGAAAACCACATTGCTCCTCCTGAATCCGAGGTTCGACCAACGGCCAGACTCTCCTCTCCAGTACCTTGGCATAGACCTTCCCAGGGAGGCTGAGGAGTGTGATCCCTCTAAAGTTGGAGCACACCCTCCGGTCCCCTTTTTTGAAGAGAGGAACCACCACCCCGGTTTGCCATGCCAAAGGCACTGCCCCCGACCTCCACGCAATGTTGTAGAGGCGTGTCAACCATGACAACTCAACAACATCCAGGACCTTGAGGTACTCGGGGCGAATCTCGTCCACCCCCGGGGCCCGGCCACCAAGGAGATTTTTAACCACTTTGGCGACCTCAGCCCCTGTGATAGGCGAGTCATCCCCCTCGTCCCCAAATCCTGCTTCCTCTGTGGAAGGTGTATCAGTGGGATTGAGGAGATCCTCGAAGTATTCCTTCCACCGCCCGACGATATCCCCAGTTGAAGTCAACAGTGTCCCATCCGCACCATACACAGTGTGGACGGGGAGCTGCTTTCCCCTCCTGAGCCGCCGAACAGTTTGCCAGAATCTCTTTGAAGCCGACCGAAAGTCTTGTTCCATGGCCTCACCGAACTCCTCCCATACCCGGGTTTTTGCTTCAGCAACCACCCGAGCTGCACTCCACTTGGCCTGCCGGTACACCTCAGCTGCTTCGGGAGTCCCACAAGCCAACCAAGCTTGATAGGACTCCTTCTTCAGCTTAATGGCCCCCCTCACCACTGGTGTCCACCACTTGGTTCGGGGGTTGCCACCACGAGATGCACCGACCACCTTGCGGCCGCAGCTCTGGGCCGCCGCTTCAACAACAGAGGTGTTGTATATTGCAAGTGTTTATTTTAATTTTGATGATTATGGCTATAGCCCATATTAACCAACACTTCAGCGGCCAACATTTCTATTTAAAAACTATTTTTTAAAATTAATTTTATGTAATATTCTAATTTTTTGCCAAATTGAACTTGGGATTTTCAGGGGCTGTAAGCCATAATCATCCAAATTAAAATAAATAAACGCTTGAAATATATCACTGTCTGTGTAATGAATTTATATAATATACGGATTTCACTTTCTGAAATGAGTGAAAAAAAATATTGATTTTTTTCATGACATTCTAATTTTTGGAGATGTACCTGTGTTAAGGAAATACACTTGTGAAAGTCAGTGGTGGGATGTGACAAAAATGCTTCGTTTCCCTGACAAGCACTGCAGAATCCACTCTGTACAGGTACAAGTACATTTTCAATCCAGGGATTTATGGTGGAACAGAAACAGCACGAAAACACTGTTCCAACACTTTTTATGGAAAATCCACAGAATACGTGTGTGGGTTTATTCTGATGCTTTAGAAAATTATATGAATCACTTTATAAATCACTGGTTTGAAAATGCACTTGAATATGTTGAGATTTTGGATCCTGGGGTCCACTCGACCTGTATCCACAATATAAACACTGAGGGCGGCTAACCCCTGGCATGTGGAAACAGATTCTAGGAAGAAATTACACACAACTTAATGCACAGCACCAAAGTGCAACACGTACACAAACCAGGACTTTAACCAGGATTAACATATTTCATCGTTTTACTCTCACAAGCGAATACTTAAAACAAAACAAGCGCGAATCAGCAGAGTTGGCTACTAGCTAGGTAGCTACTAGCTAACACTCCTTACCCAGCACAGGACGGCGCTGTATCGCTCCAAAAAAGTGAGCTTACCACCAACAGGATAAATAAGCAAACAAATGCACAATATTACAAATCACTCACCATCAATGTTCTCTCACGTTCATCTTCAGCTTGTCCGTAGTCCGGTTCTATGCTGTGCTGCATCTGTAACGGGGCGGGTCGCTCCTCTCACTGTGGATCTGCCACCAAGCACAGAAAACTCCGCACCTCTTTGTTGGACCACGGTGTAGATTTCCGCAAAACCTACAACGCCATCTGTATTAATATCGTATTTACTCGGTGACCGAGTTAGTCTCTGAATTATTGCAAATGGCGGTCGTGTAGATTCCACAGAAGACGGACGCTTTCGTGACGTTACGCCCTGACCAATCAGTGGCTCACAGTCTGTTGACATCACATCTCGGCTCGACTCAGCACGGTTGTACCCTGGCCTCGAGTGGATACGAAAATAGGACCTGTTAACTGGTGCTGGGTATAATGGAAAAGGCTAGAAAGCGAGTCGAGTCAAGTCGAGTAAGGCCATACCGGTACTAGTGGAAAAGGGCCATTACAGGTCTGGAGCTAATCCGGGGTGAGCCATGCAGTCTGGAGGATGAGGCAGAGAAGCGGGACCAGCCGAAACACCAAGGAATTGACTATCTTCAAATGTCAGGCTGAGTTGCATGCAGGGAGTGAATTAACATACATGGAGGAATATGCTGCCACGTATGAAGGGGAATGCCCTGACAATCTCTTTCCTCAGCAGCAGCAAACAAATACTCCTGAAGCTAACGAGGAAAGAGATTGCCAGTGCAAGAATGCGTGGGCAGAACTGATTGGACCCGGTGTGTGAGAAAGCATGTGAATGAGAGTGAATGGAGCGTGTGCATGTGTGTGTGTGCGTGTGGGTGTGTGTATGTGTGTGAGCACCCGTGACAGTGCAGCTGACTGTGCTTGACAGGAGGAGGGGGCGTGCCAGAGCTGTCAGGAGGAAACTAGGACAAATCATAACAATAAGTCAGAACAACCCGGATTCATGACAGATATCAGTAACAACCAAAGTAATCCATACATACAAAGAAATCATGGAAACTGTTCTCACAAAAGAAGTTACAAATATTTAATAAAGTGGAATGACACAGGGAATAAGTTTTGAACACATGGAGAAAAAGATATGCAAAAAGGTATAGAAAGCCATGAAATCAGCTGAAATCCATCAGAATTTAGGAAGCCATCCCATCCCCCATCAGTGCAAATTAATTTCAGCTGGTTAAGTCCTGACTGATAGCTTTTAAAAAGGTCTGTGAATATCAGCTTGTCACAATACAAAGAACTCATGATGGGTAGAAGCAAAGAGCTCTCTCTAGACCTTCGCAACCTTATTGTTGCAAAACATAATAATGGCATTGGTTACATGCACATTTCTAAACTGCTGAATGTTCCAGTGAGCACTGTTAGAGCCATTATTGGAAAGTGGAAAGAACATAATTTTACCATAAACCAGCCACAACCAGGAGCTCCTCAGATTTCTGACAGATGAGTCAAAAGAATTATCAGAAGAGTTATCCAAGAGCCAAAGACCATTTGTGGAGAGCTCCAGAAAGACCTGGAGTTAGCAAGTACTGCTGTTTCAAAGAAAACAAGTAATTTACTCAACCGACATGGGCTCTATGCCTGCTCACCTTGCATTCCTTGCACTCCATTGCTGAAGAAAAAGCACGATGAAGCTTTTTTAAAGTTTGCTGCACAAAATTTGAGCAAGCAAGTAAAATACTGGGAGAATATAGTCTGGTCAGATGAGACCAAAATTGAACTTTTTGGATGTCACCACACACAGCATGTTTGGAGTAGAAATGGCACTGCGCATCAGCTTAAAAACATCATACCAACAGTGAAGTTTGGAGGTGGGAGCATCATGGTGTGGGGGTGGTTTTTTGCACATGGTACAGGCAGACTTCATATAATTGAAGGAAAGCTGAATGGACAAATGTACAGAGACATCCTTGATAAGAACTTGTTGCCATCTGCCAAGATGCTGAAGATGAAATGAGGGTGGACATTTCAAGAAGACAATGATCCCAAACACACAGCCAAGGAAACTCTCAACTGGCTCCAGAGAAGGAAAATAAAGCTGCTAGAATGGCCCAGTCAGTCACTTGACCTGAATCCAATTGAAAATCTATGGAACGAAATGAAGATCAGAGTTCATAGAAGACACCCACAGAACCTTCAAGATTTGAAGGCAGTTTGTGTGGAAGAATGGGCAAAATCACTCCTGAGCAATGCCTGCGCCTAATTTCTCCATACAGGAGGTGTCTGGAAGCTGTTATTACAAACAAAGGCTTTTCTACTAAATATTAAATGAATTTCACCAAGTGTGTTCAATGCTTATTCCTTTTGTCATTCAACTTTATTAAATATGACTTGTTTTGGGAACACAGTTGCTTTAATTTCTTTGTGAGTATGGATTACTTGGGTTGTTACTGATATCTGGTGAAAATCTCAGGTCAATGACTCCATCAGAAATGTGTTTAATGAGAAAAATGTTGATGTGTTCAATACTAATTTTCCCCACTGTATATTTATTTACTGCTTTGTCTAACCAATTCTTATCTTATTATCTTATTTACTATTGCTCTGAGTGCTGCTGTTCCTTTGCTGCTGCAATCCTGCAGTTTTCCCAATGTGGGACTTACCTTACTCATAGACACACATATGGAGGAAGGCATTGTGTGTAACTGGTTTTCAACTGTTTTTTTTTTTTCTAATTAATCTTCAACTTTTTTCCCCATAATTTTTTGAAACTATTTTCTCAAAAACTGAAAACTCTTTTTCTCATGAATTTGCAAATGTTCTTGTAAATTTTTAACTTTTCACTCATGAATTTGTCACTTTAAAAAAAAAAAAAAAATGCTACTTTTTTCTTGGAAATTTGCAGCTTCTTTTTCTTAAAAAATAGTGACCTTTGTCCAATAAATTTGCAACTTTTCACTCACATATTTGTGATTTTTTTAATTGCTACCTTTTTCTTACCCCCCCCCCCCCACACACACACACGGAGGAGGGCATCGTGTATAATTTGTTTCTCAAGGAGCTGACGCTGAGAGCAAACAGTGTCAGGGTAGCGTGACGGTGCTCTTACATATTTTGATCATTAAACCCCCTGCTGTTGTATTTTGTGTAACACTCGGCCACCGACCCTCCGACGGATGCTAATTGAAACTGGCCAATTATGTGCCTGGGAAGGGTCGACAAGTTGCAAAGCAGACAGCGTCAGATTTAAGGCGAGTGTCGGGCAGTTCTCCACCGAAGCTTTAATGAACATTCAGTCCATGAAAGAGTCCGAGAGGAGAGGGGAGTTTCACGCTGACTGACGGAGTGTTAATTAACCCGCTATGAGGAGAAAGGAGGATCAATTTAAAAGATACGTCGTTGAAGAAGCATCGGCCGGCTGCTGAAGATAGAGGCTCACATGGTGGTGAAGGGACAGTTTGATTAGGAAACCCTGCTTAGGATAGAAGAAAAATGAAGTCACTCTACTAAAATGCATTCACACAGTTACGCTTTCAAGTTTAATTAGTGAATTTTGTATAGTAACATTTGAATAGCTCTGTTCACACCTTTTAAATCATTTTTAAAGGCACTCATGGGGCTACTATACATGTTGGCCTATTTGAAGTCTGTAATGTTTCTCCAACGTATTTTGCTAGTGGTGGGCAATTACTAAAAATTTTAATCACAGCTAATCTCTTGAAAATGCACGTTATTCATGATTAATGCCACTGTAAATGTTAATTCATATACAGTGGTGTGAAAAAGTGTTTGCCTTCTTCCTGATTTCTCATTTTTTGTATGTTTGTCACACTTAAATGTTTCAGATCGTCAAATAATTTTTAAATTAAGGTGTTTATTATTAAGGGGAAAAAAAATTCAGAACCCACATGGTCCTGTGTGAAAAAGTGATTGCCCCCTAAACCGAATAACTGGTTGGGCCACCCTTAGCAGCAACAACTGCAATCAAGCGTTTGCAATAACTGGCAATGAGTCTTTTAAAGTGCTGTGGAGGAATTTTGGCCCACTCATCTTTGCAGAATTGTTGTAATTCAGCCACATTGGAGGGTTTTCGAGCATGAACCACCTTTTTAAGGTCATGCCACAGCAGCTCGATTGGATTCAGGTCAGGACTTTGACTAGGCCACTCCAAAGTCTTCATTTTGTTTTTCTTAAGCCATTCAGAGGTGGACTTGCTGGTGTGTTTTGGATCATTGTCCTACTGCAGAACCCAAGTGCGCTTCAGCTTGAGGTCATGAACAGAAGGCCAGATATTCTCCTTCAGGATTTTTGGTAGACAGTAGAATTCATGGTTCCATTTCCCACATTAAATCTTCCAGGCCCTGAAGCAGCAAAACAGCCCCAGACCATCACACTACTACCACCATATTTTACTGTTGGTATGATGTTCCTTTTCTGAAATGTTGTGTTACTTTTACACCAGATGTACAGTGCATCCGGAAAGTATTCACAGCGCTTCACTTTTTCCACATTATATTAATGTTACAGCCTTATTCCCAAAGGGATTAAATTCATTTTTGTCCTAAAAAATCTGCACACAATACCCCATAATGACAACTTGAATTTTTTTTTTTTTGATTTTTGCAAATTTATTAAAAAAACCCCTCAGAAATCACATGTACATAAGTATTCACAGCCTTTGCCATGAAGCTCAAAATTGAGCTCAGGTGCATCCAGTTTCCACTGATAA
The DNA here is from genome assembly GCA_020510985.1 of Pholidichthys leucotaenia. Lineage (NCBI taxonomy): Eukaryota > Metazoa > Chordata > Actinopteri > Cichliformes > Pholidichthyidae > Pholidichthys > Pholidichthys leucotaenia. The sequence goes on along the minus strand of CM035840.1, from coordinate 308,696,820 downwards.
TCCTTGAGATGTTTCTACTGCTTAATTGGAGTCCACCTGTGGTAAATTCAGTTTATTACCTCCGCCAAGGAGGTAATGTTTTTACCGGGGTCTGTCTGTCTGTCTGTTTGTTACCAACATAACTCAAAAAGTTATGAACAAATTTTGATGAAATTTCCAGGAAAGGTGTGTAATGGCATGGGGAACAGATGATTAGATTTTGGTGATGACCTGAGAGTGCATACCTCCACCAAGGGCTTTGTTTGTATTTGTGCAGCAGGATTACACAAAAAGTACTGGATGGATTTGGATGACATTTTCACCAGAGGTGGTTCTTGGGCTAGAGAGGAACCCAATATATTTTGGTGATGATCTGAGAATGCATACCTCAGCCAAGGCTCTTATCTACTCACAGTGTGTTAGCAACAATACTCCAAAACTGAAGGACAGACTTTGATGCCATTTTCACCACAAGTGGCTATAGGCCTACACACAAACCCATTACATTTTGGAGGTGATCCATGACAAACGGAAGGAGCCTTGGCAGAGGTATGCGCTCTATGAGTGCTTTTCTAGATGGACATGATTTGGAAAGGCACACACCTGTCTATATAAGGTCCCACAGTTGACAGTGCATGTCAGAGCACAAACCAAGCATGAAGTCAAAGGAATTGTCTGTAGACCTCTGAGACACAGTTGTCTCAAGGCACAAATCTGGGGAAGGGTACAGAAAAATTTCTGTTGCTTTGAAGGTCCCAATGAGCACAGTGTCCTCCATCATCCATAAATGGGAGAAGTTCAGAACCACCAGGGCTCTTCCTAGAGCTGGCCGGCTGTCCAAACTGAGCGATCAGGGGAGAAGGGCCTTAGTCAGGGAGGTGACCAAGAACCCGATGGTCACTCTGTCAGAGCTCCAGTGTTGCTCTGTGAAGAGAGGATAACCTTCCAGAAGGACAACCATCTCTGCAGCAATCCACCAATCAGGCCTGTATGGTAGAGTGGCCAGAAGGAAGCCACTCCTTAGTAAAAGGCACATGGCAGCCCGCCTGGAGTTTGCCAAAAGGCACCTGAAGGACTTTCAGACCATGAGAAACAAAATTCTCAGGCCTGATGAGACAAAGATTGAACTCTTTGGCGTGAATGCCAGGCGTCATGTTTGGAGGAAACCAGGCACCGCTCATCAGTTTGAGTTGGTCTCTTTTTCATCACTTATTGATATAGTGAAGTCTCTGAAGCCGACAAATTGCTCACTGGATGTTGTTCGCACTGGAATACTGAAAAGGGTTTTTAATATTGTAGGGCCTGGTCTTTTGGTTTTTATTAATTCCTGCCTTAGCTCAGGATTTGTCCCACCTGCTTTTAAACATGCTGTGTTTAGGACCCTTCTTAGAAAACCTCATCTTGACCCTTCAGTTTATCTAATTTTAGACCCATTTCTCATTTGCCCTTTTTATCTAAGGTTTTAGAAAAAGTTGTTTTTATACAGTTGCAATCCTTTTTAGAAGACAATTCTATTTTTGAGAAATTTCAATCTGGGTTTAGATCTCATCACAGCACTGAGTCTGCCCTGCTAAAGGTGCACAATGATATTGTGATGTCTGTTGATGCCAAATGCCCGATGGTCTTAGTGCTGCTAGATCTTACAGCAGCCTTTGACACTGTGGACCATACTATCCTTTTGTCACGCTTGAATCATCATGTTGGCATCCATGGCACTGCACTTAAGTGGTTTGAATCCTACCTATCTAACAGAACTTTTTCTGTAATGATTGATGACATGTCTTCTTCTAGTGCCTCTTTCTCCTGTGGGGTCCCACAGGGCTCTATCCTTGGCCCTATTCTGTTTTCATTATATATGATGCCACTCGGGTCAGTAATAGCCAGGCACAACATGTCTTTCCACTGTTATACGGACAATTTGCAGCTTTATTTACCTTTGAATCCAGAACAAACAAACTCACAAAGTGTTCTATTGGACTGCATCACTGACATTAAGTTGTGGTTAAGCCAAAATTTTCTCCACTTAAATGAAGAAAAAACAGAATGTATTGTGTTTGGGGATACTGTAACGGCTGGCTTTGGTACCCTCTCTTTAAGGCTCAGTTCAGCTGTCAGAAATTTGGGGGTGATTTTTGACAGCCATTTAAAATTTGATAAACAGATTGACAATGTAGTCAAGATGAGATTTTATCAATTATGTCTGTTATCCAAAGCCAAACCTTTCCTGAGCCGTCATGATCTTGAGATAGCCATCCATGCTTTAATCACTTCTCGACTTGATTACTGCAATGCACCTTATGTTGGCATCTCTCAGTCTTCTCTCAGCCGCCTTCAACTTGTGCAAAATGCAGCGGCCTGTCTTTTGACCAACACACCTAGGCAATAGCACATTACTCCGATCCTTTTTTCACTTCACTGGCTTCCAGTCCATTTTAAAATTAATTTTAAACTTTTGCTTTTTGTTTTTAAAGCTCTTAATGGCCTTGCTCTGGTTTATATGTCAGAGATTTTGACTGTCCTTGACCAAGGCAGGGCTTTGAGGTCATCCAATCAACTTTTGCTGGATGTGCCTAGGTCAAGGTATAAACATTGGGGTGACCAAGCCTTTTCTGTTGTTGCCCCTAGACTCTGGAATAATCTACCCCCTGACCTACGTGCTATCTCTGACCTGGCCCTTTTTAAATCAGAACTTAAAACATATTTGTTTAAGATGGCTTTTAATACCCAGTAGTGGTGGCATTTGTTTTTTTTAATTTTATTCTTATTTTTAGGTATTTATTCTTATTTCTTTGTTTATGTTATTTGTTTTTAATGCTGTGTGTGTTTTTAATGCTGTTTAATTTTCTGTAAAGCACTTTGGTCACCTATGGGTTGTTTTAAAGGGCTATATAAATAAAGTACATAACATTACATTACATCACCAGACCAGTACCATCCCTACAGTGAAGCATGGTGGTGGCAGCATCATGCTGTGGGGATGTTTTTCAGCTGCAGGAACTGGGAGACTAGTCATGATAGAGGGAAAGATGAATGCAGCAATGTACAGAGACATCCTGGATGAAAATCTGCTCCAGAGCGCTCTTGACCTCAGTCTGAGGCGATGGTTCATCTTTCAGCAGGACAACGACTCTAAGCACACAGCCAAGATATCCAAAGAGTGGCTTCAGGGCAACTCTGTGAATGTCCTGGAGTGGTCCAGCCAGAGCCCAGACCAGAATCCAAATGAATATCTCTCAAGAGATCTGAAAATGGCTGTGCACCAACGCTTCCCGTCCAGACTGATGGAGCATGAGAGGTGCTGTAAAGAGGAATGGGTGAAACTGCCCAAAGATAGAGGTGCAAAGCTTGTGGCATCATATTCAAAAAGACTTGATGTTATAATTGCTGCCAAAAGTGCATCAGCAAAGAATTGAGCAAAGGCTGTGAATACTTTTGTACATGTGATTTCTTACTTTTTTGTTTTTAAAAAATTTGCAAAAATTCCCCAAAAAACGTTTTTCACATTGTCATCATTGAGTGTTGTGTGTAGGATTTTGAGAAAAAAAATGAATTTAACCCCTCTTGGAATAAGGCTGTCGCATAACAAAATGTGGAAAAAGTGAACCGCTGTGAGTACTTTCAGGATGCAATGTAATGGGACACACACCTTCCAAAAAGTTTAACTTTTGTCTCGTCAGTCCACAGAGTATTTTCCCAAAAGTCTTGGGGATCATCAAAATTTTTTCTGACAAAACTGAGACGAGCCTTTATGTTCGTTTAGCTCAGCAGTGGTTTTTGTCTTGGAACTCTGCCATGCAGGCCGTTTTGCCGAGTCTTTCTTATGATGGAGTCATGAACACTGACCTGAACTAATGCAAGTGAGGCCTGCAGTTCTTTGGATGTTGTTGTGTGGTCTTTTGTACCTTCTGGATGAGTCGTCGCTGTGCTCTTGGGGTAATTTTGGTTGGCCACCACTCCTGGGAAGGTTCACCACTGTTCCATGTTTTTGCCGTTTGTGGATAATGGCTCTCACTGTGGTTCGCTGGAGTTCCAAAGCTTTGGAAATGGCTTTATAACCTTTTCCAGACTGATAGCTCTCAATTACTTTGTTTCTCATTTGTTCCTGAATTTCTTTGGATCACAGCATTGATGTCTAGCTTTTGAGGATCATTTGGTCTACTTCACTTTGACAGGCAGGTCCTATTTAAGTGAATTCTTAACCACTTGCGCTCCGTTGTTCCGCGGGCGGGCAAGTCTCTGCGTCCTAGGACGCACGAGGTCATGCGCACTCAGACGCATAGTCCAGATTGTGGTGATGTAGGTGGTGTTGGCGTCCAAGCGCCACTGAAAAAAAAAGCTGCAGACACAGCCGCGAACAGATTAGTTCATCTGATTGACCTCTCATTCGACTAATAAGAGCCTTGAATTGGGTTTCTGAAACCTTGAAGAACCAATGAATGAAAACCTAGGAAGGAGGACCCGCCTACTGTGAATGCAGGAGCCAATTGAAGCACAGAAATTCGGGCTGGGTGAAAAGAGATTTACTGTTGCAGCAGATGAAAACAAAGGACGCTGGACGAACCTGCTACAGACCCAGGCTCACCCAGCAGCATGGAGAACACCCACAAGTGGGACCTGCACTCATTCCAGCAGAATAGACGTTTAGGATTCTCTTCCGTCATCATAGACCGATGGAGGCCGACGACAAAAGTCGTAAATCATTCGCCAAAACGGCAATAATGGAATTATGTTTTGATCGGGATCCACGAGCGGACCAACGTCGCGTTCGTCTGACAATGGGGAAGAGAAGTTCGCCAGGACTCTGCTGCTGTGAAGAGGTAAGGTGTTATAAGCTAAATTATTATTTCTCCCTGAAAACTGTAATCCAAAAATGACTTTTGACCGATTGGTAAATTACAACTGTACGGCACACGAAGTACGAAGTGCGTGAGCCGCGATAAACGGTTCATTTGCCATGTTCAGACCGTGAACGCCCCCCCCCCCCCCCGCTGCAGAAGAGGAGCGGGGGGGGGCGTTCACGGTCCGAACGCCTCCCGGTCCGCGGGGGGAAGCATATGAGTCTATTCCATCATGAAGCGATGGCCGTCCTCTGTAGCGAGGGGGGGGGACAACCCCCCCTACACACACACACACACACACACAGTAGTGAGGGGGGAGGGGAAGCCGCTGTGAAAACATGCAAGGAGTGTAATCCGTCATGTAGCGAGGGCCGAACTCCGTCCTTTGTTGCGGGGGGGGGGACAACCCCCCCACACACACACACAGAGACACAGCCCTGAATGTGACCTTTCATTAGAGCCCAAAATGAAGATTCTATATTGAATTATTCAAAAATTACAGACGTTTTTCCAAACTGTGCCATTTGGCACAATTTGGCACAGTTCCAAAACGCCTGGGAACAGCCTAAGAACAAAGCTGTGTAAAATATTCATTTTTTGTGGTATTGTTACCAAATTTGGATCTCAGCTTGATAATACTTGGTTCTACATTTCTGTTGCATTTTCCAGCCGGATCGGACAGCTGTGTGTTATTTGCAAGCATTTGTATCCAAAAAAACACCGTGTCCAAATTTATTTTCTTCAAGTTCAGTATGTTTAGATGACTGTAACTCAGTGGCTGGAGCACGTAGAGAGATCATGCTTTTTTTGCCAAAAAATTCAAAGTGTTTTCTTTTAAATGAGACCAACCCCATGAAGATGCTGCAAAGGGTTGAATAACAGCTTTCGATTTACTTTGGGCACATTATTTTTTGGCATTTTTAGGAAAATTGCCCGGAGTGCAAGGGTTTAATGGAGAACAGGTGTGGCAGTAATCAGGCCTTTGTGTGGCTTTAGAAATTGAAAATGTGATTAACCACAGTTAATTTATGTTTTAACCTGGGTGCGGGGGGGGGTAGAGAGAATCACTTTTTCACATATGGCCATGGTAGTTTTGGATAGTTTTTTACCCTCAATAATAAACACTTTCATTTAAAAACAGCATTTTGTGTTTACTTTTGTGATATTTGTTTAATATTTAAATTTGTTTGATGATCTGAAACATTTAAGTGTGACAAACATACAAAAAAAATGAGAATTCAGGAAGGGGGCAAACTACATTTTCACACCACTGTATATGTAACATAGGCCGAGGATAGGTAAAAACATAACCTGCAAGGTTCTTTAAAACCAAGTGAAGAGTCACAGGTGGCGATCAAAGGAGAAGCTTCAAAATGAGGATGTTTAAAGTGCTGATGACACGTTCTTGACTTCCTCTCATTTTTCAACACATAATACAATATGACAAAATAGGTTGGTCTGTGCATTTCTAAGTCAAACAGGCTTTTTTCATGCGAATATCCGACATTTCCATGAGCGCCACGTCACCAATGACGTCAGTGGCTGGAAAACCCCGCTGCCATGTAGTCACGTCATCAGGAGAACACAGCGCTTGGCTGCCCATTGTACACACAGGATGGAAGCGATTGAAAACATTGACGATGGTTCCAGCACATGTAGTCTGGAATTGGTTTGTGTTGTTCAATCTTCAGACGATTATAGTTCCGAAGAATGTGGTGATAATGAAGAATCTGGGGCATCAGACCGTATAGGTTTGAGCCGTGCCAAGCGGGCATCGTGCCAAGCCAATCACACTCAGAGAGTGACGGTGGAGAGGCACACATGCCAGCAGCAGCAGCAACAGAGACAAACACATGGCAAGGGAACACCAGTGTTATTCTTTTGTTACAGATATTGGAACAGTTTTTTTTTTATAAATATAATTTATTTAAACCCAATTTTTCAATAAAATCATAGCAGTGTATTCTCTGTGGCTCAGGCATCAGGTTTATTATGGATTATATTTTGAGTTCTTGTTTTTGTTTTGTACATGTGTTTTATGTGCATTTTGAGACACTTTCAGGTGGGTACTGTCCAAGATTCACCAGTCCGAACACATGCGCCCTCTCTCTTTGGCAGTCAGCTGTTCATGGTTTGTGTGCATCATCTGCCGTGTTGTCAGCCAGCCAATGTTGCCAGTGCTATCACGACGTGTTGGCCGCTCCACACAGCTGTGGTTCTGTTGCGCCCTTTGAAGCGATGTCAGCCCTGGGGTGCAACCGTGGTTAACACGTCTCCTCTCCATGTTCTCTGGGCGATGTCGGCCCTGAACGCCAACTGTGGATGTTTCTGTTTATTTTTGTGGGTCTTCACCTTTTTGGGAACTGTTGTCATCATTCTTATGTTCAGTACATGTGCTGTGGTGAATTCTGGGCGTAAATCCATTCATCATGACCCTCCGTGCGCTCTTACGCAGGGCAGGGAGAGGGAGGATGAAATAACGAGGATTTGCGGGCAGGGTTCACCACAGCACATTTAATACAGAAAGACAGACAGTTCCCTGAAAGGTGAAGACATACAAGAAACACAGACACATTTGCTGATGGCATTCGGGGGCCGGCATCGCCCAGCGAACGAATGAGAGGAGACGTGTTTGCCACAGGTGCGCCCCAAAGCCGACATCGCTTCAAGGACGCACAAGAGCCACGGTGAACATGGAGTGACTAGCACGTCGCGAGAGTGCTGAAAATACTGGCAGACAAACAGCACAGATGACAATACTATGAACCATTAGTGCATGACTGGCAAACGGCCGCGAAGGACACACACTGCTGGTGATGGTGTGAGGACCGGGAAACATGATCAGCGGGAGTTTGACTCAGCTGATGATAATGATAGAGGGGACGTGGCCGGACCGGCGAGAGTCAGCATGGGATCACAGAAAGTAGGTCAATGCTGCTCGTAAATCAGAATCAGAATCAGAATCAGAATCAGCTTTATTGGCCAAGTATGCACAACACATACAAGGAATTTGACTTTGGCTAAAAACTTGCTCTCGTTGTTCAGGTGGAGGATTTAAATACGGATTCAATGACAACAGAGTATGTACAGTAAATTACAGTCTGTCCACGTTTCTATAAAAGGATGCAAATATATACAGGAATATATGCAGTTATTTACTCAGACTAACCACACTTTGCAGAAATATATGAAAAAATATACAATCACACAGTATTTCAATGTGGACTCAGATTCAGTGATATAATGTGAATGAAGTAAAAAGCAGTGTGAGAGTTATGTGCAATGTAATAATGGATGAAAAGTCATGAGTACAGCAAACAGGTAGGACTAGGTGAATGTTAGGAGTTCATCAGAGTGATGGCTTGAGGAAAGAAACTGTTCCTGTGACGGGTGGTTTTGACCTTCAGTGATCTGTAACGACGACCAGAAGATAGAAGTTCAAACAGTTTGTGGCCGGGGTGTGATGGGTCAGCACAGATGTTTCCCGCCCGTTTCCTGGTTATGGACCGATATAAGTTCTCAATGGAGGGTAGGTCGGTACCAATGATCCTCTCCGCAGACTTAATGATCCGCTGCAGTCTGGTCTTGTCCTGTTTAGTGGCAGATCCAAACCAGACAGTGATGGAAAAGCAGAGGACAGATTGGATGATGGCGGTGTAGAAGACAACCAGCAGCTCCTGAGGCAAATCAAACTTCTTGAGCTGACGCAGAAAAAACAACCTCTGCTGGGCCTTTTTCCGGACAGTGTCTATATAGGAGGACCACTTCAGGTTCCGGGAGATTGTGGTACCCAGAAACTTGAAGGAGTCCACAGTGGACACTGTGCTGTTGAGGATGGTGAGTGGGGGGAATGAAGGGGGGTGTCGCCTGAAATCCACAGTCATCTCCACCGTTTTGGCTGGGTTAAGTTCAAGATGGTTCTGGCTGCACCAGAGGATCAGCTGCTCCACCTCCCGCCTGTATGCAGACTCATCATCATCCCGGATCAAACCGATGACTGTGGTGTCGTCCGCAAACTTCGGGAGCAAATCCATTAATTCTTCCCCTCCTCGTGTGCTCCTCCTGCATAAAAGCGCACAAGGAGCGGAGGAGGCTTATGACAGTTGGAGCTGAAGCATGTGATGTGGTCTTTCAAGGTTTGATGTTTATCTAAGCCTGCGATACAACGCGAAGGCACAGCCGTAAAATTAAAACAAGAAACCAGCGAAACTGTGAGCTACAAAGCTGCTGTCATTCCAGTCAACAACACCGGAGTCCATTCTCCTGCTTATGTGGTACACCCAAATAGGGCACCACATTTGGAAATAATACAGAGAGACTGTCATTTTATTTTTATTTTAAGAGTATCTAAATATATTTTGAGATTGTGGACGATCAAAAATATTAACATTTGATATGTAGCCCTGTATAAATATTTAAGAGTAAGCAGCGGAACCTTAGGCACTGCGGTCGTTCCACCCCAGGTAAACAAATAGGGTGCACTTCCGGCCCCCCCTTTAGTACTATCTGGAGAAAGACACGAGTGGTCCTGTGTTCTGTCTTTCAAAGACTCTTTTTGTATTTTACAGACTCTTTTTGTATTTTACAGACCCAAGAGCAGACGCGAAGGATCACGTCTTTTCACGCTTTAAAACTATTTCTTTTTGTTATTGGGGACACCTTCCCGGGACCAGTAACAGCCTATGTTAGGGGTCCCGGGAAGGTGACCACAATAACAAAAAGAAATAGTTTTAAAGCGTGAAAAGACGTGATCCTTCGCGTCTGCTCTTGGGTCTGTAAAATACAAAAAGAGTCTGTAAAATACAAAAAGAGTCTTTGAAAGACAGAACACAGGACCACTCGTGTCTTTCTCCAGATAGTACTAAAGGGGGGGCCGGAAGTGCACCCTATTTGTTTACCTGGGGTGGAACGACCGCAGTGCCTAAGGTTCCGCTGCTTACTCTTAAATATTTATACAGGGCTACATATCAAATGTTAATATTTTTGATCGTCCACAATCTCAAAATATATTTAGATACTCTTAAAATAAAAATAAAATGACAGTCTCTCTGTATTATTTCCAAATGTGGTGCCCTATTTGGGTGTACCACACGCTCCCCAACAACAAAAGTGGCTCCTGACACTTAACAGTAACAAATCAAAATCTCAACACTATTAAAGTCTCTATTCAAAAGTCTCTGGAACGTCTTTCTTTTCATCTTCAGGTATTATCCAAGATCTGATTAGTTTAATAGCAAGGAATAGCATACTGACATGGCAAGTAGTTAGAGGTGAAAGAAGGAAGATAAAAAGGTTGAGGATAGAAAGGAGGGTAGCACATAAAAGGATATGGTGTTGACTGCTGGACACTGACAGTGTTCACCGACGGACGAGTCTGGAAGGCTGGCTGGCCCAGGGACGGATAGGTGAACACCATGTTGGGTCGTCTCTGTCTGGTGGACTGCCTCAGACGTGGTGGTGACTCAGGACGACGGTCTGGCTCTGGACTGGGCACCAGCTCAGGATGAGCTGCAGGTCCGGGACTAGGAGCAGGAACATCTTGGTGGATATGAAGCACTTCCCCGTCGTCGTCTGGTTGAAGTTGGTCCACGTTTTGTTCGCTTTCCCTTTGTATTTCTTGTCCTTCTTCCGTAATATTGTCTCTTTCTTGTTCAGGTTGAATAGGAACTTGTACTTGTCTTTGCTGTGTTGTTCCCCGTCTTCTTTGTGACTCACATTGGACTTGGTCAACTGGACGTTGACTTTCTTGCAGGTGTCTAGGAACACAAAACCAATAGAGGGGTTCGTCTTCTTCCGAATCACTCGCCTCAGGACTGTTTGACTTTTCCAGTGTGTTTTGTCTTATATCGGTAGGTCTGTTGTTTCTCTTTTGTGACTTGGCAACTGGACTTTGAACGATGTCGACTGGTAAGTCGTTGACTTGGAGAAGCAAGTTTCTGTGCAGGGTACGGATGGGACGACTTCCTGTCTCTGGACTTACTTTGTAGACGGGGTTGTCTCCAACCTGCTCCCTCACGATGTAGACTGTTTGTTCCCAGTAGGGCCTTAGCTTGCCAGGTCCACCTCTTTCACCCAGGTTCCGCACAAGCACTCTGTCTCCTACTTGCAGGACTACACCTCTACATCGTTTGTCATAGTTTGTCTTTCCTTTAGAGCTTGACTGTTGACTGTTTGCACTTGCGATCCTGTACGCCTCTGTCATTTTCCCTTTCCATTTCTGAGCGTATCCATGGGCTGTCTCTGTGTCTTCTTCTGTCATGAGGCCAAAGAGAAGGTCTACTGGGAGGCGAGGATGTCTGCCGTACAACAGGAAGTATGGAGAAAAACCAGTGGCCTCATGCTTAGTGCAGTTGTAAGCATGGATGGTGTGAGGTAAGTGTTCCTTCCAGTTTAGTTTCTCTTTCTCTCTCAATGTACGTAGCATCTGCAACAAGGTCCGATTCAGCCTTTCGACCGGGTTACCTTGGGGGTGGTAGGGAGAAGTCCTTGAGTGGCCAACACCTGCTAGCTCTCTGAGGGACTTGAATAACTCGTTCTCAAATTCCCGACCCTGATCGTGATGAAGCTTGGAGGGGTAGCCGAATCTTGGAATGAAATCATTGAAGAGGCGGTCTGCTGCTGTCTTTGCGGCCTTGTTCTTGGTGGGGTAGGCTTGTGCAAACCTGGTGAAATGGTCGACTACCACCAAGATGTATTCAAACCCGCCTTTACAGGACTCTAGGTGCAGGAAATCGATGCATACTAACTCGAGTGGGAAGTTGGATGTTATACTGCCCATGGGTGCTCTCTCATGCGTTGCTGGCTTTTTCTGTTTTATGCATGGGCACTTCCTGGTGACATACTCCTCGATCTCTCGCTTCATGAAAGGCCAGTAGAATCGCTCACGGGCTAAGCTCAAGACTTTCTCCACACCGACATGGCCCATGTTGTTATGGAGATGGGTGAGAGCTACTTGTCTGTAGACAGCGGGCAGAACTAGCTGCTTGCGTTCTGTGGTTTTCCTATAGAGAAGGCCATTTTCAATGCGCATCCGACTCCACTCTCTCAACAGTCTCTTTGTGTTTATGTCAAGCTTGGCTTTGTCGTCTTCAGTTGGTGTCATATCTTTTTCTTTCATCTCCATGACTTTCCCGATGGCTGGATCTGCTCTCTGTTCTTGGACTAGTTTATCGTGGCCGATGAAATGCAGTGGCTCCTTGAGGGGTGAACTTGGTGAAGCAAGGCTGAGGGCTGCAATCCATGCTACATCACCTTGCTTGGCTCTTCTGCTCCCTTCCCATACTGCACCAACGGCTTCCTCTGACAGTTCTCCTGTACACTCTTGCATGAAGGCTTCAATGTTGAGTGGACAACGGGATAATACATCAGCGTCAATGTTTGTTTTTCCGGGGCGATATTTTATGTCAAAGTGGAAATCTGCGAGCTGTCCCACCCAACGATGCCCTACGGCGTTGAGCTTTGCAGTGCTGAGGACATACGTCAAGGGGTTATTGTCCGTAAAAACTGTGAAACTTGGGGCATAATAGAGATAGTCTCTGAACTTGTCGCAAACTGCCCACTTGAGGGCGAGAAACTCTAGTTTTCCACTGTGCAAGTGGTAGTTTTGCTCGGCAGGTGTTAGTGTGCGTGACCCGTACCCAATCACTCTCATCTTATTGTCTTGGTTTTGATACAGGACCGCGCCAAGGCCTTTCTGGGACGCGTCCGTGTGGAGTACGAAGGGCTGGGTGAAGTCAGGATACGCTAACACAGGTGGCTGGGTCAACATGTCAATCAAGCGCTCAAGGGTCTCTTGGTGTTCCTTGTCCCATTTCACTGGAGCTCGGGAAGACTGCTGTGGGTACTTTGCTCTGCCCTTGGATGGCTTGGACGGCAGTGTGTCAGACTTTACCTGGAGCAAGTCGTACAGGGGTTTGGCAATGCGCGAGAAGTCCTGCACATACGTCCGATAATAGCTCAGGAACCCCAAAAGTTGTCTGACTTCTCCAACTATTTGTGGCCTTCTGTGTTTGAGTGCCTGCACAGCTTCGATGTCCTTGGGGTCCACCCTCACTCCATCTTCTGACACCAGGCGACCGACATACCGAACCTCTCTGCGGAACAACTCACACTTCTCAGGCTTCAGCTTCGCCCCGTGGCGTTGCAAAGCTTGGAGAACTTTCCTCAGCACTTGGACATGTTCATTAAATGACTTGGAAAAACAGAGCACATCATCAAGGTAGGGTATGCAGCACTCATCACGGAGCGTGTCCAGCATTTCTTCCATGCTCCGCTGAAAGGCTGCGGGTGCGTTGGACAGCCCGAAGGGTATTCTCACCCATTCGTAGAGACCCCACGGGGTGGTGAATGCAGTCAGGTACCTTGAGCCCTCTGCGATGAAACCTTGATGGTAAGCTTTACCCTGGTCCAGGATCGAGAACCAGCTGTAACCACCGAGGGAGTCGGTGAGGTCCTGGATCCGGGGAAGCGGGTGTCTGTCGGGCACTGTTTTGTTGTTTAGGAGGCGGTAATCAATACACAGACGTAAAGATCCGTCCTTCTTCCTGACACAGATAACTGGGGCTGCGTAGGGTGACTGAGACTTTACGATCCATCCCTTCACTATCAGTTCCTGAATGTACTCTTTTACTTCCCTATACAGGGGCTTGGGGATGGAGGCGTAAGCTCTCTGAACTGGCGTGTCATCTTTGAGTCTGATTTCCATTTGCAAAGAAGGGATACAGCCAATATCAGTGCTATCGCGAGAGAATGCCTCGCACTCTTCCATCAGAACCTTTTCGACTGACTTTTGCTGATCTGGGCTTAGATGACTGAGATCGACCGGTGGCAACCAAGGCTCGGCAGGAGAGTCACCTTGGGCGGTCTTACTTAGTACCTCTGCTGTAGTTGCTGATGTCAGTATGGGCTGGGTTTCTGGTGGCTCTAGTGTATCAGTTTCAATGACTTTGGCGACATGTTCGATGGTGCCTAGGGCTGTTCTTTTCGGCAGGATTACTTCATGTTTGGAATGGTTGGAGATGGGGACCTTTACAAAAGGTCTTTGGGAATTGTTAATCTCCAAAAGTCCTTCCCCCACACTCAAATTTCTCAAAGCAATGTTCTCTTCAGCAGGTTCGTAAAGTACAAGAGGGTCAGAGATGTCAAAGTTCTGGGGCACCCTGCAACATATTTGTACTGCTTTGCCAGCTGGGATAATCATGTTGTCTTTACCGACTCTGAGTGTAACAGGATCACAGTCAGTTCTTTGCGGCACTTGAATGAAGTTTACCATGGCCACTACCTGGTCTTCGTCCATTCCAAGAGCTCTGCGCAGTAGACTATATAGTACTGTACTGGCTTCCTCATCTGTCCCTTGGCCTTGTATAATCACTCCCAGCACATTAGCTCCAACTAGTGGTTGGTTCAGTGACAGCTTACTGACTAGGAATGGCGCTTGTGCAGTGAGATTGGGATCTTCGTGACCCGCTAAAGTGACTGTAAGCTCGACCCATCCGTCATATGGGACTGCTTGGCCATTAACTGCATAAACCTCAAGCTCGTCGTTCAGCAGATCTTGGAGTGGTCTTACCACAGTGTTGGGTATGTGCTTTTTGACCCATTGCCTGTCAACTATACTCACTTGTGAGCCAGAGTCAAACAGCACTGTCGCAGGGTAACCACCGATTAGACATTTCAGCAGACTTTTCTTACCGACAAGGGGAGCTTGGTATTTGGTGGCACTCTGACAGGAGGGAATCTGACCTTTCCTTCTGTTGCATTTGACCTGCTTTCTCGGCTGCTTGCTCTGGTGCCTGGGGCACGGAGTTGAAGCTTCGGTAGAGGAAGAGTTTACTGGCTGGGACTTTGGCTCTGTACCGATCTCTGGCTGTCCCTTGACAGAGACCGATTCCCGTTTCCCTGATTCTTGGGTCGCTTCAGACATCCGACTGCTCTGTGTCCCGACTCACTGCATACAAAGCAATGACTGCACTCCTGTAAGCTTTGTTCAGTACATTTCGGACAGAGATAGGTTTTCTTTTGGTTAGCTGGAGGCTGAGAATGCTGAGGGGAGGAGTTTACAGCTTTCTGTTCCATGAAAGTTGCCACCATCTTGGTTAGAGTCTCTACTTGTGCAGCGAGTTGTTTGATTGTCTGTGAGGCTTGTTGGTCTTTGGCTGTCGTGTCCCTTGTTGCAATCACAGCGCTATGTGCTGACTTCTGACGAGGGGTTTGCCCTAACCTTCGCTGGTGCTCATTCTCATCACTGATAATCTTTGTGACCTCACTAAGAATCTCTACATCTGTTACATTGTTGTTTGATATAAGAGGTCTTAGTCGTTGCCGTAGGTCTGCATACTTCACTCCCAGACCTTGATAGACTGTGTGCAGAAACACTTCCTGGATTGTCCTTGGGTCATACGAGATGTCTGCATTGGCTTGTTTTGACTGAAAGATAAGTTTCTGTTTGAGTCCAATCATGCGATACAGGAATTGCTGAGGGGACTCCTGCTCAGTTTGTCGGGCGCACGTTAACTCCTGGAACATCTCTGTTGTTGCCTTTTCTCCAAGGTGGGATCGGAGAAAGCCCTGAAGTTCAGAAAGAACCAGTTCGTCTTTGAGCATGAGCATGTCCCTGAACGTGCCAGACTTTACAATTCTCAGTACCCCCCTCATGACCTCTGCTTCAGAAAATCCTTCTTTTAATCCTTCATTGATCTGTCTCATGAGACTGTTATAATTGATTTCAGAGCTGTTGTCTCCAATTTGTCCTCCAAAAGCCTTGAATTCTCTCCGAGGCAGGTAGGAAAGGTCTTTGAGAGTGACATGCCTTTCTGGACTTCCTTGTTCCCTTGGCTGCGGTTGTGAGTGGCTCTGACGACTGGGTGCTACAGGTGGTTGGAGTGTCACAACTTCACACAGTCTTAGTCTTTCTCCCAGTGTCTCATATGCTTTCCTCAGTTCCTCTACAGACTCTGCGTTTGCGTTCACACTAACTTGGGTGCCTGGTGGAACAGCAGATGGTGATGGTGGATCTGGCAACATCTTGGATGGATGAGGACTTGACTTGGTTGGTATTGCAGCCTGATCAGCTGAATGCGTGGTGGGGCCACTCGTTTGTATCACTTTAGTGAGCAGGTCATCCAACATCAGCAACTGACTCATTCCCTCATCTTCAAGTTTCAGCAGAGTTGGGGACCGTAGATATGCATTGACATAGTCCATACAGCTCTCATTATCGTCTTCACTGAACTGTGTGTCTTTGTCTCCAGCTGCTAGGCTCTTTGTTAGCTCGAAAAGATCCTTACTTGAGAGGGCAAACAAGCGTCCTCTGATGCTCCATATCAGTTCTTTTCGTGCTGTCGACATGGTACTTTAGCTATCTGTAGTTCGAGTGTTGTATTATTTGTACAGTGACTAGGCTGCGTTTTACCTTCTTGACAGCAGTGCAGTTCCACTTTTGGTTGAAGATCCTTTCTTTCTCTTTGATCTTCCTCCTTGGACACCCACTGACTGACGTGTCTGATGTAGCAGCTTGGCAACCGTTGTCTCGTAGTTCTGGTATCACTGGATCTTCCCTCGATGACTGTAGAGGAGAGATCCCGGACGAGCCCCCACAGTTTGTTACGGGTCCCGGGAAGGTGACCACAATAACAAAAAGAAATAGTTTTAAAGCGTGAAAAGACGTGATCCTTCGCGTCTGCTCTTGGGTCTGTAAAATACAAAAAGAGTCTGTAAAATACAAAAAGAGTCTTTGAAAGACAGAACACAGGACCACTCGTGTCTTTCTCCAGATAGTACTAAAGGGGGGGCCGGAAGTGCACCCTATTTGTTTACCTGGGGTGGAACGACCGCAGTGCCTAAGGTTCCGCTGCTTACTCTTAAATATTTATACAGGGCTACATATCAAATGTTAATATTTTTGATCGTCCACAATCTCAAAATATATTTAGATACTCTTAAAATAAAAATAAAATGACAGTCTCTCTGTATTATTTCCAAATGTGGTGCCCTATTTGGGTGTACCACACTTACGTCATGGTGGTGCCTCTCTCAATTCGGTGGGCGGCACCACAGTCCAGTCAGCGGCTGCGTTTTTTTGATGATAACTAGTTCATGCAGGCGCGGTTGTAAATATTATATTGATCATAGACAATGACTTTTGGGTTTACACAACATGCTAAAAAATGTCAAAAACGTGTCATCAGCCCTTTAAAGGAATTTTATTACAATAAAATACAGTCGTGAAAAAAATTAGGATACCCTGTATAAGCCTGTGTTTTGTTTTGTTTTATACATATTTTACATATTCAATTCAATTCAATTTAACTTTATTGATATAGCACCATATCACAGCAAAAGTAATTTCATAGCACTTTCAAATGTAGGAAACACCTGACAATTGCAGAAAGACCCAGCAAACAGACGATCCCCTGTGAGCAAGCACTTAGTGATGGTGGAGAGGAAAAACTCCCATTTAACAGGAAAAAACCTCTTGCAGAACCAGGCTCAGGGAGGGGCAGTCATCTGCTGCGACTGGCTGGGGGTGAGGGGATAGAGAAGATGAAAAGAACAGACATAAAGAGTGCAAACATTAATGGTGAGAAGCCAAGTACATTATTGGAGGTCACCCGGCAGTCTAAATCTATTAACAGCAAAACAAAAGGGGGGTTAAGAGACACAATATCCCTCCCTAATCGTAGGCTATATTGAAGAGGAAGGTTTTTACCCTATTCTTAAAAACAGAGATCGAGTCTGACTCCCGAACCCAGATTGGTAACTGGTTCCACAGGAAAGGAGCTTGATAGCAGAAGGCTCTGCCTCCCATTGTACATATGGATACAATGGGAGGCAGAGTAACAATTAAAAATAAATTTAAAGGCTTTTTTCAAATTTTCTGTCAAATATAATTCTAAACAAATAGTGAGGAATAAGTTAGGATACCCCCCATCGTTTTTAGGACACCCCCACATTCATTCCTACTTTAAAGGGCTAAAATAAATGTTAAAAAAAATGCAAATTAAAAAAAAAAAAGGTTAGACATAGATATGTGAACATTTCTTAGTAAATAACCAAATATTTAATTGTGTATCCTAATTTTTTCACATGACTGTATGTTCAAATGAATGCCCACTTAAATGAAAAGCCTGACCTAAAACCTAAGAATTAAAATTAAGTTAAATTAAGCTAAAACAGAATAAAGTACTAACTAAAAAGCTTAAGCTTAAAAAGACTAAAAATGGGCTAAAACAAGCGATAAAAGTCCTTAAAAGCTGAGAAGGAGGGTCCACTCTTCCAGGCAAGGCTCCATCTGTCTTCATGACACCGACGCCCTCAGCAAACCTGTACAGGGGAAGACACTTGCCAGCAGTATATCCAGATTTCTGTTGTCATAAACATTGTCATCATGGTCATGGTCATGGGGTGCTACTATCTGGGAACCAGGTACTCACAGCAAAAGCAGAGTGCCTCACTCTGCCTCTTGCTGTCTCTCGCCTGCAGCCCCCCAACTGCTCCACACTGAAGTGTCCTCCCCCAAATGCCGGCATCATGGTGGTCCTGGCCGTTACTGCTCCTCTTCCTCAGTCATGCCCTCCTTCTGCCATTTTCCTGGGACCAGTATCCTCCTCTCGTCAGCAGAGCTCTCCTCTGGCCGGTTGTCCTGGCAGGGCTCTCCTCCAGCCAGGGCCTCTTCTCAGGAAGGGCTCTCCTCCAAGCAGGCCATCATCTGGCCGGGCCTTCCCTCAGGCAGGGCTCTCCTCCCCAGGCAGGACTTCTTCTTCCTGGCAAAAAAAAGCCTTCCTCAGGACTGCCAGAGTGCCTCTTATGTGCAGCCACAGGTGCTGCACATCCCCAATCAACACAGGTGCTGCTGATTAGTAATTTGGGGAAGCACAGGGTGAAAGTAGAGAACATTTACAATTTAAAAACACACTGATTAAATGTAAAAAAACAAAACATGCAAACTATAAATAAACATGCAATATAAAACGATGTAAAACCAAAAAAACACAATAAAATACTTCCACCCCTTGATATATACGTATATATACTGTATATATATATGTGTGTGTGTGTGTGTGTGTGTGTGTGTGTGTGTGTGTGTGTGTGTGTGTGTGTATGGTGAATGATGATTCAAATCTTTAATCGTGATCACTCATTTCAAATTGATAGTTAACAGTGATTAATTGCACTTTAATCACAACTTTTTCTATATAATGCAACTTTAATTTGTTATTTTTGAAATTTTTCATGCTTATTAACATGGGAGGGGACAAATGTGCTTGCTTTCTGCAACTGAAGATTTACACTGGTGTGAAAAAGTGTTTGCCCCCTTCCTGATTTCTCATTTTTTTGTATGATTGGCTTTTCTCGGCTTCACTGTTAGGTTTGTGGAGAAGCTTTCATCTTTAGAGACAAAACCAATGGACCAGCGCCATCCAAGACCTGGGGCCTCACGTACAAAAACTTATGTGGATTTTCTACTGAACAATGACGTATGTTTAAATCAAGAAAACGCCGTAAGCAAAAACAATCCAGATTTATGAAACAGTGCGTACGCAGGAATCCAAGCACATTACCTTTGTACATCCCAAGCTACTGGAAATTGAACTCATGTGAGGAAATACCAGATTCTTCCCTTGAAGTGCCTCCACTTGAATATGCATTTAGATCCAAATAGATATGCAAATAGATATATACAAGCCCCTCACATTTATCTCCTGTATCCATGATCAAAAATAATGGATCTAATGGAATTTCACAGACTGAGTTGGAGGCACTCTTGAATGAGATAGAGGTACGTAAAAACATTTTGTTTGGCACGCTGTCCTGCAGCATTAGCCCCAGATACAGGTAATTTAATAGCCTGCTCACAGCCCTTTAAGATCAGTTTATTGTTGTGTTTACTGACGTCTGCAGTCGTCCTCAGAAGCGTCAGCTGATTGCTATGATTTGTGACCAGTCGGGTGGATCAGCTGGTTAAATAAAGGAAAACAGTAATGAAAAAGAAGACAATATGAACCTATTTAGTGGGTAGCCATGGTCACCTGTCAGTTGAAAGCAGATCATATTAGACTTGACAAGTACATATTTTAGGTCCAATATGCAAATCTCCTTTTTAGTTATATTCAACTTACATGGATTACACACACTATTAAATGAATGAAGTGCACCGGGGAAAGGGTGACACTGTTGCATTTCAAACATTACACGTCTTTATTGACATAACAACTGTACACACAGAGGTAATTGGGGACTTGGTAGAATGCTGTGAAACTGTAGTTTAATCAGCAAAAAAAGGAAGTCACTTAGTCAAACCCCAGACTTATAATGAATCCTTGAAGACAGGGTGATATTTGGGGGTGCACAGGCACATTGTGCATGAGGTGGGTTATTATTAGGACTGTTACATAAATGTATTCATCAAGAAGCCATCCATCCGCACAGTGCCAACTTATAGTTTGTTCCCAACAATGCTGTTCATTAGAATGAATTGTGCGTTGGACCAGGCCACCTTGCAACAATATTGGTTAGCCGCATTTGCGCATCACATGTAATTTGTACACTGATAGAATGGAAATATTTCCTGTTAACATACATATTCATCTTGTGAAGGTGATTTTATAGCAATGTGTGTGCAGTCCATTGCGCCGATTACATTAGGAAAACAGGCTCTTGCTGCAAATTGCACTTTGATATAGGCCTGTTCAACTGCATTGCATGGGAATATGATGCACTTGGGTGACAGCCGGATAATGCCATCCCACACAGCTGGCATAGCTCAGCTCAGGGTTGAGTGGGAAATTCCCGATGGGTCTGCTGGCTCCCTTTGGAATGCCCCTGTTGCCAGGAACCCCAGTGTTGTCAGCACCTGCACTGGGATGGGCAGAGCATGGCTTCTCACCATGTTGCGCTCCAAGAGCAGCTGTAGTTCTGAGCACAGTTCCACATGGACTGTGCATGGAAACTAAACAGGCTGACAAGTCAGTCATCATCCTGAGCCAGAAAATCTATTCTGTCTCTAAATACCCTTTCTCTTCTCATTGCACAATTTGACATATCCTCTAATGATGCTAGCACCATTGTTGTTAGAGGCATTTTCTGCACTTCTTTGTGCTTGCTTTTATATCCACTTATCTAATTGCACACACTTTGATGTTTGTTCATCATGTCTCTGGTTTGTACAATAATTTTCACATCATTATCAGTCTCCCAACATCACCTCTAAGGGTTGCCAACGGACCAATAACAGTAGAAACGTTCGTACGCCAACCATGAAGTGTCAGGGTCTGAGCTGGGCTGGAGGATCCGGTTCATGCTTTCAGTTTAGTCTTGTGCTTTTCTTTATATTATCCTGAATGTCATCACCATGTTTTTTTTTTTTCCCTGTCATGTTCTCCTGTGCTTTTATTTTGACAGTGTGCTTTGTTTACTTCTGTTTTCTCCTAGCTTGTTCCGTGGTTGCCCACAGCTGTTTATTATTTTGATTAATTAGTTATTAGTTAATTAGTTAATTAATTAGTTATGTGTTCTGAGCCAGAGGATTCTGCAGCAATGTGTCCTGAGCCTGAAATTTCTGCTGTTGAGGGCTCTGCAGCAGTGTGTTTTGCACCAGAAATTTCTGCAGCTGAGTGTCCTGCACTGAAAATTTCTGCCATAATGTGTCTGGAACCAGGAATTTCTGAAATTTCTGCATTTGTGTGTTCTGGTCCAAAGGTTAAGGTAGCCCTGCTGGCACCTCTGGAAACTGAAGTCATATTCTCACCCGTGGAGGGTAGAACGTCTGTGTCATCACCCCTTGAAGTTAAAACGTCTGTGTTGTCATTTCCTGAGGTTTTGAGTTCCTTATCATCTTTTGAGTTAAAGATTTCCATGTTATCTTGTGATCCCATAAATCCTGTGTTTTCTTTAGAACAAGAGAGCCCTGTTTTGAAATCCTTGTTATTCTTGGTACGGGTAGACCCTGCGTTATATTGTGAAGTGAGAATTCTGTATTTAAATTTCTACTATCCTTGGTACATGATAATCCTGTGTTTTCTGAGCTAAGGGCTCATGTGTTTTTTTCCCTGTTTGGTGGCCCTGGGACTTTGGCAGGCCACCCTACCCGTTTTTGTTTTGGTTAGGGTCCTGGGACTCTGACCCAACTTGTTTTTGGTCCGGTGGCCCTGGAACTTTGGCAGGCCACCTGACCTGTTTTTGGTTTGAGGCTGTGGACTTTAGTTATGTCCCACTAACTATGTCGTCTGGTTTTGGACTTTGTGGGTGTGTGTGGATTTGTTTTGTCTCATCTGGCCTGTTACCCCCCACCGCCCACCATGAGAGGGTCTTTTTTTTTCTTTGTTTTTTTGTTTTGGTGTAACCTTTGGTGTGTCTGGGATCCACCTCTTAAGGGAAGGGGGACTATGTCAGGGTCTGAGCTTGGTTGGAGGATCAGGCTCATACTTTAAGCTTAGTCTTTTGTTTTTCTTTATTATTATTCTGAATGTCATCACCGTGTTTTTTTCCTGTCATGTTCTCCTGTGCTTTTATTTTGACAATGTGCTTTGTTTACTTCTGTTTTCTCCTAGCTTGTTTCGCATTGCCCACAGCTGTTTATTATTTTGGTGAATTATCCCTGCATGGAACACACGCTTCTGCTGGTTCTGTATCCGGCCTGTATCCTATCCTGCCTTTCATTCTTGATACATCTGAAATTTTCCGTGGAAAAGGACGTATGCCATGTTTTTGTGTGTACCCTTTGTACATGAGTACCCTTTGTACATGAGGCCTCTGGTCCCCAACCCCAAAACTTCCAGGACAGAGAATTGTCCCCCCCAGTATCATCATAAACTTTTCTATATTTTGTTACATACCTGAATAGCATGACTCTGAAGAACCAATTTTAAGCAGAAATGCAAAAAAAAAATAAAAATCTTATAAATGTCCAACTTTTTCTCATAAACTCGTAACTTTTTTCTTAAAAATTTGTGACTTTTGTCCCATAAATTTGCTAATTTTTTTGTGTAAATTTTTAACAGCTTTCCTGTAAATTTTCAACTTTTTTTTCTCTTAAATTTACAACTTTTCACTCGTAAATTTATGACTTTTTTCTTGTAAATTTGCAACTTTTATATGACTTAAAAAAATGCTACTTTTTTCTTGCAAATTTGCACCTTTCTTCCTGTAAATTTCCAGCTTTCTCCTGAAAAATTTGTAACTTTGTTCTCATAAATCTGTGGCTTTTTTTTTTTTAAATACTTCCAACTTTTTTCTTAAATAACTTTTGGAACTTTTGCCCCATAATTTTGCAAATTTTTTCTTGCAAATTTTCAACTTTTTTCCTGTAAATCTGAAACTTTTTTTGCATAAATTTGTAACTTTTCACTCAATATATTTTTGACTTTTTTAAATTATTACTTTTTTCTTTTAAATTTGCAACTTTTCATGTAAATTTCAACTTTTTATCAGAAATTTGTGGCTTTTTTCTAAAAAATATGCAAACTTTTTTCTCACGAATTTGCAAATTTTCTTGTAATTCTGTGTCACGAGCTGATCTCTGGAAGTTCTACCAGGCCCAGTCTCGTGGCTTTTTCCTTGTATTTGTATATAATTGTTGTATTTTGTGCCTTTTGAGTTTTAGTACTGCTTTCTATTTTTCTGTTTAGGCTTCAGTTTTGTTATGTTCATGTTTCATTTCAATTTCCAATTATTACCTCCGCCAATTTCCAATTATTACCTCCAATTATTACCTCCTCCTGGCCGAAAGGCCAGGAGGAGGTAATGTTTTTTCCGGGGTTTGTCTGTGTGTTTGTCTGTGTGTTTGTCTGTTTGTCTGTCTGTCTGTCTGTCTGTCTGTCTGTTTGTCTGTTGGTTAGCAAGATAACTCAAAAACTTTTGGACGGATTTCAATGAAACTTTCAGGCGTTGTTGGAAATGGTACAAGGAAGAACTGATTAAATTTTGGGGATGATCCGCATCACTGTCTGCATACAGGAATTTTTTAAAGCATTTTTCCACACTGTGACATACGGCCATTTTCAACATGTGCGCAGGCGCAATGGAGGACGCTGGGCGTCATGTCTGACCAACACAAACTCCGCCTTCTTCAACGTTTTAGCCACAAAAGCATGCGGAAAACACTGGTGGCCTGGGCCCGCCAGCGTGCCTGTGCCAGTCATAGGCGCTGCGCACATTGCGCTGGTCGTCGTGTCTGACCAACACAAACTCCATGTTCTTCAACGTTTTAGGCACAAAAGCACGCGGAAAACACTGCTGGCCTGGGCCCGCCAGCGTGCCTGTTTTTGCGCCACGCTGCAAAACCTGACACGGCCACCTGTCCGCCGCCCGATTATTTGCCACAAATTCCCCGCCCAGCTATAGGCGCTGCGTAAAAATGACCTCTCTGCCGGGGAAGATTCTAAATTCTGTTTTGCCGCGGAGCGCAACCCCAATATAATATAAAACCCACGGCAACCTGTCTAACCAATCTGCATCCGTCAGTGGAGGAGATGGACACACCAACACTTCAGTTTATTACCTCCGCCAAGGAGGCAATGCTTTTACAACCGTAAAACGGGGCTATAAGGGACGGCGGGGTAATATGGGACACTTTTCTAAATGTAATTCTGCTTTTTTAATTTTGCTTCCGCCTAGATTTGATGAAGGATTCATGGATATTTGACAATAACAACACAACTCAGCGTCCTGCTCAAAATAAAAAAAGCAGAATTACATTTAAAACATTTCCCAGAAAAGTGTCCCTTATTAACCCACCGTCCCTTATAGCCCCGTTTTACACTACTGAACCACTAATCCTATCACTATCACATTGATTTTCATTCATTAATTGTCTGTTTATTGCACTGTCCATGTCAAATAAACAAATAATCATTGTGAATCCAATTGCTAGTCATATCTTTTCATGCACAGGGAATCTGAAAACGTACACACAAACACTGTATGGGGGGAACTGTGCCGCTTGGCGGAGGTCTGCGCTCTCCGAGTGCTTTTCTAGTCTTGGCAATATTACACAAATGATAGAAGGCAGTCTTAGAAACAAATTTAATATGTGAATTGAAGGACAGATCTTGATCAAAAATAATTCCAAGGTTCCTCACAGAGCTATTAAGAGAAAGAGTAATCGCATCCAAACTGAAAGTTTGATTTGGAAAGGTATTTCTAAGGTTTTTTGGACCAACAAGAATGACTTCAGTCTTATCTGAATTTAATAGCAGGAAATTACAAGTCATCCAAGCTTTGTTTTCGTTAAGACAGGCTTCCAACTTGGCTAATTGATTACTATCATCTGTCTTCATTGACAGGTATAATTGTGTATCACCTGCATAACAATGAAAATGTATACAGTGCTTTCTAATAATGTTGCCTAACGGAAGCATATATAAACTAAAAAGAGTAGGGCCTAGCACAGATCCCTGTGGAACTCCATGACTAAGTTTTGAGTTGAAAGAAAACTTATTATTGACATGAACAAACTGGAACCTATCAGATAAATAAGATCTAAACCACTGCAACGAAGTTCCATTAAGTCCAACATAGTGTTCTAATCTATCAAGTAGAATATTATGATCGATAGTATCAAAAGCTGCACTAAGGTCTAAAAGGACAAGTACAGAAACCAGTCCATTATCAGATGCGATGAGGAGGTCGTTAGTGACCTTCGCTAAGACTGTTTCAGTACTATGATGGATTCAAAACCCAGACTGAAACTCTGCAAATAAACCATTTCCCTGCAGGTGGTCAAATAATTGCGTAGCAACAACTCTTTCTAAGATTTTTGAAATGAAAGGGAGATTAGATATTGGTCTATAGTTAGCTAAAGCTCCTGGATCTAGCGTTGGCTTTTTGAGTAAGGGTTTAATTACAGCCGTTTTAAAAGCCTGCGATACATAGCCTAAAGTTAATGAAGAATTGATTATATGAAGAATAAAGCTACCAATAAATGGGAAGACTTCTTTAAATAACCTGGTAGGAATAGGGTCTAAAAGACAAGTTGAAGGTTTGGATGAGGAAACTATTTTGTCTAACTCACAAAGGTCGATTGGAGTAAACTAATTAAGACAGACATCAATTGAAGGAATTGTAGCAGTTACTGTATTTAAGTTAACTGTGGGAAGAATCTGATTTTATCTCTGATGGATGAAATTTTATTATTGAAAAAGTTCATAAAGTCCTGACTAGTAAGCTCTAAGGGAATGCTAGGATTGACAGAGTCCTGACTCTTTATCAACCTGGCTACAGTACTGAAAAGAAACCTGAGATTATTCTTGTTCTCTTCTATTAATGCAGAATAATAACTCATTCTAGCTTTTGTAAGAGATTTTTTAAAAATTAAAAGATGATTTCTGCAAGCTAAATAGATTTCATCTAAATTAGTGGAGCGCCATTTTCTTTCTAATTGACGAGTCTTCTGTTTTAAGCTACAAGTTTCTGTGTTGAACCAAGGAGTTAGAAATCTCTGATTAGACTTTTTCTTTTTTAAGGGGGCCACCAAGTCTAGAGTCTGATGCAGAGAAGCTGTAACACTATCCACCATGTTATCAATTACAGAAGGAGCAAGCTGTCTATAGCTTATTTCCGTTGTGTTGACACATGGCATAGAGGAAACAATCTGCATAAATTTGGTAACAGCATCATCTGAGAGGCATCTACTATAGTAATATTTTTCTTTAGGAGCCAAATAGTCAGAAGTAGTAAAATCAAAGGTTAACAGACAATGGTCTGACAGTACAGGGTTATGAGGAGACACTGCAAGATTTTCTATTTCTATGCCATATGTCAGAACAAGGTCCAACGTATGGTGGAGATAATGAGTAGAATTTCCTACTTTCTGAGAAAACCCAATCAAGTCTAATATTGAATTAAATGCCACATTAAGGCAGTCACTATCTACATCTACATGTATATTAAAGTCCCCTACTATAATTATTCTATCAGATTTCAGCACTAAATCAGCTAAGAAATCAGCAAATTCGGATAAAAATTCTGAGTAGGTTGATGGAGGACGATAAACTATGGCAAATAAAATTGGATTTGGCCTAAAATTGCTAAAGTGCCCAATACTGAGGACCAGGCCCTCAAAGGAATTATAACATGTTTTTTGCTTTACATTAATTAATAGTTTGGAATGGTAAATTGTTGCTACTCCTCCTCTACGACCAGAACTTCTGGGTTTTTGACAGTTTAAATAACCAGAGGGAGTTGATTCACTTAAACCAACATAATCCTCTTGCCCTAACCAAGTCTCTGTAAGGGATATCAAATCAATCTGATGATCAATTAACAGATCATGGACTAACAGAGACTTGGGAGTTAGAGACCTAATATTTAACAAACCGCATTTAATTTTTAAATTATGAGGAGGAACAGAGGCAAAATCATTCAATTTAAAGGCTTCATGTTTAATTTGAGTTTTACCAGCTTTTTGCTTAATCACTTTGGGATGCTTATATATTATATTTTTATTTACTTTGGAGGGAGCAGACAATGATTCTCTGATGGGGAAGACAGGGGCTAAGTTGAGGGGTGGCGGATGAAGAGGAGCTGCAGAGAAGCGTGTAAGACTGCGACTGTGCTTCCTGGTCCCAACTCTGAGTAGTCAAGATTTTGGAAATTTGGATAAAAAAGATGCCAGATTGTTAGATAAATGAGACGCACCATCCAAAGTGGGATGGACGCTGTCTCATCTCATAAGACCAGGTTTTCCCCAAAATGAGCTCCAATTGTCAATGTAGCCCACATTGTTTGCAGGACACCACACAGACAGCCAGCGGTTCAAGGATGACGAGCGGCTAAACATGTCCTCACTGGTCAGATTGGGGAGGGGCCCAGAGAACACTACAGAGTCCGACATTGTTACCTCCGCCAGGCCGAAAAGGCCAGGAGGAGGTAATGTTTTTGCCGGGGTTTGTCTGTGTGTTTGTCTGTTTGTCTGTCTGTCTGTCTGTCTGTCTGTCTGTCTGTCTGTCTGTTGGTTAGCAAGATAACTCAAAAAGTCTTGGACGGATTTCCATGAAACTTTCAGGCGTTGTTGGAAATGGTACAAGGAAGAACTGATTAAATTTTGGGGATAATCCGGATCACCGTCTGGATACAGGAATTTTTTAAAGCATTCTTTAACACTGTGACATACGGCTATTTTCAACATGTGCGCAGGCGCAATGGAGGGCGCTGGTCATCGTGTCTGACCAACATAAACTCCGCGTTCTTCAACGTTTTAGGCACAAAAGCACGCGGAAAACACTGGTGGGCTGGGCCCGCCACCATGCATGTGTTTGCGCGATGCTGCAAAAGCTGAGACGGGCAGCTGTCCGCCGCCGGATTATTTGGCAGAAATTCCCCGGCCAGCCATAGGCGCTGCGCAAAAACGAGCTGCTCGGCAGCGTGCTGTGTGCCTGTGTTTGCGCAACGCTGCAAAAGCTCAGATGGCCAGCTGTCCGCCGCTGGATTATTTGGCAGAAATTCCCCGGTCAGCCATAGTAGCTCCGCAAAAAGAAGCTCTCTGCCGGGGAAGTTTCCAAATCATCTTTGGCTGCGGAGCGCAACCTCAATAAAGATAAAGATTAGATGTACCACGAAGGTCGAGTGCAAGCAAGATGTTTGTGTCTGTGAACATTCCGTCTTTTGGCGAGTTGATACGTAATAATGTTTACAGTTTGATGAGAAGGTTGCTGCCATGTAACAATCATCTTATATCAGCAATTGTCAACTCGTCACTCACACTTCACTCCAGCATTTGGAAGTGGTGGCGTTCCATTTTATATTGAGTCCAATATTGTATGTTATTGTTGTTACAAGACCGCCGACTGTCTGCTGATCTGTATATACTTTTATTTATTTATTTATTTATTTTCTACTCATTTTAGTTCTGCATTTAATATGAACCCTGAGTTTGAAATAAACGTTTGAATTTTGAATAAAACCCACGCCAACCCGTCTACCTAATTGGCATCCGTCAGTGAAGCCCTCAGTGCTGCTTTCAGTGATCTAAAACGCTCACATAACCCATTGGCCTGTGGGTTGTACGCAGTTGTGTCATGACTTCATTTGTTTTTTCTTTTGAATTCTTGGATGGAACATGGGTGGGCAATATAAGCTGCGGATTCAGCCATCACATATTTCGGATAACTTATGTTTAATTGTATAATCAGAGGAGCTATTGTCTAATTTCACCTTGTTGGATTTTATTACCCCCTTTGTTATATTATTCACTTTCTTTTAACCTGTACTCTTAATCTATTCGAAATAAAGATTAATTCATTCATTCATTCAATTGCAACGCCCCCAGCCTGGGAGTTTGCAGATGCAGGACATGGACACAACACCAACACTTCAGTTTATTACCTCTGCCAAGGAGGTAATGCTTTTACTACTGAACCACTAATCCTATCATTGTGAATCCAATTGCTACTCAGATGTTTTCCTGGTCAAGGAATCTGACAACGTACACACAAACACTGTATGGGGGGAACTGTGGCGCTTGGCGGAGGTCTGCGCTCTCCGAGTGCTTTTCTAGTTTTAGTCTGTTTTTGATGATGTTTATTCCTTGTATTTGTCCTTTGATGTTCTTTCTGTGGGTTGACAGCTGTCAGGCAGTGTTTCCGGTTTGGTGCTCTGTGTGGGCGTCACCCTGTCAGCTGTCACTCCTTCCTCATCTCTTCCAGCTGACCCCAGTCTTCACTCATTGTTTCCTTTTTGCCCGCTCATGTGAACCCACACCTGTCACCACTTATGTATATGGTTTCTACCCTATTTAAGGGGGGTTATTTTATTCCCATTTGCCACTGCCTTGATTCGTCAAATGTATCTACTAGCCTCTCTTCGTCTCCACCAGAGCCTATTTCTGCTGTGGTGCTCTATTCTTTTTTTTTAACAGTAAGTTTTCTCCCTTAGTGTTATTTTGTATTTTGAGCACCTTGTTGAACTTTACGTTTGTTGTTTGTTTTTCAATAAATTGCCCAAACTCACAGTTTCAGCGCGTGGGTCTCACGTCTCTGCCCCGAAGGGCATTTATGACATTTTGCAACTTTTCACTCATAAATTTGTGAATTTTTTCTAAAAAAAATATGCTACTGTTTTTCTGGCAAATTTCCTGTAAATTTTAAACTTTTTTCTCAAAAATTTGCAACTTTGCTCTCATACCCAGTCAGTTCAGTCAAGTCATGGGCAAAGTTTGTACCCAGCTACTTGTCATGGTCTGGGCATTGATATTGTCCGCGCTCGGGTCATGCAGTATTTTCACACACGCATAATGCTGGTCTCCCCAACGTTCGGCTGGAGTCCTTATTCCCCGGCTCCAGTCATGCTCGTGTTCTCCTTATTCTCAGTAAGTTTACTCCCGTTATCCTGAGGTTATTATTACTGTGCCTTTGCTGTTGTTGTTATTTGTGTTTTGCCCCACATGGATCTTTATTTTGTATTGTGTGCCTTTCTTTAATAAATATGCAAACTCAACGGCTGCCTATAACGTCTCATTATTTGCCTGCGAGGACCACACCATGACAGTAGGTCGCAGCCAAACGAGACGCCAGTGACCGTGAGTTTGCTTTATTTTGGGCTGGTAGTTTTTCCCTTTTCTTGGTGCTTGTATTTTTTTGACAGTATGTCTGCATTCGAGCGTGGGTTCTGCCCCAAGTGGTTGTGGGAGGTGGATGGCTACCTGGCCGATGCTCGCCTCCTTATGCCCACCTACGCTGCATACGAGCACCTGGATCTCGCCCCGAGGACATTGTTAAAATATCACCTAGCCTCCTTTCCAGAACGGAGGGAGAGAGTGACATGGATTGCGGCGCTACATGAGCAGATAGAGAGGGCGGCCAAGGAACACTCACCTCCTCCCCGGAATACGGCCGTTCCGACGAGGGAGGAGATCCGCGGACTGGAAGAAAACTCTGGCAAGAGGCTGACGGTGAGGCATCACTGCTCCTTGCCTCGGGATTCAGCTCCTGTCACCCGTCCAGCCCAGGTGCGGGGATTCCCCAATCTTCCCTCCGCCTCGCCCTCTGCCAGTAAACGTCGTCACCGCACCATTAACAAGCCTCAGCGAGAACCCCGTCCAGATCCAGTTCTGGGTAGCTGCACGAACTCTGTCTCCCAGCCAGCTGTAGCCTCTGCATCTCATCAGAGGGGTAAGACAGCAGTGTCCTCCGGGTTGTATGTTCCTTGTCCCCGTTCCACCTCTGCTGCTCCTCCCTCCTCCTCGACGCTCTCCCCAGCTGCTGTGAGCTCCACGAGTCCACCTCCGGCTGCTCCCATTCTCAATCCGGTGCAAGCGGCTCTTCTTCGTCTTCCCGGGGGGCCCTCCGTTACCATCCATCGGGGGAAGGGAAGAACCAAGCCCACTGCAGCAGTTTCCATCGGCCCTCAGTGGAGCAGGCAAGTGTCTCTTCATTCTTTTCCTTCACTGGGTGAATTGCCTTGTCTGATTCCTGGGGGTGGAGTTCGGGGTTTACAGTCCCCCAAGCTCCCTCCACCTGCTGCAGTTATTAATTATGAACCTGCTACCTCTGTGTCTCCTCCCCCTGAGCATTCCCCAGTGCCAGGACTACACCTCTGGACGAGGAAAGAGCCTGCGGCCCTGGAAAGCCTGGTTCCAGCCCCGCAGCCATGACATGGGCAGAGGAGGAGGGCGGACTGCCACTTGGAGCCTGCGCCGATGATCAAGTGTCCCCGGGTCTTCAATGAAGAACAGTCCGACCCAGCAAGTCACGGATCCCCTGCCACCACGCCGTGCGGGCCTTCAGCGTGGACGTCAGCGTCAGGGAATTCCCAGACTGTGGACACCATCATGCCGGCTGCGGAGCCCACCGCAGTCAAGTGAAAGCCAGAACTGGACCTTCAGTGCACTGAACTCGGATTGTCGAAGTCCTGGGCTGCAGTAGAGCCCGAGATCAGGCAAGTGCTCTATTTTGTCTTCCTTTCTTCTATTTTGGAGCATTTTTGCCTGTCTCTCGGGGAGACGAGCCGGGCGCAGCAGTCCGCTGCGTCCGAGCTTGTCTCGCTGGGCTCTGCCGCTGCTGGTGATTCTGATCCCGGTTTTCTTTTCTCCTCTGAGCCTTCTCCCAGGGTCGCTGGTGACGAGCCTGTTCCGGTCGTCGCCTTGGAGGTTCTGGGTTCGTGTCTGGAGGCCATCCCTGGTGCTGCGCCGGCCCAGTCGGGATCCATCATGGGTAGTGTTCCGGCCCAGTTAGGATCCGTCGTGGGTGCTACTTTGACCCAATCGGGGTCCGACGTGGGTGCAACGCGGACCCAATTGGGGTCTGTCATGGACGCTGTTCTGGCCCAGTCGGGGTCCGTTGTGGGTGCAGCATGGCTCCGCTCGGGATCCGGCAAGAGCGCAGCGCCAGTCCATGTGGAGTTCGGAGAAGGAGCTGCAGATCCTCCTATAGCATCTCATTAGTGGCCCGCGAGGACCACACCATGACACTACTGGTGTTGATGTCAGACGAGGACAACATCAGCTCCTACTTACAACTCTTAGACAAGTGCTTTGGCTTTTTTATTAAAAAAAAGTCAACTTTTTTTCCTGTAAATTTTCAGCTTTTTCTCATATATCTACAACTTTTTCCTCATAAGTTTGTTCCTTTTTCCTCATGAATTTGCACATTTCTCTTGTAAATTGGGTGAGATCGTCACTTCCTTGTGGTAACGTATCGTCACTTCCTGTTTTGCTGTCTGCCTGTGTGGTTTGCTCTCCAGCTCTCGAGCCACTAGCTGTGGCTACTAGCTCTCTTTCCTCTCCTCCTCTGGTGTGCTCTCTCTGTCAGATGTTTAGCTACACCTCTGCCTCTTTTAGTGATAACGGTAAATGTAATAAATGTTGTCTTTTTGAGGCGCTCGAGGCGAGGTTGTCTGATTTGGAATCCCGGCTCCGCTGCATTGAAACACCGTCTGCGCCAGTTAATCTCGACGGACGCCCATTAGCTGCAGCGGAGCTAGCTAGCTTAGGTCCCCCTGTCACCGGTTCCCCGGCTCTCCTCAGCAGCGAGGAGACTGGGTGGGTGACGGTGAGAAGGAAGCCTAGTCGCAAAGCCCCGGTTCACCACCAACCTGTTCACGTTTCTAATCGTTTTTCCCCGCTCAGCGACACACCCGCTGAGGAAAAAACTCTGATCATTGGCGACTCTGTAGTCAGAAACGTGAACCTAGAGACTCCAGCGGCCATAGTCACATGCATTCCTGGGGCCAGAGCAGGCGACATCGAGTCAAATTTGAAAATGCTGGCTAAAAGTAACTGTAAATATTCCACAATTGTTATTCACGCCGGCATTAATGACATCCGTCTCCGGCAGTCGGAAGTCACGAAACTTAATGTAGAATCGGTGTGTGAGTTTGCAAAAACGATGTCTGCCACTGTAGTATTCTCTGGGCCCCTCCCCAATCTGACCAGTGATGACATGTTTAGCCGCTCGTCATCCTTGAACCGCTGGCTGTCTGTGTGGTGTCCTAAAAATGACATGGGCTACATTGACAATTGGAGCTCTTTTTGGGGAAAACCTGGTCTTATGAGACGAGACAGCATTCATCCCACTTTGGATGGTGCTTCTCATTTATCTAACAATCTGGCATCTTTTTTATCCAAATTTCCAAAACCGTGACTACTCAGAGTTGGGACCAGGAAGCAGAGTCGCAGTCTTACACGCCTCTCTGCAGCTCCTCTTCATCCGCCACCCCTCAGCTTAGCCCCTGTCTTCCCCATCAGAGAATCGTTGTCTGCTCCCTCCAAAATAAATAAAAATATAATGTATAAGCATCCCAAAGTGATAAAGCAAAATATTGGTAAAACTCAAATTAAACATAAAGCCTCTAAATTGAATGATTTGGCCTCTGTTCCTCCTCATAATTTAAAAATTAAATGTGGTTTATTAAATATTAGGTCTCTAACTCCCAAGTCTCTGTTAGTCCATGATCTGTTAATTGATCATCAGATTGATTTAATTTCCCTTACAGAGACTTGGTTAGGGCAAGAGGATTATGTTGGTTTAAATGAATCAACCCTCTCTGGTTATTTAAACTGTCAAAATCCCAGAAGTTCTGGTCGTGGAGGAGGAGTAGCATCAATTTACCATTCCAAATTACTAGTTAATGTAAAGCAAAAAACATGTTATAATTCCTTTGAGGGCCTGGTCCTCAGTGTTGGGCACTTTAGCAATTCCAGGTTAAACCCAATTTTATTTGCCATAGTTTATCGTCCCCCATCAACCTATTCAGAATTTTTATCCGAATTTCCTGATTTCTTAGCTGATTTAGTGCTGAAATCTGATAGAATAATTATAGTAGGGGACTTTAATATACATGTGGATGTAGATAGTGACTGCCTTAATGTGGCTTTTAATTCAATATTAGACTCGATTGGGTTTTCTCAGAAAGTAGGAAATTCTACTCATTACCTCCACCATACATTGGACCTTGTTCTGACATATGGCATAGAAATAGAAAATCTTGTAGTGTCTCCTCATAACCCTGTACTGTCAGACCATTGTCTGTTAACCTTTGATTTTACTATTTCTGACTATTTGGCTCCTAAAGAAAAATATTATCACAGTAGATGCCTCTCAGATGATGCTGTTTCCAAATTTATGCAGATTGTTTCCTCTATGCCATGTGTCAACACAACGGAAATAAGCTATAGACAGCTTGCTCCTTCTGTAATTGATAACATGGTGGATAGTGTTTCAGCTTCTCTGCATCAGGCTCTAGACTTGGTGGCCCCCTTAAAAAAGAAAAAGTCTAATCAGAGATTTTTAACTCCTTGGTTCAACACAGAAACTCGTAGCTTAAAACAGAAGACTCGTCAATTAGAAAGAAAATGGCGCTCTACTAATTTAGATGAAATCTATTTAGCTTGGAGAAATCATCTTTTAATTTATAAAAAATCTCTTAGAAAAGCTAGAACGAGTTATTACTCTGCATTAATAGAAGAGAACAAGAATAATCCCAGGTTTCTTTTCAGTACTGTAGCCAGGTTGACAAAGAGTCAGGACTCTGTCAATCCTAGCATCCCCTTAGAGCTTACTAGTCAGGACTTTATGAACTTTTTCAATAATAAAATTTCATCCATCAGAGATAAAATCAATCAGATTCTTCCCACAGTTAACTTAAATACTGTAACTACTACAACTCCTTCTATTGATGTCTGTCTTGATGAGTTTACTCCAATCGACCTTTGTGAGTTAGACAAAATAGTTTCCTCATCCAAACCTTCAACTTGTCTTTTAGACCCTATTCCTACCAGGTTATTTAAAGAAGTCTTCCCACTTATTGGTAGCTTTATTCTTCATATAATCAATTCTTCATTAACTTTAGGCCATGTACCGCAGGCTTTTAAAACGGCTGTAATTAAACCCTTACTCAAAAAGCCAACGCTAGATCCAGGAGCTTTAGCTAACTATAGACCAATCTCTAATCTCCCTTTCATTTCAAAAATCTTAGAAAGAGTTGTTGCTACGCAATTATTTGACCACCTGCAGGGAAATGGTTTATTTGAGGAGTTTCAATCTGGGTTTAGAATCCATCATAGCACTGAAACAGCCTTAGCGAAGGTCACTAACGACCTCCTCATTGCATCTGATAATGGACTAGTTTCTGTACTTGTCCTTTTAGATCTTAGTGCAGCTTTTGATACTATTGATCATAATATTCTACTTGATAGATTAGAACACTATGTTGGACTTAATGGAACTTCGTTGCAGTGGTTTAGATCTTATTTATCTGATAGGTTCCAGTTTGTTCATGTAAATGATGAGTTTTCTCTCAGCTCAAAGCTTAGTCATGGAGTTCCACAGGGATCTGTGCTTGGCCCTACTCTTTTTAGTTTATATATGCTTCCGTTAGGCAACATTATTAGAAAGCACTGTATACATTTTCACTGTTATGCAGATGACACACAATTATACCTGTCAATGAAGCCAGATGATACTAATCAATTAGCCAAGTTAGAAGCCTGTCTTAAGGAAATCAAAGTTTGGATGACTTGTAATTTCCTGCTATTAAATTCAGATAAGACTGAAGTCATTCTTGTTGGTCCAAAAAACCTTAGAAATTCCTTTCCAAATCAAACTTTCAGTTTGGATGCAGTTACTCTTTCTCTTAATAGCTCTGTGAGGAACCTCGGAGTTATTTTTGATCAGGATTTGTCCTTCAATTCACATATTAAATTTGTTTCTAAGACTGCCTTCTATCATTTGCGTAATATTGCCAAGATTAGGAGCATCTTGTCTCAGAGTGATGCTGAGAAGCTGATCCACGCTTTTGTTAGCTCGAGATTAGATTATTGTAATTCTTTATTATCAGGCTGTCCTAAAACATCTTTAAAAAGTCTTCAGCTGATCCAAAATGCTGCAGCAAGAGTTTTAACAGGTACTAGAAAGAGAGATCATATCTCTCCGGTTCTGGCCTCCCTTCATTGGCTTCCCATAGAGTTTAGAATTAAGTTTAAAATCCTTCTTCTTACTTACAAAGCTCTAAACAATCAGGCTCCTTTTTATTGAAAAGATCTGATACTACCGTATCATCCTAACAGAGCACTACGCTCCCAAAATGCAGGTTTACTTGTAATACCTAGAATCTCCAAAAGTACAATGGGAGGCAGGGCCTTCAGTTATCAAGCTCCTCTCCTGTGGAATCAGCTGCCAATCTGGATTCGGGAGTCAGACTCGATCTCTGTTTTTAAGAATAGGGCTAAAACCTACCTTTTTGATATAGCCTACAATTAGGGAGGGATCATGTGTTTTCTGAACCCTCCCTTAGTTATGCTGCTAATAGGTTTAGTCAGCCGGGGGACCTCCAGTAATGCACTGGGCCTCACTCCTTTCCTCACTCTCTATGAAATATTTTTTTTTTTTTTTTGCTGGTCATTAACATTTGTTTGTTCTCTCCCATAGATTGAGTCCCCATCGTGCTGTTTGCTCTCTACATGTCTGTTCTTTTCTTCTTCTCTATCCCCTCACCCCCCAGCCAGTCGCAGCAGATGACTGCCCCTCCCTGAGCCTGGTTCTGCTGGAGGTTTCTTCCTGTTAAAAGGGAGTTTTTCCTCTCCACCGTCGCCAAGTGCTTGCTCACAGGGGATCGCCTGATTGCTGGGGTCTTTCTGCAACTGTGGGGGTCCTCCCTACAGTTGATAGTGCTATGAGATGACTGTTGTTGTGAAATGGCGCTATATAAATAAAGTTGAATTGAATTGAATTGAATTGAATTAAATTTGCAATTTTACCTCTATGTTTTTAACTGTTTTTATCATAGATTTTCAAATTTTTGCTCAATTTTTTTTAAACTTTTTTTAATCATAAATCTGCAGCTTTTTGCCTCTAACTATTCACCTTTTTTTGATAAAGGTGTAACATTTTTCTTATAAATTTGCCATTTTGTTCTGGTAAATGGTCATCTTTTTTCTTGTAAATTTGCAACACTCATCTGGATGCTGGTTGAACTTTTATTGCCTTTTTTGTCATTGTACAGTTATACAGCACAACAAAATTGTGGGTGCTCCACCAGGCTATTGCGCAATAAAGTAAGAGAAGAATTTGAATAAAACACAGTTACAGAACAAACAATTAAACATATGACTGAGAAAAAAATAAAAAATAGCCCATAGGTATATACACAGGTACGGTAGTGGCTTCATGGGTGGAACTATGTACATAAAAGAGTGCGGAATGCAGAACGCACAATAAGGCTCGCCAGTGTGATGTAGTGTTTACAAAACTGACGAAGTGCATTCTGAGAAGGGTCGGCCATGGTAGTTCGCTGAGATTATGTCTACGTAGCATCACAAAGAAGCAGACACGGGGAAGTATTGCTATGTTGTAAACTGCGATAGTCGTTCTCACAACCACCATGGAAAAAAGATAAATAGCAGAATAAGCTTTTATCATTTTTCAACGTGGAAGAAAAAAAGCACAGCCTACGTTTCGGATCTAACAAAGAGGCGACACATGGTCTGGATTGCAGCCGTGAGAAGACCCAGCATAACTTTCAGCCACATTCCTTTATCAGTGGTGGTGTGCTCAAAGCATTTTCATAAGTACGTTACAAATTACTCTATATAACTCTGTTGTCGCTGAATGGTTAAAACTTGCTTGGTCATAGTGTTTTCCCTACGTTAGCAGTTGTAAGCTAAACAAAGCTAAGCTAAGCTAAACAAAGACTAACTAACTAACTAACTAACCTGCACTTATATAGCGCTTTTCTAGTCACAAAGACCACTCAAAGCGCTTTCATTAATACTAACCCTCTATTCTAAGGGCCTATAGGAAACAGATATCTAGGGACAATTTAGAACAACCAATTAACCTAACATGCATGTTTTTGGCATGTGGGAGGAAACCGGAGAAATCCCGGAGTAAACCCACGCAACACGGGGAGAACATGCAAACTCCACACAGATCACTGTTGGTCGGGGGCTGGGATCGATCCCATGATCCCCACAATCCCCCGGCCAAGGGTAAACTGTGCTGCCGCAGTGCTAACCACTGCGCCACCGTGCAGCCTCCGATATCCGAGTAGTTAGAAAAAGTATATCACTACCAGTGTTGCCAGACGTACGATAATTATCATATTTGTACAATAATTTTTCCCTCTGTACGATGTAGGCTCAATAATTTCAAAATTCCCCTAATGTACGATAATTTGACCCCTTCATTACATGGCTATGTTAATACATTAGTAAACACAATCAGAATATGGATCCTGCTTATGCATACTGTGTTTGTTTTTACGCATCATCTCACTTGCGCAGGCTGTGTGGAAAAATGTCATTGAAATGTCACTGTCACACTTCTCTAAACCGGTATCAAGTCACTCCTTCTCCAAATCATAACATACCCTAGACATTCCGTACCTGTTTAATTAAATACTTACCAAACCAAAATGATGTTGTTGTGGTTTATTTTTAAAATCAAAATGTGATTCAAAACAGAAGCTGAAATTAAGGCTGAAATTAAACTCTCAAAAATGTCATGGCAATCAGTGGCAAAAGAGTAGCAACTGATTTTAATTAACCAAACCCCAGCCAAGTACTAGATTGGTTTGCTGTATCATGGCTGATCTTAACCATAGAATATGCAGTGATTTTTAAATAATTTTTTATATGAACATTTTCTTTTGAGTCCTTGAACACCCCCCCAAAAAAACACAAAAAAAATAAAACAAATGGAAGGCAAAACATCCCTCCATTGGTGTATAGCTGTCAGCTGCTACTCTCATACCACTGATTGCCTTGACATTTTTGAGAGTTTGACACTAGCCTTAATTTCAGCTTCTGTTTTGAAACTTTTGATAAGATAGTAATCACATTTTGACTTTACAAATAAACAACAACAACATTTTGGTTTGGTAAGTATTTAATTATGCAGGTACTGAACGCCTAAGGTATGTTGTGATTTGGGTATGGAGTGACTTGGTACGGAGTGTCCAGAAACCTTCTAAACCTTGGGCATGCAGAGGTTCAAGCTACAACTCCTGATAGGTTTAACCACTTATGCAAAAGGGAGAGGAGATCATGACAAAAAGAATCGGCAGGGCATGCAACCCCAACACTGGCACCGTGACAGAGATTGATAATGTAGCTCCTTTATATTCAGGTAGTCTTTCTTTTTAGCCTATATGGTTTTCTTTCTAAAATGTATCTTGGGATTCCTTTTGATTACAAAATATATTAACTAAAGTAGTATATTGTCCTTATCACCAACAGATGACACCACACCTCTGGCTGAGATGGAGGAAAGACCATCTGATGAAGCAGCACAGCTCTGTCAGGGTGATGATGCTTCCATGGAAAATGTGCAAGAACAGCAGAGCTGTAGCATGTGTCACCTGAGGCTTAAATTTTACTCTTGCAAGAGGAGAATAGAGTAGTATAGGCTTTATAGCCACACAACAAAATTGTGGGACTGTGGCTTTCTTCAGAAGCTGTCACCAGGAGACATAGTATTGGCAGACTGTGGATTTGACATTAAGGAAAGTATTGCCCTTGTAGGTGCCACACTCAAAATACCTGCTTTTACCAGGGGCCACAGCAAGCGTGATGCCAGCAACGTGAATGTAGCTATTGCCAGGCCTCCTACTTTTCTACCACTTCTTTTTAACCCAGCCGGTCGAGATGGATGGCCGTCCTCTATGAGCTATGGTTCTGCTTGAGGTTTCTGCCCATTAAAGGGAAGTTTTTCCTCGCCTGTGTCGCCTCAGTGCTTGCTCTTGGGGGTCTGGTGGTTTCTATAAATTTGAGAGTGTGGCTTAAACCCACTCTTTTGTTAAGTGCCTTGAGATAACCCTGTGTTGTGATTTGGTGCTTTATAAATAAATAGAATTGAATTGAGAGAGTAACAGGGTATTACACCCGGTATTACGCTCTCCATGTGGAGAGAGTAATGGGGTGCATGCGCTCCAAATATACAATACTGAGTGACACTATAGGTCTGGCCTTTGTGGTACCATGTGAAGGCGAGGACATGACTTTACTGGATAAGATTTTTGCTGCAACCTGTGCTTTGACCGATATGTGTCCAAGTGTCGTTATAAAGCCAGAGTTTTAGAATGTTGACACTGACATGTTTTTTGGAATGGCTGCTTGACTGAGTCCCACATCCTAGATGGAACCACTGGATGGCACAGTTTTGGTTCTCACAGGAACCATGTCATTCAGCTCTTAAGCAGAAGAGGTATAATCATAACAAGCAAATTTGTATAATCATAACAAAGAAAACAATTTGATAAATGTTTCATAGATTTAAAACAATAAATGACAAGTTCACACATTTTTTCACAGCACTTGAAAATGATATAATTTCTGTACATTTTTTTTTTAAATATTTTCAGAGTGCTGCACATTTTAATTTCATCTGGTTGTATAGGGAAAGAACAATGTTAAGCATAACAGAGAGGAAATTAAAAAAAACATTCCTTTGTGAGCACAACTGTCTTCAGGTCTGCTTTGTACATCACCCATCCATCTGTGAACTGCACTTGAACTTGCTGCAAAGACCTAAAGATACTGAAAACTTTGTGTGTATATGGATTTACAGTTAAAATCACATAATTATAAATGAAGGCATGGTCAGAGTTAGGCAGAATGTTTAAGTCTGAACTCCACGTTGTATGTTGATAGGGATCCAGCCCATTAACCCCTTTAAGCCTGGCCAAATAGCATGTCTTTGCCATCCCGTTCAGTTTGGCATAGTAGGGTCCCTTTAAATTTTCCTTCCAGTGGTCCATTTTGTGATTTTTTTTCGTTCATTCATAACAAATGTAGAGGCGTCGTGTACTCATGCGGTCTGTTTAGAATCGCCAGGCCTGCACAACCCAGAAAGCATTGCATGTTTGTCACGTGGGCTGGCGAGCTCTATTGAGTGAAATGGCCCAAGGATTATGGAAAATATGTAGAATATTGATTTCATGGATTGGTAAATATACATGAAAGTGAGGAGTGCAAAGACAGGTGAGTTATTGTGGCACGCTCTCCACTGAGCAGCGATAGAAGGCCAGCAGCAGCTTCTGGTCCAGGTTGTTCTTCCCCAGGACACGGAGGAAGTGCAGCCGCTGCTGGGCTTTCTTCACCAGAGCCTTGGTGGTGACAGTCCAGGAGAGGTCAGAGGAGATGTGGGTGCCCAGGAACCTGAAGGTGGGGACATTTTCCACGCAGTCACCATTTATGAGGAGTGGTGGGGGGGGGGGGTGGTCCTGTCTGTTCTTCCTGAAGTCCAGTATGAGTTGAGTTCTTTGTTTTTTTGGACATTCAGTTTCAGGTTGTTTGCTTGGCACCACAGCAACAGATTCTCTACCTCTGCTTTGTATGCCTTCTCATCGTCGTCAGTGATGAGTCAAACCAAGGTGGTGTTGTGCGCATATTTCACGATGATGGTGGTTGGGTGGGTTGGAATATAATCAGAGGTGTACAGGTAGTACAGTAGAGTGCTTAGCACACGGCCTTGGGGGGGGGGGGGCAGCCAGTGCTGAGAGACAGTGTGGAGGATTGGTGCGGCCCAAGTCTGACTGTTTGTGGGCAGTTGGTGAGAAAGTTCTTTAGCCAGGAGCAGGTGGGGGGGGAGGGGTCTAGAGGAGGTGCAGTTTGTTGATCAGGATGTTCGGGATGATGATGTTGAAAGCAGAGCTGTAGCCCACAAAGAGCATCCTCACATAGCTTCTTGGGTTCTCCAGGTGGCTCAGACTCTGTGGAGTGTGGTGGCGATGGCGTCTTCCCTAGACCGGTTCTCCCTGTAGGCGAACTGGTGGGGGTCGAAGGAGGGGGGAAGACACTCCCTGATGTGCTGGGACACCAGTCGCTCAAAACATTTCATGACTACAGACGTGAGTGCTATGGGTCTGTAGTCATTCAGGCTATCACTTGCGGCCTTTTTGGGGATGGGGATGATGATGGAGGCCTTGAGGCAGGAGGGGACGTTGGTGTGTGTCAGGAAAAGGTTGAACAACTTGGTGAGGATCCCTGCCTGCTGTTCTGCACATGCTTTGACCACCGCTCCTGGGATGCCGTCTGGACCAGCAGCTCTGCGGGGGTTCACTGCTCTCAGTTACCTCCTTACCTCATACACCTGTAGAGAGAGGGGGGAGGGGAGGGGAGAGAAAGGGGGAGGAGTGGGAGAGAGGGGAGGAGGGGGAGCAAGTTTGGGGGTGAGGTGTGCTCAAACCAGGCAAAGAAGCTGTTAAGCCCCTCTGCCAGAGTGAGGCTGCTGTCTGATGCTGGAGGGCTCTGTAGTTGGTGAGGGCCTGGATGCCTCTCCACAATATACCCCCATCCCCCTTGTTAAAAAATAACAAATCACCTACTGAGTATAAGGCCTGATGTTACGACTTCTTCATACTCTGTCTGGTACCAACAGAATACTTTGAACTCAAAAACATCATATGGTGGCCTCCTAATTGCCAGTTTTGCCCTCCAGTTACTCATAATACCATATGTCGATGCATGTACAAGTTAAAGAACCAAATACCTGATTAAACACCAACTTTTTTTTCTGAAAAGTACCATTTCATACTCCAAAATCTTAAAACCATGGGATTTGGATGCCACAGAGCCCATACTCCCACGCTAATTTTACCTCTCTTGTGTCCGTATACAGATCTCATTCCACGAGATCCAAAAAGACGATCAAAAACTAGAAAAGGCTCTGGTAACCAGGGAGATACTTTCACCCACATTTTCCACCACACTAAAGCGAAAACATGGCTGGCATTCTGTTGAGATTACCACACCAAAGGGAAACATTCTTAACAAAAATGTGTCTGACTGTTCTGTAATTAGTTAAATATTCAAACACCCCAGCCAACATAGCCGTGTGGGCCCAACCACAGGAAAAAACTGGGCTGTCTTATGGGTCCCACCTGGGTTTGCCCACATGGACTTTACCAGTGGTGCAGGTAAGCAGGTGATCTGTTCACCCACACTGAACCCATTTGGCCCCAGGGGGTTTAATATGGGTGAGCAGGTTTCAATAACACCAACAACATCTGCAAAATTATAAGGAAAAAGTCACAAATTTATGAGAAGAAAATGTGAATATTTATAACAAAAACATTGACAAATTTACAAAAAAAGTTGCAAATTTATGAGAAAAAAATGAAAATTTAGTAAAAAAAAGTTGCCCATTTACAAGAAAAAAGTCACAAATTTATAAGGAAAAGCTTAGAAAAAGTTGCAAATTAACAACAAAAGTAGCAATTATATGAGTAAATAAATTGAAAATTTATGAGCGGAAAGTCAAAAATTTATGAGAAAAAGTTACAAGTTTACAGTAAAAATGTCATAAATTTAAAGGAAAAAGGTCACAAATTTAGAAGAAAATAGCAAATTTGCAAGGAAAAAAAATAAATGTATGAGAAAAGATTGCAAGACTATAATAAAAAAGTGGCAAATTTATGAGAATGTTCCAAAATTACAAGAAAATGTTAATAAATTTGCGAGAAAAAAGACACAATTTTATAAGAAAAGCTAATAAATTTATGAGAAAAAGCTATGTTTATATTAAAAAAAGTTGTAAATTTATGAGAAACTTTCAAATTTTCAAGAAAAATGTATCGAATTAGGTGGGGAAAGTCATATTCACAAGAAAATAGCAAATTTATGACAAAATTAGCTAAAAATTGATAAAACAGGTAAAGTCCATGTGGACAAACACAATTGGGGCCAACTTGGAATCCATGGACAAACCCATATGGGCCCCAGGAGACAGCCCTGAGTTAACCTTTGGTGGGGGACTGGGACTATTCAGATCCTATAAATAATTACACAGTAGCATCAACCGGGAACACATGGGAAGAAACTGGCCATTTGTTCATTAATTATGGTTGTTTTACGCAACACATCATCATCCTTCACGGGAAAAATCAGCCCAATCAGCGAAGCTTCAGAGCTAAAGTTTGCCAATAGCCGTCTGAAAGGAAATGTTAAAAGTTCCTGTATCATCTGGTGCAGGTTTAATGTTTGTTTATGGTAAATAACGAGTGAATTTTGGGCTTTTTTACATAACAGATTTGATGTTAAAAATGTATTACTTGACAGATGGTATTTTAAAAACTCCATTACTGTGAGACTTATTTTCTTTTCTCTTGTGCTTAGTTGCTCCATGTTCTTCCATTTTTCTTTGATTTTTAACTTTAAAGCTTTTCTCTCTCCTCGCTCCTGTTTTAACTCTATTTTCTCTTCCTGCTGTTTCTCGCTGACTCAGCTTTCACACCCATTTCTTTCTGAAAACAGCTTTTATTCCTTTTAGGTGTTTCTTTTTTTTTTTTTTTTTTGTCTTCCAGTTTCCACTTTGGCTCCAAACTCTTTTCTCCTCCATTGTCGGATGAAGCCGACAGATGAGTCATTAGTCTTCCTGTAGCTTTCTGCCGCACACTGAATTGCGTCTTTGTTCCTATAAATCTAATAAAGAGCCTGATTGCTTTTGCTAATCATCCTGCGTCTTCCTGCTGCTTATTGCTGCCATTAATTTCTGAGATAACCGGCCCTCTGCTGGAGCACAGAGCCCCCGATAATGGCCCCAGGAGGGTGGGTGGGTGTATGAAGTGAGTGGGGGGGA
Source organism: Pholidichthys leucotaenia (assembly GCA_020510985.1). NCBI lineage: Eukaryota > Metazoa > Chordata > Actinopteri > Cichliformes > Pholidichthyidae > Pholidichthys > Pholidichthys leucotaenia. The sequence continues at coordinate 308,651,999 of CM035840.1, read as the reverse complement.
GTTCATCGGTGACTGTTTGAGTAGAAAAGCTTCACTGTTTTCCTTCTACAGTCCCTGCAGCTCACTGAGCTGTTTTTGGTCACGCTCAGGTGAGTCCACGGTCTTCCACTGTTTCCATCTCCTCAGTAAAGAAAGTAGCTATTGGCTGTCCTAAAAGTCGACAAAAGTAAATACATGACATCATCACCTAATTTGCATAATTGGTTATTTGCATGTAATTGTAATGGACGCTGTAGTAGAGAAGAATAATGTCATGGGAGAGACAAAAAGTGAGTAAAAAAACACCCTAAATATGTTTAGAACTACAAATTAATTTCCTTCTGTTGATTCTAGGTTGGTTTGTTTTAATTTTGCCATTTGAATAGTCCATCACTAACTGACAGTGAAGAAACATTTGCATCCCACTCTGTAAAACAGGCCAGGTTTGGCGGGGGGGTTTGCACATGCACAATTCATTTGCAATCTGGACCCGAGTGGTGTGTGGATCTCCTCTCAGACTGCAGCTAAGCTAACTGCTGCCCAATGTTGTGTTGCTAGATATACGATAGTTTTAGGGGCTATACGATATACAATCAAACGTTTTAAAAAGGCCAAATATATGATAGTTCTGGCATTTCCCTGTGCACCCCCCCCCCCAAAAAAAAGTTTTGACTAACGTGAACACCCACACATCACCAGAAACTGAAGCTTGCTCTTAACCAATCCGATCAGCTCACACCTGGGCTGGCTGGCTCCTCCTCCCTGTCTGCCACTGCCAGTCAGTCACATCAGCAGCACTCAGCTCATGTTTCTTTACTGTACGAGCACGGCAACAAACATAAAAAGTGAACATGAGTTTGGACTCGGATGGAAAAAAGGAAAAGAGTCCGGCAGCACTGACACAGATGCTGGTAAGAAAAAAAGCAACCTGCCTTGGCGTTATACCGTTTCGCGTACATTTAAGGGATGGCTTCAACCTGTTGTTGGGAAGAAGGCTAAAGCACTTTGTCGCTGCTTCAGCATTCAGTTGGTATAAGACATTGCAATTCTGAAAAAAAACTATTAATTTATTGTAACTGCAACAATGCTGCTGCACGAGGCTACTGTGAGGCTGACCGAGACTGTCCGTGATTGGTTGCTTTGGGATAGGAAGGGGACAGGACAGCCTCACGGCACCACCCACTGCTTGTTGAGGATGATAACTGCTGAGCAATCGCACACTTTCATGTCAATGCCGAAAACACCAGAACAGTCTTTGATAACACCATGAAAAGTCATTAGATTTGTCGCTAGTCACGTTTGACAAAACACTTCAAATAACATATAACCCCAATTAAAAACATAAATAAAAAAATACAAATCCTTTTCAACCTATATCCAATCGAATACATTACAAAGACAAAATATTTAATGTTCAAACTGATAAACTTTTTTTTTGCAACACAAAAAAAGGTGTTGACACCTGCAGCAAGTTCTAAAAAAGCTGGGATAGGGGCAAGAAAAGACTGGGAAAGTTGAGGAATGCAAAAAAAAACCAACAACATATTTTTGGAACATTCCACAGGTGAACAGGTTAATTGAAAACAGGTGAGTGTCATGATTGGGTATAAAAGGAGCATCCCCTGGGCTGCACGGTGGCGCAGTGGTTTAGCACTGTGGCAGCACAGTTTACCCTCGGCCGGGGGATCGCGGGGATCATGAGATCGTGAGTTCGATCCCAGCCCCCGACCAACAGTGAGCTGTGTGGAGTTTGCATGTTCTCCCCGTGTTGCGTGGGTTTACTCCGGGATTTCTCCGGTTTCCTCCCGCATACCAAAACATGTAGGTTTAGGGCGCTCGCGCACGCAGCGACCAGCAGCCGGTGGCTTGTCACCAGACTGCAAACCAAATCTACCTACGGGTACAAATAAGTAACAAAAAAAAAAAAAAAAAAAAAATCCCCAAAAGGCTCAGTTGTTCACAAGCAAGGATGGGGCGAGGTTCACCACTTTGTGAACAACTGTGTGGACAAATAGTCCAACAGTTTAACAACAATGTTTTTCAAATAACAGTTGCAAGGAATTTAGGGATTTCATCATCTACAGTCCATAATATCATCAAAAAATTCCAAGATTTTGGAGAAATTGCTGCACGTAAGCGGCAAGGCCGAAAACCAACATTAAATGAACGTCGATCCTTCAGGTGGCACTGCATTAAAAACTGACATCATTTTGTCACACACATGGGCTCAGGAACACTTCGGACCATTGTCAGTTAACACAGTTAATCACTACTTCTACAAGTGCAAGTTAAACTCTACCATGCCAAGTGACAGCCATATATCAACACCAAAAAACACAAAGTGGAAAAGTGTGCTGGGGTCTGACAAGTCCACATTTCAAATTGTTTTTGGAAATCATGGACGTTGAGTCCTCCGGGCTAATGAGGAAAAGAATCATCCAGATTGTTATCAGCATTAAGTTCAAAAGCCAGCATCTGTGATGTATGGGTGTGTTAGTGCCCATGGCATGGGTAACTTCCACATCTATGAAGGCACCATTAATGCTGAACAGTTACATACAGGTTTTGAAGCAGCATATGCTGCCAACAAAGTAATGTCTTTTTCAGGGATGTCCCTACCTATTTCAGCAAGACAATGCCAAGCCACATTCTGCACATGTTACAATAGCATGGCAAACTGAAAAGAACTTTAGCAACACGTTTTACAACCATTTTAACCCTTATTGTGGTAAGGTTTCAAGGAACAGATAGCACCCCTACTGCCACAGGCGCAGTGCTGCGCCTGTCATGTGATGTTATATGACGTAGCCAAAAACTCCCCAGTTGATTTAAGTTGTACAAAGGATTCCACCTCACAAGGTGGCAGACATGTATAACTTACTGTTCTTGCCTTGGAGGACTGATGGCGGATATAGAAGCATCCTTCTGGAAACCAGAGAAGAAGAAATTTTTAGACAAACAAATGTGGACGTTACCGATGGCTGTGGACATACTCGATCGTAGATGGAGGAGCCATTTGCTCCCAAAGTTGCCGACTATGATTCTAAAAAGAGATTATTTAGCTTATGAAGGTAAATGTTTACATTTTGTTATAACAGAGAACCAGGTGAAGCTGGTTGATGTTCACCTGCTACCGCCCCCAGTGCCATGTGACTAGACAGCAATTATGCCAGTTCCATGTCGTCATATAAGATAAATTGAGGCGGAATAAAAGCAAAATTGAGGTGGGATAATCATAAGAGTTTATGGATGTGGGAGAGAAAGCGCAAATGACCGACAGAAGGCAAAATAACCACCAGGATGGACAAAAATGGACGAAGTGAAAGCCGCCTGGACAGCAGTAAGTCTGACAAATTTCTTTGTTGACATTCTACTAATGTTGTGGTTCATCTACTTTGAAGAGAAGATAACAAAAAAACCCAAAACAAAACTGGTGACAAGAAAGCAAAACCATCCTTTGTGTAAATATGTCCAAAAGTCAATTTTTGACTGAAAGTTATGTAATTTGTTATGGCTGTGTCGCATTATGCAAATTAGATGAGTAAATTTACTCCTATCTCAAGCTTTGGATCATATTCTACATTTTTCTGATTGACAGTAAGCCATTATCACTTACCACTTTCAAGTTATAGCCTTGGAAATCTCTGACATCTGAACTAAATATTTTCTTGAAAAAAATTTTAACCACTAGGGGCCACAGAGTGCCTGTAGCAGTCATTGGGTTAAGTGTTTGCAAATGTTTGCATCTGTTTGTGGAAAAATAAATTTATTTAAAATTGTTTTTGTGACAAGAAAAGCTGTTTTTGACCTTAAAACCTGTTAAACTGTTTGGTCTGTCAACGATGGCCCTCACGAGCCATCAATGAGACGCCGAGAGCCAGCCGATGAGTTTGCGTATTTTATTAACACAAGGTAATAGTACAAAATAATAAGCCATGTGGGGCAAAAACGCGAAAATACACTTGGGTGCCAAATTACAGGTTACAAGAGAAAAGCACACTGTGAAACAGACTAAGAGGGAAAACACTTGCAGGGGGAAGAAAACTCCAGAATCCAAAAAACGGGATTAAAGTGAGGAATGTTCGACGAGGTCGCAGCCCGGAGTAACCTGAGCTGCTCCCTTAAATAGGGCTTCAGAATACTCAGCTGATGAGAATGTCATCAACTGATTGATTACTAGCCATCCCAGCGGAGCACAGCTCTGACAGCTGGAAGCCCCGCCGAGATGTTGTCACAATAAGAGCCCGAAGGCCTTGTGGTAAACCAGAGTAGAGAACGGAGAACTACCGGACAACCCGAGTGCGGACAGAGTCAGCACTCGGATCATAACATTGTCACCTTTCACAAACTCTGATGAAACCCAAAAAATCGCAATGTTTGTCAGCATTCACCATTCAGTGAGATACTAGCTTAAATCGGCAACTTTTCCTTCTTATAAATTGATACCTTGCATTCATGCTACATAATTTTTAAGTGATGACACTTTTTTCAATTAAATGAGTAAACTAGAGGGCACTCAGAGAGCGCAAAACTTCGCCAAGGGGTTTGTCTATCTATCCGTGTAATAGCAGGATTACTCAAAAACTGTCATGGTGTAACAATTAGACCCAGGAGCAGACACGGAAGACGTTTAAAGAAAGTGAAACAATTATCTTTATTGACAATAATGTTGAAATATTGCAATAATAATGAGGATCTGGCAACCCTACAGGGGAGAGAGCAGAGACAACGGTAAGTATACAGTATGTAATGGTGACAGGGAGATTAATATTGTTCTTATGCTTACATGTTTCTTCCGGTGGAAGCAGCGAGGAATGACAGCAGATCCTGTGATGGTGGACGCCGGGAAAGGAGTTCTTCAGTGCAGGTAAATGGGTTAGAGGGAAAGGCTGGCCAGGCCTGAGTGCTGGGGAAAGGAGAATGGTGACAGTGGTGATTTACAGTAGTAAGTCGGCTTACTTAGGGAAGTGATGATGTGCACAGTCCGAGAATATCCAAATCCAATCCGTTAGGCAATTTCCAGTGTCCAAAGGCAGGCAGGGGTCAGAGCATGGCAGATTAGATTAGGGCAGGCAGACAAATCCAATACAGAAGGCAGGCACAGGGTCTAGAAGCAGGCAAGTGTCAGATCACAGCAAGACAAAAACACAAGGTCAAACAGTTCAAAATTCACTCAGGAAACAGGCTGGTTGTGGGTCAGACGCGACCAGGCAGAGTAATGGGAGAGCATCCTATTTATCATCTTTAAAACTTATCTTAAAACCCATTTTTACTCTTTGGCCTTCAACCCAGCATGAGACATTGATCTCACTTGTTTTATTGTTTTTATTATATTATGACGTTTCATGGGGTTCATGCAAATAAAGAGAGATGATTGTGACGCAACAGGCTTTATTCTTCACTCACTCACAACACAGAATGGAGGAGAGGTCATTTACACAGACCCTCATCTCATTCATGGTGACACAGACACATGATCTATCACATACATGGAAACAATGCTAACTGGTCTTATAACACAGTTACAATGACACAGCAATAACAGAAGATACGGATAATAACAGTCTTTGAATCTTCCGCGGCACAAGCATGTTGGGAGAATCCCCGCCCCCTCATCAAAGCCCCGACGCTACACTGTCCCCCCCGGACTAGTTGCTGTCCCCAGAAAAAATAAGTCCAACTCAAAAGTCCAATACAAATCAGTCCAGGCATTGGGACAACCGCCGTTGTTGGTGACCAGCACGCACGGTCCTGACCAGTGGCTCACCAGCTTTGGTGACAGCCCCTCTGTCCACTCCAGGCTGTTACGTGTGGCCCTCGCGAGCCACACAATGAGAGCCGAGGGCGAGCCAGTGAGTTTGCGATGTTTTATTATAATAGGGAACAGGGGATAAGGAACACGGTCTCGTGGGGCCAAAAGGCACAAATACTCATACAGGTCTACACTCACAAATAATGCAGAACGACGAGCAGAGGGCTGGCGCCGGACCTAGGGGTTCCAGCCTTCGATGTGCTAAGTCACAGCCCCGAATGATCCGAGCTGCTCGTTTTTATACTCATTAGCAGCGCCTCAGCTGATGAGGGTTAATTGGGCTCCAGCCGTCCCGTAACTGACAGCTGGGGGCCCGCTGAGACGCCGTCACAGAAAGAACAGGGCTGAGGGGAATATGGTCTGAGCGCCGGATGACACGGCGTCTCATCCCACGTGACTCAGCACCCCCCTCACGGTCGGACTACGAACGACCCGTAACATCCAAGAACCCCCCCCCCCCCACCTAGGGTGGGCGGATGGGGCGCAGGTCAGGAGGGAGAGAATCAGAGAACGGGGGGGGGGGGAAACGACAATAAACCAATACAGAGTACAAAGGGAAAAACCCAAACACAATACTCCATACAACATGAGGAAAAAAACCCAGAGAAAGAAAAAAAAAAACAATCGACAATAAACCAATACAGAGTACAAGGGGAAAACCCAAACACCATACTCCATAAAATACAACATGAGAGAGAAAACCCATTCAGGCAGAGGATAATTGCGGAGATAACAGCCCAACACACAGGGAAGAAAAAAAACCACAATACCCCATAAACCATGTACAGGTCAAACAACGAAAATCAACCCCGGAGCCCCCAAAATGAAAGGAGAACTCCCAAGGGCGAAAATAAACCATACAGCCATCCCTCACACAGGAGGGGAAACCCCCCCCCAAAAAAAAATCACGCTAAACGCGGAACAATAATAACAGCTTAGCTGTACCCACCCAAACATAAGCACAGCAAAAGACCTTCGGTTCGGGGGGTCTCCCCGCATCCAGCGTCCATACTGCTAGCAGGGGTGAAGGGAAAAGTTCCGGCGGCCTACCCGAACCCCAGGCCAGAAAACACAGTTCCTCAGGAGGCCGAACCAGATCGCCGAACAGAAAGTCTGGCGGGTCGGGCGGCCGCACAAGCGAGCTGAATGGGCACAGCAGACCCTCCAATGGCCGACCCGCATCGCTCAACCACCAGGCCCGTAGGGGAGAGGGAGAGGTCCACAAGGGCCCTAGTGGAAGAGGCTTGGGAGGGAGCTGATGACGAGGTGGTCCAACGTCAGATGGCAGGAGATCTGCAGCTCCCTCACCGGACCTGGACACCGCTGGTGCAGGACCCACGTCGGACTCCGATTGGGTCTCGGGCAAACCCACGTCGGACCCCGATTGGGTCTCGGGCGAACCCACGTCGGACCCCGATTGGGTCTCTGACGAACCCACGTCGGACCCCGATTGGGTCTCCATCGGACCCACATTGGACCGCGATTGGGTCTCGGGCAAACCCACGTCGGACCCCGATTGGGTCTACATCGGACCCACGTCAAACCCCGATTGGGTCTCCGTCAAATCCACGTCGGACCCTGATTGGGCCGGCGCTGCACCAGAACCGACCTCCGATGTCGAACCTGGACCCTCTGGCACCACAAGTGATGGCAGCTCCTCGCCGGCGACCCTGAGAGAAGGCTCAGGAGAGAAAACAGAACCGGGATCAGGATCACCGGCAGCGCCAGAACCCGGCGAGATAAGCTCGGACGCAGCAGATGGCTGCACCTGGCTCATCTCCCCTAGAGACAGGCTAAAGTGCTCTAAAGTAAGGAGAAGAAAGATAAGATAGAGCACTTGCCTGATCTCGGGTTCTGACGCCGTCCAGGACTGCGAAGATCCGGGATCCAGCATCAGGAGGTCGTTGTCAGGCTCCCACTCAGCTGCGTCGGGCTCCGCAGCTGGCATGATGGAAAGCGCAGCTTGTGCGTCCTCCGGCACCGGTGTCCACGCCGACAGCCCACACGGCGTGGTGGCAGGAGAACCTCATCCCACTGGACCGGACTGCTCCTCCGTGGAGACCTGGGGACGCTTGGTCGTCGGCGCAGGCTCCACGTAGCAATCCGCTTTCCTCCTCTGTCCACGGCGTAGCTGCGGGACCGGAACCAGGCTGCCCAGAACCGCAGGCCCCCTCCTCATCCCACGACGTTGGCCTGGCGCCGGGGACCACTCAGCGGAGGGAGACACAGAGGATGCAGGATTAATGATTACAGCTACAGCAGGTGGTGGGAGTTCGGGGAGCTGCGAACCCCGAACTCCACCTCCAGGAGTTTGACAGAGCAAATCACAAGGTGAATGGGAAAAAACTGGGACTTGCCTGTCTCCTGGAGGCTGGATGGTGCCTGCTGTAGTGGACCTTGCTCCTCCCTTTCCTCGCCGTGTGGTAACGGAGGACCCCCTGAGAAGACGTCGGGGAGCCGCTCGTGTTGATTCCAGGAGGGAGCTCGCCAGGTCAGGATTCCGGACGGACACAGCAGCTGGGGAGCGTGTCGAAGAGGAGGGGGTTACAGCCGAGATGAGCCGGGCCCGAAGTGCTGGCGTAACAGCGGAGGGAGGCAGCTTGGGAGACGAGGCTGCGGGATCTCCTCTCAGACGAGGTGCAGGAGTGACAGCTGCATGGGAGGATGAGACCTTGCGGCGACCCGGAACTGGATCCGGACGGGGTTCATGCTGAGAAGGTTTGGCAATGTGACGACGGCTATTCCTAGAGGGCGAAGGAGAGACCCGGGAATCGCCGCTCCTGAGCAGAGACCGAGGCGAGGAGGGCATCGAACTCGGGATAGTCTCGCAGCCCTGGACTCGTCTCCACCAGTCTAACTGCCACCGCCACATGCTTCATGGTGGAGGACGGGTGCACAGCGGAGCGAGCAGCAGCCACTCGGTCCCGGACCTTAATAGCTATCAGCTGCAGATCCTCCGGGGGAATCCCAAGTGACGTCGTGCTGGATGGGGAAAGCCCTCTGGTTGGTGCAAACTCCAGGGCCGGAGCGGAGGCAGGAGCGGAATCCCGAAGCGAAGGGTGACGTCTCCTCCTCTTTGGTTTCCTGCCGGGACTTCCCTCCAACCCACGGAGTATTTCCCGCTGTGCGGCTATGTCCAATCTTCTCACGCTCACCTCAGGATGACAGGCGAAGCGGGGAAGATAATAGAGTACCTCCTCAGCCTGGTCCAAGTACCGGTGCACGTCGCTACTGAAGTTGAGGAGGGAAGCGGTGTTAAGGATGTCATCCACGCACTCGAGGGCGTCTGCGAGGACATCACTCGAACCCTGAGTGTGGGACCTCCATGACGGCATGCTTCCGTGACGGTACCTGGACAGGTAAGGGCAACAGTCCAAAGCAGCAAACTCACGGCCACCGGCAACTCGTCTGTCTGTGACTTACTGTTACGTGTGGCCCTCGCGAGCCACACAATGAGAGCCGAGCACGAGCCAGTGAGTTTCCGATGTTTTATTATAATAGGGAACAGGGGATAAGGAACACGGCCTCGTGGGGCCAAAAGGCACAAATACTCATACAGATGTACACTCACAAATAATGCAGAACGACGAGCAGAGGGCTGGCGCTGGGCGTAGGGGTTCCAGCCTTCGATGTGCTAAGTCACAGCCCCGAATGATCGGAGCTGCTCCTTTTTAAACTCATTAGCAGCGCCTCAGCTGATGAGGGTTAATTGGGCTCCAGCCATCCCGAAACTGACAGCTGGGAGCCCGCTGAGATGCTGTCACAGAAAGAACAGGGCTGAGGGGAATATGGTCTGAGCGCCGGATGACATGGCCTCTCATCCCACGTGACACAGGCAGAAGAAGTCCAGCAAAGTCCCTCCCCTGGCAACGGGAATAATACACTCGTTTTTGTTGACTCTCCGCCACTACCAGGGTCTCCCGAGTCAATTCGGGTACTGTGTGCAGGTGTCCTCTCGAGCGGAATGAATAATCCAACCCTGGTTTGCTGTCCATCTCATACTGCTGCAGGGGGGCTTGGGATTGCTGCGTCTGTCCTCTCTGAGCCATGCAGATAGCACAGCGGTGGACATGGCGCTTCATGTCCTGACGGCACCCCGGCCAGTAGAACCGAGCCCGAAACTGCTGCAGAGTCTTCCTCACTCCGAAGTGGCCCACCTCCACCAGCCCGTGGACCAACTGGAGCACCTTGGGGCAGAACTATGGGGGATCAGCTTCTGTCAGACATGTCGCTACCCAGCTGGAGACTGGCACCGCCGATAGACAACACCCTCGTGACAGCAGAGGTTGGACCACTGGGATTGCAGGGCCTTGGTCTCTGGGTCCAGCACAGCCACAGCCTTCTGGGTGAGCCGCTGGTCCGTGTCCAGCCACTGCTGGACCAAGGAGATGACAGGATCTCTATCCTGCTTGCTTTGAAGCTGCTGCATGCCAAGGGCCTCCGTGACATCATCGCTGGGGAGAGCTGTCCAGTGATCTGAAGATGAGCTGTGACCTGCTGGGCTTTCCTGGGCCATAGCAGTCTGGAAAGCCCGTGAGACTGCTCGGTCATGATCCTCGGCCTGTGCTGACGGCACTGGCCCTCCAGTCGTGTGGGCCTCCTGGTTCCTTGTCTGGCTGTTGCCACAGAGCGTGATGGTTTGAGCCCCCAGCAGGAGAGAAGAGCTGGCGGTGTCGATCTTCGCGCCCCATGCTGCAAGCAGATCTAGTCCAATGATGCACGGGTCCTGGATGTCAGCCAGCCAGAACGGGTGGTTTGTGTTCTGACTGGCCACTTCCACCCCAAGGACCCGTCCCCCCCCCCCCAGCCTGGCGCAGCACTGGGTAGGTTCCCACCCTTGCATTCCGATTCCATCTTTGCCAGGCAGCGCCCCGGGTCGGACCAGGGAAATGGTGGAACTGGTACCAATCAGGGCCCAGATTGGTGTGCTGTCCAGGCTGCAATGTAGATACAGCCCTGGTGATTGTCCAAATCGGCCCAGCCATCCATCAGGGAAAATGTCTGTGGGAGGAGGGAGGTCCCCATCTGTGCCACCTTGCTCTCGGGTTAAAGCCGGTGAAAGGGTGGTTTGTCACGGGGTGGGTGCCAGGCAGTAATGCATGATGTGTCCTGGCTCCCTGCAGCAGAAGCATCCTTCCTTGCGCAGCTGTTGTTGTACTCTCGCTGACTGCACAGCTGTGGTCCAGCATAATTCCTCCTCCTTCTCCTCCTCCTCTCTCTCAGGTGTGGCCTGGAAAGCTCTCTGCCTTGGTGAGGACACATCAGCTGCATGATGCATCATCGGCTCCACTTGCTCCACTTCTGCCATGGCCATCTCCCAGCTCCGGATGTGTTACTGGAGCTGGGCTTGGAGGATCCCACTGATGAAGTGCTGGAGGGTGAGCTTCTCCACTGCCCCCGGCTCAAAATCCGGGTAGCCACACTGTGTCAGTAGCTCTATGTCCACTGCGTAGGCTCCCAGGCTTTTTTGGCTGCCTCACCCGTGGTTGGCCAGCTGTTCCCAGGCGTGCTCAGCATTGGTCGCTCTCGCAAACCGCCTCTGGAACGCTCCTTGTAGCGCTCCTTGTAGCACTGGCTAGCTGCGACGTTCCTCAGGCCTGAGGTCAGACAGTATGCAGAGAGCCCCACCCTCCAGGGCCAGCATGACCTGCACGGCAGTCTCTTCCGACATCCAGCTGTTCAGCACAGCAGCCAGTTCGACCTGGGCCAGGTAGCCATCCAGCAGGGTTTTGCTACCAAAGTGGGGGAGTTTGGCATGTTGGCGGATCGGTGGGATGGTTGCCTCTTGGTCGATTGCCGCCCCCAGTTGCAGTGGAATCGCCGGCCTGTCAGGGCAGGAAACAGGGCAGGCTTGCTCTGTTCAACTCGCCCTGCCTTGAGAAAGGCAGAAGACGGGGTATGCTGGCCCTGTTGGGTCCGCTGCTCCATTTGCCCATCTCTGTCTCTATTTGGCTGATGAGCCGCTGGAGTTGCCAAATCTCTATGTCGATCCTCGCTTCCATCTCTCCAAGATCCCACTTCTGACACCAGTGTGACGTTTCATGGTGTTCACACAAACAATGAGAGATGATTGTGATGCAACAGGCTTTATTCTTCACTCACTTACAACACAGAACAGAGGGGAGGTCATTTACACAGACCCTCATCTCAGTCATGGTGACGCAGACATATGATCTATCACATACAGGTAAACAAAACTAACTAGTCTTATAACACAGTTATAATGGCACAGCAATAACACTTAAAACACACGGATAATAACAGTCTTTGAACCCTCTGTGGCGCAAGCATGCCGGGAGAATCTCCGCCCCCTTATCACAGCCCCGAAGCTACACTATGATTGTCATTTTTATCTGTCCTGTTTTATACTTATTCCGTTGTATTTTATTGTCTTTTATTTCCTTTTATGTCTTATATGTCTTTCACATTTTATTTATTCTTGATGTACAGCACTTTGTGTCAGCTGTAGTTGTTTTTAAAGTGTTTTAGAAATAAAGTTGGATTGGACTGGATTGGATCTCCCACTGATTGGTGGCAGGTGGTGCTTGCCGCTGCAGGGAGAGGTGCTCAATCAGTGGGGAGAGAGGGAAGCTGGGAGACAGAGCAGACAGGAACCCCCAGAAAAACTACTGGATGGATTTTGATGAAATTTTCACCAGAGGTGGTCCTTAGGCTGCGGATGAACCGTTCTGCGCTACCATGGCGTCCTGATCCCAGCTCACCTCCAAATCTGATGGGTTCATCCGTAGTCCAAGGGCCACCATTGATGAAAATGTCATGAATAACGGTATGGTAGTTTTGCATGCAAACAGACAGACAAGGTAAAGAAGGTAGTAATCACAAATGTCCAGCCCCTGGCTTTATTTATTTCCCTCTAGTTAACTGTCAGTAAGATTGGATTGGACACCTCTGTTTTAAGAAATTATTATCTGAACTACATTTTTGCTCCCTAAAATATGACATCTTCTTCAGATTTGGTGCTTTAAAACCATGTCTTTCTTTGCGTTGTTTGTTGCTCTGACATGATGGCGTGAGAGGAGGAGTAAGCTGAGGTGCCATTAGCCACCACGGGGACCACTAATGTACAAACGTCGTTCCTCGGGAAGCTAAAGCAGGAAGCTGTTTGGAAGTGACACTAATTCATGACCAGCCGTCACACAGCACTTAGGCGGCACCCCAGCCTCCCCATACGCCTCCTACTCCTTCCCACCGAGTCGCCAAGCGGCCCGTCGGGGGCGGCGATGCAAGCGGCGGTCAGGTCCTGAAGAGTTTTATCATGAATCTCTGAGCGGGCGCCGGATTAGATGAGAGCGGATCGGCTTTTATTTCAGCCTGCGGGGAAATTCATCCTGAGAGGAGAAATGCAGCGGCAGCCAGGATGTGACACGAAGTCATAAAGAACAGAAACGGGGGGACAAACACGGCATTAGCGCAACACGAATACAGCAAAATGAGGCATGGCTGTGGGATAGACATGCCATAAGCGCTACATAAATACAGTACAAATATGGGCTAAATAAAACAGGAATACCAACATAAACACACAACAGAAATATTGAGCAAATGCAATGCCAATTTGGTATGACTATGACTCAAACTTGGCACGAATACATGAAAGTGTTCCAGACACGGCATGTTTACAGCACAACAATGAAAATGCATAATAGGACACACTCAGTGACTTTTTAAATATGACACAAATGCATTAGACACCAAAATATGGCATGAATGTGACAAACCTGTGGCACGAAAGTGGCATAAATGGCAAAACGTGGCATAATTATGGTAAAAATATGATTTAACATGGCACAATGTTATGCTACACATCAGTATAAACTGGAAAAATCATGGTATAAGTGACACATGGCTCAAACAGCACAAGCAAAAATAGAACACAGCAAAATTATGGCATATATTTAAGCAATATTACACAAGAGCACATATCAATGAATGAGAATGGTATCAATGAATATAATAACTGCAGGTGTGATATGTCTAGACGTATCATACCCGTAGTTACTATATTCATTAATACCGTACCATACCATACACAAATATTAAATACAGCACACATATGAAATACTGTAAATATTAATACTATTCAACGATAAAGCAGTAAAATTTTCAACTCAACCTTTTTTCTTAAAATTGTACTTTACTGTACAGCTGTGGGCAGCACGGTGGCGGAGTGGTTAGCACTGTGGAAGCACAGCAACTCACCCTTGGCTGGGGGATCCTGGGTTCGATCCCAGCCCCCGACCAACAGTGATCTGTGTGGAGTTTGCATGTTCTCCCCGTGTCTGTGGTTTTACTCCGGGATTTCTCCGATTTCCTCCCACATGCCAAAAACATGCAGGTTAGGTTAATTGGCATCAACTGGGGATTCTGAATTGTCCTTAGGTATGACTGTGAGAGTGAATGGTTGTCTGTCTCTCTGTGTTGGCCCTGCGATGGACTGGCGATCTGTCCAGGGTGTACCCTGCCTCTCGCCCAAAGATGTTGGGATAGGCTCCAGCCCCCCCGCGACTCAAAAAAGGATAAAGAGGAAGAAGATGGATGAATGTATAGCTGTGCAACAGAATATTTTTAATGTTAGTTAAGCATGAAGTCTTTGAGTTACTTTAGATTCCATCCATCCATCCATCTTCTTCCACTTAATCCTTTTCGGGTCGCGGGGGGCTGGAGCCTATCCCAGCATCTTTGGGCAAGAGGCAGGGTACACCCTGGACAGATCACCAGTCCATCGCAGGGCTACTTTAGATTCCACTGATTTGAATTGAGTGAATTCAGCTTTCTCTATTTTCCTGTTTGATAAATATCAAATTATTTTACAAGTTTCAAACAGTAATAAACTATATGAAAATATTAATAGAACCCTTTATTCAGCCTGTATTTGACATAACTGATAGGCGTATCCCACAGGAGGACATGTATGAAGGCAGAAACGCCTTCGATGTTTGGCCCCTGACGATCACACGGGTGTGAAAATGATTTGGACTGGCATCACAGCCGTTAAACTGACAGGATTGATTCAGAAGAGTCAGAGCCAGAGAATCAATCATCACCGCTTGTGCCGCTAATTAATGGGGAGAACAAAAACATTCAGGTACCGGCGTCTTAATGGCCACCGCCGCCCACCTGCTCACCCAAAGATTCTCCATCAGAGAGGTGAGGGAAAAACATTGGTGACGTGGTGCTCATAAATCAGAATTGGAATTAGAGTGGGAATACATCAGAGCTCAGCCTGTCTCTCTGGAGTTGGTTTAGTGTGGTCAGATCAAAGTTTGTAAAAAGAAAAAAAAAATAGGTTTTTAGTTTGATATATTAAAAAAAATCTCTGCCCTCTAATTAAAAATATTAAAAATAAACTTGGATCATTGTCTACACACAGTTAAATAGAACCGAAATATAACCTGCATCCATATAAACTAGGGCAGGGAATTCATTAAAATTTTTGCTAATTAATGTAACTTTTTCTATAGTTAATTGCAATTAAACAAAAGTTAATTCCAACCAAGCAATTTGATTGGACAATAGGGATTCCAGGAGTTACTATATTGCACGATAACTGCACTCCAACTTCACTCAATATGTATCCCTCCACATCAAAGGTATTCATGTAACTATTAATTACTAACAGTAATTTGCTATCAACTCTCTGACAATTGCAGCACTGTTTTGGATACCTTAATTTTCACAGTGAGGTGCCATTTAAAAACACTGGTTCTGTTTACTGTTGCATCAGTGTCATTTTAAGCTCATTAATCTATTTCACGTCTATTTTTTAAAAAAATAGGCAGTGATTGAGTTTGATTTATTGTCTCGATTAACAAACCACAATACCTTTGTGGTGATGGACTCTTTGTTTCAACTGAAAATGTGAAGAAAAGCATGCAAAGTGTGCTAAATCGCTAGTATGATAACTACTACTGGCTAACTACTGGTGTTCTGGTGACCAGCATTTTGATCTGGGGTCTTCTGCAGTACCAACTCAACAGGTATGTTTTATAAACACTTATTACTTTTGCACTTGAAAAATTTAATTTGTTTACATGAGCGTGAAATGACATTAGACATCTTCATGCTGATTGAGATGTTTAGCAGCAGTTACTGGATATAAGGGACTATTTTTTTCCTCAAATAACTGGTCAAACAAACAATTCATAATATTTTGTCCAGTATTGCTGTCATTTAATAAATTGTGCTTGCAGAACTGTTGTGTAAAAGCATCACTCAAGTTTGTTGCGGTATCATGGATATACTAACTCTGGGTGTGATACTACAAGACATATCACACCGAGTAACTACAGTCATGATACCCTACTCACTCTCATGTAATATTGCTTAATTACTTGCTAAACTTATGAAAAAGGGTTGATGAAAAAGAAGTACACTTTAGCAACTTTTAATTGCATTTTCATTCACTGACCATACTTGTGACTCATATTCAACAAAAATACTACTAGAGAAAAACAAAATGCTTGATTATCATGAATGTATCAGTTTAAAAAAACCCTGCAATTTATGATAGCAATCTGTAATATTCTTTTTCAGCTCATTATAAACAGGCAGTTGATTTCTCTGCAAAACTGCCATTTTTTAATATTGTTGTCACATTTTCTGTTTTATTTTGAAATGGCCAAAGAGGAAGTCAGTGCTTCTCCTTTACCCCTTAGCACTCCAGCCAATTTCCCTAAATTTAGCAAACACAAATAAAATCAAATTCTTTCTTCACTGAGTGGCAGTAGAAGATTTGAAACGTCCCACCGGCAGAGCACGGGAATTTTAAGAGATTAAGATAACTTTCCTTATTATCTCAACCTTTAAAGTACAAACAGAGCAATTCTTAATTGACTTCCAGAGCTCCTGACCTTAGTGGTGAGTTAGTTTTTATTCACTTTATATTGGAGCATACGTTTTTCTCTGCTCTCTCTGACTGAAACTCTCCCTCTTTTCATACTTTTGAGTGAGCAACCCCAATCAATGACAATACGTCGTGTGTGTGCGTGTGTGTGTGTGTGTGTGTGTGTGTACGATCGAGTGTGTTTTAGGCTGTGTGTCCACAGAGCATGTAAATGTGCTCTAGACCTGATTCTCTGGGCGATTCACAGGTACTCCTAAAAAAAGGTCTCAGCTCATACTTTCTACTAAGTGCACTAAACCACATCAAACTGGTAAGAAAACAAACATCCCCCCTAAGCTTCTGCTGTTAAAAATTGATCATTGTACACGTCTAACCTGATATTGATCTGTTTGTTAGAGAGGTGTTGTTGCTGGTGATCACTGGGGTACTACAAAGGAACTTTTTTCAACCTACAGCACCATGAGCTTAACAGCTTCTTTGCCCGGTTTGAGCACCCCCCCCCCCCCCAACCCACAGATGCATGGGGTGAGGAGGTAACTGAGAGCAGTGAACCCTCGCAGAGCTGCTGGTCCAGACGGCATCCCAGAAGCAGTGGTCGAAGCATGTGCAGACCAACTGGCAGGGACCCTCACCAAGTTGTTCAACCTTTCCCTGATGCATGCCACCGTCCCCTGCTGCCTCAAGGCCTCCACCATCAACCCCATCCCCTAAAAGGCCGCAATTGACAGCCTGAATGACTACAGACCCATAGTACTCACGTCTGTAGTCATGAAATGGCTGAGAACAGGAAGGCTGTGCAGAGGGGTCATCAACACTGCCCAAAAAATTATCGGCAGCTCTCTGCCCTCCCTGGAAGACCTCTCCAGAGCCTCCTGTCTCAGAAGGACCAAAGCCATCACAGGAGACCTCTTACATCCCACCCACCACCTGTTCGACCTGCTTCCCTCTGGACAACGGTTCAGATCGATAAGGTCCCACACCTCCAGACTTACAAACAATTTCTTCCCCTCTGCCATCCGAACTGCAAATAGTCAGAGGCCCCTCCCCCTCCCCTCTGAACACTCACATGCACAGAACTGAGGACCTTTTGATTATCACTATAACTCACCTGTCTTTGCACTCCTCACTTTCATGTATATTGACCCATCCATGAAATCACTACTGTACATATTTTCCATAATCCTTGAGCCATTTTATACTGTTATGTGCTCTGCACCCCACACTCTTATGTACATAGTTCCACCCATGAAGCCACTACCGTACCTGTGTCTATACCTATGGACTATTTGTTGTTCTGAATTTTATTTTTACTTCAGTCAGATGGTTAACTGTGTGTCCTGTAACTCTTTTATTTTCAAATTCTTGTCACTTACTTTACTGCGCAGTAGCCTGGTGGAGCACTCAGTTTCATTGTGCTGTACAACTGCACAATGGCAATAAAGCCTATTCTGTTCTATTCTATTCTATTCTATTCTAGTCTATGAGTGCAACATAAAAAAACACCCACCACTGAGTGAGTATTTTGTTACATTTTCATTACCTTTTTTAAAGCGCTATATAAGTGCAGGTTAGTTAGTAGTTAGTTAGTTTATGCACAGAAATAGGGTCCTTCTCTACGTACGTGGCCATCTTGGACCCCAAAATGTCTTTTCAAGTTTTTATGCTGAACTGTAGTTGCTGCAGGAAGAAAATGAAGACTAATAAAAAGTGAATTGTTTGCATATTTAAATCAACTGCACCTTTAATATAATTTTTGGAAATGTTAATATTTTATACATATTTTTGAGCCACAATTTGAAATCAAGACATGTAACTGAGCCGCACCTGTTCAGCGATCTGTTGAATATGACAAATTTCAAACCAACATAGATCAAAAAGATTTGAAGAAAGATATGCACTTTTTATTCATTGTCTTGGTTTTAAATGTGCGCTTTGCACATGACAAAGGCACATCAAAAGTGCATAAAAACTAGTGGTGTTGGACAATTAAAATTTTTAATTGTGATTAATGTTTTGGAATGTTGAGTTAATCACAATTAATAACACATTAATCACATCTTTTTCCATACAGATACAGTGTACCTTAAGACGGTAATTTTTCAAGTTTATCGTACTGTTATGAACATGGGAGTGGACAAATATGCTTGCTGCCTTCACCTGCAGACTTATTAAAGCTCTCATCATATCCAAAATGACAAAAACAATCCAGAATATTCTCCAGAAAATTCTCAAAAGTAGACTGCATGTGCAAAGAACGGAATGCCAGGGCTCATTAATGTCACTGCAACACAACTCACCATCCAACCAGCCAGCAGCTACAAATGGATCTTGCTCTTTCTCCCATAGCAAACATCCACAACTTTTAAGCAGATCAACGCAAAACCATGGACCTCGTGTGTCACAACAGACACAATTTCCCTTTTAGCAGACAAATTGCAAACATAAACAAACAACTATCTCAGCCGTGATGACACCACACCGTGCTGCGAGGGAGTGAATGGACATGATGAACAAAGCTTTGTATCAACTGGTACTCACCAACAGTTGGACCCAAAGCAATGAGGATGAAAAGAGGCAAATTTCTGTCTGTGTCAACTGCTGGAGGTCAGCTACAACCTAGCATGTAGCTACTAGAGAGCTAGCCAACTTCCACAGAAGAAGAACAACCCAACATCCTGGAGAAGTTTTGGAGGAGGCTGTAACAATTATCCAGGTGAGAGCTCCGACAGAAAACGTTGTAAACTAATAGCTCTTAAACTGTATGTCTTGCTAAACTGTGACATAACCCCTAGTGGTCAACAGTGGTAAAGATTTTTTTCAAGAAAATATTCAGATCAGATGTCAGAACTTTCCAAGGCTAAAACTTTGAAGTGGAAAGAGATAATTGCTTACTGTCAATTAGAAAGATGTAGAATATGATCCAAAGTTTCAGATAGGAGTAAATTTAAGGGATCTAATATACATACAAACAAACAAAGACATTAGTCACTTACCACTGGCAAGGCAGGGTCCTTTTGCGGCATTCTGGTTGTAATTTTGTCCTCTCACGGCCATTTTAGCTTTCTCTCCTACATCCAGACAGTGTTATTGATTATTCCACCTTAATTTCACTTTTATTCCACGGCAAATTTATTTTATATGACGACATGCAACAGGCGATTGCTCTACAGTCATATGGCGCTCCGGGCACCAATCAACGAGCTTCATGCTCCCTGTTTTATAACAACATGTAAACATCTACCTTCATAAGCTAAATATCTCTTTTTAAAATCATTGTTGGCAAATTCGGGACCAAATCCTCCAAATTTGCTCCTCCTCTGCATTCGCGTATGTCAACAACGATGGCTGCCGTCCATTTTGTTTTGTAGCCTCAAAGACGAAGAAGAATAATGATTTCTTCCTCTCTGGTGTATTACGTGTCATCCATGAGTCCTCCAACATGTGCCTGCCACCTTGTGAACTGGCATGATCAGTACAAATCCTCAGTCCAGCTGGGGAGTGTTTGGCACATTATTATGAATTGACAGGCGCAACGCCGTGCACTGCCACTAGGGGCACAAAAAAATCACACAGCTTAAAGGTTAAAAATGACAGCACTTTGGGGATTTCCATGGATGTAATCCAGCTTGTTTGACTTCACAATGTCTGCATGGCACGTACAGTGTCTGTGGCCAGAGCGGCTTTGGTACAGAGAGCTGCTAGGCCAAAAAGTACTGTTTGCACTTTCTGCCATTAACTGCCGTTAACCGCAGTCACAAAATTTGTTGCCATTAACGGGGGCAATGCGTTAACGGCGATTAACGCGATAATGCCAACACCACTAATAAAAACACAATAACAGTGCTGAGGTTGAGCAGAACTTGAAGTAGTATAAATATTTTTCTCTTGAACAATAATTAAATAAATAGAAGGAGAAAAAAAAATAAAATTCTGTAAATAACCATTTTGGTCACATCTTGCTGAGGCATATCTCAATATGCATAAAAACTCAAGGTGCATTGTTAGCATTAACATTTGTTCCCCTTTTGAAATAAAATATACTACATCTGGTCATAACTGGGGGCAACGCAGTGGCGGAGTGGTTAGCACTGGGGCAGCACAGCAACTCACCCTTGGCTGGGAGATCCTGGGTTCGATCCCAGCCCCTGACCAACAGTGATCTGTGTGGCATTTGCAAGTTCTCCCCGTGTTTGCGTGGGTTTACTCCGGGATTTCTCCGGTTTCCTCCCACTTGCCAAAAACACGCAAGTTAGGTTAATTGGCATCAAACTGGGGATTCTAAAATTGTCCTTAGGTATGACTGTGAGAGTGAATGGCTGTCTGTCTCTCTGTGTTGGCGATGCGATGGACTAGCGATCTGTTCAGGGTTTACCCTGCCTCTTGCCCAAAGGTGCTGGGATAGGCTCCAGCCCCCCCGCGACCCGAAAAGGACTAAGCAGAAGAAGATGGATGGATGGATGGATGGATGGTCATAACTGACTTTGGCACAAGACAAAGTGCATTTAGCTGAATTAAAAATGAACTGTCACAGACTTCAGTGCACAAGCCCCCCAAGAAAAGATTGATAACATTTACAAACATTGCACATTCACTGTTGTGGTTTGTTTTGTTTTAAGTCACCACATGTGTGAGTAGGAACCTACTCACACAACTACAACTACACATTCCATTACACACACATATCAGTCAACCAAAAATTTTTAGTAGAGTTAAGGATGCAAAAAGCACCCACTTAAAAACTTGAGTAATGACTTCAGTCTTGAAGGTTTGAGGTTTTTCTCCAAAATTTATAACAATTTTCATATAGTTTTTCACTTTTCTCTGTAAATTTATCTAAATTTGAAACCATTTTCTTCAAATTTGTAATTTCTTCTTGTAAAATTGACTTTTCTTGTACATTTGAGACTTTATTATAAATTTGTGGATCATTTTATGGCTAATTTTTGTCTATTTTTAAAATAAAATTACTGGGTTTTTTTTTTTATAAATTTGAAACAGAATGTGGTAAAATTTTGACTTTTTTTTCCCCTTATACAATTTATTGCCTTTTAAAGTGACACTCTGCAAAAACCCAAGTTTTTTTTTTTTTTTTTCCTGTTGTTAACATGTCTGTAACATGTTTTTTATGAATTACAATACATATCAAAAGCTAAATCAGTCCCGAATCCCAAGTCTGTGTTTTTCTGCTGTGAATGTCCAGTTAAGCTCGGCCCCCCCAAAACAGGTGACTTTGGACAGAGCATTTCTAGCTACGTAAGCATTCCTGCTTAACCCGATTGGTTATAACATTAATCAATCAGGTTAAGCACTGGGCATGGCTACAGACCTGAGTTCACTCCCCCAGGGGAAGAGGGAGGAGCCAACATGGCTCCATGAATAGAGGCAGAAAGAGAGCGGATGAGAGGAAGAGAAGTGGGACTGAGGGGAGAGGGAGGACCCGGCTTTAATGGGGTCCTCAGTGAGCCGGCGAGACAATGAGATGAGAGGACCAGCTCAAACTGTCACCAAGGGTCCCACGGTGAGGAACAACACTTCGGCCAATATCCCTCTACCTACCACTGACAACACTGACAGTTACCATCCCTTCCCGGGGATGGCGCAAAACCGGCTGCTGCCACCTGTAGTTTTCTACAGCTGGGGCTACAGTATTCCGGAACACTGTAGCACACGTGGGGTGCGGTCAGCTTGGAGACTGGAGTCCACTGGCTGCTGCACTCACACGTGCGGGGTCCCAGAGGTGCCCATGGAGGAATGGGAACCATACACCTGGAAGGCCAAACCAGAGAGTGACAGGGGGATGAAGGCGCCAAGACTGCCACCTGTCTGTTTTGCATTTGTTTGACTCGGTTTGGTGAAGGGGTTTTTGGGAAGGGATACAAATTCCTCCAGGTGCCCCATTCCATCCCCACCAGGGAGGATGGAGGAGGAGAGATTAAAACCCACCTCCCTCCGGAGGAGGGAGGTGAGTTGGGTAACCAGGGGGTGCATGGCACAATTGCCAGGGTGAGGCCACACATACTGCGCTGAGGTTGTGGTTCCATGACAGCGGGTGGGCGCATCGGTCCACTGGTTCCCAGCAAGCTGCCCGGCAGGCACCAATCAGCTCCCAGAGCCAGCTCACTTTGTCAGGGGTTAGCAACATGTACATGTATAGCTGAATCACTCTGATGTTTTGACTAGCGATTGTTTAGCAAAGCAGTCTTCATTGTTCTCAGGTCAGAGGAGAGGGGAGGGCTGGCCTTCAAAAAATAAAAATAAAAAAAAAATCTTACCCCGGACCGTATTTCATAACAAACCACATATCTCAACAGCAAACTTGAGGGGAGTTGTATCAGGTGTCCCTTTGAGCATGTCTATGGAAGAAGTGAAAAACGAGATCCAAGAAGGAAAGGTGAAGGATGTGAAAAGGCTAAAGAGTAAAAGAGAAGGTTCACTGCAGGGTACACTGTCTGTAATCATTCAGTTTGAGGAAACACTCCCTAAATCAGTCCAAATAGGATAACTGTATTACAATGTCAGAGAATACGTCCCAAAGCAACTCAGGTGCTACAAATGTGAAAGGATGGGTCACACTGCTCAGCAATGTAAGAGAAAGTTAAGATGTGCTAGATGTGGAGGGGAGCACAAATATGGTAAATGTGAAAAGGACGCCAAAGTAAAGTGTTGCAACTGCGGGGGTGACCACAGTGCTGCATATGGAGGACGTGTTGTCCAGAGGGAAGCTAGACAAGCCCAGGAAATCAGAATATGCAAGAACATTTCGTATGCTGAAGCTCTAAAAACAGTTAGAGAAGCAGGAATGGTTAGAAACACAACAGGCCTTCCTCAAAGAAGTTCAGTTCAAAGGGAAGCACAGCCATTAACAAATCCCACTCAAGCACAAGATCATGCCGCTGCAAGGAATTTTTGTGTCCACAAATGCAAAATGGATGATGACACATTGATAGTTAAGAGGACAAACTTTGTAGCTTTTATCTGCCACACCATTAATGTTGCAGCACAGCTAAAAAAGAAAAGTGACAGAATCAAAACCATTGTGGAAGCAGCAGGAAAATTCCTAGAGGTGAAAGACATCAAAGACGACCAGATTCATGGTTTATTGACAGCTGAAAATGGGGAGCCACGTGTTGAAACTTAAAGGGTACCTGTGGTGGTCGTGAAAATAAAGATATTATATTGAGCCCCTGTCTCACTTTCTAGTTCAAGTTCAAGTTCAAGTTCAAGGCAATGCAATATAAATCCATTGCCAATGTGCTGGTTCAGCTATGGCAGCAAAACATGAGCACAGCCATACTGGCGGCTACATGGCCTGCCAGGACGCTTCCTGTGACGTAGTAACGTTGATACCGCGATCTGGATCAATATTGGCTGAGCCTGGAGTGCCCGGCTGGTCAGTGGCTTTCGGGATATTCAAATTCAAATTCAAACGTTTATTTCAAACTCAGGGTTCATATTAAATGCAGAACTAAAACGAGTAGAAAATAAATAAATAAATAAAAGTATATACAGATCAGCAGACACTCGGCGCTCTTGTAACAACAAAAGCATACAATGTGATATGGATATCGCAACATGGCAGAATGTAAAGCCTTTGGATGTCTCAATAATAAGCGAAAAAACAAAGATAAACACTTCTTTTGTGTACCCAAACCCAGCACACCTTGTCGGAAGATCGTCACGGAAAAGTGGTTGCACAATCTCGGAACAGGGCACACACTGCAGACGTTTCCTTTTGGACGAAATTCTGTTGTGTGTGAGGACCACTTCATCCCTTTCACCCTCAAAAGACCTTTCTGGCGCAAACCTGTAGCCATGTTGCCCGAATTCTTCCTCAGAGTCCGACAATTCAGCCATAATAGAATAAAAACACTGACAAAAGCACCCTAGTCGCTGGTACACGCTGAGTATTGACTTTTCAGTATCAACGGTGTGACATCACATCCGCATGTGTCAGGGCGGCGCGCATAGTTTTTATTGGCTGGCCATGCCGGCGGCCGTATTTGCATATATCTCTGGTGGTAGATGGCTGGCAACAATTATTTACCCAAATAACGAATACTTTGCCTAATGTTTTCAAGTTGAATGTGTTTTCACGACCACCACAGGTCCCCTTTAATATCTGAATATTGCACTACACATACTACAGTGGAATGTGAGGAGTCTTATAGCAAACGGACAAGAACTCAAGAAGAATCTTTACAAACTACAAGTTGTTCCAGAGGTAGTGTGTGTACAGAAGACATGGCTTCAACCTCACTTAGATTTTGTCATTCCAGGATATAGTTCATTCAGACAGAACAAAATTAACAGTGTAAATGGAGGAGGATGTGCCACTTTCATTAAGGATGGCCTGGCATATAGCGTGATTCCCTCCCCTGAGGATATAGAATGTAACATTATTGAAATATGTAGGCCAAATGGACAAGGAACTATTAAGCTGATTAATTATTACAACCCATGTAGGAAGTTAATAGCCGATACTTTCAGTGTTATGGCAGGGGAAGGGCATATGAAAGAGGTATGGTGAGGAGACTTTAATGCCCATAATAGCTTGTGGGGAAGCACACATACAGATAACAATGGAAATGTTGTGGAAGAGATGTTAGATGAAAGATCATTAATTTGTCTCAACAGTGGTGAAGGTACCAGGGTGGATGTGCATAGGGGCACATCATCATGTATTGACCTGACTCTGGTATCTGATTCTTTAGTGAGCACCTGTGAATGGATGGTTATGAACAGGACAACTATGGGAAGTGATCACTTCCCAATACTTACAGTCATTAAAACTGAAGTATGTACTGTATATAAGAGGGAAGATGTTTTACAAGATGGTGTTTTGACAAGGTAGACTGGGGAAAATTTAGGCAATACTGTATACAGTCATGTCATTTGGTAACATTAGAAGGTAGCATAGAAGAGTGTTCAACTCAGGTAACCAATCATATTCTGAATGCTACAATGGCAAGTATACCTAAGAAAACAACACAGGGTAGGAAGAAGGTCGTACCCTGGTGGAATGAGGAATGTAGTATTGCAGTAAAAGAGTGAAACAAGGCATTCAGAGAGCTGAGGAAGAATATGAAGAGTGAAAATTTAACAGATTGTAAAAAGAAAAGGGCAGTAGCTTGAAGGATTATTAAAAACAGGAAAAAGTCAGCATGGAGAGAATTTTGTTCCACCCTTGGAAGGAAAACAGAACTAGGTGATGTCTGGGGTATGTTTAAAAAAGTGAGTGGAAAAAGGGTATCAGTTACAGTCCCAGCTCTAGTGGATGGGGACAAGATGGCTGTATCAGACAAAGAAAAGGCAGAAGTCCTAGGCAGAACATTTGCAGCAGTGCATAGAGGAGAACATCTTGGTGAGAGTCATAGACAGTAAAGGGAGCATAAACCCAGAGAAAATGCAAACTTAAAAAATGGAAGTAAAAGAAGATATGAATGCACTAGACCTTGAGCTCACATTGTCAGAGCTTAAGAGAGCTTTGCAAAATAGTGGATACAAGCTCCAGGATATGATCAGTTAAGCTATGCTATGCTTCGTCAGTTGCCTATGCAATCAATGGAACTGGTGCTTAAATTGTTTAACAGAATATGGAAGGAGGGGGTTATCCCAAGTGGGTGGAAAAAGGCTGTAAATTTTATCATTTAATAAGCCAGGGAATGATCCAGCTCATCCAGGCAACTACAGGCCAATAGCATTAACGTCACACTTAGGGAAATGGATGGAGAAGGTGTTGGTTTACAGACTCTCATATGTACTAGAGAAAAGATGATTAATAAAAAACTATCAGAATGGTTTTAGAAGAGGAAGATCCTCAGTGGATGCTCTAGTTAGGGTAAGTAATGATATTGAAAAGACTCTCAAAATGAAAGAAGTAATGGTTATAGTTTATCTGGATATTGAAAAGGCTTATGACTCACTGTGGAGTGATGGACTTCTTATCAAATTGAATAAGATGGGCATTGGTGATAGGATGTATAATTGGATAATGGATTTTTTGACACACAGGACAATTAGGGTTAATGTAGGATCAGAAGTTTCTAATGACTTTGAAATTGAAAATGGTGTTCGTCAGGGGAGTGTGATAAGCCTAATTTTATTCAGCATAATGATTAATGACATGTTTGAGGATCAAGAGGGATCCATCAAAACAGCACTATATGCAGATGATGGAGCCATATGGCCAAGGGGAAGAAATGAGAAATTTGTGTTCAAAAACATCAGGAAAGCAATGGAGAAAGTGGAAAAGTGGTCACATGAGTGGGGATTTAAATTTTCAAACAGTAAAACCTGCTATATGATTTTCACAAAAAAAAAAAAAAATAAAAATGCAGGACTGGTACAGAACCATTAACATTATATAATCAACCAATAGAGAAAGTGAGTGAGTTCAAATATCTAGGATTGTGGTAGTGATAGTGCATACACATGGATAGCTCATGTTGAAAATCTGGAGACAAAGCGTAAAAAAGTCATTAATCTCATAAAAGCTGTAGCTGGACATGAATGGGGTGCAGATAAACAAGCATTAATTGACATTTACAGAGCCCTAATGAGATCGACAATAGACTATGGATGCATGATTTATGGAGCAGCAGCAAAGACAACTCTGGAAAAAAATAGACAGAATGCAGCATAGAGCGCTTCGCCTGTGCATTGGAGCCATCAAAACAACACCAAACAATGCAGTTTTAATAGAAGCAGGAGAAATGCCAGTGGATTTGACGAGATAAACTTGCATCATCATACTGGATCAAGCTGAAAGGAAGTAAGGAACTAAATATTTCAAAAACAACACTACAAGACTGCTTCCAGGGACATGGATTTGGGTGGAAAATTGAAAGAAAAGCCAGAATGTATGGACTACAGACTATTGATATAGCTAACACCAGTCCAGTGAGCAATGTTTCCCCTTGGCTGTTTCCAGGAAAAGAAGTAGACATTAGTCTGCTAATGAGGAAAAAGGATTGGCATATGAGTGAAGTTCGTGCTAAAACAAGCATTTACCTCAGGAACAATTACTATAACTACTTACAGCTCTATACTAACGGTTCAAAGAACAAAGAGGGCTCTCTTGGAGTTGGAGTATACATTCCAGAGTTTAAAGTGACCATCTCAAAAAGACTCTCCAACAATACATCCGTTTTTACAGCAGAGATGGTGGCAATAATTATTGGTTTGCAGTGGGTGGAGGAGGTCAGACCGGACCTTGTGGTGGTGTGCACAGATTCACTTGCAGCTTAAAAACCATACAAACACTAAAATCTACAAGGGAAGACTTGGTGATTGAGCTATATCACAGTTTATTTAGGGTACACAGGGGTGATGGGGAAGTTCAGTTTTGTTGGGTTCCTGCACAAGAAGGGTTGAAAGGGAATGACTGTGCAGACAAATTAGCAAAAAGTGCACTTGGGAAAGAAATAACTATACAATTGTCTCTTGGAAAAGATGATGGGAAAGCAGTAATCAAGAAAAAAGGAATTGACCTATGGCAAAAAAGATGGGATGAAGATCATAAAGGTAGCTCGTATTACAAAATACAAAAATCTATTGCAATAAAGAATTATAAAACAACAAACAGGAGGGAAGACATCATTATGACAAGACTCAGACTGGATCATACAGTTTTAAACGGCACTTTATTCACCATGGGGAAAAGTGAAAGTGACAAATGTAGAGAATGTGGAGTAAAAGAAAATGTCGAGCACATCTTATTACACTGTCACAAGTATAGAAATGAAAGAGAGAGAATGAAAAATGAAGTTCAAAAGGTTGGTAGGGAATGGGATTTAACTGGGATTCTGAGAACAGATGGAGATGGAGAGGCTCTAAGAATCACGAGAAGGGCTCTTTTTCTCTTTTTTAAATAACACAGGATTAAGTCACATCTAATCTGCTCACAACTTGTCGGATCGTCCGACTCTGCAGCTTGCTGTACCCCCTGGCTTCAGCTCCTAACATTCCTGTATTCTACTCCGAATGATCTCCTTGTTCCTTATGTCTCTCCTCACCGCAGCTCCCCTCCATGGAACATTCAAGTAAGAAACAATATTCAGTCTAAAATCTCCTCTGACTACCCACTACAGGACTCCTTTCATGGATCTCTCCTTCTTAGTGCAGTCTCCTTCGTAAATCTCTCTCCTTGGTGGAACCGCTCCTATCTGAATTCCTCCAATCCTCCCTAACAATCCATCAGTTCATTAACCTACCTTCATCACAGGATAGTCCGGGCCATGTTTCAGCTCCATACATCAAAGTGGACCATACATAACATTTAAGTATGTGATGATCAGGTGAGCGTGCTCCTCCTCCCCTCCTGTTTTCCCACTCCGGAAGATTGGACACACCTGCATGATAACACACCTGCCGCATCTGATGAGCCAGTGTATTTAAGATCCATTGTGTGGAGAGCTCATCGCTGGATCTTCTGGGTTTGCAGCCATGATTTTAGTAAGGCTTTGTCTCATTTTTAAGTACCTGTGCACTCATCTTGTGTTTCCTGCTTTTCAGGTTGCTGCCACCCGCAGGTGTGTCTCTGGAGCTGATCATGCTCACCTGAACAGGAAGATCAAGACATCCACCCAGGTATCTGCCTTCCCCTTGTCCCCTGGTCCCCGCAGGAGTTCCCTGCTGGACTCCGCTGCTCTTGTAGTCAGTGTGCTTTCTCGCATTATTCTCCCTTTGGAGAATCTGTCCCTTATAACCTCTGTCTGCTTTCTCCCGTAGGCTACGTGCGCTCCAGGGGGTGCCTGTCTTGTCAAGAAATTTAACCCTTCTTGTATCTTGGTTTCATGGACATGGAAAGCGCCCTGACTTTCTATGTCGCAGTTCTGTGCCTGTCATGTGATGTGGCCATAAACTATAAAAAATCCCCAGTTGTACTAAATATTTCTTCTCACAAGGTGGCAGACACGTATAACTTACTGCTATTGCCTTGGAGGACTGATGTCTCCAAAATAACCATCCAAAAACCTCACTTCTGGGACACCAACAAAGAAGAGTTTGTAAACAAATGTTGATGTGCTCTATCGAAACACTGAGGAAGCATTTGATCCCAAATTTGCCAACTATGATTCTAAAAAGAGATTATTTAGCTTATGAAGGTAAATATATACATTTTGTTATAACAGAGGGTGGCTGAAACATGTTAATTTCACCTGCCATCGACCCCAGTGCCATATGACTGGACAGAATAATCGCGCCAGTTCTGTGTCACCATATAAGATGAATTGTGGTGGAATAAAAGTGAAACTGAGGTGGAATAATCATAAGAGTTTCTGGATGTGGGAGAGAAAATGAAAATGACCGAGAGAAGACAAAATAACAACAAAAATTGATGAAACGAGCCGTCTGGCCAGCGGTATGTCTGACGAATTTCTGTTTGTTTACATTGTACTGATTTTCTGATTCATATACATTGAAGATAACAAAAAACCCAAAACAAAAAAACAAAACCATCCTTTGTGTAAATATGTCCAAAGTCCACTTTTGACTGAAAGTTATGTAATTCGATATGGCCATGACCATGCCATGGCGTTATGCCAATTAGATGCATAAATTTACTCCTATCTGAAACTTTGGATCATATTCTACATCTTTCTAATTGACAGTAAGCCATTATCTCTTACCACTTTCAAGTTATAGCCTTGGAAATCTCTGACATCTGAACTGAATATTTTCTTGAAAAAAATCTTGACTACTAGGGGGAGAGGTTGCTGGAGCAAAAATGCGACACAGACAGTCATTGGGTTAAGTTGGCATTTTTGTGTTTTGTTTTCTTTAGTTTATGCACTAAACTAAAGAAAACAAATGCACCCCCCTCATGGATCGTCACCTTATCGTGGTGGGGGGGTTTGCGTGCCCCAGTGATCCCAGGAGCTATGTTGTCCGGGGCAATTTGCCTCTGATAGGGTCTCCCAAGACAAACTGGTCCTGGGTGAAGGGCCAGACTAAGAACGATCCAACAGACTCTCATGATAAATTGTATATCAAGGATTCAGTGTACCCCGCCCGGTATGGGGTTACCGGGGCCCCACCCTGGAGCCAGGCCTGGGGGAGGGGCTCGAAGGCTAGCGTCTGGTGGCCAGGTTTCCACCCATGGGACCCGGCCGGGCTCAGCCCGAAGGAGTTACATGGGTCCGCCCTCCAGTAGGTTCACCACCTGCAGGAGGGATCATGGAAGTCCGGTGCTATGTGGATTAGGTAGCAGTCAAAGGCGGAGACCTTGGCGGACTGATCCCAAGCTTTCTAAACTGGCTTTTGGTACGTGGAATGTCACCTCTCTGGTGGGGAAGGAGCCTGAGCTGGTGTACGAGATTGAGCGATACCGGCTAGATATAGTCGGCCTCACCTCAACACACAGCTCCGGTTCCGGAACCAGTCTCCTGGAGAGGGGCTGGAGCTTGGCCTTTTCTGGAGTTGCCCCGGGCGAGAGGCGACGAGCAGGGGTAGGTATTCTTGTATCGCCCCACCTTGCTGCCTCTATATTGGAGTTTTCCCCGGTGGACGAAAGGGTTGCTTCCCTGCGCCTTCGGGTTGGGAAACGGGTCCTGACCATCATTTGTGCCTATGCACCAAATGATGTTTCAGAGTACCCACCCTTTTTGGAGTCTGTGACTGGGGTGCTGGAGGGTGCTCCTCCTGGAGACTCCATTGTCCTACTGGGGGACTTCAATGCGCACGTGGGCAACGACAGTGAAACCTGGAGGGGGGTGATTGGGAGGAACGGCCTGCCCGATCTGAACCCGAGTGGTGTTCAGTTATTGGACTTCTGTGCTAACCACAGTCTGTCCATAACGAACACCATGTTCAAGCATAAGGGTGTCCATATGTGCACCTGGCACCAGGACACCCTAGGCCGCAGGTCGATGATCGATTTTGTTATCGTATCATCAGACCTGCGACCGTATGTCTTGGACACCCGAGTAAAGAGAGGTGCAGAGCTGTCAACTGATCACCACCTGGTGGTGAGTTGGATCCGATGGCAGGGGAGGAAGCCATTCAGACCTGGTAGACCCAAACGTATAGTGAGGGTGTGCTGGGAGCGTCTGGCTGAGGCCCCTGTCCGGGAGGTCTTCAACTCCCACCTCCGGAAGAACTTCAACCACATTCCGAGGGAGTCTGGAGACATGGAGTCTGAATGGGCCATGTTCTCCACCTCTGTTGTTGAAGCGGCGGCCCAGAGCTGCGGCCGCAAGGTGGTCGGTGCATCTCGTGGTGGCAACCCCCGAACCAAGTGGTGGACACCAGTGGTGAGGGGGGCCATTAAGCTGAAGAAGGAGTCCTATCAAGCTTGGTTGGCTTGTGGGACTCCCAAAGCAGCTGAGGTGTACCGGCAGGCCAAGCGGAGTGCAGCTCGGGTGGTTGCTGAAGCAAAAACCCGGGTATGGGAGGAGTTCGGTGAGGCCATGGAACAAGACTTTCGGTCGGCTTCAAAGAGATTCTGGCAAACTGTTCGGCGGCTCAGGAGGGGAAAGCAGCTCCCCGTCCACACTGTGTATGGTGCGGATGGGACACTGTTGACTTCAACTGGGGATATCGTCGGGCGGTGGAAGGAATACTTCGAGGATCTCCTCAATCCCACTGATACGCCTTCCACAGAGGAAGCAGGGTTTGGGGACAAGGGGGATGACTCGCCTATCACAGGGGCTGAGGTCGCCAAGGTGGTTAAAAATCTCCTTGGTGGCCGGGCCCCGGGGGTGGACGAGATTCGCCCCGAGTACCTCAAGGCCCTGGATGTTGTTGGGCTGTCATGGTTGACACGCCTCTGCAACATTGCGTGGAGGTCGGGGGCAGTGCCTTTGGCATGGCAAACCGGGGTGGTGGTTCCTCTCTTCAAAAAAGGGGACCGGAGGGTGTGCTCCAACTTTAGAGGGATCACACTCCTCAGCCTCCCTGGGAAGGTCTATGCCAAGGTACTGGAGAGGAGAGTCCGGCCGTTGGTCGAACCTCGGATTCAGGAGGAGCAATGTGGTTTTCGTCCTGGCCGTGGCACATCGGACCAGCTCTTTACCCTCTCGAGAATTCTTGAGGGTTCGTGGGAGTTTGCCCAACCAGTTTACATGTGTTTTGTGGACTTGGAGAAGGCATTTGACCGCGTCCCTCGTGGATTTTTGTGGGGGGTGCTTCGGGAGTATGGGGTATCGGGCTTGTTGTTATGAGCTATTCGGTCTCTGTACGACCGTTGTGAGAGTTTAGTTCGTATTGCCAACACTCGGTCGGAGTCATTCCCAGTGAGAGTTGGACTCCGCCAGGGCTGCCCTTTGTCACCGGTCCTGTTCATAATTTTTATGGACAGGATTTCTAGGCGCAGCCAGGGAATGGAGGGTGTCATACTTGGTGACCACAGGATCTCATCTCTGTTGTTTGCAGATGATGTTGTCCTGTTGGCTTCATCCAGCAATGACCTACAGCTCTTGCTGGGACGGTTTGCCGCTGAGTGTGAAGCGGCTGGGATGAGAATCAGCACCTCCAAGTCCGAGTCCATGGTCCTCAGCCGGAAAAAGGTGGATTGTCCTCTCCGGGTTGGGGACAGGCTCCTGCCCCAAGTGGAGGAGTTTAAGTATCTTGGGGTCTTGTTCACGAGTGAGGGGAAAATGGAGCGAGAGATCGACAGACGGATTGGAGCAGCATCTGCAGTGATGCGGACGTTGTACCGGTCTGTTGTGGTGAAGAGGGAGCTTAGTTCTAAGGCAAAGCTGTCGATTTACCAGTCAATCTACGTTCCTACTCTCACCTATGGTCACGAGCTTTGGGTAATGACCGAAAGAACGAGATCGCGGATACAAGCGGCTGAAATGAGCTTTCTCCGTAGGATTGCTGGACTCACCCTCAGAGATAGGGTGAGGAGCTCAGTCAACCGGGAGAGGCTCAGAGTAGAACCGCTGCTCCTCCACATTGAAAGGAGTCAGTTGAGGTGGTATGGGCATCTGATTAGGATGCCTCCTGGACGTCTCCCACTTGAGGTGTTTCAGGCACGTCCCACTGGGAGGAGACCCCGGGGCAGACCCAGGACTCGGTGGAGAGACTATGTCTCCCAGCTAGTCTGGGAACGCCTTGGTATCCCCTCTGAAGAGCTGGAGCAGGTGGCTGGGGAGAGGGAAGTCTGGGCTTCTCTGCTTGAACTGCTGCCTCCGCGACCCGGACCTCCGGAAAAGCGGTAGAAGATGGATGGATGGATGGATAGTTTATGCACTTTTATTTTCTGTTGTGTTCTCAATAAAATTGTGAAACTTTTTATCTGAGTCTCAGTGATCCTTCTGGCAGCTCTACGTTTGAGTTTTATCCTGTTCTGAATCATGATAGAACGATCCAGCCAGGACCAAGGCTCAGTGAGCGCTTAGTCAAACGATTGGTCGGCACTCCGGCGCTTAGAGGTCACGGAACGCTGGGTCATGTTTCTTTTTGAGCAGTTAGAGACTGTACCCCAGCAAATGGCCACCATCACCGAGCACCTGAGTCGGCTTTCTGGTGCGGCGTCTCCCTCTGCACCTGCTGCTCTGGCAGTATCTGCCATCTACAGGAACATCTCTGTTCTTTCGCCTGCCCCCTGTGGGGGAGAGGTGGGGGGTTGCACATGGTTCCTGCTCCACTGCCAGCTTTATTTTCAGCAGGTGGAAGGGGAGTATAGGGATTACTCGGCGAAAATCCATTTTATGACCTTGTTGTTGCAAGACCGGTCCGTCTTTAGCAGTCCGGACGGACCCCTATACACTTATCAATGGTTTGAGTGGGAATTCTCCGAGGTATTCGACCATACAGAGAGTAAGGGAAATATAGTTAGTCAGCTGATGGGACTTCGGCAGGGAGGCCGATCAGTGGCCAACTTCACAGTCGAGTTCCGGGTTGCTGTGGCCAATTCCGGATGGAATGACATTGCTCTGTGCAGCGCCTTCTTCTGGGGCCTGAAAACGCACTTATGCGATGAGCTGGCTATCCATGCGTCTCCCTTCTATCTGGATGAGATGATTGCACAGGCAGTGGCCCTGGATAACCAGTTTAGGGAGCGTACAAAGGAGCAGATTGTTGCTGCTTCCCCTTTCGCTCCACGGCTGGCCCCCTGATCTCTGATGCTGTTCCTGTGGTGTCATTACTGGAGCCGATGGACCTCGGGAGGGTCTGTCTGACTTCGAGGGAGCGCCTGCATTGCAAGAGGGCAGGGGAGTGCATTTTTTGTGGGGTCCCTGGCCACGCAATATCGGAATGCCCAATTAGGCCC
Organism: Pholidichthys leucotaenia; assembly: GCA_020510985.1. NCBI lineage: Eukaryota > Metazoa > Chordata > Actinopteri > Cichliformes > Pholidichthyidae > Pholidichthys > Pholidichthys leucotaenia. The sequence goes on along the minus strand of CM035840.1, from coordinate 308,617,124 downwards.
AGGAGACCCAGCCCATCAGTCACCATGGGGGGGCTGGGAGGAGGGCCTTCGCTAAATTCCCCTAATCGTTTTGATCTCCCGGCCCTCGTTCAGTTACAAAGGGGCCAAGTTCAAAACTTCCGCTCTGATTGTTTCTGCAGCAGAGCAAAATTTGATCCAACAGGCCGTGCTGCGCAAATTACAGATACCCAACAGGGATGTCCCGACACCCTTGACGGTCTCAGCGGTTTCGGGCAGCACCATTGTGGCGATTACTGAACAGACTGAGCCCATTTCGGTCATTCTGTCTGGTAATCACCGCAAGACTATTCAGTTTTACATCCTGCCCTAATCTAACACCTCCATGATCCTGGGGTATCCGTGGCTCCGCACCCATAACCCCATCATTAACTGGAGTCAGAGCTCCATTTCGTCCTGGAGTCCTTTCTGCCTCTTGTCATGTTTCCATTCGGCTGCATGCTTGCCTTCACTCCCGATCTCACCTTCGGCTGAGCCGGTGGATCTCTTGTCCGTGACCGAGGTTTATCATGACTTAGGGGAGGTCTTTAGCAAGTCTAGAGCCCTATCTTTACCACCTCACTGAGGCTACGACTGTGCTATCGATCTCCTCCCGGGTGCGCGGCTGCCATCTAGCCGACTTTACAGTCTATCTGGGCCAGAGTGGGAGGTGATGGAGACCTACATCAAAGACTCCCTGAGCGCCAGCATAATTTGTTTGTCTTCCGCTCCACTCAGCACGGGGTTCTTTTTTGTAAGGAAGAAGGATGGGTCTCTGTGGCCGTGTATTGATTACTGTGAGCTTAACGTGATCACCCGGAAGGATAAGTATCCGCTGTCCCTTATTAATTCAGCATCTGAGTTACTTCAACGGGCGCGTTTTTTCACCAAACTTGACCTCTGTAATGCATATCATTTAGATCGCATTCGTGAGGGGGACAAGTGGAAGATGGCGTTTAAAACACCACTGGGCCATTTTGAATATTTGGTCATGCCGTTCGGGCTGACCAACGCCCCTGCCATCTTCCAGCGGTTAATTAATGCCGTCCTACGAGATATGGTGAGCCAGTTTGTGTTTGTTTATTTGGACGATATATTGATTTTTTTCTCACACCCTGGAGGAGCACATAGCCCACGTTCGATCTGTCCTGCAGTGGTTGCTGGAGAACCAGCTTTTTGTGAAAGCTGAGAAGTGCAAATTTTCTACTCACTCGACTTCATTTTTTGGGTTCATCATTGCCGAAGGCACGGTAAAGGCCAATCTGGCAAAAATCAAAGCAGTAGTAGACTGGCTTCCCCCCCCCCCCCCCCAGTCAAGGAAGGATTTCCAATGCTTCCTGCGCTTTGCCAATTTCTACCGCTGATTTATCCGAGACTACAGTAGGGTGGGGCAACCGCTTATGCAGTTGACATGGGCCAAAAGCATGCTTAAGGGGTCCAAGGCAACTGAATGAGCTTTTATGACCTTGAAAGGCCTATTCACCAATGCACGCGTTCTGGCGCAGGTGGATCCAACGGCACAGTTTGTGGTCGAGGTGGATGCTTCTGATTCAGGGGTGGGTGCTGTCCTCTCCCAGTGCGCCTCCTCCGATCAGAAGCTCCATCCGTGTGCATATTTCTCCTGAAGGTTAATGCCAGCCGAGAGGAATTACGCTGTTGGGACCGCAAACTGTTGGCCATTAAGCTGGCTTTGGAGGAATGGAGACACTGGCTGGAGGGAGCTAGCCAGCCAGGAATTGTCTGAACTGACCATAAAAATTTAGAATACCTTCGGTTGGCCAGCCAGTTAAATTCTCGGCAGGCTCGGCGGGCCCTGTTCTTTAATAGGTTTAATTTATCCATCTCGTACAGACCAGGGTTCTGTAATGCCAAGGCTGGTGTGCTTCATGTCAGTTTTCTCCCGACTCCTCCTCCTCCACCTCCTCTCCCCTGGAGATTATCCTCCCCTCCTCCTGCTTTCTCGGGACACTCCAGTGGGAAATTGAGCAGAGGGTCCAGCAGGCAGAATTATCGGAACCTGTCCTAGAGGGAGGCCTGCCTGACCAACTGTATGTCCCTGCTGCGTTATGTGGAGAGGTGATTAAGTGGGGACATACCAGCTTTTTTGCCTGTCATCCCGGCATATCCAGGACTATCAATCTGCTGGGGAGGGTGTTTACGTAGGTGGCCCACACTCGAGAGGGATGTGCAGGAATGTGTCAAGGCCTGTCACACCTACCCCGCTAATAAAACTGACTCCTCTCCTCCTGCGGGTCTCCTCCATCCCCTCCCGGTGCCGGGTCGCCCGTGATCACACATTGCCCTTGACTTTGTTACGGGCCTCCCTCCATCCCAACGGAATACTGTTATCCTGACAATAGTCAACCGCTTCTCCAAGGCCATCCACCTCGTTCCTCTCCACAAACTGCCATATGCCACGGAGAAGGCCGACCTGCTGATGCAGCATGTCATCTGGCTGCATGGTATTCCCATGGACATTGTCTTGGACTGGGGGCCCCAATTCATGTCCCAGGTGTGGAAGGCATTCTGCCGCTTCTTTGGTTCGACTGCCAGTTTTATTTCTGAATACCATCCTCAAAGCAACGGTTAGGCTGATTTTGCTAATCAGTCTCTGGAGGCTACCTTAGGTGCAACGGTGCCACGGTGGACCCGGACTGGACCAGAGCTGCACCCATGGTAGACCAGCCAACCCGTGAGAGCACCAGACCTAAGAGGCGGTTAATCAAAAGGACCCTGGGCGAGGCCAAAGGAGGGAGGTCCACGATGACCTTGGCGGGGGGAGCTGGACCCACGATGTCATCAGATGGTGAGACCGGATCCACGGAGACCTCTGGCAATGGTAGATCCTCTCCGGCAACCCTGGGAGAAGGCTCAGGAATGACAGGAAGAGAAACGTGGTTAGGGTTGCCGGCAGCGGCGGAGCCCAGCAAGGTGAGCTCAGGTGCAGCTGGTGGCTGCACCCGGCTCTCCTTACCAAGAGCCAGACAAGATCTCTCCAACACAGACATAAGAAAAACAAAGGCGATCACTTGCCTGAGCTCGAGTTCCACCGCCGTACAGGAGTCCGTTGATCCAAATGACGATGATGCCTCGGGCCCGGTCTCCAGGAGGTCCAGCTCTGGTTCTCACTCTGCTGCAGTGGCCTCCACAATAGGCATGATGGTGATAGCAGTCTTAGAGGCCCCAGGCAAAGTGGACCACGCTGGTGGCTCTCCTGGCATGGCAACTGGGGTTTGGCCCACCATTGGCACTAGAACTGGAACTTCCAGGGCCACGGCCTCCTCCGTCATCTGGCGGTCTTGGTCCGGGGCCGGCAGACACTCAAAAGGAAAAGGAGGAGACACTGAGAAGACAGGTAGGTAATAAATGACAGCAGCAGGTGGGGAGAGCTCAAGAGACTGCTTTCCTTGAGCCTCCCTACCAAGAATCAGGCAAGGCATTTCATCATGAATTGAAGTTAAATGAAATAAAACTTGGTGTTTTCCCAGACCTTGATGTTCTCTGCTGTCATGTGTGGAGACACATTCCTCTCCATTGCTCTGGTGAGCTTGGGCCCCTTAATGGAGTGTGAATGAACCGTCCTTGGAGTCACGGAGATGGATGTGGCCAGAGAAAACACAGAGGACCTCTGGGCAGTGGGAGGAGCCTTCGAGGAGATGGGAGTAGCCACAGCTGAGGAGGAAGAGTAGGCTGACGTGACAGCCAGCAAAACAGAACAAGGAGAGGAATCAGCTGTGTGAACAGTCAGGCTCGATGAATGAGGAGCTGCTGGTGAGGAGGAGATGGCATTTTTCCGGCGATCCAGGACTCAGTGACAGCGCAGCCATGGAACTGGCGATGGACATACTGGAGCTGGAGGTAAGGGTGGCGAAGCGAGAGGAGAGATGGTCGTCAGCTGTGGAGAGCACCTCCACTTCAACACCCCCCCTCAGATCAGGAAATGCTTGCTGGAGCATGCAGACCGAGGATAATAGCTCTGCATACTACGGATAATTCCAGAGGCCAGGGAGCGCCTCCAGAATACCCACAGCTCCATCCAAACAACTCCATTTCTTCTTGGGTCCTCGGGCTTCAAGAGCTTCATCCTTAAAATGTCAGATAAAGTCCGCTGCCCACTCTTCCTTCACAGTCAGAAACCCCACTGCCAATCCTCCTCTGCTGGTGTGAGAACGGCACACCGGGGACATAATGAGCTCCAGAAGCAGGTGAGTGAAAAACACAAAAAATGGAAAAACAAGCAAACACCACAGCTGGGTTTCACTGGTCGTTACATTATGTCATGTTTGCTGCTTAGGGGGGCAGAAAAAACAAACCCAGGCGCTGGATGGTGTTGTGCATTTAATGAACATAAAGAATCAACAAGTTGCTCCAACAAACTAACTGCCGAGCAAGAAGAGAATTACTTACAGGTTGATTCACCAGAGCAGACAGTGCTCTGGTGGAAATGAAGGTTGACAATACAATGTAAAGGGCAAGGACAAGGTGAACAGACTGAGCTTAAGTAATACGTAAGTGAAATAACAACATGAGTGATAACAGGTGTGGGCTGCCCTTAGCAGGAGAAGAAAACAATAATTTGAATCAGCTGGCAGTAGTAATGAGGGGTGAGGGAGGAGCAGATGACAGTTTGACAGGTGCCTGAACAAACCCGGAAGTGCAACCTGACAGCTGTCAGCCCGTAGAGTAAATGTAAAATGTAAACAAATGTAAAATGTAAACAAATGTAAAATGTAAACAAAACCAAATATAGAGTAGAAAATAATTATAAATGAAGCAAAACATGGTCAATACAATCAGAAATACAAACAGACGAAATAGAACGTAGTAACAACTCAAAATAAGACACCAAAAATACAACAAATACATGTATCAAAATACAACAAAAGAGCCACAAGACTGAGTCTGGCAGAACATCAGACCTAGCTCGTGACATAAAAGTATCAAATTTATGCAAAAAAAGCAGTATATTTATGAGAAAAAAGTAGTAAATTTATGAGGAAAAAGTAGCAAATGTATGAGAAAATTTTTTTAAATTTTTAAGGTAAAAGTTATAGATTTATGAGGGAAAAGTAACAAATTTATGAGAAAAAGTTGGAAATTTTTGAGGTAAAAGTTGTAGATTTATGAGAAAAAAGTTGCAAATTTACAAGAGAAAAGTAACAAATTCCTCAGGAAAGAAGATGCAGATTAATTAGGAAAATGTATCAAATTTATGCAAAAAGTAGTACATTTATGAGAGAAAAAAGAAACAAATTTATGATTAAAAAAGTTACAAATTTACAAGAGAAATATCATAAATTTATTAGAAAAAGTACCAAATTTATGAGAAAAAAATAACAAATTTTTTAAATAAAAGTTACAAATTTATGAGGAAAAAGTAGCAAATTCATGAGAAAAAATTTACAAATTTAACTAACTAACTAACTAACTAACCTGCACTTATATAGCGCTTTTCTAGTCACAAAGACCACTCAAAGCGCTTTCATTAATACTAACCCTCTATTCTAAGGGCCTATAGGAAACAGATATCTAGGGACAATTTAGAACAGCCAATTAACCTAACATGCATGTTTTTGGCATGTGGGAGGAAACCGGAGAAATCCCGGAGTAAACCCACGCAACACGGGGAGAACATGCAAACTCCACACAGATCACTGTTGGTCGGGGGCTGGGATCGAACCCACGATCCCCACAATCCCCCGGCCAAGGGTAAACTGTGCTGCCGCAGTGCTAACCACTGCGCCACCGAGAAAATCACAAATTCATGAGAAAAAAGGTGCAGATTAATGAGGAAAGCTTTGCAAATTTTTGAGTTAAAATTTGCAAGTTTATGAGAAAAAAGCAGCAAATTTATGAGGAAAAAGTAACAAATTCAGAAGAAAAAAATCACAGATTTATGATGAAAAAGAAGTTGAAAATTTACAGTGTAAGATTTAAAAAAAAAAAAAAGTCATTTCTGCTGAGAATTGGTGGTTCGAAGTCATTATATCCAATTCTGTAACATGATACAGAAAGATCAGTGACAATACTGGAGGGACAGCTCTGTTTTTTTCCAGGTTGGGGGGTGGGATGTCCCCCCTGGCCCTTCCTTGATCTATGTCTGCATTTGATTTTTTTTTTTTTTTTCAGATTCCTTTATTAGTCCCACAATGGGGAAATTACAGGATATCCACATAAGTGGATAAGTGGATGAGGCAGCCACTGGTGCGGCACTCAACCCTTTCACCATTCACACACACATTCACACCTGGGGCCACTTTAGAGTCTCCAGTTAACCTAATTTGCATGTTTTTGGCATGTGGGAGGAAACCGGAGAAGTCCCGGAGTAAACCCACACAGACACGGGGAGAACATGCAAACGCTACACAGATCACTGTTGGTCAGGGGCTCAGTAAATCATGTCACACTTTTAGACTGATAATTTTTAAACGACTTTATTAAGATTGTATTCTTTTCTTTCTTGAAATTGTAGTATTAGTCTATAAATGTTGCTTCTTTTGTCCAGATACTTTCTGACTTTGTATCCAGAGTTAAACTGTGTTGCTGTTGTATCTGTGTGTTTGTGTGCGGAGCTCCTGCTGTGAGCCTTTTTTTATCAGCGTATGAGTGTGTGTGTGTGTGTGTGTGTGCACGTGATTACTGAACTCCATTACATCTTATGAGAATTGCTCCGTGCACTACATTACAAACTCCACTCACGTTGTTTTTATCGTAGATTAGCGTGCTGCCACCTGTGTTACAGTTAGTTACCGTTTTATGGCCGTGAGTTATGGCTCTAATAATGGAAGATTTTTTAACTTTCCTTTGGAGGGCCGTTTTGAATTGTTCCCCATCACATTCAGTCAGTGTTGGGCAAGTTACAGTTACTAGTTAATTCTTTTCAAAAGCAGCTGAATTACTTTGCAGTTACTGCACGATGAAAGTAATTAGTATGCTTGGCAAAGTTACTTTGCCAAGTAAAGTAGCTTGTATTATTTATATTATATTATATGCTTATATTATTTTATACACATACTAACTGTATTGTTTGGTGTTTTTGGGCATGTGTCAGCATGGGACATACATAAAACTGTCCATGTTTATCTGACCTCTGCGACCCAAACTTTTATTGTCCACAGGCCAAATGTCTGCTGTGACAGAGACGTGACCCAGTCCCTCAAACGTCTTATGGAGATCAAAATCCATTTTGATCTGAGAAGTGATCTGAGATATGCACTCATGGATTATGAGGTTTTTCATATAAACTTGGACTTTATTCTTGAAGATTTGTAAAAACAAAACAAAGTTGTTAGTTTGCATCTTTTTACTCCATAATATTGTAATGTGCGCGCCAACTGACAACATCCCACCGGGAGGTTCGAACTCATGCCTCCCGCTCCGGAGTCCCGCACTCTACCTGTGTCGCCAATAGGGTCAACCCACTTGGCAAGCCAAGTAGGGTGCTCATATTGAGTTCGCTACACTACTCCCCTCTGGTTCTCGACATCGTCCCGATGTTAGCGCCACACTACAGCTTGGGAACCAGTAAATCCCACTTCTGACACCAATGTAATGTGCGCGCCAACTGACAACGTCCCACCGGGAGGTTCGAACTCATGCCTCCTGCTCCGGAGTCCCGCACTCTACCTGTTTCGCCAGTAGGGTCAACCCACTTTGCAAGCCAAGTAGGGTGCTCATATAGAGTTCGCTACAATATGCTAATGAAAAAATCCCTCAAAATAAAAATTTTGAATGAATCAATGGGACATGTTTTCTTTAAATCTACTAATTTCTTTCTTTGAAACTTTTTGGGCTTTTTTGACATTTTTGAATGAGGTTGGTGAGAATCAAGGTAATTGCCTAGGAAATGTAGTGAATCTTCGAAAATCATGCAAGAGCCCAGATTTCTTGACCTTTGACCTTGAGTGTAACTTTGATACATACGTATCAAGATACATACATCAAGATGCATACATAACAGTCCCACCTGAGCATAGGTGTAAATCAAGGGGGGGACGGTGGACACATGCCCTCCCCAACCTGGACAAAAGAGAGATTTGTCCTCCCCAGGATCATCATAAACCTTTCTATATCATTTGACTGAAATGAATAAAATGCATTTTAAGCACCAATGCTAAAGATACATGCAAACTAACATTTTGGGTGAGAAATTTGCAACTTTTCTTATATATCTGCAATTTTTTTGTCTCACGATTTTGTAACTTTTTTTCTAAAGTTTGCAACTTTTTTCTTGTTAATTTGCAACTTTTCCTCATTAATTTGCACATTTTTTTATGTAAATTTGCATTTTTTTCTTGTTAATTTGCAACTTTTTAAAGTAAATTTGCAACTTTTTCTCATTAATTTGCAATTTTTTAAATTTAAATTTTCAACCTTTTTCTCTTGAATTTGCAAGTTTTTTCTCATTAATTTAAAACAAATTTGGACTTTTTTTTTGTAAATGCTGTAATGGTTTGCCCATCGGGGCAGGGAACTGGACTCAGATGCATAGCGAGCATTCAAAAACATTTTAATAATAAACTCAAACAGCTCAGAAGCTGAAGCATAAAAATGCTAAACAGACATGACTTGACAGGGCAGACAAAACTCACTGAACAGGACTGGAGCATGTGTAAAATGCCAACAGAACAGAGAGAATAATACAGCACCAAATAGAGGGGCTGTACCTTTAAATAGCACAACAAATAATCATGAAACATGTGACAGGTAGGGAAATCAATGATTACAAACGGCTGACAGGACGAGGCGGGGCTGACACAGACAGAGGAGGACAAACATACACAGGGGAGACATGACCACAGCACACAATGGCTTTGTTTACATGGACACAAGTAACCAGATTAAAAGCCTGATCGGAATAAAAATGCCTCATGTAAACATGCCAATCTGAATATTCTGACCCGATCACGCTCATTCGGATCAAAATTTCATCCTGATTGAGACGGGTGGGTTATGCCCATTGTTAGTCCGAATGGTGCGCATGAAAACACTTATTCCAAAGGCTGGGCAGAAAATATGTTTACTGCACATGTCTATACGTCAGCCACACGTCAAAATTACATATTTCCGCCTTTACAGCAGCTAGCGGAAAACATTGCGGGAGTAAAACAAAACTGATCTGTATCGTCCTGCTGTCTCCCTCTGTTCATCATATGCAGAAGTATGTACTTGTAGCTTCATTACAGAGACCAGCAAAAGCAAAAGTACAGTCTGAATAACACAATACAGGTCCATTTCGACACAAAGCGGGGCTTGCTAACACTGGAAGTTGCTTCTTCTTCTACTCTTTTCGGAATGTCGAAATGTTGACATGCGTATGTCAAAATGATTTATTCCGTTCAAACATGTGACACATGGAAACACACGTCCTAATCGGATCAGCTTTTTCAGGATCCATGTAAACAGTAAAATTCTGATCTGAATGGTAATCAGAAATTTTGCCCATGTAACCATGGCTAGTGACAGAACAGAATCCAAATAGTAAATAATACTAAGTGGCACAAGGAACAGAATCATAGAACCAACAAACAATGATAAATACAGTGGTACCTCTACTTACGAACGTCTCTACATACGGAATTTTCAGGTTACGAGACGCCTCAACGGGAAAATATTGCCTCTAGTTACGAACGAAATTTCAGGATACGAAAGGCAAAAAAGTACACGCTCCTCGCAGCTTCCGTAGTTTACCGAACGTAAACATACCTGTAGCTGCTCTGCCATTGGCTATCGCCTAGCATCTTCCTGGTATCCCATTGGCCACGAAGTTTTTTTTTTTTTTTTTCCAAAACTTTATTAAGAACAAGGTGAAAGTTTTACGTGTGTGTACAGTACAGAATTAACATTTATTCGCTATGGGCCCCAAGAAAGTGACGGAGATAAGTGGAAAAGGAGAAAAGAAGAGAGTTTTTTTGTCCATACAAACAAAGAAAGGAGATAATCGAAAGGTATGAAAAGGGGATGCGTTTGGTTGATCTCGCCAAAGAATATGGCCGTAATACATCAACGATCAGCACGGTATTAAAACAAAACGAAGCACTTACAAGCCGACAAAAGCAAACGTCCTTGGATCAGAACATGAACCAAAGAAGGCAAAAGGTGACGACGTCGACGACGATAGCAGTTAAAGGGTAAATGAACATAATTTTTATTATTCTTTCTCTTTTATTATTCTCTTTTATTATTCTTTCTCTCATTTTAAACTCTCATTTTATGTTTATTGTGCAGTAATCTAATTGTAACATGTATTTGTTACATGTTTTGATGCGTTTTTACGATTTATAAAAAATTTATGCCCGAATTTTGGGGGCTTGGAACGGATTACGGCATTTACATGTAAAAACGCGCCTCTACTTACGAATTTTTCACGTTACGAGAATTCTTCCGGAACGAATTAAATTCGTAAGTAGAGGTACCACTGTACAGGAAATATAACTTGAACCCAAAATACAAAACACACAAAGAAACGTAGAAATAAATCCAGAGTAGGAATGACCCTATGGTCAGCCCCTCGGGGCCTGACATAGCCCCCCCCCCCCTTTAAGGGGTGGCTTCCAGACACCCCTCAAAGTTACATCACAAACAGAACAGAAAAACACCCTCCCAGCGTGGGTGATGGGGGGGTCAAGGCCAGGAGGGCCAAAATAACAGAAACTCCAAACCCCCCAAATCAACACAAAATTGGTCAGGTGGTCTTCCAGAGTCCCAGGGCAACCAGATCAGAGAGAATGGCGGGTCAGGGGACCTACCTGAATCCATAAGCCACCTGAGGGGTGAACATGATGCATCGGGAGGCCTACCAAAGCGTTTGGGCCACCAAATGGGAGAAAACGCATGAGTGTCATGTACTGAGTTTGAGATTTTCCCCCCAAACTCAGTTTGATGACTTTCCTGTTTTTTTCACATTAGTCTACCATGCTGTTATGTCTTGTGTGTTCTTTACCGCCCTCCGTTATCTTTGTATTGATCAGTATCTGTTTCCTGTATTTAGGTTCTGTAGCTATTTTCCTGTTGTGTTTGATTTCTGCAGTGGTGGATATGTATTATTTTGGATGTCATTTTATTTTTGTTTTTTCCTGTTTCTCTTTTGACAACGGTCAGGGTTGTCAGTCTCGTGTGGGCATGCCCTGCTGCTTGTCAAACTGCCAGCTACCCCTCCCTCACCTGTTTTACCGGCAGCCGCTCTTCTTCATTATGAATACCAGCTGTTCTCAATTGTTAGTCATTACTGCCTTCCATTACTCAGGTCAGCCCACATCTGTCTGTCATTATAATCGGTTGGATCACTATTTAAAGTAGATTGTTTTCCATGTACTTTGTCGCTGTCACATCAATGCCTCAGAAAGGAATTATCATCCTTGTCTATGCCAGAGCCCTATCTCGCTCTGGCATGCCTCTGTTGTAAGTTGACTCCTCATCATCATTTTATTGTTTGCTCACCTTTGCTCTTTGGTTCGATGTTTTGTTGGCTGACTTGTTGGGTTGCTGCCTTCTCTGTGGTGTATCCCCAGGGGCTGTTTTGTGCTCACCTGTGAGAGAGGGACAGCTGCGTTGACAGCTGCGTCTGACACTGACACTCATCGCGTCAGAGTACTTTTTCCCTCCGTTTTTGTTTGTTTTTATTGATTGTTTTTATCGATTTTATTGTTTTTTTTATCCCCATTTGTTATTAGTTTTTATTTACTGTTACCTCTGTATTGGCCTCGCCTAAAAGTCCGTCCGGACGCACGAGTAGGCGTTTTTGGGTAGCTGCGGGCTGCCCATCTCAGCGCCTGGAATGCCATGGCTCCTTCTCCGTCATGTTCCCGCTGTTTATCGCTTCTCGATAAGGTCTCTGAGCTGGAAACGAGGCTCTCCAATCTTTACAAGATTCGGGAGGCCGAACACCACATCGACACCATCATTCTCGGGCGATCATCAGCTCTGACTACTGCCTCACAGCTGGTGGAAACTGTTACTTATTTGGGTGAGCTCAGCGCATCTCCACCTACCTCCACACCTGCTCCAGCCTGCGCAGCCGACCATGGCCTCAGCAACAAACACTGGTTTCGTCTCGGGGCTAAACTAAAAGCTTTGCTTGGCCTCTCTCATCCCCCATCTGTGCCCTGGACCTTGGTTCGACCAGCTAATGGCCATCGTTGTTCGACCGGAATGGGCCGCGCCTCTTCTCTTTCGCTGTCCTTGGATAACAGATTTGATATCCTTTCCCTGGAGGATCTACCCCACCTGGACGCTGGCCACCCACCCGTGGACGCCCCTCATCCTCCCTCCTCTCCTTCAGCAGCGGCTCATGTCCGCAAACCCCGGATAAAGACCACCCAGGGTGTGTCAAATTACACACCCGCTCCAGATAGAAGAAAACAGCGCATCTCCCCGCCTTCGCAACAACATCATTCTCTTCACAATTCCTCTCCACATCAGAATCCACCGTCAACCCCCCCCCCCCCCCCCCCAGACGACGCTGGTAATTGGTGACTCGATCATGAGGAACGTAAGAAGCAGGTACTGTGTGACTCGATTTTTTCCCGGGGCTAGAGTCTCTGACATTGAGGCTCTTATCCCTGACCTGCTGAATGAATTCCCTCACGTTCAAACTGTCGTTGTGCATGTGGGATGCAATAACATCCCAGATGAAGCGTCTGAGATTTTAAAAAGTGACTTCAGGAGCCTTCTGTCCACTCTTATGAACTGTGGCAGACGTGCGCTCATCTCTGGGCCTTTTGGCACCTCTCAGGCGAGGTTGTAATCGTTTTAGCAGAACTCTCAGTCTTAATTATTGGCTGTATTTTACTTGTCCTATTTTTAACATTGGTTTTGTTGACAATTTTAATTTATTTTGGAATCGCCCATCACTTATGAGGCCTGATGGCATCCACATAAATAGACTTGGTGCAACTGTTTTAACAGACAATCTTCTCTATTTTATTTGGTGTTTTCTGGTACAGTGACTAAAATTTGGTGTGTTTACTCACTCTGAAGTTTCTGGGTTTGCCAAACTGCCCTTTTTTGGTCCTGTTCCCACGTATTGTATCGATCCCATTAACTCGGGTTGTCTTTACCATTTGGATCAGCCTTTGTTTTATAATCCTTCAGAGATTGAGTCTGTCTCCCGTTGCCCTAAATATTGTAACCCAGGACAAATACAACACAACCTGAAAAACACTCGCACTTCTGCAGCTCCTCTTCATCCACCACCTTTCAACTTTGCCCCTGTCTCCTCCCTTAGAAAACCTTTTTCTGCTCCCTTTAAAGTTAATAAAAAAGTTAAAAAAAATAGAATGCATAAACTTCCCAGATTGATTAAACAAAATGTTGGTAAAATTCTAATCCAGCCTCAAATCTCTAAAATTAATAAAAATTAATAATTTGGCCTCTGTCCCCCCCCAAAGTTTAAAAATTAAATGTGGCTTATTAAACATTAGGTCTCTATCTTCTAAGTCTCTTCTGGTCCATGATCTATTAATCGATGACCAGATCGATCTACTATCCCTCACAGAGACCTGGCTCAGGCTTGATGATTATGTTGGTTTGAATGAATCAACTCCCTCTGGGTATTTAAACTGTCATAACCCCAGAGGTTCTGGTCGTGGTGGTGGAGTGGTGGCAATTTTCCATTCTAAATTACTAGTTAATGTTAAGCAGAAATTATGTTTTAATTCCTTTGAAGGTTTGGTCCTCAATGTGGGGCCTGTTGGCAATCTTGGCATGAACCCAATTCTCTTTGCCATAGTTTATCGTCCTCCCACAGCCTATTCAGAGTTTCTATTGGAATTTGCTGAATTTTTAGCTGATTTAGTGCTGAAAACCGATAGAATAATTATTGTAGGGGACTTTAATATACATGCTGATGTTGAGAGTGACTGTCTTAATAAGGCTTTCAATTCAATTTTAGACTCAATGGGGTTTTCCCAAAAAGTAAAAAATTCTACCCATTATTTCCATCATACATTGGACCTTGTTTTGACTTATGGTATAGATATTGAAAATCTGGTTGTGTTTCCTCATAATCTTGTACTGTCTGACCATTGTCTGTTAATTTTTGATTTCATTATCTCTGATCACTTATTTCCTAAAGAAAAATACTACTACAGCAGATGTCTTTCTGATGACGTTGTTGCTAAATTTTTACAGATTGTCTCTTCTATGCCATGGGTCAACACAACAGAAACACCTGAAATAAGTGATGGAGAGTCTGCTCCATTCGTGATTGATAGCATGGTTGATGGTGTTACTGCCTCTCTGCATCGGACTCTAGAATTGGTAGCCCCTTTAAAAAAGAAAAAGTCTAACCAGAGATTTCTTACCCCTTGGTTTAACTCAGAAACTCGTGGCTTAAAACAGAAAACTCGTCATTTGGAAAGAAATGGCGCTCAACTAATTCAGATGAATTGAAGCTATTATTCTGCATTAATAGAAGCGAACAGGAAACAGGAATAACCCCAGGTTTCTCTTCAACACTATAGCCAGGCTTACAAAGAGCCATGACTCGGTCAATCCTCGCATCCCCCCTGAGCTATCTAGTCAGGACTTTCTGAACTATTTCAATCTTAAAATTTTATCTATCAGATATGAAATCAGTCAGATTATTCCTACCGTAAACTTTAGTACATTAACTATTGCAACTCCCTCAATTGATATCTGCTTAGATAAGTTTACTCCAATCGACCTCTTAGAGTTGGATAAAATAATTTCCTCTTCTAAGCCTTCATCTTGCCTTCTGGACCCTATTCCTTCCAGGCTATTTAAAATTATTTTCCCAATTATTGGTAGCCGTATTCTTCTTATCATTAATTCTTCTTTAACTCTGGGTTATGTTCCACTGGCTTTTAAAACTGCTGTAATTAAACCTTTACTTAAAAAGCCAATGTTCGATCCTGGAGTTTTGGCCAATTATCGACCAATCTCTAATTTGCCTTTCATTTCTAAAATCTTGGAAAGAGTTGTTGCTGTGCAATTATCTGACCATTTGCAGGGAGTTAGTTTGTTTGAGGTGTTTCAATCTGGGTTCAGAGCTCATCACAACACTGAAACTGCCTTAGTGAAGGTCTCTAATGACCTCCTGACTGCATCTGATAATGGACTTGTCTCTGTTCTTGTTCTTTTAGATCTCAGTGCAGCCTTTGACACTATCGATCATACCATTCTACTTGATAGAGTGGAACACTTTGTTGGACTCAGTGGAACTCCGTTGCGGTGGTTTAGATCTTATTTGTCTGATAGATTTCAGTTTGTCCATGTCAATGATGGATTTTCTTCCAGCTCTAAGCTCAGTCACGGAGTTCCACAGGGATCTGTGTTGGGCCCTACTCTTTTTAGTCTATATATGCTCCCGTTGTGCAATATCATCAGAAAGCACTGTATACATTTTCACTGTTACGCAGATGACACACAACTATACCTGTCAATGAAGCCCGATGATTGTGATCAGTTGGCCAAGTTAGATGCCTGTCTTAAGGACATCAAAGCTTGGATGACTTGTAATTTTTTACTATTGAACTCTGATAAGACTGAAGTCATTGTTGTTGACCCAAAACATCTTAGAAATTCCTTTTCAGACTATGCCCTTATTTTAGATGAGGCCACTCTCACTCTGAACAGTTGCGTGAGGAACCTTGGAGTGATTTTTGACCAGGATTTGTCCTTTAATTCACATATTAATACTGTTTCAAGGATCACCTTATATCATCTGCACAATATTGCCAAGATCAGGAGCATCTTGTGTCTGGGTGATGCTGAGAAACTGATTCCCGCCTTTGTCAGTCCGCGATTAGATTATTGTAATTCACTATTATCTGGTTGTCCTAAAGTATCTTTGAAAAATCTTCAGTTGATTCAAAATGCTGCTGCTAGAGTTTTAAGTGGTTCTAGAAAAAGAGATTTCCCCAGTTCTGTCCTCCCTCCATTGGCTTCCCATTGAATTCAGAATCAAGTTTAAAATCCTTCTTCTTACTTTCAAAGCTCTTAACAGTCTGGCCCCCCAATATATAAAAGATCTGATATTACCTTACCATCCTAATAGAGCATTACGCTCCCAAAATGCTGGCTTACTTGTGGTGCCCACAATCTCCAAAAGTACAGTGGGAGGCAGAGCCTTCTGCTACCAAGCTCCTTTTCTCTGGAACCAGTTACCACTCTGGGTCCGGGAGTCAGACTCGGTCTCTGTTTTTAAGAACAGGGTAAAATTCTTCCTTTATAATATAGCTTTCGTTTAAGGAGGGTTTTTGTGTCTTTTAACCCCACTCTTGTTCTATTGTTATGTGATCCATACTGCTGGTTGACCTCCAATATTGTACTTTGCATCTTACTGCTATGTTCTTTATGTCTGTCCTTTCCATCCACCCTATCCCCTCATCCCCAGCCAGTCGCAGCAGACGACCGCCCCTCCCTGAGCCTGGTTCTGCTAGAGGTTTCTTCCTTCCAAATGGGAGTTTTTCCTCTCCACTGTCGCTTAGTGCTTGCTCATAGGGGATTGTCTGATTGCTGGGTCTTTCTGTGACTGTGTGGTTTTTTTTCTGCACTGTGGCACCACGAGACAGCTTTTGTTGTGATGTGGCGCATTATAAATAAAGCTGAATTGAATTGAATTGAATTGAATTGTTAAATAAACTCACAAACTCACAGTCCAGTGACAGGGTTGTTTTTTTTCCCTCTGTGCGCTGCGTAAAGGCACATGCATAACAGTAGACAGCGACCAGGTTTTAAC
This sequence comes from Pholidichthys leucotaenia, assembly GCA_020510985.1. Lineage (NCBI taxonomy): Eukaryota > Metazoa > Chordata > Actinopteri > Cichliformes > Pholidichthyidae > Pholidichthys > Pholidichthys leucotaenia. Next base: position 308,600,425 of record CM035840.1, on the reverse strand, counting down.
ACAGCTGCTGTGAGTTTTGTGCTTTTTTTTCACCTTTTGTGTTTCTCACCCACCTGTTTTCGGAGCGCCATGTCCTGTTTGGACAAAATGGAGAGGTAGGCGGTGAGCTTCCTGGAGGGCATTCTCTCACAGACCCAAGCCTCTCTTTCCCCCAAGACAGTCTGGGAAGGTTGGGACAACGTTGCACGCGTCATGGAGGCTGTCCCAAGCTTATTTCATCATTCAGAGGCAACGGACATACTCCTCTCCATTTACTCCTTGCCGCAAACGGATGAAGAACTGGTGGAAAAAGCGCCAACACCTGCGCGAAGAGTAAGCGCCTGTGCCGAAGGAAACTGGCAGCCTCCTGCAGCATCCCTGCAGCAGCTCCGCCTCCTCCTCAAGAATCCTGGCCCACTCCATCAGCCGAGGAGACAGAGGAGCAAAGACAGGTTTTGTGGGCAGAGACTAACCTCCTCCTGGAGGTGAAGCCGTGGCTCTTCCTGGACTTGATACTCAAAGTGGAGAAGCTTATTCTGAGTGAGCCAGAGTTGGAGCCGGTGACCGTGTGTGCTCTGACCTCGAAGTCTCTCCTCCCTGATGAGCCAACGTCTCCTCCTCCCACTCATCGCCATCGATCCCGGAGATCTCGGCAGAAGAAAACTACCATCCCTCAGACCACAGCCCCACCTTCGCAGGAGGAGAAGAAATCCGCAGCAGAGCCTATCCAATTATTTCCCCATTCAGCTGCCTCGCCAGCAGTTATACCCTCTGCTTCTGCTGCCTCCTTCTCCTCTGCACTTTTTCCCAGTGTAGAGGGTGTGGGCGTTTCTTCCCCGACTTTGCTCGTCTCTATGCCTGCTGAGGGAGTCCATCCACAATCCTCTGAGGGGCCCATAGACATCAAGAGGGATGGTTACACACATGCTGCAGCAGATAGCATCAGACACCATGAGAACAGGCAAGTTTCATTTATTTCCTCTTCTGTTAATGATTATGTGCCTTGCGTGATTCCCGGTGATGATGCTCAGGGTTTGCAGCCCCCTGAGTTCTCTCTGCCTGCTGCAGCCACCCACTGCTCACCTGTCCCCTCCATGTCTCCTCTATTTTCCCCTAAGTGCCACGAGACTGAGCATCGAGACGCGGGAGGAGCCAGAGGTCCTGGAAGACCCAACTACAGTACCAACAGTGAGTCGTTCCCCAGCTACGACGCCGGAGGAGCTACCAACGTGGGTCACGTCACTGAATGGAACTGAGACTGCAACCGCCATCATGCCTGCTGTGGAGGCCACCGCAGCAGAGTCAGCACCAGAGCTGGACCTCCAGCAGACTGGATCCGAGACGTCGTCATCCACCGGATCAACGAAGTCCTGGACGGCGGTGGAGCTCGAGCTCAGCAAGTAATCTCCTTTGTTTTTCTTTTCTCTGTCTTTGAGAAATCTTGCCTGACTCTTGGTGAGGGGAGTTGGGTGCAGCCACCCACTGCACCTGAGCTCACCTCGCCGGGCTCCGCCGCTGCCGGTGACCCTGATTCTCCTCCTGTGTGTTTCTCTAAGCCTTCCCCCAGGGTCACCGGAGATGATCCAGCACAATCTGAGGCCCCCGAAGATCGAGGTTCGCCTCCCAAGGTCTCTGAGAGTCCAGCTTCCACTGCTTTGGGGCCCACCGTGGGTGCAGCCATGGCCCAGCTGGGGTCTACTGTGGGTGCTGCAGAGCTCCAGCCCGGAGCCACCACTGGTGTTGCAGAGCATCAGCTGGGAGCCACCACAGGTGCAGATAAGCTCCAGTTCGAAGCCACCGTGGATGCAGCTATGTCCCCGATCGGGACCCCCACTGATGCAACTATGTCCCAAACCGGGTCCCCCATGGGTAATACCTTTCTCCTTCCTGAAACCAGCAAAGGTGCTGTCCATCTTCCTTCAAGGATGGACGCCATCGTAGGTCCTTCTCCTCCGCTGCCAGACACCATTGTGGGTCCTTCTCCTCCGCTGCCAGACACCATCATGGTTCCCTCCTCTTTGCTGCCAGACGCCATAGTGGTTCCTTCCTCCTCGCTGCCAGATGCCATTGTGGTTCCTTCCTCCTCGCTGACAGACGCCGTCGTGGTTCCCTCCTCCTCGCCACCAGATGACGTCGGGGCTCCCCCTCCTTGGCTCTCCTCTCCAGTGGTGGGTCTCCCTGTTGGCGAGCTGCCTCCCGGGCTTCCTTGCCTATGCTGGTGACTGAAGAACTCAGGCCAGCCGCCTGATAAACTGTGCCATTGGGTTGGGTGGCCAGTTTTTCCTGGCAGGCCACCTGACTCCTTCCACCGGGCCAGCTTGCCTGGAACTTTGGTAGGCCACCTGACTGAGTGCACCATACTATCCGCTGTGTCTGGGACTCTGGGCCGCCTCCCAAGCCTTTTAGCCTCTGGACTTGGGGGGGGGCTAATTCCATATTTTTTTTAGTGTGGGCCCTGAGAAAGGTTGTTTTTTGTTCCCTCCAGGCCTGTTCCCCCCACCACCCTCCCTGGGTAGATTGTGGTAGTTTCTGCTGGTAAGTGGGGGGGGGGGGCAGGTTTTTTTTCTTTTCTTTGATGTTATGTTGGGTGTCTGGTACACACCCCTTTTTTTGTGTGTGTGTGTGTGTGTGGGGGGGGGCTCTGTCATGTACTGACTTGGGATTTTCTCCCCAAACTCAGTTTCATGACTTCCCTGTTTTTTTAAATATTGGTCTACCATGCTGTTATGTCTTGTGTGTTCTTTACCACCCTCTGTTATCTTTGTATTGAACAGTATCTGTTTCCTGTATTTAGGTTCTGTAGCTATGTTCCTGTTGTGTTTTATTTCTGCATTGGTGGATATGTATTATTTTGGATGTCATTTTAATTTTGCTTGTTCCTGTGTTTCTCTTTTGACAGTGGTCAGGGTTGTCAGTCTCATGTTGCGTGCCCTGCCGCTTGTCAACCTGCCAGCTGCCCCTCCCTTACCTGTCTTACCGGCAGCCACTCTTCCTCATTATGATTACCAGCTGTTCTCAGTTGTTAGTCATTACTGCCCTCACTTACTCAGGTCAGCCCACATCTGTCTCTCATTATAATCAGTTGGATCCCTATGTAAAGTAGATTGTTTTCCATGCTCTTTGTCACTGTCACATCACCGCCTCAGAAAGGAATTATCATCCTTGTTTCCGATAGAGCCCTATCTCGGTCTGGCATGCCTCTGTTGTAAGTTGACTCCTCATCGTCATTTTATTTTTTGCTCACCTTTGCTCTTTGGTTCGCTGTTTTGTTAAACAAACTCACAAATTCACAGTCCAGCAGCTGGGTTGTTTTTCTCCCTCCATGCGCGCCACGTAAATGCGCACGTATGACAATGAGCCCTTAGTTCAGAAAACAACACAAGATCTTCTTGTACCGAGGAAAACAAAGATGTCAAAACATGATTTTCTTGTTCAAAAGATAACACAGAATCCTCTAGCTCATGAGATAACATAGAAACCTTCACCTCAAGAGATGATAACAAGGAACTCAAAAACTCAGGAGATGGTAGCATGGACACATCAACCCTTGGAGATGATAATATTGACATATTACCCTCTGGAGGTGATAATCATGGACATTTCACTCTCTGGAGGTGATATAGATAAGATAAGATAAGATAAGCCTTTATTAGTCCCACAATGGGGAAATTCCAGGATTGCAACAACACAGGGATAGCAACACTCAGAGCAACAATCAGAAGGCAAGACAAAAACAAGAGCAGCGAGTATACATATGTACTGTGGAGGATGTGAAAATGACGAGGCAGCGTTCTTTCTCAGAGTCAACTTTATTCACATCTCCATCATTTCAAAGCAGAAAAAAAGAGAGAGCATGAAACAGTAACTCTCGTCTTTAAATATCAGGGACTTCACACCTCATAGATCACATGTCCCACAGACCACCTTGCATAATAAAGACAGTCACATTGCATTTCACCACCTGACATAATAAAGACGGTCACAATGCATTTCCCTCCATGATATCACTTCCACTGTCTCCCACACATCCTTTAATCGACCCCCCACAGTCTCGAGCCTTGCATAACAAGGCTAAGCTTCCTGCCTTTGTTCTGACCTAAAATGCGAGTCACAGAACCGGTCCAACAGGTCCATTGAGTGTTCACCACACAAGCCCCCCCAGCATTTTAGAAAAACAGAACAACAAGAAAATAACCAAATGCATGCCGTGATAGCATCAATACACATCAGTCCACATGCTGGATAGGCTTCAGCCTCCTGCCGAATCTGCTGCAGCTGGGGTTCACCATCTCTGCGGCGCTGTCTCGCTGGGGATTTGCCGTCTGGGGGCGGAAACCCTTTGTCAGTCTCTGCGGGTGTTCTGGGGAAACATTACTTTGGGAAACATTACTGTGTGAAACCCTCCGTGGTGGTCTACCTCACCGCGGGGCCTTTGCCAACAGCACTTCCTCCTCTGCCACCACAAAAGCGGGTTTAAGTCTGTCTATGCCAATTTTCTCTTTCCTACCCCCAAATCTAGCAAAAACTGTTTGTCCCCTGTTTCCAGCACTCTGAATGGTCCGTCATAAGGCAGTCGCAGCGGGGTTCGATGCGCATCGTGTCTAACAAAAACAAACTCTGCGTTCTTCAAAGTTTTAGGCACAAAAACGCACGGAAAACTGTGGTGCGCGGGGCCGGGCAGCGTGCTTGATTCTATGTTACTCCACAACAGCTGAGATGGTGAGGCGTTTGGCGCAGGGTTATCTGGGAGAAACTCCCCAGGCAGCCGGAGTGGCTGCGCAAACACGAGCTCCGCTGGGGAGGCTTCTAGGTCCTCTTTAGGTGCAGAACGCAACCCCAATAACACCCATGGTAACTTGTCAACCCAATTTGTATCCGTCAGTGACGCTCTGAGAGCCGCTTTCAATGACCTATGAAAACGTTCGCATAACCCGTTAGCCTGCGGATTGTACGCGGTTGTGCGGTGAATTGTGACACCCAGGCTGCGGGCCATTGTCGACCAACGCTCGGAAACAAATTGAGGACCTCTGTCGGACGTAATGTCCGACGGAACGCCGAAGCGCGCCACCCAAGCTGTTAAAAACGCGCGCGCCACTTCCTCGGCTGTGGTTGATGCCAGCGGGACCACTTCAGGCCAGCGCGTGGTGCGGTCCACCGTTGTCAGAAGATGTGTTCACCCCTGTGATAGCGGGAGGGGTCCAACGAGGTCCACGTGAACGTGATCGAACCTCTTGGCCGGAATGTGAAACGGTTCCAAAGGAGCTCTCGTGTGCCTGTGTACTTTGGCTTGTTGACACACCGTGCAGGCTGCTGCCCACTCTTTGACCTGTTTGTGGAGGCTCGGCCAAACAAATTTCTCTCCCACCATTTTGACCGACGCGCGCACTCCAGGGTGCGCCAAAGAATGAACCGAGTCAAAAACGCGGCGGCGCCACGCGGCCGGTACTACTGGACGCGGCCGTCCAGTGGAGACATCGCAGATTAGGGGGGGCATATCGACTTGCAGCACCCTGCTCTCCAGCCTTAACCCTGTTGGTCCAGACTGGAGCGCGCGCACGTCCGCGTCATTAACCTGCTCTGCGGCCATGGCTGCATAATCTAACCCTACGCTGACTGGGGCCGCCACAGCGTGCGAGAGGCAATCTGCCACTACATTGAGTTTGCCTGCCACATGCTGAATATCAGTGGTAAACTCTGATATCGCGGCCAGCTGTCTCTGCTGCCGGCCTGACCACAGTTCCGAGACCTTGGCCATCGCGAATGTTAGCAGTTTGTGATCAACGAACGCGGTGAAAGCGCGTCCTTCCAGCCAGATCTGAAAGTGGCGGATAGCCAAATGGAGAGCGAGCAGCTCCCTGTCGAACGCGCTGTATTTACGTTCGCTATCGCGCAAGGTCCTGCTGAAAAAGGCTAAGGGCTGCCAAACCCCAGCTACGTGTTGCTCCACTACCGCCCCTATGGCCACATCTGACGCGTCAGTGGTGAGCGCTATGCGGGCCATTGGGTCTGGGTGTGCCAACAATGCAGCCTTTGCCAAGGCTGCTTTAACCTCCGAGAACGCTTGGTCCTGCTCCGGGGACCACTCGATCTTATCTGCGGGTTTCTTTTTTTTGAGCGCGGCATACAGTGGCTGCATGAGCTGCGCCGCACGGGGGAAAAAACGGTTATAAAAATTCACCATTCCCAAAAACTCCTGCAACGCCCTGACTGTCTGTGGCCGGGGAAAATCTGCCACAGCGCGCACTTTGACAGGCAGCGGGACTGCTCCTTCAGGGGAGACGCGGTGTCCTAAAAAATCGATCTGCGTCACCCCGAACTGACACTTCGCTGGGTTGATTATTAACCCGTGATCTCCCAACCTTCGGAAAACTGTGGCCAGGTGTTTTTCGTGTTCGTCTTCGGACGCGCTGGCTACTAAAATATCGTCCAGGTAGACAAACACGAAAGGGAGATCGCGAAGCACCGCGTCCATCATGCGTTGGAACGTCTGAGCAGCCCCTTTAAGTCCGAATGGCATGCTTAAAAATTCGAATAAACCAAACGGAGTTATTACCGCTGTTTTGGGTATGTCCTCAGCGTGCACTGGGACTTGGTGGTAACCGTGGACCAAGTCTATTTTAGAAAAAACGCGCGCCCCTGCCAAATGAACCGAGAAATCTTGGATATGTGGGATTGGGTAGCAGTTGTGCGCTGTAGCGTTGTTTAACCTGCAAAAATCTCCGCAAGGGCGCCATGATCCGTCAGCTTTCGGGACCATATGTAGGGGGGAAGCCCACGGACTGTTTGAACGTCGGATAATGCCCAACCTTTCCAGGTTGGCGAATTCCTTGCGCGCTATGTCTAGTTTAACTTCATCCAAGCGCCAAGCTTTTACAAAAACGGGTGGTCCGGTAGTGGTAATAAAATGCTCCACCCCGTGCTTAGCGACTGTTGCCGAAAATGTGGGGACAGTGAGTGCCGGGAACTCAGTGAGCAGTGTGTGGAACTTACCACCTGCTGTCGTGACGTTGGCTTGTGCTGTAGGCGGGGCCACTCGCGCTGCACAGGGGACAGAATCAAAAGAAAATGCATTAACCAGGCGCCTGTTGGCGAGATCAACCAACAACCCATGTGAGCACAAAAAATCAGCCCCCAGCATATTGAAATTGACTGTTGCTACAACAAAAGTCCACTCATATGCACGGCGGTGTAGAGACAGAAGCAGAGTCTTCTCACCAAAGGTCTTAATCTCCGAGCCGTTCGCCGCTGTCACCAGGGGACCTCCGGAACCCGCCAGTCTGTCCACGTAGGAAGGAGTGATGAAACTCAACCGGGAGCCTGTGTCGACGAGGAACTGCCTCCCGGAGCGTGCGTCCGACAAGTAGAGCAGCTTGTTCTCTTCCCCGAGGGCCGCGGCTGCTACCGACCCCCAGTCTTGGAGTTTCCTGAACGCCCGAACGGGCACGGCGGTACACACTTGCGTGCCCTCTCTGCGAAGCGGCGATGGTAGAAACAAAAGACGTCCGGTCCACGCTCCCTGACCCTTGCCGCCGTCGTCGTCGGTGAGTCTGGCACCGCTGTCTCTGGCCTCCTGTCGTCTGCGGTCATCGCGCCGAGTTCTGCTGCAGCGGCCGTGGCTGCGCGCCGCTTGGTGGCGTTGACAATCGGCTGGGCCTCTCGGCCCAGCGCACAGTAGTCCCGTAGGGCCAACAGTGGCGAACTGGCCAGAGCCGCTCTCGTTGCTGACGGTAGAGTCCTGAGGAAGAGGTGGGTGAAAATGAAGTGATCATCGTCAGAGTCTTTCAACCTCAACAACTTCTCCATCAGGCTCGCGGGCATGTCGTTTTCTCCCTCCGTCAGTGCCAGGAGCCTCTCTGCCCGCTCCTCCGCCGAGGGGGTGAATTGCTGGATGAGTGCAGCCTTCACCGCGCCGTATTTGTCGCTCTCCGGCGGCTGGTCGATCAGGCTCTCCACATGCTGGGCCGTGTTTTTGTCCAGCTTTGCGACTACGTGGTAGAATTTCATGACATCTACCGATATCCCTCGAAGGTTGAACTGCGCCTCAACTGCGTTGAACCAGGAACGTGGATTGTTCTGCCAGAAGTCCGGTAGCTGGACTGTAGTGGCGTTCGCTTGGCTGGGGGCTCCTGACGCGGCTGGCCCGGGGGAATTTCTTTCTTCCATGATACGTCTCAGGGTCACCAGTGTGGAGGATGTGAAAATGACGAGGCAGCGTTCTTTCTCAGAGTCAACTTTATTCACATCTCCATCATTTCAAAGCAGAAAAAAGAGAGAGCATGAAACAGTAACTCTCGTCCTTAAATATCAGGGACTTCACACCTCATAGATCACATGTCCCACAGACCACCTTGCATAATAAAGTCACAATGCATTTCACCACCTGGCATAATAAAGACAGTCACAATGCATTTCCCTCCATGATATCACTTCCACTGTCTCCCACGCATCCTTTAATGTACTCCCCACAGTCTCCAGCCTTGCATAACAAGGCTAAGCTTCCTGCCTTTGTTCTGACCTAAAATGTGAGTCACAGAACCGGTCCAACAGGTCCATTGAGTGTTCACCACAGTACATATAAACGTAAATATATAGACACACAATGCGGAACATTGCAGCTAGATGGAATAAATATATAGATATATAAACACACAGTGCGGAGCATTGTTGCTAGATGGAATAAATATATGAACATATAAACACACACAGTGCGGAGCATTGTAGCTAGATGGAATAAATATGTTAATATATAAACACACACAGTGCAGAGCATTGCAGCTAGATAGAACAAACATGCAAATATTGAAAACATGGTAACTTTGACCTCGGGGGGTCAAAACATGGTAACATTGACCTTTTGAAGGTGAAAACGTGGTAACATTGACCTCGGAAGGTGAAAACGTGGTAACATTGACCTTGGAAGGGGAAAACATGGTAACTTTAAGCTCGGGAGGTGACAGCATGGCTACTTTTAACTCTGGGGAACATAACATAAGAGTCTCTTGCTCCAAAAGTGATGACAGAGGCATGCTAACCATAGAAGCAGATGATGGGTGAGCGCTAGACTCAGAAACACATGATGGAGGAACTCTTGCCACACATGACAGGAAATCCTCAGCCTCCGGGACACCAGAGCTGAGCCGACGATTGGCAAAACCAGACAATAAGGGCTGAAGATCCTCAAGTCCTGACATCTGGGGATCCATCCCTGAACCAGCCACCTCAGACGTCTAGGAGTCTCCTGACCTCGGGGACATCAACTAGAGGTCTCTTGCCCTCGGGAACATTGTCTAGAGGTCTCCTAACCTTGGGAACATCAGCTAGAGATCTCCTGACCTCAGTAACCTCGGCTGGAACATGGCCTTCCTGCGACCCCATCCTTGACCAGGTCACCTCGGACGATGGAGGGAAACAGGAGGTCAGTGAGGCAATACCACAGTCATAAACAGCAGAGACTGGTGGGTAGGACTCAGCAACTGGTGGAATCTGCACAGGGGTCCCCCCACCAAGAGCAAGGAAAGACTTTTCAAAACTGGTATTTGAACATAAATGAAAGCGTACTTGCCTTAACTCCTGGTCTCCTGTCACCGGGGTGACCACATCAGAATCAAAGGCAGGAACAGGAACCAGGGAATGATGAGCAGGTACAGGAGCCGGGGGATGATGTGGAGCAGGAACTGGAGCTGTAGAACGATGTGGAACAGGAACTGGAGCCATGGAATGACGTGGAGAAGGAAAAGGAGATGGGGAATGACGTGGAGCAGGAACTGGAGCTGGGTGGCACCATGGTGCAAGTTCAGAAGCTGGGACGTCCATAGCCAGCTCGATCCAACCCAGCTAGGACACATGCTGTGGAAGGAGCCACGGCTTGTAGTCCAGCATTAACTCCTCCTTGGCTAGCACAGCCTGCCAACACTCCTCCTGTCCCTCACACAGGGGTTCCAAAGCAGCAGTCCTTATTCCGCAAACCTGGGCGCCCAGCGGTGTCAGTGTGGAGGCAGGGCAGCTACTGCTAATGTGCCTTTGAAGTAGCACATTCCTCCCAGATAATCCAGTTCCCACCCAGGATGACCAAAATCTCAGAAATTACATAAACAGACACAGGGGATGCAGGTGAAAACTGAGGCAGCAGCAGAAAAAATGGCAGAGACTGGTGGTGAGAGATCAGTAGTGGCAGACGGCTGCCGCCTGACCCTCCCACCAGGAACCCAGCAAGACCTATTATTTATAAATGTTAAAAAATGAATGGGTACTTGCCTGAGTTCCTGCTCTGCTGCCGCTTATTGTCCAAATGTCTACCTCTAGGTAGCTCTGGAAATTGTCTGGTTGGGAGCTGTGAGTGAAGAGGTGGAGCGACAAGAGGAGCGGCGTCTCCTCAAATCTTCTTTCCACCCGGGCCCCCCGAATGCCAGCTTGCAGCCGCGAAGCTCTCTCTGCTCAGCCAGAAAGAGGACAGGTGGCCGGACAGCTGGCTCTGGTGAGAAGGGGACAGCTGGTAACTGAGGGAGTTAAGGAAGCATCTGTTTCCAAGTCCGGGGATGGGAGTGCAAACTCCGTCTAGGTGTTGTCAAGTTCGCTACTCCCCCCCAGCAATCCCAAACATCCTCCAATTAGAAGCTGCTTCGAGTGGCAGCTGCCAGCTTCTCCACAATGGCCACAACCTCACACTCGCTGCGACTGCACCTCTTCCTCCTCCAGGGCTTGCTTGTTGAGTCCATGAGTGGCTGCGTCATTCTATCATAGTTTGCCCATCGTGGCAGGGAACTGGACTCAGATGTGTAGCGAGCATTCAAAAACATTTTAATAATAAACTCAAACAGCTCAGAAGCTGAAACACAAAAATGCAAAACAGACTTGGCTTGGCAGGGCAGACAAAACTCACGGAACAGGACTGGAGGGTGTGTAAAACGCCAACAGAACACAGAGAACAACGCAGCACCAAATAGAGGGGCTTCGTATTTAAATAGTGCAACAAATAATCATGAAACAAGGGACAGGTGGAGAAATCAGTTATTACAAACAGCTGACAGGAGGAGGTGGGGTTAACACACAAAGAGGGAGGCAAACATACACAGGGGAGACATGATCACAGCACACAATGACAGAACAGAATCCAAATCATAAATAATACTAAGTGGCACAGGGAACAGAATCATAAAACCAACAAACAATGATAAATACAGGAAATATAACATGAACCCAAAAAACAAAACACACAAAGAAACACAGAAATAAATCCAGATTAGGAATGACCCAAAGGTCATCCCCTCAGACCCTAACAAATGCACAACTTTTTTCCTCACTTTTTTTTTTTTTCATGTAGATTTCCAACTTTTTTCATGTAAATTTGCAGCTAAATTTCAGAATGTTTATATGGATTCTGGTTAAATTTTGATTCTATGTCCATCCATCCATCCATCTTCTACCACTTTTCTGGAGGTCCGGGTCATGGAAGCAACAGTTCAAACAGAGAAGCCCAGACTTCCCTCTCCCTAGCCACCTGCTCCAGCTCCTCAGAGGACATACCAAGGTGTTCCCAGACTAACTGGGAGCTGTAGTCTCTCCAGCAAGTCCGGGTCTGCCCCGGGGTCTCCTCCCAGTGGGATGTGCCCGAAACATCTCAAGTGGGAGGCGTCCAGGAGGCATCCTGATCAGATGTCCTAACCACCTCAACTGACTCCTTTCAATTTGGAGGAGCAGCAGTTCTACTCTGAGCCTCTCCCGGATGACTGAGCTCCTCACCCTATCCCTAAGGGTGAGACCAGCAATCCTATGAAGAAAGATCATTTCAGCTGCTTGTATCCTGGTCCTTACCCAAAGCTCGTGACCATAGGTGAGGGTAAGAACATAGATTAACTGGTAAATCAACAGCTTTTCCTTAGAGCTTAGCTCCCTCTTCACCACAATGGACCAGTACAATGTCCACATCACTTCAGATGCTGCTCCGATCCTTCTGTCAATCTCTCACTCCATTCTCCCCTCACTCATGAATAAGACCCTGAGATACTTAAACTCATCCACTTGTGGAAGGAGCTTGTCCCCAACCCAGAGAGGACAAGCCACCTTTTTTCCGGCTGAGGACCATGGACTCGGATTTGGAAGTGCTAAATCTAATCCCAGCCACTTCACATTCAGCAGCAAACCGTCCCCGTAAGACCTGTAGGTCATTGCTGGATGAAGAAAACAGGACAACATCATCTGAAAACAACAGAGATGAGATCCTGTGATCACCAAGGATGACACCCTCCATTCCCTGGCTGTGCCTAGAAATCCTGTCCATAAAAATTATGAACATGATCGGAGACAAAGGGCGGCCTTGGTGGAGTTCAACTCTCACTGGGAATGAGTCCGACTGAGTGTTGGCAATATGAACCAAACTCTCACAACGGTCATATAGAGACTGGATAGCTCGTAACAACAAGCCCGATACCCCATACTTCCGAAGCACCCCCCACAAAAATCCATGAGGGACACAGTCGAATGCCTTCTCCAAGTCCACAAAACACATGTAAACTGGTTGGGCAAACTCCCACAAACCCTCGAGGATTCTTGAGAGGGTAAAGAGTTGGTCCGATGTGCTACAGCCAGGATGAAAACCACATTGCTCCTCCTTAATCCAAGGTTCGACCAACAGCTAGAATCTCCTCTCCAGTACCTTGGCATAGACCTTCCCAAGGAGGCTGAGGAGTGTGATCCCTCTAAAGTTGGAGCACACCCTCCGGTTCCTGTTCTTGAAGAGAAGAACTACCACCCCGGTTTGCCATGCCAAAGGCACTGCCCCCAACCTCCACGCAATGTTGCAGAGGCGTGTCAACTATGACAGCCCTAAAACATCCAGGGCCTTGAGGTAATCAGGGCGAATCTCATACACCCCCGAGGCCCGGCCACCAAGGAGCTTTTTAACCACTTTGGCAACCTCAACCCCTGTGATGGGCGAGTCGTTCCCCTCGTGCACAAGCCCTGCTTCCTCTGTGGAAGGCGTGTCAGTGGGATTGAGGAGATCCTCGAAGTATTCCTTCCATCGCCCAACGATATCCCCAGTCGATGTCAGGAGCACCCTATCTGCACCATACACAGTGTGGACTGGGAGCTGCTTCCCCCTCCTGAGCTGCCAGACAGATTGCCAGAATCTCTTCAAAGCCAACCAAAAGTCTTGTTCCATGGCCTCACCGAACCCCTCCCACACCCAAGTTTTTGCTTCAGCAACCACCCAAGCTGCATTCCGCTTGGCCTGCCGGTACACCTCAGCTGCTTTGGGAGTCCCACAAGCCAAACAAGCTCGATAGGACTCCTTCTTCAGCTTAATGGCCCCCTCACCACTGGTGTCCACCACTTCGATCGGGGGTTGCCACCACGAGCTACACCGACGACCTTGTGGTCACAGCTCTGGGCAGCCGCTTCAACAATGGAGGTGGAGAACATGGCCCATTCAGACTCCATGTCTCAAGACTCCCTCAGAATGTGGTCAAAGTTCTTCCAAAGGTGAGAGTTGAAAACCTTCTGGACAGAGGCTTCAGCCAGACATTCCCAGCCCAGCGTCCCTGTACATTTGGGTCTATCACGTCTGAATGGAATCCTCCCCTGCCATCGGATCCAACTCACCACCTGGTGGTGATCAGTTGACAGCTCTGCACCTCTCTTTACCTGAGTGTCCAAGACATACGGTCACCGGTCTGATGACACGATAACAAAATCAATCATCAACCTGCAACCTAGGGTGTCCTGGTGCCAGGTGCACATATGGACACCCTTATGCTTGAACATGGTGTTTGTTTTGGACAAACTGTGGTTAGCACAGAAGTCCAATAACTGAACACCACTGGCATTCAGATCGCACAGCCCATTCCTCCCAATCACCCCCCTCCAGGCTTCACTGTTGTTGCCCACATGTGCATTGAATTCTATGTAATGGTTAATTTTCATACAATACATATATGGGTCATTCCAGAATTGGAGGACATTTTACGTCCCACTCATCAAATTTTAAATGATCCACATACAAAATACTAAAACATGCAGTTTCAGAGTAAATTTACTTGTTCTGAGACCAAATCTAAAAAACTAAAAGAAAAGAATGCTTGAAAATAGTTTTAAAAATACCAAATAAGTCTGGAGTACCCCCTAAAATGCCATTTTTCTCTTGTCCCACCCCCCTAATGACCAAATTGAATCTCAAATAAAACAGTTAAAATGAAATTTAAATTTCTTTTTTTTGGTATTATTTGTTTCATTGCTGTCTCTTCTAACTGTGGGAACATTTGTTTTAATAAACATAATATTTCAAATAATAATTATTATTCATGGAAGGTGTGTCCCACAACATGCATGCAACCCTGTTACCATAAACTTTTTAGCATGGTAGAAGAAAAACAAAGCAGTGAATCACATGATACGCTGGACTTGACATCATCAAACAGTTTTCCAAAAGAATGGATAGAGCAAAGGTATGTCCTCTCTTCTATTTTTCATATTTTTATAACATAGTTAGCCTTGATTGAATGTCTCACTCTACCTCATGCAACCCTGTTATGCATATGATCAGAATAAGACAATTATTTTTTTTTATTTTTTCTTTACTTATTTACATAAGTAAGTTTGTCCTCTTGGTCATCAGTAACAGCTAGCTAAACAGCTAGCTTCTACTCCTGAGAGAAAGCTAACATTCGTCTGGATTTGCAACCCTTTTACCTGCAACCCTGTTGCTGTGGGTTGTACCAAGTATTGTAAACACCAAATAAATCATGTAATACAAATTGTACCATTGATCTGTAAGCTGAGCTAATCAAGCCTTTGATAGTTTATTACCTATTATTGATGAATATGTAGCAGAAAATCAGAAAAGTGAAGGTTTATTTTTCAAGAATTTTGAAGCCCAAATGTCCTCCAATTCTGGAATGACCCATATGCAGTTGTTTTTCCCCTCACATTTTATATGGTTTGAATTCTTCCCCATTACAAAATCCTGCATATTACCCTCCAAAACCTTGGAAGGGTCCTGACTACAATGAATGCATCAAGGTGCTGATGCCTCAGTGCCATAGCCCTGGCAGAGGTATGCATTCTTGGATCATCACCAAAATGTTAGGGGTTCCTCTCTAGCCCAAGGACAACCTCTTTTAAAAATTTAATCTAAATCCATCCAGCAGTTTTGGGGTATTCTTGCAAACACACTGTGAGAAGATAAGATAAGATAAGATAAGATAAGATAAAATAAGAGCTTTGGCGGAGGTATGCATTCTCAGATCATCACCAAAGTGTTATTGGTTCCTCTCTATCCCAAGGACCACCTCTTGCAAAAATTTCATCCAAATCCATCCAGTAGTTTTGGAGTACACCCGGCACAGTGAAAATAACCAACACCGATGCTGCGCACAAGAAGGGGATGAGCAGACTCTACTTCCTGAGAAAGCTGAGATCCTTCAATGTTTGCAGCAGGATGCTGGCGCTTTTCTACCAGACTGTTGTCGCCAGCGCCATCTTCTTTGCTCTTGTCTGTTGGGGTAGCAGTATCAGGGCCAGAGATACCAACAGACTTGACAAGATTATCAAGAGGGCTGGCTCTGTAACTGGTCTCAGACTGGAGACCTTTGAGACAGTGATGGAGAGGAGAACACTAAATAAACTGCGATCCATCATGGAAAATCCTGATCACCCCCTCCACCACACACTAGATAGACAGCGAAGCACTTTCTCCAGTAGACTACTACAGCTTCATTGTCGAACGGCCAGGTACAGGAAATCTTTCCTACCACATGCAATTTCACTGTACAATAACTCACTATGATGTTGTATTCTGACATAGCTATGCTGCCACACTGCACCTTACAGACTAACTGGTACATCACTTTTTCACTCTGCTCCTGATAGTCCTTCTTTGTGCAATGGGATGATTCATGTGTTTATATGGGTCATCATATATTAAGCTATGATGTATATAGGTTTTATAGTCGTATTAGTTTTTACTTTCCATGGGTAATCCCTTTGTCTGTCGTGTGTGTTTCTGTTGTTTGGTTGTCAACTGTCATGCTGCTGTTACACTGTAATTTCCCAGTTTGGTATCTATCTATCTATCTATCTATCTATCTATCTATCTATCTATAATCTGCAGTTCACATGCCTGTACTATCTGCGGCAGCCAAGCGCCACCAAACTGAACAGTTCAACTCCATGTGCTGTAAAAAAAAAGTGCTGTGTTGTGCTGTAAAAAAGTTGCATTGCCGCTTCTAGTGGCCCGGCATAGTTGTTATAATTTTTTCCTTTTCCCCTGCTCCATTGACGTTAAAGGTGAGTTAAATTTGTGTTTATTTTGAAAATAAAGCCTTATCTTGGAATTCTGGCAAATTGAAATTCGAGAAAATATGGCGATACAATGATACGAGCCTTTAATTGCACTTAATTCTGACTGGGTGAGCTGACAAGCTGGTAAAAGACAGACAGACAGACAGACAGACAGACAGACAGACAGACAGACACAGACACACACACACACACACACACACACACACACATGTTGACTGATTACTGTATGCCTCCATTTTTGCCAAGGCATAATAATACTTATAGTGTCCTCTTCAATATTTACTCTAGAAAATGTTCTGTTTTTCGTCCTCCCCAACAGTGAAATGAAATGAAATATGAATAATGAAAAATCCACCCCTGCAATTGAGGATCATTGTGCATGAATTTATTGAGATTCAGGCCAGTTGCCTCGGAGGAGTAATGATTTTTCTGAAATCCTATAACTACCCAGACCTTTGACCGTGACCTCCAGCACATGATGGTGATCTGCCTGAGGATCATTGTGAGTTTGGTGATCATTAAGGCAAATGCCTCGAAGGACTAGCGATTCCCAGGAATTGTGGATGGACGATGGATTTTGCATCATTGCATAAGCTCCTTTTCATTAATGACCTAATGAATGAATGAATAATCTTTTAAAAACATGTTGGGATATATGTATTTCCTTTAGTTTTTCTTATATTTGTTTACTTTCTCGTGACTTTATGGCTTTTTGTGCTTTTTTTCCCTCAGTAGTTTGTTTTGGGCTTGTGTTCGCAGATATAGTCACTGATTTGTCATGTGAGATCTGGAGACACTAAAACCATCAACCGCAATAAAGCACCTATGATGAAATCCTGTAAGAGTGAAAAAAAAGCATAAATAAAATGAAGTGAAACCAAAGTCTGGATGGAGTTCCTAGAGTTCAGCGAGCAGTGAGAAGGAGCCATGTGAGGATGACCTCTAACCCCCCTGAGATCCCCCTTCCCACCTTCTCCTACCGCCCTGCCCTTCAGACGCCGCCGGGGGGACTCAGATGTCGTAACGCTCCGGCGGAGCAGCAGGGAGGAGACGAGTTGTCAGAAACTCCCATCATCCTCCCTGAAACCCTCTCCCTGGGGGCCACCAGATATCCAAATAAACGGGAACGCTCCACCGTTCAGACAAGTTCTTCACCCAAAACAGAAAGAAAAGTAGAAAGCACTCAGAGAGTTCAGAGGTCTGTAGAGTAGAATAAATATGTTTTCTTATGATATTACTGTAAGTTAGAATGGGTTTACATCATCTGGACAAGATCACCAGATTACCAGAGAAAACAGGAGAATTGAACATTCTTGTGGAGAAAAGTGCAGGAATTTGAAAGGATTAGCAAGGTGGAAGTGAGGGCAGCTATGAAGAGGGTGAAAAGTGGAAAGGCGGCTGGTCCAGTTGACATACAGTACCTGTGGAGGTATGGAGATGTTTGAGAGTGATGGCAGTGGACCTTTTTAACCAGACTGTTTAACACAACCTTGGAGAGTGACAGGATGCCCAAGGAGTGGAGAAGAAGTGTTGTGGTACCGAAGAACAAGGGTAATGCTCAGAGCTGTAGTAACTACAGAGGTGTGAAGTGGATCAGCCACACTATGAAGATACAGCCCCACCATAGGTTAAATCTGAGCTGTCTTATGGGTCCCATGTGGGTTTGTACACAGGTTCCACGTTGGTCTCATCTGTGTTTGCCCACGTGGACTTTACCTGCGGTACAGGTAAGCAGGTAATATTGCCCCTTTTTCACTAGTATTCTACTCGGTTTGTAGGGTTTTCCATTAGTACCAGGTACTTTTTTGGGAGCTTCTTCAGTGAGATTCCAACCCTGTTGAGTCAAGCTGAAAATGTGACATTAACAGATTGCAGTCCACTGATTGGCCAGGCCATAACATCAATAGATGAGAGTGACGCCGTCACAAGATTCAAAACTGCCAGTTGTAAGTTTGGCCGTGAGTTTTTATTTTTTCTGTGATACTCAATGAAATAAATGGCTACACACAAATCAATACCACCACAAAACACTCACCATCTTCCCTGTGAGCAGCCATCAGCTTGGAGACCTCCTGTTATTTCATTTCGAAACGCTCCACTGACACTGAAAAGTTCAAAGGCTAAAAAGTTCATATGCCAAAAAGTTAGTATAGTGGTCAAATTTGACCAAATGTGGTTATTTTTAAACAGTCTTCCCTTCGGTGCACACAGTTCTTCCATCGGTGTTGCAGCGCTTGGATCCTTACGCTTTAAAAATAAATACATTTGGTCAAATTTTACAACTAGGAACTTTTCAGCCGATGAACTTTTCAGCCCCGTCGGCCCTGCTGCAGTGGAGCGACCCAAAATGAAAAAGTATACCAGGAGGTCTCCGAGCTGATGGCTGTTCACGGGAAAGATGGTGAGTGTTTTGTGATTTTAAGCATCTTTTACATTATTTATCAGTGAAAACATCAGCATATAAACAACATAATGTGATAACGGGTCACCTTTCTGTAATGAGCACACCCACTTGAGGTGGTACTCAGTTGTAATGGAAAACCAACCACACCGTGTCGAGACGAGTAGGGCTGAGTAGGTGCTAGTGGAAAAGGGGTGTTTACCTACTTGAAACCCATCTGGACCCACATGGGCAGGTAGGTGAGCAGGTTTCAGTAATACTGGTGCCATAGGCAAAATTATGGAAAAAAAGGCACAAATTAATGAGAAAAAAATGTTAAAATTTATTACAAAAACAGTGACAAATTTACAGAAAAAAGAGGAAAAAAGTCATAAATTTTTCATTTATGAAAAATTTACAAAAAAATTTACAAAAAATTTACAAATAAAATTTACAAATTCATTCCGAATTTGCCAAATTCTTAGCTGATTTAGTACTGAAATCAGATAGAATAATTATAGTAGGGGACTTTAATATACACGTAGATGTAGATAGTGATTGCCTTAATATGGCATTTAATTCAATATTAGACTCGATTGGGTTTTCTCAGAAAGTAGGAAATTCTACCCATTATCTCCACCATACACTGGACCTTGTTCTGAGATATGGCATAGAAATAAAAAATCTGGTAGCGTCTCCTCATAACCCTGTACTGTCAGACCATTGTCT
Organism: Pholidichthys leucotaenia; assembly: GCA_020510985.1. Classification (NCBI taxonomy): domain Eukaryota; kingdom Metazoa; phylum Chordata; class Actinopteri; order Cichliformes; family Pholidichthyidae; genus Pholidichthys; species Pholidichthys leucotaenia. The sequence continues at coordinate 308,581,041 of CM035840.1, read as the reverse complement.
GTTAACCTTTGATTTTACTATTTCTGACTATTTGGTTCCTAAAGAAAAATATTACTACAGTAGATGCCTCTCAGATGATGTTGTTACCAAATTATGCAGATTGTTTCCTCTATGCCATGTGTCAGCACAATGGAAATAAGCTATAGACAGCTTGCTCCTTCTGTAATTGATATCATGGTAGATAGAGTTAAAGCTTCTCTGCATCAGACCCTAGACATGGTGGCCCCTTTAAAAAAGAAAAAGTCTAATCGGAGATTTCTACCTCCTTGGTTCAACACAGAAACTCATAGCTTAAAACAGAAGACTCGTCAATTAGAAAGAAAATGGTGCACCACTAATTTAGATGAAATCTACACTGTATTTAGCTAGGAGAAATCATCTTTTAATTTATAAAAAAATCTCTTAGAAAATCTAGAACGAGTTATTACTCTGCATTAATAGAAGAGAACAAGAATAATCCCAGGTGTAGAGGAGCTTGGAAATGAAAAGGCGATTTGGTTTATAAGCAAAGCTTTAATATTCAGCTCTTCTAACAAGTCTCATCTGGTGCAGAGAGTGGCAGAAGGGAAAAGAGGCAGAATCTCTCCCACTCACTGATTATATACATGCACACAACAAAAGCCATGCATAACAAAGGCTGACATCCCTCATTATCTTAATCCCCCCATTGTCCTGGTATTTCCTCTCCTCGCCTTGGGGGGTGAGGGTGGCTCCTCCGGTCTCCTCCGCCGCATCCGGGAACGTCTTTGTTCTTCACTCGGCGGGTGAGAGTCCTTTGTCCTTTCAGAGGTGTGAAGTTCTTTACATATGTAATCACCAAACATTTCCACATGCTTCAACATATGTAGATTATGGAATATATGGTTAATATAGACCACAGGCCCCCCAAACAACTAAGAAAGGACAACAGGAAGGTTCACAGTCTAAGATAGTCATTATGACATACTAAGTGTTACATCTGTTGCCACGGAAGAAACTTTCTAGCAGCCATGCTCCTAAGAGAGTTCAGTGGTAATTATAACAGCATAGTAAAATCATAAGTCAGTCCTAAACTGTTGCAGCACAATTAGTGAAAAATTGTGGAGTGGTTTGTATCAGTCCCTGTGCTGTCTGGGTTTTAATCTTCTCCCAAAACTGCTGTAGGTTGGTTTAGGCGCCCTGCTGGAACCTTCTTGAGAGGGATCTGCAGTGTGGGAAGGAGAGAGGTTAACTGTTCCCTGCTGGGGGGCTGAGTCTTTTCTCTTGGGGGGTCTACCCCGCCGAGGTGCTCTCGCCAACTGTGCAGGCTCGTCTTTCAACAAGAAGGCAGGTTTAAGTCTGTCAATGCTGACTGTTTCTCTTCTATCCCCAAAATCAAGCACAAAGTGTTTATCACCATGTTCCAGCACTCTGTATGGCCCATTGTATACTGGGCGAAAGATAGGTTTTAAAGCTTCATGCTTAACAAAAACGAACTCAGCGTTTTTTAAAGCCTGAGGGACAAAAACCCGTGGGAAGGAGTGATGAGCTGGGCCGGGGAGAGAGTTCGGTCCGTTGCTGCCTAAAAACCTTGAGACTGGAAGGCGCCCTGGCTCTGGGTTCTCTGGTAAAAATTCACCTGGGAGCCTGAGAGGTTGTGCAAAGACTAATTCTGCAGGAGAGGCGTTTAGATCCTCTTTAGGCGCAGCACGTAACCCCAATAAAACCCAGGGAAGTTTATTTACCCAATTTGTGTCAGTTAGTGAGGCTCTGAGGGCGGCCTTTAAAGACCTGTGAAAATGCTCGCATAACCCATTAGCCTGAGGGTGATAAGCGGTGGTGCGGTGAATTGTTGCCCCTAAGCTGCTGGACATGGCTGACCAGAGCTCTGAGACAAATTGAGGCCCCCTATCGGACGTGATGTCTGATGGGACGCCGAAACGTGCCACCCAGTTTGTCAAAAAAACGCGAGCGACTTCCTCCGCTGTGGTTGCCGCTAGAGGGACTGCCTCTGGCCAGCGTGTGGTGCGGTCTATCATTGTTAACAGGTGTGTGAAACCTTGGGAGGAAGGTAGTGGCCCCACGAGGTCGACATGAATGTGGTCGAACCTTCTAGCAGGGATTGGAAAAGGCTCCAGAGGGGCTTTTGTGTGTCTGTGTAGTTTGGCGCGTTGACAAGAAATGCAAGTTTTTGCCCATTCTTTTACGTTTTTGCGCAGGCCTGGCCACACAAACTTTTCGGCGACCATTTTAACCGAGGCGCGCACACCTGGGTGCGCGAGGGAGTGAATTGCGTCGAAAATACGGTGGCGCCATGTAGCTGGTACTAACGGGCGAGGTCGGCCGGTTGAAACATTGCATATTGGGGGGGCACGCTGTCGCGTAAACCCTTTTTCTCCAGCCTTAACCCTGTTGGTCCAGACAGGAGTGCGCGCACGTCCTCGTCACTGTTTTGTTCCTCCGCCATGGCTGCATAATCTATCCCTGCATGGATAGGTGCTGCGTATGTGTCTGCGTTAGTGAAGAGTTCTGCTGCTGAGGCAGTATAATCTGTCTCCCCGCCCTCTGGTGGTGTCACAGCGCGAGAGAGACAGTCCGTTACTACGTTAAGTTTGCCTGCCACGTGTCGAATGTCTGTGGTGAACTCTGAAATCGCAGCTAGCTGTCTTTGTTGCCTGCCTGACCATGGTTCTGAAATTTTAGCCATAGCAAAAGTGAGCAGTTTATGGTCTACAAAAGCCGTGAAACTCCGCCCTTCTAACCAGAACTGGAAGTGGCGGATGGATAAATGAAGCGCCAGCAGCTCTCTGTCAAAAGTGCTGTATTTGCGTTCAGTTTGGTTTAGCGATTTGCTAAAGAATGCTAAAGGTTTCCAGACCCCGCTGACAAGTTGTTCTACAACTGCCCCTATAGCTAGGTCTGAAGCATCTGTGGTTAGTGCGATGCGGGCCAAGGGATCTGGGTGAACTAACAATGTGGCGTTAGCTAGGGCGCTTTTTACTTCCGCGAAAGCGCGTTCGCGCTCCGGGGTCCATTCGACCACGTTGGAAGCTTTCTTTTTTTTGAGCGCATCATATAGGGGCTGCATGAGCTGAGCTGCGTGGGGGAGGAAGCGGTTGTAAAAATTAACCATCCCTAAAAATTCCTGTAGCGATTTGACCGTTTGTGGCCGTGGAAAACTTTCTATCGCATGAACTTTGTCTAGAAGTGGAACTGCCCCCTTCGGAGAGACTTTGTGTCCTAAAAAATCAATTTGTGACACGCCGAATTTGCATTTGGCTGGATTGATTATTAGCCCGTGCTCTTCTAGCCTCTGAAAAACCGTAGTGAGGTGCTGCTCGTGTTCTTCCTCAGACGAGCTGGCTACCAGCATGTCGTCGAGGTAGACGAAAACAAAAGGAAGGTCGCGTAGGACCACGTCCATCATTCGTTGAAAAGTTTGAGCAGCGCCTTTGAGGCCGAAAGGCATTCGCAGGAATTCAAAAAGGCCGAAAGGGGTTATTACCGCTGTTTTAGGAACGTCTTCTGCTCGGACTGGGACTTGGTGATAACCGCGGACTAAGTCTATTTTTGAAAAAATGCACGCACCTGCTAGATGTAGTGAAAAATCTTGAATGTGAGGGATTGGGTAACGGTCTTGCGCTGTAGCGTTGTTTAATCTGCGGTAATCTCCGCACGGTCTCCAAGAACCGTCGGATTTTGGAACCATGTGAAGTGGTGAGGCCCAGGGGCTCTTCGAGCGTCTAACAATGCCCAATTTTTCAAGAGTTGTAAACTCGTCCCGTGCTATGTTGAGCTTGGCCGCGTCTAAGCGGCGAGCTTTGGCAAAAACGGGAGGTCCCGTTGTGAGAATGAAGTGTTCAACCCCGTGTTTAGCCACAGTGGCTGAGAATTTGGGGATTGTGAGTGCTGGAAATTGGGTGAGGAGTTGCTCAAACTTACCTCCTGCTGTGGTGACGCTGGCCTGCACAGGTGGTGGAGAAACTCGGGCTGAGCATGGAATAGAAGCAAAGGACAGTGCATTAACCAGGCGCCTATTTGCTAGATCCACTAATAACCCATGTGCACACAAAAAATCTGCGCCTAATAAGTTAAAACTCACCGCCGCTACAACAAATGTCCATCTGTAGCTGCGGCCGTGGATGAGGAGGTGCAGGCTCTTCTCGCCGAACGTGTCGATGCTAGAGCCGTTGGCTGCCACGGCTCCGTTGCCCCGGGTGCCCGTGGCTCGATCTGCGTGGGAGGGCATGACGAAACTCAGCTGGGCTCCTGTGTCGATGAGGAACTGCTTGCCTGAGTGTCCATCCGTCACGTACAACAGCTTGTTTTTCTCGCCGAGAGCCGCTGCCATTAACGGCTCTCGGCTTTGGCGTTTAAATTTGCAGGGGGGAACGCATTTGTGAGCTTCCTCGGCGAAGCGGTGGTGGTAATAACAAACATCGCTCCGTCTGTTACGTCTTGGCCGTGTCGCTGTCACCGTGGGCTTGGTCTGCTCCGTGGGTTGTGGCTCCTCGTGGCTCGGGGCGTCAGCGTTGAGGTCTGCGGATGCTGCTGTGGGTGTCAGCTCCTTGCAGGCGTTGACGAGCCGATGAGCTTCATTGGCCAGCACGCGGAAGTCTTGGTGGTTGTTGCATTTCATTCTGGCGAGTGTCCCTCTCATGTGTGGCGGCAGCGTGCTGAGGAAAATAAACTGGAAGAGGAAGTTGTCATTGTCCTCTTCTTTGAGCTGTAGCAAATCCTCCATGAGGGTCTTCGGTTTGCACCCTCTGTGGCCGTAGACCGCCAGGATCTTCTCGGCTCTCTCTTCCGCTGATGGGACGTAGTTCGCCACGATGGTTGCTTTGAGCGTCTCGTATTTGTCCCGGGCCGGTGGTCGCCGGATCATGCTCCGCACACACTTTGAAGTGGCGGCGTCGAGTTTGGAGACGATATGATAAAATTTGGTGTCATCAGCCGTGATGCCCGCCAGTGCAAATTGGGCTTCAGCCTGCTGAAACCAAGAGGCGGGGTTTTCTTGCCAGAAGTCTGGCAGCTGGACAGCGACGGCATTCGTGCACACCATCACTGTTGTGCCCGCCGGGTGAGAGTGCCTTGCCTCGGCTCTCGCGGCAGTGCTGGTGCTGGGTTGAGCCCTCTCAATCTCTTCTGCCGGGGGGAACAGTTGTCCATCTGCTCCCTCGTCTGCGTGGCGGCTGGCGTCTGCCTGGGTCGCCGCGGATGAGTCGATTGCGGGGGAACGCCTCAGGTCCATACTCGCGTCAAGGTCACCAGTGTAGAAGAGCTTGGAAATGAAGAGGCAATTTGGTTTATAAGCAAAGCTTTAATATTTAGCTCTTCTAACAAGTCTCATTTGGTGCAGAGAGTGGCAGAAGGGAAAAGAGGCAGAATCTCTCCCACTCACTGATTATATACATGCACACAACAAAAGACATGCATAACAAAGGCTGACATCCCTCATTATCTTAATCCCCCCATTGTCCTGGTATTTCCTCTCCTCGCCTTGGGGGGTGAGGGTGGCTCCTCCGGTCTCCTCCGCCGCATCCGGGAACGTCTTTGTTCTTCACTCGGCGGGTGAGAGTCCTTTGTCCTTTCAGAGGTGTGAAGTTCTTTACATATGTAATCACCAAACATTTCCACATGCTTCAACATATGTAGATTATGGAATATATGGTTAATATAGACCACACCAGGTTTCTTTTCAGCACTGTAGCCAGGCTGACAGAGAGTCAAGACTCTGTCAATCCTAGCATTCCCTTAGAGCTTATTAACTTTTTCAATAATAAAATTTCATCTCTCAGAGATAAAATCAGTCAGATTCTTCCCACCGTTAACTTAAATACAGTAACTACTACAACTCCTTCAACTGATATCTGTTTTGATGAGTTTACTCCAATTGACCTTTTTAGAGTTAGACAAAATAGTTTCCTCATCCAAGCCTTTAACTTGTCTTTTAGACCCTATCCCTACCAGGTTATTTTAAAAAGTTTTCTCATTTATTGGTAGCTTTATTCTTCAAATAATCAATTCTTCGGACTTCCGGTCTGGACGCCATGGTGATAGCAACCTAACGGTGAAACTCCCAGACTCAATCCAAGGAAAACCTCCTCAAAATCAGACCTAACGGATTTTTGGAAGATTAAAATTCAAAAGACAATAACACCATGCCTAACCAAAAGAAGAGGAAACTGACATTCCCCAGATCAGGACTCACAGCGGCCGCGGAATCGGAACCAGAGGACCTCCTTTCAGAAGACGAGTGCCTGGGCCTAGCTAACAAAAGGATTAGCTTGAAATCGCTATTTGACGAATTACGACGATTTCGGGCCGAATTTCTTGAATTCAGAGAGGACCTAAAAAGGGCGAACAGCAGAATGGACCAGGCCGAAAACCGAATCTTGGAAGCTGAAGACAGAATAAAAGTGCTTGAAGATTCTGTACTGGATTTACACAGAAAACAGTCAAGGCTGGAGGCTAAGCTAGCCGACCAAGAAGGAAGACAGAGACGAGACAACATCAGAATTCACGGTCTGAAAGAAGGAGCTGAAGATGGTTTCAACACAGTGGCAGAATGTGTGGAATCCTTATTGAGCGAGAAGTTGGATATTCCACAATCCACCGATTTGAAGATAGAAAAGGCACATCGCACATTAGCCGCAAAGCCAGCCCCGGAAGCGCCCCCACGTTCAGTGTTGGTAAGATTCTCCGACTTCAAAATAAAACAAGAAGTTGTAAGACGGGCTTGGCAGAAGAAAGGATTTATGCATCAAGAAAGAAAAGTCTTCGTGGAACACGATTACGCCCCTGAAGTTCTTAAAAAGCGACGGGAATATAACGACGCCAAAAAGGTTTTACGGGAAAAGAATCTACGCTTTCAGACACCATTTCCGGCGAAGCTAAGGGTCTTTTACGGGGAAGAGTCATGTCTCTACAATTCAGCGGAAGAAGCAACAACTGACATGGCAAGAAGAGGACTCCCGGTAACGGTGTTTAAACCCGCAGCGGATCTGAGCGTGAAAATCAGAGCTCAAACGTGGTCCACTCAGAGACCTTCAAAATCCACGGGCCAGCAGCGGGAACACCCAGCCCCAGAGCTACAAAGATAAGCTTTCCAGTTCCAGAAAGGAATAGCGACCTTTTTGTTTGTTTTTTTTTTTTCTTTCTCTCTTCAGTCACTCTGCACTTCCATCCCCCCTCCTACAAGGTAACAAACATTAAAGAAGATGCAGAATCAGCATGTGGTAAAACCTTTCATGGAGCAGTTTTAGCATTAGAAACAAATGTCTTCTTAATTTAAAGGGGAAAAAAAAAATCATGTTAAAATAGAAATGTAACAATGACCCACATGTTCTCCCCACACTAACAAATACTGTATTAGAGTGAATGTTTGCTGTGATGGGGGTGGGAGGGTGCACACAAGCTCATAGGGTATAGGCATAAAAAAAAAAAAAAAAAAAAAATCATTACAAATTCGGATTGGGATCTGAAATTCACGTTAAAAACATGGGACAACTTACAGGGGTAAGAGAGGGCCCTCAACACGTAACAGAATTTGAGGAATTTCCCTCAGAGCCCACACTCCATCAGGGCTCTTACAGGGTCTTTAAAGAGACCCCAACTCAGGAAGTTTTTTTGACAGTTTTTTGTTTTAAAGTTTCGTACATTATGTACTTAATGTTTTTTATGTTCTTAATGTTCTTTCAGTTTCTGAGTAGCAAAAAAGAGGGCCACCACACTGTTATACTAAATAAGAAAATACAATGGAGAAACAGGGTGTAACCAAAATAGCCTCATATAATGTAAAAGGGATCCTGAATCCAGTTAAAAGATCCAAGATTCTACGCAAAATGAAAAAAGACAAAGCAGAAATAGTATTTTTACAAGAAACCCACCTAACAGACGTGGAACACACTAAACTCAGTAGACAAGGGTTTAAAATGATCTCTTCATCTTCATATAAATCAGGGAGGAGGAGGGGAGTAGCGACATTGATATCAACCAAAATTACATTTGAAAAAAAATCAGAACACAAAGATAAAGAAGGGAGGTACAGTTTGGTAACTGGGCGGCTAGAGGGAGAAGATATCACCCTGCTGAATGCATATGCACCACCAGGGGCTAAATGGAAATTTTATAAAAATGTATTCGACCTAATGATAACTAAAGCCCAAGGTTTAGTGATATGTGGTGGAGACTTCAATCTAAGACTGAATCCATACTGGGATGCAACAGGTAATTCTTCACATCAAAATAACACCCAAAATAGGAATACTCGGATGCTACTAAAAGAAATGGGAATCTGTGATGTATGGAGGGAATTCAACCCCAATGTAAAAGATTATACTTTTTATTCAACGCCACATTCATCTTACTCAAGGATTGATTACTTTTTTATGTTTAATAGAGACATTGGAAGAGTAAAAACATGTAAAATAGGACTGATGGATCTCTCCGACCACAGTCCGATCTATATGGACTTAAACATCCAAAAATACACAAATAATACATTTTCCTGGAGGTTGAATTCAAGTGTCCTGAAAGGGCCACTGAAAGATGAATTGGAATCAGATATTCTCAGATATTTGGAAGAAAACGATAATGGAGAAGTATCCCCTTTAATACTGTGGGATGCGTGCAAAGCTGCAATAAGGGGAAAAATTATTGCAAAACTGGCAACCCAAAAGAAACTGAGACAAGAAAAACTAACCACACTAGAGTCAGAGCTCAAGAACCTAGAAAAAGAACACAAAGATAACACTCATTCTAATAGCTCGCTCAAGATCAAAGAAATTAAAAATCAAATAAATGAGATCTACACAATAGAAATCCAGAAGAAACTTACATTTCTGAAACAAAAACACTATGAAGCAGGCAGTAAATCAGCAAAATTACTAACCTATAAATTGAGGAAACAACAAACAGAAAGAGCAATCTACAAAATCAGAGACCCAGTATCAAAGGAAATAAAATTCAGAATTCAGGATATTCTTAAAAGCTTCGAGAATTACTACAAGAACTTATACTCCCACAAAAAACATAAAAACGCATCCGAGACATTCCTAAACACATTAAACCTTCCCCAACTTACGGAATCACAAAATAAAACCCTACTGTCAGAAATACAACCTAAAGAATTGGAAAAAGCAATTATGAAACTTAAAGCTAACAAATCCCCAGGAGCAGATGGCTATACAGCAGAATGGTACAAAACCTTTAAACAGCAACTATCTCCTCTCCTCCTGAAAACATTTAACTACGTCCTCCACACAGGGGAAATCCCCCCCTCCTGGAGAGAAGGGGTCATTGCAGTTATACCTAAACCTGAAAAGGATAAACTAGAATGCTCCAACTACAGACCAATCAGTGTATTAAATCAGGACTATAAGCTTTTTACCACTATCCTTGCCAAAAGGTTAGAAAACATACTGACAGACTTAATTCACTTAGACCAAACAGGTTTTATAAGACAAAGACAGACACAAGACAACATTCAACGCACTTTACACATAATTCATCATATAAAAAAATATAACTTAAATGCAGTCATATTGGGATTAGATGCTGAAAAAGCATTCAATTCGGTTGACTGGTCTTTCCTCTATAAAATCTTATCCAGTTTCAATTTTCATAACAACTTCATTAGAACTATACAGGTATTATATAAAAAACCAACAGCTAAAATAAGGATTAACGGTAATTTATCATCATCTTTTGAGCTGGAAAGAGGATGTCGTCAAGGCTGCCCCCTGTCTCCACTGCTCTTTGCAATCTTCATAGAACCTCTGAGCCAATGGATAAGACAAAATCAAGAAATTCAAGGTATTACACTTTGTCAGAAAGAACATAAAATAGCACTCTTTGCTGATGACATTTTAATATACCTAGGGCAGCCAGACACTTCTCTACCAGAACTAATCTCAGTTTTTCAGACTATGGAGATTTATCAGGGTACAAATTAAACATGCATAAAACCCAAGTTTTAACATTCAAATATGACCCAAATCATTTTTCACTAAATGAACTCAAAACTAACTGGGAGTTGGAATCTATGAAATATCTGGGGGTCAATATCCCGAAACAACTCGACAAAATTATAACACTAAACTATGATCCACTGGTGACAAAAATAAAATCTGACCTAGCAAGATGGAATATGATACCATTCTTAGGTACCGCACAAAGAATTGAAGCAGTCAAAATGAATATACTTCCACGTCTTCTATACCTTTTCCAAACAATACCGGTTTATTATTTATTTAGCGAATGCAAAGTCCTTAAGCCAAGCAGTTGCCTCCTGGTTTGCTGTATGGAGGGTGTGTAATCCTCCTTCTAGTCTTTGGAGCGGGCAAGCCTCTATGATGTGTTCCATTGTTTGCTCCTCTCCACATGCGCACAGAGGGCTAGGGCTACTGCCCCATCTGTAAAGGCTGGCCAAGCAGGGGCCATGTCCAGTCCTGAAGCGATTGAGTGTAGACCACTGTCTCCTTGGGAGGTTGGTGCCCGGGACCTGTTGGTTGGGGTTTATCACCAGCTGTTTGTTTGGGACCTCCTTGGTCTCCCATTCCTCTTGCCAAGCTGTCTGGATGGTAAAGTCAGCTGGGGGAGGGTTTTTCCAAATCGGCCGTCTGGATGAAAGTCGGGCAGTGGGTGGAGTGTAGATATCTGCATGGATTGGTAAGTGAGGAGAATCTTTAACTTTTTGGAGCATCCTTTGAGTTAATGCTGCTCGCCGGATGTGTGGAGGGGCTATGTTTGACAGTACAGAGAGCCAGGGGAGTGGTGTTGAGCGGATTGTTCCAGTTATAGTTCTCATGGTTGTGTTGAGCTGGGTGTCTACATGGTGTGTGTAAGATGACCTGGACCAGACAGGGGCACAATATTCTGCTACAGAGTATGAAAGGGCCAGTGCTGAGGTGCGCAGGGTGGAGACTGCCGCCCCCCATTTTGCACCAGCGAGCTTGCAGAGCAGGTTGTTTCGTACCTTCACCTTAGCAGCCGTCCCCTTTAGATGTTCCTTGAAGGATAAGGTCCTATCAAGGGTCACTCCAAGATAAGTTGGATTTGGGGCATGCTTAAGCTTGAGTCCGCTCAGGTGGATGTTTAGTTCTCTGGCAGCTTTTGCATTGTGGAGATGGAATACACTGGAGACGGTTTTTGCTGGGCTTGGTTTTAGACGCCAGATTTTGCAGAACTGGTCCAGTTTGGCAAGATCTTCCGTGAGCACCCGTTCCAGTGGTTCAAAGTCTGGTGCTTGGAATGCCAAACAGATGTCGTCTGCATAGGTGAATTTGCGGGATTTTGTAGTAGGCAGGTCGTTTATGTAGAGGTTGAACAGAGTTGGAGCTAGAACTGAGCCTTGTGGGAGTCCGTTTTTCTGCATTCTCCATGCACTTGTCTTCTGACTGAGGTGGACTCTGAACCTTCGGTTGGTCAGCAGGGTTTTTATAATTGCTGTTGCCCAAGCAGGGATCGCCTTTATAAGTTTCAGGAGGAGGCCTTTGTGCCAGACCGTATCATAGGCGGCTGTAAGGTCGAGAAACACAGCCCCTGTCTTCAGTCTGCTCTCGAAGCCATTTTCGATGAAGGTGGTTAGGGCCAGTACTTGTTCTCCTGTACTGCGGTCCTTGCGGAAACCTGCTTGATCCACACTTAGAATATCCTCTACCTCTGGGGAAATGCGTTGCAGAATTAGGCGCTCCATGATTTTGTAAGGAACGCTGAGTAGGGAGATTGGGCGGTAGCTTGCTGGTAATTTGTGGTCTTTGCCAGGTTTTGGGGTGGCAATGACCTTTGCTGTCCGCCATTTCTTTGGGATCGAGTTTGTTTGTGTGATCCTTGTGTAGAATTGTGTCAACCAGGTTAGGGCTCGGGGGCCAAGATTTTTCATGAATTCTGGGAAGATGTTATCGTATCCTGCTGCCTTTCCACATTTCAGGCTCTGTAGGACTTTCTCCAGTTCAGCAGCCTCGAAGGGTTCAGGGTTCGTTTCCTCTACAGGCATTTTTTGGTGTTTTTTTAGCTCAGTTGTAACTGCTCTTTTGGTGTCTTTGTCTTGGGGTGCTTTGGCGATAGTCAGTAGGTGGGATGCAACTTGGTTGGGTGTGACGGATGCTCGGCTTTGGCTAGGGGGCTTCTGTGCAGCTCCTAGGCGACGGATGAGGCTCCAACATTTCCTGCTAGAGTGGGTAAAGCTCCGGTCAGCAACTGTCTCCTCCCATTTCTTTCGCCGAGCTGTATTTAGCGATTCAATGAGATGGTCTGCTATCTCTGGGTCCCCTGATGTTTGATAGGATTGTAGGAGGGCAGCACTTTCTCCGTCCAAACATGGGACATAGAGGGGTCGGTAGCCTCGTGGGATTGCAGTATGGGCAGCCTTGAAGATTGCGCTGCAGAAGCGGTTGTATGCTTCATCTACAGTGATGGTGTGGAGTGGGATGGTAACAACGCTCCGGTCCAGAGTTTCACTGAATTTCTTCCAGTTGGCTTTGCGGAAGTTCCAGCGCATCTTCCTTGGGCTGTATATGACTGGAAGTTGTAGGCCAATGTGTACAAGCAGGGGCCGGTGTTGGCTGTGTGGAAAATCATCAAGAATGAGGATCTGTGTAGGATATGGCTCCCCATTCAAAGAGCTGACCCGACACAGGTCAGGAGAATAGTCCTTCTTCCACCTAGCAGAGTGGAAGGTTCCTCTTTGTTTGGGGTCGTATATCAAAGCGAGGTCATTTCTGGATGCCCAGTCTGAAAGTGCCTTCCCATCACTGTCCACTGCTGGGTACCCCCAGTCAGGGTGATGGCTGTTAAAGTCCCCCACATAGATGGCAGGGTGGGGTAGGGTGGGTAAGACCTGCAGATCCCAGTTGGCATTAGGGGGCTTGTACACATTGACAATATGGAAGCCACCAATGATTATGGTGTCTGAGAAATGTGTTGTTATCAGGTGATTTGCTTCAACTATGTCAGAACGCACATAGGTGGCACGTCCATGTTTAGCATGTAGAACATAGCACAGGAGGTCAAAGCCTTTGATGGTGAAGCGGCCAGCTTCCTCTGTGCCAATATGAGTCTCTTGGAGGCAGATTACGTCAATCGAATGTTGGAAGGTGAGGACTTCGATAAGGCTTCGCTTGGCTGCAGATAGGCCTTCAACGTTTAGTTGTAATATGCGAAGGGCCGATCCTACCACAAAGTGCTCTTGGGGCTGTTTGCTTTCGGCTTTAGGACTGTGACTAGGATTCTTCTTTGACTTGGCACAGAGGCGTCGTCTCTTCGAATTTAGTCTGCTGGTAGGATCATTAGCTTCCCCAGGCGAGCCCGGGTACTGGCGGAGGGCGCGACGAGAACGCTGATCCATTGCCCCCCAATACCGGTAGAACCTCCCAAAAAAACATGGCAGGAACTGTACAGAAGGATCTCAAGATTCATATGGCAGGGTAAGAGACCTAGAATCAGATATAGAACCCTACAGCTAAACAAAGACAAAGGTGGGCTCGCACTGCCAAATATCAGGGACTATTTTATAGCTGCACAAATTAAAACTTTAGTAGAGATATGTAACCCAGTCTACACTGCACAATGGAAGGAGATGGAATGCCAAATAACAAGTGACATCCCCCTACAGGCGATAATAGGGAACAGTGCCTTAACTAAACTCCTGAATAACACTAACCCGTGGATAGAGACCCCGCTAAAAATTTGGTTTAAGATAGTCAGAGAGAATCAAGCTAAAGAGCCCTATCGACTTCTGCAATGGATTGCCTATGATCAAGACTTTACCCCCAATAAAACAGACACTAGATTTAAAGAGTGGAAAGAGAAAGGGCTGATAAAATATTACGATTTTTTTAAGGGGAAAACTTTAAGAAGTTTTGAAGATTTGAAAAAACAAGGTCTAATAAATCAAGATCTTTACAGGTTCTTTCAGCTTAGACACCACATAAACAATATACTTAAAAAGGATGATTTGGAAAGGGCCCAGTCAGGTGTTCTGAAGGTCTTCTTAATGGTATATAAAGGGATCCCAGGGATCAGATACATTTCTAAAATATACCAAGGTCTTCAAGACTTAAAAGGAGACAACACATCGTATATAAAAGAGAGATGGGAAAAAGAGGGGAATTTCACTTTACAATTGGAAATATGGGAAAAGCTAAATAAACAGCAATGGAAAAGTACCTCATCCCTGCAGTGGAGAGAATTTGGATGGAAAAACTTGGCAAGATTTTTCAGAACACCTGCACAAAACAAATTTACCCATAAGGGATTGAACTGTTGGCGCTTGTGTGGTGAAAAGACTGCAAATCATTTTCATGTGTTTTGGTCATGCCCAGTTATCCACCAATATTGGTCCAACGTACAGACAATATTGGGGAAAATATTCAAAATAACAGTTCCCTTTTCTTTTGTAACTTTGTATTTGGGTTTATTACCGGACTCACTGGAAAGACGAGGAGATAAATACTTATTCAATGTTTTAATATTGGCAAGTAAAAAAGCCCTAACTAAAAAATGGATGCTGAAGGACTGTCCTACACCTGAAGATTGGATTAACGTGATTCAAGACATTTACTCGATGGAAAAGTTGACATTCGCACTGAGACAGGACATGGATGGGTTCATAAACTTTTGGCAACCCTGGATCGCATATGTGTCTTCCATTAGAACTAATCTTTGACAAATACCATTTCAATAATGGTCCGGCTCTTTGTTCCAACGCTACTCAGTTGCTCTTTTACTTTTAATTACTTAATTTTCTGTTTGTTTGTTTTTTGCTGTTCTGTTTGTTTGTTTATTCGTTTGTTTGTTTGTTTGTTTTTTATTTAATTCTCCTTAACTTCACTTTTTCTTTCACTTTAAAAAAAAAAGGGGGGGTTGTTGTAATAACTATCCTACCAATGTTGTCAAACAGCAAAAAATAAGGGAGCATGTGATGAAAATGTAAACAATGCAATGCTGTAATGACCTGTATACCCTTTACAAAAACTTAAATTAAAAAAAAAAAAAAAATCAATTCTTCATTAACTTTAGGCCATGTACCGCAGGCTTTTAAAACTGCTGTAATTAAACCCTTACTCAAAAAGCCAATGCTGGATCCAAGAGTTTTAGCTAACTATAGACCAATCTCTAATCTCCCTTTCATTTCAAAAATCTTAGAATGAGTTGTTGCTACGCAATTATTTGACCACTTGCAGGGAAATGGTTTACTTGAAGAGTTTCAATCTGGGTTTAGAATCCATCATAGTACTGAAACAGCCTTAGTGAAGGTCCCTAATGACCTCCTTATCGCATCTGATAATGGACTTGTTTCTGTACTTGTCCTTTTAGACCTTAGTGCAGCTTTTGATACTATCAATCATAATATTCTACTTGATAGCTTAGAACACTATGTTGGACTTAATGGAACTTCGTTGCAGTGGTTTAGCTCTTATTTATCCGATAGGTTTCAGTTTATTCATGTCAATAATGAGTTTTCTTTCAACTCAAAGCTCAGTTATGGAGTTCCACCGGGATCTGTGCTAGGCCCTTCTCTTTTTAGTTTATATATGCTTCAATTAGGCAACATTATTAGAAAGCACTGTATACATTTTCATTGTTATGCAGAAGACACACAATTATACCTGTCAATGAAGCCAGATGAGAGTAATCAATTAGCCAAGTTAGATGCCTGTCTTAAGGAAATCAAAGCTTGGATGACTTGTAATTTCCTGCTATTAAATTCAGATAAGACTGAAGTCATTCTTGTTGGTCCAAAAAAACCTTAGAATTACCTTTCCAAATCAAACTTTTAGTTTGGATGTGGTTACTCTTTCTCTTAATAGCTCTGTGAGGAACCTCAGAGTTATTTTTGATCAAGATCTGTCTTTCAATTCACATATTAAATTTGTTTCTAAGACTGCCTTCCATCATTTGCGTAATATTGCCAAGATTAGGAGCATCTTGTCTCAGAGGGATGCTGAGAAACTGATCCACGCTTTCGTTAGCTCTAGATTAGATTATTGTAACTCTTTATTATCAGGTTGTCCTAAAACTTCTTTAAAAAGTCTTCAGTTGATCCAAAATGCTGCAGCAAGAGTTTTAACAGGTACTAGAAAGAGAGATCATATCTCTCCGGTTCTGCCCTCCCTTCATTAGATTAATCACCCTTTATTGTCATTCAATCCATACAGCCAATCATGCACAGTAGAATGAAATTGTGTTTCTCTTATCTACAGTGTTAATCACACACACACCCTTATATAGAATTAGAGGGGTCGCTGCCATGCAAGGGGTCACCACAGATTTCCCTCTTCCATTCCATTATTGCTGAGCACCAAGCTGGACGGCAGGAAGTTCCTCTTTTATATGGTCTTCAGCATGACCTGGCCGGGATTTGAACCCCTGCCTCCCGGGTGTGGGGCAGATGCTCTACCAACTGAGCCACCACTCCGGTAACTTCCCATAGAGTTTAGAATTAAGTTTAAAATCCTTCTTCTTACATACAAAGCTCTAAACAATCAGGCCCCTTTTTATTTAAAAGATCTGATACTACCCTATTATCCTAACAGAGCACTACGCTCCCAAAATGCTAGATTACTTGTAATACCTAGAATCTCCAAAAGTACAATGGGAGGCAGAGCCTTCAGTTATCAAGCTCCTCTCCTGTGGAACCAGCTGCCAATCTGGATTCGGGAGTCAGACTTGATCTCTGTTTTTAAGAATAGGGTTAAAACCTTCCTTTTTTATATAGCCTACAATTATGCTGCTAATAGGTTTAGACAGCCGGGGGACCTCTAATAATGCACTGGGCTTCACTCCTTTCTTCACCCATAGATTGAGTCCTCAACGTGCTGTTTGGTCTCTACATGTCTGTTCTTCTCATCTTCTCTATCCCCTCACCCCCCAGCCAGTCACAGCAGATGACTGCCCCTCCCTGAGCCTGGTTCTGCAGGAGGTTTCTTCCTGTTAAAAGGGAGTTTTTCCTCTCCACCGTCGCCAAGCGCTTGCTCACAGGGGATCGCCTGATTGCTGGGGTCTTTCTGCAACCGTGGGGGTTTCCCCTACAGTTGAAAGTGCTATGAGATGACTGTTGTTGTGAAATGGCGCTATATAAATAAAGTTGAATTGAATTGAATGAATTTACTAGAAAAAAAAACACAAATTTATAGGAAAAAAAATGAAAATTTAGGAGAAAAAAGTTGCAAATTTACAAGAAAAAAATGTAAAATTACGTGAAAAGTGTTACAAACTTAAAAGAAAAAAATGCAAATTTACAAGAAAAAAGTCACAAATTTATGAGGAAAAACTTAGAAAAATTGCAAATTAATAAGAAAAGTATCAAATATATGAGTAAATAAATTAAAATTTTAGAAAGAAAATATATGAGAATATAATATCTGTCTGGTCACATCAACCTACCTTAAGCCTGTATCCTGCCTGAGCTCAGAATTATTTAGCTTGTCTTGCCTGGCCGTGCTTTTGACCTTTTTCTTGCCCTAGACCATGAGACTGAGTAACATTTGTAATGCTTGCCTGCCTTGTGTTTGCCTGCCGTGCTCGACTGTCTGCCTGCCAACTCACGAGTTTGCTTCACGGATTGGATTTGGATATTCCTGGATTCTGCACATGACTACTTCCCCCAAGTAAGTTGACTTACCACCGTCTGTCTTTACTGCTCCTCACACCCTCTTCCCAGCACTCAGGTCTGGCCAGCCTGTCTCCAACAAACCCCCAGAAGCCCCCCAGCAGCACCTCAGCACTTTCACCACTGGCAACCTGCTCCCCAGGGTGAAGGATCTTTACCTGCTCCCAGCCGCCCTCCCCAGTAGAAAATGTAAGTACAAATATCTAACATTAAAACCTTGCCATCATTTTACCATTTATACTTACCTGGTCCTCTGCTCTCTCCTTGCAGGGTTGCCGGATCCTTGCGGAATTCATCATTGCACATTTATCTTGCACATTTATTGTAATAAAGATTATTGTTTCACCTCATTTATCATTTCCTTCCTTCCTTCCATGCTTTTGGGGCATATGCCTTGATCCTTAACAGTATGCGACCAGCAAAACTGACCCAATGGGCATTAGGATGGAAGCGATAAACAAACCAGCTTGTGCGCTTGAGCAATGTCTAGACCAAGCCGCTTACCAGAAACAGGTCATTTTGAGTCAACTAAACAAGCTTTCTGTACGTATGACTCAGATAGAACTCACTGTTCAGGGCCTCGCAGCTGCTCTTCCAGCCGTCACTCCAGCGGCCAAAGCTAGCTCTTCCACCTGGTCGGGTCATTTCCTTCTGGTCTCCACACCTCCCTGCTATAGTGATAGGTTGGGGGAGGCCAGTGGGTTCCTATTACAGTGTCAACTTGTATTTGATGGCGGCCCGGTTGATTTCCCTTCCGACCGCAGTCGGATTAGTTTTTTGACGGGCCTTCTCGATGGTTGCTCTCTTTCTTCGGCTCAAACCATTATCCAGGGGCCATGTTATCATGCCTACACCTACAACCGTTTTTCGGAAGAGTTCTCTCATGTATTTGACCATTCTGAATGGGAGGGAACCGTATCCTCCCAGCTCGTGAATATTCACCAAACATACAGCGATGTGAAAAAGTGTTTGCCCCCTTCCTGATTTCTCGTTTTTTATAGCTTGTCACACTTAAATGTTTCAGATCATCAAACAAATTTAAATATTAGAGTAAAGATAACACAAGTAAACACAAAATGCAGTTTTTAAATGAAGGTGTTTATTATTAAGGGGAAAAAAAAGCCAAACCTACATGGCCCTGTGTGAAAAAGTGATTGCCCCTTAAACCTAATAACTGGTTGGGCCACCCTTAGCAGTAACAACTGCAATCAAGTGTTTGCGATAACTGGCAATGAGTCTTTTACAGTGCTGTGGAGGAATTTTGGCCTTCTCATCTTTGCAGAATTGTAATTCAGCCACATTGGAAGGTTTTCAAGCATGAACTGCCTTTTTAAGGTCATACCACAGCATCTCAATCAAATTCAGGTCAGGACTTTGACTAGGCCACTCCAAAGTCTTCATTTTGTTTTTCTGAAGCCATTCAGAGGTGGACTTGCTGGTGTGTTTTGGATCATTGTCCAGCTGCAGAACCCAAGTGCACTTCAGCTTGAAGTCACAAACAGATGGCCGGACATTCCCCTTCAGGATTTTTTGGTAGACAGCAAAATTCATGGTTCCATTTACCACAGCAAGTCTTCCATGTCCTGAAGCAGAATAACACCCCCAGACCATCACACTATCACCACCATATTTTACTGTTGGTATGATGTTCTTTTTCTGAAATGCTGCGTTACTTTTATGCTGGATGTAATGGGACACACATTTTCCAAAAAGTTCAGCTTTTGTCTCGTCAGTCTACAGAGTATTTTCCCAAAAGTCTTTGGGGTCATCAAGATGTTTTCTGGCAAAGCTGAGGTGAGCCTTCAAGTTCTTTTTGCTCAGCAGTGGTTCTCGTCTTGGAGCTCTGCCATGCAGGCCATTTTTGCCCAGTCTCTTTCTTATGTTGGAGTCATGAACAATGACCTTAACTGAGGCATGTGAGGCCTGCAGTTCATTGGATGTTGTTGTGGGGCCTTTTGTGACCTCTTTGGATGCGTCGTCGCTGTCACGATCTGTGCACGGGGGGATTTCACCGTGCTCTGTTTCTTTGCTTTGTGTTTTTCCTTATTTGTATAATGTATTCTGAGTTCTTTGCCTGTGATGTTATTTCTAGTTTGTTTTTACATATTCTGCATTGTTTCTTTGTTTGATTTATTTTCCTGTTTTTTCGTTCATTGTAGTTTTGTTATTTATATTTTTGGGTTTCTTGTCTGTACTTTATCTTTTGCCAGTGTGGCTGTTGTCAGAGGCACTGCTAGGTAGTGGGCGGTGCGCCTGTCAAACTGTCAGCCCCGCTTCCTGTCTTCATGACTCACAGCTGATTGTCATTTTCTCCCCAGCCTGCTCATGTGATTCACACCGGTTTCTATTTGTGTTTAATTGTTTGGATCCTATTTAAGGGCTGTTATTTTCATTTCTCTTTGCCGGGATCTTGAGTTCTGTTCCTTCGTCTCAACCAGAGCCCAGCCCTCGCTCTGGGGTGCTTTATTTGTAAGATTGCTCGTTTGTTTGAAATTTGTGTTAGAGCACTGTTTGGGACTTTGTGTCTGTTGTTTTCAATAAATCTCACAAACTGTAATCAAGCACATGATCCTCTCCTTTCTGCCCCGAGGGGCAATTCATGACAGTCGCTGAGCTCTTGGGGTAATTTTGGTTTGCTGGCCACTCCTGGAAATGTTCACCCCATTCCATGTTTTCGCCATTTGTGGATAATGGCTCTCACTGAGGTTCGCTGGAGTCCCAAAACTTTAGAAATGGCTTTATAACCTTTTCCAGACTGATAGATTTTGATTACTTTGTTCTTAATTTGTTCCTGAATTCATTTGGATCCCAGCATGATTGGGCAGTGCGGTGGTGCAGTGGTTAGCACTGCGGCAGCACAGCAACTCACCCTTGGCCATGGGATCCCTGGTTCGATCCCAGCCCCTGACCAACAGTGATCTGTGTGGAGTTTGCATGTTCTCCCCGTGTCTGCGTGGGTTTACTCCGGGAGTTCTCCGGTTTCCTCCCACAGGCTAAAAACATGCAGGTTAGGTTAATTGGAGATTCTAAAAGTGGCCCTAGGTGTGAATGTGTGTGTGAATGGTAACGGGATAGCGCCGTACTGTGGATGCCCTCAATTTCCCCTCTGGGGATCAATAAAGTATACAAAATCAAAATCAAATGATGTCTAGCTTTTGAGGATCTTTTGGTCTACTTCACTTTGTCAGGCAGGTCCTATTTAAGTGATTTCTTGATTGAGAACAGGTGTGGCAGTAATCAGGCCTTGGTGTGGCTAGAGAAATTGAAGTCAGCTTTCCAAAGGTGTGATTAACCACAGTTAATTTATGTTTTAACGGGGAGGCAATCACTTTTTCAAACAGGGCCATGAAGGTTTGGTTTTTTTTTTTTTTTACCCTTAATA
The DNA here is from genome assembly GCA_020510985.1 of Pholidichthys leucotaenia. NCBI lineage: Eukaryota > Metazoa > Chordata > Actinopteri > Cichliformes > Pholidichthyidae > Pholidichthys > Pholidichthys leucotaenia. The sequence goes on along the minus strand of CM035840.1, from coordinate 308,560,087 downwards.
ATAAACACCTTCATTTTAAAACTGCATTTTGTGTTTACTTGTGTTATCTTTGTCTAATATTTAAATTTGTTAAATTTGTTTGATGATCTGAAACATTTAAGTGTGACAAACATACAAAAAAATGAGAAATCCGGTAGGTGGCAAACACTTTTTCACACCACTGTATATAGGACTGCTGGGCTTTATCGTTTATCTTATTTACACTGTGGGATGTCTGGGTTTTATCTTTTGTCGTTATTTGCACTACCGGTAGTAGATAGACTGCTGTTGTTGTTTCCCATCCTTATTCCTTTTTTTATATTGCTCACACCACTGAAGAGAGAGAAATGACATTTCAGTTCTCCTGTATGTCCTGTACATATAGTAGTACTGAGGATACGGATCAAATCAAATCCGCCCCAAGGAAGATTCAAGCAGTCGGTGATTGGCCCACACTCTCCTCCAGAAAACAGCTCCAGCAGTTCTTAAGCTTCATTGCACCATTGTCTCCCCGCTCACTCAGCTAATGTCCATCAAGGTCCCCTTCACATGGTCAGATGAAGCTAGCACTGCTTTTTCCCTACTGAAAATCAGCTTTACAAAGGCACCCATCCTGACACAACCCACCCCAAATGTCAATTCATCGTTGAGGTGGATGCCTCAGACATTGGAGTAGGGGCCATCCTCTTGCAGCATTCGGCCACCAACCATAAGGTCCACCCATGTACGTTTTTCTCTCGGTGCCTTTCCTCTGTTGAGAGAAATTATGCCATCATGACTGAAAGCTGCTGGCCATCAAGTTGGCATTGCAGGTGTGGTGGCACTGGTTGGAGGGGTCGGCTCACCTGTTTTTGGTCTGGATGAACCACAAGAACTTTAAGTACATTAAGGCAGCTAAATGGCTCAACTCTTGCCAAGCCAGATGAGCATTATTCTTTGGCCGGCTCAACTTCTCCCTGACCTACTGACCTGGGTCAAAGAACACTAAACCCAATGTTCTCTCCAGGCAGTTTGGCTGGCTCTGTAGTCCCTGAGGAGGATACCATCATCCCGGGCTCCGCCGTTGTGGGAGCCCTCACATGGGAGATAGAGCACAAGGTGAGAGAAGCCCAGGCCACCGACCCAAACCCTGGGGAGGTCCACTGGGCTGGATGTTCATTCCTGCTGCTGTGAAGGGGGAAGTTGTCCACTGCACGCAATGAAATTTTCCTGCCACCCGGGAGTAGCCAGGACCCCCTCCGCCTTCTGCCGCATCTTCTGGTGGCCAACCATGGATCATGACATGTGGGAATACATCAAGGCTTGTCCCCAGTGCTCAGCAGGCAAGTACCTCACCACCCCTCCCACCAGGCTGCTTCACCCCCTCCCCACCCCCAGCCGCCCCTGGTCCCACATCGCATTAGATTTCGTCACCGGTCTGCTGTCGTCCTAAGGTTACACGTCATCCTAAAAGTCATGGGCGGGTCCTCTAATGCTTCACACTTTATTCCCCTATGCAAATTACCATTTGCCTTGGAGACAGCCAACCTGCTCACCACTCGCGTCATCAGGCTGCATGGCATTCTGAGTTAGATTGTCTCAGACTGTGGCCCCCAGTTTGTGTCGCAGGTCAGGCGCACATTCTGTAAATGCATTGGTGCCACAGTCAGCTTGTCATCAGGTTAGCAGCCTCAATCCAACGGCAGTGCAAGATGGCCAACCACTAGCCGGAGGCACAACCTCTGATCCTGCATCATGGAGTACCTACCTGCCCTGGGTAGAGTACGCTCACAACACTGCCACATCTGCGGCCACAAGAGTTTCTCCTTTTGAGGCATCTCTGTGGTATAACCCTCCCCTTCTGTCCATTACAGAGGAAGAAATTGCTGTACCCAGTGTCCCGGATCACTTGGCCAGATGTTATCACCTCTTTAAGGTCAACAAGGCAGTACTGCTCAGACTGAGGGAGGAAAACATCAAATGGGCCAACCAGAGGAGGTCTCCTACCCCTGCCTATTCTGCTGGTGACAGGGTCTGGCTGTCTACAAATAACTTTCCATTGAAAGCTGAAGAAGAAGAAACTAGCTCCTTATTTTGTTGGTCCCTTTTCCATCTCAGCCATTGTGAATCCTGCTTCAGTCCGGCTCAGCCTCCCTCCCTCTCTCTGTATCAGCCCAGTATTCCATGTCTCCCAGGTCAACCTGGTGTTTGCCAGCTCCCTCTGCCCACCATCCAAACCTACCCTCACCACCTAAGATGGTTGACGGAGGCCTGGTTTATGCAGTAAACCGCATCATCGATGCTAGTCACCAGGGTTGTGGCAAACAATACCTGGTGGACTGGAAGGGCTGTGGATCCGAAGAAAGATCTTGCATCCCCAGGTCCTTCATCATGGTCGATTCCTTAATCAACACCTTCCACCAGCAACACCCGGACAAGCCCAGTGATACACTAGGAGGTGGGAGTACTGTAATGGTTCCTGTGCTTGCTCTGTATCCCTGCCTCTCTCTCCCTCTCTGATTAGGCTCTCATCCTGCAGCCTTTTACACCACCTGCTGTAAAATCAGTGAGGCCATTTAAATAGGATGCTCCCCCTTCACTCTGTCTGGTCACGTCAACTTACCTCCAGCCTTGCCTTGCCGTGCTTTTGACCTTTTTCTTGCCCTAGACCGAGAGACTGCCTAATGTTTGTACTGCTTACCTGCCTTGTGTTTCCCTGCCATGCTCAAGCCTCTACCTGCCCCAACTCATGAGTTTGCTTCACATATAGGATTTGGATATTCCTGGATTGTGCACATCACCACTTCCCCCAAGTAAGCTGACTTACCACCGTCTGTCTTCACTGCTCCTCACCCCCTCTAGCAAGCACTCAGGCCTGGCCAGCCTGTCTCCAGCAAACCCCCAGAAGCCATCCAGGAGTACCTCAGCACTTTCACCTCTGGCAACCTGCTCCTCAGCATGGAAGATCTTCACCTGCTCCCAGCCGCCCTCCCCAGTAGAAACTGTAATCCCAAATATCTAACATTAAAGCCTTGCCATCATTTTACCATTTATTCTTACCCGTTTCTCTGCTCTCTCCTTGCAGGGTTGCCAGATCCTCAAGGAATTCATCATTGCACATTTACGTTGCACATATATTGTAATAAAGATTATTGTTTCATCTCATTTATCGTTTCCTTCCTTGTCTGCTTTTGGGTCACATGCCTCGAAACTTAACAATGTCACAAATTTATGGGAAAAAGTTGCTAGATTACAGTAAAAAAGTGCCAAATTTATGAGAAAGTTCCAAAATTACAAGAAAAAGATAGCAAATATGCAAGAAAAAACTGACAATTTTACAAGGAAAAGTTAAAAAAAATGCATGAGACTATAAATTGAAAACAGGTAAAGTCCAACATGGAATCCATGGACAAAACCATACAGAATGCATAAGACAGCCCAGAGTTAACCTTTCGTGGTGTCTACATGGACATGCTGGTTGGGTAGGTTGAGAAGAGAGGTGACAATGACATGAGCAGCAGTATGGTTTCATGCCAAGAAAGAGAACTGCAGATGCAATGTTTGCTTTGAGAGCATTGATGGAGAAGTATGTGAAGGTAGTAGAGGACAAGTACAACATGAAGACAGAGAGACGGTGGTGAGGTGTGCTGCCGGTGTGACAGACAGATTCAAGGTGGGGGTGGGACTGCGGGGCCCTTTTTTCTTTCCCGTACTGGCCAGCAGGCTTACAGATGAGGTCGGGCAGGTTTGTAACGAGCAGGTGGAAAAAAACCTGGAGAGGAAAAAGAACGCTGTGGAGAAGAGGATGCAAGGAATGAGGTGAGATGGAGGCAGATGATCCAAAAGAAGAGGAAGACAAGAAAAACTATGCAACTGTGTGAGAATAAAAGTTAATTTGTAAGAAAATGGTTTCAACAAAAGGTGACAAATTTACAAGAAAATGTCACAAATTTTAAAAGCAAAAAATGGTAAATTCACAAGAAAAAAAAATTGTAAACTTACAAGGAAAAAGTTGACGATTTACAAAGAAAAAAACCTGCAAATTCACAAGAAAAAAAGTTGAAAATTTACAAGAAAAACCTTGCAAATTTAGAAGAACAATGTTTCAATACAAATTTATTTAGCACGATCTGCAGCGTCTGCACCCAGACACCCCGCCTGAGGTGAGGACGTCTCTTCTGATTGGACGGTGAATCTTCTGAGGCCTTGTTCATGGATGGACCCCCCTCCCCCCGCAAGGATCTCTCTCTCTCTCACACACACTCTTTCTGTAGATCTGCGTCACTGATCAATATTTTCGCCCTCCGGTCAGTACCATCTGATCGGGGTCCTCCTCCTCGATGAGCGAGCTGCATAATTTATGGCTCCTTATCTCAGGGAGCTGTTCCAATAAAAACAAACCTGTCTTCCTCCATAATGCATGACCCGCGGTTCCATTAATGGGCTTTTGTAGTGGCTCTAATGTTCTTTTCCTACATGGCTGATGGAGATTATGGCCGCCTTCCAAAACACACACAAACACTCACGCAGATATCGATCCGTGGTGATGCTGCCGGTGCTCCCTCAGAGGTCAGTAACCTCTGTGACAGAAACAGACGTTTTCATCAGGGTTTGGCCAGAATAAACCTGCATGGACCTGAGAAATACGTCTGAGCCTTGAAATGAAGGTGAAACAGCCTAAAGTGGCCTGGTAATTCATCGGGTGACTATATTTATGTAATTTATTTCTTGTATACAGTGGGCGATTTATTATTTTTAAATAAGGGGGATGGGGGTATTCACCAACTTAGCATGAAGTGCAATTGTATAAATGTAAATTAGGTGCAATGTTGTAAGAATAAAGGTATGAAGATATATTTAAAATATGCCAACTGAAAAAGTTGTAAATTACATCCATCCATCTTCTTCCGCTTAATCATTACTTTTTCGGGTCACGGGGGGGCTGGAGCCTATCCCAGCATCTTTGGGTGAGAGGCAGGGTACACCCTGGACAGATCACCAGTCCATCACAGGGCCAACACAGAGAGACACACAACCATTCACTCTCACAGTCATACTAACTAACTAACTAACTAACTAACCTGCACTTATATAGCGCTTTTCTAGTCACAAAGACCACTCAAAGCGCTTTCATTAATACTAACCCTCTATTCTAAGGGCCTATAGGAAACAGATATCTAGGGACAATTTAGAACAGCCAATTAACCTAACATGCATGTTTTTGGCATGTGGGAGGAAACCGGAGAAATCCCGGAGTAAACCCACGCAACACGGGGAGAACATGCAAACTCCACACAGATCACTGTTGGTCGGGGGCTGGGATCAAACCCACGATCCCACGATCCCCACAATCCCCCGGCCAAGGGTAAACTGTGCTGCCGCAGTGCTAACCACTGCGCCACCGTGCAGCCCTAAGGACCTGGAAAGCTGGAAATCTACAAGAATTTTTTTTGAAAATTTACAGGAAAAATTGCCAAATTGACAAAAAAAGTTTGTAAATTTATGAGAAAAGACTTTGAATTTATAAGAAAAAAACTATAAATTTGTGGGAAAATGTCACCAATCTGTGGAAAAAAGTTGCAAATTTACAAGAGAAAATGGTTGCAATTTATGACAAAAAAGATGAAATTTACATGGAAAAAGCCACAAATTTATGAGAGAAAAGTTGCAAATCTAAGAGAAAAAAAATCCCTGAAAATTTACAGGAAAAAATTGCAACTTTCCAAGAAAAAAGTTTGCAAATTTCTGAAAAAAAAATTGCACATTTTGAGAAAAAAGTTGGAAATTTATAAGAAAAAGTTTGCAAAATTATGGGAAAGAAGTCACAAAATTGTAGAAAAATTTATGAGAAAAAAGATGCAATTAACAGGAAAAAAGTCACACATGAGAGAAAAGTAAAAAAAAAAATGGGGGGTAAAGTTGCAAATTTATAAGAAAAAAGTCACAAACTTTTGAGGAAAATGTTATTAGGCAATGCAATGCAAGTTTATTTGTGTAGCACATTTCATGTACAATGTTGTGTAGAGAGTGTGGTGCGCGTGTGTGGCCCTTAAGGCTTGCCGTAGCTGCCCTGGTGGTGACGTCAGGCGAGCTGCGGTACCTGTATATATTTCTGGGTGTGTTCAATAAAGTTCAGTTTGCTGCATGGCATAAGAGGACTGCCGACTATTATTACAGACATAACATACAAGACAATTCAAAGTGCTTTGCATAAAATTAAAGCATTACAGCAATTTGCAAAAGAAATACAAAAGAATTGAAAATCAAACTAAAAAGTAAATTAAATAGAAATGAAACAAGCTAAAATAGAATAAGACAGAAAGCATGCATGAAATAAAACTTACAGTACATTATAAGAGATTTATTGTTCTACTGAAAGTCAGCGGCAAATAGGAAAGTTTTTAACTTCGATTTAAAGCAGTTGAGAGTTTCAGCAGCCCCGATGCTTTCTGGGAGTTTGTTCCTTATGTGAGGCGCATAAAAACTGAATGCCGCCTCACCATGTTTGGTTCTAACTCTGGACACAGATAGTAGGCTAGACCCTGACAACCTGAGGGCTCTGGGTGGTTCGTAATGGACCAGCAGATCTGAAATATATTTTGGCCCTAAACCATTAAGGGCTTCATAAACCAACAGTATTTCGAAATCTATTCTTTAACAGACAGATGGACAGCCAGTGTAAAGATTTGAGGACTGGAGTTATATGATCTACTTTCTTGGTCTTAATAAGGACTCGAGCTGCAGCGTTCTGAACTAACTGCAGCTGTCTGATGGACATTTTAGGGAGACCTGTGAGGACAGCGTCACAGTAGTCCAGTTTACTGACGATAAATGCATGGACTGTGGAAGATGAAAGCAGACGAGACAGCAAGCTCGACGGCACTCAAACTTTTTCCAACTTCCAACATTCAACACAAAACAACTACTTCAGAGTGCCTGAGCGAACTCTTTTATACAATTTTATTCCCACTTCCGGCACACGGGGTGAACCATTAACATACAGACATGAAAGACATGTACACACATTAAAATAACATTGACACACACATCACAGAGCAGGTCTTGCTACAATATATTTGCACCCCTGCGTCCTCAGGTGTGAACCTGGCACGGCGGGGGTTGAAAGGCACATCTGTGTATGTTTGGCTCCCCTCACCTTTCTCCATTAGCATCCCTAATAATCTTCTCCCCCACCAACCCCTTTGTCCTGGGTGGAGTGCCATGTATACTGTGTCCACCACAGGACAAGTTTTTTTAGATCCTGCTGAGACATCAGAGCTTTAATCCTTGCTATGTTCTTTAAGGCTGTATTCACACCAGGATATTTCATCAGTCTCAGTTCGACTCGGCGTGGTACTGTGAGAATTTTCACACCTTCATTTGGTTCAGTTTGCCTTCACACAGCACTTCACTCAAGCGGACCAAACTGGTTGGACGTCACACAGTTACAACAGCTACTCATTTGTGGCACTGTAGCCACTGACCAGGAAGAAAAAATCTCGGTGAAGAAAAGAAATCCAGCTCATCGACTGGCCAGGACCGGTGTTTTGCCGAGAATTGCTCGCTTGCCAAGAATTGCATCCCATGCACCAAAACTATAAAATATAACACTACAGCCAGGCTTGTAACTATTTGTGCATTTTTAGAAGTACCTATTTTACATTTTTAGAAGTAAAAATTGTTATTACCTCGTGTAAATTATCTTTAAATTATGTTTAATCGATGATCGGATGCAATTCTCAGCAAGCGAACAATTCTCAGCATAACACCATTCCCTTCAGTAAGGTGTTTATGCGCCACAAACTAATAAAAATGAAAAGCTCTGCTGTCTGTATTAACCCCCAGTGCCACCATCATGTCGGTAAACATTTTAAAAACATCGGTATTCTTGTGTGTAGTCACTTCACTTTTTTTTTTTCTCTTTTGGACCACATCCCCCCACTCTTCCCCCCACCCCCACCCCCACCCCGATTCTGGGTGGACATACATCTTAGTGGATACACTTAGGGTTTTGGGGTGGGGGTGTGCCGTACTGTGTCAGTGAAGGGGATCCCTCTGTTTGCTGTGCAGTGGGGCTACCTCACTTCAATGTTAATTGCATTGTAGCCACTGAGGGATTGGGGGGGATGATAGCCCCACTGCCTATAGCAGTGGCTAGCGGTGCTCCAACCATCATCCCCCCAATTTTAGCTGCATTCTAGTAGTTCACACACCTGCACACAATCACACCACACAACTAACATCCATCCATCATGACTCGTGCATGGGGGATGGGGGGGGGGGGGGTCTTCCCCGACCTGTGTTGCCTTCCTTCTGCCGGGGGCCTGGGGGCATGTTGTCAAAATCTCTGGGTGCTGCCGAATGAATAGGTGCAAGCTAGGGAGTGAGAGAGTGATTGAGCAAGAGAGTAAGCAAGAATGAGGGAGTGATGAGTGGAGATGGTGATGGTCGGTTTTGTGTGGCGCTTTGCATGTCAGGTGGCATCTCGGAGCGTTGCGGTGGTATGCTGATCAGTCGCTTCGGGTGGGTGTTGGGGGTGGTGGTCTGCTTTTGTGCCGCGGCCGTCCTGGGGCAGGTCGGTGGGGGTGTGGCTGCTGGCCCGTGCAGGTGGTCTCCCCGGCTGCTGCTGGGCGCTGGTGCACGTTCATGCTCGCTGCCTCTGCGCCGTGGCCGCCCCAAGTAATAAGGGTGAATGAGTGTGGGTGAATCTGTGGGAGAGAGCACGAGTGGATGTGAGTGGGTCGGAGTGCAAGTGAGAGTGTGTGTTTGGGTGAGCGTGAGTGGGTGTGGGTGTGGGTGACTCTGAGAGCGAGTTGGAGTTGGAGCAAGACTGAGCGGGTGCAGGAGTGGGAGAGAGTGGGTGGGTCCCCGGGATGTGCGGTGGTGGTGCTGGGGTGGGGGTGGGCCCACTGTGGGGGTGTCTGGGGGTGCTCGCACCGGGGGCACAGGCCAGTCTCCAGCCTAAGGCACCTGGGCACCTGTCACCTGGGGCCCGGGGACTGACGTTGGCCGGTTGGGGGGCGTGGGTCTGCCAGCGGCCCAGCCTCCCTCGGCCATCCCTCCTGGGGCAAATACTTGCCTGTCCTGGGGTTTGTTGGCCTTGGGACATTTGTGCTTTGTGGGGGTTGGTGGCATTGTCCTGCTTATTCGAAGTTTCCGGTGGGGGGCGGGGTTGCTGTGACTGGCCGCCCTCTTCGTGTGTTTCCTGGCAAACCACTCACATGCACACACTTATTTTGCACTCTCTGTCATTGACATGTATACACACATATCTCTCTCTTTTAACAGGTGCAGATATCAGACTTGTGTTGAGATCTCTTCAGTGGAAGAAACAGTCTGTCTTCAGTCTGTCTTTTGTTTCTTTCAGTTGTGTTAGTCTGTTTGTCTTCTCTGTCTGTTCCTCTCCCTTTTCTTTCCCCCTCCCCACCCCTCTTTCAGGTCAGGTCACGTCCTTCATGGGAAAAACCATTTAAATAAAGTATTAAAAGTTATTACAAGAGGAGCTATAAACAATATACAGTACATGTATATATATGTACTGTATAAAACTCCTTTTGGCAAAGTAAAATCTGTTTGGCACAATAAGGGAAGCAGATTTCTGTTCTGCTCACCTAGCTGCCTGGCAGGATAAGGGAAAAAAAAGATTTGTTGTTACCTATAGACACAAAATAGTCCCTGTCTTTTAAATAGGACTCAAACCAGCTAAGTGCTGTACCAGAAAGTCTCATCCACTTTTTCAGCCGGTCTAGTAAGATGTTATGGTCTGCCGTGTTGAATGCAGCGCTGAGGTCCGATAGAACCAAGGCTGAAATGTTGGCATGTCATTAAGGATCTTAACTAAAGCTTTCTCAGTGCTGTGGTATGGCCAAAAATCTGACTGGAAGACATCAAAACAGTTATTTAATGTCAGGAAGTTGTGCAATTGTTGAAAAACAGCTTTTCATATTATTTTACTAAGAAAGGGCAGGTTTCATATGGGCCTATAGCTGTTCATAAGTGAGGTGTCACGGTTGCTCTTTTTTAGAAGTGGCTTGATAACAGCTGCTTTAAAGCACTGAGGGAAGACACCTTAATGCGGAGACAAATTTATGATCTGTAGTTGGTCTGAGGCCATACAATAAAAAACGTTTTTAAAAAACCCCATTGGGACATGTCATCCAAGACTTTATGATTGATTGGAAAAAAAATTGCCCTGGTGTTTACATCTTCTCTACTTGGACACAGAGGAAACACTTGTCCAACACCTGGCATAGGAGCACTGACTGACTGTCTAATTTTCTGAATTTTCTCAGTAAAAAAAAAAGGCAAAGTCAATATAGGCATGGATGAATAGAAGTTCAGTAGCTACTGCCACAGGGGGATTTGTTAGCCTGTAAACAGTAGTGAACAATGTGTGTGCATTATTGTTGGTTTTAGCAATGATGTCAGAAAAATATGCTTGCCTTGCATTTTTCAGCTCCAGATTACAAATGTTCAATTCCTCATTATATATTTCATAATGAACCTGTAATTTAGTTTTTCACCACCTGCATTCAGCTTTTCGACACTTTCTTTATTCAGCTGTTACTAGTTTTGTCATAATCCTGGGCATGGGTGGGCACCGTGCCCACCCTTCTATTAAGTTTGATGTTTTTCTGTCTGTTGATTTATCTGTTTATCTGGTCTAGTTATTGTGCTGTTTTGTATTTGTAGTTTTGTTCACATTTTTGGGGTTGTGTTGTTGTTGTTTATTATGGTTTCCTGTTATGTTTTATTTGGGCAGCACTGTTCCGCTTCCGGCTGTCAAACTGGTCGGAGCTGCACACCTGTCATCCATTCTGTTATTTTCTCCACTCATGTATTCACATCTGTCATTGATTATCTCTTGCATATAAGGGCACGGCAAACCTCTGTGGTTTGTCGTGTCCTTATTCCACGTTGCCCCACCCTCAGGAGCAGAGCTGTCCGTCCTGAGTGTGTTTGGGGCTGCTGTTGAGGACAGTAGGAGAGCTCCGTCCAGGTATTCGTTTCCCTATTCCCTATTCGTATTTTAAAGTCATGGATGGCAGAGAACTTCCTAGGATCGAGCTAGGATCGATTTTAAGGTTCTCTTAGTAGTTTTTAAATGCCTCAGTGGTCTTGGGCCTTCTTATCTATCTGAGCTGCTTTTATCTTATGAGCCTTCGCAAACCCTGCTGTCCTCTGGTACTGGCCTTTTAATGGTTCCCAAAGCCATTCCCAAAGACCTTTGGTGAAGCTTTCTTTCACTATTATGGTCCCCGTTTAACTATTATTGAAGTTATGGCGGCACATGGGGAGAGCATAATTGTGTAACATCTTAGACAAGAACAAAGAGCAGAGGTTCCCTGGTGAGATAACAGGGAGAGGTGAAGGATGAATGCAGTGTGACCTTTTGTGTGTTAGAAACTTCTAGAGGAATGGTAAAGGATTAAGGAAGTGAATGCAATGTGACCTTTTGTGTGTTAGAAGCTTCTAGAGGAAAGCCATGCTATTTAAGAGAAGAGTCTCTGCTGAGATGTCATTCTGTCTATGCTTCTTGTGTGAGATGTGTAATAAATCGTCTGAGTCAAATCCGCCTCTTCATTTACACGCTCCACACTGGTGACCCAAGACGAATCATGGAACACGATGAAAGATCCCCGGAGCCAACCTCGATGGGAACCCCCAGCCACGCATGTGCTGTTGCGATCAAGCTACCGGATTTTTGGCAGCACAACCCGCGCTCCTGGTTCCACCTAATCGAGGAGCAGTTCGCCCTCCGGGGGATATCGGCGGATGACACCAAGTTCAACTATGTGGTCGCAGCGCTCGACGCCCGCACGGCTCAGCACGTAGAGAGCTTGCTCGATCAGCCACCAACCGACAGCAAGTACGGCGCGCTGAAGGCTGCGCTCATCCAGCACTACACACTCTCGGATGGTGAGAGAGCAGAGAGACTCCTGACGTGGATCGGGTTGGGAGACAGGTCGGCCATAGACCTGATGGAGAAGATGCTGAGGTTAAAGGGCACAGATGATGACCATTTTATTTTTACCCACCTCTTCCTCCGGAACCTTCCGTCAGCGGCGAGAGCGACCCTGGCCAATTCGCCGTTGCTGGCCAAGTGGGACTATTGTGCGCTAGCCCGGGAAGCAAACCGGATCATCGTCGCCACCAGGGAGTTCACGACCATTGCGGCAGCGATGGAGCTCTGCGCGACGACCGGAGGAGGCGAGGAGCCATCAACGGCAGCAGCAGAGCCACCGACGGCAGCAGCAACAGTGGGGGCTAAGGAACGCGGGGGAGACACGCTTTGTTTCTACCACCGCTGCTTCGCAGAGAGGGCACGCAAATGTATACCACCGTGCCAATTCAAGCGACTCGGGAAACGCCAAGACCGGGGGTCGGTAGCAGCCAAGGCCCTCGGGGAGGAGAACAAGCTGTTGTACTTGATGGACGCACGCTCAGGGAGGCATTTCCTCGTGGACACCGGCGCCCAGAAGAGTTTCATCCGGCTGACCTATGCTGACCGGCTGGCAGGATCTAGCGGCCCTGAGATGGTGGCAGCAAACGGCTCGGAGATTAAGACCTTCGGTGAGAGGACTCTACTCTTGTCTCTACACGGCCGTACATTTGAGTGGACTTTTGTCATAGCAGCATTGAATTTCCATATACTGGGGGCTGATTTTCTATGTGCACATGGTTTGTTGGTAGATGTCGCTAACAGACGCCTGGTTAATGCACTGTCTTTTGACTCTCTCTCCTGTATAGCTCGAGTGACCCGGCCAACAGCACAAGCCAACGTCACAGCTACATGCGATAAGTTCCACACACTGCTCACTCAGTTCCCAGCACTCACTGTCCCGACGTTTTCGGCTGCCATCGCTAAGCACGGGGTGGAGCATTTTATCACCACCACCGGGCCGCCCGTTTTTCCAAGACCTCGGCGCTTGGATGGAGCTAAACTGGCCATAGTGCGCGAGGAGTTCGCCAACCTGGAGAGGTTGGGCATCATTAGGCGCTCAAACAGCCCATGGGCATCCCCGCTACACACGGTCCCTAAAGCTGAGGGTTTGTGGCAACCTTGCGGAGATTTCCACAGGTTGAACAACGCCACAGCGCACGACCGCTACCCAATTCCTCACATTCAGGATTTTTCCGTTCACCTTGCAGGACCGTGCATTTTTTCTAAAATAGACCTGTTCCGCGGTTACCACCAAGTCCCAGTGCGCGCTGAGGACATACCCAAAACAGCGGTAATAACTCCGTTCGGTTTATTCAAGTTTTTGCGCATGCCATTTGGGCTTAAAGGGGCCGCACAGACGTTCCAACGCATGATGGATGCAGTGCTGCGCGATCTCCCTTTCATCCCTTTCTGGACGATATCTTAGTAGCCAGCGCGTCCGAAGATGAACACGAAACCCACCTCACGACGGTTTTCCGGAGGTTGGAAGAGCACGGGTTAATAATCAACCCAGCAAAATGTCAGTTCGGGGTGACGGGGATTGATTTTTTGGGGCACCGCTTCTCTCCCGAAGGAGCGGTCCCGCTGCCTGACAAAGTGCGCGCAGTAGCAGATTTTCCCCGGCCACAAACGGTCAGGGCGCTACAAGAATTTTTGGGAATGGTGAACTTTTATAACCGTTTCCTTCTCTGCGCAGCGCAGCTCATGCAACCACTGTACGCCGCGCTCAAAAAACAGAAACCCGCTGATAAGGTCGAATGGACCCCGGAGCGAGAGCGGGCGTTCTCGGAAGTCAAAGCAGCCCTGGCAAATGCCGCATTGCTGGCACATCCAGACCCAACGGCCCGCATAGCGCTCACCACTGATGCTTCAGATGTGGCCATAGGGGCGGTCGTGGAGCAGTGCGTAGCCGGGGCTTGGCAGCCGCTCGCCTTTTTCAGCAGGACTTTGCGCGACAGTGAACGTAAATACAGCGTGTTCGACAGGGAGTTGCTGGCTCTCCACCTGGCCATTCGCCACTTCCAGTTCTGGCTGGAATGGCGCAGTTTCACCGCGTTCATTGACCACAAGCCGCTAACATTCGCGATGGCCAAGGTTTCAGAACCGTGGTCGGGCCGGCAGCAGAGACAGCTGGCCACGATCTCAGAGTTTACTACCGATATTCAGCATGTGTCCGGTAAACTGAATGTAGTGGCAGACTGCCTCTCGTGTGCCGTGGCGGCCCCGGTCTGTGTTGGGATAGATTACGCAGCCATGGCCGCGGAGCAGGTTAGTGACGCGGAGGTGCGCGCGCTCCAGTCTGGACCAACAGGGTTAAGGCTGGAGAGCAGGATGCTGCAAGACGGCATGCCCCCCCTAATCTGCGATGTCTCCACGGGGTGCCCGTGTCCCGTGGTCCCGGCCGCGTCGCGCCGCCGCGTGTTGAACTCGATTCATTCTTTGGCACACCCGGGAATGCGCGCGTCGGTCAAAATGGTAGGGGAGAAATTCCTGTGGCCGAGCCTTCGCAAACAAGTGAAAGAGTGGGCAGCAGCCTGCGTGGCATGCCAACGAGCCAAAGTACACAGACACACGAAGGCTCCCTTGGAGCCGTTTCGCATTCCAGCTAAGAGGTTCGACCATGTTCACGTGGACCTCGTGGGCCCCCTTCCGCCATCACAGGGGTGCACGCACCTCCTGACAATGGTGGACCGCACCACGCACTGGCCGGAAGCAGTTCCGCTGGCGGCAACCACAGCCGAGGAGGTGGCGCGCGCGTTTTTAACAGCATGGGTGGCGCGTTTTGGAGTCCCGTAGGACATTACGTCCGACAGAGGCCCTCAATTTGTTTCCGAACTCTGGTCAACAATGGCCTGCAGCCTGGGTGTCACAATTCACCGCACAACTGCGTACAATCCACAGGCTAATGGGTTATGCGAACGTTTTCATAGATCATTGAAAAGGGCTCTCAGGGCTTCACTGACGGATGCAAATTGGGTAGACAAGCTACCGTGGGTTTTATTGGGGTTACGTTCTGCGCCTAAAGAGGATCTGGAAGCTTCCCCGGCTGAACTCGTTTTTGCGCAACCACTTCGGCTGCCCGGGGAGTTTCTGCCAGATAATCCTGTGCCGGGCAGCTCTCCGTCTCAGCTGTTGCAGCGTTGCATAGACACAAGCACGCTGCCGGGCCCTGCCCACCACAGTTTTCCCCGCGTTTTTGTGCCTAAAACTTTGAAAAACGCGGAGTTCGTGTTTGTCAGACACGACGCCCATCGCCCTCCACTGCGGCCACGCTATGTTGGACTGTTCAGAGTGCTGGAAACAGGGGACAAGCATTTTTTGCTAGATTTGGGGGGTAGGAGGGAAAAGATTGACATAGACAGACTCAAACCCGCTTTCGTGGTGGCGGACAAGCAAGTGCTGTTGGCGAGGGCCCCTCGGCGTGGAAGACCCCCACGGGGAGCTCCCCAGAGAAAAGACTCCCCAGAGCACCCACACGGACAGACAAAAAGTTTTAACCCCCAAACATCAACCCCCCAGCATGATAGTGCCGCGGAGGCAGTGAATCCTGGTTACAGCAGATACAGGAGAAGACTGAAGCCCAAGCAGCATGTGGATTGATGTTTAATGGTTCCATCACAGCATACGGACTGTTTTTCTATTGTTCTATACAAGATGCTCGGGGGGGTCGTATGGCGGCACATGGGGAGAGCATAATTGTGTAACATCTTAGACAAGAACAAAGAGCAGAGGTTCCCTGGTGAGATAACAGGGAGAGGTAAAGGATGAATGCAGTGTGACCTTTTGTGTGTTAGAAACTTCTAGAGGAATGGTAAAGGATTAAGGAAGTGAATGCAATGTGACCTTTTGTGTGTTAGAAGCTTCTAGAGGAATGCCATGCTATTTAAGAGAAGAGTCTCTGCTGAGATGTCATTCTGTCTATGCTTCTTGTGTGAGATGTGTAATAAATCGTCTGAGTCAAATCCGCCTCTTCATTTACACGCTCCACAAAGTAGTCATTTATGTTCCATTGTTTTTACATTCTTCTTAGCTCTATTTGCTTTTAGATTTTCTTTTTTTGATGTGTTCTTAGCTCAGTTTCTAAGTATGGGTCTTTAGTTCCCTTTGCTCTGTGTGTTCTTAGTTTTATTTTGTATTTATGTGTTTTAGCTCCAGTGTTTCCTCAGTGGGGCCCCTCATGCCGGATGCTGCCTGGCCCATCTGCAGGGATGTTGGTCTCGTGGGTCACTCTAGCTTGGGTGGATGGGGACTCTATACCACTGCCTACAGCTGTGGTGCGGGCCCTGGCCTGTCCTGGTTGGGGTGGCCCTTATGGCACTTTCTGTGGTTACTGGCTGTGTGGTATCCCGGCGTGGGGGGCGCCACAGGATGGTTGCTCCTTCACATGGTGCCTCAGTGCCGAGCAATGTCTCTTATTTTATATGTGTGTAAGCAAAGTAGGGGGTGATCTATGTGCCTGTGTGTTGTGTTTGTGGGTATGTTTATAGGAGGGTTGGAAGGGGTGGGGATGTATCATGTAAAATATGTAACTAAATGTGTCTACTGTTTTATCTATGTAAAGAACTTTGTGCAGCATCTAATGTTTTAAAAGTGTGTCTCTTTTATTTTATATGTGTGTAAGAGAAGTAGGGGGTGATGTACAGTATGTGCCTGTGTGTGTGTGTTTGTGGGTATGTTTATGGGAGAGTTGGAAAGGGTGGGGATGTATTGTGTAAAATATGTAACTAAATGTGTCTTCTGTTTTTATCTATGTAAAGCACTTTGTGCAGCATCTAATGTTTGAAAAGTGCTATACAAATAAAGTTCGATTGATTGATAGTTATTGTGTCGTTTTGTATTTGTAGTTTTGTTCACATTTTTGGGGTTGTGTTGTTGTTGTTTATTATGGTTTCCTGTTATGTTTTATTTGGGCAGCACTGTGCAGCTTCCAGCTGTCAAACTGGTCGGAGCTGCACACCTGTCATCCATTCTGTTATTTTCTCCACTCATGTATCCACATCTGTCATTGATTATCTCTTGCATATAAGGACACGGCAAACCTCTATGGTTTGTCGTGTCCTTCTTCCACGTTACCCCGTCCTCAGGAGCTGTCCGTCCTGAGTGTGTTTGGGGCTGCTGTTGAGGACAGTAGGAGAGCTCCGTCCAGGTATTCGTTTCCCTTATTTCCAGCCGTGAGCCCCCGCAGCCTTCGGGAGAGCTCCAGCTGGATTCTGACCCTTGCTCATTGTTCCCGGCTTCACGTCCCCCTGGACGTCGAGCCCCACTCTCCTCCAGCGTTTGTCATTGTGTATCTGTTTGCTAGCACCACACACTTTATTATCTAGTATTTGTATGTTAGCGTTTTGTCTGTCTTTATGTTAATAAATTTGCAAACCCACAGAGAGCATTTGGTGTCCTACTTTTACCGGTTAAATGGGCTTTTCATGACAGTTTGGCATTTCTCCATGGAGGTTTCTTTTTAATACTGACCACCTTCACCTTGATGGGAGCAATGGCATTGGAAATATTTGTAATTTTACCACTGAAATCTTAAGCAAGCTCATTTACTGAAGGTGGTTGGGGGGGGGGAGAAGCTTGGATTAATGTTTCACTGGTATTATCACTGATGTACCATTTTTTAATGACCGCTGTCTGGATATTTCTCTTGACATTAATAGTAGTTTCAAAGAAAACGTAAGAATGGTCAGACAGAGCAACATCCATCGTCACAACCTTTGAGATCTTCAGACCTTTGGAGATGACCAAGTCCAGACTGTGTCCTCTGTTGTGTGTTTTTTTCCATTACATGCTGAGTCAGTCCAAAATCAAGGACACACCACAATTCTTTGGTTCCTGTGTCCTCAGGGGTGTCAGCATGGGTGTTAAAATCACCAACAATAACTACAGAATCAAAGTCAACACAGATGATAGACAGCAGCTTTGTAAAATCATCAAAAAAGGTTTCATGGTATTTAGGTGTTCTGTAAACATTAAGAAACAACACATGGGAGGAGAAATTCAGCTGAAGAGCCACATATTCAAATGAAGTAAACATATCATAAGACATCTGCTTGCATTGGAGGGAATCGTTAAACAAAACAGCTCCTCCTCCTTTCTTATGCAGCCTGGGTTCATGTCACGAGGCTGAGTGCGGTGTCTCACCGTCCTCAGGCTCTTAATTTATTTATTATTATTTCTTGTATTTTTTTCCCAGTGTTTGTTTATTTTACTGTATGTTGCTTCAGGACATGTTCTTAGCTGTTAGTTGTTCGGTTTTGCATTCATGTCTTTATTATTATTATTATTATTATTATTATTATTATTATTATTATTATCCTGGCATTTAGTTCTGAGTGTTTATATTTTTTTTCTTTGTGACATAAGCCCTCCACCTCTGCTTCCAGACACTCCTGCCTTGTTATCATCTTGTGTGTTGCTCAGCTGCTCCTGCCAGTAATTAGGTCAACCTGCCCGCTCAGCTGATCCACACCTGAGGTCACCTGCTCTAATTGTTTCCATGCCTTATTTAAGACTAGCCATTTCTCCCACTCTTTGTCAGAACCTTATCATTGTTACTACCTGCTTCTCCCATCGAAACCCTTTCCCCGTTCCAACGCGTATTCCTGCATTTGCGTTTTTATGCCCATTCATCTCATTTGTAAATTTATTTTTTGTGCACTGTAAGGACTTGTGTTTTATTAAACTCCACAATTAGCGTTCAGCGTCTGGGTCTTCTTCTCTGCCCCGAGGGGCTATTCATGACAAAAGGTTCTGACCAGTTTGAGACCCAGCTGCTGCTAGTTTGTGGATTTTTTTGTTTCATTATGTCCCCTGCCCACTGAACCTCAGCGAACAAAGGAGAATCGGTGGCAGTGACTCCAAACCTGCAGGAGGAATGGGCTACTGAGTTCATCCAGAGCTTTGTGGATGAAGATCTTGCCTCCCGTGGGCCCAAGAAAACCTGGGAATGCATAAATGGACCAGTGATGATTGTGGAGGAACACCCCGGCTTGTGGAAGTACCCCCAATTCGCAGAACTGCTGTCCACGATTTCCTCACTTCAGTGGTCATTTCCCAGGCTGACGATGGGGCCACCTCCAGCAGGACTGAAGCTGTCACGGAGGCACTCTCCACAGCAGATGTCCTTCTCCTCCCCCTTTCTGCCCATTCCTACTCCTGCTCCATCGGCTCCAAAGCACCGCCACCCAGCTTCGAACCGCTGGAGGAACACTTCCGCCTCTTACCTTCCCCACGCCGAGCCAGACAATTCCTGCAGCAGTTTCTCCTCCTCGTTTGCTTTCACCGGCTGTCCCGTGAGCCTCCTCCTCTTCCTCTGTTGCAACCCTCATCTCCTCGGCGTCTCCTCCCGCTGTTGAGAGTCCAGCCGTCTCTTCCCTGGCTCTGCCTGCCATCGTGTCTGCAGGGGCGGCCCCTCCATGTTCCACTGAGGGGCTCACAACCACTGTAGCCACAGAGAGGGATAACTCAAGGTCCACTGCAGCAGATTACATCGTCCAAGTGTTTTTTCATTCTCCATTTCCCAAAAATGAATTATCTTGCCTGAATCCCAGTGGTGAGGCTCAGTTATTACAGTCCACTGAGTCCTCACCACCTGCTGCAGATAGTATGTCCTAAACTGCTCCCTCTGTGTCTCCTATTTCACCTGAGTGTCCGCCAGTCCCGGGATTGAGCCGCCGGACGATGGAGGAGCCTGCAGTCCTGGACGACCTGGTCCCAGCCTCGCAGCCATGGTCTGGATGAGGGGAGAATGCTGCCAGCAACCTGAAGCCTACCCTGATGACTGAGTGTCCCCTGGCTTCAGCTACGCGGGATCCAGAGCCAGTGGTGAGGCGACCTCCAGCTATCACGCCGGACAAGCCATCTGCGACGGTTGCTGTGCCTGGAGGGTCAGGGACTGCATTTTCCACCATGCCTGCTGTGGGGGTCGCTGTAACAGAGTCGAAGTTGGACCTCCCGAGGGCTGGGCCCGAGACGTTGCCCCCTGGATCAACGGAGTCCTGGACGGCGGTGTAGCTTGAGCTCAGGCAAGTGCTCTCCTCTGTTTTTGTTGTTTCCATGTTGGAGAGGTCTTGTCTGGCTCTTGGTGGGGAGAGTCAAGTAATGCCCACAGCTGCACCTCCGCTCACCTCGCTGGGCTCCATTATCGCCGATGACTCTGACCCTGTTTCTTTGCCTCTCCGGTCGAAGTCTTTCCCCAGGGTCACCGAGGATGTTCCAAGTTCACCAGAGGTCTCTGTGGGTCCAGCCTCACCTCCTGAGACCACTGTGGGCACAGCTTCCCCTGCCGAGGTCATTGCGGGTGCTCCGTCCCAGCCCGGGGCCTCTGAGGGTGCTGCTTCCCCATCAGCGGAAGTCATCGCAAGTGCTCCATCCCATCCCAGGACCTCCGAGGGTGCTGCTCCTCCATCAGTTGAGGTCATCGCAGGTGCTCCATCCCAACCCAGGACCTCCGTGGGTGCAGCTCCTCCTCAGTCTGGGTCTCCGTGGGTGTGGTGTTCCAGTCGGGGGCTGTCGTGGATGCTGCACCCTAGCCTCAATCCTACATGGGTACCATGCTCCTGCTTGGGTCCACCGTGCCCATTATGCTCCAGCCCGGGGGCTGCCATGGGTGCAGCTTTGGCCCAGTCCAGGTCCATCGTGAGTGCCGCTCTGGCCCAGTCTGGGTCCACCATGGGTGCAGCTCTGGCCCAGCTGGGTCCACTGTGGGTGCAGCTCTGGCCCAGTCCGGGTCCACCGTGGGTGCAGCTTCGCTCCAGCCGGGAGCCACAGTGGGTGCTGCCCTGCTCCAGCCCAGAGCCACCGTGGGTGCTGCTTTGCTCAGCCCGAAGCCACCACGGGTGCAGCTTTGCTCCAAACTGGAGCCATCGTGGGTGCTACTATGTCCCAGTCCAGGACCACTGAGGGTGCGGCAGAGCTGTCCGAAGATGCCATCGTGGTCCCCTCTCCTCTGCCAGATGCCGTCGTGGTCCCCTCTCCTCTGCCCGAGACATCGTGGTTCCCTCTCCTCTGCCCGAGATCATTGTGGTTTCCCCAACTCCTCTGTCCCCTTCCTCGTTGGGCTTCCCCACGGGGCAGCCACCTCCTTGGCCACCCCTTGTGTTTAGGTGGCTAAAGAACTCTTGCCAACTGCCTGACAGACTGTGCCATTGGGTTGGGTGGCTCATATTCTCTGGCAGGCCACCAGCCTCTTACCACCTCACCGTCTGCCAGGCCTTGGACTTTGGCCGGCCACCTGAACAGTCTAGCTCTTTGGTCCAGGAGGCCTAGGTGCCTGGTTCTGTTTGGGTGTGGGTCCTGAGCGGGGTTTTGTTTCGCTCCCTCCTAGCCTGGTTCCCCCACCGTCCTCCTGGGTTGGTTCATTGTTTTCCTCCTTTTTGAGGGGGGGGGGGGTTCTTTCTTTTTCTTTGATGTTACCCTGTGGTGTCTGGAATCCAACCTATGGGAGGTGTGTGTGTGTGGGGGGGCTCTGTCACAAGGCTGAGCGCGGTGTCTCACCGTACTCAGGCTCTTAAGTTATTTCTGATTATTTCCTGTATTTTTCCCAGTGTTTGTAT